>OZ014509.1:62195568-64695568 GCA_963966075.1 Aphodius sticticus
ACCTACGGCTCATATGGCAAGAAGGACAATGAACGTTTTAAGGGAAATATTTCCAGAACACGTAATTTCGTTACGTGGAGACGTTGGGTGGCCAGCGCGTTCATCGGATCTTGCCCCATGTTTCATTCGGGGCTACCTGAAAGCAAAGGGTTTTCAGCACCATCCCCGAACCATTGACGAATTGACGGCAGCAATACGCCAAGAAATTACAGGAATATCGCCTCAAATTACTGATGGAAACTTTCAGAAATCAGCTTCGAATGTGTATCGAAACAAATGGTCGGCACTTGGACTTGTAGTTTTTAAAATTTAATAGAAAGAAATAGCATAGCATACATTTTCAGTTAATGAATAAAAAAATCTGATGTGGCCAGGCACATGACTTAATCATACTATATATAAAATTAATAGTTTAGCTGCATGAGATTCTATTTGATCGAGATCGGCTATGTCTGCATTAAAATAAAACTAGTAGAACTAGACAGATATGTCGATTAAAGCTGCGTTCGGATATTGTACTCCGTTGACACCGGGTACACCGTCCAAATGACACTTACGTGTTAGTGGGTGTAAAAAGTGTGACGGTGTTCAATATCCGAACGCAGCCTATATTGACAGTAGTATTTTCAAAACATTAGCGTTTGACACTAGCTACTGTCAAAATCTGACATCCTGGCTACTAGTTTTAAAGCAGTACGACCGATCTCGATGAAATAGAATTTGCTCATGCTGCTAAACTATAAATTCTACCAAAAAATGTCATATACATAAATTATAGAAAATTTCCTCTCCTTTAATTTATTATTTAACTATTTTGACGACATTACACAAATAGCGGCTCATTTACAAAATCTTCGAAAAATGCTAAGAGTAAACCACCAGTTCCTTTGGACCCTTTTCAACAGAAAGCTTTTCAGCTCTAAGTTTGGTTATGAAACTTCTAAATATGAAGTTTTGTCCCGATACCTTAAGTGTTTCTCCGGAATCGTCGCCACAAAAACGGGTACACACACACATACACACACACAGACATTTTTTTGTACCTTGGTCAAAAATGTTCAGGGGACCCAAAAAGACATATTTCCGCTAAAATCTCAAAAAAATTTTTTGGCATGATTACAAAACTTTACATACTGCGTATGATAAAGTAATACTGCGTATGATAAAGTAAAAATTAAATGGCATTTACAATGGTGTTTTTATTAAAGATTAAAATGTAGGACATCATTTTGCCGGACCCTGTATTATTGTATAAAAGATCGAAAATGCGACTAAAGGAAGGAATTACGGCGAGGCATCGTCATTTCATACATTTTCCAAAGATAAACCATTTCAACACGACTGCCGCCGTGTGTTAAAAATTGGAAAATCACTTTCAAATCACATGCGAGTGTGCTCAAAGCATTTTAAAAAATATCTTTTTTCTATTGAGTACATGGCATAATTTAGGATCTTTGCATTGCTTCTTTAAATTAGACATTATATTAATTTTGCAGTTCTAACCACAAAAATACTTTCTGATGAGACGAAGAACACCAACCTATAGCCATTCAAAAACGACTTTTCATATAAAGCGGAATGACCTTTTAGCACAGGCTGTGTTATATATCCTTTATGAGTATATTATCACCTTCGTCAGAGAATTTTTTTGCTCGTTTAGGCGAATAATTCTTTGTATCTAACTCAAATGTATTTTTCGGCAGTTTTGTTTTTTCTCTAACACCACAGACGTAAATAAATAAGAGTTGCAAACTTCTACAGTATACAGAGGGGACCTATACAACGACTCATTAGATTTCATATGAGAAATAAGAAAAAACTACTTTTGCGTTCGTTCATTTTTTCAATTCTATTTTAAAAAAATCTGATGTGGCCAGGCACATGACTTTATCATACTATATATAAAATTAATAGTTTAGCTGCATGAGATTCTATTTGATCGAGATCGCCTATGTCTGCATTAAAATAAAACTAGTTATATTTTTTTAGATATTGTACTCCTTTGACACCGGGTACACTGTCCAAATGACACTTACGTATTATTGGGTGTAAAAAGTGTAACGGTGTACAATATCTGAACGTAGCTTATATTGACAGTTGTCAAAACATTAGCATTTGCCACTACGTACTGTCATTTGAATCAAAAAATCTGACATATCCTGGCTACTAGTTTTAATACAGTACGACCGATCTCGATGAAATAGAATTTGCTCCTGCAGCTAAACTATTAATTTTACCAAAAAATTTCATAGACATAAATTATACAAAATTTCCTCTGCTTTCATTTATTATTTAACTATTTTGACGAATTTACAGAACTGGCGGCTCATTTGCAAAATCGTTAAAAAATGCTAAGAGTAAACATCCAGTTCCTTTGGACCCTTTTGACCCAAAAGCTTTTCAGCTCTAAGTTTGGTTATGAAACTTCTAAATATGAAGTTTCGTCCCAATACCTTTAGTAGTTTCTCCGGAATCGTCGCCACAAAAAACGGGTACACACACACATACACACACACACACACACACACACACACAGACATTTTTTTGTACCTTGGTCAAAAATGTTCAGGGGACCCAAAAAGACATATTTCCGCTAAAATCTCAAAAAATTTTTTTGGCATGATTACAATACTTTACATACTGCGTATGATAAAGTAAAAAAAGAACAAGAGCTATGACATTTTTATGTCATAGTATTGTAGTATTTACATTCTAACTCCCGTATCAAAAATGTCTGATATCTATCAACTTTATTCATCATTTGTGCATTTTGAGGTTAGAATCGCAAATATACTCATGGCAATAGAATCGCATTTGCCATTCTCCATGCATAAGCTCAAATACATAATATTGCAAAATTACATTATTTACAATGTTTCTTACCCTATTGAATTTCTAATTCCTACTATTTTAATATAATTTTTTTAAATAATAATAATAATAATATATTTTTGATTATGTTACCTAAAAGAAGAGCTTCCACAATAATTATTTATCCTTGATTAGCTTCGTACATAATAAAGTAAATTTTAATCAGGTAGTTGTTCATTAAAAAATATAAAGAATACCAAGAAATTGAGTGTGATTGTATTGGCCACAAACAAGAATTTAATGTTCGTATTTTATATTGTAATAATGTATTGTTTGCTTAATTAAATAACTCCCCACTTTTTGGAGCCCTGATTCTATACTACATCTATACTCAATATCGTTGGATGCCCTCGAAACCGACATATACATATAAACGATAAATATACTTATATACATATAAACTTAAAATACATTACCTTAACATTCACCCAGCAGTCCTATGAAGTCCTTATTCCAACATATTCTGTCCGGTGTCCCATATTCTGTCTCTAACAAAACCATAACGGCAGTATAAGCCTTATTATCACATAATGAATTTGCACTACATACTACTAAATTAATTAAGAAAATTATACAACGCCGATCTAAAATCTATCGCGTGAAGTAACGTGTGTAACAAGATAATACAACTGCGTGTGATGTCTTTACGCGAAAACAAGAAACTGGTCGTACGGTCACAGACCGACCACTTTTTCTTTGTTCGCTTCACAGGTATGTTTGGGATAAATGATATTGAATGTTTAGATAATTTTTCAAAAGTGCGACTCAAGTATAAAATGAATCTTAAAAATGCAAAAGCAGACATTTGACATACAGGTAACTAGTGTTAAGTAAAACGCCAAAAACCTACCAAGACTTTAAAAGCGTACCAATCAACTTGCAATCTTGATAGAAATTTTCTATTTATCATTTTAACAAAGTAAGTGTTTTATTCAGAAAGATTCGTCTCTATATTAATGGTTCAAACACAAATAACTTTAGGCGAAGAAAATTTGGGATTGTATAGAAAGAAAAACTCCAAAGAATATAATAAAAATTGTATGTAGGTATAAGTATCATAGGTATAAGTTGAATCAATTTAACTTTGCTTGTTGTCAAAAGTGACATGCGTTAGTTACGATATGATTAAATGCCTTCCCACTCTTTCTACGGCATGCTAAACTATTGACACTAACGTTGGACGTATGTCTCGGCTGGCTAAGACACACGATCTCGGCTGCTAATATGTATACTAGTGCGGAGAAGAAAGACAGAACTACAGTACGTCGGTCATTGGGTAGTTCGGATCTCCAGCGGCGTCGCCGACGGGAGATTCAGGGTAACTGTCAGTTGTGCTGGTATCAATCACACTTTAAAATGCCGGTAAAATATTTAAATCCTCAAACGAAGCAGTTTGTGGCCAATCTTATAGAGTTATAGACTATTTTACAGGGGAAAAGGAAAATATGGGTCCCTTAATTTCCCTTAATGCAATTCAGCAGGTATTAATTATTATCCATTCGTCCTTATGCGAACATTGTTAGATTATTTCTTAGAGAGTTGCGGATGCATTAAAAATAAGTCTAAGCACAGTATCTAATATTAAAAGTGCCAGGGAGGCAAACGAGTCATTTTGTACCAGAAGAAAATTTCGAACTCAGAGGAAACTAAAAACCGAACACGTTGATGAGGGTGCAAAAATGCAAGTTCGCAACACATTGTATAACCTTTACGCTGCAATTACGCTATTGCATTATCATATTCTTCCTGTAGACAATATTTAGCAATATTTATTCTAGGAAAGCATGTTACCATTACATCCTTCAAGCAAGAGCTGCGTGAAAAGTCACTTTTGAATTTTTTTATGGCTCCCTACGAACACTTCTTTTCCACCTTAGATTTAATTTTAAGAATGACGATAACCAAAGGGCATTAATGGAGACACCCGCCATACCATCTATGAGCGCGAAATTTTAGAATGTACATGAAAAATAAAAATTCTCCATTTAGGCGCACTTTTGTGTTGCTGGATGAAACATAGATTTTCCAAAGGGTGGTCGAAGGAAGTCGTGGCGGGATAATAGTGTTCAAAGCTTGGGAGATTTGACGGGAAACGTTTTATTATTTTACATGCTGGACATAAGGGCGGGTTTCTAGAAAATGCAAGTTTAATATACACTACAAAATCGATTTTGTTGGACTATCATGGTGATATGAATGCGGAAATGTTTTCTAAGTGGGTGTAAGAAAAATTAATTTCAAATTTAGAAGATTTTTATTGTAAAATTAAATTTTAATTGTTATGGACAACGCATCATACCACAATGTTTTAGTAGAAAAACATCCGAGTTCATCGTGGAATAAAGCCAAAATATGTGAGTGGTTAGATCCAAATAAAATTGCGTATGATAAATCAATGTTTAAAGCCGAATTTCTGAACCTTTCCAATCTAAATAGGAAACCAAAAGCATATAAAATAGATCAACTACTACAAGAACATGGACATGAAGTTCTAATGTTGCCACCATACGATGCAATTGAAATGAAATCGAATTGCAAATGGAAGTAAGTTTTGGTATGCGCTTCGCGGAAAACAGTATTTCTTCACACGCTAGAATTTGATGACCCTGTATGCTTTTCCTTTGGCAAAATTTATTCGACTACGCCACTGGCCGGATGACAACAGTCGATACACCAGACGACTGTCATTTTTGACAACACGCAAAGTTAAATTGATTCAACTATATCTGCTAATTATTATTACTGCTAAGCATTTCTAAAAAAGTCAGGACACTTGTCAATTGAATTAGTTGACGAAAAATTGTTAAAGAAATAAACCTTTTGTCTTGGCTATTTCTCTCTTCCTAGCTTATTTACAATTTGGTTTCCTCTCACCTTTTTTTTTTAATTTTAATAAACTCGAGAATATTATGTAGTTAATCTACTACTTGCTGGTCTATCAATACTAAACTGATTTGGAAACAATTATGTTTACATATTGTACAACATGATCACGTGGTTGACGAATCGCAACCTGATTCGTCCAAAAACAAATGTGTACTTTTGTATCTGATGGCCAACTTTAATACACAAATAACAGCTTAAATTGGGTGTTTTTGCTCCTGGGGACCAGAAAGGCATATACTTCATCAATTTTACGTGTAGAGTAAGTCCATGGTTAACTCATTTTATTACAAAATGCAAAGCTGGACACAAAAGCGTTAATCCGTTACTCGTTAATTAACGAAGTTAAATTTTTCGTTAACGAATTAACTTTCCAGTTAACTTTAAAAACCATTAACGGACTCATTAACTTCCGCTACATTCATCATCAGTTAATTCAACTCCCTTAAATCGAAAATATCATAAGTAGGTAAACATTGAACATTGCTATAGGTATTCTGTGCAAGTTCGGAGTTGGTTTTGTTTACATGTGTCACTGTTACTAACAGTCGACCACCTTTGACAGGAAACTAAATTTTCGGAAACGCACCGTTTGTAAGATTCAGCGAGTTAAAGAGAAGTAAGATGTTACTAACATGAGAAACACGTATTTGGGTTTGAAACGGCTATCCTATGATAACTCACATGACCCTCCTTTCCTATACTGCTTCTGAAGTAGTGTTTTTCTAAAATTTGTGCAAATATCCACACATTTCAGTCGTCTTTTGCTCTCTTCATTGGTGTTAAATAAAACAAAGCTTATTTGGTTACGAAACAGCTATCCTATGATTACTCACGCGACCGCCTTTCCTTTGCTGCTTCTAAAGTAGTTAGTGTTGGTCTACTATGATCCCCTCTTCCGTAAACCCTTAAACTGAATTCTACTTAATACCCTCATTACTTCATTCTACATAATTTATTATCTAGTTCTAATTAATTTACACCCTGTATATCTTGACCTACTTTAAGTAGTACCAAAACTAAATTTTGCACTCACTTAAATGGAGCCCAATAATTTCCATTTTTAAAACCAATTTTGGCAGTAAACAATTAAATTTAATTGCCGTATCCAATTTGCTTATACCTCTGACCTTGCTATTTCCTTCTTCGTATATTTTTTATAACATCCGTACAACAATAAAGCTCAATGTAATTATATTTCTTTTTCAGAATTTCAAGACAATCAAATACAAGAAGACCAGGTTCATATCGATAGCTGTTGTGGTAGCTTCAGACATCACGTACAACTTGTACCATTTCAAAAATGAAGGTTTTCCTTCTATATCTTGGGGTGCCCACATAGCAGGTGGTTTAGCAGGGCTATCTCTGGGATTCCTCCTATACAAAAAC
The DNA here is from genome assembly GCA_963966075.1 of Aphodius sticticus. NCBI lineage: Eukaryota > Metazoa > Arthropoda > Insecta > Coleoptera > Scarabaeidae > Aphodius > Aphodius sticticus. The sequence goes on from OZ014509.1 coordinate 62,202,712, forward strand.
CACGGGGAGGACAAGAGGATATCCAGGGTCCTGTTTTTTATCGGCGTGTTTCTTACGGTGATTACAGGTGTCGTTTTAGTCGTTTTCGACTATCAGGTCAGGAGATGTACTCCACCATACTTAATACATGTACGTTACACCTATCTTTGTTGAATGTACTTAAGTTTGTGATGTTTATGTGATCTTTTAGTCTGCTTCAGATGTTATATTGGATTAATTATGGGGTACGAACGAATCGGTAAACAAAATTTTATTTAAAACTTAACAAAAGTAGGCATTTTTTGTCAAACAAAAAAGTCATGTGTCGATTATTTACGAGCAATACTACATGATTCACAAATAATTAAAAGGCAAATTAATACACCACACAGGTGTGCATATTTTAAAACTAATTTTCTTTACAGCTGTACCCCACATAACTCCAATACTAATTATTATATTTTTTATTCTATAATTTGACTTGATAAAATTTAATTTTTATAATTGTTTATGTAAACTGGAGCAGACTTTTTACCTACAGGGTGTAAAAAAAGTTTGGTTTTCTTGTTCAGTGAAGTATTTTGATGTAACACTCTGTGTATATGTATATTATCTATATATGTATAAAATAAATTGTACCAATCAAAATCTCAGGAACGCCATAGTTATCAGTGCCAAAAATTACTAAACTAGGACTCGATTTCGCTATTAAGACTGAAATCACTCGCATTATGTAAATTATTGTAATTTTACGTTTATAATTGGTTGATCTCGTTTATATGTAAAGCTAGGAAAATAAATAATTTTTCACCTGGATCCTCAAGAAACAAGGAATTAATAATATACGTAGGTATCTATAGTTTCTGTGAAGCTTTAAAAAATAAATTGCACTATACTAGTTGATACCAGATATTCGTTTACTTATTTCCTTAGCTGTGCAAGTGCAAATAAAATACACTGAGGACGTAATAACAAAAAAACAACACGTTGATTCTCATTGTATCTTATTTATTTAATTAATTTATTACTATATGTACATTTTTAAATGTTTATCATAATCGTTATGTATTTATATTGTACCTTATACGTCTATACTATGTACTAAGTACTTCATCTTAAACAAAACACTGCCGTTCAGTGTTTATACGTTCTTACTCGGAAAGTCATACTTGTTAAGTTTTTTTTTATACAATGATATGCATAACAATAAACATGCAATAAACTAACATTTCGATATTCGACGTGTTGCGTGTTTTTTTTTCTCTAACCTTATGCTCATAATGAAAATAAATACTTGTGGAAATGTCATGTTTGTTAGCCTCCTATGGCTGGCTCAGTTGTCATTTTTAATAACAATGACGTAGTTGTTGCGTCTGTGTTCTCAATTTCTTCGAATATTGGTAATGTTAATGCTTTCATTGAAAATTCTCTTGCAGATGCATGGAGATGTCAAATATGCAACATCTTCTATCCATAAATTGGTTGAATGAACTACGCTTCCTGTAGGGTTGTCATATCAACAAGTAAATCCAGGAGTGTCTTGTAAAATGAGTTCTGATTCAGCACTTAGTTGCGTAGCACCCTAGTTGCGTAGCAAAATCGGGCACTTACATGTTTGGCTTTCATTTCTGCTCTAACACTACCTGAGCACATTATGCTATGATGGCACCGTGAGTGAAAATAAATGATTTTTTTAGCCGCTGCCCAAAAAGTTAAATAATGAATACGTAATAATTGAACGAAATTAAATTAAAATGGAATGGTTCACAATACGCATCCAAAAAATCGGCATCATTTGACAAAAATTTTATTGTCCATTTCTCAGATTTTCTCTGTTATTCTAATTATTATGTATCAAAAAATTGATTTTAATTCCGTTTATATTGTACAATATTTTACCAAATCAAATTCTTTGATTAGGTTTCCATTAGAGTTTATTCTTGTGTTCTTCAGTGATAGCTATTAGCCCCTAATAGGGCTAATAGTTTATTAAAGGGCAAGAATTAAGTTAATTCTAGATAGCTGCTGTGATTTGCCTTTAGAATATAATTTTTACTTCTAAACTAGAGCCACCATCATACTATGTTCTTCAAAAAAAAAAGGAACTGGTTTTAAATTTGTATTTCAAAAAACTTAGTGGTAGAAACACATCAGTGTACATTAAGGGTCGTTTCCAACCGGAAACAAGTTAAGACAAATGAATTACCTGCGTATTAAAAAAGAACAGACTTTTTCTTTGAAACTAGGATACCATAAATTTGCTTACCACAGATATTCCTTTAATAAAAAAATTATAAGGCGAAAATAGAATAAGAAGTTACGCTTATTCTTTATTTATTTATTTATTTATTTAAATCATTGCAAAATAGGCATAAAATGCGTTTTCTTTCTAACAAACTTGACAAAATTTCTGCATTAAGATCTACCAGAATCATACCAGAATTGGTTGTAATTTCTTTTGTTCTACAGTTGTTCAGTGTTCAGGGCAGTTTAGTTTTAAATATTGTATTTTTTTCCAAATTTAGTGATTAGAAATACTGTAATAATTGTATTTCTGGCCATACAACATTTGGAAGTATGTGACCTCTGAAAAATAGTTATTCAGGAGAACGAAGGTTTGTTCGTGTGAGTAATTGTCATTACTTGCGAATGGAATACTATATTTTTTTCAACGACCATGCAATGAAATTTTATAAATTAATTTATTGCATATACAGACGGCTGTATATCACTATGACGGTTTACAGGTTTTGGGTTGTGACAGATTTAAAATTATTTGTTACGTTTGTCACTTAGCGACGTTGTCAATGCCTTGAAATGATCCAGAGCTGTGATTGGTTCTAAAGTCGTCAGAAATTAAATATTTCGCGGAGTATGAGGAGATAGGAATGAAATATTTGCCATGTGCAGGGGCGGATTAACCACAGGGCGGAGATGGGCGATCGCCAGGGGCGAAAAGTTAAAGGGGGCGAACATCAAAGCCGCCGCCGCTGTTTTTCAACTATCTTCATATAAAAAAAAATAAGGGGTAGTCAGAAGACCCGGCAGGGGCGAAATGGTTTTGATCGACCAGGGTCGAAAACAGTCTTAATCAGCCCCTGGCCATGTGTCTGGGGAATGGTTAGTATTACTTTTCTTAAATTGCCATAATAAAGTAAGCATTCATTAATAGGAGTAGAAATATAATTTTTAAAAACAAATCGATTCAGAAACAGTTTTTAAGTTTTCCAGTCACAAAAGTGCACTTTACTTTTGTAATTTGCCTCGTATATTGGGACGAAAAATTTAAAATTTCATTATTGTAATTTCTAAGAATACGTTTTTATTAAGAACCAACTTCTCAGAGAAATTGATAAAAAAACATTTTTTCCATATGATGCCAACTTTTTAACTGGCCGCATATTTTCTGTATACAAATACTGTAGCAAATATATTTGAAAAGAATAAGTAATACTGATAGTAGAAACAAATTCGACAATTTGCAAATGAAGCCTACCTGATCGTTCAGTATACAACGGTAAAAAATCGACAATAAAACAATAAAAACCATACGATAAATTACACTGAGTAACAGTAAAGTGTATACCAATTAAATTATCAAATAACCACTTTTTTACTGCAATACATTAAATCGGATTTCCCGCATTTTTCGTGGTTGTCACCTATAATAAATTATCACCTACCGATAATTTACATTTCATATAAGGAATATTGAAAAACATGTTTTGCTATCCTCATCAATATATCAGTCAACAAATCTGGTGCCAATGGTAGAATATTCGGAATAATAATTATAAAAACAAAACAACGGAATATCATATCGAAACCGATTCCGCGAAACCGAAAACTCAGATTCAAAAATTAGTTAGGTTGTACTTTTATCACAGTCTGACATTAAGGGTGAATCGGTTTCGAATATTCCCTAGTTTCGAATATTGTCAGATCATGGGATGGCACATAATCAAGCTACAACTCATCAAAATCTTCAACATAAATCTTTACATTGCACGCCAACCTCGGTGCACTTGCACTCCAAACAAGGTCCAGATAATTCAGAAATTATCCTTCCAACCCTGTACATCCTTCCATAGATGTTACAGCCAGCTAATTTTAATAACCCAACACTCGGAGAATCTTTAGGTTTTATATCGTTTTCACGATTCTCAATTTTGATAGGTTTCTCGGTAATTTCAGCGTTTATAGTTGTTGTTTTGTCAATTTTCATTGGTGTTGGTAATAATGGTCCACGTGTGGTTACTTCTGGTTTATCTAACAAAGACTGGAACATCTTCTCCAAAGAAAATTCGTACTCATTGTCTTCGGTAGTAGTTGAAGTTACTTTAGGTGCCAAAGTTGTAGTTTGTGCCTTTCTCCTTATAAAATTCGTCATGTCATCTCTTAATATCTCTAGATTTGGCGCTGCTTCCGTGCGTATGACGTCCTTGAAAGGATTCTGGGATACAACTATTCCTTCAGCCACTGTGACATCTTTAGGAGTTGGTGTTGAATCTAAATGGTCTAAAATTGGTGACGGTATGCCTTCGTCATCTAAAATAGTAGGGTTTTATATGCAATCGATTAGTGAAAAGGAATATTTACCACAAATGACGTGAGGACAGCACGTCGTCCTTTCCAGTATTCCTGATTTTCGACATCCTGGCTTCACGGGTGGGCAGTTGTATTCCTGGCAGATAACATTGCCGAAGTAACATAAACATTCTTCACAAATATTCTTTGTGGGGATGCTTTCTCCATGTCTGTATTCGGTAAGCTCATGTAAACAGCTCACTGAAATACAAATAAATAAAGTTCAGCACTGTGACTACGGAAAGGATCCATCCAATAAATCTCAGAAAATTTGGCGTTCATGGGAAATTATGTATATATTACTAATGTACATATATTTTGACATATCTATTATTGAAATTATGAAAAATAGTTTTGAAACAAAAGGTCTACACGCTTACGACTAGTAAAATTACCGGTAATTTAAAAAATGGTAATATTACCGGTATCATTACCGTAATATTACCGTGACGATAAATTACCCGCAATTTAATAGCTTGTAATATTACCGGTAATATTACCCATTGGTCATATCCATACAAACTTAATGGCGTGGCATGTGATAGATAATAGATAGATAATAATATAAAATCTTGTAACTATTTTATTAATACCGGTAATATTAATTAAATTACCGGTTATATTACCGCGGTAATATTACCAACACAAAAATCTGTGTTCGGTAACTTCTTACGTAATATACGTAATATATCTTACGTAATATTACCAAAATTACCGGTAATATAACCATTTTACATCACTACTTACGACGAAGTTTTGGGCAATTGATTACAATTCTGAGGTCAAATTTGCTTTGATACACATTTAAAATGACGTATTCAATACGGCGACCAAAAAATCGGATTTCTACAAAAATTATTTCGTATGATATTTGAAAACAAAATAATTATTAAATATGGAATGATGTTTTGGAATATCTGATGATGGCTTGTAAAATTTTGAAATGATTGATCCAAGATGGCAACAAAAAATGTATGAAACAGAAATGCGGTGTTTATTTTGAAATTATCTGTAGAACAACTATTACAAAAATTAATTTTATTTAAAATAAGTACAAAACGGCACGTTTTGAAGTTAAACTACACAAAATGCTGAATACATTGATGGGTTAATAGTTATTTAACCAACAAGTATAGGAAAAACGTCGATTAATGATGAAGACTATTTTTCGAGATCATTAATCGCCGTTTAATATTCGAGTTGGTTACAAAATTTTTTCGTCGATCGTATTCTTCTGGCGTCGTCTATATAGATTTTTCTTCGCCAATGTCTTTTTAGGTTATATGACAATTTATGTAATTTGACACTGACAGTTCTAGAGGGCGGTATGTTTTGATTGGAAGGTTTCATTTCACATATGTTCGATTGGCCAATCAAACGATGTCTTTACGTCGTGTGATTGGCTATAACAAATCATGCATTAATAGAAATTGTGCATTAATAGAGTTGTTTAATAAACGATTATCCTATTCACTAAACTGACTCATAAATAAACGATCGACGGAAAATTAATTAATTTAATTGTATACACTTATACTGCGTTGAATGTTAGGTACCTACGTGTAGTGTTAATTGTAACCAAAATCAAAGTATTTCGGATATTTATTAATTTATAAAGTAAAATGATATAATAATATAATAAAATTGAATAAAAGTAGGAGTACCCACAGGCTGTTTCAGTACATTTTTCACTTAATTTCTCGCAAATACATTTTTTACAATAATTTTGTTATGACGGATTGAGTTTGCTGCGAAATGGACATTGGACTGTTCTACCAATGATAGATAAATTCGAGATTTGCTTATATAAAGGCTTGTACGCTTTACAGTCTCAGAAGTTTGTCTTCCCTATAATTAAGTTAATAAATGTGGGCCCTGATGAAGCCAAAGATTATTGGCGAAACGTCGGCAAAATTTGTGATGGTACTATAAGAAATAAAATACTACAATTTTTTCTTAGCTGTTACATGAATTGGTCACCAGATGGACGTAACAAAGGCATAAAAAGGAAAGGAATTAATGCCGAATGAGTCTTTGGTATTATATTATATGCCTAGGCAATTTACTTGTGTCTTTATAATTTGTGCCTATGAATGTTAGGTGTTACATCCAATGCCTAGGCATTCCACAGAATGCAAAATTATACAGATTGCCGATACTAATCAGCTCATTTTTACTTTCACATATGCCCTAACAGCTTAAAGTTTGTTCAAAAGTGAGTTGGTTTTCAAATAATCACCTGTATGTTATTGATTACAATGCAATCATACAAAGTTTGCTTCTATATTTATTTTATAGACTGCTCTGAGATCTAACAATAAAATTCAAACTTACCGCCATTAGCATCCGCTAGTGGAGTTATTGGAAGTGTAGTTATGGGCGTCACTGCGTTAGCATCCAACCCAGAGCTAGGGTAACTATCATAAAAGTCTTGAATTGGCGGAACTGGGTCTTTAGGTACAAATCCACTCTCCGTCTTGTTAGGAGGTGTGAAAGAATTAGGTAAGTACGAATAAACATTATCCGTTCTACTTTCAAAGATCGGGTAAATCAGTTTTTCCTCCGATTTCGTGTCCACAGCATCTGAAGCCAAGAATGGAATTATCCTAGAAAACAAGAATTACAGTTTTTCCTTAGTTACTTTACACCATAACTCACTTTAAGTTAGGAAGAGATGGAGGTAAAGTAGGTTTTCCATAATCATAATCTTCTTTGTCTTTAGCGAATATGAGAGAATCGATAGATAGATCGCTATTCATTGGATGAACCGTGACAGTGGATACTTGCACTTTCGATTCCAGATCAACAGTAGTAACGTCTTTATTTTTTGATATTATGGTTTCATTTGACGTGGAATTTGATACTATGCAGTCTGTGCTGTTTAGAATTGTTTTGGACGTGGTTGGAATAGAACCGTTTGCTTCAGTTAACACTTCAGATGTTGAGGTAAGCTCACTGGTGGAATCATACTCCTCATCTTCTCTTTTCAAGTCATCACCCAAAAATTCCTGCGTGAACAATTCGAAGATTGTAGAGGCAAACATATCAACATCACTAATTTCAGTCGACTCAGTTTGTTTTTGATCAGTGGTCAAATCACCGATATATTCAGTTGTTTCGAAAATAGTGGTCTCCTCGGTTATGGAATCAGTTGTAGTATCTTCTTTTGTTTGATTTTCCATCCTTCTGATGATCCTTCCTTCTAAAGTATAATCGTAATTATCAATGGATTCGATCTTAAAATTTCCATTCAGGATTGAATTAATATGGATTGGTTTATTTTTGGGTACGCCATTTTGGTCTTGTGGTTTGTCTATTTTATTGTACTTATGGTTTGGCCTGTATACAATTTCCGGGTGTGCTTCCGTTGTCGCCTTAGCAGAGATCACAGGGTCTTCTTTCACCATGTTGTATGGCTTGAAAGTACTGCTATCGATGATGTTTCCCGGAAAGTGCCTCGTTGTACCAAAATGACCTGATGTCCTATGAGGTTTAGCAGTTGCTGCATTAACAAACTGGCTTTTGATGGATTCTTTCCTGAATTTTGAGTATTGCTTGCTGACTATTGGAAAATTACCGTAGTTAGCTTCCGGCCTGGCTTCGATATTTCCACCTCAATAAAAAATAAAACATTTTGAAAATCAGTTAAATACACCAGAGATTAAACTTACTGCAATTATAACTCGCTGCACAGCATTGGCCATCCTTGATGACTGGACTACAGCCTAATATTGGAGGTGCGCATAACAACGGTTCACACCTGACCAATGCTTTGATGCAATAGCAGTTATCACAAGCTGAATGGCCGACACCAAGGATTTTATGTCCATTTGGATGGTACATACCAGCCACAAGGCAACTATCTACGAGAGAAACCAGTGAGATTTGTTTGGACAAGTTGAATACTTTACCTTTCAATATTTGAGGAGCCAGTGTCGTGGTACTGGTTGTAGGCTCGGCATCTTTGCATTTATAATGGATGGGACAACAACTGGTCGTGTGGTACATGGGGGTACATCCTTCGATTGGTAATAAACATTTCGGCTTCACGCACCTTTGCTTCCCTCCTAGACAATAGCAGTACTCGCATAAAGTTGAGGAATCCATTGCAGAACCAGGAGCATAGATTGTACCATTGACTATACAAGCTAAAAGGATGGAATAAGCTACACATCCTTCATATAGATCTTTAAAAAACAGTCATACCATCTTCCATGAATGCTCTATCCTCATTTTCCTCAAGCTCCAATCCATCGTCTTCTGATCTCCTTCGAATATCGTACCCTAAACTATGGCTGTCTAAATACAAGGCGATGATATCAATTGAAGATTTTATGATTATTGGGGAATTTTACCTTGGCAGATTAAGTCTGGGCAGCATGTTTTGTACCTGTAGAGTAGGATGCAGCCTGGAGGTGGTGGGTTTGGAAGTTTTGGGCACACCCTTAGGTAGCAGACTAGGGTGGATCGACTGCAGGTGCAGTTCAGGCATGGTTCTGCGGTTGATACTTCTTCTCCTTCCGCGTAACTGCCTCCGTTATACCAGCAACCTGTAAATAATAAAAAAAAGCTGATGATGTTTTATAGAACTAAGCTCATTGGCTGCCAAGAAGTTTCCAGTGTCTAAAAATATCAAATGAAACAATCAATATGAACGTAATGCATGACGTTGGGATTGTGATTACACGCATTGGAATTTTTTTGGAGTTGAAAGAGATGGGCTTACAGATTTATTTATACAAAAATAGAGATATTGGGAGATTCAGATATTGAGCAAAATTATGAGAATAGCTCAAGGCAATTATCCTCATTTGTATAGGGGGCGACGCAAACACACAAAACAACAGTTTCGATTTTCTTGTGATAATCTTGATGATCATAAAGAAAAATAAGTGTACCTCGTTAATCCGGTCATTTTCTTTTAACTTTTGTAGAAATTGACACTTATTTCCAAGGCATTGAAAAAATCAGGAATGCATTTCTGATGAAGAATAGAATTTCATTTAGTATGTGGATAAATAAACTTATAATATCGACATCGATGGTGACACAAAAAGGCAAAAAGGCTTCCCTACTGAAAAAGAATTTTTTATCAATAAAACTGATGTTCTTCTCTAATGAACGTCCGAAAATAATACAGCATTCCAGGAGTGCTTGTTCTGTGCACCTTGGCTAAAATAAAAGATATATTCCATACTATTTTTCCCGAAAATTGAGATCGCTAAATTTGTGATTGTAAAAATTATAATATTTTATATATTTGAGAATATGCCTCAGTTATTAACTTGTACCTAAACAGTTGAAGGCAGATTTATGTTAAATGTATAATCGTGTTTCTTTTTAAGTGCTAGAATAGTTCTTAATTGTGCCCTTATACGGACATATAATGTAACTGATGGTTTAACAAACATTCGGTAATCATAATAACATTCGGATTAACGAGGTTGTACTGTAAGTTATTGATCGTCAAAGTAGTTACTTGGTGACATATTTGATGAAATCCGATTTTCTCTCGTATATTTGAAGAAATAGGTTAAATGGTTAAATTGAGACAAATTTGGGCATTTTATGTTGAGCAAAAAGAAAGTGAATAATATTACTGTCCTAAAATTATATAGAAATGATCTATTTTCTACGTGTTTGTAGTAACCTTATACAGGTTGTTTCAGAAATAACGGCTAACCTTGAAGGAGTATATGCCCAAAGACGTAATAAGCATAGTTTGTCAAATAACGTATGGTCTAACTTAACGCATTCGTGAAAAAATTAATAAAGAAAGACGGAGTCCGTCCTTGTTCAGCACAAAAAAAATCGACAACACTCCACCACAGTTGTGTTGCAACTGGACAAATCAACGCTGCTGGCAACATATCAGTCTTCCTCCACTCCGGGCTCTCTCCACTTCCTCCACTTCTCGTTCAGAGTGAGAACGACCTACATTCGCCAGGTTCATACTTACTCATATTTACGTACTTTCGTTGTCAGTTGTTTGTTGGTTTATTAACAATAAAAATCTTTTGGATTGTGGAATCTTAGTGTGGCTGTGTTTGTGTAGTGATTTGTGTAGTACCAGACACGGATGGATGGCAATTGTATGGCTAGAATGCGACATCACTTTGATCGGCCGCGACGCGCAATTGCTGTGTTAGGTCGGTTTGTTTTGTTCGACGGATATCGCTTTACAATCACAATGTTTGTAAATCCGTACCACATTTCTGGATTAGGTACGTACTAATCTCTCTAATTTTCAATTGAAAAATGTTCGTACGTACGTTTGCAACCGTATTTCAGTCATGCGCTATCGGATATTCATCAGGGCAGGCCTTAGACGATTTCTTCAATACAATTTTGTTGGTACTCAAAAGTTTGAAATAGACTATACGTTATTTGACCAAAATTGCTCCTCTGTACTTGGCGGGTATGCTCCTTGAAGGTTAGCCGTTATTTCTGAAATACCCTGTATATATTCTTTTTTTTTATATTTTGTAGGTAATTAAATAAATAAATAATATGTTATCATTCAGACCAAATTAGTTTTTACAAATAGTTATTAATGGTGCATGAACAGTACTGAAGAATTGGTCCATGAAGAAAGACGAGGAAAAGCCGTGGCCCATTTGCCAAGATTCTACACATTATTCTTAAAAACTTATTAGTTAAATTTTTGGTATATTTCATCAATATTTTTTAACCTTAGGTTAATATATCATGGTGGTAAATGAGTCACAATTAATAACAATAATAAATTTTTTATTTGATCACGTAATTTTTGTTTAGTTTTTATTATCCACAAAGGTAGCACAAAGGTAATTTATATTGTTGTTATTATTATTCAGCATATCTCTTCAAATAAACGAAAATTCAACAGTGTAGTTTTTTGTCTATATCTCTTAAAATAATACAGTATTTATTTATCTGAAAATTTTCGCACACCTATTTTTATGCGAAAATTGCAAATAAATTACCAATCTTGATGGTGGCAAGAAAAATTAATTAATATTATGTATCTCGAATCATATTTTATATTATCAAGGCTATATTGTTCCATACATAGCCAGTTCCGCTGCCAAGGAATCAAGCTACAATTGAATACAATCAAAATTGTTTCAAAAGAAAATTAACTTCCATTCAAAGATTTGATGTTTAGCCTCAACATGCTTTGGTGTTATTTCCCAAATTTATTTGGCATTAAACAGATAATGCAAATAACCTGTTACATAATAGTATATCATTATACAAGTTTTATAAGACGTCAAATTGGCGCACGAGTTGTTTTGGGCACGACGAGCGTAGCGAGGAGTGCCCAAATGGAACGAGTGCGCCAATACGTCTTATAAAACGTGTGTAATATACTATTTTTTCTACTTTGCGTCATTAATATAAATAAAATTTAGAAATTGTGGTTACTATATCGCGCCAAATTAGAATCTAGGGTATTTTGCGGGTACCACGTGGCAGCACTGTAGTAACTGTCAACTTCGTTAAGGATGAGATTGATGAGATAAAATCATGACAAAATCTAATTGTGAATGATTTTACTCTACTTTAGCCTACAAGTTTGAATAAATATTCAGCGAGGTCGCAACGATGATCATAATGGAGCTTGGGGCAACACTTTTAACCCTACTGTGATAAATACATGAAACTTAACCTAAACAGTTAACAACTTTAAAATAGTGGTTTCATAAGTATAATAATCAGAATAGAAGTATTTGGCGGTGACTGATTAGTTACTTCGAAGAACAAGAACTTACTAAAGAATTGTTATAACGCTTAACGTTTAATAGCGGTGTCTACCTAATTCCGCTACATAGCCGTTGCGGCTTATATATTTACAAGCACTTATAATTGAAACGCAATTCTAATTTCGGCAAAGTAGTTTATTAGAATAAATTATACTTAGTAAAATTACATGTGATGGAGGTAATACAAATACGTTGCACACAACCAGAACTAAGACGAAGTCGAAAGCGACGGACAAAAACGAATACGAATTGAACCGAGCATCCAAGCGTCCAAAATATTACCGAAAACTTATACGTTACATAAACTAAGAAATCCTCTACACTTTAGATGTACTATAGCTTCGTACGTGTATGCTGATAAACCATTTATTGCGCATATACAATCTCGCAGCAGTAATTAAACTCGTTCATATCTACGATTTAGGTTTGATCTTCGCATAATACCTTATTAAAGTAAATGTGGTCCTTGAATTATATCTGAAAAGGGTATTTGATGTTTAGTTGAAAAGAATGATAACGATCACTTACTAGAATCGTAAAACATCACCGAAAACGTCATGCTGGCGTATTTTGATGAACACAGCAAAACTAAGAACGCCCCAATCCTTTGGCCATACTATAGCAGGCTACACCTATGTTTAAATATGTATAGAATATTGATATTTCGCAGTCTATGCGATTGCAAGCGATTAAGAAGATGCAGTGTGTGGTTATGTTGGGTTATGTATTGTACGTTTGACATATGGCATTTGATATCAATGTGTACCAATCTTAGACAAAAATGTTACTGTTTTCGGTATTACAATGTGTTAATTGTAACACGGAAAACAGTGTTACAATGTGTGCATTGTGAATGCAAAGTAGAAAAATACTATATAACACTTCAGACAATTATAGATAACATTATCCAGACCATGCACCTTGCGAATCTACATACTCCAATCATTCAAATGATGAAATCCAAATACATGATGAGTACCGAGCAAGTTGCCGTAACAAACTATGCTCCGGAAGAGATCACGCTGTGTGTTCTTCTAGATAAGCGCTCGATTACATTCATAAAATGGCGAACACCTGGCCGCGCCGGTGTGAACATGACGGTATCGGTATCTTCGAACGTCATCTATTTCTCACACTGTCAAAACGGCGGAACGAACGCTGATTTACACGTCAGTAATTTCGGTGACGGCAACGCGGAGATTATTATTTATGTTGATCGCTGACTCCGCAACAACTCAAATTTACGACTCGCGCAGCAGTTACGCGCGTTTGTCTTCTTTCTTTCTTCGCTTCTTCCTTCTGGCCGCTGTGACTACAGCATCTCTTCTGCTTACGGTACGTTTGTAATAAAATTTAATGGATTTCGAGGGCACTCGACAAATAATCTTCAGCAGCAGCAACAGCGGCGGATTGCGTTTTTGATCTACTCGCCTCGAACTGAGACGGACTGAGATGTAATGAGGAATTGAGAGAGAGAAGGCGATGAAATTTACGAGTTTTGAGTTCGCGCGTAAATTCCTCATGAAAATCACTTGCGCAATATTTAATAGGTAAACGCCTCCGAGAGTTAAAAGGTGCAAAGAACAGTTTAGGCATGTCATCGTCGGTTTCTTGAATGAAGATGGGTGCGCGGTTCGTTGAAGAATATGAATCTGGGTGAATTTTATTTCCTCTATAATGGCCTCTTTAATTATGTTTAAAAATATGATCCCAGCTAGCAAGATGAAGCTAGTAAAAAGATGAAATCCAAACTACATATTTACGAAAAAGTGATATGCTCGGTACAATCATTAAATATAGCACCTTCTTCAGGTACTCAAAAGTAACTTAATGTATTATCACTTTAAAATACTCTTCATATAAAGGTTATTCCAGAAAGCCTGCTATCTTGTTGACAAAATAATATTCTTATCATAACTGAAAAAAGCAATGTGCATTGTTTCGCTATTCATCAATTTCATCAAATTCAAAGAATTGAATCACAGTATTTTGTACTCATCTTAAGCTTAATATTATAGATAACTCCTTTACATTTAGAGTTAAATAAACCATATTCGGCAGGTCAGTGATTGGAAAAGAAAAAATAAGACCAAATAATTCAGAAATAACAGCAAAAATAAATTAAAAGTGGGTGATCAATCTCACACCTGATTATGGGACTGGATTCATCACCTCATTTTAACAATGGATAATGACTTAATATTGACGTAGTTAAAATCAGTCTCAATATCAACAAAATCAATCAAGCCTTTGAATTAGTATAAGTTAGTAGCAGGGTGATATTTATCATGCGGATGTTCAATACCTGTTATATTGACGTGTAAGACAAAAAGAAAACGTATGTTCAATAACGAACACTAAAAATAAGAAACTTACATGTTTGCAAATTGTAGTACCAAATTGGTTGGTACCGTAATGAAACAAACTGTTCAAAAATAAATCTCGCATTCTTTGGTAAATAATATTAAGTTATTCTCTCTAGTACTTTTTCACAGTTCGGATCAGACAAAACCACCAAACAGAATTGTGGATAGGTAGTGGATATATCATCTTCCTGCAGTGTAAATATTCTTCTACGAAACTCTTAGCACGGGAGACAAAATTTCGTTTTCTTTTTTCGTAAGGCACATTCTGTACATTCTGGTTGATTTGCGAAGAAATCGTATATTGTTTGCACTTTTGCTTCTTTATTTAAGCTTCTGAAAATGTGTTCTAATTACAGTGCTTTATTTTATACACTCTTCCAAATTTGTAGCAATAAAGCAACCATGTACTTTATAAAATAAAGTTCATCATCTACTATAAACCGGGGTGAGATTGATCAACTCGTATTTGGTGTGATGAATCCCACTACGTTGTATTTCGAAGGTCAGTACGATCAAATGATCTTACTCTTACGAGCTGGCAGTTTTGACAATCACCTTCCCAAGGAATTAATGTAGAGTTTCGTCTTGTAAATATATTACATGAAGAAAATATTCCTCGTTTTAGTTACTGGATCATTATCCAGTAACTAAAAGTTTGCGTCGCATACAAATTGGCTCTTCTTCCTAGTTTACCTTCAGATAATAAAAATGGCACTTCCTATCTGTGTACGGTTCATTGGTGTACTGTTTCAGGCCTGGATCTGCAAGTGTGTGAAATGGGTTCGTTTTTTAACAATGAAAGTTACAACAAAAAGCATTTGCACATGCAATCTCGAATGTATTCAAAATTTATTTATATTTATTATAATATTTCATAATATTGCATTGACGTGACAAAATGTCAAGACAAGTTATTGTAAAATATTCCGCGTAAATTACTAAATTAATTACCGTAATTAATGGTAATTTACCGATTTTTAATTACCGTAATTTACAATTTAAATTACAGTTGGTAATTTACCGGTAATTTACCGAAAATTTTAATTACAGTTGGTAATTTACCGGAATTTATAAATTAACTTAAAGAAACTTCCATCAGTGAATGCACCCCACCACTCCTAAGCAGTCGACAAGTGTACTATTGTCTGTGCTTTTCCTGGGAAGTGCTTAGGGATGTAAGAGCGTAAATTAGGGCAAATTAATAATTAATTGAGGTAAATTACTAAATATATTACCGTAATTAATGGTAATTTCATGATTTTTCATTACTTAATTCAGCAAAGCCAATAATGCTTATTAAATCTGAAGCCATCTACATACTATCAAATTCATGATCTAAAGAAATGTTCTGGTGATCCGGATAAAAACTGATCATTGTTTGTGAAACCGGGCGTTATCGTTTTGTGAGTCGGTAATAAATTACAGCAATTTATACATGCTGTTAGACTGCACATTTTATCAATTGCTGGCATAAAAAGTATTTTATTGTAGTCCCTGCTTTCATTTTAATAATGAGTTACTACTATTAAATCAGGCAAAGCATCAGCGATTGGTGGTTATCAACAATATATGTAATGACCTATATGGCTTACCGTCATCGGTAAATTATCATTTTGAATTACCCGGTAATTCAAGAAAATATAATTTACCAATTGCAATTTTTAATTACGTGGTAATATATATTTGAAAATAATAATTTTAATTTCAGCGGTAATTTACGAAAAAAATTAATTACCGTAAGAAATGTTTCTGAAATGTTTTCTTCGGGATTTCAGGAAACTGCAGAGATCCAGTACAGTGCAATTTAATGGAATAAAATCGTTTTCTGGAATCAAATGACCTGCATAATAACTACATATTAGATTTTACAAAATGTGCTACTAGGCTGTTTATCCCACTTATTTTCATTATAAACAGATGTTTTTCTTTTGACTGTATATTTTTTGGTTTTCAGCTTATCACAACATTAAACTGAATTTTCAACACTTGTATCGTTTCACTTAAACCCACTGATGAAGTAAATTGTAAAATTTATAGGACAACCTGTATATATGTGTAATGGTGTTCTGCCATTTCTGTATTGTTAAGGTAAATCAATTTTGAGCGTTTGTTAATAACCACAAAAAAATAATTCCTGGGCAAGTATAAGACTGTTTTTTTCTCTTTCTACAGTAAATTTATGCATGGTGTTCCCAACAATATTTTTGTTTTTAAACTGATCTTAACCTGTTTTCAATTTCTCTTATTTGGTTGCTCCGGCTATGTAGGGGTAGATGTAAACATAGATTTTTCAATATCATACAACAACTGTAAACAAATGCCGATAAATCGCCACCAACTACACAACCAATGAGCATTTTGAACTGCCCGAAAAATCTTTTGCTGATTAGCTTGCTAATTCGGTGGCAACTGATCGCTTATTGGTTTTCTCAATAGTATCATTGTGATAGTTATTTAACCAACAACTAAATTAATAACAGCTATTAATGATCGAGACTGTTTAGCGCAGCGAGGGCGTTAATTGTCGAGATCATTAATCGCCGTTTAATATTCGAGTTGGTTACAACATTTTTTCGTCGATCGTATTCTTCTAGCGTCGTCTACATAGATTTTTCTTTGCCAATGTCTTTTTAGGTTATATGACAATTTATGTAATTTGACACTGACAGTTCTAGAGGGCGGTATGTTTTGATTGGAAGGTTTCATTTCACATATGTTGGATTGGCCAATCAAACGACGTCTTTACGTCGTGTGATTGGCTATAACAAATCATGCATTAATAGAAGTCGTGCATTAATAGAGTTGTTTAATAAACGATTTCCTATTCACTAAACTGACTCATAAATAAACGATGGACGGAAAAGGAAATTAATATTGCACAACACTTAATATGTTGGTGGAGTTTCTTTCGACTGTGGATTGCTTCTGAGGTTGAATAAAAGACGCTTGTTAGTCTATTGGTCTTTAATCTTAAAAATTGCACATGTGCCTACTTTTCGCTGGTAAGATCTCCAGCTTCATCAGGGCTAGTGACTAAATATGTCAAGAAATAGTACTTAAAAATAACTTAACTATCGTACTTAAAAATATAGATAATGTACAATGTTTGTTTTCTTGTTTTGTTTTGTTGTTTTTAAATAATTTGTTTTTGATTATTCAGAATTCCATGTAAAATATTGTTACGCTTTTCGAACTTTACTTGTACCTATTCTACCTGTTCAGCCCACAAAACCTTACTTAAAACACAAAAAAGCGCCATAGACTGGAGATTGTCAATTTTTTGCAGCAAACGCGCATTTATTCTTAATAGTTTGAAAGTGCGCGCTTCAGCGATTTATGCTTTCTCGGATTGCTGAAAAGATGGGTTAATGTGTTACACGCTAGACCGTCTCAGAGCCTAAGTTTAAGTTCGGATTTACGGCATGAGCACGTTAATTAACGTGTACCACTTCGATCGGCTTATTAAATTTTATTAATTGCGTCCGACGCGTACGATGGCGACGCGATTCTCGCGTGGAACGAATGCTAGCGTCCGCAAATTCTTGCGGAACACTCACTATCTTCGCGATGAAATATGCTGCTGTCGTGTTCGGGATGGTAAGATACCGACGAATGCGGCACAACGCAAACGCCCATCTCCATCTATAGACTGTGGATAAATGCTGAGGGGCAATGTGGAATTAAAGGTCTCGTGTTAATATTAAAAGGGCAATTTGCGTTTACGCAAAAGTGTACGCGATGTATGGGCAGTGTAGGACGAAACGCATTTTGCTGATTTTGATTATCTTCATAACTTACGTCACAACACGTTCCCAGAGAGGTTATAATGCAAATAAAAATTGAAAAATTATCATTAATCCAAATTTCCAACTATTGTATAGTTTTTTTAGTATAATTGCCATGGTTGAAACTTACTCTTGATGGTGCATAAATATGAATTATTGCATACAAATCTCCAAAGGTTTCCAAGCATTGTACCTACAAGAACCTCTTCAGTGAATAGCCAGTCTGTTGACTTCGTGGAACTGAGAACAGTCGGCAGAAACCAATCAGCAGTGTATAGCAAACATAGATACAGAGAACAAAGTCAAAAATTCTCTTAATAGCTTATTAATAATCATAAGAAAGGCGACAATTTGTTCCCAATAATCGAGAGAGAGAATGGTTAAAGCCAAAAAAGTTTGAGAAGAAATTGACAAAATTATAACTAAAAATCTCTGAAATGAAAATGACGAAATCTCTGAAACTGTTTGTTACTTGAAGAAATCTTCAAACACACCAAATTTAATTATCAAAACACACATGCTTATATGAAATCTAATTTCCGACCTTCAATTGCTTTCGACGTATGACCTCAACAATAAATTTTTAAATTAAACCCTCATGTTTTTTGTACTGATATTGATAGATCTGTTAATTGCCTTTTACAAAACGTAGGGCCATACATAGGAAAATTTTAGAGAAAAATAGCAGTTGAAAATTAAGGTCATATTGATAACTTTTGTTTGTTTATGGAACACGTTTTCGATTGATTTATTTCCGTACGTTTCTTTTGTTTCTATTATGGAGGCGTCCAGACACCACTTAAGGAATCGCCGTAAATGCTCAAAAAATATTTTCACACACTTTCAGGATTTCTACCCAAAACGCAAACTCATATTCAATTCACAAGATCCATGTTCCCTAAAGTTATCAATATTTTAGCATTTTTAAATGACCTTTATTCAAAATTTTGTCAAAATGTAATGCTATAAAATGTTTAAACTAGGTACCATTTACACAATTAAAAGGTCTGATTAAATTTGGGCAAAGTTGTTTTTGTTATGCTAATCAATAATCCGAAAAGCTTTTTTAGTTTGAAATATATCCATCAAAAAACAAATCTTTAAATTTCTTAGGTTATTGCAATAAGCAATTGAGCTGGATCTTTCTAACTTTTGTTTTGATTCAAAAGATAATTGCAGTAGTATGCCAGTAGTTTTTAAGTACAATAATGTTTATTATTTTATTGAATATATTTCTTTTTTGGACAGAGTGTGCAACAGGGATGAACGTTGCCTAGATGTTTTTAGTCGAGATAACTAGTTTTAGCCAAAAACAACTATCGATCAAAAGAAAACACTATAATAAAGAATTGTAAAATCCAATATGACGGACATATGAAAAACACAAGTTGGCTATGGATATAGGTGTCTGCAATTTAAGTAAGTATAGAAAAATTTAAATTTATATACTCAATATACCGTGAAAGTCGTATATAACGTCCGCGAAGGGGCCGCGGAATTTGGACGCTATATCCGACTGGATGCTAAATCCGGACGCAAATAAATTTTGATATAAAATCAAACAAATTGTAATTTTTTACACGATTTTTAAATTCCCACATATTCACAGTAATCCGATTTATTCATCCAATTACTATTTATACTAATTAAAAAAAAACACTTGGTATGTATAACAAAGAATATCAATTATATACAAATAATATCAATAATGTCAATTAGCTAGATTTGTGCAGGCCGTGTGTAGATTGACTCATTTTTTATTTTTAACGATATTTTTATCACGAGTGGTTTTAAATTTGTCTATATGACTCCAAATTGTCGTTACTGACGAATGTGTCAAGTTAAAAGTAGTGCAGCAGAGAGCAACATTGGTTTCTCCATTTTCTGATCGCTCATTTGTTTTGAATGGTTAATACTTTTCTTTTGTAGCCAGACATTTTGTATTGTAATGCACAGGAAAGCCGCAAAAATAAAAACAGTGCGGATGACAGGTCCCGCGATCGCGAACTAACATGAGCATTTCATGATAGCAAAGCGGTAGTTTAGTGACCTGTGCGCAAGTCGCATGACGTCTGCCACTCTAGTTGGACGCTATAACTGACCATAACATGCCCAAAATCCATAGCGCGGGCGACGCTACATACGACTTTGCCGCTATATCCGGCGACGCTATACCCGGACTTAGTTTGTATTAGTTTATATAGAAGACCAACCAAACCGTTCAGTTTTCGACGTTATAAGCGACTCGACGCTATAAGCGACTCGACGCTATAAGCGACGACGTTATAAATGACTTTCACTGTAATTAAATATCCCATAATTAAACATTTAAGCAATAGCTATTAAAAAATCAATTGGGTTTTATCATACACAGAAAATAATTTTTGTTTTTAAGAAATATTTTAATTTGTTGTTTTGATCAAAACATGTTGTTTGGCACAAAAATATTCAGTGCATAAACTAAAATATTTGCTTGCAGAGATTAATATATTTGTAATATTTATTCTAATGAAATACAACCAAAAAATACTTTCCAAATAATTTTTCATGTTTTATTTAAAAGTACGTTTCGTTTCACTACAAAAATTCAATTTTGGTTCAAATAAATATATTTGTAAGTATACAAGAAGAGCTGTATTACCTTTAAATAATCATAATTTAAAAATAATAATAATAATAATTGTTGGTGTGATGCAGGGGTAGTGTATATGTATATATTTGTGTATTTTCTCAGAAAATTTGTCTGTATATTTATTGGTTTTAACTTTTAATGTGTATTTAGAGGGATCTATTTTACTGAATTTTTCGTCCATTTTTGCATCTTTGATTATGTATATACAGTTTATATATTTTGTAATGTATACTGAGCACACATCTAGAATAATGCTTTCTACAATGTAAATGACAACTGTCAATGTCTGGAAACATATCAAACGATAAATAAAGAATTATCATTAAAGTAATATTTTCGCTTTGGTTTAAAAATAAATCTCATCCCTTACAATATACGAATTATAAATTTTAACTGAAAACAAATTATTTGACACAAATAAACGTTCTTCCTACCAAACATATATTCCAAAAAAATACATTTTTACCCACAAAGACATATTTCTTTCCCTCCACAGCTTAAAGAAAATTTTCTATCAGAGTTGTTGAAAAAGTCGCTCTAAGAAATTACCATTTCGTTCATTTCTAAACCTTTTTTGCCGAGTAATAATATATCTCAACAGCAAGCGCATAAGATTTTCTATTCTGACAACTCATTTGCGTTTCATAGCTCTCAGTCGTTATAGAACTCTTTATAATCAGTATCAATTGTTCCCTGATACTAATAACATTCCCAATATTCTATATATACTTCCCCTGTACCTGCAGTTATTATTGTATTGTTTTCTTAATGTACATACAAGTATCTAAATTAGTTCCTAACTCTACCGCATTAGTCTACGACCTTAAAGAGCGACCCATTAGTCCTGATAACAATTGCCATACCGAAATGTGGGTTACCAATCTTCCGGTACCAAGCGGCCGACGTACAGTACACAAATAATGCGGCAAACCTGTAATTACTTCATTATTGCAATAAATTGCCACGGAGACGACCGTTACAAATTTCATTACGCTAAACAACGGCCTCCATGATTGAGATGTAAAAACGGTATGCATTCATCATCATCCTCATTTGTTGTGCTTTCCGTTGTTGATAATCATGCGGTTTAACAAATGCTATTTACCGTACAGTAGATATTGTATGCCATAGATAATTAGTTGCTGTTGTTACACGAAATAATTTGTTGTGCGTGGTCAGAAAAAGAGAGTAAGTTTCAATTTCAAAACACGATTTTTTGTTTATAACTCGAAGATGAAAGACGATAGCTGATTTTGGTTATTACCAATTGTGTACCTCTCGCTCAAAGACTTCTTTTGGGACTACTTTTGTTCCGAAAATAAAACATTTTGTAAGAGAGTTCAACTCTCGATCGCTACACAAACCCGTTGCATGTCCACCAAATAGACGCTATTTCGTTCCTATTATGCATATTATCACGTGCGGGAACGCCAGGATTTCCAAATAGGAAAGACCCATCATCTTTTACACTTTGCTGTATAACTCTAAACTAACAGAATTAATGGTAAGCTTAAGCGGATTTACACGCACATTCGCGTGTAATTAAGTAAACAGCTCTAAAAGCATGTGATATGTTCAAGTTAATAACAGTAATTTATTAGAAGCGATTAAAGAGAGATTACAGGTAAACGCGGCGACCACTAAAGTAGCGAAGCCCGTTAGATTTGTCTGCGTTTACTGCAGTCACACGGCAATGTTGCACCCACGAACTATTTCGAAGGCATTCCATTTTCCAGAAAATTTCTTGTTTTCTCGTCTTGTGCTTTACCCGTTACCGAATGTCCAACATCCTGCACAATTATGTGGCTTCCTACGACGCAATTTGTATATAACAATTTCGTAATTTGTATAACAATGCTAGGTTCATGGGAATTTGTTCTGTCAGTACACGTACATATTATACACTATAATATACATTATATGATAATCTGTCCACTTCAGATTATATTATGACTTTCAAAAACACGAATTCAACTGTGAAAACCATAACTTGCTATTGTGATCAATTGAAGAGGTTTGTGCCTTTCTCGAGAGTTGAACTCTCCTAGCTGATTATTGCTTTTCAGAACAAAAGTAGTTACAAAAGAATTTTTTCTTTGATAGGAACGAATGGTAAAAACAAAATTAGCTAATCATCTTTTGTTGTCGATTTATAAACAAATCTTTGATACTTATAATTACAACTTTCAATGTTTTAACACATCTCGGTGCTTAGCTGAATTAGAGGAAAGTAATTTACGTATTTTTAATGGCCTTTTTAAAAAAGAATTAAATACCATTATCAGATTTTATACAGGCTGTACCAAAAAAAAAGCGGAACTAGCTATATCAGACAGAGAGGGCAAGTATGTAAACCTTGACAAAACGGAAAAACAAAACGACAAAAAGACTTCATCGACACTTTTTTAAGATGGCAACTTTATACAGGGTTAACCAAAATTACCGGAACACCTAACTAATTCTCCAACGGTAAGAAATATCAAAAAAGAATTAAAGTTTTTTGACTTTAAACAATCCATCGATCAAATATATTTTAATATCCGTTCATTTTATTACAGAAATTTCGTACTTTTTTTTTTCAAATGGAACACCTTGTATATTTTTACATTTTGTCAATTTAGGACTAATTCTAAACATTCTTTTATTAAAATAATCTTTTTTTAAAATGCATCATTTTTTAGTTTTAAGCAATTAATTAAAATTAGTCAAAATTACCAGAACACCTACATACCTAACTATCCAACCGTAAAAAATTTAAAAAAATATTCAAACAAAAGCTTTTTGACTTTAAACAAGCTATCGTTCAAATATATTTTTAATATACATATTATTATGGTAAGTTCCTAAACAAAATTCAAACATTTTGTAATTCTAAGACTAATTCAAAAAATTTTTATTGAAATAATTTTCTTATAGAATGCATCATTTTTGAGTTATAAGAAGCAATTAATTAAAATAGTCAAAATTACCGGAACACCTACATAATTCTCCAACCGTAAAAAACACTTTTTAAAACTAGCTCTCGCTTAACTATATTTTTAATATACAGGGTGTTTATTTTATTATGGAAGTATGGAAAACTTTTCCTTTTTCTCATCAAACGTCCTGGACATTTTAATTTTTTAATTCTAAGAATTGTTTGTAAGTTTGATTAATTACTTAACTAAATGAAATTAACTAAATGATGAAATTTATAAAAAAATTATTCCAATAAACAATGTTTAGAATTAGTCTTAGAATTATGAAATGTAAAAATATACAGGGTATTCCATTTGAAAAAGACTTCCATAATAAAACGACCATCCTGTATATTAAAAATATATTCTAATGATAGCTTGTTTAATGTCAAAAAACGTTTGTACGCACATTTTTAAAAATTTTTACGGTTGGAGAGTTATGTAGGTGTTCTGGTAATTTTGACTAAATTTAATTAATTGCTTAAAACCCAAAAATGATGCATTTTATAAAAAGATTATGTCAATAAAAAATGTTTAGAATTAGACCTAAAATTACAAAATGTAAAAATATACAGGGTGTTCCATTTGAAAAAAAAGTTTACGAAATTTCGATGATAAAATGAACACATATATTAATGAACATGAAATATATTAAAAATATATTTCAACGATGGATTGTTTAAAGTCAAAAAACTTTTATTTGAATTCTTTTTAAAATTTCTTACCGTCAGAGAATTATTTAGGAGTTCCGGTAATTTTGGCTAACCCTGTATATTTCTTAGAGACTGATTATGATGAATTTTTTAAATTTTCTTCACTGCAGCATACAAATTTGATGAACCTTTTGAGAAAAAGACAGTTGATAGCGAACAGGTTTGAATCTTGCTTGAGAGTTGAACTCTTTTACTTATTCCATATTTTCCAGACAAAAAAATCCTAATTAAGTCTGTATGGTGATCCAACCCCTCTTTTGGGTGAATTGCTAACAAATATAAACTGTCAAAATAAAAAAAAAATGTGGAACGCTTCACGATTTTGCGTGTCATCCTTGCGCAGGGGCCATGCTAATCTTCTCTGTATCGTTCCAATTTTAGTATATGTACCGCCGAAGCGAGTACACTAAGGGATGGATTTGTTCCGATTATATACGAAGAGGCCCGATACTTACTGCGATGAGCGGTGAATATCATTTTAATTTTTACAAACAAACAATTGTTATATATACATTTATTGTATGAATTTCAAGATTTATATAACATCCTCGATGATATTGTAGTACGCATGCATCATATTTTTAATTTTTTTTAGTTATAAATCATATATATGTAACAATTTATTTAATATTATGTAAGTAGTACTTCAACGGAAAGTTGGATCCTTTTCATGTTTTTGTATATAACCTCTGAGTATATTAACAATAAGAGTAAACCTGCTTAGTAATGTAAAGAATAAGCAATAAGCAGTAACAACGTAGGCCACGATGCAGTTCTGTACGCAACAAAATAACGACGTACTTTACCGGTAGGAATTGCCTTCTTACGTCTGACAGATTGCATAAATTATACGACTACAGCAGACGCCGCCACAAGGGTTTAAGAAACTAATTACCTGAAAGTACCCATTTCAGTGAATGTAATTACAAAATTTGTGAATAAAACTACACAAAGAGACAAAGAGCTTATGAGAAAGGTAACCATGGGAAAAAGTTTTTATCCATGTTAACAAAGGTTTATTGTAACATATCATATCATTTAATGCTCAAGAAGTTTTTAAATCTTTTATAGATTTTAAAATGCTTTCAAATATCAATAAAAATGTTATTTGTTTTAGGGGATCTACAATTTTAAGTCAAACTTAACGCAATAATTTTAAATGGTTTTTAACCAAAAACATAATGCAACGGCGCGGCGTGCGGCGTGTGACATTCTTGATTAATTTCTTTACAACGTACAGTGGTGCATTTTGCACTTATAGCGGAACAAAATTATTTTTTGTTGTAAACTTGAAATAGTCGCTAGATTGGCGTAAAAATAGTGAACACAATCTTCAGTTATATCAGTTATATGGGGGATGTTTTGAGGTGGTTGAAACATATGTATGCCCAGAAGATTCTGAAATCTTTTGAATATGATAATATTATACCTGGAAATACAGGAAATATAGTAAAAACAATCTAGTACTTAATCAAACTTTATCAAAATTTTGATTTAAGACCTAGTGATTATAATAATACTGGCCCTGTGAATATACGAAAAATAGTTAAAAAATGTAAGTTACAATAGGGATGTTTTTGACAGGGTTGAAATTAAGATTATAACGTTTGTGTTAAAATTCTGAGACCATGTGCATACGATAATATCAATATTAACTGCATGTACATTAAGTACATCAAGTACATTAAAAACATTAAGTACGAATTTGATGGTATCTGTAAATATCACTAGTTTTATCCTAATCATTATTTCCTGGTTACATGACGTCACAGAGATTCTGGAAGAAATTAACATATAAGGCATCTTGAAAACTTTAATGATGAAAATGCTTCTTTCCGGAACGTACCTGAAGTAGTGATAACTGCACTCAGTTTGATACTGTCATATTTAAACCTAAATCGTGTGTGGTTTGCTTGGATAGATATTTTAAAATAAAACATCTTTCGTTGGAAAAATTTTACTCAATCACATGGTTTCCGAATTAAACGAAATATGGTACTGGATTACGGAGAAAAGTTATTTTTTGGACAGTTGACTGTACAAAACTGCTTGCAATCGACGTCCTCAGATGAGCAAAATCTTAAACTATCAATATAATATCACTTGCCTTGTATGATTTCTTTCGTATGACTTAAAATATTTTAAAAAGAATTTTTTCAAACAAATTTTTAATTTCTTATTATAATATTCATCCAATGACAGCACACACCACCTAGGTTCTGGTTTGAAATTTCACCCCAATGCAATTATCCTACTTTCGGTATATTCTTGAAATCAAAACTGTTAAATACGTGGTAGGCTAATGTTGTGCCAATAATTTTCCTGAGCTTTGATGACATCATATAACCACGAAAAGAACGCAAAAAATTACATTTGATTGATATAAATATGAGTCTAAAAACTAATGATCAACAACAACAGATTTGTTTTAAGTTATAGGTGTACACTTTCCCACACATCAAATATTTACAACGCAAGTTCTAGTTTCCAATAATCTGGAGTATGTACCATTAGATTAATGGCGTCCTTCCTGTCTGGAATACCAGCGCTGGAAAATACATGTGGAATGTCGCGTTGAGCGCCAGGAAGTGCAAAGTCGAACGTATTGGGTGTTGCAACCGAATACCACTATAAAACGGAATTATAGCGTTTTGCTTGCGACAAGATCAAAGCGCAAGCGATGGTAGGTAAACGATCGGTGTTGTAGGCTAGTATACAGGCGAACGTGCGTTTCTAATTAGATTGCGCTCATATCGGTATGTCGAGTATGGTGGCAAAAAGCTCGCGGTAGAAAGCTGGAAATGGCGACGATTAGCGCATTTTTTTATGAAGCTGGTGGCGATAATCTGATGTTAAACGCATCGAAGTATTAATTGTCAAATGTGTTGTTCATTAAATGTAATTAGATGTTTTCTTTTTATGTCCATTGGTCGCATTCAAAAGGACGATAACAACATCCACAGACTTAGTTTATACTAAATACGCTTGATTATAACAAGCAATATTTAGTCCCAGCAATATTTATAAAACTTCTTCAGATTAAAATTACATTATTTTTAACATTACAAGATATTAAAAATAGTTTGAACACACCGAATAACAGTCTTAAAATATGTAGACAAGCATGGAGGATATTAACATTAAACACGTGACAGAACCAACTGTTGCGGTACGAACATTGAATTCAAAACTGACACCAATACATAAATAGTTAAATACACTGCTCAAAATAATTAGGGGAACATTGTTTTCGAAACTTGTAACTTTGTAAATAATATTTCTAGGCAAATCAAATTTGGCAAAACTAAAGATAATTACAAAACAATGTTACAACTATTAGTTATTTCTAAGTTACACTTAAAACTGTAAATTAATAACGCAAAACAAAATAGAAAAAAAAATTTCAATTTTCCTTTGAATTCAGGTATGAAAGCCTAAAGATGACAAATAAATTCAGTTGTCAATCTTCGTTAATTAGAAACGCCATTAGAAGTAAAATGCGGCATCTGAGTGAAGTGCAACTTGCTCGTGCTGTCGCTCTTATTCAGTATGGTCACTCTATTCGACATATTAGCAGGGACCTTTGAGTTTCCCCTTCTGTTATTCAGCGTTTATGGAATTGGTTTCGGGACTGGCCAGTGTTAGAAGAGCTGGACAAGGTCGAAATCAAAAAAACTACTCAAAATCAAGACCGATTTCTTCTACTTTCCTCTCTACGTCAGCGTACTGCCACGGCACGACACCTCCTAAACGACTTAAAACGAGCACATCAAATAGAAATTTCTGATCAAACTGTTAGAAACGGATTAAAAGAAGCGAATTTAAAACCAAGAAGACCTGTCCGCGCACCATGCCTTACGTAGCATCACAAAGCACCGCGAATGAGGTTTGCTCTGCATCACAAAGATTGGCAACTTCGTCAGTGGACGCCTGTACTGTTTACAGACGAGTCCAGATTTAGTTTATCTCGTTGCTACGGTCGAGTACGCATATATAGACGTCCTGGTAAACACTACGCAGCCGCTACTATACAGGAAGTGGATAGATTTGGTCGTGGATCTGTGATGGTTTGGACTGGAATCAGTATGAAGAACAGAACTGATCTTGTTGTGGTTCGTCGTAGACTAAATGCCATGAATTATATCGAAACCATGTTGGAGGACCATGTGGTGCCTGCTGCATATGGTGTCGGTCAAAATTTCATCCTAATGCAGGACAATGCAAAGCCACATTCCGCCAGCATCACCAGAAACTTTTTACAAGAACGTGGAATGGTCATGGAATGGCCGGCGTTAAGTCCTAACCCTATTGAACACGTGTGGGATCAGCTTGACCGACGTGTTTGCCTAGAACTATTATTTAAAAAGTTACCGGTTTCGAAAAATTGTTCACCTAATTTTTTTGAGCACTATAAACATCTTGGTAAAAACTTTCAACTCGACCAAGTTAAAATCAAAACAAATTACTAAACTAGCTTGTAACTAATTGAACGATACAGATAATAAATAATGTCTAAACTATTTTTAAAGATTGTTACCATGTAACTGAAACCACAGGAGAGTGTCTTGTTTGCTTTGATAAGTTACTCTCCTAAATATTGGTACAACATTTTCGCAACACCGTGTATACAATTTAATCAATTTATTCCAGTAAAAACAATTATACGCCTGTAGGTAGTACAGGCCGTGGCCGTAATTACAGTCTTTTCAAAATTTTACGTATCATTTGGTATCGTTGTATTATAAAAAATATCTTTCACACACATTTATCCATAGGAGTCGTTTTAACAACATGCTCCATATATCGCTTGGTTATATGTGAAAAAATTATAACGTCCTTTTAAATCATCTAAGGCAGCGCTCCCCACTTTTTTGTAGGCTAGAGCATATTCTAGATTATTCTAACATAACCGGTACAGTTGGACCATAATAGATAAGAGAAAACAACGAATAATAATATATACTTGTACGTCAAATCAAAAAATATTTAATCCTAAATATGTAATTTTAACATATTATAAACTATTCTTTATAGTTTTGGATAAATAAATACCTTTACACAAACAATACCAATAAGTAGACAGTTTTAGTCTATGTGATCTTTTGCATTGCATTTCATTGGCCTAAGCCTCATATTTAAGAGAGTACATACATAAATTTCGTATATTTCGCAAACAATCATGAAGGTAGGTACTCATCTGTGAGTCGAGATCTGAACATTTTTTGAATGATTTTTTCATTCAATGTTGATCAAAAGGAAGCGTTATCATCGCTCTTTTTAAGAATCGAATTTGCTCTCCACTGAATCTTGTTAATTCCAGAAGTATTCATCTGATACATTTTTGCAGGATTTTAGCAAAATTTCGTTCTGAAAATCCAAAATGTATAGTCCTAGTTTACTTCAACAAGCAGCAGCAGTTCAACATTAAATGCAGCTGCTTCTGATGTATGCATTTGGGAAGTAACAGGATTGATAAGAAAAGGTAAGCATCGATTGCTGTTGGTTTGAGTTTAGTAAATAAAGTGACGAAATCTCTTTTTACATTGTTCTTGAAGCACTTGGAGGCAGATGATGAGTGATGACACATGAAAATTAAATTTACTAACGCCTATAATTTTCTTCCAATGTTAGAAATGCACGGGAGACTGCACTGACACTAATAACCACAGCGAGTTTCACCTTAAATGTGTTCACAAAAGAGGGTTCTTCATTATTCTGTAACTTTTTTCCTCCATTAAAAAAACATTTTTTACTTTATCATACGCAGTATGTAAAGTATTGTAATCATGCCAAAAAAATTTTTTGAGATTTTAGCGGAAATATGTCTTTTTGGGTCCCCTGAACATTTTTGACCAAGGTACAAAAAAATGTCTGTGTGTGTGTGTGTGTGTGTGTGTATGTGTGTGTGTACCCGTTTTTTGTGGCGACGGTTCCGGAGAAACTACTAAAGGTATCGGGACGAAACTTCATACTTAGAAGTTTCATAACCAAACTTAGAGCTGAAAAGCTTTCTGTTGAAGACGGTCCAAAGGAACTGGAGGTTTAGTCTTAGCATTTTTCAAAGATTTTGCAAATAAGCCGCCATTTCTGGAATTTCGTCGAAATAGTTAAATAATAAATTAAATATGAGGAAATTCTGAATAATTTATCACTATGACATTTTTTGGTACAATCAATAGTTTAGCTGCATGAGCAAATTCTATTTCTACGAGATCGGTCGTACTGCCTGAAAACTAGTAGCCAGGATTTGTCAGATTTTTTTATTCTAATGACAGTAGGTAGTATCTAACGCTAATGTTTTGACAATAACTTCAGTCAATATAAGCTGCGTTCGCATATTGCATTACACTTTTTACACCCAATAACACGTAAGTGTCATTTGGACGGTGTACCCCATGTGTACCCGGTGTGAACGGAGTACAATATCCGAACGCAGCTTTAATCGACATATCTGTCTAGTTCTAGTAGTTTTATTTTAATGCAGACATGGCCGATCTCGATCAAATAGAGTCTCATGCAGCTAAACTATTAATTTTATATATAGTATGATAAAGTCATGTGCCTGGCCACATCAGATTTTTTTACCACCATAATTATTAGGTTAGTAAAAAGCCTAGTTGATCGATTGTAAAATCGACTGTAGAACATTTCATAGATTTCCAGTTACTTAACTTATCAAAAAAGTCAATTATTGGAATTAAATAATTATTCTAGTCCACCAACTAAAAAAATCCAACAAGCGATAACTAATATTATGTACTTTTTTGACAAGGAATTCCCACCATCTGAGGGACGACATTATATGACATAATAAAGTCTACCGAAACCGGACGTGAACAGAATTGATAAGTTGCGCATGCTGTAATCTCATTGATATGCTGCCGCTACGTTGCGTTAGAAGTAGTCTATATGCAAATTAGTTACATGTTTAGGCTTCATTATTCACCTAAAACATAACTACTTAAGATTCCTGTATTAGAACTTCAAATACTTTCGGCATTAGTCACTAAATGATCTTTTAGGATTTCCCCACTTAACCCGTCAGGAAGTTCTTGCAATTAAGTCTTCGTCTTCGTTTTCATGTGGATAAAATAATTATATTATAACAATCCTGTGTGGTCCTTTTTTACTTGCATTGATGCTTTCAGTAATTTTCTATTAAACCATCGCTTGTGCCGCAGACGTTGCGCTCGGCTACTTTGTATTAAGCGCAAAAAAAGCATCATTATCTTTAATAATCGGACCTGCCCGACGAGGTTACAATATCATTATACCACTTTATGAGCGTATTGTTTGTTTATTGGGATACTTTCGTTATTTGCTCCATTATAATACGCGGTGCAGTCATTGTTATTTAAGTTTTTATTTTAATTATCATAAAAATGTTGATTGGTCCATTGAGAGAAAGGCATTTTTGCTTGAGTGAAA
This sequence comes from Aphodius sticticus, assembly GCA_963966075.1. Classification (NCBI taxonomy): domain Eukaryota; kingdom Metazoa; phylum Arthropoda; class Insecta; order Coleoptera; family Scarabaeidae; genus Aphodius; species Aphodius sticticus. Next base: position 62,234,904 of record OZ014509.1, read on the forward strand.
GAAAAATATGTGAACCAATTTTGATCCAGATTGGATGCATTATTCCTATTAGTATGTAAGTACATATAGGTGTAGCCGCAATAAAAATTAGTTTAGCACTTGTATAGTTATGTCATCAGAGTTTCCGGAGTAATTTCTGGAATAATTTGTCCTCAAGTGTACAAAAGACTTGTGTACTCATACAAACCGGTATAATTATTAGAGAAATACGTATTTGAAATTGCATTTTCAAAACAAACGAATGGCACTAAGCAAACAAAATTAGTTCTTCTTCTTTTGAATGTCATAATGACAGTTTTTTAATTAAAATGTACCTATCAAAAATTGTAATTAATAATGTTAAATGGCCAGACGGAGCACCTGACAGGTATAACGTTTACCTGAACAGGTATACTAGGTATATATCATAGGTGGCATTATGCTACACACAGAAAAGTGATTATTTGGAACGAGAAAACATAGTTACTTGAATTTATTTACTGAATTCAAATGCATATTTACTTGGATGTAGAAAGTGAGGTATATACAAGAAATGCCACATACTCAATATAAGTAAAATAATTTCTCAGACAAATGCTGTCAACAAATAAATTCTTTCTTTATAAGAACCAATATTGTATTGAAAGAAGTAATTGAATTTTTCGTCCCAAAAATGTTAATTTCTCCAACGAAGTAATAGTAAATCCATCCAAGTGCGTAGTTACTTAATCAAAGAAAATATAAGACATTTAATATAAGTAAGTATTGTTTACTAAATAAAAGCCCACCAATTATTTAACTGAAGTGATTCTCACTTCTTTCAAGTAATCCCTTTCTCTGGAATAAATATGCGCACCGTGATTTTGTCAAGGCTCGCGCGCCCGCTCGTGGTACTGGCGCCATATAGGAGCCTCTAGTACGAAAACAACAACGACATACCCGTAGGGTATGTGGCTTGTGATTTATTGGGTATGTGTATTGTGATTTATAGTGTACAATAAACGTTTCAACACGGAATAGTTTGATGTAACGCACGCAACAGTTTAGAACGAGTAAGTAAATATAACATACCTATCTTATTAATTAGCAATAGAAAACGTATTTGTGCCAAATCTTTAAAATTCTTACATTAAGTAGCTAAAAATATTTACCGGGAATAAAAATATACACTTCATTGAAGACTATTTACTTACTTCACCAGAGTAACCACTTTCTTAAATCTAGTAATTATTCCAAGAAATAAAATTTCTTGGTTGAAGTCAATAATCTCTCGCGTATATACAAACTTACCAACTACTTCAGCCAAGTACTTCTCTCTTCGTTCGAGAGATCACTTTTCTGTGTGTACTAGTATAGATATAAGTACGCCTGAAAGCATAGGCGACTGTTACAAAATATTCCATAGGTGCAAGATTTTTTCTTTAGTATTAAAAGGTATCATTTAAATTTAAAACACGTGTTGCACTTCAAAAAATTCTAAGAATAATCAACAGGTATTTGTTAAATATGCTTTGAATACAATTTCAAATTTCAACCAATATTGATGCCTGCTTATTGTATGTTAAGAGCAATTCTAGTTAATTCTCTGTAAGAACTCAATGAACAACTAATGTCCAATAAAATCCAATGAACATGATAATGAAGAAAACTTGCACATATGGAATACTATGGATGACTATTTTCGCACTACTTTGGTACCATAAAAAAGGAAAGGAATACTGACATGAATACATTAGAAGTATACGTACGGGAAAAACTTTGCAGGAAAACTATTACGAAGTTTCCAATAGCTTAAAAGTTTCAAGAAATTATAAGTACCTATAGTGTTCAACAACTAACGACAACTAAATTATTAATGAGTTATGAATTTTTACAAAGTATACAGTGAACTAAAGTACGGAAACATGACAAAACGGCTTGTTATTTCAATTAGTAAGAAAATTAATTTCAGCCGTGCTGAAGTTAAAAAAAAGTGAACTGATTTTGCCCATTCACGAACTTGTCCTTACTTTTTAATAGATAAGCTTCTATACCAAATTTCAGATCAATAACTTCAAAATTACGGCAGTTATCGTGTGCACGGACATTTGTGCCAATCTCAATATACCCCTCCCCCCTTTTTTTAATTATCAATACACACATATTTATATCAAATTCAATATCCAATCTTCAATTGATTTTGACGTATGACATTAATGATCATTGTATCATTGTAATGAGTATATGAAAGCAAGTATATTAAACAAGTGCTCGTCAACAAATTGTATTATACAAATAGGCCTTAGATATGAAAATTTTTGAGAAAAAGACAGTTGAATGGGTTAAGTTATAATGTTTGAATCTTGCTTGAGAGTTGGACTCTCTTACTTATTACATATTTTCTGGAGTAAAAAAGTGCGAATTAAATTTATATGGCGATCAAACCCCTGTTTGGGTAAATTTTGAATAAAGTTAAATTGTCAAAATCATCAAAAAATGTGGAACGCTTCACGATTTTGCGTGTCATCCTTGCGCAGGGGCCATGCTAATCTTCTCTGTATCGTTCCAATTTTAGTATATGTACCGCCGAAGCGAGTACGTCGACTAGGTGGATTTTTGCTGACTATATATGAAGCGGTCCCATACACACTGTGATGAGTGGTAAATATTTTTTGAATTTTTAGGAACAAATAACTGTTCTGTATATATTTATTGTTAGATTTTTAAGATATATGTAACATCCTAGATGATATGGTAGACCCATTCTTCCTATATTTAACATTGTTATTTTTTTAATTATTAAGCTTCTGCGAAAATAACATCTACATTTACAAATATTTTCTTGCAGGTAAGCAGCGTCGTGAAAACAGGCAACTTAATTCTTTTAAAAAGAATAACCATTATTTCTACATTGTTTTTAATTTTGAAAATTTTGCGTCCATAAACAGTACAGTTTTTGAGTTATCAAAATCACTTCTACAAGTTGGTTCCAATTGCAGATTAGTATGCATTTTATAATGGTTGATTTAATTAAACCAAACAGTCAAAGACAAAATGTTTTTTTAGATTGTCCTCCTTTTTTATTGAGGCTTAACATTGCCTATTACTAATTCCTTAACGTGTGCTTAATTTGTGTAATTAGCGTTTGGGATTCTAGATACCTACTAGTATTGGTAAATTTTATAAATGTAAATCCAGTTAAAGACAAACAAAAAACAACACCAAGAAACCTTAATAATTCCAGAGTTGCCTGATTAACAAGTCGCAAGGATGTTCGTGAAAATATTGTGCATATAGTTCCATCACAATTATTGTATACTATACCTAAGTATGCGTATGGTGTGTACTAAGAAGTGCTTGTAGCATAAATGAACAAATATATCTATATTGAGAACAAAGTCTTATTATAGGAACAACTTTGGACTGCATGCAATGATTCGAACAGCGCGCCTCCATACAATAATTGCATAATTATTTCATTGAGTTATTAAAGATAATAACAGCACATGTACGTGTTGTTATAAACCCCAAACCACTTCGCATCCTTACAAGTATCCGTCACGTTATAATACTTATAATACCTCATGCACTCAGTCTAAAAATGCTATTTTTAACAAGGTACTTCTTCGGGCCGTTGGTCAAGCGATGCAGAAATAAGTGTTAAGTTCCGTGTTGGCTTGCTCGGCATACTGCGTGCATGTGTGATACGCCAGTGCACGTAGTATCTCTAGCGATCGGTAGAGGTGCTCCGTGTTGTGGTATATGTGCGTATATAGGAGAGATAACCCGTGACGGATAACGGGACATTTTTTATGACTTTTAACACTGGCTCCGCGCAACGTTGGCCATCGAAAGGAAATGCAGCGGCGTCGATGGCGAGCGGTGAGCGCTCACTACCAAGATGGAAAGCAAAAGGGAACTCTCCACTTCTTCTAGATCTACCTACTCTCCGGCGAGTCGTCAAGTAAAGCTCACGCTGTCACGCGATGTTTTGCATAATATCTGAAGATTGTTCTTCGGTTTATGGAGCTTGTTCCGGATGTCGTCTTTTGTTGAAGTTGTCATAGCGATGAAGGCACAAAGAGGTTCACACGCGTTTATCCGAAAGATGAAATTGCTCAAGAATCATCGCGTTCGCTCGGTGAGATAGACAAGTACAACTCAACGTTTCTATCACTTCTGACAGTTCCACCAATAAAACACCGCCTTTTGGCATTTTTTTTTCCAGGAAAATGCAGTATTTATGAAACGTTATTTGATAAAGAAAACTTTCAGTATCTAGAAATATGGTTCTTAATGTTATAGGGACTACTTTTGTAAAAAAAGCTGACAATTGTGGAAGAGACTCCACCTCTCGGTAAAGACACAAACCTATATTATCATGAGTACCAAATGAGGTCTGACTTTGAGGGTATTTTAAATTCATTTCATTGATATTTCCAGATATTTCAGTTATGTGTGAAACAGGGTTACTGATTAGGTTGTTTAGGTGTTTTTTATATAAAACTTGTAGCCCAAGAGCTTGCGACAAAATTGTCGATCAAAACATGGATTTTATGAATGGAGCGTTTTCATCATGTAAGGTTTTCGAAAAGAAAAATCAGGTCAAAATGTAACAAAACGTTATTTAGATAATTTTGTTTAAACTTTATATTGTTACCTAAAATTCGGAATTTGTTTCTTTTAGCGTCCTAGTACTGACGGGATTGCCTTAGCGGGCGAGAACGCTTTCATACCAAAACAAAAAAAACACAAAGTTGGCATAATAGGCAACTTTTGAGGATGACTTCGTATTCACCGCATAAAAGCATAGTCGAAAACGTCTACTCACATTCAATGTTCAAATCCATAGTTTACAGACTAACCAAATTTGCTTAGTTTTCAATCCTATTGTCCCCAACATTTCAATATTCACCTAATGCCATAATAGTATATTATTCTATGAGCAGGTAATGTAAGCAATTTCTCACGAGAACGAAGTTTGCAGTACGAGCAGTAGGCGAGTGCTGCAAAACGTTCGAGTGAGAAATTGCGATTACTTGCGACTGGAATACTATACTTTTTCTACGACCATGCAATGAAATTTTATAAATTAATTTATTGCAAATAAGGACGGCTGTATATCACTATGACGGTTTACAGGATTTTGACAGATTAAAATAGTTTGGTGCGCTTGTCACTTAGAGACGTTGTCTATGCCTTGACTAATGTCGCTAAGCAGTGTATCAAAACACAATGGAAATGAAAAATACGGAGCTGTGATTGGTTCTCAAGCCGTGAGAAATGAAATATTTCTCACGACTCGCGGGGTATGAGGAGCCAGGAATGAAATATTTGCCATGTGTGAGGGGAATGCTTAGTATTACTTATCATAAATTGCCATGATAATGAATGCATTCATCAATAGGAGTAGAAAAAATATGTTTTTCCTACACTATGACAAAATGTCATTTTCGCGTCTCTATGGAGACACGAAAGATGACGTTTGCCCGCCAGGGCAAATATGTCAACTTTGCCCGCCAGGGCATCCAATCATCATCCAATATGTCAATGATTAGTCTTTAGAAAGGGGTTATTACGATATTGTTGTGTAGGATAAAAAATTATGTGTGCACCATGCCCAGAAAGTGATTTTCCGGGTCTCAAGAAGTAACCCAGTGCATCTCTTCTCTCGGCCCGGAAACGTATCACTTTCTCGGCTTGATACCCAAGATACTATATACTTACTATATGTTACAATACTACAAAGTATGCGACTATCTAAATCAAAAAAGGATTGCTAATTTAATAAGTATGTTTATAGCCTCATAGGGCAATAAAAATGAATGGTCAGAAAATTCTTTTGATAAATGTATGTATTTTGATAAACTAATGTAATTAAATAGTTTTAAAGAGTATTATTATAGAAAGCATCATCTTTTTTTGAGAACTGGTTGTTGACATTGACAATCACACAAAATAAAATAAAATAAAACTAAATGATGACGAATAATGATAATTCTATTAAGTTAATAATTGTGTTATGACCATTTATTGTAGTAAAATCAAACAAAAATGTTGTTATAGGTTTTTTTATATTATTAAATTACAATTATTCTCGATTTTGAGCCCTTGGGGCACGTCGTAATATGTATACATCGATCTCAATTTTCACAAGAATTAATATGTATATATCGGAACAAACAAAGTGGTCTAAGTACAAGTCATTTTCGGTTTGACACACTAATGCTTTTGATTTTGTAAAGGCTAAAGTATCGTTTACATCCACTTAACTTAACTTAACGTACGAAAAATTATACTTAACGTACGAAATTTAGATCCGTTCCATTTACATTTACTTACGTTCGGGTGTTTGACATGCGCATTTGACAGTGACACAATATGAAATCCATATTAAATCTATCGCTTTTATTATACAAATATGTTTATGTACGCGCAACTTGGATCAAGGTTCCATCATCCGTGTTAATAATCCGTTAATCGAGCTAAAATGTTGCAAAACAACACAAATAACAAAGTTCAAGTCGCACGAGTTAATTTTTAGGTTATGTTACTGTCACTCGCTGTCACCATCATCCAAATTGTCAAAATCGAGAGCTTGTGATTGGTGCACTAAGTGCACGGATTCTGTTAAGTTGAAGTTGAGTGAACAAATCCGTATGTTACGTTAAGTTTTTCTACGTTAAGTCAATGTAAACGAAAACATATAATTCAATGGAGTTCAACTGTCTCTAATGTTTAAGTTTTCGTACGTTAAGTTAAGTTAAGTGGATGTAAACGAGGCTTTAAGTATCGTTTACATCCACTTAACTTAACGTACGAAAACTTATAAATTTGGGAAACTTGAACTCCATTGAATTATATGTGTTCGTGTACATTCACTTAACGTAACGTACGGAATTGTTCACTCAACTTCAACTTAACAGAATCGGTGCGCTAAGTGCACTAATCACAGGCTTTCAATTTTGACAATACAGATGATGGTGACAGGTACATAACCTAAAAATTAACTCATGTGTTTAGAATTTTGTTGTCTTTGTGTTTTTTTGCAATATGTTTAGCTCAATTTCTGATTATAATAATGGATGATGGAAACTAGATCTAAGTTGTGTGTACGTGAACATATTTGTATCGATAAAAGCAATAGATTTCATATTGTGTCACTGTCAGATGCGCATGTCAAACACTCCACCGTAAGTGAATGGAAATGGAACCGATCTCAATTTCATACGTTAATTATAATTTTTCGTACGTTAAGTTAAGTTAAGTGGATGTAAACGAGGCTTTAAACTTGAATTTATATTAAAATAAAAAAAAAGTGATGTTTGATGAAGGTACTGTCAAATTCATTATAATTTATCCCTGCATGGCGAACTGCCAAGGACTTACGGTCAAATGATATTAGGCACCCAAGTTATTATGAAAATACATGATCATGATTTCTTCTATAGGTAATTCAGAAAAAAATCATTCAGATATTGTGTAAGGGTAGTTGGTTGTGGTATCCACGTTTTAATAAATTATTGTCTGCCATCCACTTCCGGACGACATTATTATTAGAAAGGATATTATTTATTATTAGAGTATAAATAAATTACGTTATAATTGAGAACAAAGCATTCAAATATACCTATTGTCAGGGGACTGACAGACTGTCGGGGAAGCCACGGGCCCGATGGACATTTACCTTATCAACTGGTTGTTCCGGTTTTCTTTCATAAGGAAGAAATAAAATTACCACAAACCTTACCTCTATCCTAATTAATTCATAGTAACTTCAATTTAGTAGGTAGGTACTATAGATTCCATCCGCCACTCTAAAATAAATTAAAAATACTTAATCAGGGCAAATATTTGATTTACAACAATGTAGCAACACGTCACCTTCCGTATAGTACAACCGATGAACGATAGTATTTGGGAATCAGCATCATCATCACGTATGGTCGCGGACCGTTATCCTAGTCCAAACATCGCGCAAAAACCGTCCGTCGTCGTCGTCCTGGCTGAGATCGAGTGACCTACGAGGACGACAGCGAAACCAACGTCCGTCGTCGGTCGGTCGGTCGAAAACAAAAACGCACCGCGCGAATTTCATGGAATCGCTCTCTCGCCGATCAAAACGCACAACGGTAAAACTGCGCAACCAACAACAGTGTATCCAAACTCGTTAAACGGGAATCCGGCAAGAGTAAAGGAATTGAGACACTCTTACCTCGCCGATTCCCGTCCACATTTTCATTTGCTCATCATCGTCATCGGATGAGGTAGTCAGCTGCAGGTACGATGTCAACGTCTTGCCTCCCCATTCACTAGCCAACATAATAAAAACCGCTACGTCCATTTTTATCTAACTCGAACTATCTGGATAGCCAGTGTCGGACTGGGTCTAGAGATATTGGTTGCCAAGTGATAAGAGGGATACCAATCGACAAAAGAAATGTAAAGGGTGAACACGAATGCCGTCATTTCTTAAAGAAAAAGATCATAGTCGTATTGTAATATTCCAGGAATCGAACTTAAAGTCAACCTATTCTATTCTGTCTGTTCAAAATTGCAATCGCCTGTTTCCATAAACAAACAAAAATAATTGATGATCTCAGCGAATACTCAATTGACACTGATCAAACCTAAAAGCGTTTGCGTTCACACTCTAAGGCAGCGTTTCTCAACCGGGGTTCCGGGGAACCCTGGGGTTCCGTGTGATGTCGTCAGGGGTTCCGCGGAAAAATAGTAACAAATAGCGGTGACGGTCGCCGGTTCATGGGCACATTATTCAGTGTTACTTTTATGTATTATTTTAGCATGGGATTATTATTTGCAATATTGGATTAATAAACAAGGCCAATCCATGAATAATTTTGATTTGGAGCCCTTCTAACCCAATAAACCACTGTTATTTCAACATTCTAGACTATTCATTCATTAATTTCAATTGACATTATTACTTACAGTTATCTGTTACATAAAAACAAAATAACCTCTAGGGAACAACAATCTGGCAGAGTTATTGGTCAAACTCTAACGTTTATTTGTTTTCAATATTTTTGCCTTTCCAAATGTGTGACAAAATAAACCACCTATAATTTGAATCTGCTGCTCATAATGGTAGGTACTTTAGAGAACAGAGTTGTATGTGGTAGATTTCAATATGATCTTACATTCCAGATAAGATAACTAACCTATCACCAGACAAGTTCTGAGCTTCTATGGCGAAAATTATGTCGGTCCTCAACATAGAAAATCAATAAATATGCAGAGTGAGTTGCAATTATAGACGAAAATGTATGCGGACAGGAAACTAAAGTGTAATTTCAAATTTCGTGAGTGCATTTAATTAAACAAAAAATAATTAAATTAAATTGAAGTAAGTACTAATTTGACAATGCAACAAATTTAAAAGTGCTTCACATATTTTTATTTATAATTTGGTATGCTCTTGAAATTATTTTTTACCTCGAGTTATAAATTACCTTGTATCAGTCCAATTTTCAACATTGTGTATGTATGAGCAAGTTCTTTCTTATTTAATTAGATTATTTTTATTAGAAGCTTTGATCTTCAAAGTTCAACGTTGATTCTTTTATTTCAAAGTAGAAGTATTCTTCCCTTTCAGCACTTGAAGTATTCTTTCAGGTCGCAGTATCAAACAGTGATTTGTTTATTAACACCGCAACTTTTTGAATTTGAACCTTGAAAACTAAAGCCAGGAAGTGAATTTGGTACCGCTGGTTATCTTAGTTGTTTTTGTCTTCTAAGCTCTGAAGTTCAAGCTCCTTCTTCAAGGTTTAAGTTTTTATTTCAGCGAAAATTTTTGCCTATCAATTTATTTCCTTGCAGGGTAGTAAGAACCTGCTTGTTTCGGCAGGGTCTTCAATTGTATTAAGTCCCTTAACGATCGTGAATCTGTCAATAATTAGCGTGAATCTGTCAATTATTACCTTTTTCTGCATCTAATTTTATATTTATTTAGAATGATTTGAAGATAAACATATTTGACATAACAAACTAGGTCATAAATGTCATATTATGCTTTGTCGTAAGTCTGTTGGATGGCATAATCTTTAGTAAGTAGATCGACTCTATTATTCTAGATCTTTTCTTATTTCTGAAAACACCTTAAATGTGTCATCTTCAAGCATCTTCTATGTAGTAGTACGTAAAATATACGTATTTAACACACACATTTCAGACGGACAGTATACGGAACCCAAGAAGGATGTTATTGTGGACATACGGTACAAGAGCTCGGTATTCAAACACTACCAAAATTTTAAAAGTATTGCTATCTCAAGACAGAAAGTCCCTGATGGCCAGTCCACTACTGTCAATAGCTAAATGCAATACCGGATCGGTTTCCACCAGTTAAAGGCAAGTTAATTAAATCGAACTGAATACTACGAGGATAGTTCCTCGCCTTCGAGTTACTATTGACGTTTATCCTTCTACGTTTTCGCTTCTTGCTCCTTTTGGCCGCGAGGATCACTTGCCATACGGGGAAGAATAATGTGGACCACTTATATTAATTAACCGGTTTGCCGTGATTTCCTCGTTTTCATTTGTTTTACAGACGCCATCCCGCGGTGTGTTTATGTTTCTTAACTGCCTCGTTTACGGCTCTCGTCTCGTTTTTATTTGAAATTATTACTTTTGTTCGGACATTTTACTAGCCAATTATTCAACTGTTAGCGAAAGCAATTCGACTCGTTTCTACGCGTTATTACACGTCATTACCATTCGTCGTTAGCTTCTGCATTTTTATAGGGAAATTAAATCGATATTGATACACGATTTGTATTCAATAATAAATTAGATCAACTATCGATGAAAACACAAACCCATTGCAGACCCACTCTTGGGGCTTTGCAAACAAACGCATTATACGTTATATCGTGTGAAAAATAAAAAAAAAATATCTATTTAAGTTACAGCTAACTATGGTTTACATAAAAAACAAAATTTTATGGAAAATTGATGAAGACATTTAAAATCAGTCAACGCCATTTCAAATCTATCAATCTATAGAAATCAAACTTTTGCTTATAACTTGGCAACAATAGCCGACAGCTAAAATTAGTTTTCACTATTAAGACCCTCTTGAAAATGTACTTCTCTTTTGACAACTTTTGCTTTGAAAAGCAATCCATGCATAGGAGAGTTCAATAGTAGATAAAGACACAAGCCCCAAAGCAAGTACACCGTGTCCGGCACTCACTTGGACACAAATGGGAAAACTGTTTATTTTTCAGGAATTTTTCAGGAAATGTTATTCTTCATAAAAGCTTCTGGATTGTCTTAAACCTAAAATGCAAATATTATAATGTAATTATCTGCTTGCATGTACCGGGTGTTACCAAAATTATGAAAAGCTCTGAAGAGTAAAGTACCTTCATGTTCAAAGCTACATAAAAATGTTATTTGAAAAAAGTATTTGGAAATATTAGATGTCTTTAAATCCGAAATTATAATCACCTTCTCCGTTGCATGTACTGCATGTTGCAAAAAGAGTAAAGTAGGTACCTTCATCTTAAAAGCTATGCAAAAATATTATTTGAAAATGTATTTCGAATTATTAGAAGACATTAAATATGAAACTATAGTCACTTTTGACGTTCGGTCTACGACGAAGGAGATAATTTCGTATTTAATCCCCTTTAATATTTCTAAACACTTTTTTTCAAATAACATTTTTGCAACAAAGCTACGTTACTCTTAAAAGCTTTTCATAGTTTTGGTAACACCCGGTGCATACAAGCTGATAATTACATTATAATATTTTCACTTTAGGTTTAACGCAATCTAGAAACATTTATCAAGAATAAAATTTTCTGAAAAATTGATAACAAAAATGTTTGCCATTTGTGTGCAAGTTAGTGCTGGACACGGTATATTCCATAATATTTTTAATGGTGTAACTCAATTAAAATATTATTCAATTAGTTGACCAATATTAATACCGCTCTAGTAATAATGATTCAACCATACCAACATATCTGTTATGTGCGATTAACAGTTTTAACGAAAAAAGCAATTATCTCTCCAACTGTATATACAGCGTGTTACCAAATTGACAGGTGTTTTGGTTTTGCTTCAACACCGCTTTTGATTCGTAGGTATACTAGTTTGTCTTTTTGATAAATGCTAAACCATTTCTTTTCATAATTCAACATGAAACAAATACCGGGTATATACAGGTGTCTCACGGAACTGGTACATTAGAAGTTTCTCATGTTCTACTATTTCTGGAAATTTGAAATTTTGGAACTAGAATTTGCTCGATCTGAGCTCTTCAGCTAAAATATTCTCAAGTTAACTGTCACGTCCGGTCAACGAAAGTCGGTATCAACTTTGTTATTTTAAATGGAATGATATAAATGAAGAATAAATCGCTTTGTATTTAGTTTGCATTCTTTTATACTAAAAGGAAAACCGGTTAATCGACGGTGAGATATACAAGGAGAAAGGTATTTGTCGGACAATTCCGTCATACGAAGATCGAAGAAGCAACCGTAGACACAGTGTTTCGGACTATTAGTCCTCATCAGTACGGTAAAGCCAAGGAGCAAGATGGGCACTCAATGGAAAAAAACACTCAAATGGAGGCCTAAAGGGGGTGACCAATGTCACCAATTTGGTGCTTCAGTCCCAACATCTTCAGGATTCGAAGACAAGAAGTGACGTCGCGCCGGAGGTGACTAGTACACCCCAAGTACACCATAACCCATGGAAATTAAAAGGAAAACTGGTTAATCGACGGTGAGATATACAAGGAGAAAGGTTAACTTGAGAATATTTTAGCTGAAGAGCTCAGATCGAGTGAATTTTAGTTCCAAACTTTCAAGTTTCCAGAAATAGCAGAACACGAGAAACTTCTAATGTACCAGTTCCGTGAGACCGTGAGATAATATCAAAAATTTGCTCAAATTTTCGTTTTACAACTAAATTATATAAATAAAAGTGATTTGGGTAAATGTGCTGTAAGTGGTGACACACAAACAAAAACCATATAGATAAGCAAAACTGCTTATCTATTTCTTTTTTCTTTATCTGCTTCGTTTTCCTTTCTTTTATGAAATGCTATTTTATTCTCAAAAATTCGATAGAAGATTTTTTAGAAGAAATAGTATTACATTTTACTACGACCATTTTTGAGAAAATTCTTAAAATATTGATTAACAAAATTGATTTTTTTTTTCATTTGATTTTGACAACAAAAACGACAAAAGCTGGCGTTGGAGTCCGGATTCGCATTCAACACAAGGAAATTTATAGAAAACAACAATTCACTATCCATGCACAAAATCCTTGTGTTCGAGACTTCATCAATATGGTAGAATTTCCATTTTCATTTCATTGCCTTTTCTGGAAAATTTTTAGAATTTAGAAAATCTTCTTTCAATTTCAGAGACAATTCCGTTTATTATTAACAATTCCATTTATAAACAAAACAAAGATGCTGAGATATTTTTAGTGAAACAGTTTAGAAAACATAATTAAAAAACTTCTAACTGTTACATGTTTCTTTTTATTCACTACATAGATACATACATATTATATGAAGACATTTTTCCAGGATAATATCCTCCTATTTACTCTTTAACTATATCTCACTATTTTTCGTACTCTAAGACCAACCATAAGTTTCTACAACTCTAAAGGAATCAATATATACATAAATACTACAATAGCAGGTCTTTTATCCAAAATAATCCTCTCATTCACTTCATATGATCTTTCGCATTCTACCATAGCCACAGGACTGTGCGCGGCTTACACTCAATGACATAAGTCTTATGGCTTGCAAGATATATGACAGCTGATTGCATCAGACAGAGAACATGAACGGGAATATAAATGGTAGTGGATTTATTGGGCTGTTTAGGGCCGACAGGCTCGTTATTCATTTTTAGTATCGTCGTTCTTTTTTCCTGTTTACTGCGCCTCCGCGATAGCCGACAGCATATTCACATCTCCCGAACGATGATACAACAAAAGATGTCCTTTGTGTTGAACTGTCTTAAGGGTTGTGCGCTAACGAGGGTGTTATTTATGGTGAACAGTTGAAGATGCAACAAAAGAATTTAATTTAGATGATTTGTATTGTTATAGTTGTAGAACAGTATCTTTAATAGCGATCTGTCAATAGGAATTGCTATTATAAACGTGTTGAACCGAAGTATTGGTATTATTGTAGAACGGTATTAGATTAATGGTTATCTGTCAATAGGAAACACTCAGCTTTCAGCACTAGCATTCATTGGGATAGATATACATAATAATACGGCATTGATACATTTTGGATTGGTTGAGATTCGTAGAAGAGAAACAATAACTTTGATGAATAGTGAAACAAAGAAACGTAACCAGAATATATTTGCATCCGAAAGACATAGTTGAAACGTTATTGATAGAAACATATCAAGGCTAAAATAATTTATTTAACCACTATTTCTCTTTTAATGTATAGTCGCAAAAGTTGGTTACTTAAGCCACCCATCCAGGTATTACAATGTTTGATAGTTAGTCCGATTTGGTTCAATTTGTCCGCATATAAGCACTTTAAGTTTATATTGTATTTGTAGCTAATTTTCGACCACCAAATTGCACCTGTTAAACTGTGGACCATACTAGACACTTGGTTGTGGTATGATCGGATTGTTATTAAAGCTACTTCAAATCTGTGATGCAATTTAATTACATTAAAAAAAAAGTGTGAATATCTTTCATTTACTGTAACCAAGATACAACCAAGTATCAAAATATTGAAACATTTATGACTACTTTTCTTTCGAGGGGAAACATTAGGTAAGAGAGTTCTATTTTCGAATAAGATACAAACCCATTCATTCCATCGACCACTTTTATGTTTATAATGTAGTTTGTTATAATTTTACAAAAACAATTTGTTTTTGACAATTTACATCCAGTGCAATATAGGTATACAATTAATACGATCAACAAATGTATATTTGTATAGTCCATAATATAATAATAGTTCATACATAATCCTATAGACTGAGTAATTACTTATAGATAATGAAATAATTATTTTCGCACGCTGTTGAATTCAATCTCATGTCAACGAATTTCAGCATTAAGTTAATTAGATCCAATTTTTTCTCACTTACAAATTACATTATTTTATTAAAAATTTAGAAAATTTGTTAATAGTAAACAGTCCGAACATTAGATTATCCGGTCGAACAGATTATTTCTTTCAATGGAAATTTTTACACCCGCATAATAATAATAATAATAATAATAGAATTTATTGAACCATTATTGTTAGTGGTTATTGCTATCTTAATACTTTTTTAAAAATTATTTGGTATTTATTATTTCTGTCTTTCCTCTTATAAATTTAGAAAAATTATATATATCTACATATCGTTGGTGCATGAGAAAATACGCATTTCAAAATTTGTCATTTTTTGAGTTAAATGAATAAATATGTTTGGCAAAAGCCTTTATTTATTATTAGAAAAAAAACGTCATAAACATTGCTCTTAAGAGAACCGGTAGAGAGAACAACACTTTGTCTTTAGACGCTAACCATCGCTAACTTAATTCGATTTAGAAAAAAAATGACATATCTTTAGTTCAGCGTCGTTCAGCTCATAGTGTGCGTAAGTCAACAAGAAAAACGGCGTATTTAGAATTAGTTCTTTAGTAAATAAGTTAATTTAATAATGTACAATTATCTGTTCGTGTATTATTTTAAGTTGTGACACTGTTCTTGAATTCTTAACATAAATTCAGAACGAAAAACTCGAGTCAAAGGCGTATTGTTTTCTTTGTTGACTTAAAAAGTAGTATGTCAACACATTGGCGAAATATTTAGATGTGTGTCGTTTTTGTTGATGAAGTTGTGTGTGTTTAGCTGTTGATATCATAATTTTGTATAAAATTCTTTCGGAATAGGCATACGGGAGAATAGGCGTTTAGCATCGTTAAATAAACCAACAAAATTATTGCTGAGATTGCCGAGAGATATAATAAATATAAATGATGTCACTTAACGTAAAGGAAATACGCAATATATTGCAATAAATTATGGATGTAGCGTGATAAACCGTGCAACTGTTTGCTGTTTTGAGTTAACTAAGTTTCTTTCTCCAAAAAAAATAAATCTAAAACGACCTAGTTTTAAATCATTAAGATAACGAAATAATTAAGATCAAGGTACATATTTTGGTTTCAATTTATAACTAATAATATTTGAGTTATAATAAAAAAAAAAGACATATTGGTTTTGTTTGACTTATTCGATAATTTCGTGAACTTCAACAACACGTTACAAAAAAAAAATCTGATGTGGTTAGACACATTACTTTATCATACTATATAGCAGTGCCAAACTGTGTTAAACTCTGATGTTTTGACAATACTGTCAATAGAATCAAAATATCTGTCAAATCCAGGCTAGTTTTAATGCAATACGAGCAATCTCTATGAAATAGAATTTGCTCATGCAGCTAAATTAATAATTTTACAAAAAAAAAATTTAGACGAACTATTCAGAATTTCGGCTACTTTAATTTATTATTTAACTATTTTGACGAAATTATATAAATGGCGGCTCATGTGCAAAATCGCCGAAAAATGTTAAGAGTAAATATCCAGTTCCTTTGGACCCTTTGAACAAAAACCTTTTCAGCTCGAAGTTTGGTCATGAAACTTCTAAATATAAAGTTTCGTCCCGATACCTTTAGTAGTTTCTCCGCAATCGTCGCCACATACTACGTATGATAAAGTAAACAATCTGATGTCGCCAGGCACATGACTTTATCATACTATATATTAAATTAATAGTTTAGCTGCATGAGATTCTATTTGATCGAGATCGATCCTGTCTGCATTGAAATAAAATTAGTTAGCCAGGAATTAACAGATATATCGATTCTATTGACAGTAGGTATTATCAAGAGATCAGCGTTTGACACTACCTACTGTCATTAGAATGAAAATATCTGTCAAATCCTGGCTAACTAGTTTTATATTAATGCAGACAGGACCGATCTCGATCAAATAGAATTTGCTTATGCAGCTAATAATTAATTTATGCTATTAATTTTACCAAAAAATGTCATAGACATAAATTATACAAAATATCATCTACTTTAATTTATTATTATTAAACTATTTTGACGAAATTACAGAGATGGCTCATTTGCAAAATCCTTGAAAAATGCTTAGAGGAAACATACAGTTCCTTTGGACTCTTTTGAAAAAAACATTTTAGCTCTAAGTTTGGTCATGAAACTGCTAAATATGAAGTTTCGTCCCGATACCTAAAAGTTTTTCCGGAATCGTCGCCACAGAAACGGGTACACACACATACACAAATACACCCACACAGACATTTTTTTGTACCTTGGTCAAAAATGTTCAGGGGACCCAATAGGACATATTTCTGCTAAAATCTGAAATTTCTTTTTCGGTACGATTACAATACTTTATCATACTATGTATGACAAGGTAAAAATCATACACATTGTAGTTTTTCAAATATGCAATAATAGTAAAACTTAAAGCCGTTCTCCTGCAAAATGGCCAATACTGAGATATGTTTACCAGAATACTTTACACATCATGGTCCAGTCCATATTCGACAGTTGGAAAGAAACCCAAATTTGAAACTTTGTGGGAGCATTTGAGTAGATCGAAACGTAATAAAAATATCAAAATGCAAAAATTCAAAGGATTAATTAGAAATCATTATTGAACCAGCCTTGTTCAATCACAGCCCAGCTTACAAAATTCACTATAGAAAGGAATTCTTTGGAAAACGTTAAACAAAAATCAAAATTAATAAAAACACAGGCAGCGAAATTGGAAAATGGAAAACAAGGAATAAATGAAATATTGTGTCTTCACAATTAATTTTAAGTATATCTAAAAGACTACCTATCAAAGTAACCCAAAACATATTTTCCAAGAAATTGGCCATGGCACATATAACATACAACTGAAAGTTTGCCCCCGTCCTTTCTGCTTTGTTAGAGTTTTACTTTTTGGCACTGTTTGTCATTCATGATTATCAAAAATATTTTTCTGCATTCATTTTTCTTAAATTGTGGTCAATGGATTGACATATTCTTAAGCACCACTACTAAACATTTGGTATAACAAAAAGCAAACCACAGAATTTGCAAAAAATTCGGCACACACTAAAAAGAGGGGAGATCATTTGTAGGAAAAAAATTGGAAAAAAACAAACCTGCATTAACAAGTCCGATCCATATCGAGCAAGATAAGAGCGTAAAGCACAGCACCCGGTCTATAGTGGGGAAACACAACGCGGGAGGCATGTTGGCGGTGTGCCGCCTTGGTGAGGACTGTCTGCTGCGCTGGTGAACTGTTGGAGGTCCGTCAGCCCGAGACTGGCCCGCAAGAAACACACACAGATACTCATATATGCCACGGCGAGGTTTTCCACGGCATCCACTCGGATGTGTGGCCGAAAGCCATTTCTTGCCGCTTTTGCGGCGCATCGGAACTGTCCGATGGCCCAACGGATAACTGTCATCTCTTTCGGATGCCGGGTGCCGTTCCCACAATGATTACGATGATGCCACTTGTGGTGTGGTCCAAGGTGAGGATATGTACTCCCATGGTCAATGTCAATTGGTTGGTAACCGTCTGGTTACCAAATTGGAAGAATAACTTTCGGTTTTTTACGTGGTCGAAATTGTGGATGCTGAGCTGGGCTAACAGATGGATGGTGGATACGATAGAAGATTAGGAATGAACTAATTACGAACTAATTACCATTAGTATTATCACCATGGTGAAGAAAGATACTGAGATACCTAGAAGCAACTAAAGATGACAGTTGATGACAGAATGGAACCGAATGAAAGACTGGCGTGAAGAGTCGCATGCCAAGTGAAAACTGACTAATGGAGCAAACGTGGAATGCAGAAAAGAAGTGTAATGGTGCCACCAATGAGCTGAGATTCCAGTAGGAAGGAATCAGGAAGATCATATCAATAGCCTAGTAGGAAGGCAAAGGCGGGATAAGGCCTAACACCTAGAGGTAGAAACTGAATAGTTAAGCACGTCGTTTATCCAAATTGCTGAACCATCACCCCAAAGCACTGAACTTTTTTGAGACAATACCATGTCATTTATCACTTTGCTTAATAACGAGTCTGCACATCCCAAACATTGTCAAATAGCACTTGTCTTTTTCTCAATTTCTCACTAGCTAACAAGCTAGTAAACAATACGGACGCCAGTTTCGACCAGTTTTCTGCAGTTCATCCTTTATTTTGTAATTTCTTCTGTCCATAGCTAGCTATCATTTGTCTTACGCTAGATAGTATCATTCAGGTACAAATGAGTCTGATAAATAACGAACACCCGAGCAGACGGTAAAAAATATAATTGAATAAAAATAAACAATTTGAAAGTAAATTTCACATTTTACTGAGCTGGTCGTACCTCTGAAATTCTGTAGCTCCTTTTTGGATTCGTTAAGATAACGTGCTTAAAAAATATGGCAATTAACGCCGAAAAGGGTGCATCATCATTTATAAAACGTTTTTATATAATAAAAAACGTTAAATTTTCATTGAACACAAAATTGTGATATTATTGTTTTAGGACGGTACACGTAATTAAACATAATGGCGACCCGCAGCATTGCATCAAACTCTTGTCTGTTGTTATTAAATTCTCGCTGCAGTAATTTTGGAAATTGAGTGGAAATTGGTTTTTGAAATGCGTTCTGGGGAAAACCTTCGACATAAAAATTAAAGAAAAATTCCTAACAACAGCCCTTAGGAATGATATGGTGTATTCAATACCGAATTCAAAGAAATATGATTTTTGGTGTGTCAAACCTTCCAAATCTAGAGACAAACAAGTCCTAATGTTACCAAATATTACCTTTATTTAGTCCAGAGAAATTAGGACTGTGATATACATCTTACATACAAACGCACAAAGAAGTGATTCCGTAATAAGGGTTGGTTTTTCTTTTCACTTTTGACCTACGGACACATTAAAACACACAAAAATACACAATGCCGCAAAGAATTTTCAGTTAAGCTCAGATGTTTTAAAACAAAAATATTTAGAACAAATCATAACAGAGAAAGAATATACAGTTTTAGAACAGTACAGTGTAATGTTTTTATTTTACATAAATTATGAAAGTTGGAAATACCTTCTTACTTTTTCAATCTTTACAGGCTTCAGTGCACAGTCGCGGGAAAATAGTGTTTCCATTTTGCATTTTTGCGGCATTATAACTCAAAATCTACGCAATAAGTATTGATCTGCATTTTCTTGTACATTCTCTACAATACAAAGAATTTCTTGTGCAAATCCGATCAAAATTAGTTAGATAGGTTCTGACTGATATCGAAACAAAAAAATCTGATGTGACAAGGCACATGTCTTTGTCATACTATATATAAAGTTAATAGTTTAGCTGTATGCGCTTGTATAGGTAGATCGAGATCGGTCGTGTCTGCATTAAAATAAAACTAGTTAGCCAGGATTTGACAGATATTTTGATTCTATTGACAGTAGGTATTGTCAAAACCATCAGCGTTTGACACTACCTACTGTCATTAGAATGAAAATATTTGTCAAATCCTGGTTAACTAGTTTTATATGAATGCAATCACGACCGATCTCGATCAAATAGAATTTGCTCCTGCAGCTAAATTATTAATTTTACCAAAAAATTTCATAGACATAAATTATACAAAATTTCCTCTACTTTAATGTATTATTTAACTACTTTGACGAAATTACAGAAATGGCGGGTCATTTGCATAATCGTTAAAAAATGCTAAGAGTAAACGTCCAGTTCCAGATGTTGTTTCCAGGTGCGCTCGCCTACGGCTCGCGTGTAAACTTCATGCTCGCGTTTTATATCCTTAATTATGTGCTCGTCAAATAATATACTATTATCATACTGCGTATGACAAAGTAAAAAAATTGGTATGGCATTTTTTTTTGCGAGTGAACATTGCACATCTTTGACATGGGCATTTCGGGAAGCACAAGTTATACGAATTCGGTTAAATCGGGCAAAAGCTGCGTAAATATGGACCTACATAGAACAGTTTTCGTATTATACAAAATATTGCTATATTATTGTTATTTAGATTGTTGAAAATACTTAAGAACCTGCTGTAGAAGGTAGCAGGTAGCAGGTAGCAGGTAGCAGGTATCAGGTAGCAGGTAGAAGGTAGAAGGTAGAAGGTAGAAGGTAGAAGGTAGAAGGTAGAAGGTAGAAGGTAGAAGGTAGAAGGTAGAAGGTAGAAGGTAGAAGGTAGAAGGTAGAAGGTAGAAGGTAGAAGGTACAAGGTAGAAGGTAGAAGGTAGAAGGTAGAAGGTAGAAGGTAGAAGGTAGAAGGTAGAAGGTAGAAGGTAGAAGATAGAAGGTAGAAGGTAGAAGGTAGAAGGTAGAAGGTAGAAGGTAGAAGATAGAAGGTAGAAGGTAGAAGGTAGAAGGTAGAAGGTAGAAGGTAGAAGGTAGAAGGTAGAAGGTAGAAGGTAGAAGGTAGAAGGTAGAAGGTAGAAGGTAGAAGGTAGAAGGTAGAAGGTAGAAGGTAGAAGGTAGAAGGTAGAGGGTAGAAGGTAGAAGGTAGAAGGTAGAAGGTAGAAGGTAGAAGG
Source organism: Aphodius sticticus (assembly GCA_963966075.1). Lineage (NCBI taxonomy): Eukaryota > Metazoa > Arthropoda > Insecta > Coleoptera > Scarabaeidae > Aphodius > Aphodius sticticus. The sequence goes on from OZ014509.1 coordinate 62,256,498, forward strand.
TAGAAGGTAGAAGGTAGAAGGTAGAAGGTAGAAGGTAGAAGGTAGAAGGTAGAAGGTAGAAGGTAGAAGGTAGAAGGTAGAAGGTAGAAGGTAGATGGTAGATGGTAGAAGGTAGAAGGTAGAAGGTAGAAGGTAGAAGGTAGAAGGTAGAAGGTAGAAGGTAGAAGGTAGAAGGTTACAACATATGTCAATGGTCCTATTAGGTGACCGGCCCGTGCTCACCCGTCTTACCCTCATGGATTATTTTTCGTGATTGCTATGAACAAAGAGGGTTGACGTTCTGGAGATGGTTTTGAAATCAACTAAAACGAATGAAGTTTTATCTGAGTTGTCTGAGAAATACTCATATTTACGGAAGTTTTGTTCCATTTTACTGCATTTTGGGTTTAAGGATTTTGTAAAAGCTTTTTATAGATCGTATCTCAAGTGCTTCATTGTACCACTCCACTGTAAAATTCTGTTATTTATTTTAAAAAAGTAAGCACTTTCTTATCTTTTTATTTTCTTATCTCCTTCCTACAAAAATCCAAGGGAAACGGACGCAGAAGTGTCTGGGAAACGTCCTTGCGCTATGCGAAGGTACAGAATGCCTTTAAGGACCTCGTTCGACAATAAAGCCTTCCGCTTCTATTTATATTTATCACGACTCGAAGATTGCATCGGTCCGGTACTCGCGTAGAAAATACACGAAGTTGTCCTGGCCGATTGGTCCATTCATCTGGCCGGCGAGCAGAATCCCAGCAGATCGAGAAAGATAAACAAACCCCCGACATGGCACAACGATGGATACTAGATGTTTGTTCGCTATCCTAAACTGATAATGTATATATGCGTATATTTTAACACACTTAGGACGAATAACTAAACAAATAACCAGGAGGAAGTTGGCGCTCTTTTGGTGCCTCCGTTATTACAAAATTAAGAGATTAGAAAAGTTATGAAGAAGAAAACATAGAAAGAATTTTAATTAAAATGTTAGTTTATCGTGAGACATGGTTCCTTGAACCTGCTCTGCGTATGCGATGGTTCTTTTGTTCGGTTGGGCTCCCAGTATTTGGTCTTCTTCTTTTAAACAATAGACGCGTAACGGGATCGGACGTATTTTAATTTATATAACGCGGTACTTCCTTTGCCGAAAAACGTTGCGAGCACGATGTCGAATGTTTCTCGTGCGAATTGCAAGGCATTGTATGGAAATGGCTTTGGTGAATTTTTTATGTAACATTTCTTTCGGTAAATCTGAACCTGCGTCGATGATTTAGTTTAAAGAAAAAAATACGTAATTATGAATCTGTTTTAATCCTGTTTGCTTGAGGATATCTAACGTGTGTACTTCAGGAAATCTACCCTTTGGATACAAATATATTTATAAAAACAGGCTTCATATGAGTATAAAACTTGCTTTAAGAAAAGGACAATTCTGTCGTAAGTCTCTAAATATAAAATAATAATAAAAATTCAAAGAATGTACCAAGAATGTCCTTCATCATTCTTTATGTTGGGATGGGTCTCTGACGTATTTGTTAATAATAATCCAAGGAATAACCAGCATTATTGTGTATCCAGATACTAAATAAGTATTTAATACTTTTTAACGTTGGTATTGATAGTGTTTTATGCATAGTACATTCAGATACCTGTTGTAAAACAGGGCTTGAAAATCGTGGGGCGACTTGAAATCGTACGCAATCATCAAAAACGTGTACTGGCGCTGAACAGTTGAAATGAAGATCACAATTCATTCTGCGTTAGTTGAAGCACACCTTGAGGAATTTACCTACAAATGTGTGTACACTGTACATCGTATCGTACAGTGTATGTTGCAAATCTAAAATTTTGGAAAATTTGTTCTGGAAATAGCGTTTTAATTACGTTGTACTTTATATCAACTACTTTTCAATATCAATTACTTGAAAATTAGAAACTTACAAGAGCAAGGCAGAAAACAAGCTACATCAAAACTATGGCTGGTAGCGACGCTAGCAATAAGAGCGATCTTTTCATAAATCGATCTAAAGCAGATAAAACATGAAAAACTTGCAACAAGACTCGTTAAACAAATCCAGACAACGACAAAAAGTATATTATATCATCATGGTTTGTCAGTAGGCCTGTAGAAAGAAATAAAATGGTTAAATTTCAATGACATTATTATAGTGGGCACCATTGCCATAGGACTGGGACCTGGCCTAGCATGTGACGTGGCTGATTTAGAACAATTGAGTCACGAATAAATGGAAATACAAAGGGGGAACTTTACAGCAAAGTAACAACTGAAAATTATTAGATTTTAGAAGACAAACAAATAATTAAATGAAATTTAAAAAAAAATCTGGTGTGGCCAGGCACATGACTTTATCATACTACATATAAAATTAATAGTTTAGCTGTATGAGATTCTATAGATCTAGATCGGTCGTGTCTGCATTACAATAAAACTAGTTAGCCAGGATCTGACAGATATTTTGATTTTATTGACACTAGGTATTGTCAAAACCATCAGCGTTTGACACTACCTACTGTCATTAGAATGAAAATATTTGTCAAATACTGGCTAACTAGTTTTATATGAATGCAGACACGACCGATCTCGTCATAGATCATAGACATAAATTATACAATATTTCTTCTACTTTAATTTATTATTTAAGTATTTTGACGAAATTACAGCTAAACTATTAATTTTACCAAAAAATTTCGTGGACATAAATTATTCAGAATTTCCTCTACTTTAATTTATTATTTAATTATTTTGACGAATTTACAGAAATGGCGGCTCAGTTGCAAAATCGTTAAAAATGCTAAGAGTAAACATCCAGTTTCTTTGGACCCTTTTGACCTAAAATCCTTTCAGCTCTAAGTTTGGTCATGAAACTTCTAAATATGAACTTTCGTCCCGATTCCTTTAGTAGTTTCTCAGGAATCGCGCCACAAAAGCAGGTACACACACACACATACACACACACACACAGACATTTTTTTGTACCTTGGTCAAATATGTTCAGGGGGCCCAATAGAACATATTTCCGCTAAAATCTCAAATTTTTTTTTCGGCGCGATTACAATACTTTATCATACTGCGTATGATAAAGTAAAAATGTTTGATGTCTTCATTTTGAATTTGTTATGGAATACAGTTTTCAAATATAATTTGTGTTAGAGTTTTGAACATTTTATTGATTATTTGTATAGTTAACATGCCATAATATTATATATGGTGCGGTTTTCCATTAGCACCTTTGCACAAATACGCCCTTTGTGCTTTTTGCTAAGGATTATAGACAAATATAGAAATTATAACTCACAGCTATAATATTGTAACGACAACCAGAAGTGGTAACCTGGTTGCCGGGACTAACGGCTTTACCTTCTTTCCGAAGCACTGCGGACACTGCAGTACAGCTCCGTCACTCCTGATTCACTGCTTGTCCAGAAATAAGTGCCCTTAAAGATACGTAATAAAAGAAACGAAATAACATAGTATGCTTCGAGATACGATGACAAACTTCGAGAAATGATGACAAACTGCACTATTTTCGAGCAATTTGGCTAGATTTTTCTTTAAAAATTAGTATGAGTTTCATAAGACATGGAAATTTTGCATAGTTAGTATATTTTTTTTAAATATTTGTAGTGGGGGGGGGGCTGTTGTCAAATGAAGTTTCGAAAAAGTTTTATCACGTAGTTCACTGTTCATCGTTCTGTATTACCATATATCAAGAGTTTATGTGAATTTCTGCTTATTGAATTCAAAACATCCGGAATTGGTTATGTCTATTGCTTTCTAGTTATCCAGAACTCTTTTGATTATGCATTTTTTCATGTCAACATATAATAGTCCATTATTCGACAATCACATAATTAAGGATATAAATCGCGAGCATGAAGTTTATACGCGAGCCGTAGGCGAGCGTGTAAACATGCGAGCGATTTATATCCGTTGTGTGCGAGTCGAATACGACGTTTTATCTACGACTCATAAATTCCATTTTATATCAAATGTTTTAAATGTATTTGTCAATGGTGGCGACGCGAACTGTCAAATAACTGTCACCCGCGTAGGTTTCGACAGACTTTGACAGTGCGTTCGTATAATGATGACAGTTTGTTCAAATAATGAAGTAAATGTTTGACCGAACTGTCATTATTATACAACGCTTGTGTCATTATAATCATTGGCGTGTATCATGATGGGGATTATATAGTCATGGATACGTATGCAATGAATTTATTATATCTGAGTCGTAGATAAATTATGGCACACAACAATTGCCACAAATTCAAAATGCCATTGGAAAACTACATTATGTTTAAAAAAGCATCACGTCTACTTTATGCTTTATCCACCATAGAACTAAATTTCTTATTTATGTTATGTCTATTGGCAAAAAAGGCAGACTAAGGTAAGTATGTAAACAAACTGTGGAAGCTGGCAGAAATAATCATGATACTGAAGCGTGTTAAACTGTCATTACGACTTATAGATCCTATCATGTAACAAATATTTGAGATTGAAGCCCATAATTGAGAGATAATTGAGGATTTCAGAATATGCCGTTAACTATTGACCAGGCATAACATTATCAAAGAGGCATTAACAGAAAAAATAATTGCTGTAAAAGTGTTAGGAGCACTTTGTTACGAGCAAACAATGAATTAAGAAACAAACCTCATGAAACAGCTTTCCATATGGAAATAAAAGCAGGAATACCGCAGGGCCGGTCATATAGCTAGCGTACCCCAGCGACTTCCCAAAATTAGAAAACAATACTGTGAGAACCTCTGCTGATGGCACGTTTATGTTAGCTGAAAGTAACAGCAATGAAGAAAATTCCAAATCGCTTTTGTTTCTTTTCAAGTCTAGACAAACAAAAAAGCAGTATTATACTTGACGAACCCAAAACAGTTGACTTGTTGACTTCATTAACAAGCTAAATATCTCGACATATCAATAGACACCAGGCTACGGTGCAGGTGGTAAGCCCATGCCAAAAAGAAAAGAAAAAGCTAGGTATTCGATATTGAGAAGTGCTTGAATCAAACGGTAAGATGTCACATAATAAACATAATAAGCTTCTCTAGTACCTAGTCGTAAATTCCGAAATTTCTGTGGGAAAAATGGCCTCCGTGAGAACATCAAAATTAATTTTATCGTCAGGTAAATACCTACAGATAATTCGTTACGAAGAAATTGATATTGCTATCCAGCTTCTCATTTATTGTCAATAATTAAGGATTGTTAAGAAAACTACAGAAAGGGAGCCTGAGTTGAGCTGGAACGGAAGAAACTAATAAAAGAAAATAATTATTTAACAATTATCCATAACAATATCCAATACCAATAGTAAAACCTCAACCTAGTACTTAAACCTTGAAAAAAATGGCAAGGAAAATTTTAAATTGAGAGAAGCATGATTAAAACCAGTTATTTATTTATGAGTCATACGTAATATCTTCTTGTCAGTGTTCGGCATCAAACTACAGTGAAACAAACACTGCAGCTTCAAGAACAGTACCATAATATTGGCGTATTACCTGTATGTGAGATTTTTACGCGCACACCTCTCGTGTACACGACTCTCCATTCATCTGGCTAATAGCCAGACTAATAATACAGCGTGAACTATCGGTCATTTAGCTCGCGCATGGTAATTATGGACGAACAGCTGTGGAATTATCGATTTTTTGTCGGCGTTTTTTCTTCTTCTTGTTCTTCTGACGTTCCGTTTGTTCTCAAGGTGGAAGTGCGACCGGTCACACCTTAGTTTTGTCTGGTAGGATATTCGATCGTATTTGCATTCTAGCTTTGTACATCGAGAGGATTGAAAATTTGTTAGTGAAGATAATTTTTGTGACACTTATCTAACCGGATGAAATATTTGTTATTCGAGTAGCCTACTTGAGTAGGTGCAAAAATGACCTCACTCGATGATGGCTTAAAATTTAAAAATTATGTTTTTTAAATCATAAAAGTATTAATATCCAATTCATTAAAATATTAATATCCAGTTCCATAATTCCTAGTTTTCCATCTTTACTCTCAATATCAAATCCGACTATTCTGGAAAATACTGAACAAAACGGAACAAGTGAAAACTGTTTCTGGTATGCTTTTTGTCTTAGAATCTGAATCTGGCGACATACATTCTGAACCGAGCTTAATTTTTGAAAAACAGTTTCTTCGCTTGTTCGATTTTGTTTCGAAACTAAGTACTTGAAAATATGTGAAAAGTTCTGATATCTAAAGTCAAACGTTAATAGATTATTTTTTTAGATAAGGTTAATAACTTATTCTCAATTTTGAGCCCCGTGGGACACGGGCTAATATGTGATCTCAAATTTGCCAGGAATTAAGTACGGTAGGGCGGGGTCTAAAGGTCCATTTTTTACATTTGAAGTTATATTTTCCAAATATATACAGGGTGTCTCACGGAACTGGTACATTAGAAGTTTCTCATGTTCTACTATTTCTGGAAAGTTGAAATTTTGGAAACAGAATTTACTCGATCTCAGCTCTTCAGCTAAAATATTCTCAAGTTAACTGTCACGTCCGGTCACCGGAAGCAGGTACCAACTTTGTTATTTTAAATGGAATGATATAATTTTTATTCCAGTTTTGGATTCTACGTATCAGAATACATCATTTTTTATAATGTTTCCCTATACCTAAAAATCACCATTTTTGAGTTTTTTGATTTTGCTAATTTCTTGGTGATTTTCGCGGTTACGTTTAAAATTTAATATCTCGGTTATTATTGAAACTAGAAGTTTCATTATTGGTAGTCCAAAACTAGAAACGTAACCAAATAAAACGATGTTTAGGTCATCATGATATCTTATACAGGCTGGTCAAAATTTACAACACAATAAGTGAATTTTCAAATGTAAAAGAATCATTTTTTTCAAATGGAACACCATGTATACCCATACGCCATTCGCTAGGATATCTTATTCCCTATCAATCAATATTAGGGTTCCCTATATCTATCTCTAATAGCTTTTGAGATATTGTGAGTATAAAAGAATGCAAACTAAATACAAAACGATTTTTTCTTCATTTATAGGAATGTAACAACTTTGGAACAGCAGGAAAACAGAAAAATATTGAAAAGGTTTGTTAAAACTAAAATAATATGTTTGGGATATCTAACTTAAATTAAAACATAATTATGTTGTTCGAATTGCTGCCCGTTCTGCTCCAAACATTTTAAAACTCTTCGCTGTACTTCCGTCATCGTCGTTCTTCGGATTTCTTGTCGCTGAAGTCCATTAATTGCGGCTACTACTCTGTTAGTCAGTTCTTCTCGAGTAATAACTGGTGTGGAATAGACCTGACTTTTCACATGACCCTAGCAGTAAAAGTCAAATGGTGTTAAATCAATTGTGATTTTCGCTATTCACTTCCTCTCGAAAAAATACTTCTTTCAGAACTACTTTTGCCTCGTAAAGCAAACATTGTATAAGAGTTCAACTCTCGATCACGACGCAAACCCAGAAATCCCCTTCAGTAAAATCAATGTTTACCCATGTGTGCATTAAGTATCATTGTCGAGTCCTTTGAACAACAAAAAAAATCTTTTTGTATGGCGTGGTAGAATGAACTGTATCGCAGGTCGGACTCGCATAGCCGGGAGCGGCTGTGTCAAAACAAAGGCCTGGCGGGCTGCTCGACGTACCGGGTCCGCAATGGCGGAGGTTACACAGCGCAGGTTGGGTCACTCCGAGAACGAGTTTACCGCTTTTCATGGAATACACCTGACATATCTTTCAGTTCACTTGTCAACTGTATATTTACTGGCCCGGCAGGCCACCGAGCACTGTAAAAATTGATTTGATATTCGCACGGCATCAGCTCCCACCAAATCGGTTCTCGACTACAACACTTCACGTTACATAATTGCGAATTTGGCTTTAGTTCGCTAATTGAATAAGAATGTATCTTATAAAAGCTATACAAGAAGCTTTTTGGCAGTAGGAGCTATGATATCGCTTCTTTGTGCTTACTTAAGTACTGCTGATATATTGTCATTTGATGTGCAGAAAAAGACTATGAAAATATTTTAGAAAAAATTTTGGGATAGCGGATTTTTCAGTGTTCTTGTAGAACTAATAGATAGAATACATTTATTTCCAGCAAACTATATGAATACAATACATGTTACATAATCGGAAGTGTTTAAGTGTTCTTCTCGCCTGGAAATGGCCATGGACCGTAGTCTTTCAGCCCGGTGTTCTCATCTATGGCATATCAATGACTACAATTCCTTAAGCTTCTTGATGGTGTCGAAGGTTGTGGGTTTGGGGTTGGACATGCGTAGTTGTGGATTTTTTTTAAGGAACATGTGGAATAGGGTTTCTGGGAATTTTTTGGATACATTTATGGATAGGGTTTTTAGTCTGGTGGTAATTGGGATAATCTTTGTTGAATTGTACAGGAGTTCATTCGAGGGATTGTGGAGGGGGTTGTTGGGGTGACGTAGTCTGGTGATATAGAACTAATTTTGTCTCGAAAATGAAATATTGTGTAAGAGAGCTCTACTCTCGATCAACACACAAACCCAAAGATCTCCAGTATCGTCGATATTTTGGCATGTGCAATGAGTGCGAATTTACAAATGAAATTTACATTCTTTTTTCAGTAAACCTATCCTATTTGTCAGCAATTTTACCATAATTTTAAGCAAAAATACAAAATATCATTGAAAATGCAGTAACATTCATTAATTGTACAAACTGTATGTAAATTTGCTAACAAGTTTGTAAATTTCATAATAACAATTACCTACCTCAACGGAATAAAATTTCATATCTATACATTAAAGCTACTGTCTGATATATAAATTTGTCTTTTGCTCGTGCAATTTTCCTCTCTAGATAGTAAAGTGCTACCGAGAGAATTTCATCGCCCTTGCGCAATAATGAGAGATGCAGTTCGAGTTCCGTTCGCCATCCGTTTGGTTGATAAGTTAGAGTTTTAGAAACGAAACTGCTTTCGGGTTATGCCGTGTGTCAAGATTTGTAAATGGTGACGTTTCGCGAACCATGTTGCTCGCTTCTTCTGCGCTAACAGAATACTGACGACATACTGACGAAGTTAGAGTTTTATTGAGTGCGATTGTTAAATACAACTAATTTAACACTGTTAGTGCCTCTGTGACTTATCCTTTATTGGTGTGGTGCGGAATATTTGCTCCATATAGTTCTATAGTTTTAAAAGATATAATATACTTTAAGCTCTTTGTATTTTATGGTGGACTTTGAAAATATATATGTACTACAAAGTGCAGGTAAAAGTTTGCAGTGTTGATATGTATAATTCCACTTTCACTAATGGGTGTTCTTTTTAGTATACAAGTTGACGATACTGACATTCTACAAATTCAAGCACTTATGTGGTGTCCATAGGTAAGATTTCGCTTATTCTTCTTTCTCCTACATGTGGTCTTACAATCAAATTTATTACTAACATGTATAACACATATCATTTCAACCACCAATATAAAAAATACTTTTCTACAAACACTCATTAATAACTTTACACACACTCTGTACCTCAAAGGAAAGCACCTGCTGATATTGTTATAGCCTGTATATGATATATGACTCATGTACTTTTTATTTTGATATCGGGTGACACATTTTGGACTATGTATATTATATGCTGTGTTTGGAGTATCCCCAGAGGTTTCTCTTGCTCTTGAGACAGTTCAGCTTTTTAAAAATTATTCCAATTCAGGGTTCAAAAACGAATAAGGATAAAACCAAATCCACTGAAAGGTGACCAAACTTATTATGAAATTAAATAAGTAAATGTTTGCATGTAGTCTAAGTAAGTGTGTGACGTAAGTTTACCATAGGCATTTCACTTAATATTCTTGTAATGAAATTTAATTTATATTTAAAAGACATATTTCTCTCTGTGAAGCAGATTGGAAAATCGATTTATTTTATCATACGATATGTAAGCATAGTCCATGGGTACCTGTTTTATTTTTTTTGTTTCATTTACTTATGATAACATATAGAACATTTTTGTCAAGAACTTCTAATTATTTAATGTTAAAAATATGAAATATTTATAAAAAAAATATATAAATATGTTTAACATGTTATTTATTGTTAAAACTATAATAAAACTTCATACTATTACTTTTTGTTCTGGTTTATGATCTCCACATTAATAGCATTTTACTAGTGATTTTACAGTTGACAATATAAGTTTGCTGCAGAGTAAAAGAAGTATTCATTATTTAATCATTTTATGATTAACTGAAATGGGTTTGTGCCGTGAGCGAGAGTTGAACTCTATTATACCTACAATGTTTGCTTTGCTAGGCAGAAGTAAGTCTAACAAAGTATTTATTATTAAATATGCAAATATTGCAAATATTTACAAAGATATAAGAAGCATTTTTCTATCTAGGTATACTATTTGACTTTGCACAATGGGCTCAAACGAAAAATTTACTATTAACACATTTTCTCATCAATGGAATTGCTTTGTGTCTTCACCGATAGTTGAAGTCTGTTATGCAATGTTTGGTTTGCTACACACAAAACTATTTGTTTAGTTAATTGCCACATTTTCATTCTTAAACTAAGTTTTCAAAAAGTTTTATGCTGCCAGAATAATTAATCGTTTAATAAAGATTTTCAGCAGTAATTAATTAAAAATTAGAAAGTCCATGAAAGAAACATGAATAATACATATTCGAAATACCGGAAATAAGTACTAAAATATTTTAGAGATTTTGTTGATTTCCTAAAATTATTGCATTTAGTTATTAGACAATTTCCATTAACTGAATAAAATAAATTTGAAACTTTTATTTTAAATCTCTATTTCTTCGATAGTTCCGTATTCACTAGAATAATCCCAGTTGAGTTAAGATGCGAACTCAGAGTAAAACAATTAAAATGCAAATTATATTAAAGCTCGAACACTACGCAATAACCTCCGTGAAGAAGTTTAACAGTTTACATTCGCGTAATTAAAATCTCTCCAATCTATCGACAGCAGCAGCACAGCAGCGGTCAGCTGCTACACAACTACATCATCACATCACACATTGGAAATAAAGCAAGTCACGTTGGCGCTGAAAGGATCGCACCACTTCTGCTGAGCGGTGCTTGAATTCTTCACGTTAATCTGAATAGACTGTCGGCGTCGCTTTTAGTTTACACTTGCCGCCATCAATAAATCAAATCGACTCCACTGACAGTGACTAATTACACCTGCTCTGCTTTAGATTTTACTGAGGAGTATAAAAAATATGGTGAATTAAATTAAGATATTTGAAGCTGAATAAAAAATGAATTCGTGTCCTTGCTCAAGGAAACGATGCATGAATAACAATGTAGAAAAAAACTATAGTGTTTATTGTCCAATTAACATTATAATTATTGTTGAGTTTTGCTTCCTTATTGCTACGATTTTCTGTTAGTGCGGTTTAGATATACTGATCAAAAATTATTAAACATCCTTTGCACAAAAATGATATTATGTGGAAACAGAAACGGGGTAATATTTTCCTTGGTACTGCAAGATATTGCCCCTTTATTTCAAGGACCTAGTTGAAGTAGGATTATTTTGCAAATATTGGTATAATATTAGTTGTAATGTAATTGTTTTTCGGAACGTTTGGTAGGTATGTACCATAGCAGTTGTTCTTCCCTTTAATTCGGGTAGTGTCTAACGGTAAGTGTCTATGCTTAAGATCTTGTTGTTTACGTGTTTACATAAAAATGGTATAAATCTGATCAAACCTGGTAATGTTGGTGGTTATTCAATAGAACCTCCTTGTCGTTTCCACCTGCTAGGAAAGATGGAATTCAGATATTGGCGGGCCAAAATGTATGGTAAAGAAGCAGATGTTTACAAGTAGGCATACCACAAACCCTGGAAAAGATAATGAGCAAGAATAACTGCTAAAATGGGGAAATTGTATTTTTAGCTAGAGTTTGCATGTGCGTCATCTAATCACTGACAAAATTTCTATTTTACATTCATGTCAACAGAGAAAAGCATTTAAACAGCAAAAATGTGACACTTGTCAAAACGACAATTGACAACTCTCGCTGTAAGAGGGCTCAAGACTCTCTCTCATAACGTACAATAGAATATTTTTACCTCACCAGCTACATTGTGGAACAATAACGACGAATTTGTGGTAAAACTAAACCTTACTATTCCGCAACCAAATATACGTCTTACTCGTTCAATTGGTTTTATAACCAAACTGTTTTTTGTTAGGTATATTTTTATATTAATTTGTAAATAAAAACAAATAATGATTATAATTTATAGATTATTAGCCATAATTAATAATTACTTATAAAAATATATGAGACTATGTAAAATATATTAGATACCTACTTATCAACCCGATCACGGTTTCATTGTTGCACCGAACTCTCCAACAGCAAGAGATTTTCAAAAATTGTTCAAACAAAAACTTTTTGCCTCTAAACAACGTATCTTTTAAATATATTTTTAATATACAGGTGCTCATTTTATTATAGATATTTGGTAACATTTCCTTTTTTTAAATAGAACACTATGTAAAATGTAATAATATTTTTTTAATTCTAAGACTAATTCTAAAAATTTTTTATACGAATCATGTATTTATAAAATGTATTATTTTTTAATTAGAAGCAATTAACCAAAAATAGTCAAAGTTACCAGAACACCTATATAATTCTCCAACAGCAAATAAATTAAAAAAAAAATTTCGAATAAAAGTTTTTTCAGCTTAAACAACCTCTCGTTTAAATAATGTTTTAATATACAGTCTGTTGGTTTAATTATGGAAATTTGCAAACCATTCCATTTTCTAGATCCCTGTAATTTTTATGAATTATTTTTTAGTTATGAGCAATTAAGCAAAACTACTGAACTTCAAATTTGAAATATTTTCCCACATACATACACATTTATTTTAATGTGACGGTTTGCACATTTAAATTAATTCTACTTACTTGTGTTATTTTCTCTTGATTTTTTATTTTTTACCCGTTTGGTAAAAAAAAAAGTTCATGAGTATTGATTAATTGCTTATACCTAAAAAATTAAAATTTTATAAAGGTTTGCAAATTTCCATAATAAAATAAACACCCTGTATATTAAAAATATATTTGAACGAGAGGTTGTTTAAACCCAAAAAACTTTTATTTGAAAAATTTTTTGATATTTTTTTACCGTTGGAGAATTATTAAGGTGTTACCGTAATATTGACTATTTTTGGTTAATAGCATAAAATAATTTAAAAAATTTAATAATATATAGGGTGTGCTATTTAAAAAAAGGGTAGGTTACAGAATTTCTATAATAAAATGAGCACTCTGTATATTGACAATATATTTAGACGATAGGTTGTTTAAAGCCAAAAAATTGTTGTTTGAGCAATTTTTTGATATTGCTACGGTTGGAGAATTATTTAGGTGTTCCGATAATTTTGGCTAACCCTGTATATGGATAATGAAAACTGAAAACTCTTACTTTACCGTTCCATATTTGTGGTGCTATGATTTTATAAAGGCTTGTTATTAAATAGATTCTTTTTTCAGAAATGATAAATTATTACGGTTTTTTTCTTAATTTAGTTTACAATTATTAATTTATTATTAATTATATTATTATTTATGGTTTATTAATTATTAACGTTAATACGTTAACGTAGTAATTCAATAAATATTGCCATATTAATATGGTCATATAGTATTAATATTGCATTGTGCTTATCTAAAAAAATTCGGTAGGTATTTTATACGGTAGTTAATTGCTTAGGATAGGTTTTTTTTTAATTTATTTTAATTTTGCAATAACTTGTGCAACATTCTTGAATATGATAATTTTTCCTTTAAGGAATCTGTTGTATTACGCCCAGAATATTATTCTATTAATCGTAGCAAATTGGAATGTGAGATTAATATTTCGAAAAGGAGTAAATAAAAATATGTGTACTAGAAAATACGTAAAATATAAACATCTGATATCGATTCGAGCCATAACACATTTGGATTTCAAACACGTTTCCAGTTCTCGAAACGCTGCACCTGCTGACACAAAAAAATGTGTTATTTTATGGCCGTAAAATAACTTCTACGTCACATTTTGTTGGAATATTCCAGGAAAACTTCTTGAAAATAAAGACAACAACATCTTGATATGTACTATGCCTTGCAAAATATAATAATACATGTGTAATAAATTGAATTAATACGATGGATGAATTTATTGTTATATATTATATAAAATAAGGAATAAATAATGTCAACGAAAGAAAATGTCATTTTGGTAACTCAATATGAGATTCTATTAAAATATCAAATATATCAGATTTGGCAACCTTATCTCTGTAATACGTACACCAAACAAGTTATTAGCTTCTGTCTATATATATATGTAAATTATGACCTTAGGTTTAAATGGTTGGACGCTGATTTAAATGATCATTATAAATCAGGAAACAGAACAAGTACCACCAGATTTATAAAACATAATTTTATCAATATTATCTCTTCAATCTCTGACTGCAAGCCCTTCATATTGCTTGTAATAATAAAGTGATTATAACCGATTTATTTATTATTAAGAAGATATGTATATGGTGATATGATAGTACCTATACTCATGCTCTATTAGAGCTTATATAGTAGTGATTCGACTAAAAATGGGGACAAGAATATCAATAAACGAATATTATGCTGCCGTGTTAAGCATATTAGTCCTATCAACGTTTTTGACAAATAGTAAAATGATGAGTTTATGATTTTATTATGATATTGGCACGAAGATATAAGCATTATATTACGCTTTTTAATTGTTTGTCATGTTCTTATATCTCTTAGTTATGTTATGATTTTATCGGAAAAAGTAAAACCTGAACAAACTTGCAGACACGACGTCATTGCTTAACACACCAGCATAGGCAACGACAATTTCTCTCATAATTTCTTATTTAAATGCTGATTAGCAATAATTAGTATTCATCGGTCAATTCCGGCTAATATTGGTATAATACACTCTTTGCGTATCAATTCTATCGGTCACGAGTGAAAGTATTCGAGAGCAGAACGTCGGTAGCGCATATAGTCTCAACTTTCACCTTGCATTTTCTCACAAACACAAATATCACCACACCAAACCATCCAGTAAAATAAAGCACCCAACGTACGTAAGAACAAAATTTATTTTTCACTCTATGTACAAAAAGGCACAAGTTGGCATTTGCGGAAGAAGACAAGGGATACAGGACATAAATCTATCTAGAATATAAGTACAAAAATAGCTCATTTAATAATAATTACAATGCCAAACACATCTAACACGACTAGAAATTTCATTACTGACTACGAGTAGTTGTGCGAATTGGGAAGAAAAGTGCAACAAGGTGAAGTAAGACAGAAAGAGGTGCAAGACAGGGAAATGGGAAACGTGTGCTCGGATATCACGATTTATTCTAATCTAAGTAGTCGATGGTCTAATTGCGGCCAACTTGATCGATTTGCGTCTGCAGGTTGCTCACGACCTCTGGTGGGAACTGGTCGCCCAAGATTTCGAACAGGTTGATCTTTTGGTTTCCGGGAATGCTTTCGTAGGCTCCAATTTCAATACCTTCTTGTACCTATAATCAATATATTATACAGTAAGCTAAACGAAAAATTATTCAAAGTATAAATACTAGTTCCAAAATCGAAAATAAACAGTTGATTTACTGGGCGAACCAAAATGATGTTTTTTATCTAACTTTGAGACACGATGTGCCCATGGAACTTGTGGAGGTTTTCAAATACTCAGTTAGAAAACCACACCAATTCATATCATTTTGATTTTTAATTCATACCAATATCAGACTTTCTGTAAAAGATAGACACAGTTTCAAGTAAAATTACCAGAAACACTGGTAAAACTGTAAACTGAAACCTGTCAAATTTCAACAAGAGGTGGACTTACACATTATTAAAGTATCATGTACAAGCAGGGCCGTCCTAAGAAACTCGGCGCCGGTGGGCTACGAAAAATTATGCTTCATAAGAAAATCCACCGGATGGCTAGTGGAAGCGGGGTGACCGGCAAAGTTATACAAAAGAACTAGAAAAAGCCATTTGATTTGACAACCCATCTATTACAATCATTGTCATTAAACTAAACAATAACATAAAATTCATACAAAATTTAAAAAGGAGTATATAGTAGTAAGTAACTTATATATTTGTTATCCTAAATGGATAAAGTACGCAAATCATTTAGATAAGATCGTAAATAATTTGTTATCCTTTTCAGTGCTAAAAAAGATCTTTTGCCGCTGCAATTTTTAGTGGCATAACTTAAAAAAAATGCGCAGTGCTGTGGCCACGTTAGGAATGTAAACTAAATAGTTGAGAGTCAATCCTAGAAAAATTAGCATAGACGAAACTACTTTATGTTGGAATTTATAAATCAAGTGTTGTTGAAGATCACACACAAAAATCACTTACATTAAACATTTGATTAGATTTGCAATAAGATATAAAATAATCTTCGGAAAGCATAAATCGATTCCAGTAGAGGAATTCCTATAAATTTCCTTGTTAGGGAAGAAGTTGAGAATAAATTGTAGTACGAAAATAGTCTTATTTTTGCCAAAATAGCTTTTGTGTCACCTAATTCAATAAGTAAACTTCAACGACGCAAAATTATAATAATAAGTATCATAATAATTTATAGTATAAGTCTTTGCATCCCCAATAAATAATAAAGCAGCTTGTCTCCATCTGGTTCTATAGAAATCTCAACCGTTTTTCTTTACTGTAAATTTTATTATATTGGTATTAAGCCATTTGCGTATTAGGCCGACGATATTCAACATTTTAGCGGCAGTTGTTAATTTTGATATTTATTTTATGTATACAGTGCGAGCGCGTAAAGTATGGACACATGAGAAAGTCTCTGAGAGGGTTTGTTATTTTACAAAACTTTCGTTGATTTTTAAGTATCAACATAAACATTTGTATGTAAAATTCAATTTTCGACCTTCAGTTATTTCGGGCTTATGCCATCAACAACATTTTCTTTAAATGGCAACCCCATATTTCTCTTAGTGATTCTGGTAAAGCTTTTACACCTGAACTTTTTTGTGAAAAACACAATTGAAGATTGTAAAATATTGATAACTCTGTAGAACATGGATATTCTAAATAGTATATGAAAATGCGTTTTGTATGAGTAGTTGCCCTGAACACGAGTATGCAGTCTCGCGACAATAAAACCGTGATCAAGTGCATCGGTATCACATATATTTTTGTATTGTCTCATACATTTTTACTAGAAGTGTGATATATTTTGATAAATAAAATCTGGCAACCCTGGGCTGGCAATAAAAATTGCCGCCCCCAACAGGTTGCGCCCCAGGGCTATTACCCAGTTAGCCCTGTAGTTAGGGTGGCCCTGTGTACAAGTTAAGTTTCTTATTAAAATGTAATTTTCTACCCATCGGATTATTGGTAAGTTAAATCTTTTAGGTAATTATTGCTGGTTTTCAAAACAATAGTCTAATACTTTCAATCAAGTACATAAAATTGTGTATCTTCCACAAAATTTCAGATATTGGAAAGCATTAAGAAGCACAATGTTGAGAAACGATGTGGGTTTGCAACAGAATACTTTAGAACTTGCCCAAATTCCTCACTTATTCCACAAGATGTCTTGAAAATAGACCAAAACCATCACATCATATTGGTTTAACCGGTATAAGTAAGTGTGACTTTTTGATATTCAACATTACAATGGAATGTAATAATTTTGATGAATTGCTTTACAATATTTCGCAAAATTATGTCTGGGGGTGTGTGTGTGTGTCCGCTTTTTGTGGCAACGATTCCGGAGAAACTACGAAAGTATATGGACGAAACCTCATATTTACAAGTTTCATGACTAAACTTAGAGCTGAAAGAAGTTTGAGTCAAAAGGGTCCAAAGGAATTGCCATTTCTGTAATTTCGTCAAAATAGTTAAATAATTAAAGTAGAGAAATTTTTATATTAATAATAAAAACACTGCTGTATAGTCTGATAAAGTCATATACCTGGCCACATCAGACTTTTACTGTTGTAATTGGTGTTGTTTGAATTCTTTCTTTGTTTGCTCATTTGATATGTATTTTTTTTAATTTTTCGTGTTTTATATTCCAAACTGTTGTATAAAAACTTATTAAGGAATTTAAAATCAAAAAGTCAATGGGATAATCTACATAGTAGCAAATTATGGACGATTACGATGAAAAATATTAAAAGAGAAAATTTGCAGTGTAAACAAGATTTATGAAAAAAATCAGGGAATCAACAATCAGAATATTAATTGAACGAATAGTGATAATTCTATGGAATCACTAAACACGAATCCTAGAGAAAGAGAAGGAGACCAACAACAACTGCATTCAGTCTTGAAAATGGACCAAAAACATCACATCATGTTGGTTTAACCGGTATAAGTAAGTGTAACTTTTTGTTATTCAAAATTACAATGGAATGTAATAATTTTGATGAATTTCTTTACAATATTTCGCAAAATTATGTCTGGGTGTTGTGTCCGTTTTTTTTTGTGGCAACGATTCCGGAAAAACTACTACTAAGTATCAGGACGAAACCTCATATTTACAAGTTTCATGACTAAACTTAGAGCTGAAAGAAGTTTTATTCCAAAGGGTCCAAAGGAACGCAATTTCTGTAATTTTGTCAAAATAGTTAAATAATAAAGTAAAGTAGAGTAAATGTTTAATTAACTAATAAAAAAATCAATGAAACACTACTGTATGGTATGATGAAGTCATGTGCCTGGCCACATCTGATTTTTACTGTTGTAATTGGTGTTGTTTAATTCTTCCTTTGTTTGCGCATTTGATATGTATTTTTTTTTATTTTTCTTTTATTTATATTTCAAACTGCTCTATAAAAACTTACTAAGGAATTGAAAATCAAAAAGTTAATGGGACATTCTTCATAGTTGGAAATTATGGACGATTACTACAATTACTGCAGTGGAAACAAGATTTATGAAAAAACTCAGGGAATCAAAAATCAGGATATTATTGAACGAAAGTGATAATCCTATGGAATAACTAAACACGAAACCAAGAGATAGAGAAGGAGAACAACAACAACTGCACTAGTTGGAACATCTGCAAAGAAGGCGAAAAAGAAAACGAAACAATATGTGAAGCGCAGAAACCTGGAGCTCCAAAGAAAAAGCAAGCACAACAATAATCTATGGGAGTGATTCTTGTATACATTCGAAGAAAAAATAATATTTCAGTTGCCGAAATTGAAGATTATCGTATTTATTTAGACCGAGAAAAGAACATTGAAGACACAAAAGAGTACTGTTCAAACAACCTATGCTAAAAATGTAATGATGGCGGTCCATAACATTAACCAATTTACACTTGTGAACTTGAAATAACCTCACACACTTCCAATTAAATTTCTAACCCAAAAAAGACCAGATAAAGCCATAAAAACTCCACCTAAAAATGCTATACGACCATATTAGCTATATCTTAAACACATTATTAGAAAGTCGTCTCGTGATGCCGGATGTCATCAATTTCCTTCACCATCTCACGATTATCACAAAATTCCTTTCACTAACCATCTACTTAGATTTCATAAATACAGGTCACCAAAGAAGAAATACAGGTCTATCAAAGATATTCAACGTTACCTTTTGAATTTCGGCGTCTTTTGGAATCAAGAAGGTGTTCTGTGCTTGCCTAATAGCTTCATTGGTGTAGGTGCCTCCTTCCTTTTGTGGATAGGCGACAGCAATTGCGACAAAGGCCAAAACCAGGCACGCTACTGCTTTCATTTTGAACCTGAAACGTGACAACGAAAGACTTTAGATTTCAAATGGTACCAGGTTAAATCGAAAGTTACGTTAGGTAGTTATTGTGCGGGACAGCTTACGTAACTGCACGTACTGGTTTCTCTGCAAATTAAAATTTATTTACTTATTCAAGACGACAGGGAATAATCATCTCAAGTCGTTATACGCTCTCTAGATGGGAGGTGTTATGTAACTGTATGTATTCATAAATTAAGGATGTGTATTGGAATAGGTATGAGAAAAATACTAATGTTTAATTAATAATCAAAATCCTATATTTAAAACAGGAAAGGATATTTATTTCCGAATTCTTATCCGATCTCTTAACGTAATCTGTAATTGAAGCCCTTAATTCGCAGATATGCAATCAGTCAAAAGTATCAATTTCATATTGAAATAAAAAGCCAAATATTAAGAATTGTTTAGCAATAATTGTGTCATGCTTATAAGCTAAATAATCTCTGACTCAATAATGACTATTGAGTTTTTCTGGAAGAGGTCTTATTTGTATATTTTTTTATTTAGTTCCAGATGTCTGTGCTTAGTATAGATATTTACCTAATTTATGATTCTTTATTTAGTATAGCGTAGAGTTAATAGGGTTAATAATAGTTTAGCACTGTTGAAGAAGAAATTGTAGAACAAAAAATACGTTTTAGTTATAATTTGAACTATTTATACACGTTATTATCCTTTTTGATAGTCAAACGACGTTTTCCAATAATAAAAAATAATACATAACATAATATTAAAAACTTTTTCCTTATGCATAAGTTTAAATGTTAATAAATCATAGACCATTAATAACTGAAAAGTTTTGTCAAGTAATTCATTCATATTGAATTGAATATAGCTTCTTTGTAATATAAGATCAACAAGCTTTAAAAGGTTTCTCAGTATTCAGTTAGCTATGAAGAAAGCGATTAATATAGTTCACAAAATCTAAGAAAAAAAAATATTTTAACGCCCGGCTTAAATCGAATATGATTTATTTTCTAAATGACATTAGCCGTAAAACCCTTAGTTCTATACAGTTTTTTTAAATCACTTTATTCAAACGTAACTAACAAATATAATTTAGAAAATTAACTGCTTCCGGGTTATGCCGTGTGTCAAGATTCGTAAATGCTGACGTTTCGCGAACCATATCGCTCGCTGCTTGAGAGCTAACGGAATACTGAAAACATGAAAGAAATCTCCCTTATATACCTAAATTTACACCTCGCTGCGCACATCTGGAGCTGCCGGTCCCATGTGTTTTTCCATCTGACAGCGTTATGATCGATTTCTAGACCCTACTAATGTAAGTGTCGTCCTCACGATTGAAATTTTTTACGAGTCTTGACACATGGCATAATCGTCCGATTTGATGGTCGATTTGTTAAAGTCCTTAACCTTACTCCACATGTCGTTAAATACCACGAAGTTTATTATGTAACTGCGACTATTGTTAAAGGTAATTTGACAGCAGGTTGCTAATAGTGTTTGTTGCTACTTACTCTCTCCTCTTTATCTGTGTTTTTAGTTCCCGAAGAAGCTGATAATAGACAGCGAAATATCGAACTTAATAAAAAAGTCAAATACACTACTGTTGTGCTTTTCAATCATAGAATAATAAACTAGGCAAAAAAAACAACACTTTAAGTTATTTATTTTCTAAATTATACTTAACAAAAATAATATTTAAGACCATAGATACAGTTATGCTATTTTATTTTGCATACGTTATCAAAAATTACTTATTAAATGTTCATGAAGTTGGTTCTTTTTATGATTTAGTCATATGTTCTTTATCTGTGTTCACAATTAATTATTCCCGACAATTGTGTCCAATACCTAGATTACAAATTCAAAACATTTTATTTATTTCAACAAAGAAAAAATATTAAAAAGTTATTTATTGAAGTATTAAAATACGTACCAAGTTTAGTTAAATATTAACAATTTTTAATTTTATTTTATACAACTTGGTAAACTCGCTATTTTTGGGCATTTCTTTGAATTCTGAACAACTTTTCTTAGTAACTTTTTACCTTATCTTCATTCCGAAGCAAACTATGAAAAATACATTTTTGCGTCATTATAATATGCAGGTATTTTAATCCAAAATTGAAACTGAATTAAAAATTTCAAATCAGAATCATGAAATAGAACAACAGTACCTATGGGTTTGAGTCCACCTCAAGACGGACACACTGTACATGCAAATTTTAGATTTGGTTTGCCATTTTGACCTGTTTTACTTCTTTTGGCAGGCAGCTAGCATTTTCCCAAATTATTTAAACAAATATAGAAAAACAAACAATATTTTGTATAACCAATAAAACAGTAAGTTACACTTACTATAATACAGCTGAGTCTAATACGTCTAACATAAAAAAAAAATATTTTTGATTGAAAAAAATAATTGCTTATTACCATTTCTTATTTCGCTTGCGAACAATAATTCAGTTTTGGGTATTATCATGAGTATTTATTTTGTATAGTTTAAAACACTATTCTATTAATTTTGTTCAATACAACGTTTTCTACTGTACTAAGCAATAGTTTGCCTTTCTATAGGACAAATTATAAGTTGTGGCAAATATATAAATAGGTAGCACCACAAACTGTGCTGAAAAATATATCAACGGTAATCTTTAAAAAATGTCGAACTGTAACCAAACACGATTTCCACGTCTTTTTTACCTCTATTTTGCAGCCACATAAAAGAATTATTTTTCTAAATGAACAAACGTGGTTTTTAAGGCGATATAACAAAATTTGTCCATCTTGATATTTAAAATCAATAAAAAACAACTATATTTTAGCAAATTTAAAATAAAAGACGTCAGTCCCATTCTCATACTAAAATGTACATATATTTATAATAATGAATGATTATTGTTTAACAAATCTAGGCATGGACCTTAAAAATGAATTATCCAAAAAATAATTTAAAACTCACCAATATGAAGAAAAAATACTAAAAAAAAACAAACAATATGATCACGGACCACGGAGAACGTGCAACAGAGCTGACGCTGCAGTCGTTTGTTTTATATGAGATGCTCACTTTCCCCCGGATCGTGCCCGGCCAGAGTTCGTCCACTTCCCCCAAAAATTTTCTCCGATATGACCCTAATACGGAATTCTCGATGCGATTAGCAACGAACAACCATAGTGGTACATAAATAAAAACAAGCGATGACCCCTGCAAACGTACCAATCTTCTGCCACACTTTTTCCGAACGTGCAACACGCGGATGACGTTGTATATCGTTAAAACGAAACGCACTCGGTTTCTACTTTTGATATGGCCGTGTAAATTTTTACACGACTTTTTATTTGATAAGGATGAATGGAATGTTGTTTTACTGTACATTAAGTTTTTAGTTTTTATTGGAGTTTGTCCAAAATTTATCTAAACATTTGTTAGAACAAAAATTTTCACCCAGGAAATATTATTGTTCATCGAGTGCGCAGGCTAACAAAATTAGATCAATTTTAGATAGTTTTAGAAGAATAGGTAGACTTGAAAAAGTCAAAAGCATTATTTTTAATTCAAGGTGGGTAAATTTTGATGTTAAAAGATATTGAAATGTGAATCAGTCTGTGAACGGGTTTGTGTGTTGATTTGTTAATCTTTGCTTTTCCAGACTAGTTTTAAGGGAAGTATTTTTATAGTTACTATAGACCGTCAAAGATGTAAAGCCCTAAAGTTACACCATTTTCAGCGGTACTAGGCGATACTTTGACTGTATTTGTCAATAAGTTACTTCTTATAATATAAATAGTTTTAGGTGCTCTGAAAAGTCCAAAGTCAACAAGTTTGAATTTTGGTTTAACATACTGGGTTATCAAAAAACAGGATTTTGTTAAATTTCCTCAAGATTAAACTATCAATGTGTTATGTTTCAATAAAAATATCTTAACAAAAAGTTATTTTATATGTAATTTTATGCTCAAATATTGTATCTTGTATCTCAAATGTCACATCTCACGTCTGTAATTAAAAATAATCGATATCTAAATTTTGGAATCAAGAATTAGAATTTAAAATCAAACTACTATAAGGACATAAGTAGTCATAAATATATTTTTTATTCGCATTTTGCATGTGACGGTATTTACTATTTACTTTGTTTTTATAAAACGAAAAAATAGAAAACACGGAAAATCTTTCTAAATAACTTCTAGAATAGTACAGAGCTTATTTCGTATAAAAGACGCTGATGCAGGTTTCCTGGCATGAAAAGTACATGTTTTCTTTTTTGGGGAAAAATCAGCACATTGTCGTAATTCACGTAAATGTTCTGAGGATTAACACTAGCATTACTACATTATTAAATGCAGGTGTCATAATTCGATCTTAATAATAATGTTGACTAAAATGAAACGAAAAAAATAAGAATCTACGATGAAAACAAAAAATATTACCTAGAATTTGATTTTATTCGAACTAGGAGAATAGAAGAATAAATATATCTTTGGTAACTATAATAATTTCTTGTATTTTAGACAAAACTTAAAATAGTCTAGACAAACAAACGTCTATGCCCCGCATGATATAGATTACAGAGGATGTAACAGGCCACCAGTCCCAGGGTATTTTCTTGGTTATATGACGTCATTGAAGTAGTAACATAATGATTTCCGGTTTATACCATAAGTATTCATAACCACACTCATCATTCGAAATGTATTGCCTTTATTTTTTTTTCATCAAAAGTTCTTTCATTTCTAAATACATTTCCGACGATACAACACACGACCTATGTTCCTATTTGAAATTCTGAAGCTGAGCGAGTTTATGACTAGATACATACATACATTTAGGAAGTAAGATCGTTGAAAAGAGATTACCCCTTCTAGTGATCGTCAAACTATGGTACATAATATATATTTTAAAAAACACAGCTGTTATAATGTTAATTTTTATAACTCCAAAATTATTAAAGATATTCAATCTACAATTTCATTTAGTTCTAATCTAAAAACGTGTAAACATTCTTCTAATAAAACAAATCACGAAGAAAGCAAGGTATAAAAATACAGTTAAGCTTCTGTCCCGAAACACTGTGTAACAAAATTCAACAAAGTTCAATCAAGACATTACCATTCTATTAATTCCGGTATATCTTATAGAGCCCATGTTTTCCTAATTTTTTGGTGTATATCGATCCAGTATCCACTATAAATAATATAATCAACACTCGAGAAAACAAAAATTTAGCCAATCTTACAAGTAGCTTAACTAAACAAAATTAATGATTTAATTATTGATATATTAAGTAATGCTGGTTACACTACAGTTTGTTTGACATACTTTACCAACTATTACGCATTCACACATATTTGATGTTCCTAATTAAACAATAACTAACCTTCACCAACAATCGCCTCTTCGTAATCACATAATTGAGTGCTTTTATAGTACTGAGTAAACACAGTAATATTTAGAATATCTTTGTATAATTTTTTCTGCTTTTTTCAAATTATTTCTTGCGAACGTTTATGGAATTCATGAATTGAAATAATATGTATATTATGTATACACAATACACATATAATCGTAGAAACATCTCTTAAGATCTTAGTTCTTGTAAGATCTTAGTTACTTACAATGCATTTGACATTTGCGTGACTACTATTGTTGATTCCTTGAAAGCAAATTTTAGGTCTGTTTACCAAACGTTTATAACATTTTGAGTGTGTCATTAGTTGAGAAACGTCTTCATCTCGCACCGTTGCATCATGCCGAAGAAGCGCCACATATACGTAAACATTGTTGTGCAATTTGGACAATGTATCATATAAGAATGAAAGACATTCAAAAATATTGCCGCACTAATTGTGATTTATTAATTTGTGGTCAAGAGCATAGAAAGTAGAATCAGTGGTGCAACGTTTACTTCTTTCGTACTTTAGTAATTAATTCTAAAATAAAAATAAACTCTGAAACAAGAAAATGTAACAGAATGTCTATTTAATAAAAACTATTGTATATATCTATATTTGTTTGCAATTGATAGGCTAATATTGATCTACAACAACTAATTAAACATTAATTAAATCAGTTATCATCATATCAGGCATGACTGCATATTGGTCCTTATTTTTATTTTTTAGAAGAAAAAATCTGAATTTTGTCTACTTTCCGATAAATCTGCATTTTTGTTTGTTTACAGTTTTTATCACTGACTTTCTAAAAAAACTAGACTCAATTCAGAATTTCTGCATTCAGATTCTAGGGAAAAAAGTAAGAGATTATGCGAGGAATTTCTTTCTGTGGACGGACTGCTATTCAATTTAAATGATACCGCAACTACGAAATATATGCAACTTTATTCGCACACATACATTTTGGTGTTTATACTGTTTATAAGTGTTTGATAATTCAACCAGAAAAAATTATTTAGTCATTTGATACAATGCGGAACTTGATGCGAGGTAAGTTATTTATCAAGATATATTTAGTAGTTAAAGAAATGCATCGCTTTTCTTCGTGTTGTTTTAGTACCAGGAGAACCGTATAATAACATAACCTACAAAAGAAGTTAGAATGTAGTGCTATAAGTTGAAATAAGAATTTTACCAGGATTGAAAATGGAAAATGTACAAAATAAGTGTAGAGCTTGCTTAGAAGACTCTGAGCAAATGTATGCTCTATTTGAAATATATGAAAACGGTTTAACGCTGTGCGATATCCTTGAAAGTTTTGTAAACGTTAAAGTAAGTTTCTACCTGTAATTAGTGTTAAATTTATTACCTATTTTAATATTTTCAGTTGTATCCTTCTGATGCCTTGCCAAACAATATATGTTTAGACTGTGCCGTCTCACTCACCAATTTCTACAATTTTTCTGTTACGTTCAAAGAAAACCACAAGAAATTAACTGATATTACGATTCAACCAAATAATCACGACGGTGTAACAAATGCGGAAGACTACACAACTTATGACTTAAACGATGACGTAACTGTGATAATTAGAGGTAAAAAAAATTACAACAAATTTTTAGAGAGCAATATAACTGAAATAGATCAAGACTATTTAGATAATACTGAAACATACGAAGAAATAATAGTTTCTGCAGAGGAATGTAGTGACGATATAGAGAATAAAAAACCGTATATCTGCAATTTATGTAAGAAAACATTTAAGTCTCTCAAATGCCTAGATATTCATTTACAACGACACAATGAAAACAAAAAGTTTATCTGTGAAATATGTGGCTATGTTTCGTATAAAAAATCCTATTTGGATGACCACATGGAGGGTCACTCGTCGAATCAAAAATACGTCTGCGAAGTTTGTAATAAGACATTCCGAAGACGGTCCACATTCTACAGACACAAACAGATCCATCTACATCCGAAGAAATTTGTTTGCGACAAGTGTGGAAAGAAGTTTACTGCACGAGATACCCTAAACATGCACATATTCTTACGCCATAACAAATCTCGCAACTATAAGTGTATTATATGTAATGAGACATTTGCTTTGAAATCTACATTGGAGAAACATGTGCGACGTCATCAACAGAAAGATGGTGTTTTGAAACAATTTTCCTGTAACGAGTGTAATGTAAAATATTTTGATAAATCCAGCCTGAATCGACATTACGTCACCAAACATGGCTCAACAAAACTTCAAACTAATGTAATAAGCAATGAAAATACTATTGTTACGTAAATTATTAAATAAGCATACTTTTCAAAATAATAGTTTATTTTATTCAGGTGGTGTAGTGTTTTGTGTAGTGTAGTTGCTATTATGATAACTTTTGTATGCAGAAGTGAGAAAAAAGCATCAATAGGCTTGGGTAGGTATAGAACCAATATGACCAAATATACATAACTGGCCAATGCTATAAAAAAAACTATAACAATCCAATTTACAACGAAGGGACAGATTTTAAATTTGTTTCAAGAAAACTGCAAAACATGGGATGCTAAATTATGATAATTAATTGTTGTTGTAAATTACCATTGAAATTAAAATTATTAATTTCATAAATTAAATTACATGTAATTAGTTATTTAACCAACAAGTATATTACAAATAAACGACTAATAATCGAGTCTTCTTAACGCACGAGCGAGTGCGCTAATTGTTGAGATCATTAATTGCCAATTAATATTCGAGTTGGTTACAACATTTTTTCGTCGATCGTATTCTTCTGAGGGCGCAGCATCTACATGGATTTTATTCGTCGATGCCATTTGAAGTTACATATATGACCATTTACATATTTATTATACAATTTTATGTATTTGTATAATTTTATATATTTTATGTAATTTGACACTGACAGTCAGTATTGTTCTCGATGATCCGCGAAATGTAACAGCTCGTCTACTGGAAACGTAATAGATTTCAGGAAACTAATAGATTCTCCTTTTTTCTGATAATTATATCAGGAAATCTTTAGAGATGGCGCAAATGATTTTTTGAAATAATTTCAAAATGACTTTTCTTGCTGCTGAGATGTGCAAAGAGAGTGTGAATATTTGTTGGTAGTTAGATAATGTCAATGGCTCTGCTAGCTAGTTAGAATCACAGCTCGAAAAGAAAAAATTGATTCAATTGTTTTAATTTTTATATTCAGCATGCCAAGCAAATAAATGTTAAATCGTGCAATTTAACTTAAATGACGATGTTTTAAATATTGCTAAAATATTAGACACAAAGATTTTCAGAGGTGTTTTCTTTGGTCGTTTTGTTAAGGGATTTCCTACTTTATGTGAGTAAAGTGATATCGCAATAGACAACATACAATAGCTTAAATAAAGCCAATAATACTTAAATAGAGCCAATAATAGATTAAATATTAACCGATTGTTCAGTTTTGTAGAAAATTGCTCCTTACATAGAATCGGGTTTAATAAAAGCAAAACACGGACATGGGTTAAAAATTACAACATCCGTATTCAGGTGCAGCGATTTTCAGAGCAGCAGATAATCTTGACAAATAAAGCACCAAAGCTGTCGTCGGAACTGAAACTGATGATTATTGTGAGAATCCTACTACTTCTAAGACTGAACTTCTGGTCCTTTTTTAGAATTGTTTATTTTGCTTTTCTAAACCTATTTTGTAATAGATTTAGTTTAACAAGTAATAGCAATCTATTACAAATGTAATAGAAGGACCAACATTGCTGACAGTTCTCTACTGCCCAAGCAGCACTATCACATGCCAGGCACATGCCAAAATTACATAGGAATCTGCCTGGCATGTAACAGTTACGTTTCAGGCATGTGCCTGGTACGTGCCAATGTCCGGCACATACATGTGCCTAGCACATACCCTGCACGTGCCCTGGTATATACCGGGGCATGTACCCAGAGTTTGATATGCCAATGGTATATACTTGGAACATGCTATATACGTACGTAACACGTTCCCAGCATTTGCAGTGTACATTCCACCAGTATATAGGGCACATTCCTGGAATATGTGCTAAGCACGTAGAACGTTCCCAGCATTTGCAGTGTACATTCCACCAGTATATACGGCACATTCCTGGAATATGTGCTAAGCGCTTGCTCTTATACATATAGGATGGTCCAAATAAATGCTAATACACAAATCACTCAACAAAAACAGTATACCTACTCCTACAGGTTCCAATAACCAACCAAAAACTTTTAAATTTTTTGAGTCTTACTAGTCTAAAAAGTAAAGTTTTGGTTCGTTATAATCAACCAATATTAGGAATATACAATCTTCCTCAAGAATAATAATTTTTTTTTGTGTAAAACAACATCAATTTGTACACAAAGTATTTGGCATAGCGTTTACTGTTTTACGCGGACTACCCATATTCTTACAACGAATTGGATAGGTTCACGTAATAAAAATGTTTTATATTATGTATATATAAATATATTATAGGAATGTACCAGAACTGTAATCGTTCCTCTGGTACGTGCTAGGTATATGAGTTAGAAACCATTTAGGATCATTATTTGCGGCATGTGCCCGGCATATGCCTGGTACATGTCATCTCTACATGTACCTTAGGCATCTAAAAGGCATATGTCTGAAATGTGCAGGCATCGCATATAGTGTGCTGCTTGGGTGCGGTTCTGGATAACTGAATGATTTGATTGGATAGTTTCATTTTACGTATACGATTGTCTATAATGACGTCGTTTGATTGGCTATAATCAGGGATGTTCAATTACGGTAATTAATTTTTTTCGTAAATTACCGTTGAAATTAAAATTATTAATTTCAAATATTAAATTACCGCGTAATTAAAAATGGTAAATTACGATGGCATAAATTACCGGGTAATTAAAAATTCAAAATGGTAAATTAAGCTGGTTTAAATTACCGGGTAATTAAAAATTCAAAATGGGAAATTACGCCTGTTTAAATTACCGCGTAATTAAATATTCAAAATGGTAAATTACGCTGGTTTAAATTACCGGGTAATTAAAAATTCAAAATGGTAAATTACGCCTGTTTAAATTACCGGGTAATTAAGAATTCAAAATGTTAAATTAAGTTATGGTTACTACTAATGTTAATAAAAATGTTTGGTAAAACCTTAAATCATTATTTTGTGGATAACTAGCTATCTCTGATTTGATTTTGCCTGATTTGAAAGTACTAAAACCAAAGCAAAGACTACAGAGAAATACTATTTATAGCACTACTACAAAAACAGGAAAATCAAACAGAATAATAATAGTAGAAAATAAACAATTTAATTCTGTCCACATTCACAAAATAACTCTCCGGTGCACAACACTGGCATATTTATTAAAAAGTGAATTCTGATAATAAATGGCTTCTGATTTCAGAACTGCGTTATCGGATTTGTTGGATTGGTCGCCATTGGCGAAGGGGCTTTCCACTTCTCTATTCATTAAATACAAAATATTAGTTCTGTATTTTCTCAAGCAATGTCGGATGATTTAGAATAGTAAAAATAGACATTTTTTATTTTTTGTTTCCATTGGCTAAATGACACATTGAATTACATTGTCACGCACGAGTCCGACCATGCACCACGCGATTGTTAGGTACTTCCCAGGCAAACGCAAACAACAGTGCACTTGTCGACTGCTTAGGAGGGGTGGGGCGCATTCATGCGTCCCATGGTCATTAGTAAATTACCAACGGTAATTTAAATTGACGGTAAATTACCATCGGTAATTTACGCCGCAAATTACGGTAATTAAAAATCGGTAAAGTACCATTAATTACGGTAATTAATTCGGTAATTTACGCGGTAAATTACGCTTTTACATCACTGGCTATAATAAATCGTTCATTAATAGAAATCGTGCATTTATAGAGCTGTTTAATGTTTATTACTACTATATGATTTTCTATTCACTAAACATACTCATAAACAAACAATCGACGAAAAAAAATAAGTGTGGTAAATTACGTTGGGTTAAATTGCCCAGTAATTGAAAATGGTAAATTACTCTGGTTTAAATTACCGGGTAATTAAACATTCAAAATAGTAAATTAAACATACGTTCATAACGATCACCATGATTATGATTGCTACTTTTGTTAATAAAAATGTTCGGAGTATCAATGTCATTCTTTTGTAGCGTCACTAGCGATCTCTAGGGATGTTAAATTTTGGTGATTAATTTTTCGGTAAATTATCGCTGAAATTAAAATTATTAATTTCAAATATAAAATTATCACGTAAAACGGTAAATTGTATTTTCCTTAATTGCCGGGTAATTCAAAATGATAAATTACCGATGACAGTAAATTATGATAGCTACTACATAAAAAAAATGTAGGGTACAACCTTAAAAGTCATTATTTTGTAGATAATCAGCAATCTGTGTTGTTTCTCCTGATTTAATAGTAAAAATTCATTATTAAAATGAAAACAATGATCATATTTTTTATCCGGATCACCGGAATATTTTTTTAAATTGTGGATTCGATAGTGAGTAAATGGCTTCTGATTTAAAACTTGCGTTACTGGCTCCGCTAAATCGATCTCCCCTTTCCATCCATTATTCATTAAATAAAAAAAAAGATTAGCTGTTTACTCAAATAATATCATTCGGCAGGTGAATTTAGGTCTGGAAAGGGACTTTGATAGAGTTTATTTCACAACAAGTGGCAGTAAGCCGCGACATGACGCGCAAACGTTCCTATACGCATTAACGTGTGTTAGAATGAAATAGCAATCTTCTTTATTTCATTCTAACACATGTCAATGCGTAGGAACGCTTGCTCGTTATGTCAGCGGCTTACTGCCACTTGTCGTGAAAGAAACTATAACAAAAAAGAGTATCAAAATGTACCGGTGAAAAACCAATTTCTGGATTAAAAGCTTATCTTTGTTTGTGAAACCAGCACTACAGTAATAAAATACAAATAAATAATAAGGAAACATAAATAAAGTAGTTTTAATGACTAATCATTTCTCAGGCCTTTGAAATTATTATAAATATCGGTAAACTACCAACGGTAATATATGCTGTCGGTAAATTACCAATGGTAATATAAGCTGACGGTAAAATACCTTTGGTAATATAAACCGTAAATTACGGTAATTAAAAATCCGTAAATGACCATTAATTAATTACGGTAATTTATTTGTTAATTTACCCGGTAAATTGCGCTTTTGCACAATTGAAACACATTCTGCACAATTTCAGACAGAGGAAGGTTCAAAGTTTTAAAATCCTATACTTAAGGGGTAATGTCACTCTAAATTTTTTGAAAAATCAATACATTTTTTTTGCTTATTTAATGCTTTGATATCTTAGAAATAAGGTACAATACGTTTCATATTGGAAAAAATTTTTTAAATGCGTATTTGATGAACATACGGCCAAGCATCTAGCCGAGCGTACATGCAAAAAGTTTAGCGCGAGAGGTTACAACCTAGAGACCTATACGCTCTTATCTTATTTGGAGGAATTACATACGTGGTGTGAAATATAACATAAATGATTATAAAACACAAAGATTTTGTGGAAATATCCTCGGTACGTTCGTTGAACTGACGCTAGCCGCACAATGTTACAGCTGTCTGATGTAACGTGTGTTGTTCTTGATTAGTTGGTAAAAAAAATAGCAGAAATATTCAGTAACATTCTTGGAGTATATCGTGATCGAAAGGAAACAACAGATTTTCAAATAGAACTAATATGGCAAGCATTGAATCGTTTGGAACTAGAGTCGCCTCTGCCTGATAACGTATCCACAGTCCACACCGGTAAAAAAGTAATGTCGGTTGAAGATTATTACAACGTTGGAGTGGATGACGTTGAATTATCATCTTTTGAACTTTGTTGTTGTGTTTTCCGCTATTTCACAAGTTGTAGTGTGTAAAACGTGCAAATCAAATGCGAAATTCGCCGAAAGTGGCAACCGTGACTTAGGATTTCAAATCGTGGTTTCTTGTGAGAATCTTGAACAAACTTTCATTCTAAGTTGCCGAATTGTTCAAAAATGATAGGAAATGAATAGCGGAATTATCCTTGTCATGCGCATAAGAATAGGTGTAGATGTAATTGAAAAGTTTTGCACATTCAAGGACATTCCTCGTCAGATTTTTCACTCATTTTACGATAAAGTTGTTCGCACCATTTTTGTGGAAACAGAAGCATTGTCAACAAAGTACGCAGAAAGCAGCAGAACAAGGGAGGGCGAAAAGTTAATTGAAAATAGTAAAAAAATAATGGCGTAACTGTCTCGGACGATGGAACACAGAGAAAACATAGCTTTTCTTCTCTGTATGATTGGTGGCGCTTATCAGCTGGATAAGTTAAATATTGTTGATATTCTCATAAAATCTAAATACTTACTGCAAAGCTTGCAAATTTTGGAATAAGAAAAGAAAATAAGTAAAGGAATGCATAGATCACGTGACAAAACTAATGGCACTCGTCCCCGCCATTTGACAAAAACCAGTTAGGGCCTCGAAGAGAAAGGGAAGTTGACCCAGAAGCCTATAAATGAGCTTTCAATTTATGATGGACTCGTCATCATCATGATTCAATTGATAACATGAAGAAAATAAATCTGGGCGATACTGTATCATAAATTCTGACCGATGAAATGCCACTTGGTGATTTCATTTTCATTTTCTCTTTCAAGTGGCAAAGTAATTGTGGATATTGCAGCAAGTATAGCTATATGTGTTGTCAATGATGCACTATCCAGCCTTATGAAGATTATGAAGGTATTATGTATGAGCATCTAGCCAAACTGCAATAATATCTGCGCGAAGGCTGACGCACGGCGCATCATGTTTTCAGAGCCATTCCTGACTGATGCTGCAAAACAGGCCCGTCTGTCGTCAAAATCAAACAGAAAGAAACAAGAGGAGGAAAATGTTGATTTGAAAAGATAATTATATGGTCCAGGCATCGCCGACTATAGTAAAATATAACAATTCTATACATCAAAGTAACACAATATTTCAAACGGTGTTTTCTCAAAATCGCATTTTTCAAACTGGCCGGAAAGATAACTTCAACTGATCTTCGTCAATTCACTTGAAATTTTATATGCAGCTTCAGAACAATATTATCTAGAGAAGTACGTACGGATTTTACGATAAGTTCGAAACTTTTTTTGTTATAAACAATTTATAACATAATTTTGTACCTAAAAGTGATATTTTTATTGAAACGTGCGCCATTTTGTTTTAAAGCGGAATTTTCTATTTTACGTACGTACTTCCCGAGATAATCTTATGTAGAATCAATTCTTTTTTTGTTTTTATGGCTAAGGGAAAAACTGCGTGCAAAATCTTTCCGGCCGTGCAACCCTGGCCGCCGGAAGAGGTTTCCTTTGATGTCCTCTAACGCTGCTATTTTTTATTTATTTTTGTTTTTTTTTATTGTGAATATTCCTCAAAATATGAACAATAAGGGGCTTTAAAGAGATTTTGTAATTCATTTACTATATTGTCAAAAATAGACCTACAAAATAGGCTATTTTTTCTCGCGCTAGAGTGGCATTACCCCTTAATACATTTTAATTTATGTCTTTTATCTTTGAGCTGACGAAGCAACCACAAATATAATGTAGACATCTCACAAACTCTATACTAGCGCTAACTTACAATACTAGTTTATTACTATCAGTAGTATAACAATATTATGTACAGCAAATAACTCTGTTGTTAAATTTCTTCTAACAGTTTTTCAATTTTGCCACAAAGTTGATACCTAGATTATGTACAATTCTGCTTGGAGACTAAACAAATTATTTATGCTATCACCGGTAAGTTTGGTCATTTTCAGTTTTATTCCGCTTGTTATTTTTGTCTATAAATACTCCAAAATCATCGTGTTCTTTAATTAACATCAAGAAATGCATAGTGGGCACGCACAACTTGGTGTGATGTCCTAGCAGACAATGCAGTTTAGCAGACCACAATTTTCTTCTTCAGATAACAAAATACTGACAGCTGAGTACTCGCATTCAGTTGTGATGCAGTTGTGTACGTTGTTCGTACTCGTCAGATGTTATCATCTTTGTATCATATATTGTTTGTTATTATGTCTGCTGATGTTATTTGCTTCCTAACAAGTGAAGTTGCATGGAATTGTTATACTGATTACGTAAAGCATAGGATTTCCTAAATAATCTAACAACTATGCGACAGGCACATTGTCTGCGATTTCTAGCATATATAGGTGTATATATCAGGTTGAAATTGTATTTGGTACAGAATATTGGTTGTGTACGAACATTTTTTCGTTAGGCATTGTCGCCAAATGATAGCGATATGTTCAAGTACGCTCTACAAATAATTTCTGTTGTCGTGATATTACAACAAAGTTACGGCCAAGAAAATGTGAGTATCTATTTAGTGTATTGTTTTATTTTCTTGTATA
This sequence comes from Aphodius sticticus, assembly GCA_963966075.1. Taxonomy (NCBI): domain Eukaryota; kingdom Metazoa; phylum Arthropoda; class Insecta; order Coleoptera; family Scarabaeidae; genus Aphodius; species Aphodius sticticus. Next base: position 62,292,196 of record OZ014509.1, read on the forward strand.
TTATTGTGACTAAACATTGATGTATGTAGTTAATTACTAATGTAAAAACTAAGAACGCACATATTTTGACAATGCATATTATATGTTTTTCACTTTTTCCACAAAAGCTTGTTATAAAATATTTTTTTGTATACTTTTGCTTTTGCTTAATTCACAATAAATGTGAGTTTATTTAGAGTTGACATTTTGCTAACTCACAGTCCGTCTTACGACATTGGAACCTAAACAAATCCTTTTGTTGTAAATGTTATCATGACGCATGTAACTGGAACATACCAACATTTTTTTCCTTGCAAATAACTAAACAACAAGGTAAAAATCCATTGAAAAATAGTTCAGCATGTGGAAAATTTTTATCTATGGCATCTTGTGGGACAACATACGTATGTAGCTAAATTTTGAATACCAAGCATTGCATACATTGCATACAATTACAACGCCATACATGTTATATGCCTTTATATTATAATTTTCTATCTGCTTGAATGTAATAAAATTAGCTTACTTCTCTCCTTACTTTATGGCTTAACAACATTATAGCTTAACCTTTTTATTAAAATCGAGTATGCTTTCGATTAGGTCATTTTCTTGAGAAAGCTTTGCATGTCTAGGATGTTGGCAGATCGTCGTATTGTATGGGTAGCATAGTTTTTAGTTTGTGTATTACGCCTTCGTATGCCAAACATTATCAATTGCTTGTGTGACATCAAGCAACATTGTTGAGCAATTTCCATTTTGTACTTCTTACAGGCACCAGTGGTCAAAATCAAAAATGGACAGATAAGAGGTAAAATTATAAAGACATTTGACAAACAAATCCCATACCGGACCTTCAAAGGCGTGCCTTACGCCAAACCACCTGTCGGCGACTTGAGATTTAAGGTAAATAAATGCATAATCAATTTAAACCATAAACATATTATAGGTACTATGCATTCCTATCGATTGCAAAAGTATTGACCAGGACAATACCTTTAAAAGACAAAATATAATTTCTTATTTAATGCGACTATTAAAATAGAATCACTTGCTATAAATAGCGCAGTACGTAACGTTGTCGGTCGGTGGGGGTCGTAACCACTCGTGATCGAAGCCTCTGCTCACGGCCCGTACTTAGGTTTAAAAGATCAAAACAAACATCGTACTTATTGATTTAAGCAGCGATGAAGTTGAAAGCTAAAAATGATGGACTCACAATCCTTTTAACTCTTAAAATTAAATATGTTTCTCAGACCACAATAATATAAATGTGAAAAAACATTTAGGACTCACAATTCCCAGACAACTGGACAGGAATACTCAACGCTACACAGGAAAGAGATATATGTATGCAACCAATAACCACAATGTATGGAACCACAGAAATCATAGGATCCGAAGATTGCTTGTACTTAAATGTTTATGTGCCTGAGGTATAACAATTTTACATACTTTTTTTTTTTTTTTTTTGGTATTGTATATACAGGGTGTACATATATACATTGGAGGAACAGCTACACGTGGTGATTTTCTTTGAAAAATTCTGAGTGGACAATCTTTATATTAAAATGCTGCAGCGTCATTCTTATATCTTCAGAAGGCATTTGAAAGAAACATAGATTGGGCAATACTGACTCCAACGGGTGTTCGTGTTGCTATGCACTGTAAACATTCGTCCAAAACATTTACTTATCGTTTTGGTGTACATATTAAAGATTTTATTTACGACTCACATATAAGTTCATTGCATACGTATCCATGACTATATAATTCCCATCATTATACACGTCAATGATTATAAAGACACTAGCGTTGTATAATAATGACAGTTGGTTCAAATAATGACTTCATTATTTGAACGAACTGTCATCATTATACAACGCTAGTGTCAAAGTCTGTCAAAACCTACGTGGATGACAGTTGTGACAGTTCGCCTCGCCGTTATTGACAAATACATTTAAAATATTTGGTATGAATTGGAATTTGGGAGTCGTAGATAAAACGTCGTATTCGACTCGCACACAACGGATATAAATCGCTCGCATGTTAACATGCTCGCCTACGGGTCGCGTATAAACTTCATGCTCGCGATTTATATCCTTATGAGCTCGTCCAATAATATACTATTAAATAACACAACGCAAAAGAGATACACAGGCAGATTTTTTTTATTATAAAAGTACATGTTTGTACACATACACCTTTCTAACATTTTAAAACAAAGCATTTCTAATTTACTTTTTCCATAACAAGTCAGCATCCACCTTAAATGCTCAAGTTGAAAACCGTCTGTTTCTACACACAGCTGCATATTTGCGGAATGACTCGTTCCAGTCTTTCCGGTTTTTAACGTTATCAACCCCAAACAAAAAAATCTAAGGGATTGAGATGGGGTGATCTAGCGGGCCATAAAATGTTACCGCCTCGACCAATCCATGTGTTTGGGACGTGTTCATCTAACAAATTCCTTATATTCCAAGCATTATGAGCAGGAGCTCTATCATGCATGTATAGACCAGGCAATAGAGACTTTTTCGTGACAAAAATAGTATCAGCAAGCCGCCGGTCCCATGTCACGTGGAACAGTCCGTAGATGTATTGTGATGTGTTTTCGACTAGCAAATATCATTACTTAATTTGTTATAAACAAAAAACCTAAAAAACGTGCTTTTTTTCGTTGTTCGCTTGTAATAGCTGAACCGATGGAGCAATCTTGATACTGTCAACAGACGAATTGTAGAGAATGAAAAGACGAAAAAAATGAACCCTACACGGACCCGATCGGATTAATATTAACGGAGGAAACTCGGAAGAACCGGAGAAATCTGCATTTTTTTCAAAAATTCATAACTCCGCAATTTTCGAAGCTGTAATGCAGGCGAGAAAGTGGCGATTGATAGGTACTTTAAGTGTGCACAATGCGAATATTGCTAGTATTTAATGTTCCATCACTTGAAAACGTGCAGTTATCACTCCAAAGAATACGTCTCCAGAAGCTAGCCTCGTCACGAATACTATTTAACATTGTGGTGCAAAAAATTTACGGGGAATGTTATCATTTTCAGAGAGAGGATGAACTTTGGAAACATGATATGGATGAGGAGGGTTTTCTTGTAAAACCAAATGAACAGTCTTGTTGCTGGGGACATTTAATGCTACAGCTAATTGCCGGGTACTAACAGAGGCATCTTCATGCGCTTCGTCCAAAAATTTGTTCTTCCAGTGGTACTGTGCGCCTTTGCATTTTCTTGGGACAAATATGTACGTTTTGTGTTCGATGCCTCCGTTTTCGAAAACGCACACGATAGGTACTCTTGCTCTGCTCTATTAGCATTTCGATTACAGTAACTGTATTCCATATACATATCGGCTTACTCACTAACCGTATATTCCATGTTGAACGAACGAAAAATAACGATTAATACAATAGCACTAAAAAAATTCATATTTCTTATGCAATTCGATTTTGCAACTGTCAAAAGTGACATATTGTTACGAAGTAAATTAAAATAAGGTTGTTATTATGGTCGAATAGGTTTTATAAAATAATAATGTCGACGACCTGAATTGCTCAGTGCTTGCAGTTTCAAAGTATGGGTTTCAGACGCCGAGTTTGCACAAAACTCAAGTGAACAACCTCGACGTTTGATAACCTAATTAATGGTAGTGACGTATTTGGACAATTGATATAGTACCCACATAGCGGAGTATCAGAGAATGGTATTTTGTCGGTATTCACGAGTGTGACATCCGACACCTGTACGAGAAGGCAGTGGCCTGCCTTCTCAGCTGTTTCCTTAGACTGTCTTGTACACAATATACAGTATGTAAAACCACAGTGCAAGTTTTATTTTACATCCACCCTGGCCTGGACCATCCCTAAAGAGCTACGTATCAATATGCCAAAATTATAGTTATTGTTCTACAATGTTGCCAAATGTATTTTTATGACAAAGTTAACGAAAACCCAATATTAAAGACACCTTTTAAGCAGAAAGATAACATCCACGGAAAATTATTCGAAATTGCATCGTTTCATCAATAGATTTGAAATAATAATGCCAATCTAGAGATCGGATATCATTACTTTGGAGATCTGGTGAAGACTGAAGACTCAAGAAGCATGGTACAACATTTTAGATTATAGATTGTCGACTCAGAATTTTGCTAAGAACATCGACATGTGTAACTTTTCCGCCAATTTATACACACCCTGTAAGTATATATTGGTCTGTTTCTTTTCTAGTTGAGTAGATATCCACCTAAAGGACTACCGGTAATGTACTTTATACACGGAGGCGGTTTTACAGATGGGTCAAAAAGTTTCGAGGAATACGGACCTGACTTGTTCATCAATAATGGCGTAATCATGATAGCGATACAGTACAGGCTTGGCGTATTTGGTAAGAACTATTTCTCAGTGTGGCCGGCAAGGTTCTTATGTAACTTCTTTAAGGTTTTCTAAGCACTGGAGACGACGCATGCCCTGGCAACAACGGCCTAAAGGATCAGCTGCTAGCACTGAAGTGGACCAAAGAAAACATAAAGGCATTTAATGGCGATCCAAATAAAGTTACCGTTTTTAGCCACAGTGCTGGTTCAGCTTGTGTTGGGTACTTATTGGAAACGCCGCTAACCAGGGGTTTGTTCAGAGCTGTTATATTGCAAAGCGCTTCCATGATTAATCCCTTTAGCCGCGGTACAAATCTAGCTAAAAAGGCATTCGAACTGGGAAGGAAATTTGAAATTGTTACTAATAATTCAGTAGAATTGATAAGCAAATTGAGAGGTATAAAGAATCCTAAGTCTTTGTACAATATTGCAAGTGAAGTCGCCAGTAAGGTAAGTTCATGGAAACTGTTTGATCATGCAAAGTGGTGATGGAGTTTCTTCGTCCTCAAAAAATAAGGTGTTCTTGGAACCATAAACTTTAAACTACATTATAGACAGTTTTTCAGGAGTACATTTGAGTTTAAATCTGGTTAACGAGAAAACCTTTCCTTCTCAAACCTTAAGTTTGAGATTAACACTTTCATAGTAGCCTACGTAGATCATTCTCTTTCGTCACATATTTCTTTAAATAGATTAAAATGTCAAAAAGTACGATACAGTAAATGGCAATACCCATGCCGAGAAAATACTCAATTCATCACAAACCACCACTTCATAACAATGTCGTAAATGTCGTTTTACAACGATTTGTCATTGAATGCTAGAATGGTGTTTATTAGGTGGCGACACTCTAAATATGGCTCAAAACCCATCAATTCAAATCACTATTGCGGATTATTTAGACGTAGGCATTTAATGAAGCCTTTTTTACGTCTTTTAAACGATAACAACCATAGCAATGGACAATTTGCAAATGTGTGCGACTAACGGCGTCTGGGAAGACATTCGAGATGCACATCAAAAGAGGCTCGGACAAGGCGTAGAAGCGAGCAGATTTGTCAAAAGGAATTCCACGCAGCAGAGGAAGGAATACGATCTGACCCTGGTATAGCAGATTAGCAGAAAAATGCTATAAGTACTGGATATGCCTCCATAAACTGGGCTTCAAACTTTAATCGCGTTTTTATCGATACAGTCTTTTGGCTTCTGGTTGGCAAATCAAAAACTATTGAACGGATCAACTTCAATTTTTTTCTGCATGTTCAACAAAGATTTCTTTATCGCTTGATGAACTAGAAACTCAATGCGTTTTCAATGTTTTTCAATTTAATAGCAGAAAAATCAATTTTGTGCGCTAAATCGATCATTTGAGTTTGCGATAACTGCTGGTGTATACATATAATTCAACGGCATACCGATACTTTTATTTCACACCATCTTCAATGGAGAAATCATACCAACTGGAGAGCGCGGGTCTCTACGCAGCGTCATGGTCGAGGGGGGGGTTGCGGCCGTAGTTTTTCATGAAAATTATTATAATATATCATACTCGAATAGTTAGTAAATTGGTATACCAAATTTGGTATCAACTGATCAACAGGTTGCTAATAGGTTTCTTAATAGTATGTATTTTACTATGTCGGTGGCCTGTCAACTTTGCCCAGCGGTCGGTGTGTTTTTTGATAGCCCACTTGCACGTCTGACTTGATTATACATACACTTTGACAGGCCTATCATTGGTTCTGGGTCCAATGCATGATCTACTCGACCCTTCTTTTTCAGTTTGTCGGTTCGTTCGTTGCCTCTCTCTCCTCTGTGTCCTGGCAGCCACTGTAGCGTTACAGTGTTTGTCTCGACCAGTCTCATTAGGTTTTGGAGACAACCCAGGTTAGTCTGGATTGAATTTTGTTTTCCAAGTTCTCCAATGCGCATTGGTTGATCGCAAAGATTTCGGCCTGGTAAGCTATTGCCAGCGCCCCCAGGGAGAGACTTAACTCGCATCTACCCTTTTAGACCCGTCTGAGTACCAGATCAGGGTTGCTGGCTTTTGGTGTTTTCTTCATATCTCTTTCAATTGTAGTTTTGAAGGTCTTAGTCAGGGAGTATTGTGTCATATTATCGCTGCCCATTGTTCATCTTAACAATGGTTAACAATTCTGGAGTGTTGCCGATTCGGGTGCCAGTTGCCGTTGAGTTGTAGCCTGTATGCCACTAGCCTCGCTTAAACTTTAATGACTATAGTTGGAGGTTTAGCAGGGTTTCCATGGAGGCCTTCGGTGAGCTGCCCATATCGCCAGCTATGCATATAGACTAGGCAATAGAGATTTTTGCGTGACAAAAATACTAGCAGGAAGCCGACGATCCCAGGTCACGTGGAACAGTCGGTACATGTATTGTGATGTGTTTCGTACTCGCAAATATCATTTCTTAATTTGTTATAAACAAAAAATCTCAAAAAATCGTGTTTCTTTTTTGGTTTTTCGCTTGTAAAAACTAAACCGATGGAGCAATCTTAACGAATTGTAGAGAATGAAAAGACGAACCCTGCACGGACTCAATTGAATTAATATTAGCGGAGTAAATTCGGAAAAACCGGAAAAACCCGCGTTTTTTTCAAAAATTCATAACTCCGCCATTTTCAAAGTTATAGCGGAGGATTTTTGCGGGAAAGTAGCGATTGATGGGTACTTTGAGTGTGGACAACCCAGGCACTGTCCGATGATTAGTTTTTGCACAATTGCGATTTGAATATTTGTATGCACTATGATTCGGCGAGCCTAGATGCGTCGGAGGTGGTCCGATTTTAATTTTTTTTACGTATTTCGAAAGTAGAAGTATTGTGCTACAAATCGTCTATTCTGATATTGCGTTAAAGCGTTGCGAAATAGGTGAAAAATGCTTGCAAACATGACCGAAAACTGCCGCGCTCCAAACCGATCGAGTAGTGGGGGTAGGCGGTCGGCGCGGGAAGCGTAATACAAGCGCGCGCGCAATAGGGTATTCCGGTCATGTCAAAATTTAAGCAGATATTCGGTTTAACCTATTGTATAATTTATGAGGATTCAGATAGTTAAGCTATGAGCTTTTTGATTTAGTTTTTCTATAAGATAATTGCAATTAAAAGTGCATTTCGTTTGAATTCACCGACCACCCTCGGAAATACAGGATGATTACCGATCCCTAGTAGCGGTGGCAACAGCGGACAGCTCTCGAACAGCTGATCGGCCAAGTTGACGGTTGGCGACCCTGTTGTTTGACAACGAATAAAGGTAACTTTTTTGAGAGATGATTAGATCATTGAAACTTGAAGCCAAACATCCCTCATCTCGCTAGTCGGCAATGTAAAGAAAATATTATCAGGAGTTACTGTTCTCCTGCTGATACAGCCCGGCACAGAACAATGTCGGCGTTGGAGTTTATACATTTTGAAGTGTTTGAAATAACAAAGTGTTTGATATAACCTCAATAACCAAAGCAGGTGTCAACAAACGAGCGATTCTAAACGTTGACACAACAGAAGACAAAAATTTACTACGTGCACCCTAGATATAGCAACGTTGTCAAGTCGCTCACTTTGAGCGGTCTTTGTGACGTCACAAAGACCAATCCTAATTCAAACTTCAAACAACGATTTCTCTTAATTTAAAACAATGTTTGATATTTTACTTGTGAAGTAGCAAACAGTAGCACCTATACTTTGTAAAAAATGACAATTTCAACAACACCGGAATACCCCATTACTATATATCCGTTTCCCCTCTAATCGCATACTTCCCCCATCACTCGACCACTCTAGCGGGCGCGGGCGTTTTCGCTCATGTTCTCAGTAGTTTATTACCCACTTAAACGTGTCTTATCGAAAAATTAGAAAATTAGAAAAATTAGACGATTTGTTGCTGTTCACGTCTGGTTTCCAAATCCGTTTTTTAAATTGCAATCGGATGACCTCAAATGCATCCAGCTCTCCGCAAAAATATCGCCAAAAAATTCGAATGAGGATTGTGCGAAAACTGTTAATCCGACCGAATCCAGGTTTTGCACACTTAAAGTACATACGAATAGCTACAAGTGTGCAAAGTTTCAGCTGTTAATATGGCGGAGTTTTGAATTAAAAAAAAAAAGCATAATTTTCGGGTTTTTCCAGCTTTTCTCCGGTTCTAATTATCCGATCTGATCGTTTGACCTGTCATTCTCTTCGTAATTTAATTCTCTACAGTTCATCCCGTCGCACCATTAAGATTGCTTCAATAGTTTACCTTTTCAATAAATAAAGTGAAAAGACGCGATTTTTTGTTGATAGTTGTTTATAAAAAATTAAAAAATTGCATTTTTGAGTAGGAAACATAGTGGGAATATACTACGGACTGTCCTGCACAAGATGGCACAGGCGACTTCCTGCTAGTCTTTATGTCAAAAAATCAATCATTTGTAGCTCTATTGCTTGGCCTAATAGGAAAGCTAGCCGCTGCCGCTGTACTCTCGAGAGTTGTCTGGGTAGTATTCTGTTCTACTGTTAGCCACCATAGGGTGCATCCGTAGGTGATCATGGGTTTTCCTATAGAGTTATAGAGCCATAGCTATCATTTCCAACCAAACGGTGCCTGTTTGGCTTTCATTAATGCAACTTGTAAATGTTTGTCTTAATATTGGTACTCATTGTTTTATTTTGTATGATAGTTTAATCAATTGGATGGTTCATACGCAAATTATGGCCCAGTTATTGAACATCCTCACGCAACCGCCATTCTAACCAAAAAACCACTCGATGAGCTAAATAATAGAGAATTCCATAAAGTACCTATTATTATTGGTCATACAACCTTAGAGTCTGAGTACTTCACAGCACGTAAGTTTTGTTTTCTACTGAAATACAAATTCTTACTTGGTCTCTTGACCTTTCTCTTGATCCTTCCTTGACCCTTTTGTCCCATTATTTCAGTGGATGCCACTTTTATCAATGATATATCAAATGACATCACACATTTGCTACCTAATACTCTAATACCAAAGGATCAGGCCACTACTAAGCTGGTAGCAGAAGAAATTAAACAATACTATTTCAAAAATACCACAGGAGGTTTCCATGAATTTGACTTCAAACGAGTAAGTTATAATACTGTGGACTGTTGTTATGTGTGTTGTGTCAGTTATGTTGGCATGTAATAGATTTATGTTTATGTTTTGCTTACAGTACTTTAGCGATAACATGTTCAGCAGAAGTATATTAAAGACAAGTAGATTACTTGCAAAAGCCACTACTGTATATCATTATATCTTTGGCTATATTGGAAATTTAGCAAACACAAAACCTCGAAAAGGTATAACGAACTATTTATATAAACTCTATTATAGTAAAAAGTGCAATTTTATCATCAGGTGTTGGCCACACTGAAGAGTTAAGCTACATTTTCCACAAAACATCCGAGAGCCAAAATGTATCGAAGTCAGATAATCAAATCCGACAAGACCTGGTAAAATGGTGGACCAACTTTGCGAAAACTGGGTAAGTCTTCAATTCACATAATTGAGTGCCTACGAACTTTCTAATTTGATTTTTTATGTTTAGAAATCCAACACCACCGGAGTCGAAATCCAACATCACATGGCCGATTCTCGCAGAAAAGACCGAATACTTGTCTCTGCTGATAAATAGCACCTATATGATACGCAAGAGAGAAAGCGAAGACGAAATTAAATTTTGGGATGACATGTTTAAATACGATACTAAACATGTTGGATGGTACTAAGGAATAAATACTGTGGAGCAAAAAACACTTATTTTTGGCTGTAATTTATATGTAATATAAAGTAATGGACCAAAATTGTAATTTCTCGAGAAAATTTTTTATAAATCGTTTTGGATGATAAAAACTCCATAGCCCCAGCCAGAATTTTGACTTTGCAAGTTTCAGAAAAATAAAGACATTCCACTCACTTGAGGAGTTATATACTAACTTGCCTGAACGTCTACCTGTCCTTCTACCTGTCCTTCGACCTGGGGCTCTATTGTTCACTCTTCGCTATGACAAGACAACGTTACTTAGCAAGTGACAATACAGGGAATAAAAAAGTCACTCTTTTGTCATAACAAAGGGTTACGAATAAAGCCATTGTACGTGTACCTGTACGTCTACCTATTTGTCGACCTGTACGTCTAGTCCTTTTGTGTGACTAGTGTAGCCAGATTTTACTTTTCAGAATATATGAGACTACTAGTAAAAATATACCAATGAGACATGAAAAAATATATGAGATACTGATCAACTTGATCACGGTTTCAATGTTCACGATCTTTGCACTGACCACGAATCCGGACTTGAAAGTTTTCTAATTTCTATTACGTTACGTTTTTGAGGTTTTTATGACATTGGGTTCAGCCTTTAGACATTTTCATCACAAATTTTTCTAAAACTTTACGCGAGCCCGTATTCGTATTCAGGGCAACTAATTATATCAAAATTATAATTATTATTATTATTATTGCATGCAGAATATCCATATTCCCCTGAGTGATCAATAGTTTGCATTTTAAAAAAATAATGCAAGGCTATAAAATGTTTCCGGTACCATTAAGACAATTAAGAGCTCTACCAAAATCACAAGCCAGAAACAACTAAGGTCGTTAAAAATCAACGTGTTCGAGAAATTTGTAAAATAACAAACCTTTTCAGAGCTTTTCCCATGTTTCCATACTTTACGCGCTCCTATAATACATAAAATAAAAATTTACAACTGCCACTAAAACTGCTTTGTAATTATAGTGTTGAAAATTGAAATTCCAGACAATTAGAGACAATTAAAGAGTACTTTTGTTCAAATTTTGCTTCGTTTACGACTTTAACTGAATTAATTGTTATACAATTTGAGGTATGAAATTTATGCAACCATTTTTCTAAAGGTTATAAACATTTTTCTGTGGGAACTGATTGATTTACGTTTGCTATTCGAACGGACATTTTCTTCATTTAGGGGTTGTTGTCTATGGGGTAAGCCATCGAGGTTCAACAATTTGAGGTATGATAGAAGTTTATGCAACAATTTTTACAAGAGTTATAAACATTTTCTGCAGGAAATGATTAAAATACGTTTGCCATTTGAACGGACATTGTTGCAATTACGTTTTCTTCTGTAGAAGCTTAAAAACTAGACACAATTCACAATTTTTACATTCTGGCAGTGGTTTTCAAAAAACAATTTACATTTCAAAGAACATTATTGCCTTCAGATTCAGATTCTACGGGTAAACGCCTAATATGGCATATTATGTAGGTATTTTGATAAATGAAGTTATTGAAAATATGGGAAATGCTCGCCTGCGGCTTGCGTACAAACTTCATGCTCGCGATTTATATCCTTAGATATGTGCTTGCCAAATAATATACTATTTAATTTTAGAATAATTATAACATGCGGTCGTGTCTCAAGCATTAGAAGGAGATGGAAAAAGTTCACACCAACCCGTCAGGGGATATATGTTCGTTCCATAGGTTGAAATTAGGTTCACATTGGTCCAGGGCTCGCCTAGTATATAGTGTTGTGATTGGTCGATTAAGTACATACAGTTGGAAACACTTAAGCGGCGTCTAGACCGACAACCTCTTAGGCGCTAATGGGCCACCTCTAACATTCCAGGACATTGAGCGTCCTGTGGAGGTCTTACGCATGACGTGGAAAATATATAAGGCGGGATCCAGGATGACCTGCGAAATCCAGGACGCCTGGCCAACTCTAACTCCAAATAGTGTATCATACATATTAAAATCGGTTGAAAAAGCTGGTTATTAGGTGTATTATGATGTTGACGGTTGTCTTCTTTTTTACTGCAAAAAAAATATATTTTGTGGCAAATTTTATGAGTTGATAGGTTTAAATTAGTCTGTGCGCACTTTTTCAAGAAGGAATATATCGCAAAAATTTCTTAATAAAAGCCTACTGAAATATTTACAGACAAGGGTGGTTTGTAAATTTCTAAGCGGGTTGGTACTTGTAAAGCTAAAGGAACGCCGACAATATTATGAAATTACCGACGTGTATAAGTGACATACGTATCTACGGAGTTGAATAACAATACAAACAATTCGGAGTTGAGTGATAATACAGACAATTAATTGTCAAACTTATCACCTTAATCGCCAATAATTGACATTGATGAGTGAGATGCAGACAATTAATTGTCAAACTTATAACCTTAATCGCAATTAATTGACATTGACGATTTAAAATTTACAATTTGAATGACAAATACTTGATATATTTGACATATAACCGTGGCAACGGTTATTGCCCGCGCGGGCAATAAGAAGCTGTTTTCGCCCCGGTATCTAAGATGTAAAATGTCACTTTATGATCATTTAGGAAACTTTTGTGTAAAAAAAATCTATTGGCCAGATCTTCTAAATAAAACTCTAAGGACTTAAATGTTTTGTGATGTTGACTTCATTACTTAATTACAACATCATTTGAATGGGGTTAGAAAAGCGTACTGTGGCATCTCAACCAACCTTCACCTGAACTGTGAAAATGTTTTCAAGTTATTTTATTACTTTAATGGTAGTTTTATTTTATTGCGTTGGTATACTGTACCTAGTTGTAATTTTGAAGATTAGAGTTTTTTTAAGCTGTCATATTATTAATTACAAAAAAAAACGAAAAAAGGAAGAAATTATAGACAATAAAATTTCATTATTTACACTACAGCTCACTGAAAATATCGTTACAAGCTCTAAATGAAAGCCTGCCAACTCAAAATACAGGAATAGTAGACTATCGCGTCTTAGCCCAGCAAAATTAAACAAATGAAGCTACTCACTACGGAATATTTCAAACCCAGCTGGACTTTAAATATGCCTTTGATTCGGCATTAGAAATAACGTGTAAAAAGTTCCCATCGATATCGCGTCGTTGCGAGTTATTCACGGTCAAAGATGATCGGACAACAATGGATTTTTTTTAGGAAAATTCTAGATCTTTTAATTCTCTACATCGTGTATACATCGTTTAAGTACGAGTTGGCATTTGCGTCTGAAAATACGTCAGAAGCATGTATCACGTATTTGTATCCTGGATGATCCCTTCCGCGTCCCAAGTATTTGAAAACATGATTGAGCATTATATTTAATAAGAAAAAACCTACCTTGGTTTTTACGGAAACCAAAATTCCGGTATTTATATAAATCACTTTTGCCATTTGAAGAATATATAGAAGTCGAGCACAGCCAGCTGTTAACTAATTGTTTTCTATTGTCATAAAACCCTAAACTGAGTTTCTCAAGGATTTTTTATATATAAACTTCGTTTTGGTTCAATCTGGAATTGAAAAATTTGAATTGAAAGTGGGGCACATTAAATTAAATGTTCAAAACATACCAGACCTCTTCCGAAATACAAGGGGGCGCAGAGAAATTTCTTGGTCCAGGGCGCTGAATATGTAGCTACGCCACTGAGGCTTGGTTGAAGTTTCTTATAATAAAAGATGACATACCAAACTTTTTGTTAATAAGAATATTCTGACTTTCTTATAGGAAAAACTACATGTAATGTTTTGATGAGGGTGCGGACACTGTCTCCACCCTTCAAGTAGGGCGATTAGGTCAAGTAGGGGCCATATGGGATTAGCAACACCAAATCTTTATGAGAGTACATATATATACATATATATTATTTGTTTGAGTACATATATATCTATGTGTTGATACTAAGTTGAGGCAGACGTTTTGTGAGCGTAATCCAACATCGAATTGTAGTAAATAATTAGCCTAATTAAACACCCTTTCGGCCAGAATTGCTTAGGCACAACAGAAACTTCTTTTAATACAGAACATTTTAAATCAAATTGAAATTCTTCGTAGTGATATTTTCTGAGAGTATTATGTTTTCGCGGGCTCTCAGTCTAGAAGGTTTTAAAAGACACCCTAGAAATTCAATGCCACCCAGCGACTGGTTAGTCGTCAGCAAAATGGCGACGACAGAAGCCAAGTCGTTTTGTGTTCAAGCAACATTTTGCGATGTAGAACCATCATGGACTGGAGCATTGCCCACTATCACCCACAATGTTTCCAAAGTATTACCATAGAAACTAAACTTACGGCAATCAAAAATTGTCAAAAGTCCGACACTGGGCAGGGCGGGGTGCAAAATTATTTGTTTGGGTTCTTTTTGGGCTAAATTTCTACTAGTGCTAGCATTAATAGTACGAAATTTACAATGGGTAAGTTTAAATCTAAGCATATTACTGATCAAACGTTGTAAAATGTAATTTTATTGTATTTTCGGCCGATTAAGAGATGAGTGCAAGTTATTACCGCCGCAAAGAGCTGATGGCAAAATTAGAAGTTCCGCTGATGGGCGAGGTTAAAGAGGAATTAGGAGAGGAACTGGCTGCAGTAGTATTTAAACAGTGTCCGTCTGCCTTGGTGGAAGACATGGGTCTGAAGCCAACGCTTGACGGGCCTGGAGCAGAATTGTGGGTGTCACCAAGCGATCTCCTGATTCCTAAAGTTTGCCTAAAACCACCACTCACTTCGAAGACCATCCGTGCTTTAACTCATGAGGGAATATTAGGTATTGTGTAAATTAAAGACAGCCAAAGAAATGCTAATTGTGAGACATACCTTAACAAAGTTCTCGATTTTTTTCTAGAAATCGGTGAGTGTATTGATCGAAGGTACTGGCTACAAATGGAAAACGAGAAGGCGAGGGCTATAGAAGAGCAAAGAGCTCTTCTTCTGAAGATAGCCGAACGGGAACGTCGCGTGGCGATCAAATTGGCTAGACACGAAGAGAGAGAACTGTGCATGATGCGCGTCGAACAACTTATGCTCGAGTTCGAGTCTCGGCTGGAGGCAGAGCTGAAGCGTTTGGAGGAATACATGCTTGAAATTCAGGATAAGGCTGTGCAAGAGGCTCTAGAGGAATCCGACAAAGCTTGGATGATTAAATTAGAAGAAGCTGTCGCGGAAACGGTTACCCGACTAACCGAACAATTCCTCCAAGATTTGGATAATCAGAAGAAAGAATTGGAGAACAGTTTCAGGATGGAGTTTATGTGAGTTCAGCCCACCAGAACTACTATATAACCACATTAATTGCGTCTTCTTTGATTTCAGTAAGCAACAAACGGAATTTAATTTTGCCTTGGCCAAAGAACACGAATTCTGCGAAGCAACTCTTAAGCAGTTGAGGCACTGTCTAGAATGCAAGAACCTAGCCAATCTAATGTACGTACTCTGCATGGAACGTAGGAAATGCGGAATAGAGCGTTACACATTGGAATACATCTACAAAAATAAGATCAACGATCTTCAGGAAGAGCTTAATCAAAAAACGGAGCTTATCGCGGACCTAACAGCCATCAGGGACCGGAAGCAGCGGCAGCTGGAGATACGCGAGGAATGCCTCCTGGAGATTTTGAAACAATTCCAGAAGTTCATCAATTTTTCACTCAGATCGGCGCCGACACAAGCGGAATTTCTCTTAAGCGTTGAGAAGATGATTCTATTTGAAGTCGCGCGTCAAACGTGGGTCCAGCCGAAGAAGGTAATTAAACATTTGGCCAAACAATTGATACCTTGGAAATCGGACACCACGATAACACAGCGCACCTATAAAAAACCGAAAGTAAAAGCTGAAGTTAAGCCATCAACATCGAACGAATTGGAACCACCTGATTATCATAATTGCCTGGAGGAGATTATACCCCCTGAGGCGCAGTCGGATATCCTGCCTTATTTCTATTATAAGGATAAGATGTATATTCGTGGCGATTTGGAGGCTATTTTCGCACAAAATATTGAAATGTCACAGACGAATATGTTGTGGAACACGTCAGTGGAGAATTTGATGCAGATCCTCAGAGCAAATCGTGATCGGAATATGGCCGAGAAGGAATCGGACACTTCAACTAGTGGTTGCGGGAATCTGGAGGAAGTAGTTATACCGGAAGAGTATGAGGAACCATCAGACAGCTTGAAGTATGATTATTTTCTTATCCTAAAGTTGCTCTATTATTTTGAGTGCAATTTAAGCGTGCATTATTTAAATAGATATGTGCAGTAACATAAATACTTTGTGCGTTAGATTTAATAATTTGAGCATTTAAATAATATAAATATTGTGCATTAAATAAATATGAATGTTACATAAAAAATGTTATAATGATCAATATTTTAATCATATTGTGCCCTAAAATGAATAACTTGTGCATTAAAATAATAAATATTGGGCAGAGCCGTTATTGCTCATCAAAATTAACACTGCGATCTGATTTTGACGAGTCGTATGGTAATAGTAGCGCGTACTTTCAATGATACACCTTATTTAATTGGTAATAAATGTTTTATCTACCGAACTGAAACCAGTGATCAGCCGACATTATTGAATGCACTTATAATATTTTCAAATGCTGATTTATTAAACTATTTTAAACTATTGAAAATACGTTTTTTTCAATGAACAAGTAATTTTTTAAGCTGCTCATTATACTTTTATAGAGGTAACGATTGTATTGCATATTTATTTATTTAAGAGTACAAATACATTATGAAAGGAACATCGAAATTTATAAATGCAGAATTATTTATTCTGATGCACATTTATTTGTTTGGATGCTTAACGCATTTGTTTTTTGCATTGCTTAAATATTTTTCGTATTGATCAAATATTTTAGCAAATGCTTACAATAAATGCAAGTTTAACAAAATTAACTTTTACTACAAAACGACTATGTTAAACATATAATAAACTGACTACAACAAGCTTGCATAAACAGGATTGTGGCAATCTTTGACTTTTTTACTAAAAGGAAACGACACTTATAAATGAAATATTCTAGGGATGCTGCGAAGGAAGCCGCTCACGCGAAAGCTGATGGTTCGAGAAAATCAGTGGTTAGCTTCCACTCGTTCCAGGAAGCTGAGAAACCTGCAACAGGGCCAAAGAAATCAGCCTTGAGCAAAAAGAGCAATGATGACACGAGTTCTGCGCATGCCAGTTCAGATATAGAATTGGACCATCTGGAAAAAACATCATCCGAACAAGAAGTGGAAAAAAACAAGGAAAAAGAAGTTCTAAAACAGATAAAACGATACCTAGAAGCTGACGTGCCAAACTTTGAGATCACCGGCCTTCTAGCCGCTCAAGATTCCCTCGCCACGATCAGATTGTCCAGAAAAAGTTCACTAAAAGAGGCTCCAAGCACCGAGATTGAAACCGGAAATTGTCTAATCGCAGTTAAGACCCAACTTGACGGTGGCAATGTTAGTTTCGAACATTTCGAGGCGGTTAGAATTTTGGATGAAATTGAACTGACAAGACCATCCAATAGATCATCAAAGGCCAGCTTGGCAAAACAGAACAAATCGAAGATAAAAGGTCCGTCTATACTCTCACAAAAATCTGCAGATGCCCACAAAGTAACACCATCACAAGCTAAACTACTACAAACAATTGATTCCTTGATTATACATCGTAACTCCTTGATGCGTAGCAGTTTGCTCAAGACTGAATCAAAATCTCCATCTCCAAAACAATCAGCCCAAGCCAATTTACATCCAAAACATTCGTCCCAATGCCACGCACATCCAAAACAATCACACGAACATCATCCCAGTACATTAAGTCACGGGTCGTTGATCTCCAAGTTGAGCATCGCTAAAGATTCCCTGGAACTTATCCGGAAGTTGTCCTTGCACTCAAAGAAGGACCTGCAGAGTGGCGATGACGTTCTATTATTGTCAAGGGCCTCGTCAAAATCGTCAGCAGCGGCTGGAAAATACCATAAAGTTCAGAAGGTTGTATCGCCCTCCACCATATCGCATATTGAAGTCGCCAAGATACCTACAGACATTACTGAAGGTGCTGTTAACTTTTCACCGATACATGAGGTGTATGAAACAAATATACTAAAAACATCGGATTCGCCATGGAGAATCTATCAATGTAATATTGTTTTCCTTAAATTGAACATTATTATATTATAAAAACATACCTACTCTTGGTTTTAGCGGATCTGCCATCTATGGATAATTTCCTAACAAAGCGTAATGAAGTGGAAGTGGTTGGAGACCAGCAGAACAAAGAGTATCGACAGCCTTTGGATGAATTTACAGGAGATAGAGTTGCATCCATTATGAGTATTTTAAAGCAGGACCCATCTTTGATAAGATTATTCACCGGCGTGACTCATTAATTTAGTTATTTCTTTGGTTTCATTATGGTTGTTAAATTTGTCGGTATATCATAGTAGTGTTTGCACTTGTTTCAATTATGTCATTTACCATCTGTTTCAATCTTTTTAGGTGGAGTGTATATAGAATAAAAATATAATTGCTTTAAAATGTGGTGTTTCTTCTAAATAAATATCGATACAATTTTATTAATACACTTTTTTATTAACAATTACATATACAACTATTTTTTAGGTGGTAATCCTAACTTCTCTCGAATAATAAACTCAGGCAATCGTTTGCCCTTCCAAAATCTTGGGATTATAAATTCATTCAGCTTATCAATACGGTCTTGAACATAATTTTCCGCGGAAAACTGCTCAGCTTCCTTGCACTGTTTGATCAAACCAGCTTGAAATGTCTTTTCCTTGCGCAATTCCCTTCTTTGCCGTAACTACAAAGAAGTACATCTCACATAATGAAAATAAAAAAAATAATGTAACTAACCTTAGCCCATTCAAACTTCATCCTCTTCCTGAGTTTACGCAACTTATGCTTTCTCATTTTCCTTTGCCTAATTACGATTAATCTTGCAGCTTGAATAGTATTGTCTGAATTGTTCGTACTCGGCGCTTCAATTTCATTTTTAACCTTTTCGACCTGCGGGATATATAACATACCACTGGGTAGCGTTATTGGATTTTTATAGTTAATGTATGGTAACTTGACAGCATCTTCTTTCTTTATAATCCAAGGGTTGACTATATTTGATGCAAACATCGGAGACAACTTAGTGGTATTTGTCTGTAACGACGCATTTCTTACCGAGTTTAATAACGGACCTAAAATGAATTGGAAATTTCTAAAACAACACTAATTAACAAAACTCACCTCTAAATGGATTTATTCGTAATAATTTAAGCAAAGTTGCCATACTTTCGGCTCTTTGTGGCAGGTTATGTATATTTGCGAGGTTATGTAGTCATATGGATCCGTGAGTCTGTGGCAGACATTCTATTCGTTAATAGATGGCAGTGCATGATTTTCTTCTCATGACTTGATGGGAACTCCCTGACATTTGAAAATATGGAGAAATTCGATATTGAGAATTTACAAAGTATAAACTATTATCAAAGAAGTAATTCAATATGCAGAAACACGTACATGATGAGATCATCAGAAGCATCAGCTACAGGATCAGAAACTGCAACCAGTGAGACGACCAGTGAGTCTTACAGCTCTACGTCCACTGGGAGTGGGACCAATGTATCGACTTTGCAAACTGATAAAATTGATAGCATCAAATCATGCGAATCAATTTTGAAGGTACTTTAATCATCCAAAGCTGAAATTATTTTTCACCGGACTATTTTAGATATTTTCTTTTGAATCTCGTGGCTTCACAAAATGGAACGTGAAATGCACGGACTTCTGGAAATTGATTAATAGTCATCCTGAAATTAAACCGGTCAATTGTGTCATTATGGATGCTCACCATAACAAGAGAGATGCTGGAGTTCAAACTGATCAACAGGAGAGCGAAGCCTCCTTCTGGGCGAGAGCTTTATACGAGCTACAGAAGCGGAATTTGCATAAAGTTGCCGTATGTCCGGGAAATAATTTAGTATTGTAATTTTATTTTATTTATTTACTTTTTTTTTATGTAGTTAGCAGGTTCACAGAAGAAATGTAAATTCTGTGCAGATCATGGAGGTGATTATGAATCTGATGCTGATGAGGATATTACACAGCTTAATAAATGGCATGGATATAGGAAAGGAGCACGGGAAGCTTCAGGTATACTGTTTCTATATATAGGCCAACATGTCCGAAAACTCAATTTGACACATTGACACTCAAAACTTAAAACAGTTTTTCGAGTGCTACAAATTCCATATTCGCAGATTCTAAGTTTAGTACGCCACCCTAAACACCGCTGCTATTAAACACTGCCTAAAACAAATCTAATACAGCTATAGATTTGGAAAAAAATATTTTTCTCAAAATAGGGTATTTGACTATTTTTGGAAAACCATCTTAATGTGTTTATTCCTTCACTCTACATTGTAAATGCATTATTTTTTGTAATTATTTCCTCAATATTTCATAAAAATCAGCGTTAAAAATTGAATCACAAAAAGTCCCGCCAAAACGATACTTTCTGTTGTGTGACGTCACCGGTTAGTGATGTCAAGATGTCAAGATGATGTGATGTCAAGATGTCAAATCGGCCCATATGGTCTGTCAGCATCGGCATCGTCGCCGTTTGGTAATTGTGTTGTATGATGTGTTGCTTTCACAATTTCTACATACAAATGGGTTATAAATGGTGTATAAATCCACAATGCAGAGATACGTCAAGAAAAACTCCGGATAAACTATTTGTAGCTGTTCCGCAAGATTTGAAACTGCGAAGAAAGTGGTTGGCTCGTAGAAATCCAAATGAAATAAATAGCCGCCAATACAAGTGTTTTCTGTTGTGAAGATTACTTCGACATAAGTAAAACTGACTAGAATAAGCTATCTATCGTATTTTCGAAAGGTATTATCTGATCTGACAGCTGAGGGCTATCCTAACCTACAAAGTTATGCTTACATGACGCTTTCGTGCTATTAAATTCAAACGGGAAAAGCATAAAAGCGCGTTCGGATAACCCGGTATTTTACGGTGAGAGTGACGCGCTGCATAATAGGCGGACTAACGTCATACGGCGTTTATCTGCATATAAGAGAGAGACAGCCGACCCAAGTTATCTGAGCATTGCTCTCCCCATACCATACCCTGACAAACCGAACGCGCTCTAAGGCGGACTAACGAATGACATCACTGGAGACTGATCCAATTACAGAGCGTTTTCAATCACGTGATAGGACGTGAATAAAATTCAATTTTAATTTTGGTTTTTCATAGAAATAAAGCATTTTTTTTTTGAAAAGTAATAAATAGTTTTCTTAAACTGTAATCTATTAGGATGACTATAATACATGCCATATTTTTAATACAGTCAAATACCCTATTATGATTTATTTTTTCGTTTTAGTTAACTTTGAGTCGTCATATCTAAACGAAAAATACCAGGAGAACCTGGCAAGTTATTTTAAAAGATTGCCCAATTCCTTAATTGTTTTTAAAATAATAATAATAATTGAATAATAATAATAATAGAAATTCAAATGAAAGCACTAGTCAAATTAATGTAAAGGGTATTTATTTACAAATATAAACAAAACACAAAAGAACTTAAGGAATGTGTTCTAATTGCCTGCCACCAATTCAAATGCAAGCGTGGCTTAAAAAAAGATCTTTTAATCTGTCTTGCACTTCCAGCGACATTTATTTGCTCTCAATTCATTTACATTATTTATTTGTTGCGCATAGACTTTCTGATTTTACCAACTCCAGTAGAAAAATCTGATGTGGCACATGACTTTATCATACTAATACAGCAATGTCAAACGCTGATGATATGACAATAAAACCAAAATATCTGTCAAATCCTGCCAAATTAGTTGTAATGCAGATACGAGCGATCTCGATCAAATACAATGTTTTGATGTGTGTAGTTGGGTTAGCGCTGGTTCGAATAAAAACTGCTAATGCTTCACTAAACTATACATTATGCACAGAGAGAGAGAGAGAGAGAGAAAGCACGTCAATGACAATTTGATAATCCGAACAACCTTCTGTCCCAATTAGTTCGGATTATTGAAGCTCAACTGTACTTGAAAATCTAAATAGGAAATTTTATTGCAATGTTTTAGCAAATTAACTGCCTAATCTTTTAAAAGATGTGACACTGCACACACACAGGTCAATGTGGCTGCAAAATTGTTTTCAATCGAATTTCTAATTATTGAAATAATTTCAAAATGAGTTATTTTTGCAGTAAAATAGCAATATTCCTTGATAAGAGTACAAATTTATTATTTATTATGTTGACTAAAAGTTTTGTAAATTTCCAATGCTTCCTAAGATTTCCTAAATATTCCTATCATTACAGCTTCAACAATATCTTCCGATCAAATCAATCTAGAGTCAAAACAGTTTGTAGTCAACCTAGGAGATTTTGAGAATGTGAACCAGCCCCAAATGGATATGTACGAATCATCGGACATAAAAGATGAAGAAGCTACGAATGAAGGGTCCGTAGAGTTCTTACCAGTACCAACTGAGCAAAGCCTGGAACAATCAACTGAGCAATTGGAGCTGTTCGATTTTCATGATACCGAACAACTGCTGGAACCCACTTATATGATAGACACGGAAACTACCGAATCCCTCGAAGGAGCACTAAATGTAACCGATATTTCGGAGAACCCCACGATTGAAGAGGAATGGGAAGATCTGCAGCTGGTGACCCCAACGTCAGACCTAAGTCTGGCCGATGAATTGAACCGTGAATTGCTCCGAAGGCTATCCGAAGCTATCACCAATATGATGGAGGAAGGTGATTATTGGGATGTGGTGACTCCTATTACCTCAAAGTCATCCAAAGGTAAAGAAAAAACATCGAAAGAGTTTGTGAAAAGCATCCTAGAAGAGAAAATTGATGAGGAGATAGATAGAAAGGAAGAAATTGAAATAATTCCTGTGCCGGAGGTTGAACCAAGTCAGGAAAAGCTTCAACCAGAAGTTTATGTACATTCTCTGAGGGAGAATTATAACCATGCGCAGAAAATTCTTAGTATGCTCGGAATTGATTTTGAAGAGTATAGTAAGTATTTTTGTAAACTTTATAAACCATTAGAAAGATCAACTGCAATTCTATATCTATTTGCAGAGCAAGCTAATACCCTAACAAAAACAAACATTCTCAGAGAAACTTTAAAAGAGAACTACAGTAGTAAGATTCCAAACAAACCAAAAATATTCAATTTATTAATCTAATTTCTAACATTTTAGAATTTATACTAAAAGAACCCGAAGACCCTGTGGTTTGCCCTTGCACACAAGAACTGAAAGTACTCACGAAATCCGAATGTACCTGCGAAGCAGGTATCTGTAAACCGCCGAAGGAACTAGACGCGGAAGAAATGGAATTTGTCAAACAACACCTTCCCTACGGGCCAGGAGTGGAATGCTTCCGTACCATGATCGAAGGCATCCACGCAATGAAGGAGAAGGATTTAACAGTCCAAGAGCAGTCGGAAGAGATTAAAAACATTTTATTGAAGATTCAAAATCGCGAGACGACGGACGGACCCTGCGAGTGTATTTTGCATACGATCGACGTACAGAAAATTGAAGAAGATGCAAAGTACATGAAGGATATGATTTTGACTAATTTGGATCAGAAATTGGACGAGAAGTATGAGGATCTGATTGGTATTAGACGTACGGAAAGCAAGGAGGTGCAGATAGAACAATGCGTCAAAGTGCCTGAAAATGAAAAAGTAGAGAGAATGGTGTGTGCTGATATTTGTGAAGAGTGTGGAGCCTTGATTTGCAAATGTGGGAAGAAGAAGAAGAAGATTAGGAAGAAGAGTGGAATGAAGCATAAGAAGGATGCTACAGGATCGTGTACTATCGATTGTGGTTGTCATTTGCCAATTAATTGCTAAATACATACCAAATTAAAGATCAGAATATGTGTGGGTTAGTAAAGATCAGAATGTTTGTAGTTTTATTTACATTGTTGAAAATCAGGTTTTTGAAGAAAAATGAATATTTGAAGATTAGAGGAATTGACAGAAATTTCTGAAAATTCAGCAACTCAAACGCACATCATTATTTCCTAGTAGAAACAAATTGATTAGAAAAAATCAGAACAAATTTTGACTTTTTTTAGGATATGCTAAGGAGGGTACAAAAATATTCACTTGCAAAAAGCCATTTACAATACAATCCAGGCAGAAGACGCTATGACGTTTTTCATTTACAGAAGTGGTGTCACTATATGTGTGCCGTTTAAGACAATTTCTTTTCTATTTCCTGTAACATTCTCAGAAAAGAAGTTTAAAAAAATCAGGTTTAAAAAAATCTGAAAATCTAAGGCCCTCTGTCCACAACGCGTCTCGGAATCGTCTCGCCCTAGATGCGACATCGCAAGCTATACGCTTCGATGCTGCAACACATGCTTTTAAATACAAGTCTGTACACGACGCTGCAGCGTAGCGTATTCGTCACATCATGTAAGCGTCATGACGACAGGCGTATCGTCTGGTCAGTAGCTAGGCGTACTATAAAGTGAATTTTGAAGGTTATGCTTTTAAAATGAGTGAAAATACCGTAAAATTAGTGGAAACATATCCATGTTTACACAACCATTCCTTACCAGATTATTCGCGCAAGCACACAACAGAGAAGGCATGGAATGAAATAGCTCAGGAAATGAATTGGGCAGGCATGTAACCAACATTATTATAACATGATATAATGTATTATTATTAATTATTATAAATACAATAATTCCACTGCCATGGCAATGTAGCACGTGGTATCAAAAAATAATTAGCCAGATAATCACGTAACATCTGAGGTGAAGTGTTGGGATTCATGTTTACGTTTTCCTCGACCTGTATGTTTCTTCGAGCTCCATGAATATTTCCATTCATATCATTGTTCACTGAGTACGGAACGCCATCTTTTTTCCTGATAAAATTATGAAGTATACAGGTAGATTTTATTATAGAATTTATTGTATCGTATTTTCGGCATCGAATAGGTGTTAGGAGAACTTGAAATGTTTGGGTCATCATTCCAAAACTGCATTCTAGTCTTTCTGGCACGGCTCAGTCTATAATTAAAAATTCCCTTTTTGTTACTTATATTTCTTTGTGGATATGGCCTCATAATATTATGTCTTAAACGAAATGCGTTATCAGCAACAAAGTAATAAGAAAATTTATTCCCACTTTCATCATGAGCCAGTTGAGATGCAGGGGGAGTGTTATTGTTATTGCTACTCTTCGTCGCTAGACATTTTGAGAACAACTTATTTATTACACTACGATCGACGCGTTTTTGCGTCTATGGCAACTATGGCAATACGCTTCGTGGACAGATGTCAAAGCGTACGCAAATCGTCGCTGCAGGACAAATCTTGTACGCGTCTATGACGAGCCGCGTCGTGGACAGAGGGCCTAAATAGGGAAATTTATTGCAATGTTTTAGCAAATTAACTGCCAAATCTTCAATTGTTTTCGATCAAATTTCAATTATGGAAATAATTTCAAAATGAGCTCATTTTGCAGTAAAATAGCAATATTATTTGCGATAGTAATATATAGCAAATGTTGTACCATTTTAAAAAGTACAAATTTGGTACTTTGTTAAGATATGTAGACTATAAAAGTTTAGTAAATTTCCAATGCTTCCTAAGATTTCTAAAATATTCCTATCATTACAGCTTCAACAATATCTTCCGAGCAACTCAATCTAGAGTCAAAACAGTTTGTAGTCAATCTAGGAGATTTTGAGAATGTGAACCAGCCCCAAATGTTGGAAATGTAGGTATCATCGGACATAAAAGATGAAGAAGCTACGAATGAAGGGTCCGTAGAGTTCTTACCAGTACCAACTGAGCAAAGCCTGGAACAATCAACTGAGCAATTGGAGCTGTTCGATTTTCATGATACCGAACAACTGCTGGAACCCACTTATATGATAGACACGGAAACTACCGAATCCCTCGAAGGAGCACTAAATGTAACCGATATTTCGGAGAACCCCACGATTGAAGAGGAATGGGAAGATCTGCAGCTGGTGACCCCAACGTCAGACCTAAGTCTGGCCGATGAATTGAACCGTGAATTGCTCCGAAGGCTATCCGAAGCTATCACCAATATGATGGAGGAAGGTGATTATTGGGATGTGGTGACTCCTATTACCTCAAAGTCATCCAAAGGTAAAGAAAAAACATCGAAAGAGTTTGTGAAAAGTATCCTACAAGAGAAAATTGAAGAGGAGATAGATAGAAAGGAAGAAATTGAAATAATTCCTGTGCCGGAGGTTGAACCAAGTCAGGAAAAGCTTCAACCAGAAGTTTATGTACATTCTCTGAGGGAGAATTATAACCATGCGCAGAAAATTCTTAGTATGCTCGGAATTGATTTTGAAGAGTATAGTAAGTATTTTTGTAAACTTTATAAACCATTAGAAAGATCAACTGCAATTCTATATCTATTTGCAGAGCAAGCTAATACCCAAACAAAAACAAACATTCTCAGAGAAACTTTAAAAGAGAACTACAGTAGTAAGATTATAAACAAACCAAAAATATTCAATTCATTTATCTAATTTCTAACATTTTAGAATTTATACTAAAAGAACCCGAAGACCCTGTGGTTTGCCCTTGCACACAAGAACTGAAAGTACTCACGAAATCAGAATGTACCTGCGAAGCAGGTATCTGTAAACCGCCGAAGGAACTAGACGCAGAAGAAATGGAATTTGTCAAACAACACCTTCCCTACGGGCCAGGAGTGGAATGCTTCCGTACCATGATCGAAGGCATCCACGCAATGAAGGAGAAGGATTTAACAGTCCAAGAGCAGTCGGAAGAGATTAAAAATATTTTATTGAAGATTCAAAATCGCGAGACGACGGACGGACCCTGCGAGTGTATTTTGCACACGATCGACGTACAGAAAATTGAAGAAGATGCAAAGTACATGAAGGATATGATTTTGACTAATTTGGATCAGAAATTGGACGAGAAGTATGAGGATCTGATTGGTATTAGACGTACGGAAAGCAAGGAGGTGCAGATAGAACAATGCGTCAAAGTGCCTGAAAATGAAAAAGTAGAGAGAATGGTGTGTGCTGATATTTGTGAAGAGTGTGGAGCCTTGATTTGCAAATGTGGGAAGAAGAAGAAGATTAGGAAGAAGAGTGGAATGAAGCATAAGAAGGATGCTACAGGATCGTGTACTATCGATTGTGGTTGTCATTTGCCAATTAATTGCTAAATACATACCAAATTAAAGATCAGAATATGTGTGGGTTAGTAGAGATCAGAATGTTTGTAGTTTTATTTACATTGTTGAAAAGCAGGTTTTTGAAGAAAAATGAATATTTGAAGATTAGAGGAATTGACAGAAATTTCTGAAAATTCAGCAACTCAAACGCACATCATTATTTCCTAGTAGAAACAAATTGATTAGAAAAAATCAGAACAAATTTTGACTTTTTTTAGGATATGCTAAGGAGAGTACACAAATATTCACTTGCAAAAAGCCATTTACAATACAATCCAGGCAGAAGACGCTATGATGTTTTTCATTTACAGAAGTGGTGTCACTATATGTGTGCCGTTTAAGACAATTTCTTTTCTATTTCCTGTAACATTCTCAGAAAAGAAGTTTCAAAAAATCAGGTTTAAAAAAATCTGAAAATCTAAGGCCCTCTGTCCACAACGCGTCTCGGAATCGTCTCGCCCTAGATGCGACATCGCAAGCTATACGCTTCGATGCTGCAACACATGCTTTTAAATACAAGTCTGTACACGACGCTGCAGCGTAGCGTATTCGTCACATCATGTAAGCGTCATGACGACAGGCGTATCGTCTGGTCAGTAGCTAGGTGTACTATAAAGTGAATTTTGAAGGTTATGCTTTTAAAATGAGTGAAAATACCGTAAAATTAGTGGAAACATATCCATGTTTACACAACCATTCCTTACCAGATTATTCGCGCAAGCACACAACAGAGAAGGCATGGAATGAAATAGCTCAGGAAATGAATTGGGCAGGCATGTAACCAACATTATTATAACATGATATAATGTATTATTATTAATTATTATAAATACAATAATTCCACTGCCATGGCAATGTAGCACGTGGTATCAAAAAATAATTAGCCAGATAATCACGTAACATCTGAGGTGAAGTGTTGGGATTCATGTTTACGTTTTCCTCGACCTGTTTCTTCGAGCTCCATGAATATTTCCATTCATATCATTGTTCACTGAGTACGGAACGCCATCTTTTTTCCTGATAAAATTATGAAGTATACAGGTAGATTTTATTATAGAATTTATTGTATCGTATTTTCGGCATCGAATAGGTGTTAGGAGAACTTGAAATTTTTGGGTCATCATTCCAAAACTGCATTCTAGTCTTTCTGACACGGCTCAGTCTATAATTAAAAATTCCCTTTTTGTTACTTATATTTCTTTGTGGATATGGCCTCATAATATTATGTCTTAAAGGAAATGCGTTATCAGCAACAAAGTAATAAGAAAATTTATTCCCACTTTCATCATGAGCCAGTTGAGATGCAGGGGGAGTGTTATTGTTATTGTTACTCTTCGTCGCTAGACATTTTGAGAACAACTTATTTATTACACTACGATCGACGCGTTTTGCGTCTATGGCAACTATGGCAATACGCTTCGTGGACAGATGTCAAAGCGTACGCAAATCGTCGCTGCAGGACAAATCTTGTACGCGTCTATGACGAGCCGCGTCGTGGACAGAGGGCCTAAATAGGGAAATTTATTGCAATGTTTTAGCAAATTAACTGCCAAATCTTCAATTGTTTTCAATCAAATTTCTAATTATGGAAATAATTTCAAAATGAGCTCATTTTGCAGCAAAATAGCAATATTATTTGCGATAGGCGTACCACTCACTCTTCCACTCCCGTATGGCCTATGGTATCGTGGTGTGGGGCATGTCCAGTCATGCCAAGAAGGTGTTTATTCAGCAGAAGAGGGCAGTTAGAGCCATTGAGGGTGCAGCCTCAACACACCCATGCAGGCCAATCTTCCGGAAGCTGCGAATACTCACTTTGCCATCAGTGGTGATACTACACTCCATCATGGCCCTACGTGAACAGGATCTCACTCTACGTGGGGAGATACATGGCCATAATACGCGAACGAAAGGCCAAATAATCACTCCGTTTAGTCGCCTAAAAACAACGGAAAATAAGTCCATTGCAGCTAGGCTTTATAACAGACTACCACCAGATATCACAAACCAGCCAAGGTCAAAGATGATTATATCCTTAAAGAAATATTTAATAGAAGGGGCATACTACACCCTGGAGGAACTGTTACATGGATGAATTAAACATTATACATTATTTATTTATTTGTGAAGTTGTACTGATAATGACGTAATCTGTAAATTTTTTGAGATTCTAATATACACTATCTATCTATCTAGTAATATATAGCAAATGTTGTACCATTTTAAAAAGTACAAATTTGGTATTTTTTGTTAAGATATGTTGACTATAAAAGTTTAGTAAATTTCCAATGCTTCCTAAGATTTCTATCATTATTCTATCAAATTCTATCAAATATTCCTATCATTACAGCTTCAACAATATCTTCCGAGCAACTCAATCTAGAGTCAAAACAGTTTGTAGTCAATCTAGGAGATTTTGAGAATGTGAACCAGCCCCAAATGTTGGAAATGTAGGTATCATCGGACATAAAAGATGAAGAAGCTACGAATGAAGGGTCCGTAGAGTTCTTACCAGTACCAACTGAGCAAAGCCTGGAACAATCAACTGAGCAATTGGAGCTGTTCGATTTTCATGATACCGAACAACTGCTGGAACCCACTTATATGATAGCCACGGAAACTACCGAATCCCTCGAAGGGGCACTAAATGTAACTGATAATTCTGAGAACCCCACGATTGAAGAAGAATGGGAAGATCTGCAGCTAGTGACCCCGTCAGACCTAAGTCTGGCCGATGAATTGAACCGTGAATAGCTCCGAAGGCTATCCGAAGCTATCACCAATATGATGGAGGAAGGTGATTATTGGGATGTGGTGACTCCTATTACCTCAAAGTCATCAAAAGGTAAAGAAAAAACATCGAAAGAGTTTGTGAAAAGCATCCTAGAAGAGAAAATTGATGAGGAGATAGATAGAAAGGAAGAAATTGAAATAATTCCTGTGCCGGAGGTTGAACCAATTCAGGAAAAGCTTCAACCAGAAGATTATGTACATTCTATGAGGGAGAATTATAACCATGCGCAGAAAATTCTTAGTATGCTCGGAATTGATTTTGAAGAGTATAGTAATAATACCCAAACAAAAACAAACATTCTCAGAGACACTTTAAAAGAGAACTACAGTAGTAAGATTCCAAACAAACCAAAATTATTCAATTTATTCATCCAATTTCTAACGTTTTAGAATTTATACTAAAAGAACCCGAAGACCCTGTGGTTTGCCCTTGCACACAAGAACTAAAAGTACTCACGAAATCAGAATGTACCTGCGAAGCAGGTATCTGTAAACCTCCGAAGGAACTAGACGCGGAAGAAATGGAGTTTGTCAAACAACACCTTCCCTACGGGCCAGGAGTGGAATGCTTCCGTACCATGATCGAAGGCATCCACGCAATGAAGGAGAAGGATTTAACAGTCCAAGAGCTGTCGGAAGAGATTAAAAATATTTTATTGAAGATTCAAAATCACGAGACGACGGACGGACCCTGCGACTGTATTTTGCATACGATCGACGTACAGAAAATTGAAGAAGATGCAAAGTACATGAAGGATATGATTTTGACTAATTTGGATCAGAAATTGGACGGGAAGTATGAGGATCTGATTGGTATTAGACGTACGGAAAGCAAGGAGGTGCATTGTGGTTGTCAATTGCCAATTAATTGCTAAATATATACCAAATTAAAGATCAGTATGTTTGTAGTTTTATTTTCATTGTTGCAAAGCAGGTTTTTGAAGAAAAATGAATATTTGAAGATTAGAGGAATTGACAGAAATTTCTGAAAATTCAGCAACTCAAACACACATCGTTATTTCCTAGTAGAAACAAATTGATTAGAAATAACCAGAACAAATTTTGACTTTTTTTAGGAAATGCTAAGGAGAGTACAAAAATATTCACTTGCAAAAAACCATTTACAATACAATCGAGGCAGGAGACGCTATGATAACGTTTTGCATTTACAAAAGTGTCACTATATGTGTGCCGTTTAAGACAATTTCTTTTCTATTTCCTGTAACATTCGCAGAAAAGAAGTTTAAAAAAATCTGAGGCACTCGAGTTATTAAAAAAAAAACAATGAATGGAGAATAACCCAAAAAAGCCTTTTACATGGCATTACTGAGAAAAGGGATCATTTGTTCCCTGAATTTAATAGTATCTAATTTAAATTATTGCATATTTGATAATAAAAATGCGTTATAGTCATTGCCAAGCATTATTTTTGGGCCATCTGTACATAAAATAACAATGATATGAGTAATTGAACACCTGAGAATGTCCTGAATATAATTTTTAACGAATTATTCAACAATTTCAGTTTCAGCAGGTTTCATATTCAGGTAAAAATTAACTATATAAATATACATAATTTATATAGTTAGAAACCCGTCTTTTATTCATTAATTTACGTATCCTTACACGCAGTGATAGGGGCTGGGTAAATACCCGGCGGGTGGGAACTTTAAATTTTGGGTATTTATCCTTTTTATCCTTAAAACACCATTTAACAACATTTCAGAGATGAAGTATTTTTAGATAGTAAAGGTCATTCTGAGTATAACTTTTCATATGGACCTAATTGTTTCCTCAACGCCAAGTTACAGACGCTTGAAACATTAACTAAATAAAGAAAAGTAAACAATAAACTACATATCAAACAATGCTAAAACTAAGAAAGAGCACAATCAATACCCATAACAAAATTAAAAGTAAATAAATTTAAGTAAAAAATTCAAGATGTAAATAATAAACTAAATAAACAACTGAACGAAAACAAAAACATATGAAATTGTTTCACTAGACGTAATTGTCATTCTGACTATAAAGTTTCTTTCATGCCGACTTATTGGGTTTATCAATTCCTAAAGAAGTAATTTAATATAAAGTTTTGCAATTACTTTACAATTATTTCAAACGGTTGTAATTTTTTAATAAATAAAGAAAACAAATAGGTCTATATGAAACTTTTTAGTCAGTGTGGCATTTACTATCTGGAAAAATGTTATGAGGTAAAAAAATTGGACACTCTATTGTGCACTCTTGATTACAAATAATGTAAAATATTTGAGTTATATAAGAACATTCAGTACATTTAGTTGGATTCATAGCAAAATAAGAAATTGGTTAACATCGACAAAAGCCGCTGTCAACTATACTTAACATATATAATCATAAGTTTCTGCTAAATCTTCTTCGATAACAGAATCAGAAAATATGGAAGATTCACACGATTGAATGGACAATGATGACAAGGCTGATATATCTGCTCTTGATATATCGTCAGATGAGACTTAATGTTTATTCTTTGTTTTAAAAATGTTTTTTTACTTTACATACGCAGTATGTAAAGTATTGTAATCGTGCCAAAAAAATTTGTTGAGATTTTAGCGGAAATGTTTTTTCTTGTATAAGAATAACCTTTATTTTGTGATATGAGTATACCTTTTGATTTTGTGATAAAAGAAAAACATTTATTTAGTAATTAAATATTTCCTTTTACTGCTATTTTTAATAACAGTATTATGTTTATAAATACCCCTATAAATCCCACCTTGGGTAAATACCCGGGGTATTTACCCTTGATAATAAATACCCGGGTATTTAACATCACTGCTTACACGTAACAATTTATTTAGATAAACCTACATTCCTACAGTACCTATATACCTAAAGCATAAGACAATACAGAATAAATAGGACAATTAGGGTTAAAAAAATTTTTCCTCATAGAGTTCACAATGTCTTGTTTACTTTAACCATAACTAAGTATAGGTAGAACGCAATAGTACTATTCATTCCTATGCATCATTTCCAACTTTACACTATTTTGCATAATAAAGCAATTTATCAAAGATCCACTAAAGATCTGTTTAGTCAGGCAACTTTAGTGATGGGAAGTGCAGTCCGCCACTAAACTTGCCATGTGTTAACCGATATAAAAAAATAAAACAATTTCTTCTGTAAACTTTTTTATTTTTATTCGTTGGTGATTAAATTTGCAGCTACTTCAGACCAGCATTAAATGACAATTAAAGAAGTACATATTAAACTACATATATTGAAACATTATGTTAAGAACAGGATATAAGAAGAAAAATAACAAAGTATCTAGAATCTAGAAAAACGGAATATTTAAATAATGAAATGCATTATTTTTCTTATTAGTGTGGCTTAACAGTTAAGAGTAAAATCTTATAAATAAGAAAAAAGAAACAAAGACTTGTTGAAAACATTTATTTTATATTGACGATACACCAAAATATAACAAGGAAGTTCTTTATTATTAAATGCTATATCTAAAATCATATAAAAATTCAAATTTTCACAAATGGCTTGGATTTATTTTACATACCAACTCATATTAATTACACACAAAAAAAACACGCAAGAAACAACAATTCGTCCATCGATGCAAATATGACGAAATGGGTATTCTATTTCGTAGGTAACTACTGGCTGTGATACGACTGAAAGCAACATATCACACCAGAAGTTCCTGCAAGTCAGATACCCTACAGTAACGTACAATCTTCAAAGATGCAGTATCCAACGGGGACCGTGTTGTTGGGTCAAGAATATTCCACTTTGCTGAACCAGCTTTACGACGAGCATTGTTTTCATACAACTAGACCACCAAAGAAGAATATACTGGACTAAAATAAAAAAAAAAACAGACAAAAACTACAAAGTCATGAATGAACAATAAAATTGAATATTCAAATTTCTATACGTCGTCGTTACTTACTGCGTTATAGGCGAGTGTTCTATCTAGTCACAATTTTAAATGCACTGCAACGAGATAGAACACAAGCGTACACCACAAAACAAACGGTTAAATAAAAACGTTACTTCGAGGTTATATTCTACTTGGGTGTTAGAAACTT
Organism: Aphodius sticticus; assembly: GCA_963966075.1. Lineage (NCBI taxonomy): Eukaryota > Metazoa > Arthropoda > Insecta > Coleoptera > Scarabaeidae > Aphodius > Aphodius sticticus. The sequence goes on from OZ014509.1 coordinate 62,326,532, forward strand.
AGAAATCTAATAAGCTGCATCTACGGATATCTAGAGGTGTAATTCTTTGTTTGATTATTCAGTATTTTGTCTTGGAAGGGTACTTACCGCTGAAACGACGCATCACACAAACTAAAGACGCAGGAAATGAACAAGCTGATCGTGGTGAAAAGGCGGGAAGTGAAGAAGTGGTTTTGTTGTGCGCATGAGCATCAATAACGGTTTTTTACTTCCCCTAAATACAGCCCTCCTTTGTGCACGAACCACCTATTTAAAAATTCCTTTACTCCAAGACTTGTGTACTTTAGAATTTCAATGCCACCTGCGTGCATTGTTCCCCACATTGTTTTATAATATTGTTATATATTATTATTATTATATTAGTTATGTATTCCTGAAGTTGAATTAAATTATAATTACCTACCTGTAATATAATTATACTAAAATCATGTCAACAAATAAACGGGCTAGAAATAAAATAAATAATAAGAAATTAATACCACCATAATTAAAAAATACCAGTTTCTGTTATTGTCAGTTAGGTTGCCTATCTCTGAATCCACTATAATTATCAACTTTTAACTTCTGTCAGTTGTATTTACATTATCATTTATCGGAGTGAAGTTTAACAATGCTCTTTACATAGTTTTAAAGTGTTTAAGAAGTCTTCCATAAACTCAACTCGAGGTACCTAATTTATTTACTTTTTTATTCTGATAACTTCATCAAGCAGTAGATAGTGCTACTTTTAGTACTTCGATACTCCTCCACTACAAATTATGGTTAGGTATGGTTAGGTATTTTTAAAACTACGCGCTTTATACATCGTTACTGAAGTTATTGTTTATTTTGCATAACTGAACTTTTAACTTTTATTTTATACATTTTATTTTATCATAAAGTCACCAAAGACATTTTAAATGTCTGGATCCCACGTGAAGACAGATGTAGGCAACCAAATATTCACTAATTGGTAATATGTACTATGTCGGTATTGTATTATACAGGATTGTATATTCAATTTCATTTATTTTTTCCTCTACCTGGCACGAGTTTTGAGTAATTAAACTAATTAAGGGTGCCGAAACGGGTGCGTTCCGCACCCTAGAAAGTTTAGCAAATTTGGTAAACGTACTTCGTAAATCGCACCGATCTTTTAATTGTGCTTTTAAATTTGAGATTGTTTGCAGTCAAAGGATATTAATTGAACGTAGCTACAGCATACGAACGGGACAACGATAACTAAACAGAGAATACATACCTCTCCGTTCAAAAGCACAAAAATCGTCGTTTTTGCTGCTTCGTACCGATCGTCTAACTAAAATCATTTCTTGGATATTTTACTGCATGTATAGATAGGTGATTTTACTATGCATTGTATGAAGCAAGGATTTATAAATCCAAAAAGAAAATTGTAAGTTATTGTCTATTATTCAATTCTAACCAATTTTTGGTATGTATTTTCTTTTTAGTTATCGTCCTGTTCTTATGCTGTAGCTACATTCAATTAATACGCTTTGAGTGCAAAAAATCTCAAATTTAAAAGCAAAATTAAAAGATCGATGCGAAGTACGTTTACCCAATTTGCGGGTGCGGAACGCACCCGTTTCGGTATCCAGTGAAAATACAGAATTTGACGCCGCACGTTTTTAGGAAGACCGCAAAATCAGCTGATGTGCAACAATGCAAGCCGTGTGAAGTCCCGTGTGTGGTTTTGTATGTGCCCACTGCCCGTGTCGTTTTTTTAGTTATTTTGTGTTCTCAAAATGGATAATTTTATAAGTGAGTACGTGAACATGTTGTTCATTTACGGTGAATGTAGATAAAATGCAGCGGCCGCTTGAAGATCACCGATTTAAGCGATTTCGAAACCGACGTTTCCCTAATAAATAATAGTAGGACTTTTTGTTTCCGTGATCCAGCGATTAAGGAATAGTTGTTCATCCTGCTCGGGTATTTTTGCCTAACCATGGAAAAGGTGGCCGTCCACGGGATAGTGATATGATTAATGCCGAGGAGCAAAATTTGCAGATGATCTACGAAGATGACAGACGCAGCACCAGAACATTGCTCCACTTTGGATGTATCGGAAAACGCGTGTGCAACATTTGCTCCTCCAGGATTATTTCCACAGGGTCAATGTTTGTGAGTGGTTTCGTGATCAGTTTGGTGTGTTTATGTGCAATTGGAAGCGCCATGCAGAAGCTTGTTTGAGCAATTTCTTTAAAAATGTTGGTAAGTTGAAATCATTGAATAATATCGTTATTTTAGATAGTGCATTTCGTAAAATCTACGTGCTAGGGCTTAATATTAAAATTTTCCCCTCATATTGAGTTACATTACCCCTCCAAAGTGTTGCACACAATTAGACAATTAGCCCTGTATAGTGAACAAAATATTGTTGTATAGATAAATAAATCAGTGGCCTACCATAATATTATTTATAATAAAAGTGTCGTCAAAACCAGGGCTAGGAAGTCGGAGTCGGAGTTCAGACAAATTTCAGAGGAGTCGGAGTGGGAAAAATGTACTGACTCCGACTCCGGGTCCATGTTTAAATAATGTATAAAAATTCATACGAGATGGCCGTTGCCTCAATAGATAGTAAACGTTTAACTAAACATATTATTAGGCATTTTACAAAGTATCTACCTACATATGTAATTATAATTTAACTACAAAACACACAGGTCGGTGGTGACTGATGATTGGCAAAATGATTATTGAATTTTCAATAACCAACTACAATATGCTAATTCTGATAGAGATAGCTGGATCATCTACAAATAAAAAATCGGACTTCAAAGTATACTTAGACGAATTAGAACTTTTCAAAGTGAAGCGACAACGTGTGGTTTTCCTTATTCATTAAAATTAAGAGAATTTGCTCCTATTCGTTTGGCCACAATGAGCAGCAAATATTGCAAACAGTATTTTTATGATATTCCCTTGCAATTTTAAAAATAAAAAATAGTTTCCTACAACTTTTGTACCAGAAGAAACAACGTGATGGTATCACGGTTGTATTATTAACTCTCAACTTTCTTTTATTTTTATTCGGCCCAATATCTGAATGTTTGTAGAAGATAATGCTTTGCTAGTAAAACGTTGGAATTTTAGCTTTAATGTTTGATAACTTTAAACCTTTAACCTAAATTGATTCTATTTTTTCGCCACATGAACAAATTTATCAAAAGTATTCACATCCCTTTGTCTTTAACAAAATAAGTAGAGATTTTAAATTGTTACTGAGATTCTGAAAGAGGACCCTTTATTTAAGGTTGCTTCGGATTGAGTAGGCAACCAAATATACGTCATAATATTGTAATCAGATTTACATCGAAATGATTAGGTAATTCCGTTCAAATTATATGTTAAAGTGAACTTGGAACATTTGCCGCTAATATAAAAAATATCCGGCTCAATTCTGTAGAGTGTGAAGCACCGATATTCGCAGAATTCGTCACATACTAGTTCAGAATTATGTGAAAACAGTCGAATTTCTAATGATTTCAGAGATATCGTGAAAAAATAAAAAATGTCCTTTTTAAATATGGTCATAATATTGTGGTCCGATCAACAGGCCTTCTTTATTTTATTTACAATTAGTTTGCCAGTTTAATTTTTTTTTTCGCAAGCAAAGTCGCTGGAATCAAAAAATTTTTGCCGGAGTCGGAGTTGGAGTCGGAGTCGGACAACGAAAATTATCTGGAGTCGGAGTCGAAAGTTTTTTTACCGACTCCACAGCCCTGGTCAAAACAACGACGTTGCAATGAAAGAAGCTTGTGGACAGTTTCTTCAAAGATTATCAGCAACTCGTGCGCCGATAGTTACAGGTTATAATATTTGTTCTTTTAAAACAAGACTTTTTTCCGGGCCAACATTTCTATATATTTCCAATCTAAAAGTTAATTTTCTTCTCTAAAAGGTTTGAGAATGAAAAACATGGCTAAAAATTGGTAGAAATGTATACTTGTATTTGAATTTAGTTTTTTGCTTTATAGCCTATTTTTTTTTTATTTTAGTGACCTCTGATTGGTTTCTCAGCTAAAGCTAAATTTTCTTTCTGGTTTTTTTTTTACATTTAAATTTTTTAATTCTACGATTTGGTTACACCTCATCATGATTTAGGTATTCATGTTTCATACTGACGGACCATTATTATAAACAGGGTAATAAACCCAAGGACTTATTAAAAAATAAATATATTGTTACACATGTTATAAAACAACATATTACAATTACAAATATTGTTTACACAATAAATAAGATCTACAGAGGAACTTAATCTAGACATCTTTTTACATTTTTAGAGGTAGTGGTAAATAATACTTAGTATTAATTAATTTAACGGCGTAAGTCGTCCTGGATCTGTTGGAAAGTCTTGCCCTTCGTCTCGGGGACATAGAAATATATAAATACGGCGGCAAGCAAATTGAAGCCCGAGAAGATCCAGAAGGAACCGCCGATACCGATATCACCAGACACCGATTCAAAGTACTTTGTCAGGACGAACGACAGCAGCCAGCACATACAGGTTGTCAGGGATGTCGCTAGAGCTTTCATATTGTCCGGAAACAGTTCCGACATCATGGTCCATGGCAATGGCCCGAAGCCAAAGTTAAAAACTATGATGTACGCAACTAGACACACCACGGGCAGCCAGTAGACGCTGCTCATGTCATGGCCGTCATCCTTCAAGAAGAAATACAGCCCCAGGGGCACTTCTGATAGCAGACATCCAATTGCTGATATCATCAGCAGCGATCTCCTTCCCAATTTGTCCACGACTAGAGGAGTGACGAATGCAGCTATCACCTGCACTCCTCCGATGATAATCGACGAGATATCCGCCGGTATCGTGCTGCCCGTGTCCTCGAAAATAATTTGAGTGTAAAATATCACAACGTTGACTCCTGATAGCTGCTGCGCGCTGATCAGTGCCAATGAGATTGTTAGCGCTTTTAGGTTGCTCTTGCTCTTAAATATGTCGGAGAACTTGCTGCCCATATATTTGTCCACGCTCTCCTTTATTTCCTCCAGTTCCTTTTCCATTTTGTTATCCGAGGTGCACCTGAAACAAGATCACCGTCATGTTAAATACGGAATATTCAAATGAGTATACATATGATGGAAAAATGAAGTTTTACATTATTCGGTATGTTTTTTATTTACCAAACGCAAGAACCATTGGAAGGTGGGGGAGAAATGAATTATGTGCGAAGAGGAGGCTAGAAAGAAACATGGATTACTAAGTAACAGCTGCAGTGACAACATAGACGATATTGTCTATTGATCAAGAGAAAAACTATGGACTACATGTTCTAATAGTTATCTCATCAAAACAGAAGGACATGAAGAAATAGACGACAATGACATGGAAGGACTAAACATGATCTGAAACTCCACAAATAGTTTGAGCATTACTGAATACACTCTGAACTTGAGACGACCCTGTGCGCTGTGAAAGCAGAAACTTTGGATTAAGATAATAGGACCAGAAAATAAGGCCAGACTGTGGTGCAGCGGTAGAGCGCTTGGCTATCAGTCTGGGGGGCGTGAGTTCGAGTCTCACGCCCTGCTGTCAGAGTGAAGGTTTTTCTGTGGTTTTCCTTTACTCCTCGGCGAATGCTGAAAGCCAGACTACAGACTCGGGCCATAGTAATGATAATTCGGGCCTCCCGATGCCCCCATAGTGGCGAAAGCTGTTGGGGGATGTTAAGGCGTGTATTATTATTATTATTATTAGAAATGGCATTTTCAAACTTGAGGATATACAAGGAAATATAACTATATACAGGGTAAGTCATAATGAACGGAGGAGATGGAAGGAGTAGCAAGAGAAGGCCAAAATAATTGTCTTTTCTTACTAACTTTTGATCTAAACACATACACTAGGAAGTTACAGCAAGTTAAATTGCATATACATATTAATAATGAATAATGTTTACAAACTATGCTAGTAAGAGACGATATTTTAAATTAAAGATAGTTATTTAATGCAATGTTTATTTTAAAATTAAGAAAAATTTATAAATATAAAAGTTACAGCTATTTGGTAATCTTTAAATGAAATAAGAGTGAAACTATCATAAAACTAGAGTTGGAAATTTTATGAGTTTGAATATAACACATTTTAAGTGACAGTATTGTTTCATGATGTTGGAATAACATGCCTAATTACAGTAACAAGGAGTATATCGACATGATTATTGTTTATGGAATAGTTTCTCCAAATCATCAGGTTGATAAAAGGATTTTAAGAGGTATTTCGACTGAAACAAAGACAATAATTATTTCTGAAAATATCAGGGGTTCTTATAAAGTGCTCGTTAATTTATATGAATTTTAAACTGATGTAGCTTTCTTGTTGTGATCTTTGCTTAAAAAGGTTATTATGAAAATACTTATGCCGCCTTTAGCTACCTCCTCAATCTTTTTCGTACGTTATGACTCACCCTGTATACAGGGCAAATGAAGTAAAAGGTAAGTAAAAACGAAGTGAAAACGAAAAACCAAACGAGCATCTAGAAATAAAAATCGTAGAAATTAAATTTTGCCATGGAACAAATGAAGAATCGCAAAGCTGAGCAAGAATAATCTGGTAAGAAATGATTAGAGAATGTGAAGTATGTGAACACCAAAAGGACAGGGCGAATCAACAAATGAGACTTACAAAAGCAGCCCGTTAAGCCTATGTTAAAGGAAGACAATAGATAGCATAATAGCACTATAAGTTCATTGGTCCTTTATGGATAAAAACAGGATAAAAAATTGAGAGAATTTTAATGACCTTAGTCTGTAAATGCTTCGGACTGCAGTATCGTCAAGTTATGACAACTTTTGAAAAACTACAATTTCATCAATAAGTTGGTTACGTACCTCAGCTTTTTGAGACAGTCTCTGGCCGCTTCTTTCCTACCCTTCGCCACCAGATAGTACGGCGATTCTGGCATCGTCACAAACGTAAGGATGAATATTACTGGCACCATTGCGCAGATAATATTGAAGATCGTGAGGCTGACGTAGGGGCCGATGACGTACGAGAGCAAGAATCCAGTCACCTCGAAGTTGTTCATCGAAGTTGACATCATCCCTCTGATCTTTACTTCTGAGACTTCCGCGATGTACGTTGGCAAGACGGCGAAGACGCCGCCAATGGAGATTCCTGCTAGAGTCCTAGCTGTGTAAAACATTGCCATCGTCTCGGCGAAGATGAGCATGACGAAGGAAGCGGCCAGTGGCATGCCCAAGGCTAATAGGGTCCACTTCCTGCCGATGTGGTCCGCGGCGAAAGCTGCGATGAAGGGACCCACCGCGGCCCCCACTGAGATCAGGGAACCTATCCATGATTCTTCTTCGTCGGTAATGACCCTGCCCAATGGATTTTCGTCGGTCATGTTTGCGTCCAGCAACTTCGGCAGGACTGGCGACGTCCAGGATTCCATCATACCGGCAGATAAAATGGAAAGATTCGCTGCACAAAAAAAAAGAATGTTACCATTAATATATCTTAGTTACCTTAGAGCTGAAATGGAAAATAATGAAATTATGGTTGGGTATTGCTAAGTTGAGCTTGACGACCAATTACAACAATAATTTCTGGTATAATAAAAAGAAGAAAATATTGGTATATAACATTAAAGCTCGGTCAGATCCCTGCATTATGAAATTTTTAATTAAATTATGAAAACTTATGGTTTATTCTTTTGACCAATCTGTATACAATTAAAACTCTGACTGTGGCAATAGACAATTTTATGATGATCATTATTATTTTGTTGAAAAGGAAGACATTTAAGAGGGTCGCTTCCGCTGTAATAATTCCAGTCTACAGTCTAATTCCAGTCACTACAAACTTGTTATATAAAATAATTTTGAAGTAGATACAATCTTAATGATCTTTTTTGGTTAAAAACTACGTCGGCTAAGATTATGTATTTGGATTGTATATGGGTATATCCCAAAAAAGGTCAACCAACCGCAAAAATTCAGACTGGTCCGAATTGTTTTTTATTACTTAATACTTAAGCTTAAATGTGCATATGTTGTAAATATAAAAGCAGTTTCAATTTTCGCTAATTTTGTAATAAATTATAGGCCTGTAATTTTTATATTTTTTTATTGAACCTTTTGGCTAATAATATTAACTTTTTGTATTTAGCTTGTTAAAAGTAATATCATATTGTTGTTGTTATTTCGACTTTCTCTACTAACAACAACATTTTTCCTCAGAATGTAAAAAGGGCGAAGCGAGTTCGAATAACGGATTATTTTTAAATTTGATCTTACCTATATCCTAATGTCGCGTCCGTTACCAAAAACCATATTAATTGTTGACATTAGTCGATAAACATTTGAAATTCAAGCAACATTCAGTTACAAAGCAAGCTTATTCATTTGTTTCCGAAAGCAAAAAAATTTACTCACGACAAATCTAAATTAAAATTTTATTTATGTTTGCAATTTGTCGCGTCCGTAACCGTAGCACTATGAGGCGGCCCTTTGACTTATTTCGTTGCAAAAATCATAACTTTTGAACAAATGAAGATATTTAAAGAAATTAAATTGCATCTGAAAGTATAATATCTTAGCTTTAAAATACAGTAGAACATCAAAAATCCGAACGTCAAAAATCCGAAACGTCAAAAATCCGAATGCGTTGTAAAAGAGTTTAAATACATTATTATGTAATAGTTTGTGTAATAGATGTATATTTAATCGACTAAACGGCATGCTTTTAGGCATTTTTAGACATTTCTTAAGCCTAAGTGTCATTTTTAGGTTATTTTCGAAAATCCTAACAATTTGATAATCCGAACCACCTTCGGTCCCAATTAGTTCGGATTATCGGCGCTCTACTGTGGACGGAATACAGAGTGCTACAGCAAACAGGGTGCTTGTTGAGATATTTTTGAACAATGCAAACCATAAAATGTTCAGTAAATACTATAGTAAAATTACTGAAAGTTTGTTTATAAAGTTATTGATTTGAAATCGGGCCTATTTCAAGCTGTACGTTGGAACGGTTGTACCTTGAAACAGGTCCGATTTGAAATAAAGTATGGTTAAGGTGTGTTCTGATTAGAGGTAATGACAGTGGTAGTAGATGCCATTATAGTATTGCTGATAGGAAGTGTTAGTGACTCAAATTTATGTACATGCAAACTAATATGTGTCACTATCACTGCTGGTGAGAAGTACTATAATTTCGTCTGCTACCACTGCCATTACCTACCATTAGCACCAATCTGAACGCACCTTTACGTTCTGATTGATCTAGTAGTAGGTCGATCGGTCGGTACTCGGTATAGTAGCGTGTAGTAATCCAATTTTACTATATTATTATAACTGAATTAATTTTATGTTAAAATTCTGATATAAAGTTAGAGTTGAAATGAACATTTATGCTTTGGGAAAAAACTGTCGCGTCCGTAATGTCACGTCCGAACTCGTACTATACATCATAAAAAAAAGCTGAAAGATATCTCCCACATTTCATAAGTCTACCGACAAAAGACATTCTTTGGTCTTCATTTGCACATAAAACAGAAAGATTTTTTTCTCCAAACATCGCTGAATTTGGAATATTTCTACTCGCGTTAAAAACAAACTTCGATTTTTTGTCGTATCCGAACACTTTTGTCTTTGCTTGTATATTTGCACTTAACTATTTATCCTTCCATTTTTTTTGGTTTAATATAGCACTCTACCAGTACTTTGCACTAACTAAAATATGCATCCGACGTTTTCCGTTTCTTTCATATTTTAAGCGTCCGTTACCCAGGATATACCCATTTGGCTCTTGCTTGTTAGTAAAACCAAAACTTTTTGTTTGGTCGTGACATACCTCAACTGTGACAAAATCGTGCACTGGATCTCAGTACTCCAGTACTATTTTTTGCTCTTCAAATGGAACACACCTTTAACATTAATACACCACCATTCGAAAGAAAATTATGCTCTCTATAAATCTATACTGGTATTCCCTATACCTATCTTAAGATATTTCTCAGATAGTGATAACTGATGATAACTTTTTGTTAAAACCATTAAAATGCTCCTAATGAGTGAAATTTACAGATTTTCTTGGCCTAGTGAGTAAGAATGGGTTCTGTTTGAATGGTCAAAGAACATGAAAATGGCTCGATCTTATTTGACTTATATGACAAGAAGGGCATTCTACAGGAAAGGAGGATGTTAGCAGGACAACAATAAAAGGACTGCCCTTCATAAAGGTGGACGGTTGGTCACCTTACATTTTAGAGTATCCAAAACTATACATAAACAATAGCTTTTCTCAAGAAATTGTATTTAAAATGTATCTCCATTGTTAGATAAATCTTGAAACACTGTATGTATTCGCACTCGTTTAATATAATAGCGTAATAGGCTCAGTAACTTCTTTTCTTAGATAACAATTCAATCTTTCCCAAATTATATCTCATCAAACCATTGATATTGGATACAAAGTTTGAAGAATATCGATAAGACAAATAAAAAATATTTTAAATAAGAAAATTAGGGACATTGGGACATTGGGTTTAGTCGTATAGAAAACGTTTAAAACCAGGATTTTTTGCCGTAAATATATATTGACCATCAAAAGGCATTTTCCGTCCTGCATATAGCTATGGCCTACCTTCATTTTGTGTTGTTTAATCCGGAAGTAATATAGAAAATTATTTTGTCAAAAAAAAAATCGATTTCATGCACATACATCACCTCCTCAATTGTTGAGGGCCTCATTTGAAAATTGACGGTATTTACAATTGCTATGCAACAATGAGTAATCAGCTAGTTTACCTATTCACAATAATGTTATACAATTCAATCGATCCTGATCTTGATCACGGTACATGTCTAATTATTGACATATATCAGTCATCCATCACCAAGCTAGATCGATATCGTTTAATGAGACTGCCTTACATTGTCAAGATGATCTAAATACATTTGCGATGTCTAAACTATCAATAAGTAATAACAAATACGCTCATACGCCCATTCATTTGGATAACTTGTTTATAATAATTACTACACTCAAAATAACTTTATCGTATTAGATTTCTATTATAATTACTGTATGATCACATGCATGCATACAATGTAGTAGATAGATCCACAACTAGATAGACGAATACTCGTGAGCTATGCACGTGATCAAAATCTAGACATCTTACCAGAAGCATCGCTATTGTAATGTAGGTACTTACACCAAAATTAAAATAAAAACTTAACAAATTAATTTAATTACGTAATCAGAACAGATAAGGATAACTATGAATCAAGAACTATGGGTATCTATTAATAAAATTTGACCTATTATATTAAATTTAACCATGCCAATTCACAATTTTTTTTATATTCAATACCCCAGATAAGAACTCAACAAAGTTGGTAATAGTTGCCAGTATATTTGTAATACCGAAATGTGTGATCCATAGATAGAGGTATAGTAGTGATTGCATTCAAGCGAAGGTGGTGATATCTTGTCGTGACAATCGTTACTTTATGAGTAATTAAATGCAAATGAATATCGACATCCAATAATATGTAGTTACAATTTTATAAATGTAATAGAGTTGGTAATATATAACAAAATATAAACGAAACATACTTAAAAGATTTTTTATATAAATTTTGAACATTTCAAAGAGAGTATTTTAAAAAAATCTTAAGAAGAAAGTTTTTAAAACTTTCTAATTAAAAGGAAAAGACTATCAGTTTAAAAAATACTAACAATTTGCGACTAGATTTAAAAATATTTCAGTCAATATCGCTCCCACAAAAAAAAACAAATTTGGAGGGTATAGTGGGAATAATTTAATACAATTATCTCGAAAAAATTTCAGCTTTTCGGGAAACTGATTATCAAACTTCATGGTGATTATTTATATATCTGAAACAGTTAGTTGTAGGATAAAAGAACAGAACTTACTTATAGCCAAGGTCGAGCAAAAATGTTGAAATAATTGCAATAAACTGAAGTTTTACCCCATTTTTGCTAAAACGTTATGTTTATTAACTATTTTTACTACAGGAAACTATTTCTATCCCTGCACTCTCATACTTGAGAATGATCTATAAACATTATAGACTGCTTTTTTTTAATTTTAAAAATGCTCTTTTTGGTATGTTCCCAAATAGACCGACATTTTTATTTCTTGAGAAAAAGTTATTCTATATGAAGACTATTGGATATCCTAGTAATGCCACAGGCATAGTTAGAGTACTGATTTAAGAGTCGGTGCGAAACGAAAAAAACGCGTTTTTAAGAAGTTGGTAATATACTACCAACTAAACTATCCACGGCGACCTTGAAACGATTATCTTCCCTTTTTACCGTTCATTGTAATTGTTTATTCCCAAATCTTTTGCATTCACGTAATGAAACAAAAACGAACAAGATCACAACAGACAGAACCAATCTAAACTGTAAATACAGAACCAATTTGTAGTGACAATTTGCACGACGAGATGGCGCCAAGTGTCAACAAGCACGATTACAGTACATTATTTTTGTGATTAAAGTACAAGACGCGTTAATTACAATTTATTTTAGTATGGTTGTATATACCATTCGGTCTAGGAGAGCATGGGTGTTAAAATCTCTATTTTATCTCCATTGTATCTATTTGGATGTTACTATTATTTGTATTAACTATTTCAAAGTTTCATATCAATATATGCAGGTTTCTGCAAAGAATTAACATCCATTATAATTTCATCTAGCATTCAATGCAAATAACCTAGATAATACTTGACAATTACATCTGATAGGTGTCACAATTGAAATGTGTCTAAAGGTAGAAACTTCTACTCATATCTCTTTAGTGAAAATTAACCTATTGTATGTCATAGGTCACGTTAGTCTAATTGGTAAAACGTCGGACCGGCAATCTGTATATCTGGGTTCGAATCCCAGGCGTGGCTGTAGTTTTTTAACTTAAAAAATTGCCGCCATCTTGTATTAACTATTTCAAAATTTTATATAGTTTGATCTTATTTTATTGTTTGCACTTTATTAACATCATTCATTATTATCATGATTATTATTGATAAAAAAAATACAGCAACTGCATATGATACTATACACAGTGGTGTAAAATGACTGAGGACAGGTTGAATGTCCCGCCAATTTGAATAATTGTGATGTTGGCAATGGTTGCAAATGACAGCTGTTATTTTGGTCCAGTGGCGTAGGTGTTCCTTCTTGTAAAGGGATTCATTCTCTGATTATAATTAGGTATATTAAATTGAAACTACTAATTGAATTAATTGAAACATATGTAGTTTCAATTCAACTTAATTCCCGTGAGGGTTAAATAAATAATAAAATGACATCCTTTATTAAGAAATTAATTGAGAAAAAAGATGAAATATCGTTGCAGAGGAACGTAACCCTTACTGACGAGTTCACTATGGTATCATAACCTGTATCATGCACAATATCATCTTAGTACCATCTTAGTACCATCTTAGTAACACTAAATAAGTTCAAAACTGTGGCGGGAAATTCAACCTGTCCTCAGTCATTTTAGATCACTCGTTACTATTGCTAGTGTTAAAGGTAACCTAATTCCAATACTAATTGTTCAAAAACAGACAAAAATATCAAAAATTACACTATAAGACGGAAAATTGTAAATTCTTACTTTTAATTTTGTGTATTGCTTATAGGATTCTGTGAGTAAATTAAGTGAAAACGGCACTTGGCACTTTTATGTGTTTTGAGTCTAAATGTGCTGATGCACATGCAAAACGTGAATACAATAATTGATATTGTCTTGTAATAGTTTGATTCTAATTCCTAATTCCTTTTTATTTTTTAATTGTAAATCAAGCTTAAACAGTTTACACCAAACTACCAAACATACCGTATTTATATTGAAGATTGCTTGTAACTTTAAAATAATTAAATTATTAACTGTTTGTTTCTTTTGATTTTAATTTTGACCACAATTTAGTACCTATATTATTTTTTTAATAGATTTATTATGACTACCGGAAAAATTAAAGGAACGCTTAACGTGCTAAACTTTGAAGTTCAATAACTTTTGTAATCTTTAACTTAGTTTAAAAATTTTTTCGGAATATTGTAACGAAATTCATCAAGTACACGTTAAATTTCACTTATTAACAATTAATTTTTCACATTTCATATCTCTAAACTGGACCGATATCTGAGATTGGAATACAAAATTCCAATTTGGAGTTTGCGTAAAATATTTAACATTTAAAACAACTATTTCCTAATATATTATTAATTTAAGTGTATTAGGAAGAAATTGGACTACTTGAGAAGTTGAGTAAATTTAAGTTTTTCTTATTTTTCGACCACCCTGTATGTTAAATCAAAATTCTGACTGTGATTATGGAATTTTTATAGCACCAGGCCAAAAATGTGCTAAAACTGTGTTGATTTTACGTAGAATTGCGCAATTATGATGAAACAATGACAGTCTGGCGATACTTAGACCCAACAATTTGACTCAGTAGCTTTGTTTACCTAATAGTTTAGTTTTATCGCTTATTATCATTCAGTTTAAAACAATGTTTACGGATTGATCCACGGATTGTTTCGACCTCATTCACCGGACCGATTAAGCTGAACTTGGGTTTATCATAGCATTTTTATGTTTTGCCCTTGATCTTGATTAGTGTGCAAGTATCTGTCCGTAATATCTTAATTCGTCAAAGGTAATTTATGCGCAAATAATGTTCATTTCCTGTCATTTTTTATTTTAACACGGTGTATGTCAGAGTCGACAAAGCAGATTTGCCTTTTTTCTATTAATGACTGATGATGTCTCACATTTTAATCCGGCATACAATACGTCGTTAATCTTGCCTTGACACGAATATTCAATACTCCAATTGAATTAGTTATTTCTGATTACATGTAATGTGACATTTTTGTCGATTTTCTATTAAAAATTTATGTTTGTACCGTTTTGTCATTGATTGATATTTTTGTAACTGTAAAACATACCGAAGGTAACCCAAAAGAAGTGATTAATAATTATGTTTTATACAAGAAGTAGAAGAAACTACATATTGTAATATGAACTAAAAGCACTACATTATTTGATTTAATATGAAGGAGTTTTGTTTTATTTTTTAATTCTAAATCAAGCTTACACAATTTACATCAAACTACCGTATTTGTATTGAACATTGCTTGTAACTTTAAAATAATTAAATTATTAAATGTTTGTTTCTTTTGATTTTAATTTTGACCACAGTTTAGTACCTATATTATTTTTTAATAGATTTATTATGACTACTTAACGGCAAAATTAATGCAATTGTTTGAAGTTCAATAACTTTTGTAATCTTTAACTTAGTTTAAAAAAATTTTCGGAATATTGTAACGAAATTCAAGTACACGTTCAATTTCTTATTCACATTTAATTTTTCACCCATCGGTTAATCTGTTAATTTCTGGTCATTATCTTTAAATCAAATCATTGCTGGTGTTAAAAACAATAGTCTAACACTCTCAATCAAGTAACATTTGCAGCAAAGTTTAACAGCATTTAAAATTGCAAAGGTTTACTTAATATTATGAATTTTATGCAAAAAATACAGATATTGGAATCGACCAAGAAACAAAATATTGAGAGGCTTAGTAACAGAATATTCTATTAATCCATTATACTATTATTCTAGAACTTCACCACTCTCCTTAGTTATTCCACAACGTGCCTCAAAAGTAGACTAATATGTGCCATAATTTTGGTTTACCCGGTGTAATCAGGTGTAGAATTTTGTTTCTCAAAATTATAATGGTTCATAATAATTTTGATGAATATCTTAACAATGTATCGAAAACATAATCAAAATCGGTTTCAGTTTACAAAAGTTATTGGATATTATTAGTATTATAAAGTTAATTAGTTACCTTTGCCAATGTACATGTTGGAATGACTTTAATGATATATCCAATTATTATTAATTAATATATAACCAAATTTCACCTTAAGAATCAAAATTCCTTGTTTTCTCAAAATTTGTGTGACAAATTATTATTAGTCTTTCAAAAAAATGTATTCTTTATATAAGCTTCTGGATTGTCCTTAAACCTTAAATTGAAATATTAGAATATTTCCAAGATTATATTTATAAACAATATTTAGTATTGTATGTTAGTCACAATATTCACACATTTATAAGTAATGGACCCAAAGTTAATGTTATCTTTGCCAATTTACGTGTTGGAATGACTTTAATTGAGCAATTGCTTTTTGATTGTTTTTTAATTGCAAAGGCAACTGACAATAGTGTAAATTAAATATAAGACAATAATCATTTACTAATCAGTATGTTATATGGTTATCTCAATGTGATCGTATTCTTATATGGGAGGTACCTAACACAACCAACTTATCTTATTTTAACCTTTATAACGTATTTCTCTTTTAAATAATAAGTTTTCTTTAAAAAACTATTATATTAAATCTATAATTTTTAATAAAAAAATTATAAAAACAGATTTACTCGTTTTCTGTTAGACTTTTATTGAATTTTAAACTTCTTATTCAAAGGAGCATATGTGGTCAAAATATTTGTTATTTTACACGCTTTTCGATCTTAATTCTGCTATAAAACTTGACGAAGTTATTTTTTAAGATTTATGTAATATTCAATATAAACAAAAGTATGAAATTTATACTTGTGCTACATTGTCCTTGATGAGAACCCACTATTCTTAACTGAGTTATCAGATGGAACAGATAAAAGATGTTATATGTTATATAATAATAATCAATGGTTGCATAACGGCGCATGCGACCACTATAAATCATTTATTCGGCATTCTTGCTGGAACTTAAAAATAAATGTGAATGTTCAATACACCGACATATCATAAATTACTATTCGAACTATTGTAAACAATAATTGTACGAAATGCCTCGCATGTCACAAAGTAAAGTGCTTGAATTCAACTGCTAAAATAGAGTGACGCACCATAAAAATTCATGGGAAAATTTTGCATTGACATTGTCGCATATAAAATTATACTACATACGTAGGTAATTGCTGCACATTTTTTTTTAATTTTTCGTTTCCTGGAAAATTGGCTTTTCATCAACACATAACTGCGATAATTTGAACGTGTTTAATTTTTATTATTTGTATTAGCTTCCGGAATATGCAATTGTATTATACATTTTGCAAATTATAGTAAAACTTTTCTAGAATGGAGAATTAGAGATTTCAGATTGGTTGCCTAGAGTTTTATTATTATCTAATTATAGAACAGGTTTCCTTTTTGTCGGTGTTGAACAAATGATTTGACAAGTCTTTAGAAAGTACACCAAATCGCACCATCACTCGATTTTGAATCCGCACATAAAAAGTACGACAATAGGTATTGAATAGTGAAAAGGAAATGTTTTTTCTCAATACTAATTTATTGTACATGTGGCGACAATTATTTTTTTATAAACGGAAAAATACCAACTTCAGAAATTCATTGTATGTGTACGTACTAGCATTTAAATAATTATTGTTTCCCTGTAGATAAAAATAGCATTATTTATTGTAAATAATTTATTGAAAAATTCTGTGCATAGATAGTAAATACAAGAAATAGTAACACACGTGTAATTTATTTTTAACGTTGTTGATTTGTTTATAAGAATTTTAGTAATTGTCAAGCAGGTCTAACGTAATTAGATTCATAGTTTACCAACTATTAACTAAATTTTAAAAGATGTATATTCCTATAGCAGGCAATGGAAAGTTTAGAATTTTTGTTACTAAACTGAGGTTAGAGAAACGTCAAAGTGACACTTTGTTGTTATTTAACAATGTAAATATTCACAAAATTTCTATTTTTTTAATTACTTAGAGGTTTTAAACAGCCACAAGGAAATAATTTATTTATACATTGTCAATTATTGTTTCAATTATATTATTATTCTAAACACGGCGTTTCATGCGTCAATCAGAAAACTCTTAGGGATTCCTCTTTATAATTCATTCCATGTTCCATCAATTTATTTTATTGTTATTTCAGTACAATATATTAGCATGATCCTTATGATGTGATGCCTATGGTAAACTAATAAAAACATAATTACTATGGAAGAGTCTGATGTCAATACAAACAAACGTTGAACCATGAATCTAAATGATAATGAATATTGTACAAAACTAAAAGAAAATGAATGTACATAACCCCAAATGCAAGAGTTACACTCAAGTTCTACCATATTGGGGTCCAGATATTATAGCAGTCAATAATTTTAACTGAAGAAATCATATGGCTAAATATTATACAGTATCACATAATACAAATGAATACTGGTGACAATATTTTGATAAATTTAAACCAAAAACGTAACAATCTAGTGGGCTATGAGGCATAGAAATGCAGATTAGTAGCGATACCAAATAGCGATATAATTATTTGTCACCACGGTCTTTCATAGTGCTGGCCATAGGATACCAATTGAAAGAAAGTAATGGACGTACATACCTGCAAAAACAGCGGCCACGAGGAGCCTCCTCTTCGCAATAACTTTAAAACTGATCATGGTTAACGTGTTAAAATTCTTTGGTACTTCGTTTCGAGGTGCTGAAGACTAAGCAGTTCACATTTGCGGCGGGACTATTCAGCGTGTTTCCTTCAGACCTGGCCTCTGCTGGACTGCTGTATTATTGTCGTTCTACGGTGTTCCAACGTTACCCATAATAGACACCGGTCGTACTTCGCTAAACACTGACTGAATTTTACGCGCCAGTCTCAGTTTTATGTTATCGGGCGCGAACCACTCGAAGAATCGGTTATCGAAATGATTTCGCGACAATTGATAGAAGATCATTACTGGCGACTGATCACACCGTACTGTTGTGATGAAGTTCTATGTACAAACGTTTTGTGTAGGTACAGAGCTATCCTTTCACCATAGCCTACTTCATAACTTCTGTTTGAGTATTCAGCATGAAGGGAACAATTTACTAATGATGGATTTTTAATCTATTTTATCATTTTGGTTCGTTTGGTATAAAATTGATTTAATTGGTGGCCTTTCTGGTTTTGGTTTGTTTTTAATACTTTGTTGCATTTGATGGCCAGAATTTATTGTAGGAAAGATCCTGTGTTGATGGTCTGTAAGTTATTTAAGAGTTGATAACTGTTATTCTTAATATGGAAATGTCAGCATTTGCTAGATCTTAAACTGCAGTTTACCATTTGAGGTCAGTGTACGGATAACGTCTATCACTGCGTTTGGAGTAGTTTTGTTATTGCAAACATTGCGAGGTGACAGTGACCTTCGTGATAGGTTGAAGAATGTACTAAAATCGGCGATCTCACCTATTTCATTATCGATTTGTATCATTATTGTTTTGAGGTCATATTTGTTTATATACAGTGTGTCCAGGAGAGTTTGCATCGTATGGAATAGAATTTTTATTACCCAGTTCTCAGAAAACTTTATATGAGTTTATTATATGTACAACAGGTGTTCCTAAATATTATGTAAATACGAAAAGGGGTAATTCTTTGGCTTATTTAATGACTAAAAATTCATATAAACATAGGTCTGCAATCGCTTCGTTGCCGATCTACAGGGTGTTGAAATTTCAAGATTTTTTTAGTTTTTTCTTTATAGCTCTTGTAGTTTTTGAGATATTTAGCTCTAATTTGGAATATGGGTTACGCTGTAGGACTTACATCATTGGGCATACCAAATGGTTTTAAGAATCTACAGGGAGATATTTTTTCAGGGGTCATGCCCCTTTTCTCCCCAAAACTTTTTTTTGGTGCGCCGCTGGTGGATTCTAAAATACAAAATGCATTTTTTGTTTTGTTCTAAAGCATTTTAATCTTTTGTAGTTTTTTCGTATTTACCACCGTTATCGAGTAAAAAAAATAAAAGCTTTTCTGTGTTTCGTTAGATGAAATTAAAATTTTTTAAATAATTGGTCTAGCATGCCTTGGCTTGATTTAGATAACCTTTTGTTTGTATTTATTTTGACATTTTATTCGCCACCAACTGTTAAAAATTAAAACTAGGATACAAGAGCTATAAAGAAAAAACTAAAAAATCTTGAAATTTCAACACTCTGTAGATCGGCAACGAAGCGTTAGCGGACCTATGTTTAAATGAATTTGTAGTTATTAAATAAGCCAAAGAATTACCGCTTTTCGTATTTACATGATATTTAAGAACAACCTGCACATGAGTTTGGCAGTCATACCTGATATGATATATAAATTAGAATTATTGTTTTATTCCTAATCATTCATAATAAAAGGTAAATTGCCCCTTGCATTAGTTGTTTCATAATTTTAATTATCTACAGGGTGATATATTTGATTTTTTGGATTTTGATTATATGTAAAGAAATGTATCTAAATTATCAGATAACATTCCAGGGATATCAAAAAGCAAAATGTTGACAATAAATGCGCCTTTATGACACAGTACTGTTACGTAAGGTTTTCGAAAAGTTATAATCAAAATATGAAAAGAAACGTTTATTAAAAGCGTATCGGCTGAACCAAACGTTCCAGAATATTCAGAAGGGTGCAGTAAAGTAAACGTCAGATATTGTAGTTACCTGAAATCATGAAAGTTTGTTCTGTAAGGTGTGCGCGGGCGTCCAAAATTCAGTCCATTTAAATCTATTGAAAATACCTATTGACTCAATTGACTCAATACGAAATTGTTTTGTACAATTTTCAATTGAAAATTCTATCATACATTCCAGAGAACAAATTATAAACGTACCATTGCATTTGAAACACCAAAGTTTAGTACTCAAGTCTGGTACAATGATTTATAAATTAAAAAGTAAAGTTCTTGTCTGTTTTTGAATGATGTGTTATATTACTATTATATTATACATTACTATTATATATTAGGTCGCTTTTTAATTATCGGTAGATGTTTTTATCCTTGTTTTCTCAAAATTTATGTGAGACACTTTTATTATTAGCTTTTCAGAA
Organism: Aphodius sticticus; assembly: GCA_963966075.1. NCBI lineage: Eukaryota > Metazoa > Arthropoda > Insecta > Coleoptera > Scarabaeidae > Aphodius > Aphodius sticticus. The sequence goes on from OZ014509.1 coordinate 62,347,479, forward strand.
AAATGTAATTTTCATATAAGCTTCTGGATTGTCCTTAAACCTTAAATTGAAATTTTAGAATATTTGCATGTACCAAAACTATGAAAAACTCTTAAGAGTAAAGTAACTATATTTTAAAAGCTATCGCAAAATATTATTAGAAAAAAGTGTTTAGCAGGTATAGAGGGCATTAAATAAGAAATAATAATTGTCTTCGTCTTACCAGATCTTCTAAAATACATTTTCCCTCCTGTTCATCGAGATAAGGTCATTTACGTATGTTGTATAAACGACTTCCTTATGTTGATTGTTGCGTCGTATTTTTCGAATGCCCATCAATTAGTGTTCGGACAATATATTGCACATCCTGCTTTTTCAATCAATGTGGACCTGTCTGTATACATCTGTCGAACCGTTAGCAATTGTTATTACTTTCCGTCGTAATTTGTGAATAATGTCAATACACGGTACTTTTGGCATTTTTAACTTAATTATTTTTTAACGCTTTATCTTTGTTTGGGTAATAATAAATTCTCATCACTGCACATATATACACTGTGGGCCAAAAAAATGGTACAAATTTTCAATTGATCATATTTCCAAAGATATTAAGTAAATTCAAGCATTTCTTTGACAAACTAATTGCTTATATTGTCACATTTCAATTTAATGTGAAATGAAAGGTGTAATGAAATTAGTAGGTAATGACATTTGTTTTCTTTTGGTCCAAAGGAACAGTAGAGATTTTATGGCATCGTATACAGGGTGATTTTTGTAGTATACAGGGTGTAGTTTTGAAACTGTTTTTACTCAAAGAAGCAGTTGAATTGGACGTTTGCATGAGATAAAAAAAAAACGATTCCATTGCATACGCACGAAAAGTCCAATTTGCGAACTTGAGTTATCTTTAAAGATGGTGGAGAAACTATGGCCAACGTTTAGGTTTAGGTTTTGGGCGCCATGTTTGATTTTGAAATTTTTGAAGGCGTTTTCTCACCTGTTTTCCATATTATCCTACAATTATTGGGCTGTAGATTTTTTGCAAACGATTTATGTTTTTGCAACAAAAACATTTTGCGTTTGTAGTGATTTGGAACTAAAATCAACATCGTTTTTTATTGAACTAAAATTATGGCTTTCACTTGTCTGACGGTCAGGTCTTTGCTGTTCGGTTTTTCACGTCAAATTTTACTTTTACATCTTCAAATAAAAAATATCTAAAAAAACGAACAACACAATGTATTCAGGCTGGCTTCAGGCTGATGTTGGAAGTTTTATTTAAACATGACATAAAAATTAAAAAGAAGACCTTATTTGAAGGGATGTGACAATCTTAGCAAAAACAAACAAAAGAACAAGTAACATACGTCTAAAATTTACATCTAAACAACAAGTGTGATAAATCATAAATGAAACTGATGAAAAGACTACCTAAAATGATAAATTCAAACATGCCGCCCATAACAACACCAATGGTTTCTCCACGATCTTTAAAGATAACTCAAGTACACAGGTAGATTTCTCTTGCCGTTGCAATGTTTTTGTTACAAACGTTATATTTCACTGGTTTTTACTAAAAATAATAACAAAGCATTGTTTAAATATTTCAGCCTGTATAAGAAAAAAATCACCCTGTATACGATGCTATAACATCTCTAGTGCCTTTTTTTTACCAAAACAAGTGTCAGTACCCATTGATTTTAATACACTTTTCTTTTCACATTAAATTGACCCCATATTATCAGAAATGTTGCATAGCCGAACATACAGCAACATACAGCAACTATTCTGTATGTTGATTTCATTCTTATTTTGTTTGTGATTAGTATGATTTGTTGGTTGTTTGTGTGTTGTTTGTAAAATCGTATAATGCAATTGACGCGTGTACGTCCCTGAAATGACCTATTCCAACCCAACCAAAGTTACAATATCTTTCCGTTTGTTGATGACACGTGACCTTTTATGGATGTGTCGATTGAATTTTGTTCCAATTCTTACTTTGCATCTATTCATTGCGATAAAATTTGTTACAAATTTACGCGATTTAGATAGAAATAAAATTGACAGATAAAACTGTGTACCTCTAGTCAGTTTATGCAATTATGTTTTTCAGCATTGCAGTTTATGTTCGATCATTTTCTTACGTGTGTTACTTCACCTATCGACAAAATATAGTCCTTTTTGGTTTCAAATTTTAATACTTTGAACAACATTTTTTTTTAATGTACGACGCACCATGAAAGAAAAAACGCATGCATAAAGCGTGGTTTGCCGAATTTAACAAACTTTTAGTTGAGCCATTTTATCAATTGAACAATATAATCAATCATTCTACAGCCGTATCACTAAGCAGTACATAATGAAAATAATAATAGCTAATTATTAGTTTAAAAAAAATCATAGAATCTTTAATTCATTAGAATCGATTATTGAACAAGCTGATACATTGAAGATCAATTGTAGGAATGTGTATCTATTAAACAAGTTATCTAACCGATCGATCATGAGATTCATACAATAATACTAAAATATAATACACTTCACGTTAGGCAAGTCAGTATTGCTTATCATTAAACAGATGATTATGAGTGTTTTGCTTATGCTGTTTTATTGTAACTATATAACAGCTTAAAATGCTTAAGAATATCAACGAATTAGGAAGAATAAATTATTTGTCGATATTTTTATTTTGATCATTTTTGCCCGTTTTTCCTAATTTTACTATTTTGATCGCCTTCTACCACTTTTTAGGAGGCGACAGTGCAATTTGCAACGACAGAAACGTGTGGCAGAAACCATCACATTTTTCACATCATTGGCAACAAGTTGGCTGTAAACGGAAACAAACATTTGTCAAAGCATAACTTAGATATAAGCATTTTTAATCATTTAAGAGTTTTGTGGGTAAACTTTGAAAGAATTTGAGTACCTAAACCTAACAATGAATATGACGGTCACAGTATAACAAATTTAAAAAAAAGTGAACGACAGTCCTTTTAAAGTCAGAAAATCTCTAAATAAAGAATGACTCACTACTTAAAAACGGGTGGTCAAAGTATCGTCGAAATTGATTTTTATTAGAGACGGTTGACAGTTTCTTGCAATATACCCTCTTGGTATGATCTGTTGTCGACTTTTTCAGATATAAACTAGAAAGTATGTGAAACATAATTTCATTAGAACAGATGACACAGAATCTATTTGATTGAAATTGTTGCGTTATCTGGTTAAGAATTTATATATCCATATATATTATTTAATCGGCATTTCATTCGTGTGCCCTTGATGAAGATTAATACAAGAAAACTAATTATTGCGATCTAAAAATTTGGCACAATTTATCACAATATGCAAAAATGTAAACACAAGTCGAAAGTATGTCACGGTGAATAGCACCACCGAACAATTCTATACAAAACACTTGACCAAATTTTACATCTCGTTTTATTAACAGAATCATTTTTCGCAATTATATTATTGATAGGTAGACCTGCTTAATTTGTTTGAGTAATGAGATTTGCAGACGTTTGACGTCAATAGTTTGCATCGTCACAATTAGAATGTACAGGTGACCCAAATGTCACTCACCATTATAGTCAGACTCGCAAAGGAAATGTTTAATAATTTATGAACATTACTACAATTAAGTGCACATGAAAAGTGACACATCTCAAAATTCGTCATTTTGCAGGAGAACGGTTTTTAGTTTTACTATTATGTACTGATGTTTGAAAAACCAAAATGTATATGATTTTTTTATTTGTTTGTGATATTTTCAGAACACACTGGGCTATATGTAAAAAAATATTCATTTTTCTGTTAAAGTGTTGTTGAAGTGCACAGACAAATCATTATCGGATAAGTCAAACAAAACCAATATGTTTTTCGTTTTGATAAATGAAATTTTATTATTTTCTCTTATAAACTTATGAACTAAAACCAAAATATCTTAATCTATCTTAATTAATAGCTATGGGCAATAATACATTATTATTATTTTTTTAAAACAAAGAAATATTGCGGAACAGGGTTTTAAGATTTATTTTTGTGAGAGATTAAACTTCATAAATTCAAAACTGCAGTTACAGATTTGTATTCTCATATTTATCAGGTGGTCTTCATGATTTAATGCTATTCATTGCGCATTCGCTCAATCTTAACTGGCATCATTTTTATCTATTATACAGGGTGTTTCAGAAATAACGGCTAACCTTGAAGGAACATATGCCCAAGGACCTAATAAGCATGTTATGTCAAATAACGTATGGTCAAACTTAACGCATTCTTGAGAAAATTAATAAAGAAAGACGGAGTGCGTCCCTGATCAGCGGAAGAAAATCGACTACACTCCACTACAATTCTGTTGCAACTGGTGACAAATCAACGCCGCGGGAACATATCGGTTTCCCTTCACTCCGGCCTTTCTCGCTGACCGTGACAATGTCTTACATTCGCCAGGTTGGTATGAACGTACACAAGCGTGGTCAGCTGTTTGTTGGTTTATCAACAATAAAAATTATTTGGATTGTGGAATCTTAATGTGGTTGTATTTGTGTATATTTGTACGGACGTTTGCAACCGTATTCGGGTCATGCGCGATCGGCTATTTACCAGGGCCGGCCTTACAAATTCTTCAATACAATTTTCTTAGTACTTTAAAGTTTGAAATAGCCTATAGGTTATTTGACCAAAATTGCTTCTCTGTCCTTGGTGAATATGCTCTTTCAAGGTTAGCCGTTATTTCTGAAACACACTGTATGTCTCGACAATCTCAGCAGTAATTTAGTCTGTTTACTTAACACCTAATGCTAATCGTTTATTCTTCATTATCCCTATTCAGAAAGAAAAAAGAAAGGAAAAAAGTATTATGATATCAACAACTAAAACACACACAACTTGATCAACGAAAATGACACAATTGTAAATACTTCGTCATTGTGTTCACAGCTTCTTAACTATTGAGAAAAAAATGCCAAAACAATATGTACTTGAGTCGATTTTGTTACTGAATTGATATACAAAATTCAAGACTATTGTCACAACTTAGAATAATTCATGAGCAGGGTAATTGTACATTACTATCAAAAACGGCACAATAAAAAAAATCTAATGTGGCCAGGCACATGACTTTATCATACTATATATACAATTAATAGTTTAGCTGCATGATATTCTATTTGATCGAGATCGGCTATGTCTGCATTAAAATAAAACTAGTAGAACTAGACAGATATCTCGATTAAAGCTGCGTTCGGATATTGTACTCCGTTGACACCGGGTACACCGTCCTAATGACACTTACCTGTTATTGGGTGTAAAAAGTGTAATACAATATCCGAACGCAGCTTATATTGACAGACGTTATTGTCAAAACATTAGCGTTTGACACTAGCTACTGTCATTAGAATCAAAAAATCTGACATATCCTGGCGACTAGTTTTAAAGCAGTACGACCGATCTCGATGAAATAGAATTTGCTCATGCAGCTAAACTATAAATTCTACCAAAAAATGTCATATACATAAATTATAGAAAATTTCCTCTCCTTTAATTTATTATTTAACTATTTTGACGACATTACACAAATAGCGGCTCTTTTACAAAATCTTCGAAAAATGCTAAGAGTAAACCACCAGGTCCTTTGGACCCTTTTCAACAGAAAGCTTTTCAGCTCTAAGTTTGCTTATGAAACTTCTAAATATGAAGTTTTGTCCCGATACCTTTCGTAGTTTCTCCGGAATCGTCGCCACAAAAACGGGTACACACACACACACACACACACACATACACACACACACACACACAGTCATTTTTTTGTACCTTGGTCAAAAATGTTCAGGGGACCCAAAAAGACATATTTCCGCTAAAATCTCAAAAATTTTTTTTGGCATGATTACAATACTTTACATACTGCGTATGATAAAGTAAAAGGCGTTGTAGAACTAAGTCTAATGTAACGTTTTTTTATGAACTTTATTGTATTAAAGGTAAAGGTTTTCTCTTTAGAGTTCCGTACTTTATAACTAAAAAATCTGCTGCGGCCAGGCACATGACTTTATCATACTATATATAAAGTTAATAGTTTAGCTGCATGAGATTCTATTTTATCGAGATCGGTCGTGTCTGCATTAAAATAAAACTAGTTAGCCAGGATTTGACAGATATTTTGATTCTATTGACAGTATGTATTGTCAAAACATCAGCGTTTGACACTACCTACTGTCATTTTTTTCAACCGATTACAATACTTTGTCATACTACATATGATGAAGTAAAAAGAAACGGAATCGTTATGGGATCACTCGTATGTCTGTCTGTGAATGCTAAACTTGGCAACAGTCAAACGTTATGATGAGAAGTTGTCACATGTTTATTTGCTGCCATTTGATGCCCGTACTGACTGCGGAATTTTGACGTTAAAGATTAACAACGCAAGAATGCCCTTGCTCTTGTCCGGATATTTAATTATAGGAATATTTTGGAAGAGTAAAATTTCTTGGATAACTAAAATATGCCAGATATTACCAACGTAAATTTAATAGAAGTAGATTCATAAGCTGTCGGCTCCTTTGATGTCGGCGTCCCAACTTTTCAGAAATGTGGAAGGGATGAGGCCCTAGTTCGTTAAAGGATACTAGATGGCGCATGCAAAATGGAACTGCTATTAAATAAGAATTGATTAAGAATAAAGTGATTTTTCATTCAATTATGATATAAATTCCTGTAATATTGTGAATGACGATGTAATACGGGTTTAAATATTCTCTCTCGATAATTCAGTGTCGCCCTTCTCAATATGTTTCGTTAAAATGATACCGGATGGCGCCACTACCAGAACGCCAGCACAGTTCAGATATGAAATAAATACCTTAAAAATTGTGAAATTCGATGTAGTACCGTTTTAAAGATCCCTCTCGATAATTGAGTTCGAAATTCACTAATATTGTGTTTGAGCACAAAACATGCAAGCAGAAATAAGCTAGCGCCACCTTACGGGAAAATCGTGAACGTGGGCCTTGGCCACGCTGGGCCACGCATGCGCAGTGTTGCCAGATTGGGGGATTTTCCCCCAAAAGTGGGGGATTTTTATGTGCTTCGGGGAAGTTTTGGGGGTATACAATGTCTGGGGAAGTTTCTGGGGACAAACTTTGGGGGATTTTTTTGGGTCATTTTGTTATCAATTTATTTATATTTTATTGATAAATAATTACCTTCAACAGGCTGTTTCCACAGCTGTTCCACGGTAAGTTGACGATTTGGGGGATTTTTATCCTTAAAGATTCGTTTTTGGGGGATTTTTTTCGTTTGACCAGTGATAGAAACATTAAGGTGCGTTCTGATTGGTGGTAATGGTAGGTAATGCCAGTGGTAGTAGACGCCCTTATAGTAGCTCTGATAGAAAATTGCTAGTGACTCATGTTTATGTACATGCAAACTAATATGTGTCACTATCACGGGTGGTGAGAAATACTATAATTTCGTCTGCTACCACTGCCATTACCTATCATTACCACAAATCAGAACGCACCTTAAAACTCATATCTACCCCCCCCCCCCCGAACAAGCTTCCCCGGGAAGCTAGACAAAATTGGGGGACTTTGTTTCCGAAACTGTTGTTATTGGGGGAATTTTCACTGTTAATTGGGGAAACCGTAAAATCTATCTGGCAATACTACGCCCTCAAAATCTTGACAAAATATTTTTCAACAAAAGTTTTTCAGTAGTCGTCCCAAAAGCGATTGTCCTGTTTCATTTAGTAAATTTATTCCTTGTTACATGGTTCCACTGTATACACCGCATACACATTAAGTCTCCTTTCCCTCATTCATAAGATCGGTTCGTTGAACTGCAAGAAATAGTATTTTTTCATTCAAACTTGCAAAATTTTCCATCCATAAACAACATTAGCATTTCTTGCTAATTTCTCTATTTTATGTCTTCACCAACGGACTCCTTAGGTAATTCGCCATGATTTTATTTTACAGTGTATCCTCCTTGAACTGAACTCAACTCTAAACAGTTCTTATTTTGTATGATTTAGATTTTGTGCGGACTATGTGTAATACACACACAGTGTATTACTGTGCTGAATTTATTTTAGATTACTTTATCAGCCTATTGGGATTTCCCAAAAATACGATTTGGTTAATTTGCTTCGGAAAAATGTAGGTATATAGATTTTATGGCAAAAAAACAAAGAGATGTAAATTTAAAAAAATCTATTAACAGTGACAAACTCATCGGGAGTCGAACCGAGGTCATCATTCCACTTCAAATCTTTCCGTGTACGCACTAAATATGTATATATAGCATCGGAACTTGCCAAGATCCCAGATAACAGATTGATCTGATGCTGGAGGCACTCGAGATCGTAAATATGGACATCTAGTGATCAAGATACTGCATCATTTGTCTCAAATTGAGCATTGACACATATGTAATCCTTTTTTAATTATTAATTGCCGATTATTATAAATAAAACACTTCAAAGTACGAGTTTGTCATATAGGTGCTACAATGGGTGATTGACTTTTGTGAACTCATAACTACATCTTGATATGATGGTGATGCTGATATGGCCAATATTGTCGTCATCGAGAGGCCTCAGAAGGAAGATTGACAAAAAGTTTACATAGATTTATTTTAAGTGTTTACTTTAAAAGAAAGGTAAAAAATCCAATACTGTAAATTGATTTAAGAATCCAAGAACCCATCTTTTGCACAAGATCATTGGAGCAAATGGGTTGTGAGCAAAGTTTAGCTTGCTTCGTGAAGGCTATCTTAGACTTTGACATTCTCTTAAATCTAATAAAATTGCATTAGTGAATTCTTCGTCAAAACATCACACAAGAAGTATTAATTAGTTACTTTTATTATGTTATTTTAATTTTAATGTGATATCACTGCATTTTTACCTATCTGGTATGTTGTTTTGGTTTTATTCGTTATTCTATAGGTAGGTCGTGGTTGAGTTTCATAACTTCGATAGTTGGTATCCCTTACAATAACGTGTTTACAATATCACTTTATTTTGCTACCGGTGCATTTTTATAAGATAAAGATGAGATTTGAGACTTTGACGCATATAGTTTGCATATGACCGTTGGGCATCACTGATGATAGTAATAATAATAATAATAATAATATGACAGAATTTGCTCATACACCAAGTTGGTAATATACCGGGGGATATCGCTTATTAATGGAGATAGAGTCTATGTTTAAATTTGGCAAAGTTTCGTACTTTTGTGTTGGTCAATTATCTGAAAAGAAATTTAAGCTATCATTTTTCATTTTTAAGATATCAGCAAAAAACTGAACTGTTGAAGTATCGTTTTTAATTTTTTATTCAAAACCAAACGTAGCTAGACATTTGAAACAAAAACATTCTATAGCTACTTTTAAACAAGGAATGCAGTGTCATTTTTTTATTTGAAGTAAGATTAAAGGTGGCGGCGTAACCATGGCCAACGTTTGTTTTCTAGTGGGCGCCATGTTGTATTTTGGCATTTTCCGATGGTCGTGTGTTTTCTCATTTCCGCAATGTATAACATGATAGCATTATTTTTTAAAATAATGATGTAATAATCAAAAAATCTTCAGTTACCTAACTGGAGCTTGGTTACAGACCGCCGCGCCGGACTCGTTGCCAAGCAACGTCAACAAAATGCACTTGGATCAAGCGCCCTCAGCGTTGGGTTTGTCAGTTAACCAAATAAACCTTAATTGTGGTTGATTGTGGATGTAAAATGCCGTTTACCAATAACGAAAAGCGTGATATGATAAAGGTTTATTATTGTTCTCATTGAAATGCCCCCATCGTACAATATTTTTAACATTGAACAGAAATTTAGCGGACCATGGATTGTTTAGTAAACCCCGCAATTCTTATAATCCTCATAGAAATATTGAAAACGATCAAAGAGATATTTTGGAAATGGTAAACGTTAGATTGCCATAATTTACAATGCTTTAACTACTGGTTTTTAGATAAATAACGACCCTCGGATTTCTACGCGGGAAGTAGCCTCTAATTTGGAACTGCCGCAAACACGTGTTTGGAGAGCATTACGAACAATGAAATTGTAACCGTACAAACCACACACAAGTCAAACTTTGCAGTTGTACGAAATTATTGGAATCAACACGTTCCAAATCGCTGGACTGGTAATGGTAATGGTAATAGTGGTGGAATGTCCTGCTAGATCCCCTGATTTAAGTCCTCTGGACTATTTTCTATCGGGAACTGTGAACGATGAAATTTATCACGATATTCGCAGAAATATCGGGGATCTGCGGGATCGAATAACAAATGCGGTCATTGCGATTCCGGGAAGAACAGTTAGAAGAGCATAACAACATGTAGAAAAGCTGGCTCGGTTTTATGCCTTCAAAAAAAAAAAGCGACCAATTGGAACAATTATTTAAAAAATAAGCTTTTTGTTGTATAAACTTGCTTCTTTTACAATCTGAATGTTTTTATTCCAAAGCACTCTGGTTAGTTCGGCGCCGGCGGTCTGTAACCAAGGACCTGATAAGCACGACAAACAACGACAAAAGGAAGAAAGTTTTTTATTATTAAACCATTGTTTTAGAAAATAATTCGAACATGTTATACATGACAAAAAACACGACTATCGGAAAATGCCAAAATTCAACATGGCGCCCATAAGAAAAACAAAAGTTGGCCATGGTTACGCCGCCATCTTTGATGTTATTTCAAATTAAAAAATAACACTGCATTCCTTGTTAAAAAGTCACTGTAGAATTTTGTGTTTCAAATCTCTAGCTACATTTGGTTTTGAATAAAAAATTAAAAACGATATCTTAACATTTCAGTATATTGCGGATATCTTTAAAATGAAAAATGATAGCTAAAATTTCATTTCAGATAATTGATTAGCACAAAAATACTAAACTTTGCCAAATTTAAACATAAGCTCTATCTCCACTAATAAGCGAGATCCCCATGGTGAGCCTCGAAATTGAATCACCCGGTATAGCATTAGTTTATTATACAGAAGATCGCTTTTAATTTCCATGCAGATTTGATGCATTTTATACCTTAATGTAATTACCCTCTGACTTGATTTTCCGGTAAAATTACACGTGTTTTCCAAATTGGAGTCTATATTAAGCAAAATAAAATTATATTAATGACAAAACCTCTCATCTGCTGGTTTTTGTAAAGTCATCGGCGACATCCACAAATTACTGTAGTTTCGCGCAAATTGCCTTTTGTTGAAGTTTTTTGTTCGTTGTGACGTCAAACTGGAGTTTGAAATTTCATAGACGACTTTATAATTAGGGGGGTATGGTTGCGTTCCAGTCTAATAACTTTATTGTAATTTTCGCGTAAATAGTTAATGAGTAATAAAGATAAATAATTTGTGGCAATTGTGGAACAAATTGCTTGGTAAGCATATGGTTGTCAGAACCTACCTCAACATAGTTGTTTCAGCAGGATTTTAGCAACTTCAGTTTTTCTCGACATTCGTTTCTTTGTGTCTTTTGCAATTTTAAAAAATGTTTGATATTATAATATGACAAAACAAATCTAATATCTTTAAATTTTTTACTAAAACAACGCTAGTATTGAACTAGTAGGTAGTTAGAAATTGTTTGACGGTCCAACCTCGGTTGTTGGTAGTGTTTTACTTAAATACATTTTCAAATTAACAACATAGAAACAAACAAGATAAACTAATTGAATAACTGGGTTTTGTGTTGTATAGGGCCAACCATAGTCTACCATAGTGTTATCAGCACCTCCTTTAGAACAATTACTGTACAATACAATTACTTCGCACTCTGATATCAGCCACAGATCAGTTCGATGAGATTTTTGGAATGTGCCTGGTCCCTCTTACAACGACACTTCTTACGTCAGAGGTGGTTAAGTATTGTAATCATCAGTCAAGATAATCATAAATAAATTATGCAATAATAACATCCAGCACACATATCATTAATCTCAAATTAAAATAAATTCGATTACTTTTACTGATAATTCACTACTGTACTTTAGTGAAGATTCTAGATTAGTGCAAATTTACATTACGTAACAATTCCAGAAGCTGTAGCGTGAAAAAATAATATGGCTTGGAAATACCGCACTGATTGTTTTTTACTTTATCATACGCAGTATGTAAAGTATTGTAATCGTGCCAAAATTTTTTTTTGAGATTTTAGCGGGAATATGTCTTTTTGGGTCCCTTGAACATTTTTGACCAAGGTACAAAAAAATGTCTGTGTGTGTGTGTGTGTGTGTGTGTGTGTGTGTGTGTGTGTGTGTGTATGTGTGTGTGTGTGTGTGTGTGTGTGTGTGTATGTGTGTGTGTGTGTGTGTGTGTGTGTGTGTGTGTGTGTGTGTACCCGTTTTTGTGGCGACGATTCCGGAGAAACTACTAAAGGTATCGGGACGAAACTTCATAATTAGAAGTTTCATAACCAAACTTAGAGTTGAAAAGCTTTCTGTTGAAGAGAGTCCAAAGGAACTGGAGGTTTAGTCTTAGCATTTTTGAAAGATTTTGCAAATAAGCCGCCATTTCTGGAATTTCGTCGAAATAGTTAAATAATAAATTAAAGATGAGGAAATTCTGAATAATTTATCACTATGACATTTTTTGGTACAATCAATAGTTTAGCTGCATGAGCAAATTCTATTTCTGCGAGATCGGTCGTACTGCATAAAAACTAGTAGCCAGGATTTGTCAGATTTGTTGATTCTAATGACAGTAGGTAGTCTCTGTGTCAAACGCTAATGTTTTGACAATAACCTCTGTCAATATAAGCTGCGTTCGCATATTGCATTACACTTTTTACACCCAATAACACGTAAGTGTCATTTGGACGGTGTACCTGGTGTCAACGGAGTACAATATCCGAACGCAGCTTTAATCGACATATCTGTCTAGTTCTAGTAGTTTTATTTTAATGCAGACATGGCCGATCTTGATCAGAGTCTCATATATAGTATGATAAAGTCATGTGCCTGGCCACATCAGATTTTTTTACTTTATCATACGCAGTATGTAAAGTATTGTAATCATGCCAAAAAATTTTTTTGAGATTTTAGCGGAAATATGTCTTTTTGGGTCCCCTGAACATTTTTGACCAAGGTACAAAAAAATGTCTGTGTGTGTGTGTGTGTGTGTGTGTATGTGTGTGTGTGGGTACCCGTTTTTGTGGAGACGATTCCGGAGAAACTACTAATGGTATCGGGACGAAACTTCATATTTGGAAGTTTTATAACCAAACTTAGAGCTGAAAAGCTTTCTGTTGAAAAGGGTCCAAAGGAACTGGTGGTTTACTCATAGCATTTTTCGAAGATTTTGCAAATGAGCCGCTATTTATGTAATGTCGTCAAAATAGTTAAATAATAAATTAAAGGAGAGGAAATTTTCCATAATTTATGTATATGACATTTTTTGGTAGAATTTATAGTTTAGCCGCATGAGCAAATTCTATTTCATCGAGATCGGGCGTACTGCTTTAAAACTAGTAGCCAGGATATGTCAGAATATTTTGATTCTAATGACAGTAGCTAGTGTCAAACGCTAATGTCTTGAAAATGCTACTGTCAATATAGGCTGCGTTCGGATATTGAACACCGTTACACTTTTTACACCCAATAACACGTAAGTGTCATTTGGACGGTGTACCCGCTGTCAACGGAGTACAATATCCGAACGCAGCTTTAATCGAGATATTTGTCTAGTTCTACTAGTTTTATTTTAATGCAGACATAGCCGATCTCGATCAAATAGAATCTCATGCAGCTAAACTATTAATTTTATATATAGTATGATAAAGTCATGTGCCTGGCCACATCAGATTTTTTTATATAGGTATAATTTTAGCAACAAGGGTAATGTAATGTGATGGTCTAGATAAACTGTACATTGTGTTAGAATTTCCGTTGCATTGCAGATGACACATTTAAATTTTTGTAATATTATTATAGTTTGGTGTTACTCTTTATTATGTTAAATTAAAGAATAATATTTGTTCGTACCTATCGTTTAAATAATGCGGATTGAACGGTTTTTCGACGTACTCATATTGACTTGTTTCTCAGTTGACATGTATAAAGAAAGACAGTTTGTGATAAGTTCGAGCAAACGGCAATATTTCTTGAAACAAATTAAAAATATTTAGTAATTTATCCTTTATTTTTAGATCATAAAACTGATACGTACAAATGCCTGCACTTTGTATGACACTCACGTAGTTTCTTCCTGTTAATCATTTTTAGAAAATAAATATACCTAATATGTAGGTTTAAAAAATATAAAAGCCATTGTGATTGTAATTAGACAAGATTGCTATTAATAGGTAATTAAGTGCCATATATATGTAAATATTTGCACTCTAGACAGGGGATTTTTAATTTACAGTTAATCTGATACTAATTAAGACTCTAAATATAAATACAAAAAAAATGAAAACACATTAAAGCCAATTAACTTAACTGTTACTTTCACTTTTTATTGTCAAAATGCACATTATTTGGGTGTAAAATGGTAGGTATCTCATAAAAATCATAAAACAGAATTCTCATTCACAATATTGGGTGGTTTGGTTTTGTTGTCGCTATCATTTCGAAGCATGTTGTTTTGTGTTGATTTTAATTATTTCATTTGTTAGCAGATCAATGAACAGATTAATAATCCACAAACTTCCCATTCACGTTCACATTCACACATCTCCTTTATTCGGATAATAAATAAAATAATAAAATATTGAGTTTGCTGTTTTAATAAACTACAACAAAGAATGAATATATCGGGTGACCCACGCCATCGGTACGCTCATCTATTTTTCTTATTTATGAATCTAGACGAACAAAATTTGAAGTAATATTAATAGAAAAAAAGATGCAACTTTTTGGAATATTCTTGTGGTTATATGAGTTTGGCATGAGTTTTTCGGTAAATAACGTGATCTTTGAAAATGTATAGGACACCCTATATTATTTTTGTGATATTATCAATTAATATGACATTCTGAACACAAAAACATATCGATCGTTAATTTTTATCACCAGGGCAACGAACAAAAAATCACTTTTATGTTTATTAATCTAGGTGGCTATGAATTGGAGGAAATAGGCGAACAATGTCAAATAACACTAAGTAAATTGATTTTGGCCGATATTGTATCATTGGTGCCTTCTTGCGTGGTATAACCAATACAGAAAATAGTCAAATTCGGATGTTGCAAAGTTGAAGAATAGTTCACAATGATGAGTTTATTTTTGATTTCCTGCTTTAAACGACATTTCCACGCCACTATTTGCAGCAATATATTAAGTATTTGGTATCATTGTAATCGAGAAAGTGTTTTCCGTCGAAGAAATGGTGTGTACCTAGTGCATCCAACCACGGGATCCCGGGATTCCAGAACTTTTCTGGTCCCGTAATCCCGGTGCGTTTGCATGCCGGGTTTACGGTGCTGGGAGAGTTTTAATGGAAAATCATCATATTATTTTCACAAATAAATTAAGAGAACAGACTACTGAATTAATGGCGAATACCATTAATTAGGGCATACACCTGGGCATACACTATCCAATGTTAGGATGTGTGCTCTACGATAACAGTGGTCTAGCTATCGAACTGAAAAAGTCACTAGCTCGTCGTATATTCATAGTACGACTCATGTCCTACTCGTGTTTCTTTATTGTTCTAGTTTTTGCATAAAGCATTATCCAAACATTTTTGCATAAGCTATAAACATTTTTCTGTGGAAACTGACTGAAATACGTTAGCTATACGAACGAACATTATCGGGCTTTAGGGGGGGGGGGGCAAAACTCCGAACGTCATAGGGATATTAGGTCTCTTAATTACCTACAATTTGAGGCATGTTAGAAATTTATGCAAACATTTTCGCAGAAGTTATAAACATTTTTCTGTGGAAACTGATTGAAATAGGTTAGCTATAGGAACGAACATTATCGCGATTTAGGGGGGGGGGGATGCAAAACTCAGAACGTCATAGGGATATTAGGTCTCTTAATTACCTACAATTTGAGGTATGATAGAAATTTATGCAAACATTTTTGCAGAAGTTATAAACATTTTCTGTGGAAACTGTTTGAAATACGTTAGCTATAGGAAGGAACATTATCGCGATTTAGGGGGGCAAAACTCTGAACGTCATAGGGATAATAGGTCTCTTAATTACCTACAATTTGAGGTATGATAGAAATTTATGCAAACATTTTTCTCTGGAAACTGATTGAAATACGTTAGCTATAGGAACAAACATTATTGCGATTTAGGGGGGCAAAACTCTGAACGTCATAGGGATATTAGGTCTCTTAATTACCTATAATTTGAGGTAGGATAGAAATTTATGCAAACATTTTTGCAGAAGTTATAAACATTTTTCTGTGGAAACTGTTTGAAATACGTTAGCTATAGGAAAGAACATTATCGCGATTTAGGGGGGCAAAACTCTGAACGTCATAGGAATAATAGGTCTCTTAATTACAGTTTGAGGTATGATAGAAATTTCTGCAAACATTTTTCTCTGGAAACTGATTGAAATACGTTAGCTAAAGGAAGGAACATTATTGCGATTTAGGAGGGGTAATACTCCGAACGTCATAGGGATATTAGGTGTCTTAATTACAATTTGAGGTATGATAGAAATTTATGCAAACATTTTTGCAGAAGTTATAAAATTTTTTCTGTGGAAACTGTTTGAAATACGTTAGCTATAGGAAGGAACATTATCGCGATTCAGGGGGGGGGCAAAACTCTGAACGTCATAGGGATATTAGGTCTCTTAATTACCTACAATTTGAGGTATGATAGAAATTTATGCAAACATTTTTCTCTGGAAACTGATTGAAATACGTAGCTATAGGAACAAACATTATTACGATTTAGGAGGGGTAAAACTCCGAACGTCATAGGGATATTAGGTCTCTTAATTACCTACAATTTGAGGTATGATAGAAATTTATGCAAACATTTTTGCAGAAGTTATAAACATTTTTCTGTGGAAACTGATGGAAATACGTTAGCTATAAGAACGAACATTATCGCGATTTAGAGTGGGCAAAACTCCGAACGTCACAGGGATATTAGGTCTCTTAATTACCTACAACTTGAGGTATGATAGAAATTTATGCAAACACTTTTGCAGAAGTTATAACATTTTTCTGTGGAAACTGATTGAAATACATTAGCTATACGATTTCTTCAATACAATTTTGTTGGTACTTAATAGTTTGAAGTAGACTATACATTTTTTGACCAAAATAGCTACTCTGTCCTTGGCGGATATGCCCCTTCAAGGTTAGCCGTTATTTCTGAAACACCCTGTATTTTAAAAATAAAATCCGCGTTTAAAATATTTATTTTTATTTTCTTATACATCTAGTTTTCCAGTGCTGGCACCGAGATTCCGGGATTGAAAAATTGCAGCACCGCAATCCCGGTTCTAAAAAAACATTCCCGGATTGGAAGCACTAGGTGTACCCATGGGCTACCCGTAAAAAAAGCTTCTTGGCAAAAAACCAATTAAATCGTGCAAGAGGGCGCCAGTGGTACAATATCGGCCAACATCGATTTAATTAATGTTGTTGTTGTTAATGCCATAATTAATAGCCATCTAGATTAACGAACATAAATCAATATGTTTGTGTTCACAATGTCATCCTGATTGAAAATATAATAATAATATTTAAAACTTTAAAAGTGAACTCTTTTCCGGAAAACCCGCAAGTCATACTAACCTCAAGAATATTCCAAAAAACAGCAGTTTTTTTTTATCTATTAGTACCTACTACTGCAAATTTTATTCGTCCAGCGTCATAAATACATCACTCGGTATATGTTGCAATAGCCAAATATCCTATACTATCTAATTGGAAATATTTCAAGAAATATAAATTTGCGGACACTACAATCCTGAAGCAGTACAAATCAGGAACCAAAAATTGCCTACTTACGTCCACAAGAAAGTCTGAAATATCTTGATCAGATAATATCTTTTGCCCCCGAAACTTGCTCAAATTTGTCATAAAATAAAAAAAAAACTCCGGTTCCTTGGATTGAAATGTAAGACGTGTATTAAAATGTGTGTCTTGACACTATTGACTAACGTCAATCGATAGCTTGAACCGTCTTGAAATATTTGGCGAAAGTATATCAAATTGTACAGCCAATTTAACGTGCAAAAGTTAATATCTAAGAGACCTACATAAATTTGGGGATGTCATGACTTGTGATATAATCGATGTTTTAATAATCGATTATTATTAATCGATATTTAGAAAATAAATTGTTTCTGAGTTATGCCGTGCGTAAAAATTAGTAATTGCTGATTTTTCGCGAACCATGTTGTTCGCTTCTTCATGGTTTTCAATACTGTAATATTCAGTATTTAGTTATCAGTATTTAGTTAGCTCTGAAGAAGCGAGCAATATTGTTCGCGAAACTTCAGCATTTACGAATTTTGACACACGGCATAACCCGGAAGCAATTTATTTATTAAACATTTACTTCAACAGGGCTTCGCATGATTCTTATTATGCTGATTTTATAGACAATTCCATGCACTGGGACATGTCACGCCTATAGCCATCAGCTGAAGAATTCTTTTTATGACATAGGTGACCCTTGTTCTTCTCCTCATTGATCCTTGCTTGGTCTCTCAAAGTAATTCCCGACATGGCACATTTCATGGGTTTTTGTTCTAAGCATTCCTGAGCGAACAATAGAGAGAGTATCACAATTATTCAACGACAATCAAGAAGAATAAATGGGCATGGTTTGGCCATAGAGAGAAGAAGACAAAATCATTAAGAAAAGCGTTTGTTGGAGGCTGCCACTGCTGTCAATCGTAAACTGACGAGGAAGATAATGCTAATAATAATTTTGTTTGGTTCCAACTAACAATATTCATTTTCTCTTACAGTTTCACTACAGTATCATTATAAGTTCAGTGATTATGCAACTTAAAAGTCTTATTCAGTTTTTTGTTACTCAATGGGTAATGTTGGCATCCGTTTTGTGTACACTGTACAATCTATAATTCCCACACCATCGGTTAGGCAACTTAAAAAGCTACACATAAATATAAATAACGCACAATGGCTTCAAGGTTAATAACATTTTATACTCGCGATATCTCAAGAGCAGGGCCGGCATGAGGATTGGGTGGAAACCCATGTCCAAACAAACTTTGTATCGTTAAATATTGGTCTATTTTCTAAGATCTATCCTAATAAACATGCTTAACATGTTTAACAATTTAAATTACATTCTCAAACTAAGCTCTATTTGTAAGGTAGGTACAGTAATGGCCACCAAAATCTCTAGAGTTTGTCATCTTTGAGCAATTTAAAAACTTAAAAGCTGCAGTCAGAGCACAGAAACCGATCTCTGTACTAACACATGTACCAAACAGAGTTATTCCAAGCATATGTAAGAGCAAAATAATACAATTATTACTACTTTTTAGATTTTTGAAAACTAATAACAAATTCGTCATTAGAAAGCAACGGTAATATCATTTTCCCAAGAAATAGCTTAAAGATTTTACAAGAATATGTTTTGCTTTAACCACAACAACTAGCTATTCTGGCCAACGTATAGACATACACTGCCGCTCATGGAAGTTCGCACACATAGTAAACATATAGGAAATAATGATAAAATCACTGATAACGTAGCTATATAGGCACCTCTATTTCTACCAAATAGCGAACACATTCTTAACGTTGATTTCCAGTAACATACGACATCATTAAATGTGCTAATTTAAAATAATTTTAATATTTAATTATTATGGAACATTTATGCTGGTTTGTAAACTGGTTGTTGGGAATTTTCTAGTTTCCATTAAACAGGATTAAATACGAAATAACAAATACAGTCATAAATACTACATCTCAGACACATGTTGCGACCCCATTTTTACCAGATTTTTGCATCAAATGCTCGAATTCGTATTCAAACGAGTCTGTGCCTGCAATCTGTAGTTTGCACAAGATAACTCTGTCACGCGGAAGACATCATGCAACGCGGAAAGCCAACAAGCTAGGAAGAGCGTTCTGTAATTATCGCTTTTTATCAGGAACGATTGTCAGTTCGTGAAAAGGCAAGAAATAAGTAAAATAAAATAAGTAAAATAAACGATAAGTGAGTCAACGATAAGTGACACTCTTCACCAATATGAAGAAACATGGAATTTGGTTGACGTGTTCGCCCGGGAATAGTCCCGAATAATTTCGAAGAATAATTTCCCAAGCGGATAAAGAACGATTAAAATTAATTTTTAAGCAAAACAGAAAATTGACCGCACCAAAAATCACCACTGAGGTCAATCGCGATCGTGAAAGACCAATTCTCGTAATCACAGGCAAACGATGTCTCCAAGTGGAAAATCTGCATGGACGCGTTGCCGTACGAAAACCATTGCTTCGTCGGGGAAATCGTCAGAAACTACTTCAGTGGGCACGAACACATCGAAGTTCGACAAATGAAGACTGGAAGCAGTAGTATCTGACGAATTTCCCGGCCAAGCAATGGTTAGCGTACGGCAACGCATTCATGCAGATTTTCCGCTTGGAGACGTCGTTTCCCTGTGCTTACGAAAATTGCTCCTTCACCATCGCGATTGACTTCAGAGTTCAGAGGTGATATTAGGTGCGGTCGATTTTCTGTTTTGCTTAAAAATTAATTTTAATCGTTCTTCATCCGCTTGGGAAATTCGTGATAGTCCCGGCCGAACACGTCAACCAAATTCCATGTTTCTTCATATTGGTGAAGAGTGTCACTTATCGTTGACTCACTTATCGTCGACTTATTTCTTGCATTTTCACGAACTGACAATCGTTCCTGATGAAAAGCGATAATTACAGAACGCTGTTCCTTGCTTGTTGGCTTTCCGCGGCGCATGATGTCTTCCGCGTGACAGAGTTATCTTGTGCAAACTACAGATTGCAGGCACAGACTCGTTTGAATACGAATTCGAGCATTTGATGCAAAAATCTGATAAAAATGGGGTCGCAACATGTGGCTGAGATGCAGTATTTATGACTATATTTGTTATTTCGTATTTAATCCTTTTTAATGGAAACTAGAAAATTCCCAGCAACCAGTTACAAAACAGCATAAATGTTGCATAACAAGTAAATATAAAAATTATTTTAAATTAGCACATTTAATGATGTCGTATGTTACCGGAAATCAACGTTAAGAATGTGTTCGCTATTTGGTAGAAATAGAGGTGCCTATTGCTTCGTTATCAGTGCTTTTATCATTATTTCCTATATGTTTACTATGTGTCCGAACTTCCATGAGCGTCAGTGTACATCAGTATATCCATACGTGGATTCCCTGGTTGTGAACGGGTTAAAAATGTTTAGATAAACTTTTATTGCTTCGATTATTTAATTGAAACGAAACAGCCTGTATAAAATAATTAACTTTAGTATTGCGTTTTGAATTGAATTGAAGTACTGTTAAAAACACTTTGTGGAATGTAATTTTTAAGTGCAAAAATTTTGCGTTATTATGGATTTTCAAACAATGCGTTTGCTGCTGTGAATTTGGATGCATGAATGACTCATTTATTGAATTGAAAACATTAATTTTTTAACAATGCTTTCTATTTACGAATATTTCGTCTCAAATAAAGATTATTAAGCATAGACAATAATCAAGTAAACGTTTATTACGTACAGTAATAAAAAACTAACAAAATAACAACAACAATAATCTCGTTTTATTTACATACAATCTTTTCTGACACATAATAAGCTGACACATAAACTTACACATCAGTATAACAATACTGGAAATAACCAGTTAATCATAATCTTACTTAATATCTTTATATCTACAAGAACTAATTAGTTCAAATTACATATATTCAGATTAAAGTAACCTTGATACAGATAAAAATATAGTGAAAAAAATTGCCCAGAGCATCGAGTTTTTTATAGACAAAAGTTGGCATACGTATAATAACAGTCTCTGACGTGAAAATGCAAATTTTATTTGGGTTGTATAACCACTCGCTTAAAGCGACATTCTTAAAATTATTTTGCAATGTGCAAATATTTTATATTATAGTTATACCTATATAAAAATCTACTCTTAAAATATCTTGTATGTGATCACAAATTTTTGTTATTTTTGCAAAGAATAACACAATAAATGTCTTATAAAATACTCTCTTATGAACTGAGTATAGCTTGAATCTCCTGGAAAGACTTTCCCTTCGTTTCCGGTACATAAAACCACGTAACAATGAACGCCACAATGTCCAAACCAGCAAATATCCAAAATGATCCACCGATACCTATCTGGTCAGATATATTGGTGAAGAATTTCGTCACCACAAACGCGATAAACCAACAAAAAGCGGCAGTAACCGAACTAGTTGATGCCTTAAGATTGCTGGGCAGTATTTCAGCCATCACGCTCCATGGTAAAGGCCCAAATCCCAAGTTATAAGTGATTATGTATAGAACTAGCGTTAAAATTGGCAACCATGATATGGCTTCAACGTCATGATTTTCATCCTTCAGGTAGAAATATAACCCCAAAGGTATTTGTGCTATGGCCATGCCCGCTGCTGATATCAGCAGGAGTATTTTTCTGCCCAAACGGTCCACCACACTTGGTGTCACGAAACTGGATATTAACTGTACGCTGCCTATGATCATTGGAGGAATTTCATCGCTTAGGTCTGTCCCAGCGTCCATGAAAATTTTTTGGGCGTAGAATAAGACAAAGTTAATTCCAGACATTTGTTGGAAGAACATTAGTAGGTTAGCTATGATGAACCCTTTAGCTGTTCCTTTAGATTTGAAGACATCGAAGAAAGTTCCAGGGTTATCTTTGTCTTTCTGTATTGTCTCCTTTATTTCTTCCAATTCCTTCTGGACGTCTAATATGCTCTTATTCCTATAGTAACTCAAAGCCTTCTCTGCTTTTTCTCTTTTGTTCACCTCCATTAAGTAATATGGTGAATCGTAGGTAACCACGAACAAAGTCGCAGCAACACCTAATGGTATTATAGCACACATAAGACTGAACCACATAATTGATATATAAGGGCCTGTTACATAAGACAATACCAATCCTGTACTTAGAAAGATATTAATAGATGCTCCTGTTAGCCCTCTGACGGATGTGTCTGAAATTTCTGCCAGATAATTTGGAAGTACAGTGAACATTGCTCCAGCTCCTATCCCAGTTATTATCCTTGCGATGTAGAACATAATCACGGTATCTGCAAACGCTGCTATTAGGTATCCAACGATGAATGGAAGGGTGATGCTGATTAACGTGAATTTTTTTCCTATTTTGTGAGAGAGATAACCAAATGGGAACGGGCCGATTGCGGCTCCAAGGGATAATAAGGATCCAATCCATGATTGTTGCTCTTGGGATATCACTTCTGATAAAGGGTTGTCATCAGTTAGGTTTAGCAGTTTTGGAATGACCGGTGAAGACCACGATAGGGTTGCGCCGGTGATAAGGCTTAGCAGATTGGCTGAAATTGAAAAATTTAGGTATTAGAATATTTTTGTACTTCAAATATTGGAAAAAGTAACTGTTGAAATATAATTTTTGACTTGACAAAAAATATTAATAATGATATAATATATCATATTAATATATTATATTACTATATATACTAATATATTATTACTAATTTGATAATGAGTTTATCTATAATAATTTTAAAAAAATCCTGAAAGCGAACTTTGCATAAAAGAATTCAACTCTCGATCAAGACACAAACTCATTCCATTAATTAGCATTGAGTTCGATATCTATTCTGTATTGTCAAAATTTGGCCACCTTGTGTGGTTGTATACAGGATGGAAAAGGGAATAATTGTTATAACTTTTTAATTGTTGCTTTACATAAAAACTAGAAAATAAAATCAACATGATATGATTTGCGGAATATGTTCGGTTGTATTCGGTTTGTTTTTTTTTTTTTCAAATAGAATGGTTTCTGTTTGAATTCAACGATGTTCAAATTTTATGATCTCACATAAGACTTAGAAAAATTTTTCAATATCAAAAAATATTCGTGGAAACAAATTTCTCGACCCCTTCCAATCGGGTCAGGTCTTTACATTTTTGTTATGTTTGGACGCCCGCGCACACCACTTAAATAAACTCCGACAGTGCTTCAAGGACACTGAAAAAAATCACGTAAAGGTACAATGTTTATGGTTTACTTTAAGAAGATTTTAGTACATTGGGTTGAGTCGCTGGAAATTCTCCAAAATCATTGAGTTCCAATTCGTCTTAATCGTAAAGCAATTTATCGAATATTCACTTGTCATTCAGAAAATCCTTAATTCTCAGTGTTATCAATATTTTACGATTCTTAATTAAAATAAATAAGTTATACTTCATAAATTATTAAGATTCGTTGAATTAATCGTTCAAAATCGTTGAATTAATGATTGAGCATCGTTGAATTAATTGTTGAAAATCGTTGAATTTATCGTTTAGTTTTGAAAAATGACAGTTTTGTTATAAAACAACTAAAGCCGTTATAGCAATTATTCCAAACTTACTACACACTTGGAATTAAATTAATTTATATTAAATAAAATTTCAACATGGTTGAATTTAGAAAAAGAAAATCCGGTGCTGAATTGGCAAAAAATACAACACACATACACACCACTTAAATAAACTCTGACAGTTCTTCAAGGACATTGAAAAAATTCACGTAAAGGTACAATGTTTATGGTTTACTTTGAGGAGATTCTAGTACATTGGGTTGAGTCGCTGGAAATTGTCCAAAAAGTGCCAAAATCATTCCCCAATTCGTCTTCACCGTAAAGCAATTTATCGAATATTCACTTGTCATTCAGAAAATCCTTAATTCTCAGTGTTATCAATATTTTACGATTTTTAATTAAAATAAATAAGTTTTACTTAATAAATTATTGAGATTCGTTGAATTAATCGTTCAAAATCGTTGAATTAATGATTGAGCATCGTTGAATTAATTGTTGAAAATCGTTGAATTTATCGTTTAATTTTGAAAATAGCAATTTTGTTATAAAACAACTAAAGCTGTTATAGCAATTATTCCAAACTTACTACACCTTTAGAATTAAATTAATTTATATTAAATAAAATTTCAACATGGTTGAATTCAGAAAAAGAAAATCCGGTACTGAATTGGCAAAAAATGCAACACACATATCCACCACTTAAATAAACTTTGACAGTGCTTCAAGGACACTGAAAAAATTCACGTAAAGGTACAATGTTTATGGTTTTCTTTGAGGAGATTCTAGTACACTGGGTTGAGCCGCTGGAAATTGTCCAAAAAGTGCCAAAATCATTGAGTCCCAATTCGTCTTCAGCGTGAAGCAATTTATCGAATATTCACTTGTCATTCAGAAAATCCTTTATTCTCCGTGTTATCAATATTTTACGATTTTTAATTAAAATAAATAAATTATACTTCATAAATTCGTTGAATCGTTATACTTCATAGATTCATTGAATTAATCGTTCAAAATCGTTGAATTAATGATTGAGCATCGTTGAATTAATTGTTGAAAATCGTTGAATATATCGTTTAATTTTGAAAAATGGCAGTTTTGCAGTAAAACAACTAAAGCTGTTATAGCAATTATTCCAAACTTACTACACCTTTAGAGTTAATTTTATTTATATTAAATAAAATTTCAACATGGTTGAATTAAAAAAAAGTAAATCCGGTACTGAATTGGCAAAAAATACAACACACATATACAGTGTGTCTCACGGGACGTTGGATTGTATGGGTACTTTTGTTATTATTAGAGATAGAAAGTCGGTTAAATGGACAAAGTAGTGCATATTTATGTGCTCTTTCATAATCTGTTTAGCAAACAGTTGAATTCCAAATGGTTCCCAAGCTATTTTGAAAAAACCAAAAAAAATTATTTTTTAATTATGGTCATAACTTCTATGTATAAAACCAATATGGCATCCATTACTACAGCAATTATTCCTCAGTTTGTATGATAAACACTGTATGGTGGACAGTTGGGTCATCTAAACCAGGATTTGTCGTTTTTTTAACCACTTTGAAAACATGTTTTTTTTTATCTAAAAACCCGGCTTTAGATGCTAGACTTTATAAGTAAACATAATGAGTTATATTATTTAAACATTAGCCTTTTGATTTGAAATAGATATTATAAAATTAATCAGCAAATTTATTTAGTGAGTTCTACACTTGAAAGACTAGAATATTATGCATATTATACAATTTCTTGTATGGAAGTATGACAAAATGACTTTTCTCTCTGCTGGTATGCATAGTTAAGCTTAAGTATATTAATTTTATCTACAAAACCTAAAACATGAGGGATGCGAAAGACTAAAACGTTTTTTATAGAACTTAATTCAAACAAAACAAATTCACTTTCTCTTACTTTTTTTACGCATGTTAACAGTTACCAATCAGATATCAAATCAGTATTTTTATTATTACTTACTATTACTGTTATATAAAGCATGACTACTTTGAAAATTTAAAGCAGCTCACTGCAATGAGTTCACTACAATAATATGCCATTAACGTTAATCGATAAAAAACAAAAGACTAATTAGTTAAATAGCCATTACCCCTGCAACATGGAGGTATAGACAACTACATAATTAAAAATGACTACAGATACCTAGTATATAATACGCTAAGATATTTTTATGTTGCTGAAGAAAATATATTGGCTTATTCTACCATACCTAACCTTAAAATAGTTATACATACTCTAAAGTTAGACTTGTTATTTGACATTGTTTAATAATTTGTTCGGCTTGCTACCTGGAACAATTAAATCGGTTATATAAGACATTTAAGTACGTATAATGTATGCTCCGGAGAAAAAAAATGCGAAATCAGATCCGTAAAATGAATAAAGAGATTGCTAGTTCCCGCAAAACAATTATTTAGGTGTAAATTCCAAATGGTTACATCGCATGTCCAATTGCGATGATAGTTTTATGATAATAATACCATATTATGTAAGGACTCGCCGATATATTGTCAATAATTATGATGATGCAAAATACAACATCTCATCAAGCGGTTATCTGATTAGGCATTTTAATTGAGTAATATTAATAGAACAAAATCTTATATCACATCATATCAAATTTTCTTGATAAACATTGTAACCGAACGAGATTGATCGGCAATTGTTTCCTTGCCGTTTAGTTTTAGTTAAGTATAGATGCAATCAGAAAAATGCCTCACATACAAGTGCGCCACTCAATTGATGTATTAGAAAGTTAGGATGTTTCATCTAAAAAATTTTTATTCGACGCTATGTAACATCTCATACAACATTTCAATGATAAAACGCATTTCCTATTTGTAATGTTGATTAGAAACCATCATTAGTTAACTGCATACTAATTTCTTATAGGTGTTCACAACAAGACGATAAAATTTCAAATAACTTACACTAGCCCGCTTTTTATCCAGTCTTTCCGCGATATAGAGGTAATTATAATCATATGTACATAGTATTTTAACCTTGATGTAAGTATATGAGAGAAAGTATGGATTTGATAAAAACCCGATCAAGTGTGAATTCAATCGATTGTGATTCTCTTTCTCCTTACGTGGATTATTGTTTGCTTTGTGGCTTTTATTAGAGCGTATAAATCTTTCAATAGCACAATCACTATTGTAAAGATAAGGCAAATGTTGAACAGGCCAGTGTATGAGATAATATGGATACCTATTTGGGTGGTACATATTTTGAAAATTTTATTTTTTCAGACTAATTTAAACGCACCTTTTTCTATGCAGGATCATCTCAGTTTATTTCTTTGTATGCATACTTAATTCCTGTGTAATTTGAAATTGATCAATACATATTAACCCGTTCCCCAAGGGGTGCAAAATCAATAAGAAGTTTAATTCAATCGTTTAAACATTTATTTTTGTATTTTGTATTACTACAATAAATTTATATACCTCAGACTTACAAAAAAATATCATTTAACTTTTTGAGTCCAGATATTAGAACATATCTAAACTTCACATATTTCCAAGTGCTTAATTTGTTAAAAATACAATAATCTAAGCTAAGTGAAAACCCAGGCCATCAATAAACAAGTGAAAACTGTTGCTTTTATGATTTTGCAAAGTAAATTCAGAACAGTATGATCAAGTATTGTTACGTTGCAAAAGAAATTTAGATTTTAGCGGAACATATTTGACCAAGGTACAAAAAAATGTCTATTCCGGAGAAATTACTAAAGGTATCGGGACGAAACTTTATGTTTAGAAGTTTCATGACCAGTTTCATGCTGAAAAGCTTTTGGTTCAAAAGAGTCCAAAGGAACTGGATGGTTACTCTTAGTTAGCATTTTTTAACGATTTTGTAAAAGAGCCGCTATTTCTGTAATTTCGTCAAAATAGTTAAATAATAAATTAAAGTAGAGGAAATTCTGAATAATTTATGTCTACGACATTTTTTGGTAAAATTAATAGTTTAGCCGCATGAGCAAATTCTATTTGATCGAGATCGGCCGTGTCTGCATTAATATAAATTTCGTTAGCCAGGATTTGACAGATATTTTTATTCTAATACAGTACGTAGTGTCAAACGGTGATGTTTTGACAATACCTACTGTCAATAGAATCAAAATATCTGTCAAATCCTGGGTTACTAGTTTTATTTTAATGCAAACACGACCGATTTCGATCAAAGAGAATCTCATGCAGCTAAACTAATAATTTTATATATATAGTATGATAAAATCATGTGCCTGGCCACATCAGATTTTTTCTGTAGCAACAGATTGAAATAGGTTTGCTATTTCGGCATTTAGGGGTTGTTGCCTATGGAGCAAAACTCCTAGCATCGAAGGACTACTAACCCTTTTAATTACCTACACTTTGAGGTATGATAGAAATTTATGCAACAATTTTTGCAGAAGTTAGATACATTGTTCTGTAGCAACTGATTGAAATATGTTTGCTATTTAATCGGACATTATCGCCATTCAGAGGTTGTTGCCTATGGGGCAAAACTCCGAGCATCGAAGGACAACTAGGCCTTTTAGTTACCTACAATTTGAGGTATGATAGAAACTTATGCAACACTTTTTGCAGAAGTTATAAACATTTTTCTGTAGCAACTGATTGAAATAAGTTGCTATTTGATTGACATTATCGCTATTTAGGGGTTGTTGCCTAAGGGGCAAAACTCGAGCATCGAAGGGCTACTTGGTCTTTTAGTTACCTACAATTTGAAATATGATAGACATTTATGCAAAAATGTTTGTAGAAGTTATAAACATTTTTCTGTAGCAACTGATTGAAATAGGTTTGCTATTTGAACGGACATTATCGGCATTTAGGGGTTGTTGCTTATGGGGCAAAACTCCGAGCATCGAAGGGCTACTAACCCTTTTAATTACCTACAATTTGAGGTATGATAGAAATTTATGCAACAATTCTTGCAGAAGTTATAAACACTTTTCTGTAGGAACTGATTGAAATGTGTTTGCTACTTGAACGGACATTATCGCCAATTACGGGGTTGCTGCCTATGGGGCAAAACTCCGAGCATCGAAGGGCTACTAACCCTTTAATTACCTACAATTTGAGGTGTGATAGAAATTTATGCAAAAATTTTTGCAGAAGTTATAAACATTTTTATGTAGCAACTGATTGAAATAGGTTTGCTATTTGAGCAGAAATTATCGCCATCTAGGGGTTGTTGCCTATGGGGCAAAACTCCCAGCATCGAAGGACAACTAGGCCTTTCAGTTACCTAAAATTTGAGGTATGATATAAATGTATGAAACAATTTTTGCAGAAGTTATAGACATTTTTCTGTAGATTTTTATGACTTGTAGACTATGAGGGAAAACTCCGAGCAAAGGCTTAACGTGAATCAGAAGAAAAAACTTCAAAAATGTCAAAATGATCAAAATCATGGCGCCGGTAAGAAAACCAAAAGTTGGCCATGAGTTTTCCGACAGCTTTTAAAATTCTTTTTATTATACCAACTCCATTGTTTTTTGAGTAAAATATGCATCGTATACATATCGCTCCTAAAATCTTTACTGTTCTTTTTGATTAAAACCAAACAAATGTCATTACATTACCTATTAATTTGAATAGACTTTTTATTTTACATAAATTGACCCAATATTATCAGAAATGTTGCATTTCCATAAATAACATGACATTACATTGGAGTGAACAAGTTCTGTTGTTGCAAATATGGTATGGTTTCAATCTTCATAATATATTTGATTTGATTAAATATTATTGGCAATACGAGTATTTAATTAAATGTTGTTGTGTACCGTTTTTCACCCACGTTTCTTTCAAATCTTTTGCTTGTTCAAAATATTTTAAAAAAATGTTACGGCCTAGTCAAGAACGCTTTTGTTTTTATTTTATATCTGTCCCTTACTTTCATCCATATCTAGTGTATAAAGTACAATTTTAGGGCGGTATCCATTCAGTATGTCAAGGTTAAAACACTATGCCTAAAAAAATAAGAATTCCAAATTTTAATTAATCGTGACTATTTTTAGTACCTAGGTATAGTGAACGGTTATCAAAGAATGATTAGGCTTATTTATACATATATGGAACACATCGTAATAAGATGACCAAGCTGCATTTTAGTTGCAAAACATTCCAACAAGGTGGCAGGTGTTAAAAGTCATTTATATCCTTTTACCATATCTATTAATCCTACTTGAGGTATATAAAACAATTGTTTTTAAAAGAATGATGATGGATAGGACATAGGTACACAATTCTATGACCTCTAACGGATGCTGTTATTCATTATATCAATATTGATGCAATATAATCTCTCTAAAAAGTACTATAATAATTTATAAAGATTTACTCTAGAAATACTATTTTTAGAGGAAGTCTTCATAAATTCTTAGCATACAATTTTCGTTAAAATAAAGTGTTGATCGTTTACTGCTTATATATTCACACACTGCATGTATATTTGATATGTATATCCAAAAATAGTAACTTGATCAATAAGGTAATAAAACATGTAAACTATGTCTAATTAATTCAAAAGTATTATTAACACCCACAATGGTACAAAACAACATTTAAAAACGTAGTAACATGTTCTTGCTATTCATATCGATTATTAATCAATCATTATATAGGCTATTATATCTTTACTATACTTTTTAATGATATGTTTTGAATGTGATATTTTGCACTCCATTGGACATACCTATGTCTCATTTACATGTTAAAGGGTTGAATCACAGTAATTTAAGTGTTGAATGCTTACGCATTGTTGTTGCAACAAATGACACATGTAGTCGTTATTAGAATCTCAATTGGAATCACAAATATGTGGTACTCATACGCATTTTGCTTGTTCTTTGGTATTGTAAACACATTAAAGTCGTGCTTGATTATGAATATTATTATTTTGCTATTTTGTTATTTAACATTTTACGTACAGGGTGTAATTAAGTAACGCGTAATCAGTCAGAACTTTTTTATTTGTTTTATTAAGGATTTAAATTAATTCGTTTCAGCTAAATAATTTTTTCAAGGTTATAAAGCTTTTGATCGTGATTTTACACATATTATTAATATTATTTACTAAACATACCATGTCACTGTTTGGCCATTTATGATTTAGGTTTAGTTCACAATTAGCATATGCTAATTATATATATTGTCATTATATTATTAATTTTCTCGCCATGACTTCAGTATTTAATCACGAATCGCAATTTCACTTAAAATGTAGGTACAATCTAAAATATTTTCTCTGTTTTACAAAACATGATAAAAGCACTATTTGATCTTGAGGCAAAACGAAGAGATAAAAATTCAAATGGTTTTGTTTGTATAAATTTGAAAAATGTATCAAAAGACTGATAATAAAAAAAATTAGATAGGTTTCATCTGTTGTGTGTCCTGGTTTCTTTTTGTTTAAGCACGTGAATAACATTTGGAAATAATAGTATATTATTTGACAAGCACATAATTAAATCGCTCGCATGTTTAGTTTGCACGTCGCCTACGGCTCGCGATTTATATCCGTTGTGTGAGATTCGAATAGGAAGTTTTATCTACGCCCCATAAATTCCATATTATATCAAATAAATTTTTCATTTAAATGTATTTGTCAATGGTGTCGAGGCGAACTGCCAAATAACTGTCATCCACGTAGGTTTTGACAGACTTTGATAGTACGTTCGTATAATGATGACAGTTCGTTTGAATAATGAAGTCATTATTCATACGAACTGTCATTGTTATACAAAGCTACTGTCGTCATATTCATCGGTATCATGGTAGGGATTATATAGTCATACCATACATACGTATGCAATAAACGTATAACAACTTCAAAAGCAGCTTTTTTTTTCGTTTGGCGAAGTCTTAAGGATAATCTGTGGTTAATTTGGAAATGATAATATCAAAACAAGGAATTTTAATTGGAAAAGCGACAATTTGGTGTTTCTTTTTGTTTTGTTTTTTTTTTTTGAATAACTGAATATCCCATGAATCTAAACTGCAAAACACCCATTCAAAGTACCTAAATTGAAAGTTTAAGGGTAAGATGGAAGAACTCTAAAAGGTGGTCTACTGGTACACTATAGTAGTTACATGTATTGAAATGTACACCCAATTGCTTGCTTTTTATATTGTTATTATGTAGAAATAGCAATGATATCATGTTTCTTATTAACTTAAGGAGCAAGTATACCCCACTAATGAAAATGTTTGTTAGTGTTTTGAGAAAAACTATTTGCAATGGAAACTAACCACAGGTGCTATAGGACGTAAAAAAACGCATGAAACAAACGCTAACGTCAAAGGTGTCTTAGAAAAACCAATTTTTTTCTCAATCGCGCGTTCGAAATCACGTAAAAACGATAAATAATTCAAACTAAGTTCGTAGGTAAAACCTTTCTATTTTTTTATGTTCTATTTTGGAAAGTCATTTTTATAAAATAATAATGTATACCAAAAAAAAATGAATGTCGTTATTTAATATTTTATTACTTTTATATACTTTCCAATATGCAATACTACATCAGAAAAACACTGTAAAAATTTCATATCTCTACAATGCGTATTAACGCTAGGATTTCGAACCTACGGTACACTTCCGGTAGACTACATCGTTAATTGACTTAAATTTATTCAGTTTTTGACATCCTCAATACATATACACTACAAAGCGGACACCTAATAAGTTACTAATATAAGTTTTTATAAGTTCTAATATAAATTCAATAGCGTTTATCATTTTGATCATTTTTATTATCTTATAAACATTTATACTATTCCAGGCCTTTACAATTTGAAAAAGAAAACGCTTACAGCGTGCTAAATGGATGTTACTATATGTTACTATATGTTACTAATGCATGTT
Organism: Aphodius sticticus; assembly: GCA_963966075.1. Classification (NCBI taxonomy): domain Eukaryota; kingdom Metazoa; phylum Arthropoda; class Insecta; order Coleoptera; family Scarabaeidae; genus Aphodius; species Aphodius sticticus. Next base: position 62,380,878 of record OZ014509.1, read on the forward strand.
ACTACTCCACATGCTGTCTCGAATGTATAACCGAAAATGTTTTAATGACATGCTGACAAAAAGTAATATACAGCGTGTTTCTTAATAACATGCTAATATTTAAGGAAGGGCCATTTTGAGGAAAGAAATGCATATGAACATATGTCTTGAAGGTCTTAACTTTTGAACTACAGAGTGCTAAAATTTTAAGAAAAAATTCTTGTTTATGATAATTTAATATGTTAATTTTTTAATTTTATAATTTTACGGTTTAAAAATTATTCGCATAAATAAATTTTTGTTTAAAGTTGTATTCATTTCAATTGTTTTTTTCTCAAGAGGTTTAGATGTGCAAACGAATGAATTGTATTTTTTTATGCGAAACCCGTACGTTAAACAAAAAAAAATGACTATTTCAAAAATAATTGTTACTTTAAGAAAAAGCAGTGGCGGAATCACTTTTCTATTTGAAATGATTCAGTACAAACCCCGCACGAACGCCACTGGCAAGAACAAAAAATATGTTGTACAGCAGAAAATTCCTTTTGATGCATAGAAGATGCGTACTATGTTTCACAAAAATATCTAGAGTTACCATGAAAAAGGAATATTTTCTTAAAACTTCAAAAAGACTTTCACCCTGTAGTTCAAAAGTTAAGACCTTTAGGACTTATGTTCATATAATTTTTTTTCTTCAAAATGGACCCAAGAATTACCTTAAATATTAGCATGTTAGTAAGAAACAGCCTGTATAGTCTATAGTCTTACAGTCTGGAATGTAGACTACAAAAATATCATTTTCGTTCTCCCATTGTAATAAGCTGTAAAAATGTTTTTCTTGCTGACAATTTAAAGGTGTTTGTTATAAACAATCTTTATGAAATTGTTTAGAATGTGTTTGAATGAAATCCCGCAGCTTGATTAAAAATTAACATGCAAATCACATCATTCATACCTGTCTAAAAACAAGTGAATAGGAATGCATTACGGTTTTTACAATCATTTAATTATAATATGGACCTAGTTGTGTGGCTTGCCACTAAAAGCGCAATAAAATGTGTTTGTTTTGAATATATGGTATTTAATTAAAGTAGCATATTATTATTCAGTATTAAAAAGATATAATTAAATTCTTTAACATAAATTCCCTTAACATTGCTGTTAATATAATAAAATATAGGGTTTTATTAAAAATATTAAGTCTCAAGAAATCCTTTATTGTCGTCATGATTTACTTTATTGATAACAAACAAACTTTACCAAAACTGTATTCATTGTTCATTTTATGTTTTTTTAATACCAAACGAACAATCTAATTATTTGTACTGAGAACCACACAACAAACAAAATTTGCATGTTTTTTCATATATCCGCAGGAGAAAGTACAATAACTTTTGCGTAGGTACTCAAAACAAATTTACAGATAACATTAGTAATGAGCAGATTAAATTGTAAGAATTATAATGGTCACCTTAACAAGTGTTTTTGTGATTGTATCTAGTAATTTACATACAGCAAAAGAAATACGATGAAACATACCTGCAGCAACAGACAAAAACAGGAAAATCCTGCTACCAGTGTTGATATACATCACGGCAGCCTATTTTAAACCAAATACTGAACAATCCACTTATGAAACTATCTACGAAGTAATTCACATTTTTACACTGACTGACATACCGCGGCTAAGTATCTAACAATTTGATAAATCGTTATCCACATGTTGGTATTTTTTATTGCACCTGTCGTATCTCAGCAATAATTATTTCGATTTTTTAATCTTCCAGCTAGGTTGACGGTCACGCGAATGCCACTTTCTTGCTTATCGACATATAAGGGACAAAAAAAACTTTTTTCCCGATACTTTCTAAAGGCACCTGCTACTGTAACTGTACAATTAGCAACGATGGAAAGGTCGCTTGTGTTAACAAAATCACGATAATAATGCTCGTATGCGATAATCGCGGCTGCATTTTAAATCAAGCCCGGTGATTTTTGATAGGTAGAACCGCTGTCATGCGCGAAATGCAATAGTAATGTTGATAAGTAGGCAACTTATTTATCTCATTGAGTGGATTGGTAAATATTGAAACAAATAATGTAGATGTATGTTTTAGGTGATAGACTCATTTATACCCCAAATTTCTAATGTATTAATGATGTTACAAAAGTATTTTTGCATGATTGTGATAACATACTTTTTTATGTATAATTCAATTTTAAGGATAATAATTCGTTTATTGTGTTGGACTTTGATTAAGTGCTTTTATATTTAACTGTCCGGAAGATAGGTTTACTTATTTATATTTACATTTTAGTAAATTGTATTTAAACTAGTAAGAAAATTATCTTCAGCCGTGCTGAAATTAAAATACCCCCACCGTAAAATATTAACAAAAAAAAGTTAACCGATTTTGCCCATTCACGAACTTGTCCTTACTTTTTAAGAGATAAGCTTGTATATCACAGTTATTGTGTACACAGACGGACAGACAGACGGTGGAAAGCTGAATATACCCTCTCAGTAAATGTGGGGGGTATACAAATGTTAACCCCTAAATGACAATATTATGTATAGAACTCAAAGTGGACTTAAAGATACATTTCAATCTTCAGCTGTAGGTAACAGCAAAAATATATATTTTGTTACAAATCATAATTTATAGTTTTGGAAGTTCTCAAACTTAATCTAAAAAAGATTAAAAAAATTTAAAAATAGCTCAATCGGGTAAAATTGAGGACGATATAAGTTTGTAAAAGTTGCAAAAATTGTAGGTTTGAGAAAAATGAGCTTTCAAATAAATAAAACTTCTTGTATCTAAGGAAGGAACTTCCTGAGAGCATATATGTTATTTCAATAAATGAATGCGATTATATACAGTGTGTTCCAAGATAAATCTGACTATACCTATAATTAAATATAAATTTTAATTACTCAAGAAAGAGTCATTCTTTATAGAAATATAACGGAACTATGCTTTAATATACAGGATGGTCGAAAGTTATCGTACAATTTTCGTATGACTAAACTATCAGTGTTTCTTAATTTAATTTATAATGTCTAAGGAAAATGATTTAAAATTAATTGCATGCTGAAACCTCAAATTGGAATTACATATCTCAAATATAGGTCCAGTTGAGGGTGAGTTGGTAATTGAACTCTGGTAATTAAAAATAATAGAAATTTAAAATTTTGAATTTGGAACTATGATCAAAATACTACAAAGCTATGGCATACAAATATTTGCTTGAATTCCTATGATGAGTCTTAAGCTGTCAACTTTATTTCTTAAAATATAATTAAAGAAAAATTGATTACGAAAACATTCTCTAAATAACATCTTTTATAAAAACATCTGTTTTCTACTGGGTATACCGTCACTTGTAAAGCTGGTCTTAAGAAGGACAGGTTGACAAGTTTTATGTCGTCACATGAGTTACAAAAATAATTTATATGGCATTGTCTTGTAGTAATTCCATTGCAATTCCAGGTTTCAAAATCTCACATCACTATCATTTTTATATTCCTTCATTTTCTGTGCAGACCCTAAAAAAACAAAAGGAATAAAAAAAATCCGGAAACTATGATTATTGTTATTATTTTGACTCACTTAACAGTAGAAATAGCATGAGCTATTTCTACTGTCTAAAAGTCTAAAAAGTCAGTATAAAATCAAATTATCAAAAAATTATTGTTAATCATATACAGTCTGCCCCAAAAGTCTTCGTACACCAAACAAAAATGAGAAATTCAAGAAACTACAACATTTGGTAAAATATATTTTATTTTATCCATCTATTTACAAATAGTATATACTTACCTACACAGATAGAAAAGATTTCATGTTTTTAAGAAATATATTTGTTTGAATTTATACTTTTGGTTCAAAGCATATTTCTTTGGCGCCAAGAATATTTACATCAATGAATACTCCAGTTTATTTGCTTGTAGAGATGGAATATTGGAATATTGGAATATTTTGGAATATTTATTTGCGTTAAATAAATATATTTGGGAACAAAAAAAAATTACTTTCCTTTAAAGAAATTATTTTGTTTTGATTTAAAAAAGTTTTTTTACACCAAAGAATTGGGAGTCAAAGACTTTTGAGTTCACAGAATCCTTAGGGTGTTGATTTTGTTTGTCTGCTTTTTCTTCTTGCCACCGGTATATCAAATACATTTTTAATAATGATAATATAAAATAATAAAATAATAAGGGTATCTATAAAAATTAAACTGGCCATCACACATGCCCCCAGCGGCCGATATGAACTCCCAAACCACAACCGGACCGCCAGCATATTATACTATATGTTTACAGGGCTGGTGGTCCGGTTGTGATGTGGGTATTCATATCTGCTGCTGTGAGCATCTGGGATGGGCAGCTTAATTTTTATAGATACCCTTATTATTATTATTATTATGATTATATTATTATTAAATATGTATTTGATATACCGGTGGCATTCACCGGATCTCAACCCAATTTGGAACAAAGAAACGCTGCCGTATAAAAATAGTGGCTAAATCTATTCGCAAGGAATTTATGCAAAAACTGGCCAGTTCCATGTGACGGCACTTACGTAGTTCTTAAGTAGTTCTTGAATCCAAGGAAGGTCGAACCAAATATTTGTCAACAAGAATTATTTATGTAACGACATATTTTCTTTACTGTACACTTTTGAGAGATTATATACATGTAAGCTATTACAAAATTAATTATTTTCGTTCAAATTCGAGAAAAGACGTATTTCTTTCGTAGGTAGTATCATTTGTAAAGAGATGGATAAAATAAATATATTTTGTTAAAATTGTATGTTATAGTTTCTTGAATTTCTTATTTTCGTTTGGTGTACGATGACTTTTAGGACTCACTGTATGTTGACTTTAAGGCTCCGTTTTAAAAACATCGCAACTTCCAAACGAAATATTTCGTTGCGATGTTTTTTTTTTGCTGGGAGTGGTCTGCCTGGCCCCCACCAACGTCAACCAGGCCACAGTTTTACGATAAGGGGAAGTTGGGGGGTTTAGAGGAAGCAGGCAAAGGCGGAGCATAGTCGACGCGAGTACATTCGAAGGGGAACTACTCAGCCAGTTTTTCGCCGCGCGTCGGTGCTTTCGCTTTCGCTCAAGTTACAATGTATTAGTATTCTCACTCATCACGGTCGCATATGCATACCGGACTGCATACAGCTGGCTGGCGGCCGCCAGGCGGTAAAAGAAAATATATTGATTTAAGTTAGAGAGAGCGCGCTTGCTATTATAATATTTAATCTTTTTAACAGGGTGACATACATACTGTATAGTAAAAAAAATCTGATGCGTTCAGGCACATTACTTTATCATACCATATATAAAATTAATAGTTTAGCTGCATGAGATTCTATTTGATCGAGATCGGCCATGTCTGCTTTAAAATAAAACTACTGGAACTAGACGGATATTTTGATTATATTGACAGTAGGTATTGTCAAAACATCAGCGTTTGACACTACCTACTGTCATTAGAATCACAATATCTGACAAATCCTGGCTAACTAGTTTTAATGCAGCGATCTCGATAAAATAGAATTTGCTCATGCAGCTAAACTATTTATTTTACCAAAAAATGCCATAGTCATAAATTGTTCAGAATTTCCTGTACTTTAATTTATTATTTAACTATTTCGACAAATTTCCAGAAATGGCGGCTTATTTGCAAAATCTTTCAAAAATGCTATAAGACTAAACCTCCAGTTCCTTTGGATCCTTTTCAACAGAAAGCTTTTCAGCTCTAAGTTTGGTTATGAAACTTCTAAATATGAAGTTTCGTCCCGATACCTTAGTAGTTTCTCCGGAATCGTCGCCACAAAAAAAAACACACACACATACACAGAATTTTCTTTTTACCTGGGTCAAAAATGTTCAAGGGATCCAAAAAGACATTTCCGGTAAAACCTCAAAAATTTTGTTTGGCACGATTACAATACTTTACATACTACGTATGATAAAGTAAAATCATAGTACATAGTCCAAAGTTCCCCAAACCATTTATATAAATCCCAAATATTTTGTCACCTACAAGTTCGCTATATTTTATAAACGTTTTGGGCGCCATGAATGCAAGATTCGTGAATGAAAACAAATTCTGGCATTGGCTAGGTATATCCAATTCCCGCTGTAATACTGCCCAATACAGTCGCTGACCTAATATCCATTAGAGCCGACCCAAGTTCGTCACTGCTAATTGTCTCTTCCTGTCCACAAAACCGACATTTTAAATAAAATGTTCATTTGAGTCCTGTTCTGGTCTCTTTGTCTCATTTGTAATTAAATAATTACAATATTGTTCTTTTAGATTATCTATACATATATTTTAACTTAGGTGGTACGTAGTCGTCTTTTACTAATTCGTCTAGAGGACAGATGCGGATGTTTAGGTATTTTGCCACGACTTCTACCCATTATTAAACAAATGTACCTAACACCTAGCAGGTATAACTACACTAAGTATAATATCATACAGTATATGACTTTTATCGTGTGTTAAATTTGAAAACCGTGCGTATAAATGTGAAATGCGAGAACTCGGTTCTCCCGATTCAATATACGCTACGGTTATAACTTGTGAACAGTCTAATCTAAAAATAGCAGTAGGCGTGGCGTAGTTATAGGCGGTGTTTAAAACTCCTAACGTCTGCTGTCTACACCGGGCCCGTAATATAGGCAAATTACATACATTTCTGGCAATTACGCTTTGTTATCGCAATTATAATGTTTAGATTAAAATTGTACTTAAATAAAAAATCTATTTTTGTATCATGAGTTGGGCTAAATGTTTTATATTTGAAAAAAACCAAAGATGTAGAAGTAAAATTGATTTTTATCTTAAAAAAAAATTTTTTTTCATCCAGCCCAACTCGTTATTTATCTAAGAAGTTACATAAAAAATTTCATAAACTTTGAACAATAAATAACGCTTTTATTTGCAAACGCGTTTTAGGAGAGGTAGAACTGGGTCTTAAGGAGTCAATTTTGATATCCGAGCATTCAAGTAAATTTAAAACAACCTGATATTTTAAATTTAACTGTACAAAAATGATGAGTTTTTTGGTAGATTATCTATATTGCAACCAGCCTGTATGTTAAACCATATTGTGACTATTTTTGTCATCATGGACATCCAAAACTCTTTATAAATAATGAATTTTGATATGTGCGATCGGGCCCAATGTTATACGAAACAGATTCTGTTGAAAAAATAATAATTTTGACCTTATTCGTGTTTTTCCACTGTATTTCCGACTGTTTTTATTTTAATTTGCTAATTCCTTAGGTAACTCCACGTGTAGTACAAATGTTGAAATTTATTTGTAATTGTTGTCGCAAGGATCAGTTTGATAAACTATGGCTTGCAAACTATGCAAATTATTACAGTTTACTAGTAAGCAGTAATAGTAGTCTTAAATGAAAAGTATTTTCATAATCTAGATATTTGCGAAATAGTAGGTATTTCCTATGGCAATAAGTTCATCTATTTAATTATAATAAACGTATAGGCATGCGAATACCCTTGAAGAAACAAAATAACTAGCAACATTATGTAAAATTAGTAACATATAATAAATAACTGAATAAAAAATAGGAAAATTGCCAATAATAGTTTGGGGCTTTTGTTCTATTTTTAACAGACAAAGTCATGGCGGATCTATTAAAATCATGAAGGATATCTCAAATCATGTTTTACATATTTGTAGTATACTTTTGTTAACTTTACTGTAAAGGGTTAGCTGTAATTTGAGGCTTCAATTTTTATTATACTATATAGCATTATCTATATGTGTATTATTTAATCGGATTTAATCGGATCTCCAAGTTTAACCTACGTAATCGTTGCTGCAAATGTGGAAATTACCCATAACCAACCCCTTAGTTGGTTAGGTGACTATCTACAATGTAATTACATTTGTGATAAATGTTGATTACTTACCAGAGTCGGCGTTATTTGATTTATTTAATACAATTTTTGTAGTACGTACATAAATCTTTGACTATATTCGTGCTTTGACCAAAATTGTTGCTTTGATCTTGGATGAGATGTTCCTCCAAGGTTAGCTGTTATTTCAGAGATTTCCTTTGTTTTAATTAAACAAAATTTAACGCACTGAACATTTCAAAAACTATGTAACATAGACATTTTTTCGAATATTCTCTTACAACTTTGTTTAAATATAATAAAACACAAAGTTGCTGGCCGTTCGTAACTATGTGCATAAGGTACCTAATAATGTGTTATTTAAAACTGTGAAACAACTAAAAATTAAATTAAATAAATGGCACACTTTTTAATAAAATACTTATTCTAAAAACATCAAATATGTTGATGAAAAGTAAAATTTATCAACACGGCATATTGTTTTTCTTTTTGATTTGCTCTAAACATACTTTAGTCTTCATCATACTTTAGTTTATTGTTATTTACACATATCATATTTATTGATATACAAGGACAAGTAAACGACGTTGGTATTATAGTGGGATGTATCGTGACAACAACACAACTTGTGCCAAATTTACAAAAGCTTTAATTTTTGTAAAAACAGCAAAAAGTGAATGTAAATAATATTTCCTACTCCTAGAAAATTGTGTAGGCAACTGTATATTCAGTTATTATCTACTAGGTCAATGAAATATCATATCTAAAAAGTTGCCAAGGGCAGCATTCCACTTGCAGATCAACATAACACTCGTCGCTGATTTTTAAATCCTTATCTAGTGATCAAAAAGTCGATAACGTTACACATAAAACCATAAATAAGACAACAGATTGAACACAAATAAACATATTTATTAAAACAATAATAGCAGAAGGTACCATTTGTAAAATGTCAAATTTTCAAAACTGTATCACATTGTTGTTTTGGGAGTCAAAATAGTATAACAGAATCAACAATTTTGTACTTATATCTTATATAATCAATCAAAATGTGCTAATTATTTTTCCTTTCCTTCTAAGATGTCTTGGATTTCTTGTAAACTCCTTCCTGAGGTTTCGGGTAAAAATTTGTAGACGAAGAGAGCAGCGATGATGCAGAATATCTCGAAGATATAGAATGAGAAACCGATTCCAATATTGTCGCTAACAAATTTAAAGTATTTCGTCAGTAGAAAAGCTAATAGCCAACATTCTGATGCCGTAACCGTTGAACCTGCTGATTTAACATTAGCTGGGAATAGTTCTCCCATAACAGCCCATGGCAACGGCCCAAATCCCATACAATAACTCGCGTTATAAGCAATCAAGCAAAACACTGGAAGCCAGAATTGACACTCCACAGGTAAGCCAGCTTCTTTCCTCCTGAAGTAATACCCCAAAGCAAACTGAGAGACCGCCATGCCAATTCCAGAAGGCAATAGCAAAAATCGTTTGCCTTTCCTATCAACCAAGAATGGGGTAACCCCACTGAAGCTGACTTGCACCAGGGCAACCAAAATGGTCGATAGAGCCGATGGAATAGAGCTTCCAGTTGCATGGAATATAGTTTAGGTCTAAAAAAAAAATTACGTTGGTTCCAGCGAACTGCTGAAAGGCAACCAGTCCAACAGATAGCACCAACGCTTACTGCAAACCAACAGACTTGAAAATATCCAAGGAGCTTCCTTTAGCTGCTTTAGATTCAGCGATATTTGCCATCATAACCTCCAATTCTTTGGTAACGTTGGATTTCGACCTCAGTTTCATCTGAGCCGCTTCAGCTGCTTTGTTTTTTCGACGAATATTAAATAATACGGACTCTAATAATACGGTGAGAAGAATATGAATAGCACTATGAATAAACTTGGGATGATCACGCAGATATAACTGAACGTGCTTATACTGGTAAAAGGTCCAACGGCGTACGCGAAAAGCAACCCAAGCGTAATGAACAGTTGCATCATCGACCCAAGGGCTCCTCTAACGGAATCTTCAGCTATTTCTCCGATGTACATCGGAAGGACTTGAAAATATCCAAGAAGCTTCCTTTAGCTGCTTTAGATTCAGCGATATTTGCAATCATAACCTCCAATTCTTTGGTAACGTGGGATTTCGACCTCAGTTTTGATCAGAGCTGCTTCAGCTGCTTTGTTTTTGTCAACGAATATTAAATAATACGGACTCTAATAATACGGTGAGAAGAATATGAATAGCACTATGAATAAACCTGGGATGATCACACAGATATAAATTGAAATCCTACATCTCCACATACACAACATAATTTTAAGTTAATTTCAAAATTGAAATTTTTTGTTCAAATTTTGCTTCGTTTACGAGTTATCGTAACTAAAAGATCCCAAAAGAACACAGCCACTGCAGCTGGCATATGGTGGCTCTAGCAGGAGGACTCTAGAGCTCCCTAGTATCAGTGTAAATAATATTACCTACTCCAAGAAAATTGTGTAGGCAACTGAATATTCAGCTATTATCTACTTGGTCAATAATACATCATATCTAGAAAGCCTTGCCATGCAGCTCTACTTCCCGATCAATATAACGCTCAAAGCTAATTTTTTATGCCATTATCTAGTAATCAAAAAGGCGATAACCTCTATCAATATCTACAATATACTTGTAATTTTGACCCTTACAATATCTTTGATTGAATGGAATTCTCAACATACACGTTTCATAAAACCATAAGAAATAAGACAACAGATTTAACACAAATACATATTTATTAAAACAATAATAGCAGAAGGTAACATTTGTAAAATGTCAACTTTTCAAAACTTTATCACAGTGTTGTTTTGGGAGTCAAAATAGTATAAAAGAATCAACAATTTTGTACTTATATCTTATATAATCAATCAAAATGTCGAAATTATTTTTCCTTTCCTTCTAAGATGTCTTGGATTTCTTGTAAACTCCTCCCTGAGGTTTCGGGTAAAAATTTGTAGACGAAGAGAGCAGCGATGATGCAGAATATCGCGAAGATATAGAATGAGAAACCGATTCCAATATTGTCGCTAACAAATTTAAAGTATTTCGTCAGTAGAAAAGCCAACACCCAACATCCTGATGCAGTAACCGTTGAAGCTGCTGATTTAACATTAGCTGGAAATAGTTCTCCCATAACAGCCCATGGCAACGGTCCGAATCCCATACAATAAGTCGCGTTATAAGCAATCAAGCAAAACACTGGAAGCCAGAATAGAGACTCCACAGGTAAACCAGCTTCTTTCCTCCTGAAGTAATACCCCAAAGCAAACTGAGAGACCGCCATGCCAATTCCAGAGAGCAATAGCAAAAATCGTTTGCCTTTCCTATCAACCAAAAATGGGGTAACCCCACTGAAGCTGACTTGCACCAGGCCAACCAAAATGGTCGATAGAGCCGGTGGAATAGAGCTTCCAGTTGCTTCGAATATAGTTTCGGTGTAGAAAAGAATTACGTTGTTTCCAGAGAACTGCTGAAAGGCAACAAGTCCAACAGATAGCACCAACGCCTTTTTTAAACCAACAGACTTGAAAATATCCAAGAAGCTTCCTTTAGCTGCTTTAGATTCAGCGATATTTGCCATCATAACCTCCAATTCTTTGGTAACGTTGGATTTCGACCTCAGTTTCATCAGAGCCGCTTCAGCTGCTTTGTTTTTTTCAACGAATATTAAATAATACGGACTCTAATAATACGGTGAGAAGAATATGAATAGCACTATGAATAAACTTGGGATGATCACGCAGATATAACTGAACGTGCTTATACTGGTAAAAGGTCCAACGGCGTACGCGAAAAGCAACCCAAGCGTAATGAACAGTTGCATCATCGACCCAAGGGCTCCTCTAACGGAATCTTCAGCTATTTCTCCGATGTACATCGGAAGGACTTGAAAATATCCAAGAAGCTTCCTTTAGCTACTTTAGATTCAGCGATATTTGCAATCATAACCTCCAATTCTTTGGTAACGTGGGATTTCGACCTCAGTTTTGATCAGAGCTGCTTCAGCTGCTTTGTTTTTGTCAACGAATATTAAATAATACGGTGAGAAGAATATGAATAGCACTATGAATAAACCTGGGATGATCACGCAGATATAAATTGAAATCCTACATCTCCACATACACAACATAATTTTAAGTTAATTTCAAAATTGAAATTTTTTGTTCAAATTTTGCTTCGTTTACCAGTTATCGTAACTAAAAGATCCCAAAAGAACACAGCCACTGCAGCTGGCATATGGTGGCTCTAGCAGGACTCTAGAGCTCCCTAGTATCAGTGCAAATAATATTACCTACTCCAAGAAAATTGTGTAGGCAACTGAATATTCAGCTATTATCTACTTGGTCAATAATACATCATATCTAGAAAGCCTTGCCGTGCAGCTCTACTTCCCGGTCAATATAACGCTCAAAGCTAATTTTTTATGCCATTATCTAGTAATCAAAAAGGCGATAACCTCTATCAATATCTACAATATACTTGTAATTTTGACCCTTACAATATCTTTGATTGAATGGAATTCTCAACATACACGTTTCATAAAACCATAAGAAATAAGACAACAGATTTAACACAAATACATATTTATTAAAACAATAATAGCAGAAGGTAACATTTGTAAAATGTCAACTTTTCAAAACTTTATCACAGTGTTGTTTTGGGAGTCAAAATAGTATAAAAGAATCAACAATTTTGTACTTATATCTTATATAATCAATCAAAATGTCGAAATTATTTTTCCTTTCCTTCTAAGATGTCTTGGATTTCTTGTAAACTCCTTCCTGAGGTTTCGGGTAAAAATTTGTAGACGAAGAGAGCAGCGATGATGCAGAATATCGCGAAGATATAGAATGAGAAACCGATTCCAATATTGTCGCTAACAAATTTAAAGTATTTCGTCAGTAGAAAAGCTAATACCCAACATCCTGATGCAGTAACCGTTGAAGCTGCTGATTTAACATTAGCTGGGAATAGTTCTCCCATAACAGCCCATGGCAACGGCCCAAATCCCATACAATAAGTCGCGTTATAAGCAATCAAGCAAAACACTGGAAGCCAGAATAGAGACTCTACAGGTAAACCAGCTTCTTTCCTCCTGAAGTAATACCCCAAAGCAAACTGAGAGACCGCCATGCCAATGCCAGAGAGCAATAGCAAAAAACGTTGGCCTTTCCTATCAACTAAGAATGAGGTAACCCCACTGAAGCTGACTTGCACCAGGCCAACCAAAATGGTCGATAGAGCCGGTGGAATAGAGCTTCCAGTTGCTTCGAATATAGTTTCGGTGTAGAAAAGAATTACGTTGTTTCCAGAGAACTGCTGAAAGGCAACCAGTCCAACAGATAGCACCAACGCCTTTTTTAAACCAACAGACTTGAAAATATCCAAGAAGCTTCCTTTAGCTGCTTTAGATTCAGCGATATTTGCCATCATAACCTCCAATTCCTTGGTAACGTTGGATTTCAACCTCAGTTTCATCAGAGCCTCTTCAGCTGCTTTGGTTTTGTCAACGGATATTAAATAATACGGACTCTAATAATACGGTGACAAGAATATGAATAGCATTATGAATAAACTTGGGACGATCACGCAGATATAACTGAACGTGCTTATACTGGTAAAAGGTCCAACGGCGTACGCGAAAAGCAACCCAAGCGTAATGAACAGTTGCATCATCGACCCAAGGGCTCCTCTAACGGAATCTTCAGCTATTTCTCCGATGTACATCGGAAGGACTTGAAAGTATCCAAGAAGCTTCCTTTAGCTGCTTTAGATTCAGCGATATTTGCAATCATAACCTCCAATTCTTTGGTAACGTGGGATTTCGACCTCAGTTTTGATCAGAGCTGCTTCAGCTGCTTTGTTTTTGTCAACGAATATTAAATAATACGGACTCTAATAATACGGTGAGAAGAATATGAATAGCACTATGAATAAACCTGGGATGATCACACAGATATAAATTGAAATCCTACATCTCCACATACACAACATAATTTTAAGTTAATTTCAAAATTGAAATTTTTTGTTCAAATTTTGCTTCGTTTACGAGTTATCGTAACTAAAAGATCCCAAACGAACACAGCCACTGCAGCTGGCGTATGGTGGCTCTAGCAGGACTCTAGAGCTCCCTAGTATCAGTGTAAATAATATTACCTACTCCAAGAAAATTGTGTAGGCAACTGAATATTCAGCTATTATCTACTTGGTCAATACTACATCATATCTAGAAAGCCTTGCCGTGCAGCTCTACTTCCCGATCAATATAACGCTCAAAGCTAATTTTTTATGCCATTATCTAGTAATCAAAAAGGCGATAACCTCTATCAATATCTACAATATACTTGTAATTTTGACCCTTACAATATCTTTGATTGAATGGAATTCTCAACATACACGTTTCATAAAACCATAAGAAATAAGACAACAGATTTAACACAAATACATATTTATTAAAACAATAATAGCAGAAGGTAACATTTGTAAAATGTCAACTTTTCAAAACTTTATCACAGTGTTGTTTTGGGAGTCAAAATAGTATAAAAGAATCAACAATTTTGTACTTATATCTTATATAATCAATCAAAATGTCGAAATTATTTTTCCTTTCCTTCTAAGATGTCTTGGATTTCTTGTAAACTCCTCCCTGAGGTTTCTGGTAAAAATTTGTAGACGAAGAGAGCAGCGATGATGCAGAATATCGCGAAGATATAGAATGAGAAACCGATTCCAATATTGTCGCTAACAAATTTAAAGTATTTCGTCAGTAGAAAAGCTAATACCCAACATCCTGATGCAGTAACCGTTGAAGCTGCTGATTTAACATTAGCTGGGAATAGTTCTCCCATAACAGCCCATGGCAACGGCCCAAATCCCATACAATAAGTCGCGTTATAAGCAATCAAGCAAAACACTGGAAGCCAGAATAGAGACTCCACAGGTAAACCAGCTTCTTTCCTCCTGAAGTAATACCCCAAAGCAAACTGAGAGACCGCCATGCCAATTCCAGAGAGCAATAGCAAAAATCGTTTGCCTTTCCTATCAACCAAAAATGGGGTAACCCCACTGAAGCTGACTTGCACCAGGCCAACCAAAATGGTCGATAGAGCCGGTGGAATAGAGCTTCCAGTTGCTTCGAATATAGTTTCGGTGTAGAAAAGAATTACGTTGATTCCAGAGAACTGCTGAAAGGCAACCAGTCCAACAGATAGCACCAACGCCTTCTGCAAACCAACAGACTTGAAAATATCCAAGAAGCTTCCTTTAGCTGCTTTAGATTCAGCGATATTTCCAATCATAACCTCCAATTCCTTGGTAACGTTGGCTTTCGACCTCAGTTTCATCAGAGCTTCTTCAGCTGCTTTGTTTTTGTCAACGGATATTAAATAATACGGACTCTCCGGTGAGAAGAATGTGAATAGTATTATGAATAAACTTGGGATGATCACGCAGATATAACTGAACGTGCTTATACTGGTAAAAGGTCCGACGGCGTACGCGAAAAGCAACCCAAGCGTAATAAACAGTTGCATCATCGACCCAAGGGCTCCTCTAACGGAATCTTCAGCTATTTCTCCGATGTACATCGGAAGGACTGTGAATAAGCCACCAGCTCCAACACCGCAGAGGAATCGTCCTATGTAGAACATGGCGACGTTATGGGCCAAAGCAAAACAGAAGAAGGCTATTATGTATGGTGCTGTTGATAGAAGAATTGTGTTCTTTCTGCCGATCTTGTCTGCTAGGATTCCAGCTGCGAATGGACCTAATGCAGCACCGACTGGGAGGAGGGATCCTATCCATGATGATTGGTCGTTGGTTATGGGCTCTGGTAGGATTGTGTAATTGCCGTTGCTAAGTTTGGGCAAGACTGGTGATGTCCATCCTAATGCTATGCCGCATGTAAACGAGGCGAGGTTTGCTGTAATAGAAAGAGGACATTTATTAGTTTTCGTAGATTTTATTATCCAAATTGGAAGAATGGCGGTTATCATAATACAGTAGTACTTGGAGATATTTAGAGAAAAATATTATAATGTAAAGTTATTCAAATAAATAATTGACATTTATTTTAAGTCTAATAAAAGAAGCTCAAGTTTGAGATGAATCAACTAAAAGTTGAGATGATTTGATGCTACAAAAAGCATATGACATTGTAAATGGTTTGATTAGTTGTAGCACTTCAGATAATTTTGAAGCACCTGATAATATTTATTTGAATACTGAATGTTCTTTGACCTCAGATATAATAATACATAAACCATCGAGTACACTCATGTCACATTTATGCTATAAACAAATGTAGATAACAAAAAATAAACAGAACATATTCGTACATGCAAGGTAAAATCTTTCAATTAGGCCAACTCACAGAGAAAACTGTTAGTAAGTTACAGAAAATGTGATCAAATGTAAATAAACTACAGTAAAAATGCTGTCAAATAAACGACACTATTGTAAAATTACAGTAATTTTTATGTAATACAGCAAAAATGATATGAAATTGATATTTGTAGTTAATTATTTGTTAAAGTACGTACATATTTCACAAAGGAATATTATCTACTGAAGCATTTTACGGGATATTTCTTATCTGTTATTCAATTAAATATTTCTGTAATTCTACAAGAGAGGTACAGTAATATTTTGAAGTTAGAGACATTAAACAACTGAACTGCGATTCTTTACCGCAATGTTGCTGGTTATTTGATACTATCAAAATTACTGTCTTTTTTCTCGGTCTTATTTTTTTTTATAGAATGTAGTCTAAAATATATAAAGTTTAATAATTAAAAACTTATAAATGAAATGAACAAAACCATCATTTTCAATCATATTGCTAGTAAAAATATACGATACTACTAAAAAATATATGAGATAGGTTGCTCAGAAACACATTCATTCAAAATGGTTAATATATTTGTTTGAGTTAAAAATATATAAACTTTTGTTCAACAATGATATATTGATTTCCGGGTGGAAACCGCGTTGAGAACTTTGAAGCAGTCAACGTTTCGCGCTCTGTTGCAAGAGCCATCTTCAGGACTAAGTTATCAAACCAAGTGCTTTTTCTTAGCACTTGGTTTCCACCCGGAAATCAATATAATCATTGACTCAGACCGCGGAAGTCTACAATCTAGTTATTTTGTTCAACAGTTTCTGAATATTTTGTAACTTGCGTTATTATTCAATATAATATCGCCTTAACAGTTTACGTTCATTTACAGTATGAGGTATGCCACTTTTTAAAATATGCTACACTCATATGAAATATATGAGATCTGGCAACCCTACATATTAGAGGTTCTCAAATTAATAATAAATTAATATTCACGATATTCATGATTGGATGTGTAATACGGTTGCCAACTTTCATAAATAATAACAGCGACCTTTTTTTGTGAGGAAAAAAGGGAATAAAGAAAAATTATTTCCAAAATGTGTAGATTTATTTTTATTGTTGCTACCACAGGATCGTTAGTGATAAAGAATTTATGTTGACCTATTATTATTTAATTAATATTATGATAACAATAAAATCAAGTTGAGTACCCACTTGGAGATTGTTTTGCTGTGTATCAATTTAAGTTTGTGTTTAAAACAACATCAGTATTAAGTAATCATTAACAGGCATTTGTTTACTAATAAATATATTTACATGTACCAAAGAATTAAGTTATTTAGAGAAACGGATCTTTACTGCAACTGATTAAATTTTCAACAGTAAGTTAGCTATTACACATAAATATCAAAGAGTACTCTTTGAAAGTATTTGGAACTATTAAAAATAAAACAGCGATTATTGGAACTGAAGAGATCATGCATATAATCTGTAAACAATTTTTATTAAATTTCATTATTTTTTCCTCGTAAGTGTCATTTGTCTGGGTTTTTAAAATTAGAAACTTGTACTATTCCTAATATTTAAAATAAAACGTGAGCTCTGCAGATATTGTGAAGTTTGTAAGCTAGTTTATGTACTTGGGTGGGGTACAAATTCAGAATTTCAATATTTAGAATTTTGTATAGGGTTTTAGGCAATTCAGGATAAAAATAACCAGTACAAATATCACAAATCATTTCATAATTTTATTAATATTTGTTTGTTGTCATTAATTTTCTTATCTAGTGGGACCTACATTTGAAAAGGGTAAAGATTTTTTTGCACTCTTAAGTGGGACTGTTGAGAGAATAAATATTCTTTCCTGGCATCTGCGGTAGATTATTAAAAAAATCTGATGTGGCCAGGCACATGACTTTATCATACTATATATGAAATTAATCGTTTAGCTGCATGAGATTCTATTTGATCGAGATCGGCTATGGCTGCATTAAAATAAAACTAGTAGAACTAGACAGATATGTCGAATAAAGCTGCGGTCGGATATTGTACTCCGCTGACACAGGGTACACTGTCCAAATGACACTTTCGTGTTATTGGGTGTAAAAAGTGTACGGTATACTATATCCGAACGCAGCTTATATTGACAGTAGGTTGGCAAAACATTTGCGTTTGACACTACGTACTGTCATTAGAATCATATCGACATATAATCTGACATATCCTGGCTACTAGTTTTAAAGGAGTACGACCGATCTCGATGAAATAGAATTTACTCACGCAGCTAAACTATTGATTGTACCAAAAAATGTCATAGTGATAAATTATTCAGAATTTCATTTTCTTTAATTTATTATTTAACTATTTCGACGAAATTCCAGATATGGCGGCTTATTTACAAAATGATTCAAAAATGCTAAGACTAAACCTGCAGTTCCTTTGGACCATCTTCAACAGAAAGCTTTTCAGCTCTAAGTTTGGTTATGAAACTTCTAAATATGAAGTTTCGTCCCGATACCTTTAGTAGTTTCTCCGGAATCGTCGCCACAAAAACGGGTACACACATCCACACATACACACACACACACACACACACAGACATTTTTTTGTACCTTGGTCAAAAATGTTCAGGGGACCCAAAAAGACATATTTCCGCTAAAATCTCAAAAATTTTTTTTGGCACGATTACAATACTTTACATACTGCGTATGATAAAGTAAAAAGAAAAATGAGAGAAGAATCATCTGAGAAGAAAAAGAAACACAATTTATTTCCAAACATTGAGCAATATTTACTGCAAAGAGTTCCATTTATACAGAGCGATTATTTTCAACATACAAATCTTATTCAAACTAATGTTTACAAAAAAAAAATAATTACTGCAATGTTTGTCATATTTTACTTTTTTCGATAAAATAACTACCATGGAATGACTTTTTCTAGATATGTTATAGCTAAAAGATTTACGCATATGACAAAGCATAAAGAAACGCATTCGAACATTTCTCTCTCCAAAGTAACAACATTTTACAAATTTTCGCTAACAAAGATACGTCTTCTGTGCCAAACACGACAGCATAGAAACCTATTATTTTATTTAGCTGTCATTTTATAGTAAATTATACAGTTTCTTAATTTATTGCGTAATAGGTAGACTAATATTAAAGAATGGGAGGTTACAACTAATGTAAAATATTCTTCAATAAAATATTGATGTCAGTTGTAATATAATACTAATATGTATCAGTTATAACCACAATACCTTTGAAAAATTACCAGTTCATTATCCACAAATTTGAGAGAACAGAAAAGAAACCAGGGCAAGTAGTAATTCCAAAATCACTAACCAAACACAGATGCAGGAGAAATCATGATCCATCCGTTCAATTCCATAGACACAAACGATATGCTAATATTAGAATGTGGTGATTTCGAGTTATCAATAAATGTTATGAACTATACATTAAATAGATATTAATTTAACTATACCCCCATAATAACGATAACATTTTAAACTAAAAACGTCAGATAACAGTTCGGACCGTGTTCGTCATTCGAGTACTGAATAGCGCCTTGCAGTATCCAAGACTGCCTCAGTCGCGGACACTGCAGTTAATTTCACAATGCCATCGCATTGCAACAAACGGTCAGTGGGCTATGCTAAGATGATTGTCAAGTACAAGTGCACGGCCTTCTACTATACATGGATTTCAGTGTTAAGCTTGCAGAATTACGATAATTGCTCTAAATGCTTGCTCAAGATCTGGATTGTTCGTGTTTTCCTTTTTTGTAGCACGCGTTTGTTATTGCAAAACTACGGTATTATATTTATTTGGTTCATAATGTTAGGAGTGCGAGAAGGTTTGATTATGTTTGTGGGGTATGACCCATAAATATAATGAATTTCGAAATGATTACTTCCTCTTTAGAGCTGCATATTATCATCATAATATTTGATTGAATTATTGGTGTTGTTCTAAACATTAATTGTGTAATGAGTCGTGGAATACTTTATTATTGTTGCAATGTTTTTGTGTATAACGTAAGAACAATTACGATTTAGGGCTACCGTTTTAACTGTTATCATCAGTGTACGGATATACAGGTGCATTTTCTTTTTGTTTATTCTGCGGCCGTTTTTAATACTGTGTTATTTTGCTGACATCTATGTTTATTTTTCGGCTGTATTGCAAGTGTTGCTATGGCAAGCGATTTTGTTATTTCAGCTGGCACTATCATTTGTTTTCGTCTTTGAAAAGAACGTATTTTTGTCTATTTATCTCACATATTTCATCATAATTATGTTGTACAATGTACTGAGAAAAGATAAATTTAGTGGTAAAAGTATCCAAATAAAAAACAAACTACGGCAGCAATACGACACAACTAGCTCAGTATTAGGTAAATAAAATATAAAGAAACATATTTTGTTTTGAAGGAGCTATCCCATGATACCTCATACGACCTGCATTCTCTCTGATATGATATTTCTAAAGTTGGTAAGAATAAACCAACACCACCAATTTCCAGTTCAAACCGGAAGTTGATAATACCATCATCGTGTGTCGCCCTCGAAACCTGTCACCTTTCGTATGAAATATTCTCTTCTATGATCATACAACACAAAACCGTCACAGTAAAACTTGAATTATCATGAAAATCACTGTTGTTCATTATGCAGGGATTATGTTCACATAGATGTGGATAACAGTACGGTCTTTTATGATTGTAAAATTTTATTCTTTTGAATTTATTCTTTTGAATCATTGAATACTATAGTCTAGTTTATTTACTTATAGAGATTAATTTATTTCGAATAGAAATGATTTTCCTTTAAAGTAATATTTTTCTTTTAATTTAAAAATACGTTTCCTTTCGCCAAGAAATCTAATTGTGATTCAAAACAAATGAATTTGTATACAAGAAGAGACAGACTCCTTTCCTTTAAAGTAGTATTTTTGCTTTTGTTTAAAAATGCGTTTACTTCCGTCAAAAAAATCATATTTTGATTCAAATAAATGCATTATTAATGTGAATACGTCATACAACTGTATCTTGTTAGATGGCGCTGTAATTTCGTTAACAATTTTGTTAATTCAAAATATCATTATCAATTCAAAAACTCTTACACTCAACACAATAATAATTATTTTAACTGCAAACATAAATTGTTTTACACAAATAAACGTTTTTTATGCCAAATAAATATATGAAAAATATATTCTTTTTGGATCATTGAATACTCTAGTTTATTTGCTTCTTATTTCGAATAGAAATATGTTTCCTTTCGCCAAGAAATCTAATTTTGATTTAAAACAAATGTATTTGTATACAAGAAGAGACAGACTCCTTTCCTTTAAAGTAGTGTTTTTGCTTTTGTTCAAAAATGCGTTTACTTCCGTCAAAGAAATCATATTTTGATTTAAATAAATGCATTATTAATGTGAGTACGTCATACAACTGTATCTTGTGCGCTGTAATTTCGTTAACAATTTTGTTAATTCAAAATATCATTATCAATTCAAAAACTCTTACACTTAACACAATAATAATTATTTTAACTGCAAACAAATTGTTTTACACAAATAAACGTTTTTTATGCCAAATAAATATATGAAAAATATATTCTTTTGGATCATTGAATACTCTAGTTTATTTGCTTCTTATTTCGAATAGAAATATGTTTCCTTTCGCCAAGAAATCTAATTTTGATTCAAAACAAATGTATTTGTATACAAGAAGAGACAGACTCCTTTCCTTTAAAGTAGTGTTTTTGCTTTTGTCCAAAAATGCGTTTATTTCCGTCAAAGAAATCATATTTTGATTTAAATAAATGCATTATTAATGTGAATACGTCATACAACTGTATCTTGTTAGATGGCGCTGTAATTTCGTTAACAATTTTGTTAATTCAAAATATCATTATCATCAATTCAAAAACTCTTACACTCAACACAATAATAATTATTTTAACTGCAAACATACATTGTTTTACACAAATAAACGTTTTTATTATGCCAAATAAATATATGAGAAATATATTATTTTGAATTTATTCTTTTGGATCATTGAATAATCTAGTTTATTTGCTTTTTATTTCGAATAGAAATACGTTTCCTTACGCCAAGAAATCTAATTTTGATTCAAAACAAATGTATTTGTATAGAAGAAGAAACAGACACTCCTTTCCTTTAAAGTAGTATTTTTGCTTTAGTTCAAAAATCCGTTTACTTGCGTCAAAGAAATCATATTTTAATTTAAATAAATGCATTTTTAATGTGTATACGTCATACAACTGTATCTTGTTAGATGGCGCTGTAATTTCTTTAACAATTTTGTTAATTCAAAATATCGTTATCAATTCAAAAACTCTTACACTCAACACAATAATAATTATTTAAACTGCAAACATAAATTGTTTTACACAAATAAACGTTATTTATGCCAAATAAATATATGAGAAATATATTCTTTTGAATTTATTCTTTTCGATCATTGAATACTCTACTTTATTTGCTTTTTATTTCGAATAGAAATACGTTTCCTTTCGCCAAGAAATCTAATTTTGATTCAAAACAAATGAATTTGTATACAAGAAGAGACAGACTCCTTTCCTTTAAAGTAGTATTTTTGCTTTTGTCCAAAAATGCGTTTACTTCCGTCAAAGAAATCATATTTTGATTTAAATAAATGCATTATTAATGTGAATACGTCATACAACTGTATCTTGTTAGATGGCGCTGTAATTTAGTTAACAATTTCGTTAATTCAAAAAATCGTTGTCAATTCAAAAACTCTTACACTCAACACAATAATAATTATTTTAACTGCAAACATAAATTGTTTTACACAAATAAACGGTTTTTATGCTAAATAAATATATGAAAAATATATTCTTTTGGATCATTGAATACACTAGTTTATTTGCTTCTTATTTCGAATAGAAATACGTTTCCTTTCGCCAAGAAATCTAATTTTGATTCAAAACAAATGTATTTGTACACAAGAAGAGACAGACTCCTTTCCTTTAAAGTAGTGTTTTTGCTTTTGTCCAAAAATGCCTTTACTTCCGTCAAAGAAATCATATTTTGATTTAAATAAATGCATTTTTAATGTGAATACGTCATACAACTGTATCTTGGTAGATGGCGCTGTAATTTCTTTAACAATTTTGTTAATTCAAAATATCATTATCAATTCAAAAACTCTTACACTCAACACAATAATAATTATTTAAACTGCAAACATAAATTGTTTTACACAAATAAACGTTATTTATGCCAAATAAATATATGAGAAATATATTCTTTTGAATTTATTCTTTTCGATCATTGAATACTCTAGTTTATTTGCTTTTTATTTCGAATAGAAATACGTTTCCTTTCGCCAAGAAATCTAATTTTGATTCAAAACAAATGTATTTGTATACAAGAAGAAACAGACACTCCTTTCCTTTAAAGTAGTATTTTTGCTTTAGTTCAAAAATCCGTTTACTTCCGTCAAAGAAATCATATTTTGATTTAAATAAATGCATTTTTAATGTGAATACGTCATACAACTGTATCTTGTTAGATGGCGCTGTAATTTCTTTAACAATTTTGTTAATTCAAAATATCATTATCAATTCAAAAACTCTTACACTCAACACAATAATAATTATTTAAACTGCAAACATAAATTGTTTTACACAAATAAACGTTATTTATGCCAAATAAATATATGAGAAATATATTCTTTTGAATTTATTCTTTTCGATCATTGAATACGCTAGTTTATTTGCTTTTTATTTCGAATAGAAATACGTTTCCTTTCGCCAAGAAATCTAATTTTGATTCAAAACAAATGTATTTGTATACAAGAAGAAACAGACACTCCTTTCCTTTAAAGTAGTATTTTTGCTTTAGTTCAAAAATCCGTTTACTTCCGTCAAAGAAATCATATTTTGATTTAAATAAATGCATTATTAATGTGAACACGTCATACAACTGTATCTTGTTAGATGGCGCTGTAATTTCTTTAACAATTTTGTTAATTCAAAATATCGTTATCAATTCAAAAACTCTTACACTCAACACAATAATAATTATTTAAACTGCAAACATAAATTGTTTTACACAAATAAACGTTATTTATGCCAAATAAATATATGAGAAATATATTCTTTTGAATTTATTCTTTTCGATCATTGAATACTCTACTTTATTTGCTTTTTATTTCGAATAGAAATACGTTTCCTTTCGCCAAGAAATCTAATTTTGATTCAAAACAAATGTATTTGTATACAAGAAGAGACAGACTCCTTTCCTTTAAAGTAGTGTTTTTGCTTTTGTCCAAAAATGCGTTTACTTCCGTCAAAGAAATCATATTTTAATTTAAATAAATGCATTATTAATGTGAATACGTCATACAACTGTATCTTGTTAGATGGCGCTGTAATTTAGTTAACAATTTCGTTAATTCAAAAAATCATTGTCAATTCAAAAACTCTTACACTCAACACAATAATAATTATTTTAACTGCAAACATAAATTGTTTTACACAAATAAACATTTTTTATGCCAAATAAATATATGAAAAATATATTCTTTTGGATCATTGAATACTCTAGTTTATTTGCTTCTTATTTCGAATAGAAATATGTTTCCTTTCGCCAAGAAATCTAATTTTGATTTAAAACAAATGTATTTGTATACAAGAAGAGACAGACTCCTTTCCTTTAAAGTAGTGTTTTTGCTTTTGTTCAAAAATGCGTTTACTTCCGTCAAAGAAATCATATTTTAATTTAAATAAATGCATTATTAATGTGAATACGTCATACAACTGTATCTTGTGCGCTGTAATTTCGTTAACAATTTTGTTAATTCAAAATATCATTATCAATTCAAAAACTCTTACACTTAACACAATAATAATTATTTTAACTGCAAACAAATTGTTTTACACAAATAAACGTTTTTTATGCCAAATAAATATATGAAAAATATATTCTTTTGGATCATTGAATACTCTAGTTTATTTGCTTCTTATTTCGAATAGAAATATGTTTCCTTTCGCCAAGAAATCTAATTTTGATTCAAAACAAATGTATTTGTATACAAGAAGAGACAGACTCCTTTCCTTTAAAGTAGTGTTTTTGCTTTTGTCCAAAAATGCGTTTACTTCCGTCAAAGAAATCATATTTTAATTTAAATAAATGCATTATTAATGTGAATACGTCATATAACTGTATCTTGTTAGATGGCGCTGTAATTTCGTTAACAATTTTGTTAATTCAAAATATCATTATCAATTCAAAAACTCTTACACACAACACAATAATAATTATTTTAACTGCAAACATAAATTGTTTTACATAAATAAACGCTTTTTATGCCAAATAAATATATGAAAAAATATATTCTTTTGGATCATTGAATACTCTAGTTTATTTGCTTCTTATTTTGAATAGAAATATGTTTCCTTTCGCCAAGAAATCTAATTTTGATTTAAAACAAATGTATTTGTATACAAGAAGAGACAGACTCCTTTCCTTTAAAGTAGTGTTTTTGCTTTTGTTCAAAAATGCGTTCACTTCCGTCAAAGAAATCATATTTTGATTTAAATAAATGCATTATTAATGTGAATACGTCATACAACTGTATCTTGTGCGCTGTAATTTCGTTAACAATTTTGTTAATTCAAAATATCATTATCAATTCAAAAACTCTTACACTTAACACAATAATAATTATTTTAACTGCAAACAAATTGTTTTACACAAATAAACGTTTTTTATGCCAAATAAATATATGAAAAATATATTCTTTTGGATCATTGAATACTCTAGTTTATTTGCTTCTTATTTCGAATAGAAATATGTTTCCTTTCGCCAAGAAATCTAATTTTGATTCAAAACAAATGTATTTGTATACAAGAAGAGACAGACTCCTTTCCTTTAAAGTAGTGTTTTTGCTTTTGTTCAAAAATGCGTTCACTTCCGTCAAAGAAATCATATTTTGATTTAAATAAATGCATTATTAATGTGAATACGTCATACAACTGTATCTTGTGCGCTGTAATTTCGTTAACAATTTTGTTAATTCAAAATATCATTATCAATTCAAAAACTCTTACACTTAACACAATAATAATTATTTTAACTGCAAACAAATTGTTTTACACAAATAAACGTTTTTTATGCCAAATAAATATATGAAAAATATATTCTTTTGGATCATTGAATACTCTAGTTTATTTGCTTCTTATTTCGAATAGAAATATGTTTCCTTTCGCCAAGAAATCTAATTTTGATTCAAAACAAATGTATTTGTATACAAGAAGAGACAGACTCCTTTCCTTTAAAGTAGTGTTTTTGCTTTTGTTCAAAAATGCGTTCACTTCCGTCAAAGAAATCATATTTTGATTTAAATAAATGCATTATTAATGTGAATACGTCATACAACTGTATCTTGTGCGCTGTAATTTCGTTAACAATTTTGTTAATTCAAAATATCATTATCAATTCAAAAACTCTTACACTTAACACAATAATAATTATTTTAACTGCAAACAAATTGTTTTACACAAATAAACGTTTTTTATGCCAAATAAATATATGAAAAATATATTCTTTTGGATCATTGAATACTCTAGTTTATTTGCTTCTTATTTCGAATAGAAATATGTTTCCTTTCGCCAAGAAATCTAATTTTGATTCAAAACAAATGTATTTGTATACAAGAAGAGACAGACTCCTTTCCTTTAAAGTAGTGTTTTTGCTTTTGTTCAAAAATGCGTTCACTTCCGTCAAAGAAATCATATTTTGATTTAAATAAATGCATTATTAATGTGAATACGTCATACAACTGTATCTTGTGCGCTGTAATTTCGTTAACAATTTTGTTAATTCAAAATATCATTATCAATTCAAAAACTCTTACACTTAACACAATAATAATTATTTTAACTGCAAACAAATTGTTTTACACAAATAAACGTTTTTTATGCCAAATAAATATATGAAAAATATATTCTTTTGGATCATTGAATACTCTAGTTTATTTGCTTCTTATTTCGAATAGAAATATGTTTCCTTTCGCCAAGAAATCTAATTTTGATTCAAAACAAATGTATTTGTATACAAGAAGAGACAGACTCCTTTCCTTTAAAGTAGTGTTTTTGCTTTTGTTCAAAAATGCGTTCACTTCCGTCAAAGAAATCATATTTTGATTTAAATAAATGCATTATTAATGTGAATACGTCATACAACTGTATCTTGTGCGCTGTAATTTCGTTAACAATTTTGTTAATTCAAAATATCATTATCAATTCAAAAACTCTTACACTTAACACAATAATAATTATTTTAACTGCAAACAAATTGTTTTACACAAATAAACGTTTTTTATGCCAAATAAATATATGAAAAATATATTCTTTTGGATCATTGAATACTCTAGTTTATTTGCTTCTTATTTCGAATAGAAATATGTTTCCTTTCGCCAAGAAATCTAATTTTGATTCAAAACAAATGTATTTGTATACAAGAAGAGACAGACTCCTTTCCTTTAAAGTAGTGTTTTTGCTTTTGTTCAAAAATGCGTTCACTTCCGTCAAAGAAATCATATTTTGATTTAAATAAATGCATTATTAATGTGAATACGTCATACAACTGTATCTTGTGCGCTGTAATTTCGTTAACAATTTTGTTAATTCAAAATATCATTATCAATTCAAAAACTCTTACACTTAACACAATAATAATTATTTTAACTGCAAACAAATTGTTTTACACAAATAAACGTTTTTTATGCCAAATAAATATATGAAAAATATATTCTTTTGGATCATTGAATACTCTAGTTTATTTGCTTCTTATTTCGGATAGAAATACGTTTCCTTTCGCCAAGAAATCTAATTTTGATTCAAAACAAATGTATTTGTACACAAGAAGAGACAGACTCCTTTCCTTTAAAGTAGTGTTTTTGCTTTTGTCTAAAAATGCATTTACTTCCGTCAAAGAAATCATATTTTGATTTAAATAAATGCATTATTAATGTGAATACGTCATACAACTGTATCTTGTTAGATGGCGCTGTAATTTAGTTAACAATTTCGTTAATTCAAAAAATCATTGTCAATTCAAAAACTCTTACACTCAACACAATAATAATTATTTTAACTGCAAACATAAATTGTTTTACACAAATAAACGTTTTTTATGCCAAATAAATATATGAAAAATATATTCTTTTGGATCATTGAATACTCTAGTTTATTTGCTTCTTATTTCGGATAGAAATACGTTTCCTTTCGCCAAGAAATCTAATTTTGATTCAAAACAAATGTATTTGTACACAAGAAGAGACAGACTCCTTTCCTTTAAAGTAGTGTTTTTGCTTTTGTCCAAAAATGCCTTTACTTCCGTCAAAGAAATCATATTTTGATTTAAATAAATGCATTATTAATGTGAATACGTCATACAGCTGTATCTTGTTAGATGGCGCTGTAATTTCGTTAACAATTTTGTTAATTCAAAATATCATTATCAATTCAAAAACTCTTACACTCAATACAATAATAATTATTTTAACTGCAAACATAAATATTCCAAACATACATTTTTATCCGCAAGGATATATTTTTTGCATCTATAGAATTCAGATTTCTTTGAGTCAGTACATATTTATTTGATTTAAACAAAATTTTCGTCAGTGTGGGTAGAGATACAGCCAGAATACAGTTTTTATCTGGAGTATTTTTAAAAGCAACATGACAATACGTCAATAACTTACGTCTGAAAGACTAGTTTGACTAGCGTTAAAAAAGACATGAAACAAAACGGATATAGACTAACAATAATTAGCTACTTAATTACATATGTGCAAAAGCAACTTTTCTCTTAAGTCGCCGCTATTTAATTAACTAATTAAACAATTTTCGTTCCTTAGAATATACAAACTGGACATTTTAACTGAAAACATAAATTGTATGACAACAAAGGTTCATCAAATAAATATTCCAACCAAATACATTTTATCCCCAAAGAAATATTTCTTTGAGTTCCTGTGTAACAAAAACATATTTAAAATTGGCATTTTTGTGTCAAAACATTTTCCAATTCAACATTCTCTAATTACTTGTTATAAGCGAGATTATGCGCTCAATTGGAATTTAGAACAGACAGTATATGTTTGACGTAAATATAAACTATTGCATAACAAATAATAATTCAAATAATACTGTTAGGTCGTTGCCTTTCCGATATGAACATTGCCATTATATAAGATATAAGTAAAATTTGCTAGTGTTCTGGTAAATTTGTAAACCACCGTTTTATATTCATGCACATTAGTCATGGAATTAACAGCATCATTTGACACATTAGACTATACATTGCTACCGTAATTAATTCAATTTCAAGATATCTTATCACTAAATATGTATTTATATAGTAATCAATTGTCACATCTAAGATAATCGGTAGTGAGACTACCACACTTGATAATGAATTTCGTACAAAATAACGTATTCGATATTTTTATATCAATCATGCATTTAATTCATATCACTTCAGGATTTATTTCTTATTGTTTTTTCTGAATTATTGTTACACCTAATTGTTTAATAATAGTGCAAAAACCAGTGAATCGTGCAACTAAACATACGTAATCCAACGTAGACATAATCATAATTAAATTGTTGTTTACATAAAAATAACACACTAACATCCTGTAACACATTAACCCCACATAATTGTTTACTTATTTTTTGACTATTCGGATATCACTGCATTGACACACTATAGATTTATAATCCTTTTACGGTCAATAAAATAATAAACATATAAATACCAGCACCTGGATTTTAATGGACACTCATATCGAGTACCAGTAAAAATTATTTTATTGACGAATATAACGGATTTATATTATTATTTTATATGATTGTAACGTACCTATGGATGCAGCTAAGTACAGGAAAGTTCTCCTGTTGATTGTTATTTCCTCGGCTGTGGTCATTTTGGTATCACTGGTGCGTCTCTTCGCGTTACTGCTGTTTATATCTTCGTCGTCTTCAATGGTATTGTCAATGACGGTCGCCCCACCAACGGGGGTGTACTCGTACTTGTCGGTCATCACTGCTTATTAGAATGCAAAAGAAATAGCGAATAAATTACTAATTAATCGATATGGATGTCGATTTAATTAAAATTTCAATTTAAAAAGCGTCTGATCATCACTGGTCACTAGATTGGTGTTAAATGATCCAATCACGACCGTATCGGGAGCACAACTTTATCTAAATACGATTTTCAAACTGTGTACGCGTATTTCGACATTGATATGATAAAACATTTCACAGTTTCTCAGTACGAGTGGTATGTGTGTGTAACCACACAGCGTCGGATGTTTCAGTAAAACGGCGCGAATTTAAAAAAAAAATAATTCGTAAAACAAACTGAGTGATGCCATAACTATTCATATTATGTAGTTATGCAGTGTAAATCTTTTTTATTTATGAGGAATGGTTATGCCTGAAAACATTTTTGTACAAAGATAAACTGCATGTAATTTAAACAGTCGATACCACGTTTCACTTATTTTTTCAGTAAAATAAATGTCTAGGTACTACATTTGAGGTGTTATTTATAATACTTTGAACAAAATAATAGTATTTTTGCTATTGTATTATTGTTAAAATTTGCAGCATGTTATAATTAAAGTTATGTTTTCTAGTTTTATGTTTTTCGTGTTGCGCTAATTATTTATTATTTATTGTTTGACAATAATGAATACACACTGAATAGTGATTACTAGAAACCAGGAAATTTAAATTCTTGAACTTAGGTAATTGATTCGAATGTAGATATATTTACTTCATAATATTGTGTTGAAATAAGTAATTCAATCTGTTGTTAAAAAATGAAGAAAGTATAAGAAATGTATCATATGTATTGTTTATTGAATGACTTTAGTAAAGTAGATTAAATGTAAACAAATAAATTTGGTTTAAGTTATAATATTTCACAAAAATATCGTTGTTTTGAAAATAGTATGGACATTGTAGAATGCCAATAGATGTCGCTTAGTTGGCTGATTGTAAAATATACCACCTTCTTTGTTTTATTCCTTCTCTGTGTTATCTGACGGACAGATGCTTAAACAATTGAAACTAATCTAAAAGATTAACGATCAATTTGAGTCTGAATTCTTAAAACAAGGTATTTGACCATAATAGGCTATCCACTGATGTCCTGTATTTACTTTCAATAATTAAAAGCAGAACGTGTCCTGACGAGTATTTATTTAATATGTATAGGCTTATCTAAATGGTTAATTCACAAATTACTATAATACAACAAATTTTTGATTATTATGTACGTCAAACACTTACTGTCAGGGTAAAATAAAATAATCCTCAACAAGGTGTTAATCTGTTGGAGATTGTACACGGACTGGGTCCATATACCGAAAACTTGAATAGGATTGTAATGGTGGGGATGAAGACATAAACTTGTCTTCATATAAAATGTTCAAATATATATAGATCATTAAAATTAGTTATTTCGTTAATTACGTTGGAGTTTTCGTTCAGATGTTTCTCAACTTCAAATATTTCATAATAATCTATCTTTGTAGACTTTTTGAGGTTGTGAAAGAGTGTAATATTATTAACAATACCGTTATGAACTACAAACAAGAGTACAAGACAATCACACAAATTGCTATAAATAATGGTTACACAGACGAAAATATGTTCAACTAGTACAACTCAATAAAGAAAAGACAAATAATGCAGAGGATTTATCCAGATATTTCGACAAAACAGAGATCTATTTAAATACCCTACCACCTTACCATACATACACAAATAAAAACTCAAGGGAAAATGGTTATTACGTAAACTCGTCAGTAATGGAGAATGAACTAAAGAAGCGAATTATAATTAATCTAGGTGGGGATATTTTTTGGAAGAAAAGGGTTCCTGGTTCAAATCCGGGCGGAGGTGTTTTTTTCCAAAAATTGTCCCCACCCATTATCATTCGGTTCTTTAGTTGATTCTACAAATAAAAACGTTTTACAAAAAATGCAATAGTAGATTTCCTAATGAATAACAAAGAATAACAAGTTAACAATCTAGACAAAAGTAGAATTTATAAACTTAAATGCTCAGATTGCAACGCCGAAGACGGGTCGTAATTTGAAAATAAGATATAACTAACTTAACAACAGAAAATCGTCTACATTTAACAAACATTTGACTGAAAATTATGATCAATATTTATTTGTCAATCCTCAGTTTGTTGAGCCTGTCCTTTTATTTTTGGTCTGTTGAAGTATTTTATTGTTGAAGATTCCTAATAGATTGGCCAACAGTTGGTACCACTGTCATTAGAGCCGTGTTATCTGCGACAGTTGCGACTGTTACATTTTCTAGCTGTGGTAGGTCACTTGTATATTGTAGATAGAGAATTGGTCCAAAGACACTAACTAGGGGTACCCATGCTTTTAATAGGGTATTCCGGTGTTTTTGAAATTGTGATTTTTTACAAAGTATGGGTGCTACTGTTTGCTACTTCACAAGTAAAATATCAAACATTGTTTTGAATTAAGAGAAATCGTTGTTTGAAGTTTGAATTAGGATTGGTCTTTGTGACGTCACAAAGACCGCTCAAAGTGAGCGACTTGACAACGTTGCTATATCTAGGGTGCACGTAGTAAATTTTTGTCTTCTGTTGTGTCAACGTTTAGAATCGCTCGTTTGTTGACACCTGCTTTGGTTATTGAGGTTATATCAAACAGTTGTTCAAAATGTATAAACTCCAACGCCGACATTGTTCTCTGCCGGGCTGTAACAGCAGTAGAACAGTAACTCCTGATAAAATTTTCTTTACATTGGCGACTAGCGAGATGAGGGATGTTTCAAGTTTCAATGATCAAATCATCTCTCAAAAAAGTTACCCTTATTCGTTGTCAAACAACAGGGTCGCCAACCGTCAACTTGGCCGATCAGCTGTTCGAGAGCTGTCCGCTGTTGCCACCGCTACTAGGGATCGGTAATCATCGTGTATTTCCGAGGGTGGTCGGTGAATTCAAACGAAATGCACTTTTAATTGCAATTATCTCATAGAAAAACTAAATCAAAAAGGTCATAGTTTAACTTTATGAATCCTCATAAATTGTACAATAGGTTAAACCGAATATCTGCTTAAATTTTGTCATGACCGGAATACCCTATTCGATTAGGTCCGAGTATTCATCTTTCTGGTTTATTCTGAATAGAATTGATTTTGGCAGACATTTATTATATGCGATGTTTTAGGAAAAAAATAGAAAAGATTGATTGTTTTCAAAAACGAATTTTTCTACTTTGCATTCAAGTCGTTATGATCCAACACTTTTACTAACTTTTAGTTTTCCAAGATTGATGATATTGACGTCAAGTGTCAATCGTTTCAATCGCCTCAATCGTCTTTGTGAATTTTACCACAACTATCAACTGTTGAAAATAAAAAAAAAACTACTCTAGATTGTAAGATGACAACCGCAATTTTTTAAATTTATGTAAAATTAATGTCTTAAAGTAGAAACATAGTCATTTTATAAAACGTATTGCACTCGTTCCATTTGGGCACTCCTCGCCACGCTCGTCGTGCCCAAAACAACTCGTGCGCCAATTTTTGTCTCATAAAACTTGTATTATAATATACTATTTCTGAATTTATTCTTTTTTAAAATATTTACTGTATTGATTCCTCCAGAGGATATATTTGCTGCCAATCTCCAATGTATGTTGTGTATATAATATATATCGACATATCGTCCCATGTCATCCTATTGTACTATAGTGAGCAAAAAAAGCGAAGACATCAAAGTGAAATTAGGGACTTATATTCGGAACAATTTTAGTTGTGTAACATTTACTTTAACAGTATTTGTTAATCTATGAAGTGTAAACTTTGACAGTATCTGTCAACCTACAAACTTGTTCCTGTTTCAACAATTATTTTATTCTTCGCAGTATTCATACACTAATTCAGTTGCAATTTCTCGAATGCTGTTTCTATCATCCAGTCGAGTTTGAATTATTGCCTACTGAAATTCTTTTAATTGCAGCATTTTTATGTAACATAACAAACGCAATGACATGACGTTACACAGCCTAGTTTAATTAGTGCAAATTTTAATGCCGCCGTTTATGCTCACAACAGTACCGTTGATTTTCAATGGATATACATAGATAGTCAGCCATGCAAAGGATATAATTTGCGAATGAATCTTGCTCAACCCTGCCCTCTGGATGTCAAGGCCCCAACTAACCCATGGCTGACTATCTATATTAGTTGACAATCAACGATAGTACCCTGCGTTATAAAGCACAAGCACGCCTTTTATGCTGTTTCATCTTAATTTTGTCTACTGTGATTATATCTCTTATTAAGCCTTTTGTCTCTATGCGCATTTTATTTTCACCACAATATGTACTCAAACATACTCACCGTAGAAGGTCATAATGCATTTTGCGAAATGTAGAGGTCGCATTATTACGTCAAACATTTTCTTCGACGCTATAAATACGATTACCAGAAACAGGAAACTGATTTTTTCTTCTTATCGCTCTACTCTACTATGAAATGTTAATAGAAACACTGCTTTCCATACCTGTGACGTTCGGTGGTGACAGGAAACTTGAGTGAGTGAATGATGACGTTTCGCGAAACGTCAAAGTGACGTAATAACCTATTTGAACACAGATGAACCCAGCTCGTATCTACTTGAGTTGAGAAGGAATGCACAAAATGCAGCAGTGCAGATATGCATGTAGAAAGTTAAAGGTGGCCTAAGCACCTGATACCGGTAAATTGGGTCCGGTTTATTTATGTGAAACTCGCGGTTCGTTGTATTTAACACAGGAGATTATTATTTTAAATTGGCTTGCATTTTGTTACATAAACCAATTTTTTTTATTTTAGAATTTATAGTATTTAAAGTTTCAAGTTTGGAAACCTGTATAGTAATAGTTCAGGCAGTAGCCTGTATGTGGAAAAATACAGACAGATCAAGAATTGGTATTTACTAAATTTTATGTCCTGAATAATATACAAACTTTTGCCGGATGGCGTTCAGATTCGGTTTTTTATTTTTCAAAATACCGTGTCATAGGTAGTCCCGATTTTTTTATTTATCATACTGGCACATGAAATTTTGAGAAGTGCTAATAGACAAAAATGCCATTTTTTGGGAAACTCTGGAGGTTAGAATGCCTTCCGGTTTTTCCGGAGATGACGTCATGATTGAAATTTTAAATAAATAAATAAATAAATAAATAATCAAATAAATTTTATTTCCTCTTCAAAAATAACAAAAAAGGAAAGTCAAAAAAAACAAATTCAATGAAAGATACAAAAACAAAATTCAATGAGAGATACAAAATCACACAAATCAAACATACATACTGTAAGAGAAAAAACTTATATTGTACACTGATACTCCTTGATGGAATAAAAGGCACCTTCGACTAATAACTTCCTGACAGCTACCTTAAAAAGTTTAATTGGAAGCAGCTTTATATCGTCTCTAAGTACATTAAAAATTTTTGTGCCCTGGTAACCTATAGATCGTTGAGATGTTACTAATCGATGATACGGTATTGTCAGATGATCTCTGAACCTCGTGGCATACGCATGGACTTCTTGTTGTCGTTGAAATTCTTTTATATTTTCCTTAACGTATACCAGACATTTATACAAATACAAACAAGGAACAGTTAGAATTCCTTCTCTAACGAACACCGGCTTGCAACTGTCTCTAGGAGGCATCTTGAAAAGTGCGCGAATAACTCTCTTTTGCGAGATAAACACTCTTGCGGCATGGCTTGAGGAACCCCACAGCAGTATGCTGTAGCTAACAACGCTTTGAAAATTTGAGAAGTACAGCATTTTGGCTGTGTTCACATCCACTAGTTGTACAATTTTTCTAATTTGGAAGGTGACGGCGTTCAGTCTCTTACAGAGCATAGTAACCTGATACTCCCAGCTTAAACAGTTGCCTATGTAAACTCCTAGCAACTTAATTTGACTTTTCTGATCAGATCTGATATCAAAGTACAAATTTTGAGATTTTTGTACATTCAGTTTTAAGCTGTTCGCTATGAACCATTCTTGGGCTTCCCCACAAGAATGTTCGCTCGTCGCTTCCAAACTAATCTGGTTATCGGCTATGTCGAAAATGGTCGTGTCATCAGCATACAGAATTGTATTCGAGGAGATGTTGGGAGCAAGATCATTTATGTAGATGATAAATAAGATCGCACCAAGTACAGACCCCTGAACAACCCCATGAGATGCACACAGCTGAGAAGACACCCCACCATTCACCGCAACCATCTGTTTCCTCCCCCCCCCAAGATATGATTGAAAGAGTTTCAGTGGTATTCCTCTGATTCCATAATACTCCAGTTTATCAACCAAAACCGCGTGACTAACACAACCAAATGCTTTAGACAGATCGAGGCATGTAGCCGAGCATTTTTTTGCTCTATCAAATAAATGGCGCCCTATATTATTTGTATGTAAATAAACAATGCCTAAATCGATTTTGGGCGATATTGTAATACTCTGCGTCTTCTAGCGTGATTTAATTGATTTTTGGCCAATGAGTAATTTTTTCACATTTTTCCGATTACAGACACCAAATACCAACTTGCTGAAAATCGTAGCGTGGATGTCGTTAGCAGGGAAATAGCAAAAAATAATGATTAAAATCAGCGTAGTGAACGGTGGACGAATGCTAACATCCAAATTTGACAGTTGTTTATTGTTATTTCTTATTTAATTTGTTGTTTATATCGCGATTATTGCTTTAAATGCAATGTTAAAAATGTTTTTGCCAAAGATAACACTATTTTGCATCGAGACGATGACGTGCAATCCCGGAACTGTCAAATTCGGATTAGCATTCGTCCATAGTTCACAACGCTAATTTTGATCATGAACCCAATATTTTTTTTTCTATTTCTCTGCTTTAGACGACATTTCCAAGATACGCTTTTCAGCATAATATCAAGTATTTGGTGTCATTGTAATCGGAAAAATGTTATCTATCGAACAATCAGAGTGCACCCGCAAGGTACACGGGAAAAAGGACATATTGGCCAAAAACAAATGAAATTACGCTAGAGGGCGCCAGTAATACAATATCGGCCAAAATCGATTAGGGCAGTGTTTACTTGACAGTTTTCGACTATTCTCACAAATTCATAGCCACCTAATTTAATAAACAAAAAAGTTATGTTTTCGTTGCCTTGATGATAAAAATTAACCATCGATATGTTTTTGTGCCCTTCCCTAAATTTCAAATGTCCAGCATCATAAAGAAATTAATATTCAGCAAAAATCTGTTTCGAACTCTTTTTGAAGACTAAAGTTCTAATCTAAAGTTAACAGAAAAATGTACCCCTTTGTTGGGGCGCCAATGGTTTGGCAACAGCTGTATAGATTTTTTGTGTCCTTATTTTTGATAATTTTGCTGTACTATACTTATTAAGGTGCTTCTTATTTTATCTAAAATTAAGGCCCACCCCTTCAAAATTTTATACAGTGTCCGGCAAAATGATCTCCCACATTTTAATCTTTAATACAAACGCCATTGTAAATACTATTTAATTTTTTATTTATTAACTGAAAATGTATGCTATGCCATTTGTTTTTAGTAAGTTTTGAAAATTACAGTCCAAGTGGCGACCATTTTTTTCGATACACATCCGAAGCTGATTTCTGAAAGTTTCCATCTCTCGAGCAGTAATTTGAGGCAATATTCTTGTAATTTCTTGGCGTATTGCTGTTTTCAATTCGTCAATGGTTCGGGGATGGTGTTGAAAAAGCTCCATGAAAGCCCACTTCACCGTGTTACCGTTTGGTGTGCTGTTGAATCTTTTGGCGTTTGTGGTTCCTATTTTTTTGAAGAGGAAGGCGTAACGGTTACCGTAACTGCCGATCGATATGTCGACATGCAACGCAAGTTTTTGGAACCAAAACTTAGAGAACTTGAACATCCGGATGTGTGGTTTCAACAGGATGGAGCTACGGCTCATACGGCAAGAAGGGCAATGGACATTTTAAGGGAAATGTTTCCAGAACACGTAATCTCGCTACGTGGAGACCCGATCTTGCCTCATCCGACTTTTTCCTTTGGAGCTACCTGAAAGCAAAAGTTTTTCAACACAATCCCCGAACCATTGACGAATTGAAAGCAGCAATACGCCAAGAACTTACACGAATATCGCCTCAAATAACTGCTCGAGAGATGGAAACTTTCAGAAATCAGCTTCGAATGTGTATCAAAAAAAAAGGTCGCCACTTGGACTCTGTAATTTTCAATACTTAATAAAAACAAATGGCATAGCATACATTTTCAGGTAATAAATAAAAAAATGAAATAGCATTTACAATGGTGTATTTTATTAAAGATTAAAATGTAGGAGATCATTTTGCCGGACTCTGTATGGCCAGAAGAACCATGAGAGCATTTTTTATATTTAAAAAGAATATGTATGTATATAGGCTACCGACTGTCAAAGTTAACTAAAAGGAATTAAATTTTAAAAAATCAAAACCATTTAAGTAATTTTCATTGAACTACAATATATTTGCAAGCCACGATTATTATCTTAATAAAAAAATAAACAAAAACTTTTGAGTTTCGAGCAATTTACAGATTTCCGTTACTTAAGAGGAATCAATACTGCTGGTACGTCCTATAAAGTAAGCATCCATAGTCGGCTTAATGTTGTATAAATTATCTCATGTTATACAGCAAATTATAGATAAAGGTGTATTACTTGCTGTGGTAATGTATATGTATTACTTGTTGTTGTTGTATCCACGCTACGTGATAAAATATAACTTATTGATGTACTCGAAGAAGTAAAGTTTTGAGTGAAAAAAGCATGTAAGATATTGATATTTTTACGTGAAATTTTGTACACTTATAGAGGAAGGTGTAACTTAGACCTATTAAGTGGCACTTTTTTTAATTTTAACCTAAGTTCTTCGTAAAAAAATTGCAAAATTAGCCAATTTTATGTCATATTCAGAAATAGATTTGTCAAAAACTAACAGAACTATCAAAAATCTACCACTAGACGCAAAATTATATATCTTTTATCTTTAATTTGGTGTATTTCTTTTACGATTATGTGAACTAATTGCTGAGAAAAAGCCTCAGAACTTTTGCGTGTTTTGCAAGTAAATCGTAGGGGGTATGGATTCCCCTTAATCTGCCCAACTGAAAAATTGAGTTATATCCGATACGGGTGATTTTTTTTCCGTAGAACGGAAATTAAAGACAGAATTTTTTATTGTGCTTAGTTTTTAAGAAAAGAAACGCGTATTTTTGCATAACTTTTGGGAACAGCCGCTATATATTAAGAAAAGAAAATTTGACCCTAAGACCTCAGAAATTGTTGAGGATGGATTCATTTATTAAAATCATTACAATATAATAATTATGATCTATCAAAAACGCATATTTACTTTCCATTCATAAAATCCAGTAAAAAAAACTCAAAATCCCATCTTTTGAGTTATCAATATTTTTCAATATAAAATAAAATGAAACTAAATTTAAAAAAAAAAAATAAAACTTTGGTTTAGACAAAAAATAATCCTTTACTAAATTTCATATTTGTGTTTTGATTTATGTCAAAACTTGTGGCTTTTAGTTAGAAAAATACTAGAAATGCTTTTTGCTTTTTATATAACCCATTTTTTAATTTTTTGTTAGATTATGATAAAATATTGTAATTATTTCTCAGGTAATATAACATTTTTAAGGGGTGATTCTTGAAAAGGAGAATTAAACAATTTTAACTTTCGAGGCAACATGATTTATTAAGTTAATTAAGTTATGTTAAATTAATTGTTTCTGTTACAAGTTTATATTATTAATATATTCATCAATCAACATACTTCCTTATGTCAACATAATATCGTACTGCGATGAACTTGGGTGATATTTCCTTTACAATTGTTAACGTAATTATTTTCAATACAGACTTGTGCTGGATGCATACAAAACATGTCCTATATGAGCTAAACCTAAACTAAGATATAGTAAGCGGTGATTGTTTATCGTCTCTTCCGGTAGTATTATTTCTTTTAACAAATGCTTCATGGCAAACCCTGTCAACCTTCTCTGAAATGTACGCAACTAGTATACAAATGCAGACTGTACTTGACCGTGGAAGAAGGTTTACTACACAGACTCGATAATAGTTCTTAATAATAACTTTCCCCAAATATAATCAATGAGAACAGATAAGCATAATTGTATATTTGTAGTCATAACCAATTTTGATTTATTCACGTGTTATGCGATAAAACGCGTATTCATTGATAAGGACATTCAAGTTCTGTTAATACTGCCTTAATTTATATTGGAGAAGAGCCACATAATCTTCTTATGTCTAAACATAGCCAATCTTTCAGATATGACGTAGCTCGAAGCAGCGGAATAACTCTTTAGTCTATTTCAGGTTTGTTTCCGTTGGATCATCGCGATTACTATGTATAAAATCCGGAGTTTTCGACCATTGTTTAATTGGGCAACTTCCATGTGTACATCATCTTTTCGGAGGGACATTACTGCAGTAACTTCGTTTCAAATGCAACGAGAATTTAGTACATCAAATCAGGTAGGTTTTTATTGGTTATGTTAATAAATTGTTTTATATTTTTTATTTGCATTATATTTTTTGTTTATAAGATAACTGTTAGTTTACTACTGTAATATATTTCATCGTAATAGAGTATATTATCTACTATCTAAAACAAATAAGATTATCGACAGCAGAAGTAATATTGGCTAGCTACTCAGTTGGCGCCATGCAGTCAGTTTATCTGTTTAACATAAATCGCACTGTTGTAATTTTCGAATGCAACACACGTCGTGTAATATATTAGCATATACAATTCGAAATACATAGTCGTATTTAAACCTCATAATTTGTTTATTTATTTGAGGTTAGCCAACTAAACTGGACAGTTGCTCATATTTAACAATACTTACGTGTTTGCATAGTCTATTAAACTAAAGTAAATTCAAGCGTTTCAATACAACATTTCACAAGCAAAAATTTCCGACTTTACTAGCTCATGGAAAGTTTGGATTAGCCTTTTCAGGGACGCAAAAAGCGATAATGGTTCCTATTGATGGATCCTACGTCAAGTCGGTTTTCAAATCGACCCTAAATGTGTAAAATAATTGGTTATTTTAACAATTAAAGTTAGTAGGCCAAGCAGTAGAGCTTTATGCCTTTTTGACATAAAGACTAGCAGGAAGTCGCCTATGCCATCCTGAGCAGGACAGTCCGTAGTATATTCTCACTATGTTTCCTACTCGAAAATGCCATTTTTTAATTTTTTATAGGCAATTATTAACAAAAAGTCGCGTTTTTTAAGTTTTTTGATTATAACAGGAAAACTATTGAAGCAATCTTAATGGTGCAAGGGGATGAACTGTAGAGAACTAAATTACAAAGAGAATGACAGGTCAAACGATCCGATCGGATAACTAGCACCGGAGAAAAGCTGGAAAAACCGGAAAATTTTACATTTTTTAAAAAATGCATGACTCCGCCATTTTGAATATTAACAGCTGAAGCACAGTGGTAGCTATTCACATGCACTTTAAGTGTGCAAAACCTGGATTCGGTCGGATTAATAGTTTTCGCACAATCCTCATTTGAATATTTTTTGGCAATATTTTTGCGGAGAGCTGGATGCGTTTGAGGTCGTCCGATTGCAATTTAAAAAACGGATTTAGAAACTAGACGTGAACAGCAACAAAACGACTATTCTGATTTTTCGATAAGACCCGTTTCAGTGGGTAATAAACTACTGAGAACATGAGCGAAAACGCCCGCGCCCGCTAGAGTGGTCGAGTGATGGGAGAAGTGTGCGATAGAGGCGCTTCCCCGTGTCGACCGCCTACCCCCACTACTCGACCGGTTTGGAGCCCGCGGCAGTTTTCGATCATATTTGCAAGCATTTTGCACCTATTTCGCAACATTTTAACGCAAAATCAGAATAAACGTTTTGTAGCACAATACTTCTACTTTCGAAATACGTAAAAAAAATTAAAATCGGACCACCTCCAACGCCTGCGTTATCCACACTCAAAGTACCCATCAATCGCTACTTTCACGTGAAAAGCCTCCGCTACAACTATGAAAATGGCGGAGTTAAGAATGTTTGAAAAAACCCAAATTTTCCGGTTTTTCCGAATTTCCTCCGTTAATATTAATTCAATCGAGTCCGTGCAGGGTTCATGTTTTTCGTCTTTTCATTCTCTACAATTCGTCTGCTAAAAAAACTAAAAAAACTCGATTTTTTTAGGTTTTTTGTTTAAAAAATTAAGAAATGATATTTGCGAGTAGGAAACATCACTACATCTACGGACTGTTCCACGGGACCTGAGATCGTCGGCTTCCAGCTAGTATTTTTGTCACGCAAAAATTTCTATTGCCGGGTCTAAAGGTATTTCATCCGCGTTCTCGGTTGACAGTATAGCCATTTTTATTGCTATGGGTTTTTCATATCTATTGTTGGAGCAGGCACCACTAAAGTAATAACAAAACCGTCGTTATTCGAGATATTGCATTGCATCAAGGTTAACGTTAAAGAATAGGTCAATAGAATGTCTATACAGGGTGGCTCATAAATATTACCACTAAATGAAAGTGGTTGTAGCCTAACTCTTCCAGACATTACTTTATTGAAAAAAAAACGCTTGTTTTGGTGTCCTCTATAATCTCTATCGGTTTGTCGCAATCTTTATGGGACACCATGTATATTTTATTACTGGAAATATAATAGAATGCAGAAGGTTATGTTTTGATACAGAAGAAGGAATCTACTGAATCTTCAGCTCCGGCTTTGATATATGGGAGGGTGTAGAACACACTTCAACATGCTGGAAATGCAAGTGTTAGTAGTACTAAATTTTTAATATTATAGTTCTCCAAAATGTCATTCGCGCGCAGTGCTGGTTGAAATGCATTATTTGGGGGCTTGGGCAGTTTTGGGCAAAGTTTATAGGCTTACTATGGGATGTTTTTGGCCATACCTGTAATGTATTGACCTACCTGAACGTGGTTTTCCTGGATCTTGGGCAACTTTAGACCGTTCTGAACAAACGTGGGTTTCAAAATATTCGGCTCCTTTGCCTGTTCTCAAATTCGTCGAAATCTGCTGGAACTTTATGTTTAGGGATGGCACCTTCAGTTATGCCTTTACTCTAGGAGGTCTTGCCTTCTCCACGATCGATTTCGTCTTCTTGTGTAACTGGTTGGCTATTATGGTTAGATGTTTCTTTTAGCTTTGTTAGTATCGATATCAGTTTTGATATTCTATTCTAACATCTTCCTCAAGCTGGACACTCTCTTCGACTTCAAGCAATTCTGATCTGTAGGCTCGGGAATCTCCAAACTCTGGAAGTAATTCGGTTCTTAAATGGAGCCTTATCATATTTTTCATAGCAATTCGTTAAGAATGAGTGAGTGATTTTAACTAGTGTTCTTCATGTATTCGATCTTCTTCTCAACTAACAAAACAGTATAGGGTTCACGCTCTCCTTTGCTGGGTTATCTTTATGAAGATCTGCCCAGCCAGGTTCGATGAATTCACATCCAGGATTTTGACCTGGTGTAGCGTCTCCAAATGACACTGTAAGCTTGCGTATTATTGAATTAACTTTAGTCGAGTCAAAAAACCTAAATGAATCGATTGTACAAGGTGTGGAATTTATTTGAAGGATGAAATTATCTCGGAATGAATTTAACTACTTGTTTTGGGTTTACAACAAACTAATTTAATTTTTAATTAAATATACTATGGAATTACACATTTGGAACCCACAATTTTATCCACCAGGAGAATTGGATTTAAGGTGGAGCTAAAATTGGGTAGGCAACGAAATATACTTCATGATTTTTAATCGGAATGTTCAGGTTAAACTGAACTTGCCAATAATACAAAAAAAATCGGGCTCAAATCTGTCGAGTATAAGTGGGAATTTTTATGAATGTTGGTGGTTTTTAATTGATCGCAAAAAGACTACGACATAACTACCTATATTCATAAAATCCGTCACGTAGACTCGACAGAATTGAGCCAAATATTTCTTGTATTATTAGCAAAGGTTCTAAGTTTAGTCTAACTTATAATTTGAATGGAAACACCTGAAAATTCCGGAGTAAATCTGATTAAAAGTTTAGAAGTATATTTGGTTACCTATCCCATTTTACCGCTACCTTAAAATAATTTAAAAAAAGCAATTTTAGAAAAG
The DNA here is from genome assembly GCA_963966075.1 of Aphodius sticticus. NCBI lineage: Eukaryota > Metazoa > Arthropoda > Insecta > Coleoptera > Scarabaeidae > Aphodius > Aphodius sticticus. Next base: position 62,425,490 of record OZ014509.1, read on the forward strand.
TTTTACGTGGGTTATTTTATTGATAGTAGCTTGACGATGCCATAATGGATGGATGAATCACTTCATATACTTTGTAAGTATGTTAAAAGCAGTGCTCTGTCGTTACAAGGAGTGATTTGCTAGTTATGTCTGTTTTTGTGCCTGATTTAGAATAGAAAAAAATAGGTGATCATATTTACGAATATTTTTGTAGCATATTTGTGCGATCAAAAGACCAAATTTTTAATTCTCATAGTATTTTCTTAAAATGACAATGAAACCAAAAGCTTACTTACCCTTTTCCCTTTATTAAATTTACAAAAAAATGACTTAACCGTTTATTTTTAATGATTTCCAGACTATGATGTTTAATGACATTAAACAGTTGTTCTTCTAACCATGCAACATAAATTGCACTTAATAGTTAATAATGGAATATCAATGCCAATAAAAGACAAATGACAAACACATACATGTAGACTTTTGTTTTTATTACCTTATAACAAAAAAATTAAATCACAAACAATAAATAAATTTAATCAATGGATTTTATGTATATCTGTAATGCCCGTGACAATACCGACATTAGTCAATCCATTGTTCGTCCAAAATTTGATATAAATCCATTGTGAATATCGTTCGTTTACTATTGAACTTAAGTCTGTTCAAGGCTTATGATATTCGAGGTGGGCCCTTATGGACCCTGTAATTGAAAAACATTAGTTTTTTTCGGAAAAATGCTCATAGATCAGTATTTGCCAATTAAAAACTATTTGCTAAAGTTTGGTCATACTGTGGATTCAGATATACAGAAAATCTTTTAATGACCTAAGGATATTCAGTCATCTCTATCTATTTAAGTTTTCCTGGATCTCCTGCAACGATTTGCCTCTAGTTTCTGGTATAAGGTACTGCACGAAGAAAAGACCTAGGATCATGATGATCGAAAACATATAGAAGGTAATGTGCGGTCCCAGAGATGCGTTCATGATCGGGAAAGTTAGGGTCACAGTAAACGCACACAGCCAGTTCGTCATAACAGCCAATCCACTGGCCAAGCCTTTGATCTCCGGCGCGAACAGTTCACTCATTATCATCCATGGCACTGGCCCAAAACCCATAGAGAAGGAAACCATATACACGATTATACTTGCTAGGGGTATCACTCCAAGGCCAGTGAAGGAAACGTCAACATGTTTAAAGTGGTAATACATTCCTAAAGCTGATAGACATAACGCCATACCGATAGCTGATATTTTCAGGTACAATTTGCGATTGGCTTTTTCTATGATCATCACTGAGATATACGCGCTGATGAGTTGGACAACTCCTATGATTATCGACGAAACATTAGCTGAGATATCCCCAGAAACAGATTCGAAGATGCTTCCTGCATAAAAGATAACAGCGTTGATTCCACTGTATTGCTGGAGAAACATTATTCCAATTCCCGCCATCAGGGCTTTCCTATTGGCTCGAGAAGCAACCAAATCCTTCCAAGTGGCCTTCCGTTGATTGGCCTCGCTAACATAAGTATGGATCTCCAATAATTCTTTTTCAGCGTTCTTGTAATTCTCTCCTCTGAAATACTTCAACATTTCCTTAGCTTCGCCCATCTTGCCCAGTTTGACCAAATACACAGGCGTTTCCGGCATAAAATAAAAAGCCGCACCAAAAACTATTGGCATGATAGCCAAAACCACCGACATCCAATACCAATTCAGGAATGAACCGATCAAATAACTCATCAGTATGCCAGCACAGATGAACATTTGGAAGAACGAGCCTAAGCTGCCTCTAATGGAAGCCTCTGCTATTTCTCCAATGTACATTGGTGCGCAGACGCACATTGCTCCTGCGGAAATGCCAGCGAAAAATCTGCCTATGTATAGCATGGTTGGGCCGTTTGAGAAAATGATGAATGCCCAGTTTATCATGAAGGGTATTACTAAAGCTAGTATGGTTTTCGTCCTTCCGAATTTGTCGGCTAGGTAACCGGCTAGGAGGGCTGATGCTAGAGCTCCTAATGGTACCATGGCTCCTACAATTGCACTTTGGTCTTGTGTGAGGACCTTTTGGCTTTCTAGCTGCGGTATGACTGGAGATGTCCATGATAGAACCGAACCAGTGCATACTGCTCCCAGGGAAACTGAAACAGAAATTAGACACATTTATGAATTGTGATGTAGTGTGTTTTAATTATAAATTGCTTGGTAAATATGCGTGGACAGTATGAAAAAGGTTAGGTTTATGTTAAGATCTCTATAGATCCATGATATATTATGAAATTAGTTTTCAGTTTCTAACCCTCATTTGTTTTTGATTTATGACCAGTGGCCGGACAAAAATGTATGTCTCGCAGTGCTAGAAGTCGCCCAGCTATGAGTGTGCGTAGCGGGCACGCATGAGTCAATGACGGTCGATTGGATTGATATCCATAGGCGCGAAGCGCCTGGTGGTCGGTAGTAAACCTAGTGAATTTAATATTAAATGTTTGTCGTAACTATATGCAACACGTGCCCACTGAAATATTTTACTCATTTCTTGGATATGTATTGAACGATTGTATTACTGCATATTTTTTTAAATTATCTTCAGTTAAATTATTTCGCTTAGATGTCTTAAAATGTCTTAAAATGTCTTTAAACCTTGAAAATGATCTTTCTACATCGCAACTAGTCACAGGCGCAAAAGAATAAACCAACACCAAATTGGAGTATTTTTGAGAAATTCCTTCATCCGTAAATGAATTCGTAGAAATTTGTTTTAAAATATAAAATCCGGATTTCTATGTACTACCGCATCAATTTTTTTTTGTAATTTTTTACTGATTGGTGCTTCAATGCTTCGTAACCTTTCGTACAGAGATTCAATCCTTTGAAAACTGCTTGCAAGTTCAACGTTTTGTTGTTCTAGAAACTTTATGGTTGGCAATCCTTGCGCAAAATTTGTATCAATAAATTTTAATTGTTCATGCAAATCTTGTAATGATAGTACTTTTTTGCAGTCTTTAATACTAACTGCTTCATCAGGCAAATTTAAGACGAAGGGTTTGATGATATCAAAGTTTCTTGCATAAAAAAATGCCGCTTCTAACCATGTACCCCATCTCGTAATAACTGGTTGTGGTGGCAAAGGTAGATTAGGGCACTTTTCCTTGTAAAGAGACAATCTGGAAGGAGCTTTCAATAAATTTTTTTTGCATGTGCTTATTAGCGTATTCACGTCTGGAAATTCTTCCCGAATAAATTCACAAATTCTATGAATAGCGTGTGCATGTCAAACGAAGAATATTTGAAAAATGTTGTTTAAGTAATTTTCCAACTTTTAACATAATCGCAGCAGCGTCAGAAACAAACAGTAATACTTTGGTAGCGTCTGTGATTCCTACTTTTTTATGGCGTCATTTACTATTGTACATATCTCTTCAGCTTTGACGGTACAGCGAAACTGAGTAGATAATAAATATGGTTTATATAAGTCTTGCAGGTCCAACAATCCGACAACGACGTTGACCACACATCTACCCTTCATATCCGTAGTTTCATCTGCAGAAACCCAAATATATTTATCGGATAGTTTTGACTTTATTTTAGAAATTGTTTTGTTATATTGCCCTTGTACGTAATATTTTCTAATTGTGGATTCATCGGGTAAGTCTCGTCCAGTATACTTCTTGATATTTTTTTTAAAAACGGGATTATTAATTTTTGTGAAAGGTATATTAGCAGAAATAAATGTTTCACATAAATCATCAAAAAAGTTTTTAGTTGACGTTCCTGATACATTTTCCGTGTGTTTTTTTGTTTTTACATGAGCCCGAAGACATTGTTTACTACGAATAATTAAATTTCGTGAGCAGAAATTGCAAACCACTTCCCCTTTCTTAACGAACGTGAAAGTATTGCCAAACTCAGCTAGCAAGCGATTTATTGCAGGATTTTCAAACTAAGTACAACTATATAATAAAAAAATAATTCAACTCTAAGTATAAAACAGAAGAACAAATTCGAAATGGAAAATAAAAACAGATATTCACACAAAATTTCAAGAAACAACACAATTAAAAGAAACTGCTCAAATTATCTATCGACGAAGCGGAAATTTAAACAAGGCAAGCGACTGTACTTATTATTTTTGATAGATTCTCCCTTTTTTAGATTCCTTTTATTATGTTAATGATAGGTACTTAACAGACAAATGTACAGGGTAAGTCATAAGATACAGAGAATATTGAAGGAGTAGCAAGAAAAGACCTAAATAAGTATCATTTCTTAGTAAACTTTCAAACCTAAACACATAGGCTAGAAAGTGTCATTAAGTTATAGTTGTATTAATGGACAATCTTTACTAAATATGCTAGTTAGAGATGTTTTAAATTTAATTAACAATACGTGATTGTTATTTCATACAATGTTCAATTTAAAAACAAGAAAAAGTTATAAACATGAAAGTTACAGCTATTTGTGTATCTTTAAAATGATGAAATAATAGGAGTTAACTTGTTGAGAACCGCTGTCTTTTTCAAAAAACTATTTGGAAATTGGAAATTTTATGACACATTTTAAGTGATAGTGCCGGTTACTGATAGTAGCTGATTGTATTGTTATAATCTTAGGATCTCATGCCTAATTACAGGAACTAGGAATATGTGAACACTGGACATGTTTATTGTTTATGGAATAATTCCTCAAAATTATCAAGTTGGGTAAAAGGGTTTCGTAGGAGGTGTTTTCATAGAGATGAAGAGAATAATTGAAGACGTGCGTGGATGAGGGTATTGTGGTATGAAGATGTTATGTTATAAAATCAAGCTTTGCATTAAATTAAAGTTTTTCTTAAACAATTTTTTTTTCTCAACAAGTAGACACAAATCAAAATGCCTGCCTTCAGATTCAGATTCGAATAAAAAACATACCACCATTGGCTGTAACTTGGCCTGTGTGATCATTTAGTTTTCATTATTGTATTTTTGACAAAACAAGTATTTATAAATCTGTCAAATGCTCTGGTATCAAAACTGAAAATGTTACGGATTATTGTTTTATTAAGATAATATTCGTTGCATGCAAATATATTTTAGTTAAAATAAAAAGAAATAAATTATATAGATATATAATATATAGATGATTTCATACATATTCTTACTCTTCACATTATTCGCATTCTTAAAAACTCAAAGAAAAACATGGATTATCTAAATTTGATATCAGATAATTCATATTTTGATGAAGATTCCTGGTATAGACGAGTATTGGAGATAAAGGTGAAATATTTATAAGAAAATTCGAATTGCGAAAGTTATCAATATCATGCAATGAATATATTTTTAGTACCTATTACATTTCTAGTTAGGTTATTTTGCTGTAATTATCTGACCTGTTTATAACCGGAACAAAAGTGTCAATATCGATGGTTTCACACGTATTCTACCACTTCACATTCTTCGACTTCTTAAAAACTCAAAGAAAAACAATGATTATCTAAACTTGATAGCAGATAATTCATATTTTGATGAAGATACATATTCCTGGTATAGACGAGTATTGGAGATAAAGGTGAAATACTTATAAGAAAATATATATGGCGAAAGTTATCAATATCATGGAATGAATCTACTTTTAGTAGCTAGTACCGTTTTAGTTAGGTTATTTTCCTGTAATTATCGGACCTGTTTATAACTAGTGTTTTGTTGAAACCTTTCTAAAGTTAAAACTATGAGTACATACAATAATTTCATAATTTAAAATGTACGTTACAACATTTTAAATAAAGAAATTCTTATCTTGTCTTTAATACATTAATCCTAACTTTTATCCATAGAATTATGCTTTTTCCACTAAAAATACGTTCATATTTGAAGATAAAAATAGAAAATAATGTTACTTACCGCATATTGTAGCTATGTATTGCTTTGACTTTTTAGTCTCTACAAGCATAGGATCTTCGACGTCCATGATAATTTTTCTTATCCTGCCTTATGGAACAAATTTTGAAACTGAACTGAGCTGTAGACTATCAAACAATCTATTATAGATAAATATTTTTATCTTATATAGTATAATGCAAACGCACTTAACATTGGTCCCGATCCATCGTAATTAGTACTAGTTAATACAATGGCTAAAACAATTATTTTTCAATTATATGACTTATCGCTGAGGGCCCGCAATCGAATGACAATATTTACACACCATGTAAGAAATTCCATAATGACTACGTATTTTTGTAATAGTATTTCTATTTCTATTATGTTCTTACCTAACTACATATTATACAGTAGCTATAGGATAGTGCTGGATAATCCGTATTTAAAACTAAATCCAGATAAGAACACAATAAAAGTATAAAGTACACCAATAAATATATCATTATATTGGGATACAATGAAATAATAGGTTTTTAATTGAAATTCATTTATTGAAAAATAATGTACTTACAATATTAATGTACCTATTTACAAAAAAAGAATGTGACTAGTGCCAAAATACTCATTTTTAATAATATAATCTTTGGTTACGTTTATTCTAAATTCGTTTTGTTGAGATCTCGTTGTTTTTTATTATTATCATCTTTTTGGAAACGAATTTATTCATAGTTTCTTTTTAAAATATTCGACTTTCAATTTAAGCATTTTGAACTTTAAAATAAAAATTAGTAACACGTAGAAAATTTAATAAGACTCCAAATTTTTAATTCAATACAAAACATAAATTGATTTTAGTGATTATACAGGTTGGTCTTCTATGCCGAGTCCTCTTTTGGGAGAAAATTAATTCAATTTTACATGGATAGCTATTTTTGAAAAGTTTGGTCACATGGATTACAATAACTCTATACAATACGCACCTAAACAGTTACTTTACGCGAACAGAATTTAAATTTGTTTGTGTTCTATATTTTCGATTTCTTGTGTGCGTCTAGCATTAGAGGGACTGTTGTGTAGGTCTGAAATAGGTTAAAAAAGTAATGACAGTGCGTTAACATGGAGTTTGAACTAGGTACCCCTAAACCTTGAAAATTGAAATCAAATGTTTATTAACAGCAAGTATTAAATAATTATTATTAAGTAAGCTTATTGTTATTGATTTTCATCAGTCCAGCAAATTGTCTTAATTGCTTCAAATGTTATCACTGTTATGACCACCTTACATAAGAACATGTACAAGAGATGGAAAATTAGGAAAATTGATAACACTGTACAGTAAATATCTTTTTAAGACATAAATTTATGGGACATCGGATTAATGCGCTAAATATTCACAAAAAGAAATTGTTGTTGACGTTTTGATCTCATTGCAAGCAGTGCTTCTACTAGAGAAATATTCGGTTTGGAGTGATATACAGCTTAATGAAGTTGCACTGTATGTACTTATTGTTTCTTATTTTATCAAAAAATGATTTGTTTCAAGAGCCATCTCTTTATGACCAGAAAAACAATAACAATAATTTTGTTATATTAAAAAAAATATTATATATCGTTTCTGGCTGTCAAAGTTAAGAAAACACAATTAAATTTGCATTTTGATAAAAAAATCAAAAAACATTTTAATTTTGTTTTGACTGCAATATATTTGCAAGCCACGAATTATCTTAATAAAAAAAATAGTCGATAAACTTTTGAGCTTAGATATCAGAGCATTTGAAAGTTTTCCAATTACTCATTTTGTTAAAATTACAGCAACAGTAAAAAACTAAATAATGTACTACCCTGGCCAATAGCAAAAAGAAATTGTACGAGTTATAACCGATTCTGGTACGCCTTTTTGCTGTACATTCTAAACCTAAAGTCAGACATTTTAAACGTGTCTAGTTTTGGAGAAAAGAATTGTTTTTTGCACTGAATTTCTCAACAACTAGACTCAGTTCACAATTTCTGGTTTTTAGATCATATTCTACGAAAAAGAAACACACCACAATCACTGTCAATGTCACTGGTTCAATTTCTTTAATTTTAGTATAGGTTAGCCACTGAAAGGTTTATGGATTATTTTTGTATTAAGCTAATAATTGTGGTAAGTAATGTTAGTTGCAAAACACATAATACGTTAATAAATTTTTCTTAACTTTTACAGCCGATAGTAAAATGTCAATATTTCTTTAATATCATTAAAAAAAGTACTGTAATTGTTTTTTTAGGTCGTATATCATTTTAAAGGGGTCAAAGAAGAATTTTGATAAAGTAAGAAGACGACAGCTTTAATAGCTTTACTTGTACTGTACCTCTGGGCATTTTTTACTTTATCATACGCAGTATGTAAAGTATTGTAATCATGCCAAAAAAATTTTTTGAGATTTTAGCGGAAATATGTCTTTTTGGGTCCCCTGAACATTTTTGACCAAGGTACAAAAAAATGTCTGTGTGTGTGTGTGTGTGTGTGTGTGTGTGTATGTGTGTACCCGTTTTTTGTGGCGACGGTTCCGGAGAAACTACTAAAGGTATCGAGACGAAACTTCATACTTAGAAGTTTCATAACCAAACTTAGAGCTGAAAAGCTTTCTGTTGAAGACGGTCCAAAGGAACTGGAGGTTTAGTCTTAGCATTTTTCAAAGATTTTGCAAATAAGCCGCCATTTCTGGAATTTCGTCGAAATAGTTAACTAATAAATTAAATATGAGGAAATTCTGAATAATTTATCACTATGACATTTTTTGGTACAATCAATAGTTTAGCTGCATGAGCAAATTCTATTTCTACGAGATCGGTCGTACTGCCTGAAAACTAGTAGCCAGGATTTGTCAGATTTTTTGATTCTAATGACAGTAGGTAGTGTCTAACGCTAATGTTTTGACAATAACTTCTGTCAATATAAGCTGCGTTCGCATATTGCATTACACTTTTTACACCCAATAACACGTAAGTGTCATTTGGACGGTGTACCCGGTGTCAACGGAGTACAATATCCAAACGCAGCTTTAATCGACATATCTGTCTAGTTCTACTAGTTTTATTTTAATGCAGACATGGCCGATCTCGATCAAATAGAATCTCATGCAGCTAAACTATTAATTTTATACATAGTATGATAAAGTCAAGTGCCTGGCCACATCAGATTTTTACTTTATTTCGCTTTAGGCTCATGTAAATAATAAATAAATTTAAGCAAATAAATTTAGACCTCTTTGGGCTTTTCGAAAAGTACACGTGATGGGAAATTGTTGAGTTCGGATCCGTCTATCAAAATTATTATAATATAATCATGATCTATCAAAAACACCTACTAACATTCCAATCATAAAATCCATGTTCTCCAGATGAACCTCCATTGAACCTCGTTCAATGGATGTACAGATGTACACTGCCGCTCATGGAAGTTCGGACACATAGTAAACATATAGGAAATAATAATAAAAGCACTGATAACGTAGCAATAGGCACCTCTATTTCTACCAAATAGCGAACATATTCCTAACGTTGATTTCCAGTAACATACGAGAGCATTTAATGTGCTCATTTAAAATCATTTTTATATTTAATTATTATGCAACATTTATACTGTCTTGTAACTGGTTGTTGGAAATTTTCTAGTTTCCATTAAAAAGGATTAAATACGAAATAACAAATAGTCATAAATATTGCATCTCAGACACATGTTGCGACCCCATTTTTACCAGATTTTTGCATCAAATGCTCGAATTCGTATCCAAACGAGTCTGTGCCTGCAATCTGTAGTTTGCACAAGAAAACTCTGTCACGCGGAAGACATCATGCGACGCGGAAAGTCAACAAGCAAGGAACAGCGTTCTGTAATTATCGCTCTTCATCAGGAACGATTGTCAGTTCGTGAAAATGCTAAAAATAAGTCAATGATATGTGACACTCTTCACCAATATGAAGAAACATGGAATTTGGATGACGTGTTCGGTCGGGACAATCACGTATAATTTCCCAAGCGGATGAAGAACGATTAATATTAGTTTTTAAGCAAAACAGAAAATTGACCGCACCTAATATCACATCTGAAGTCAATCGCGATCGTGAAAGAGCAATTTTCGTAAGCACACGGAAATGACGTCTCCAAGCGGAAAATCTGCATGGACGCGTTGCCGTACGCTAACCATTGCTTGGTCGGGAAAATCGTCAGACACTACTGCTTCCAGTCTTCATTTGTTCAACTTCGATGTCTTCGTGCCCACTGAAGTCGTTTCTGACGATTTCCCCGACGAAGCAATGGTTTTCGTACGGCAACGCGTCCATTTACATTTCTCACTTGGAGTCGTCGTTTCCCTGTGCTTACGAAAATTGGTCTTCCACGATCGCGATTGACTTCAGAGGTGATTTTATGTGCGGTCAATTTTCTGTTTTGCTTAAAAATTAATTTTAATCGTTCTTCATCCGCTTGGGAAATTATTCGTGATAGTCCCGGCCGAGCACGTCAACCAAATTCCATGTTTCATTGGTGAAGAGTGTTGACTGACTTGTCGTTGACTTATTTCTTGCATTTTCACGAACTGACAGTCGTTCCTGATGAAAAGCGATAATTACAGAACGCTGTTCCTTGCTTGTTGACTTTCCGCGTCGCATGATGTCTTCCGCGTGACAGAGTTATCTTGTGCAAACTACAGATTGCAGGCACAGACTCGTTTGAATACGAATTCGAGCATTTGATGCCAAAATCTGGTAAAAATGGGGTCGCAACATGTGTCTGAGATGCAGTATTTATGACTCTATTTTTTATTTAGTATTTAATCCTTTTTAATGGAAACTAGAAAATTCCCAACAACCAGTTACAAAACAGCATAAAAGTTGCATAATAATTAAATATTAAAATTATTTCAAATTAGCTCATTTAATAATGTCGTATGTTACTGGAAATCAACGTTAAGAATGTGTTCGCTATTTGGTAGAAATAGAGGTGCCTACTGCTACGTTATCAGTGGTCTTATTATTATTTTCTATATGTTTACTATGTGTCCGAACTTCCATGAGCGGCAGTCTATGTTAATATAACATTATGGTTTTTCATTTTGGACAAATGAGCTGCTCTATTAATAGTTATACTGCAGAAACAAAAAAAAGCAGAGTTAGCAAAAAACTAAGAACACGTTACTGTACCCGTCAAGCACGTTGTGCCATAGTTCCTTATCACATCTTGTTTGATAGGTACCGTGACTGGTACTTGATATCCTGAAAGCCTTTTCATGTGTTTTTGAAACACTGACAGCGTTTCTTTAAAGTGGTGTACTCAGGTGTCCAAACAAAACATGAACTTTAAATGTATATTAATTTATGTCTACGATCATAAAGTGACATTTTACATCTTAGTTACCGGGACGAAAACAGCTACCTTTGCGCCCTATGGCGATAAAGATTCTTTACGCGCCCGATGGCATAAAGGATTGCCATGGTTAGATTTCAAATATATCAAATATTTGTCATTCAAATTGTAAATTTTAAATCGTCAATGTCAATTATTGGCGAGTAAGGTTATTCTGTTTGACAATTAATTGTCTGTATTGTCACTCATCAATGTCAATTATTGGCGATTAAGGTTATAAGTTTGCCAATTAATTATCTGTATTGTCACTCAACTCCGAATTGTTTGTATGGGTATTCAACTCCGTAGATACGCTGTCACTTGATAACGTCAAAATATTTATTAATATTATTATGATATTATTCAAACAGAGGAAAAAGCCATTGTAGGACATAAAATTTTGTATGTACCTCGGGCGTCACTTGATGTTTATACCATCGGGCGACTTAAAAAGCGCGAGGGCCGATAGGCCCGAGAGCTGTCACCCTCGGGGCATAAACATCCGTCTAATGCCCTCGGTACATAAATAACTATTTATACACATTATAAGACACTATTTTTTCTTAAAATGATTCCCTCTATAGCAGGTATGTAACCATTTTTTATTTGTTTTTGATTGTTCTCATTTTCATTTGCACCGTTTCTAGTTTCCCATATTATCATTCACAATGTCAAAGCGTTATTCATTGGGATTACTCATCCATATTACCACAACTTTACATTTTACACTTCCTCCATCATTCTTACAAACTGTTTCCACCCAACCAACCAAATCAATTTATGTCTTGCATTCAAATACCCTGTAATTCGCAACACTCCTGCGTCCATCTTTACATCTGATTGCTTTAACCATTCTCCAAACAACGGTAAACATCGAATTCCACCTACATTATCTACCTATAGAACAGAGGTCATGTATTCAACCCATTGGTGCCGTGCACCCTCATATGCCTATTCAAATTTCCACTTTGAGAAAACCTCAGCAAGCACAGTTTGCACTCGTAAGGTTTTTCGCCGCTATGGATCCGCAGGTGTTTCGTCAGCGTGCTGCTATCGGAAAACGCCTTCCTGCACTGCCTGCATCGATATGGACGCTCACCGGAGTGCGTCCTCATGTGCGTCGTCACCGATGATGATTGGGAGAAACGTCGGTCGCAAACTGGGCATCGAAATGGCTTCTCTCCGCTGTGCGTGCGCACATGCGCAGTCAGGTTCGCCGCTTGCGAGAAGGACTTGTTGCAATCGATACAACGGTATGGTTTTTCGCCGGAATGTGTCCTGAGGTGGGTTTTTAACGTGCTTGGGCGAGCGTAGCTTTTTCCTGAAACAGAAAATTAATGATTTTTTTTAATATGTAAGAGGATTGGGTAAGTGGACCGGGAGGATTTGACAGATGGGTGATGGTAGTCATGACCCATCCAGTTTAACACACGAATTTACTGAGCAAATTCTTCTGTCAAAGAAGAATGGAAAGATGACCCGAAATTCGATGTGTTGTGTCAGATTAGTATTGCCTATGTGGTAACCGTTATAAAGCAAGTGATAAGCTATGTGGTCGTTTGCGGACTTTCTTCTGTTTTCCCTTTGTTTACAATAGGTACAGCTTTGTGTTTAAAATATCCAGTTGCTACAGATACATAATGCGTCTGTTGGTAGGTATCTATCTGTCAAAATCTAACTAACCATGGGTGAATCTGAGCGCGTTTCTAACTTTCTTAAATGTTGGCTATGGAAAATCTGACTGTCAGTATTTTTTTAATGTACAATTCTGTGACAATACTCGATATTGCTCGATATTGCTCGTCAGTGAGTAGAAATTGAGAATTGTATAACTTACCCTCACATTAACAAATTAACATTTTATAATAACGTGACTATACACAGATAGAATTTTTTGTTTATCTCAAAGAAATATTTGTTTGACGAGAGGCAACGATATATTTATTTGGTACAAAGACTGTTTATTTGAATCAAAACAATATTACTTTACTCGAAACAAATGGTATTTGACTCAAATAAACATTCTTTGTAGCAAATACATATATTTTTTGCCTCTATTCAACACACATTTATTTGATATAACAAAAATTTCTATCTGTGTAGTATCCAGAAAAATTACGTACAATAACAAATAACCATAACAATCACTGATATTGGTTCAGGGCGAGTCGGAAAAACGGCACGCTAGTAATTAAAAATAATAGAGATTTGAAATTTTGAAATCAGGTATTATAATCAAAATGCAACACGGCTATGCTATACAGTTATTTGATTTAATTCATATGAGACATCACCAGCTGTTAACTTGATTTTTTTAAATGGAATTTAAAAATTAAATGAGTACGAAAAGTTTTCTAAATAATATCTATAATACGGTAATATAACCATTTTATAAAAAAATTCTATAAAAGTTTTTTTATACAGGTTTTCTACAGATTATAACGAGACTTGTAAGATAGGTGGCCTTAAAAAAATGTGACGTCACCTGTCTCAGAAGTGTAACTTAAAATAAAAAAAATACTGCAAGATTAAAGCGTGCCTTGTAGTATATCCTTTCTAATTCCGAATTCCAAAATTTCACATCACTGACATTTTTAATACCTTATTTAGCTTTATAGACACCCGGAGAAAACAGATAAAATGAATTAAAATAATCCAGAGAAGGCGCAATGATTATGGTTATTATTTTGACTCAATTAACTGTATCAATAGCACAATATGAATCTAAATGTGTTTCATCAACATTGTAATCATTGTATCTATGCCTGTGACAGTTTCATCATCATCATTGTAACTATGCCTGTGACAGTTTTTGCGTCAACTGTTTATAAATAATGACTTTTGCTAGACAAATAAAAGATTTTATTGTAGGTATAGGATCTCTCTGGGGACACACTGTATATAGTATAAGTAAAACATAATAATATTTCAGTACATGAATACACTATGATTTTAATAAAGAAAACCAGTATGTACCCACAAAAGAAAAACACCACAGTTAGTTAGACTTAGAGCATTGTCCTAGCGACGCAAAGGTCTCTGTTTCAAACCCAGGTAGTGGCTGTAATGTTTAGAAATTTAATATTTACGCCGCCCGTACAATCTTTTTCAGTTTTATAAAGTCTCAGTCTACCGCCTGATGTGGCCAAATGTTACTAGAAACAGCTTCCCTTGAAAACCAAAGATTTTGTAAAATTTACGATCCTGACTTACGATACCGTTCCTTGCGTCGCATCACATATATGTCGTACGTAAAACCGGGCATAGGCTTGACAAATTAAACAACGAGCTAGAAAGCCTGTTGCAAAGCAAATTGAGCAGAGGATAAACACAATTTTTATAAAAACATGTATCTTGAATGAATAGTACATGACTCTTTTTACTTCCAACCACTCTACCCACACTACTATTAATGGTACCGCATAAACCGAAATAGATATCTAAGCATTGACTCGTAAGTTGATAGAGTTGATGGACTCTGGACAAGGCAAGTTTTTAGGCAAGAATTGAATAAAATGTTGACTGTTCGTATGGGAGAGACCAAATTAAGTAAAATAGTGTCCATAATAGGTCCATAAATGAACCGTTGTCAACATAATAATATATGGTAGGAAATGTCGAATCGTTGCGAAACGTGGGATTGTGATTATTGCTGTGGACATACGTTTATAGGGCACTAATTGGCTAACTTGAAATTGTGTTCGAATCAAAAAAGTGCTTTTATATGCCTTTGCTCGGTTTATTTTTTCTGCACTAGAAACATGATATATACTCAATATAACAATTTGTTTGCGGAAAAATATAACAATAATATGACACATTTATGATTTTATTGTTAGGGAATTACATTTGCAACCTGCTTCACATGCCTTGTTGCAATACATTCCACAAAATAAGAATTATCTTTTTAGCCACTTTGCAGTTTAAATTAGTATTTCTAGACTATATTTAGAGGTGTCACCAACCGTTTT
The DNA here is from genome assembly GCA_963966075.1 of Aphodius sticticus. NCBI lineage: Eukaryota > Metazoa > Arthropoda > Insecta > Coleoptera > Scarabaeidae > Aphodius > Aphodius sticticus. The sequence continues at coordinate 62,440,698 of OZ014509.1, forward strand.
AGGTGTACCTACTTAAAACAACTTAATGTTAGTACCTATGTGTAATGAATTTAGGATTGATTTCGCAGTAAAGTGGATATTATTAATATTGAAAATGATATAATATTAATATTAAGCATGCTGATAAGTACTATCAGAGTAGGTGTGTTTTGACGTCAATGATGAAGGAAACGTAAATTCTAATTTGAAGATCCGATTAATGATTAGAGTTTTAATTAATAAATGTGATGTGAGTGCTGTGCGAATTGAGTTTTAATGAAGTATACAGATTAGAACTGCAAAGCACAGTTAATATTCCTTATCAGAAACACCATAAGTAGATCTGCAATCTATAAGAAAAAAATTCTGTAGGCATAATGCAGATTGCAGACAAAACTTCTTTGGCATCACACAAATTAAAACTAACTAATCAAGTACACAACCTGAAAAGGAACTTCAGGATTGAGGGAAAGAATCTTAAAATCTTTTGAATGTGATAAAAATTGTGGCTACTTCAATAATTACAGAAAAACACTAAATTGCATGTAATGTAACTTACCACAAATATTACAAACGTTGGGCTTCTGTGGATCTTCATCCATACCCAAACTATGTCTTCTCCTAGGTGGCGAAAACACGCCAGACTTATAGGAACCAGCAAACATTTGTGGCTCCTGCTGAGGTCGAAAATCAGCCGTGAAGGAATATGTAGTACCACCATACGTAGGACTCAGCAAACCTTGAGTTTGATACGCCACTGGTGAAGGTACTTGAGGATTGGCACTCCATTGGACCTAAACCATAAAAGTTTCTTTATTTTCTGTCCACTATTTCATTTTTTATATCCAATATTTCACCATTTTTCTTACTAACCTGTGGACAACCCATGTCCACACTGGGGTAACCAGCGTTTGGATGGTAACCCATGGTCATGTTCATGGATACGTTGACGGACATGCTTGGGAAAACTGGAGTTTGATGAGTCAAAGATTGATCTACTGGTGTTCCACCATATCCAGTTGGTGAGAGTAAATACTGAGAGGCGTATAAATTGTGTTGGTCTAGTTTCTCACTGGGAAGTTGTTGTCCTGGGTGGACTACTGCGTGCTTCAAGGATAATAGGACATCGGCCATATCTGCCGGCTGTTGCCTAGTATTCTCTCTAAAGGATAGATTCGTTTGACCTAATTGGCAAGATTCATTCCTGAAAGCAAATTGATTTCAGCTTCTATTAATTGAGTTTTTTTATAAAGTTAATAGTTTGAACATGAATCGAAATTGTTCTCACGCGGAAGATCTCGGAAGGAGAATTGCTACCAATTTTAACAAAGTTCTTTTTAGCTCGTTTTGTTGACGTTACCATAGTTACTAATTTATTCCGAAAACGGGTTTTTGAACCGCAATACAGCAAAGTCACCGAATAATAACAAGGAGTTAACTGAAGGATTAGAATTATAATACCTGCTATATAAATGTTCATCTGGCTTTGACAATTTTGCAATTAACTGATAAAAGCGTTAATTCATTTTTATTATATACGCCGATTACCATATCTTTTTCAATTCAGTGTCCAAGAGTTCAATGAATAATTTATATATAATCTTATTGATATAATGATATATCGATTTCCGGGTGGAAACCGCGTTGAGGACGTTGAAGCAGTCAACGTTTCGCGCTCTGTTGCAAGAGGCATCTTCAGGACTAAGTTATCAAACCAAGTGCTAAGAAGATGTTCTCTAAGGTATCAAACCAAGTGCTGAGAAGATCTTCTTAGCACTTGGTTAGATAACTTAGTCCTGAAGATGCCTCTTGCAACAGATCGCGAAACGTTGACTGCTTCAGTCCTCAATGCGGTTTCCACCCGGAAATCAACATATCGTTGACTCAGACCGCGGAAGTCTACAATCTAGATATACAATCTTATTCTTTAAGTCAAGTTAAAGTAGGAGAACCTTGTGCAATTGTTAAATAATTTAAGCTTTTTTAACTAACAAAATAAAGTGCAACACAGTAATATTATAAAGTACCTACATCGCTTATAGTTCTTCCAGCAAATCAACCGATACATGTCATCATTTCAGAATGTATCTCAGGCTCGTTCACTTATGTCTACGTATCGTATGTCGAGAACCAGGCGTGGTCATATTATTTGTTATAAATGACGGACTACATTAATTTCGTAAACAAGTTTTCTTCTGTATCTTGATATTCTCGGTGTACCATTACGGTGCTGCTTATTTTGTCAATAATTCTTGTTCAAAGGCCACCCCTTCAAAATGTTATATAACCTGATAAACAATTACAGTATTTTTTTATAATTTTAGAAGATATTTGGGTCGCTATCGGTTGTTAAAATTATTAGTTCAGTTTTTAGTTTTAGTTTATTTTTATAGTTTATTTTGCTTACCACAGTTATTAGTTTTTATTAAGTTTTGAGTGTAATTATTAGAATTAGTTTTCACAGATTTACAATTATTTAATTAGTCAAAAATACAATAAATGAAAGAAATCTAACAAGTGGCAACTAATTCTGAAGTGCCTTTTTTTGTAAGGTCTAGATCTGAAAATAGAAATTGTCTTCTTCTTGTTTCTTTTTAATTTTTAAAATTAAATTCATTTTTCTTATCTTTAACAGTCGGTTAATGCTTTGTAGGTGATATAACATTTTCAAAGGATAGCCTTTGAAATAAAAATTGTTCACAAATCAAGGAGCATACCAATACAGAATGTTCAATTTTCTGACTGAAAATTTATACAATTGCCGTTAAATTAGACAATTTGCTTCTTATCTTTTGTGGCCTTAAATTTGGCTTCACTCTAAGTAAATAATTAATCTTTCTTCATGCATCCACCACAATTTTAGTATTAATGAATAAACCTTAATGGTCTATCTTCCACAGCGGCAATATGAAAAAAAAACATTTCCTGTTTTAATCATTACACCCCCACCGTCGCTTATGTCCCGCTTTTACTCACTCAAATTCTCGTAGAATGGTAAAAACAACACACCAAATTGAAGATAAAAAGCATATAATTTCCCGTTTAGTGGTAGATTTTTGTTTCTTTTGCTGATAAATCTGTTACTGAATCCCACATACAATTGACGAATTTTGTGATTTTTTTTACGGAGGACACAAGTTAAAGTTGCAAAAGTACTCCATAATAGGTCTAAGTTACACCTTCCTCTATAAGTGTACAAAACTTCTAAATGAATGTACAATTATCACAACAAGTAATATACCTATATGCATAGTTTGATGTATAACATGAGAGAGTTGATACCAAAGTAAGCCCACTACGGGTGCTAGTTTTGTAGGACGTAGTAGGTCTGGGATTCCCTTTCTGTATGTAGGGTTTTTTTATCTTACAAAATTTACAATACTTTTCTTGAATGAAGGGCCCTGTTCATAAGGTGTGTTACCGGTTTTGGCTATATGGTACTACCAAACTATTGTGTAAAAATGTACTGTTTTGGAGATAATTGCATTTTACATTGATGGTATGAAGACTGGTCGGCTTATATTTACATCGAAAGATACATTTTCTATTGGTTATTATGATCCCACATAGACAATAAGGATACTTTTGTTTCACTTCATTTTCAAATAAGTAATCTTGTATCGATAAATACCAGTGTTTTAATACAATCGAAGTTATTTCAAAACAGTAGATTTTTACAAAATTTTTGTTAAGTAAAAAAACTAAATATTGGAACACCATTCTTGGAACGGAAATAGTTTTATAGATGTAGTAAAAATTGATAAATCTTCCATTATAAATAGAATTTCATTATAACTTATATTACATTTTAAAACTTATAACTTAATTTTAAAACATTGATTTTAATTTATTTACAATTTTAGTATGTTTTTGATTCAGAACTTGAGACATATGAAAACATTAGTAGTCTTTTTTCTTTGACCGTAGTATAACTAAATTCATATGTATCTCAGAGTAATACCCATAACATCGTGCAATAATCTAGGAATTGAATAACACCAGCAAAATTGTATCGATCCTAGGTTTATATCTACGGATATTATTTAAACCTTAACCAAGATTACATTCAATTACAAATACATGCGATCCCAAAACAAAGATCACATTTAGATCTGAATAAAAAAGATGTGAATCACTTCTTTATCTCTGAAGTGTAATATTTCTTAGATAAATATATGAAATATTCGACAGTTACATTGATAAACTTAATAATATTGAACACACCTCTATTAGATTGTTGTAATCGTTTTATAGACTGTGTTTTTTATGGACTATTTAGACCATTACTGTTTTCCTTGCTTATTATCTCTCTCTTTTAACTGTAAAACTTGTTTAAATGTTCAATTTGTTTATCATTATCACTGAATATCTATCTTAATCATTTATAATTAAAAATAGTAGCTTTCCGAATTTTTATTTTCACTTTACTTGGAAATCTCAGTAAAACATTTTTAGAATGTTGAAAAAAAATAGTAACCACAAGTACTTACTTGTACGGCGTATTTTGTCCGTTAGAACAGGGTGAGAATGGAAACAGCGACGGTAACGGTTCGAGGTCGAGAGGGAGGGAGAATGATCCCATATCCTCGGTCCAGCAGGAGGACAGTTCGTCCTGGCAGGACTGCCCGGAGCACGAACTCTGACACGGAGGTATGGCGGATGTCCAGTTGCATTCGACCTGCAGCCCAAACTGAGGGTTGTTAGGGACGTAGTTGCCGTCCATCTTTGGGGTGGTTCCTACGTCTCCTTTAGCAACACCCCTGCCCTCAAATCTGCGCGTACCTGGAAGATATAACACACAGTTCATCTCAAGTTTACAATCAACTGCCTTGAATGTTTCTCTTACTATATAATTCAGGATGGTGTCATATGTTTATACTAAAAGCATAGTTATACTATTTCATAAATTCCACAAAACATAATAGAGTACCAGCTTAATTATAATAAAATTAAAAGCCTGAATCTAATAGAAATAATTACAGAACTTCTGAATATTATTGAATTGGTGATTTATCCTGTATTGTAGATAAATCACCAATTTAGTACCTAAAGAATTCGATCAAGTCGTGTTTTTTTTTAAGGATATCATAAAGGGTATCATAAAGGATATCATGCATATTTATAATAAATGTGACTGAGTAAACATAATTTTACTCCAAGAAATCTTTTGTTTCTACAGAGGCAAAGAAATATTTCTTTCCTGATAAAGATGTATTTGTTTGGTAGAAAGAAAGTTTATATGTGTCAAATAATTTAAGATTCTGTTAAAAATTGCAATTAGTATATAATAAGGAACGATATTTACTTAATTCAAATAATTATTTTATAGTGAAAGAGTTATGGTTTTTAGAATTAACGAAATTGTTGGTTGAGCTAAATGTGACATTTTAAGGTTGAAATAAATGGTTCTTTGATTAAAGAATTAATGTAGTAGATTATTTATTGAACAGAACTTTTTGGAAGGTACAGTAGAGCAAAATCTCCACTTGTCGCCGCCTTTTGGGATTTTGTACATCTTCGACCGGTGGTTAATCTTCCCAGACAACGCGGGACTATCTCGTCCATATTACGATATATAAGCAACGTAATTACGACATAAGGAAGATCAGGTTAGATGCAAAGTTGTACGTTGATTCGGAATCGGAACTTGAAACTACGGGCTCTATAATCTCGAACAGACGGCCTTTTTAACAATTTTGCCAACTGGCCGACTGGCTTGCACAAGTCTATTATATATAGGTACTGAGGATCTTAACGATCTAACAATACAGTTGGATAAGGTATTCACACTAACAAAAACATTCATTTGAATCAGAATTTGCTTTGTTTGACCAAAGTACGCGAATTTTTAAACCAAATCAAAAATATTACGTTAAAAGAAAGAAATCTCTTTTTGTATGCAAAATTATTTGTTTGATTTAAAATGAGATTTCTTTGCGAAAGGAAACGTAGTTTTAAATGAAAACTTGTATAGAAATATTACCTACTTTAAAGGAAAGTACTTTTTTGTATATTTGTATTTATTTTTATATTTATATTTAAAATATTCCAAATAAATCAATCATTACAAGCAAATAAACTAAAGTATTCAATAAAGTAAAGTAAATATTTTTATGCCAAAGAAATGTTTGATGAAAAATAAATTCAAAAGAATATATTTCTTAAAACAAAAAATCTTTTCTATAGGTGTAGTTTCATATGAAAGATAAATGTTCAACGAATTGGCACCGAATAGGGCAGATTTATTAAAAAATTGTCACAAAATGTAAAAAATAATACTAAATTTGAACACATTGAAAACCTTGAATTTCTAAACTTCGAAGAGAAAATGACTGACAACTCTGTGAAGTTCATTACTGATGGTAACTACAATAAAAAGTGAGTCCAAAAAACCGGTAAAAAAAGCCCGGTGATTTTTGCTTCAAAGCATAAAATCTTTTATATTCAATGTTTAACCTTTCATATAAAGCTTTTTCTGATAGCTTTAAAAAGTGGAGAAAACGAGTCTCTTTGGCTCCTTTATTTTGGTGAATTAAATTAGAAAATTCAGCTTTTGCTACAAACCCATATAGTTCTGAACTCCATGACGTGTTTTTATGACGGCGCGCCGCCTTCCGTCTGGACACTCGAATTTATGTTAAGCCGGGCCTACACATTCTTATACTTGCCAAATATCAATTATTTGCCACATGTTAAATATTTGGCAAATATATTTGCCACGCATATCAAAATTTTTCTTATTGACTGGTCTAAACGACGCCATGAGTGATTTATTTCTCCTTTTAAGTTCGTTCACCGAATATTTTTCATCCATCCTTGACTACCGGCTGATTTTTATAAAACTCAAAAAAATCTATGACATACCAACAAATTTGTACAATGTTCGTTTGTGATTTCGGACCGTCAGTGTTGCACTGCAACAGTAAATGCATCGGACATTGATGCATCGCCACATAGCATTTTCTAATACGTGAAAATCTTCTTTGAGGACTTGCTACATGTGCGTACCGAATGGGCACTAGGCATTTTTTTGATTAGTTCGCCTTATTAGCAGATTAGCTTTAATTAACAAGCAAAGTTTTATTTTCTAATGCCGACATATTTTTAATTACATCAGTGCAGAATTCACTGCGTACTAACAAGGGCATTCTTTTGGAAATTTACAAAAAAAATATTGACGAAACTGTTTGCTTCATTTTAATGATTTTTTGTTTAGAAATAATTACGAAATTTGTTTCTCGTACATTTTTTTATTTTTTTTTTAATAACTAGAGGGTGACCGGTTTCGCTAATAGCATCATCAGACCCTCCTGCAAATTACAAAAGGAGACTTAACCTAACTATTGAACTTTAATAACATTAAAATTACTTACGTGTCAAAGATATAACATATACAGTTAGACGCACTCACAAACATTTTAAAATATGACATGAAATTGTAGATATAAAATAATAAATATATATAAATTAATTAAAAACTGTATACGGGACTTTCACTTAGCACAATACTGAATACACACATAATCTTTTTCGAAAGTTGGTATAGAAGAAAACTTTAACCGACTTTGAACAACACTGTAACTACGTCCATAGATACCGGTAGATGGGAGGCGTTGTCAATTGGAGTTGATCGTTTAATATGTTGTACCGTTGTTCTCGTTCATGTTTTTCGATTTGATAAGCCTCCAAAAGATCTAATTGTCTCCCCTTGTGGGCTCTATGTAATATTTTGATGTTTTCATCGTCCTTACTTCCATGTCCTGTCTCTAACATATGTCTTCCAAAATTAGATGTGTGTTTTGCTTTTCGATGTTCATTTATTCTGGTTTTCAACTTTCGTCCAGTTTGTCCTATGTAGATACTGTTGCAATCGTCACATTTGATACTATACACTCCACTTTGGTTCATTTTGTCTGTCTTTCCGTTGTCCTTAAGTTTGTTATATACCACGGATGTGATTTTAAAGGAGCAGATAATATTATGTTTATAAAGAATTTTCCTTATTTTGTCTGATATGTTACCAGTGTACGTGAGTCCTCTATATGTCGGTTGGATGTTTATTTCTTGTTTGTTAAGCGCATCATTCCTTCTTTGTTTCCTTTTAACCATTTTATCCACGATGTCCGTTTTAAATCCGTTCTCTCTGGCTATTTGTTTGATAATTCTTATTTCCCTCTTATAATTATTTTCTGTAATTGGTATGGTGTGGGCTCTATGTATATATGATCCGATAGCAGCCAATTTTTGAGTGTGGTGATTGTGTGAACCACTTGGAATTATTGCGGAACAAGTTGTTTGTTTTCTAAAAATTTCGAATGTAAAGCATTCTGTATCTCTGTGGATCTTCAGGTCTAGGTAATTCAGGCTATTGTTGTCTTCTCTTTCTATGATGAGGCTATTAGCGTCTTCTCTTTCTATGATGAGGCTATTGTCTTCTCTTTCTCTGATGATGCTATTAGCGAAACCGGTCACCCTCTAGTTATTAAAAAAAAAAATAAAAAAGTGTACGAGAAACAAATTTCGTAATTATTTCTAAAGAAAAACGTACACAGTATGGATCAAACATATATATATTTTTTGTTTAATTCATCATCTTTCTGTATTATTAATTCGCAACATCTAATTTTAGCAGACTGTAAAACAATACAATTGGTCATTTGATGTGAACAAGTTTAAATAAATTATTATTTTAATGAGAAAAAATATATATTTTTTTATTTAAATTAGGAAGATATTGCCCATAAAAGAAATGTTAGATATGGTTTCTTCGTCATCTTTAAAGTTCTACTAAATCCAATTGTACCACTAGGTTCGTTGTATAAATATGTCCTAATATTGTCTGAAATACAGATCAATTAGCTTCTGAAACAAAAATTTAAACAAATAAGCTTTCAAAATATAACCTTTTTGTAGAAGAAAACAGCTACACATAATTTTTCTCTACTATTAAAATATCTTTAACCGCTTTCGTTTCTATTCAAATAATAAACATCATAAAAATCGATAAATATATAAATATAAGCAAAAAATAAAACCTTTTTGTTGAATAAAAAAGCTACACAAAAGTTTTCTCTACTATTAAAATATCTTTAACCGCTTTCGTTTCTCTTCAAATAAAACATCATAAAAATCGACAAATATATAAATATAAGCAAAAAATATAACCTTTTTGTTGAATAAAAAAGCTACACAAAAGTTTTCTCTACTATTAAAATATTTTTAACCGCTTTCGTTACTCTTCAAATAATAAACATCATAAAAATCGACAAATATATAAATATAAGCAAATAAAGTATAATTTTCCAAATAAATTATTTTATAGACATGCTGTCTATAAAATTTTGATGATGAGTATTACTCGAAGAGAAACGAAAACGATTAAAAATATTTTAATAGTAGAGACAATTTTGTGTAGCTTTTTTATTTAACAAAAAGGTTATATTTTGGAAAGCATCAACTTAGGATACACTCTGTATATGGTGTATGTTTTTCTTGGAAAGAAATAACATTACGTTTATGTGGACAGGTAAAAACAACAATATTTTTTTTTTATTTCTGTCTGACGGTTTGCGGAAACTGTCTGTCTGACGGTTTCCCAAATTACAATTTTATGCGGTTTTCGCCCTTTAGAAAAATCAAAAATCTTACTGATAATTACAAATCTATTGTCAATCTTCATATACGACCTACTTGACACAATACGAAATTAAAAATTGGATAAATTAAACAGCGTACTAAAATGTTCATCGAGTGCAAATAAATGAAACCAATATTTGTCGCCTAGGCACTTGCTATATCCACTTCAACTGGATATTGCAAATACCAAGTATTCGTCGTAAAAAACCCGTCCGCATATTCGACGGTTGGCTGTCGAATATATAAATCTATTTTTGTGGTGGACTCGATACGAATTGAATAGAACTGTTTTTTTCTTTTCACACATAATCGTATACCTACTTGGCAAATTTTTAATATTTGGCAAGTATACGGTGAATACACTCACCGACTTTTTTTTAAAACTTTTGTGAAGCAAAAGGTATGACTGAAATGGCTGATGTAGCAAATGACATTTTTACCCAAAAAGAAAGTCACGTTTTCGACAGATAATGCGACGCGATAGAATGTTTTAAGTAGACTGAATAGAAATCTTGAAACTAGAACCAATTTTCTGATGCCTTTGAACTTACAGCTTCATAGCTGTAAAGTTCAAGGTCCAAACATTTATTTAAACATACTTACATAATTCTGAAAAAAATAATAATATCATTAAATCATTAAATGTGACTAATAGAATTCTTAACTAGGCTCAAATGGAAGCATATGAAACTACACCACAGAGTTGTCCCAAAGTTTTTCGCTTCCTAGTTTTAAACCTACAACTTAGAGAATTATATGAAGTCGGTTCACTTCCTTTTGGAAAGCATAAACCCCTTTCATGATTTGTTGGACATGATGGTTACATTTTCCTTTGACCGTTACATTCAAGAGTCTTTCGGTTTTCAAGTTAATGTTTACAACAAGAAAACTTTGATTTTTGGGAATTCTAATATTGATTCATTTAAATAATTCAATTTGGTAGAGCTCACAAATTGTTCAATGAAACCATATGTTCCGCATAACAATTGCTCAATCACCGATGATATATTAGCTTTACCCATTTACACTAAAACATAAACCGTATAAAGCCGTATAACGATAATTAAACTCATAGGTAATATATACCCCTCTGCCATATATTTGAAATCCAATCCCAAATAGAACAAAGTACGAAATTAATCAGAACTTTGCTGCGGCGCATACAGTCGATAAAGCCCACAATTCGCTGAAAAGCAGGATCCGTTTCCCGGGCGACCGATGAGATTTGCACTAGCTAGGTTTCCTGTACATCCACCTGCTTACCATGGAACCAGGAGTGGTGCTTACAAAATATTTTCGGGAAGCCCGTGTTCTTTCTTATGCATCGACTCAATTCTTGTAGGTGCACAAGTAGTAAGTTGTATTGTGATTTCTACGGATTGTGTAGTATCGTTCATGTTGACAAACACTTGAGACTGTAGGTTTTGCTACTGTAATTTGATTGCTGTTTGATGACTTAGTATACATCATTTAGCACAGTTTTATTTTTTACGCGAAGTAGTGAATGAGTATATGCTTGACATATTTACGGAAACCTTGAGCTAAGTATTTTTTGTGCGTCTAGAACTAGATAAGTTTGCGGCGAATACAATGTGTTCTGCGATATTTCTTATCATAACTTACAACTGTTTCTTTCAGAACCTGTTTTGGTTTATTTTGTTAGTATATGTTATATGTATACAAAATATCCTACATTTATTTTAAAACTTCCTAAACAAAATCAGAATCCAGAATCCGTCATATTAAATGAGTCAATATTCGCCAAATTTTTCAGGCTAAATGCAACTAAATACATTAAAATAGAAGATGCCTTCAATTACTACATTGTGGTTTGTGGACCATGCTATATAAATGTAAAAGTGTTTGTATTTTCTTAGATATTATACTTTTGGCACATTTGGTGGAGGCGCCAGACAGAATAAATTTTCGCTGTGGAAAAAATATGTATGTTCTGTAGTTTCTGAAGTCAGAACTTCAGTTTTTATTAATTTTCTATAAATTTTACAATTGTTTGTGCTACATTAATATAAGCTAGTTATAAAAATATCGTACAGTTATTACCAATGTTCTGTAAGGAACATTGGCACGAAATGATATCTTCATCTAAATACGTCAAGTCTATATCTGAGGGACACAATATTGTCTGAATTTATTCCAATCTTATATTCATAACAAAAGGCGAATAAATGTGTTGATTTTCCTAATTAGACGAAGTAATGAATTTATATAGAGAATTTCAAATAATGTTCTTGTTCAGTTATGTCAGTTACGACTAAATTCAGCTTTAATGTTTAATAACTTTAGTAATAGTTTACGGCTTTTTTACGCCGCCATTTTTGATGTTATTTCAAATTAAAAAATGACACTGCCTTGTTAAAAAGTAGCTGTAGACTGCTTTTGTTTCAAATGTCTAGCTACATTTGGTTTTGAATAAAAAATTAAAAACGATACCTTAACATTTCAGTTTTTTGCCGATATCTTTAAAATGAAAAATGACTGCTAAAATTTCTATTCAGGTAATTGATCAGCATAAAAATACGAAACTTTGCCAAATTTAAACATAGGCTCAATCTCCACTAATAAGCGAGATACTCATGGTGAGCCTCGAAATTGAATCACCCTGTATACCTGGCAAAAGTATGGGGCCAGCTAAAAGTTTGATGAACTTTTGTAATCTTTTACCGATGTTGGTGGTCTAGGTTCGTGGAGTAATTAAGGAACTTGGAAAGTTTCTCAAGTACTCTGCTATAAATTCTTGAACATCATAAATAAAACGCCAGTTTATGAAAAAATACCAATAGATTCTAATATCTCCGAAAGTATTGAGTTTAGCAGAATAAATTAATAAACAAAGAATTACTAAATATTCCACGATTGTAGGTTTGGGAAAAGGTTAAAAACGGGTTCTAAAAATACAGAAGTTTGGTCATGACAGATGACTTGACAGAATAGATATTGATAATATTGATAATATCTCGGTTCTGAAGTCAGTTTTGAAGCTGCTCCCAAACCTACAACCTTTCAATATTTTTAAGCAATTCTTTATTTATCATGTATCGTTCGTCTTTAATAATTTGTTCTGCTAAGCTCTCTAATATTTTCTAATATTTGATTAATCACTGATAGTTTTTAATTAGTTGCAATAATAAAATCATCAAACATTCAGCAAACATTTCGATATGTTGTTCAAGACATTTTTCTGAATCTATTGGTGTTTTTTCATAGGCGGGCTTTTTATATGTCTACCCAAATGTAAATTGACTAGACTATTTGACAATTTACTCAACGATGATCACACAACACCATTTTAATGTTTACATGTGCACCCCTGAAAAACGTTTCCTAAGAAAAGAAATATGATGTAGATTAAGTAGCTATGTCATTATTTGTTCTTTTTTTCCGAGTATTGGTACCACATAATATATTTTACTTCTCAAAAGTTATTTTAAAGACTGAATTCAATAACCGGGCAAATACTGTTATTGAGTTATCTGTGTACCCTAATTCGTACAACATTCTCGATCATCGAGTCCAAAATGTCAGATCTAAAAACTACGCGCGTAAAACCAAAATTTGAGCCCTAAGCGCTAAGACGACGATCTGAAGATGATTGAAAAATTTTAAAAAAATGTGCGCTGAACAGGCTTTGTCTGTCATGGTGCAGAAATAAAAAAACTGCCACACGGTAGCAAAAATGTACACCAATGTTTACAATTCATATTATTTCACTCAGAACTTCAATGTTTTATTAATTTTCGACGTTAAGGAAATTTGTTGTTTAAACTTCCATAGTTTGCCTACTGATTATGATACAGGTTTCTTGTGCTGAATATGAATACGCGATTACTTCAGTTTTGTTGCGCTTTTTAAATGGAAAAGCATTGGTATACATTGGTATTCAACTGGTACACATTTTCAAAAAAAAATAAATAATGTTTCGTTATTGACATTTTGTGCAAAAAACTTAAAATACTCTGGATTCGTTATCAATATTTTACCATTTTTAATCGAAAAAAACGAATGAAAATGCCATAAAACGTTTACGCTAATACTAAATTTAATTAAAACTAAACACGTATGCACATACACACCTCTTATCACAAATTGCGCATTCCAATAGCACACCAACACTTGAAAAACAATCAACAACTCACCACACTAAATACCCAAAATTTCCTCAAAATAAACACTTCAAAACAACATCACATGTCATTAAACGTTCGTCCCTTCGGATAAAAATTATTCACCGATTAACCCGCGGTAACGAGTCATTCGCGAACTTGGCGTTGGACGGTGGCTAACGTAACTGTTTTAAATACAGGATTGACCGATGATCGATGCCACCCCATATCCCTGCCCACCGACTACTATCTCTGTTGTAGTTCGTCGATGAGTCTATCACTCTTCACCCCCTTCATGGGGTGTCATCTTTCCTAACTAGCACACACACACACAGATACACACACATACACACACCAGCACACCGGACCTGATCACGATGGATACACTATTTAGCAACACTTGACTGGGTTGCAGTCTTGCAATCTGCCTTCACGCTTGTTCTCTTTTCATGATAGGTCTTGTGGGCCTAAATAAAGATTACTGCCAATATACCATAACTTACAGTAATATGTATTTTCATGATTACGCTTTGCTTTGTGTTACAAAGCATGAAACTGTAAATTATGTTCATGAGTCATATTGATCTGGTGGACACTCCAAGATTTCATATTTGGAAAAGGAACTTTTTTGGAGGCGTTTGCGTTACCTGTTCCTTAAAAAACGCACTTCTTTCCCTGCACGACAAATTCGCCTATCTATCTCTACTGACCTCGGTAGCTCAATAGGTTAGAGCTCCCTACAAAAAATGTACATTCCTGGTTCACTTCCAGCCCGATATAATTTTATAACAAATTTATTTTCACCTGCATTAATTGCCATCCGCATCCTTATTAGCATCCCATTTCTGAGTATTCTTCAAGAAAGTTTATGCTTTGTCTAAGACCAAAACGGCTATAACCAAATTCTAAATATACGAGCTAGTTCAGATAATATGAATGTGAGGTGAGAGTACCTACATAAATGCATTTTTTTTCATTATTTAAGCTTGAATTCACAGTCAAAATTTGATTAAATTTCCTACAACATGTGACATTAATTAGTGATATTGATGATTTTCTTAATGCAAACTTGAAATGTTACCCTGTACACATAAACTAATATCACGGAACAACTAATCCAAGGAACTGATTTACTTTTTATTCGTTCAAACGAAAATAACTCCAACACCAGTTCTTTTTTCATTTTTGGTTTGTTCCTTTTTGTATACCTGTGAGGTGTTTTGAAAAATAATCAGAGAGTACGAATTGATTAACATTGAACGAGATATAACTGTTCAGGTATTATTATTTTTACAACGTCACAGTGAAAAATAAAAACGATTTAGGTAAGTCTCAAATGTGTTACTAGTTGTGTACCCACAACGATCAACTGACATAGTAACTACACACGTCATTTTAAGCATATATTTATTTATAGTTAAAAAACCGTCCTAGAAAAAACGATTTAAAAGTACAGGGTAGTAAGAAAAAATATACTTAAGATATTAGAACGAAATTGAACTTGCCGTATAGGGTGTTTGTTTTTAGTGTAAATGCACGTGGATTTCATTCATCTCAATAGATAGAAAAACGTTGATGATTATCTGAAATTTCCACTCATATTTTTACTTTATCATACGCAGTATGTAAAGTATTATAATCATGCCAAAAAAATTTTTTGAGATTTTAGCGGAAATATGTCTTTTTGGGTCCCCTGAACATTTTTGACCAAGGTACAAAAAAATGTCTGTGTGTGTGTGTGTGTGTGTGTGTGTGTGTGTGTGTGTGTGTGTGTGTGTGTGTGTGTGTGTGTGTGTGTGTGTGTGTGTGTGTGTGTGTGTGTGTGTGTGTGTGTGTGTATGTGTGTGTGTGTACCCGTTTTTGTGGAGACGATTCCGGAGAAACTACTAATGGTATCGGGACGAAACTTCATATTTAGAAGTTTTATAACCAAACTTAGAGCTGAAAAGCTTTCTGTTGAAAAGGGTCCAAAGGAACTGGTGGTTTACTTATAGCATTTTTCGAAGATTTTGCAAATGAGCCGCTATTTGTGTAATGTCGTCAAAATAGTTAAATAATAAACTAAAGGAGGGGAAATTTTCCATAATTTATGTAGATGACATTTTTTGGTAGAATTTATAGTTTAGCCGCATGAGCAAATTCTATTTCATCGAGATCGGGCGTACTGCTTTAAAACTAGTAGCCAGGATATGTCAGATTATTTTGATTCTAATGACAGTAGCTAGTGTCAAACGCTAATGTCTTGAAAATGCTACTGTCAATATAGGCTGCGTTCGGATATTGAACACCGTTACACTTTTTACACCCAATAACACGTAAGTGTCATTTGGACGGTGTACCTGGTGTCAACAGAGTACAATATCCGAACGCAGCTTTAATCGAGATATCTGTCTAGTTCTACTAGTTTTATTTTAATGCAGACATAGCCGATCTCGATCAAATAGAATCTCATGCAGCTAAACTATTAATTTTATATATAGTATGATAAAGTCATGTGCCTGGCCACATCAGATTTTTTATTATAGGTATCGACAAGACCCTGATTTTTTAAAGTTTAATCAGTTTCTTAATCTGAATGTTATTAAGGCATCTTCGGATATTTTAACAATTTTATAGCCACGTAGAATAATTAAGAAAATAATCTTTTTGTTTTGTCGACTGTGTGCCAATTGAGTGCCATCTAAATAAAATTTTGCAAAGGATTTCCAAAAAATCATACCAACCTCAAAATTATGGGTTGTACTTATTTTTCAACTTTATTTTTTTTTCTCAAACCCCTCTCAATTTGTTCCATTATATCCATACTTAATCCCGGTGAAATTTGAGATCGATGAATAATAATTAATAATAATAATAATTAACCCAAGGGAGTCAATTTCGAAAGTAAGTGTAATTTGGTTTTACTACTATAAATTTGTAAACCACAATTATTAACTAAATACAAAAAAAAATAATTATTTAGCTTTTGAGTTTGAGTGATACCAGAGCATTTCACATATATAGTGTACAAGTACTAGTTTGTTAAAAAATACAATCATCTAAGCTACGTGACTATCCTGACAAATAGCAATGAACCATGAACAAAATCCACCAAGTGGTCACTGTTTCTGGTATGCCTTTTCCGTAGAATCTGAATCTGAAGGCAGACATTTTTACTTGAGCTTAGTTTTTGAGAAAAGCAGTGCTGAAACACTGCAAAAAATGCCTCAAAAACTAGACACAATTTAGAATTTCAGCTTTGAGATTCACATTGTACTGAAAAAATCATACTAGAAACAGTTTTCACTTGTCCGATTTTGTTCTTTGTTGACCAGGATCATCACTTGGCTTAGATTATTATGTATTTGGATACATGTGAAATCCTCTGAAATCTAGACTATTCTAGAAAATTTTTACTTAAATTTAACTCGATTATGAACTCCTTGGGGCACGAATTAATATGTAATGACCGATTTAAAATTTCACAGGAATTAAATATGGACATAAAACCAATCTTTGTAAATAAGAACCACCTGTTTATTTTGACCTTCGAGATAGTATAGAAAGGAGACGCTATGGCGACGTTTTCCTTATACTGAAAATTGACGTTAGTAGGTGTGGCTTATGGGACTATACGACGGTCGGTCTGCACAGGCCCGGACTAATTATAATTTTTTTTCTGTAATATTGCTGACAGTGCAACTCAGCACATATTATTAACTATATTTGTTTAACTAAAGAAAGTAAAAATATATATAATGGACACAAAAACAGTCTGGCTTAAGGTTATAACAAATAATGTAGAATTAATCTTATATTTGTTTAACTTAATGTAAAATAAATCTTAGATGTGTAAATATGAATATGAACAAAATAAGTATTATACATTGTGTAACTTACTGGCCATTAAACAAGACCATTTTATTATTTTGATGTCGAATGCTGGCGGATTTATTTATTTGTTTTTCTGATGTAACACATTCGAATATGTGTACCTATTTATAATACTTTTAATAAATAATATTCTTAGACTATCCAACACATCTTGATCGAAACTATGTTTTATTTAACTAGAAAATATATTTGATGCGATTTGGTGATGTTCTGTCTGTACATATATCCGTAAAATGCTTCGAACAAACAATACTGGACTTTGTCGGCTTCCACTTACGTCGGTCTACAATCTGTATCAATAATTCCTGTTTTTGGAAACCTTAATTGTTAAATAAACCAAAAATTAAGTCAAATTTTATTGAATACTGGCCTATTCATTGTCATTTGACTGACATCTAACGTCACTTACCGATGAAACGTAATTCCCGCTGATTAGTTATTATTAGTTATAAAAAATACAAAATACTTAAAGCGCTCTAGAAACCACTTAAACCTATATGATGTATCTATCGGCTTGTCAATTTGACGTTATGGAACTAACGGACGGTATGATTTTACATTTTACAAGTGATCCCAATTTTAAGCTCATATGACTCCTCCTCTTTTATACTAATAATAATAATAATAATAATAATAATGTATATATTTGTCGTTGGATCTGTTACAGACATGGACAATTGTCATAAAATATTACTATGCTATACAACCAGAAACCGAGATAAACAAAATACTGTAGAACACACATAACACAGAACATATAAACTATCGACGTCGCGAACCTGCCTCAGTCAAATACTCGTCAATGGTATAGAAAGCTCCAGCAATTAAGTATTCTTTTAGTTTTTGTTTGAATTGAGTAGTATTTCCTGCGTTTCTTATGTCGGAGGGGAGTACATTAAATGACTTCACCATCATGTAGTATGGTCCCCTCTGAAACACAGATGAGGTGTGTCGCGGGCAGACCAAAAGAGAAGTGTTACGATACTATCTCGATAGCTTTGACCGAACAAAAACGTGATTCTTTCTTTGATTTTCTTCCCCAGCATTAAAAGAATCTCAGCGCAGTTTCAAATTTGTCATTCTTAATGGGGCTATAATTTTTTATAACTGTATTGGTATTGCTATAAACAAAGGCGGACTGGCGAGGTGGTGCCAGGTTGTCCGATGGCAAGTGGGCCCCCCCTTAAGTGGGCCCTTAAGACAATATGTTGAAAATATTAATAATATATTTATTTATACTCAAACTTGCACGGGACCGCCTTAAGAATTTATTTTTATGTTTGGCAATAAATAAGAACCCAATAATAAAATTGCATGGTGAGTTTTAAGAAACCCACTTTGGGAAACAATAAAAATTATTCACAACACACAACTCTTCACGACAAAATTCAGCAATCGCAATTCAGCAATTCAGCAATCAATACTATGAGTTACACAAACGAGCAATTTATGATCATCCAAGAATTAGTTTTATTAGTTCCAGTAGAAACTTATTTAAAATTTTTATTTATTCACGTAATGTTCTAAACTATTTAAAGAATTTTAATAGATCCTTGGGTTGGTTGTAGTGGTCTAACGCCTTAGCCAGCTAAATCGCCAGTTTAATTCATTTATTTCGGGACATGTTAAGTAATAAGTTTATGGGGATGATCCATTTCCTACTGATAACAAAAACAAGGAGTGATTTGGTAGCAATGTGGTGTTCTTCAGAAATCCTAACATTTCTGTACTCTCATAAGAATAAATAATTAAATCAATGGATTGTAAACTGAATAAATAATAATTATGTCAGTACGATTGTCAAGAGTGCACATATCAACCGTGTCAGGTCAATGCGTTTGTCTTGCTTCACATTCTTGGTGGAAATATTACATTTTCCATGGTTTCCACAAAAATATTTTGACGCCTCCTTATTACTATTCTTCATGTTCGCTATGAACAATTTAATGTCATTGATAAATTTACCTATGTAAAAAATTTTAGATTGATATATAAATTACTAATTCTTTGAAGAAAATAAATATCACAAATTATACGTTTGTATAAATCAAAATTGCAGAATGCTAAGCTGCTGCATGAAAAGAAGAATTATTCTAATTGAGAAATTGTTGAATTTCGTCGAACAATCTGGATATTTAATATTAATTTATAAATATTGTGCATAAGTTACAAATGTCACATTAGATGCCTAATAACTTTTTAACTGTTGATGATAGACCACCGAGTTAGACATTTTAGGAAAGCTGATTTATCGATCTTATATATGTATTGTATTTATTCGTTCTATTTCTTATTTTTAACATTCTATTTCATAATATTTTTGTAAGTTTTTCTTTGTAACTCTTTCATTTTTTTTCCCCGCGATATTCTTCCGCATAGTAAATGAGATACCTACTGGGTAAAACGTTTCATATGGATTTATCATTTTTTCAATTTATGACAAAGTTATAACCGTTTGAGTTATTAACAAAACCGTATTTTAACCGGCGCCAACTTCTTAAGCAATTGAGAAAACCAATAAGTCCATATGATAGGTCGGTAATTTTTACTCAAAATGATATTTGTTTTATAGAAGAAAAAATTAATAGAAAGCTTGATATAAATTTTTTGTTCGCTTACTTATTCAATTTATGTTGATTTTGTTTTAAATATTTGTATTTAAATTTATTTACTTTCTATGGTTGTAATGTGTAGTGGGTGTGTTCAAACGGCTGAATTTTTCAAGGAATTGAGAAAACAAAAAAAAAACAAAAAAAAAAGTCCTTATAACAAATTTATTCAGAATGACATTTGCTCTATAAAAATAATTTTCGGGTAAAAAGTGGGACACCTGTATATATATATACCGGCAGGATAAACAAAAAAGGTGGCCCCCCTTAGCTTCCTGGCAACCAATATTTTTGGACCCAGTCCGCCACTGGCTATAAACATCTTTAATAATCAATTATTCTCGAATTTAATAATAAATAATTTATCGATTTTTTACTTAGTAACAAATCAAAGCGTTTGTTGTTCGGTTTTTATTTGCAACACCTATGAGGGTGAAATCAGCTCATCAATATTATATTATTCTCCTATAATCTTTCATTTTCAGTGCATTTCTCTATTGCTTCTGTATCTTTTTTACATCTACATATAAATTATCTTCTCAAGAAACAAAATATGGTACGTTCCTTCCAAAATAATTCCACACCTATTACAAATTGAAACAAACAAAGACCGAATCACTCCTCAATTCTAGACTTTTCAAAATAGATAGAACAACAGATTTTACAACCACAAACGAGCTAGACACCAATATGACACAAAACTACCAAAGCAGGACATCGTTCCTGATCGACATACTCTACAGTCAAAAAAGGGACGAAAACCAGGAGAAAATCTACGAAAATTGTATCGAAAGTGGATACAAACAAACCCGCAAGTACAAACAGGACGAACCCTACTAAACCTCCAAAGGGAGGTCGACAGACGTCCTGAGAAATATGGTTACTACCAACCTGTCCAAAATGGACTTTGTATGAAAGGTGGTGAAAATGGTTATATACATTTGACCGAACAAAAACGTGATTCTTTCTTTGATTTTCTTCCCCAGCATTGAGAGAATCTCAGCGCAGTTCGCAATTTGTCATTCTGTCTAAAGTGCAAAGATTATTTTCATTCATAGATATCACCCAATGGCATGTTTTATCTTTTCTTGCGTACCTATTACATAAAAGGTTACCATATTAATAATTTAATATCTTGAAGTCGATAGTCATAAGCTACAATATAGATACTCTAATTTATTTCTGCTACAGTAAATATGCACATTCCTCAAATATACATGTCTACTGTTATGGTCAGTCCGATCGAATTATACTCTGTTTCACTGGGGAAAGTTAAGTTCAAAACGCAACCGGACACCTCGCCAGGTATTTAATGAAAATAATACCATCCTTTTCTTTCGTCAGATCGGGCATAGCGTGTCACTCCATTCCTTTTTTCTTTGCTTGTACGTAGGAAGTACACTCAACCGGATGGGAAATAACACTCTACCCCCACTCCCCACCAGTCTTTATTTCAGCTCAATTATCCAGGCATCGCGGTGTGCTTTTGTTTTTCGTTCAGGCTAGAGAACGAACGAATATTCGGTATCCTGGATATTTCCAGGGTAAAGTCCTTGCTTTGGAAGGGTGCGCGTTCCTATGCGATTTGATTGGTCGCTAGGGCGGAGACTGTTAGGGGATGAAATGGCGACTCCACCCTTATGCGCAGTACGGAATTTATGTAGTTTCTGTCTATGGTTTGGGGGTAAAAGAATATTCCGGGTTGCCTTTGATCTTATAATATAATGTTGGTATACTGGGTAAATAATTAAAGCTTACCTTTAAGGGCTTTACTTTTGTTAATTAAAGTATAGGAGTAAGAATTACATTGTTAAATTAAATCTAAAATTTAGATACTATGTGTTTTTTACGATGGAAATTTTGTTGAGAGATTGTAGGAATTTGACCAGTTTTGAGTAATCTTGCTGTTGGATATTAATAGTGTTACTGTTCTTATAAGAAAACAGGGTTAAACTTTACAAATTAAAGTCAACAGTGAACTATCGCAAACTATCGACAAAATGGCAAAATACATCTGAAACCGTTTGCTATTACAAAAAATCTTTGGACCCGTCTATTTTTAACACTTTTTACTTTATCATACGTAGTGTGACAAAGTATTGTAATCGTGCCGAAAAAAAATAAAATATATATAATAATTTTAAAATAGTTTAATAATAAATTAAAGTAGAGGAAATTTTGTATAATTTATGTCGATGACATTTCTTGGTAAAATAGTTAAAAGAAACTATTAATTTTATATATAGTATGATAAGGTCATGTACCTGGCCACATCGGATTTGTTTTATAATCTCTGAACCAACATCCTACAAAGGTAAATTAAGTTGTTCTTGATTTTAATTCGTTTTTATACTTTATCCGGTACATTATTTTATAGAACATTTTTATTGTTATAGAAAATAGACGTAGGGTTTGGCGTTTGTTAGTTTTGTGGACTTAGAGACGTTTTACACGACCGAGTTTTCTAACGAAATTATTAGCGAAAATTATCACGTAATTATTAGCGAAAATTATCACTATAGTTTTGGTGAGAATTATTGGCATATTTATGGCGAGAAAGAATTACTTGACACTATTTGACACGCACCAATTAATTTCAATATAATTCTAATAATAGCCCTGAAAACTACCCAAATGAAAAAATGTACATTTTTCAGAAAATTTATTGTTCTAATCATTTCATTATCTCTTTTCTCATAGAAATCATTGCTATAAGTCTTGTGGAATTCCATGTCGACTTGCTGTTATTTCAACAAGTGCTGTTATTTCATCACACATTATTAAAGTATCACATACACGTTGAGTTTCGCTTAGTATATGATTTAGTATTTTATCCATCTGTTTATCTGTAAGTTTCTGATCATTATCTTTAAATTAATTCGTTGTTGGTACTAAAAACAATAGTAAAAACACTTTTAATCAAGTAACATTTGCTGCAAAGTTGAACAGCATTTTAAATTGTAACGGTTTACTTTAAATTATGTATCTTTAAATTATATATTAAAAAAATGCAGATATGGGAACGAACAAAAAACAAAATGTTGAGAATATCGATCAGATCAAAACTATCCTTATAGTTTAGTCCGTGTAATCGGATGTAAAATATGAATAAAAATTACAAAGATTACAAAAGCTACTTAACATCAAAGTTTAACAAAATAGGCGTTCCTTTAATATACACAGAGAGAAAAAACAGTGTTGAATCAAAGAATCCATTTCTTAAACAAATATATTGGCCCTAAAGAGATAGTTTTTTAACGTAAATAGATTTTTATTTATAAGAAAGAATTCAGTTTCTTACACGTTTTGAGTCAAATAAACACATTTTTTTGATGATTTGCTAACAACAACAAAATATTTGTTTATTTGAAACTTTATTTCTTTAATATAAAACAACCTACATATTTGCTTTAATCAAACGATTGTTTTGATTTAAGGAAGTAGTTGTTTTGAAAATAATGTGAAGGATGCCGGTAGATGGCGCTTTAGTTTCTCGTCGTAAGAGAGGTCTGCTAGTGGGTATATTCTTTCTATGCATGTAATAGTTTATATCAAAGAAATGTATGAATTTATGAATATAAAATCGAAGGAAATTTTAGCACTTGAATGGAAAGAAGTTATGTTTAATTTCACCATATATTTATTAGCTGTAAGAAACTTAAATTTTTAAGTTTAACAAATATATGAAAACATTAAATATATAAACAATTAATTTAATAATTTCTAATTTCACTTACTATAGAATATTTCTTTGGAGTAGAACAATATATCTTAGTAACAAATGAATAGTTTGCTGTATCAAACGAATTGGAACTTTGATACAACTAACTAATTTTACATACAATATAATATTTCTTTGTCCTAAAACAATATATGGTAATAACAAATACATATTTTGCTATATCAAGCAAATTCCTGCTTTGATATAACTAACCACAAATGTTCACTTCAAACTAAAGTTTCTTTGCTGATATTCAACAGTCATGTATATTTGACTTAAATAAAGTTTCTTACTATCAAAGAAATTTTTTCCTCTGTGTAGGCTGGTAAGTTTCTCGCAAAAACGTACTCCTAAATTTGGAATATTTTGTTGTATTGTACAGGGTCGTTAGATTAGAACATTCGTTTGGTATCTTCTTTGACCGTAAGATTTGTTTTATTAACCATAAGAATGTAATTAATCTTTCGTAGTCTTCTTAATATTATTTATCGATTGATGAAAATCTATTTATTTAGTGCAAAATGCATATACCTATTGAAAAATGTTAAAGGAAACAGTTAATATTCACAACTTCAATTCCAATCAGAAACGATAACGAAGTACACTTTTTCTTGCACCAAACTATAAAATATTTATTTATTTTAAATGCGTATAGCAAAACAATTAATCACTAATAATGCAAATAATATCGAGTACCTATGCAATGAAGTACTACGTATATTTTGTATTTGGTCAAAACAAGTATGTTTTGATCAAAAGTACAAAAATTTAAAGGAATATGTGATAATGTAAAAAAAAAATCTGTATAAAAAACTATAATTTTTGTGTTAAATTTGTCGTTTTGCGTCTTTTGCAAAGACGACCCCCCCCCCGCACACACGACGCTACTGTCCCGCTTTACTACAACAAAATTCTGGTCACCTTACCCATAGCTCAAGATGTCTTTTAGCGCCCCCCCCCCCCCCCCTGGAGATTTTTCTGTATCCGCCACTGCCCCCTTCCGATTAGAGCTGGATACGCCCATGAAGGCGCCCATGAAGGGCATCTTGAAAAAAAGAGGTTATGTCTTTGCCTGCGGTACTAAAATGCTGCAAATGTTTTCTAGCTGTTAGCTGTTATCATAACTTAAATAAGGGACTTCTTATGGACGATTTTCGCTTCAATGGTCACAAGTTAAGCTTCATGTTCGGGATTAAGATCATCGTCCGTGGAGTAATCCACTTTCTGCTCGACGCAACCGAGAAATATGGGGACTTACAGTTCACTGAATCTGTCGGCTACACAGCTACACAGGTGAGGTGCGTATAGCGAGTTATTTAGTCAGGTGGTTAGCGGGTGGCCCCACAGAGTGTGTAAAGGAGAGGGTGTTTCTGCCTATGTATCGATGACCATCAACCGCCGGGAAGTGCCGTAACCCGATCCCGCATAATCCTGGCTATCGTCCTGTATCCAGAAACCTGCCATTGACCTCCCACGCCCGTCGGTACAATACCACAAATGGGCACCTCTGGTGTCGTGGTATATCAAATCGAAAGGATATACGAACATGCTGTATGCTAAGTATAACGACCGGATAATTTTTTATTAGTCATTTTGTGGTGTATAGTGACAGGAAATCCTCCCCAAGTAAAATTGACTTTAATTACTGAATAAATGCATACTCTCGCTCAGGCATACTGAGCGATTTTTGTATTTTCATATGTCGATTTACGCTGATGATACTGCTGTTGTTCTAAGATCAAACGAGAAGAGAAATCTGGAAGAAAGAATAATGGACACTCTAGACGATTTGGATTAGTGGTTCTCCACCAACAACCTTACTATGAACGCCTCTAAAACGGGTATAATTTACTACTCAGCTAACCCAAAAAAGGACAAACTCAAAATTGAATTTAAGAATAGTACACTTACCTCTGTACAGTCGACTTCTCTGCTTGGAATCATTGTGGATGAGCGTCTTACGTGGAAGGAACACATTGATCGGCTCACTAAACAGATTAGCTCCTTTACCTTTGTTTTAAAAATGCTCCAGAGCGAGATTAGTCTGGCTGTTGCCCTCCAATTCTATTATGCCCATGTAAACTCCAGAATATCCTATGGAGTTATTCTCTGGGGAGGGTCTTCAGGGGCTGAAAGAGTTCTGATCCTACAAAAAAATGCCTTAGATCAATCTTCAACGTCTCGAGCGATACGTCGTGCAGACCACTTTTTATAAAATACAAAATACCTACTGTTGTGGAGCTCTACATTACACAGTGTTGTCTGCATGTTCACAATAAACAAAATTCCTTACTCGAAAGTAGCCACACTCATGAGTACAACACCAGGCAGGATGATTTATACATCAGACAGCAATACACACACCTTACCACGATACAAAAACAATTCGAAATTCAGGCAAGAAGAATTTATAACTGCCTTCCAGGAGATATGAAGCGACTCAGCAGGCGACAGTTTAAGAGGAGAATGCAGAAGTTGAGAGGCAGGAGTATATACTCATTAGACGAATACTTGGAACTGGATGGGGAAGAACTATGGAGTTAACATGTCCTACTGTTTTTGCACCTGTATGTTTGCTTGCTTTTGTTTTGCATTGTTGGCTTTTGTTTTAGCCTGACTTGTTTTTGTGTATCCACATTTTTGTAACTGACTGATTTTATGATCATCTGAGTCTATTGAATCAATAAAGGATTACTTACTTACTTACTTACTTCAATTTGTCTATTCATTGTGAAATATGGAATTTACCCATTCCAGGAAGGAAACCTGAAAAGGTTTCATAGTTTTTATGAGGAAAGCTTTATCTCAAAATCTCACTGATCTCACTGACGTCGACATTGGTATTTAAATTCTCCTTTAAAAACAAAGAAACATTTACTTTACCATTTTCCTAAAATGCACATATGGGGATAAAAATCGGTGGCGATGGTTTTGATCTTATGTCTCACTAACCGTAAATGTTACGAACGCGCAAATTTGGTAGCAGATTGATCGGCACAATTTTAGGAACCCTTAAAGCAATTAGCTAAACATTAATAATATCAATAACTATTGTAATCTTTCTAGTTTTTATAACAGCATTTGAAAAAGAAATTTATTTTCGTTTCTTTACGCAATACCGAAAGAAACTTCTCTAGTTTAGGCAATTAAAATGCATCAAAGAAAAAATTTTTGTACCTAACCCCCAGCTAGTGCATTACGCTTGAAATTTTGAATTTTCAAAATTTTCAATATCGTTAATTTATCAGTTTTTGAGTGCCCGCCAGCTGTGGCTCGGTGCGCGTGTAGCTTGTTTAAGCCCATCACTCTTGTGTTTTGAGGTTTATAATGTCGATACAACAAATACCTAAAGGAATAATATTAATAAATAGATAATATATAAATGTATCTGTAAGAGTTTATTAATTACAAAATTCATTGTGAAATACAAATTTCCAATTCTCACACTTCTACATTATTTTTTAAGCTTCTTAATTCATAGTACTTTACATACATAGTTGGAACAATGAAATTACGTTTGCTTGAAAAACTTGGCATTGAAGCTCTTGATGGCAGCGTTATTCGGATGAAACCATCTCTGTTGTTACGAGTTTTGAGGAGGCTTCAGTTACCAATTTCACACAGCCCTCCACCGCTTGCTTGTGACACAGGAATTTGTGGAAGTTCCATTCTTTTGCTGTTTTGGCAGTGGAAACCTTAGCCCAAATATCTTCGTCCGATACTCTTCGCAACAAAGGTGGTGGAGAAAGAGCAGTAGTAGTCCAATCAGTAATATCGTAATATTCTTTTGCCTGGAAGTTGATTTTTGGCGGTTTGAAACTTCGGATTAGCTTTTTTTAAGCTATGGCCCTTGCTTTTATAATTCTTCTAAACCCCAACTCTAATGCCAGGCTCAAACAAGCTACATGCCGCACCGAGCCACAGCAGGCGGGCACTCAAAAAGTGATAAATTAGCGATATTGAAGCGCTCTGCGCTGCCTCAGATGTAAAAAATATTACCGTTTCAATAATTTAGTGTGTTTTTATAACTCTATTATAAAGGATTTTCACTATAGCAGCCCAATATGCAGCTGTTTAGGTAATTCCAAAAAAATTATAAAATCTTGTGATTTTCGTGAAACTCAAAATTTCAAGTGTAATGCGCTAGCTGGGGGTTAGGTACAATTTTTTTTTGCTTTGTTGCATTTTAATTGCCTAGACTAGACAAGTTTTTTTCGGTATAGGGTAAAGAAAAAATCTGATGTGGCCAGGCACATGACTTTATCATACTATACATAAAATTAATAGTTTAGCTGCATGAGACTCTATTTGATCGAGATCGGCCATGTCTGCATTAAAATTAAACTACTCGAACTAGACAGATATGTCGATTAAAGCTGCGTTCGGATATTGTACTTCGTTGACACCGGGTATACCGTCCAAATGACACGTGTTATTGGGTGTAAAAAGTGTAATGCAAAATGCGAACGCAGCTTATATTGACAGAAGTTATTGTCAAACCATTAGCGTTTGACACCAAGACTACTGTCATTAGAATCAAAAAGTCTGACAAATCATGGCTACTAGTTTTAATGCAGTACGACCGATCTCGTAGAAATCGCTCAGCTCATGCAGTTAAACTATTGATTGTACCAAAAAATGTCATGGTGATAGATTATTCAGAATTTCCTCATCTTTAATTTATTATTTAACTATTTCGACGAAATTCCAGAAATGGCGGCTTATTTGCAAAATCTTTCAAAAATGCTAAGACTAAACCGCCAGTTCCTTTGGACCCTCTTCAACAGAAAGCTTTTCAGCTCTAAGTTTGGTTATGAAACATCTAAATATGAAGTTTCGTCTCGATACCTTTAGTAGTTTCTCCGTAATCGTCGCCACAAAAAGCGGGTACACACACACACACACACAGACATTTTTTTGTACCTTGATCAAAAATGTTCAGGGGACCCAAAAAGACATATTTCCGCTAAAATCTCAAATTTTTTTTTTGGCACGATTACAATACTTTACATACTGCGTATGATAAAGTAAAAAATCTGTTGTGGCCCGGCACATGACTTTATCATACTATATATAAAATTAATAGTTTAGCTGCATGAGATTCTATTTGATCAAGATCGGCCATGTCTGCATTAAAATAAAACTAGTAGAACTAGACAGATAGGTCTATTAAAGCTGCGTTCGGATATTGTACTCCGTTGATATCGGGTACACCGTCAAAATGATACTTACGTGTTATTGGGTGTAAAAAGTGTAACGGTGTGCAATATACGAACGCAGCTTATATTGTGTCAAAACATTAGCGTTTGACACTAACTACTGTCATTAGAATCAAAATTTCTGACATATCATGGCTACTAGCTTTAATGCAGTACGACCGATCTCGATGAAATAGAATTTGCTCATGCAGCTAAACTATTAAGTGTACCAAAAAATGTCATGGTCATAAATTATTCGGTATTTCCTCTTCTTTAATTTATTATTTAACTATTTCGACAAATTTCCAGAAATGGCGACTTATTTGCAAAATCTTTGAAAAATGCTAAGACTGAACCTCCAGTTCCTTTGGACCCTTTTCAACAGAAAGCTTTTCAGCTCTAAGTTTGGTCATGAAACTTTTAAATATGAAGTTTCGTCCCGATACCGTTAGTAGTTTCTCCGGAATCGTCGCCACAAAAACGGGTACACACACACACACACACACACCCACATCCACACACACAGACATTTTTTGTACCTTGGTCAAAAATGTTCAGGGGACCCAAAAAGACATATTTCCGCTAAAATCTCAAAAAAAATTTTTGGCACGATTACAATACTTTACATACTACGTATGATAAAGTAAAAAATAAAAATTTATTTTGGCCCACCCTATTGTATATCTTCCAGAAAAAATCAGATATTGGAATGAACTATAAAACAAAATGTTGAAAATTTCTATGGCATTGTAACAGAGTACTTTAGAACCAAGATCCAAACTCCTTAGCTATTCCACAGCGTGTCTCGAAAGTAGACCAAAAACATCATTATGGTTTGCCCGGAGTAACCAGGTGTAAAATTGTGTTTAAAAATTACAATAATATACAATATACTCATAATTTTTTCACCTTGAAAAGGCCTCGCGGGGTAATAGGAGGGGTGTTTATTAAACATACGGCAAAAATTCAAGGGATTATTCCCTGGACTACTCTAAAAATATTTTGTCCTTTGATGATTTTTGAATAGCCGCTTTGTTTCAAAGATACAGTGCGAGAAATATTTTCCACGAAATCAGTGTTGATATTTTTCAAACTATCAATAAGCCGAAATAAAAGTATGACGTACTACACTGGCTTACCGAGTATATATTTTTTTAATGAGTTGTTATCTTTTACTTAACAACGTCTTGATTGCTAAGAACGGATGTTTTATCTACTAACAGCAGGCAAGTGCAGACATTGAAAAGAAATTCAGTTTATGCACGTTGGTGCACCAGCCCATTTTAGTGTGGTTGCTCGCGACTTTTTAAGAGTAACATACAGAGATTGCTGGATTGTTCAAGGTGGACCTCACCAAGGTGGTCTGCTCGATGCCCGCACTTAAAACCCCCTGGTTTATTTCCTATGGGGCCATCTAAAGTTATTAGTTTATTCTACTCCACTGGAAGATATAAGAAACCGGATAATTGCTGGGTGCAACTCAATAAGAAACGACCTTGGTGTTTTTGCAAGAATTCAACAGGCAATGAGGAGATGATTGTATTCTTGCATCCTAGCTGGAGGCAGTCATTTTCAACTGTTTTTTTAGGTTAAGAAATGTAATTTTTTGTAATAAAATGTATTAATAGTAGTATATTATTCTATGAGCAAGTAATGTAAGCAATTACTCACGAGAACGATGTTTGCAGCACGAGCCGTAGGCGAGTGCTGCAAAACGTTCGAGTGAGTAATTGCCATTACTTGCGAATGGAATACTATACTTTTTCTACGACTATACAATATTTTTTTTAAATTAATTTAGTCCGTATTGGGACGGCGCGGCGGTGGCGCGGTGGTACGTATAGGTATTCTGATGTATGACATTATGTCGGTATTACAGATTTTTTTTCGAAAAGTGTCAAATATTGACAGCGAAGAAAAGATAACAAGGTATCTAACCTGCAAAATGACTTATAATTATTATCCCTTGTTGGTGCGTATTGTTGTATTAAATAAGTCACATTATTACACTTTTTGGGCGACTTAAATTTGTCGGCAAGCTCACCAAAATAGGCTATCAAAACATTTTCGGAAAATGAGCTTACATTTTTTTTGATTCGCCAACCCATAAACGCTTTGTAGGTTTTTTCGTATTTTGTACTCAATTTTTCGTGCAAGAAATTTAATGTGCGGATTTGCGCGGCTTATATTACATCAGGTGGAGTACACATTCAGAATGCATTTTTTTGATAATTATGATTAACGAATTACAGGAATTACTGTACACTGTACGTATGTGGCGGTATGTGGTAGTGTATTTCGTTAAAATATCTGAGAGATTAAAATTGTTTGTAGCGCTCGTCGTTTAGCGACGTTGTCAACGTCGCTAAGCAGTCTCTCTAAACACGATGGAAATGAAAGTCCGCGCTATGATTGGTTCTACAGCCGTGAGAAATGAAATATTGCCGTGAGAAATGAAACATTTCTCACGGCTCGCGGGGTATGAGGAACCAGGAATGAAATATTTGTCATGTGTGTGGGGAATAGTTAGTATTACTTATCATAAATTGCCATGATAATGAATGCATTCATCAATAGGAGTACAAAAACATTTTTTCGCGCTGTGAAACGAAGCGGCTTTTCAAAAATCATTAAAGGACAAAATATTCTTAGAGTAGTCCAGGGAATAACCCATTGAATTTTTGCCGTATTTATACTAAACTGTAGACTACTCTTTCAACACTTCTTTCAAAATAAAGAAACCCATCTTTTACCATTGTCAGAAAATAAATGTAACGCGGGTAAAAGCGCTCTGAATGATTTTTTGTCTTTTGAAAAGCACGAAACGTGTTGTGTTGATTCCTTGGGTTATTTTTATCTTTAGGTATGTATAATATTGTAACCTCAACAGTACTAACTTTTATTGCTACATAAAACTAAACTTATTATTTTCCAATCACTTAGTTAAGAACTTGAAAATGAGAATTTTCTATGAGGATTTCGAACCCTACACATCATCAGTGAAAATGTTTGCGTCTGGTTGAGGCAAGGGATGGAAAAGGAAACACTAAGAGAGTAGGGAAACATGTCAATGTCTTATGTTATTGTAATTTTTCTTCTAGTTATGTGCTGATTTCTTCTGTGGAAGAACGCGATGTAGGAAAATTACATTTACCTATAAAAAATGTGGGTTTGAAGACCGTAGTGGTCGACTACAAAACGAGGGTTTGTCCGGGACATCCTCTTTTAACATTTAAAAGGATAATTATTTGTTTAATTTTTTGAAACTTATTCATCCATGTTTTGATTAATTATTATTAGGAAAAAAAGTTAATAGTGGCATCATTCAAACGCTGCAGAAGTACTGATATTAGTTAGTAATGTTGGATCTAGTCTAATGCGGATTAGATGAGAGATTAGAGATTATGTAATTTTGTAGATGGTACCGGAACTGGTGCAGGTCGCGTGGCAACCGCAGGGATAAGGATATCCGTTACCGCCCAGTACATACAAAAGGATCACTGATAATCATCACTTGGATGCGGTAATCCGTACGGACCATTGGGTGCTCGGGCGAATTGAATGT
Organism: Aphodius sticticus; assembly: GCA_963966075.1. Taxonomy (NCBI): domain Eukaryota; kingdom Metazoa; phylum Arthropoda; class Insecta; order Coleoptera; family Scarabaeidae; genus Aphodius; species Aphodius sticticus. The sequence continues at coordinate 62,473,400 of OZ014509.1, forward strand.
TTGTCCTCATGCGGGATTGTGGGAACCGCAAATTAGTTTTGCCTCCTCTTCATATTTAAACGACACATAAGTAATTGCCAGGAGGTGTGCCCGCAGTACTAAATGGTAGGGGATTGAAAAGCTTTTAAAAGTTTTCTTTTTTTCGAAAGTGTTTCGAGGATCGTGTAATATAAAATCGGGATCCTACACGTGTTAAACCGAACCCCGATTTTATCCATTTTGACAAAACTTTTGATTTCTCGTTTCCGCTTACGTTTTCGTTTTGTTTTTATCTATATATGTTTATTTAGGGGATCTATATATGGCCTAGGGGATCGTCTATCAACCGTTTTTTCTGGAGGACCCCTGTGAGAAACCCGAAATCTTGAAAGTATTTTACATAAACATTCAGTGTCTTGCCAACAAAATTAATGAACTTGCATTATTTAACGATAAAAATACGGTTGACATTAGCTTTGTTCGCTGAGCGAATCCCGAACTAGTTCAGGTACTCTTTTATATTGGACCAATCCGATGTCTCGCTGTGATTTCCCTACCATTGTCACACAACACATCTGGTCCAATATAAATTACGTCCCGAACACGTTCCGAACGCGCTCAGCGAACAAAGCTATTATTTGTATAAATGAGCACTGGTTACAGACTGACCGGGCTATAACTTAGCTGATTTCTTCTGTAGGTCTCAGAAAAGGCATGGTGGAGTGTGCATTTACGTCAAAGCGGATGTTTATTTCGAGAAACTAAATTTTAGCAATAACTCGGTGGAGTTGGACATTGAGGTAGCAGGAGTTAGGTGCAAACAGTTTACCATTCTCTCCATATACAGATCGCCTAATGGAAATCTCCAAAATTTTATTAATATACTATCCAATAACAATATTTTGGAGACTGTGGCGAACTTAATAATAAAATTATAAACCCCTAACCACAACAAGTATTTTAGAACCTAAATACGTATTTCAGCAACTAAGTTGCCATCTTCAGTAGAAACTAAAAAGAAAAGAGATTAGCACTTCATAGTATCTTTACTGGATATTGTCCAAGTAAATCACTAGTGGAAGTGGTCACTTCCACTAGTGATTTACTTGGACAATATCCAGTAAAGATACTATGAAGTGCTAATCTCTTTTCTTTTTAGTTTCTACTGAAGATGGCAACTTAGTTGCTGAAATACGTATTTAGGTTCTAAAATACTTGTTGTGGTTAGGGGTTTATAATTTTATTAATATACTATCCCATATACTAGAACGCTTTCATAATAATCATAGACTGATTATTTGTGGTGACTTTAATGTGAGATTTGCCACAAATGATCCAAACGCTGCGATAGTGTGTAATACTTTTGAATCATTTGGTATCTCCCCAACAAATACACAACACACGAGAAAAGACGCGTGTATAGACAATATTTTTATCTCGAATTCTATTCTGTTTGAAACACTACGGGTTGATGACAGTTTATCATCCGACCATGCGGGATTGGTTGCTAAATTACGATGTTTACCACAGGACAAGTCTGCTCAGAGGATTTCATATAGACCAATTACTGATCTTGGTATGTTTGCTATGTACAATATTTTAGAAGGCTCAGACTGCTCTTTTGTGCGTGATAGTCGGGTGGACTTGGATTTAAGGACAGATAGGTTTGTTGGCATTCTTTCAGAATCGATTGAGTCTAGTTTTCCTATCAAATTGAGGATTGTCTGTGAGTCCAAACCCTTGGTGAACTGGTTCACGGATGATATGAGGGAACACATGCGATTACTGAATCTCTTAAATCGCTCATACCCTGGTTTGAGATCAGCAAATGACTTAAAGGAGTTCAAAACATTTTACAGATCTAAACTTCAAGACACAAAGAAATCAGCATTTGATAGATACATTGCACCAGTTCAAATAAACCATCTACATTATGGAAAATAATTAAACACAACATCCCCAAGAAAACCACTGCAGAAAATACCCCATCTGCTGAAGAGTTTAATAACTATTTTGTGAATACTCCCAGAGAAATAATGCTTAAAATGGATCGATCAGAAACGAATCCAAGTCATTACATGAGACCAGTTATTGAGAAGAATAAGTTTACCTTTAAAACTGTGTCTTTCAATGAAATGAGAGATGTAATAAAAACCCTAAAAAATTCTGCTAGCACAGACTGTTATGGCCTAAATGTCAAGATAATTAAGACAATGATGAACATCCTAATATATCCACTAACGCATCTTTTCAATGCCTGTATTGACCAAAATTATTTTCCTAAAGCCTTAAAAATATCAAAAGTCATTCCTATCCACAAAAAGGGCACAACATAGAACTGCAATAACTACAGACCCATGTCCTTAACACCCATACTATCAAAACTCTTTGAAAAGATACTAAAAAACCAGTTATACCTACACTTTGAAAATAATGATCTTTTTACTGACTCTCAATATGGATTTAGGCACGGCAAATCGACTAGTGGCGATAGAGGCACTAATAAGTAACATTTTGGAAAACTTTGAGAGTGGTCATCATGCAGTAGCTTCTTTTTACGACCTCACAAAGGCTTTTGATTGCGTACCGCATGAAATATTGTTAGAGAAACTTAAACACTACAATATTAATAACTCCAGCATCCAGTTAATAAAATCATATCTTAGCGATCGGAATCAATATGTTAAAATTGGAAATAACATGTCAACAAAACAACAATGTATATATGGAGTCCCACAGGGTTCTGTTCTGGGCCCGATTTTGTTTCTAATTTTCATAAACGACATTCAGAATGCAAGCGCTCTTTCAAAAATTGTTCTATTTGCTGATGACACAACAGTAATCAATGGAGGACATAACTACGAACAGCTTCTCCGAACGTTAGATGAAACCGACAATAACATGAAGGAAGTGTCTCGACAAGTGTATGTATGTCCTTACTATTTACTCTGCGGCATCTTGAGAACTGTGATGACGGTGAGTGTGTCAGATTTCTGGGAGTCCTAATAGATTCTAAACTAAAATGGGACAATCACGTTGATTCTGTCTTAAAGAAACTTGCAAAGGTAATATATTTCTCCAGATAACTGAGAGAAACAGTTTCACAAGAATATCTAGTGGTTGCATACTTTGCATTGTTTCATTCTATTATGACATATGCAATATTTAATTGGGGACACAGTAGCCACTCCAATAAAATTTTTTCATTACAACGCCGCTGTATAAGAGTATTACGCGGTATAAATTATAGAGACGATTGTCGGGATCACTTCAGGGATGTTAATATTCTGACTTTGCCATCGGTCTTTATATTGGAGTGCTTGATGTATGCGAAGATAAATCCAGCAACCTTTGCTCCAGTTCTCATTTCACTCCTACTCCACAAGGACAAATCACCTTTTCTGAGACAGCAGAAATCTCGTAATGGAGCAAATTATTGGGCTTTGAAATTTTTCAATGTTCTTTCGGCTGAAACTAGGGCTTACTCTCCAAAAGTTTTTAAGTCAGTCATGAAAAGGTATTTATTGCAGAAATGTGTGTATAATTTTGATGAATTCCTAAATAGTAATTTTGCAGATCTAAATTTAGTTTAACCAATTTACATTGTTTTCTGTTTCTTTCTTTGACTTGTGTAAGCATTATATGTATATAACACCAATAAAGATTATTATTATTATTATTATTTACCACGATGCTATTGTTGAATTATCATCGTCATCGAGACTATCTCGTCTACGGTCACGCGGTCCACAGTCACAATTTAACATTATTTAGATTTATATGTTTATATTCTACAAAATTTCATGAAACACAAATAATATTTGATACTTTGTTTCTAAAAATACCAACATTCAAAACGTTATACAGTGTGGTTACGGACGTTGAATTGTATGGCTATTTTTGCTAATATTAAAGATGGAAATTTTCCGTTGAAAAACAGTTCAATTCAATAAAATCGTCACATTTTATTTTTTTAAACTTGGGCATAATTTGTGGGCAGATCAAGATATGCACTTTTTTATTTACAATTTCAGTATCTCTGAAAATTTTTTACCAATAAATTCCCTGGAAACAATTGAACTTTTGTTTTTTTCTTACGGGTGCCATATTAGTTTTATCCATATTCGGGTTCAGTTTTAGTTTCTGAGGAATTTTAAATGGCACAAGTATTCTTTGATGATAATCTCTGAAAATCCCATGATGCCACGAAAAAAACAAATTGTGAAACAATGTATGCTATCTACAATATGTCAAGTGACAATTGTGCAGAACTTATTTATTTGTGCTAAGAAGCGTTTTAGCAGTTTTTATTGTAAACTTGACGTACTTTTTGATTCAATTCTGTGGGCTCACTATTCAGTAACCAGTCAGATAAAAACGTTAAAAGAGGAACAATTCTATGACTTTGATAACTTCATGAAGCCATTAGATGAATTTAACGTTGAATTGATGTTTTGCCTAATATGACTTTTTCCATTTAAAATAACAAAGTTGATACCGACTTCCGGTGACCGGACGTGACAGTTCACTTGAGAATATTTTAGCTGAAGAGCTAAGATCGAGTAAATTACAATTCCAAAACTTCAAGTTTTCGGAAATAGTAGATCATGAGAAACTTCTAATGTACCAGTTCCGTGAGACACCCTGTATATTAGTATTATTGAGCGTCGAATTTTTAATGATTTCCACATATTAGATTTATGACACACACCAGATTTCAGAAGCTATGCAATTTTGCCGACTCCAAAGCCCTGGTTTGTCATTTCGGTTAGCCAGATATTTTAATTTAAAAGATAGCTAATTTTTGAATTATTGGCCTTAATTGGTTTAAAAATTATGGCGATAGCAATATGCATCAATGAAATTTTAAATTTTAGCAATATTTTAGCCGTAGATGTTTGCAGTATTTCGATTATGAAAAACTACATAACCAATAAACTGGTTCTCACAGTATTATTTACTTTTAGGATGCAGGAAAAAAAATAAATCAAAATCTTGATTATGAAATTCTCACGATCATCATACTGATACCGAAATCAGCCTCAAACTAAAGAGATGAAAATCTCGCAATCTTAGCACGCGTTTGCCTTCAAACGGCACCCCAAACAAACACCAGTTGCTACTGTTGAATCGATCTGAATAAACAGTGTTTGTTTAAACAACGGCTCGTGTAACCTAGCCTAATAATGATCATTCCGGCTAATCAGAGCTGCCAACGTATACATATCAAACCGGTACACCTGTGTTTATCCAAGGGATTACCCCGCCCTTCGGGGTGTTTTGTTACTGTGATACGTATTGGCGGGGCGGTTGGGGGCCGCCAAATTGACTTGATTTTCTCGCGTTCGTTTTACGAACGATTGTCTGGTGGTGGCCACCTTACGTCAATACGGGAGGACTCTTAATTTAATAAAAGACGGGAGGGCCGAAGCCGCACAAGTAGCTAGCGATTCCCATCTTTATACGAGGAAACCATACGAAGGAGGAATCGATAATTAACGGTCTTTTGTACTTGTTGACATTCGTACAAACACGTCCGATATTGGATTTGTTGACGTTACTTTTTACGCATCAGTGGGATGTGCGACTTTTTAGAACTATCTAATATTCTATGACACAATGACAATTATCATTTGTCATTAAGACTTTAACTTCTTTGACACACTTAATAAAAAGGAAGTATATTCGGGGTATATGGTGTTCCGTTTGAGAAATTTTTTTTTTTTGTAGAAAAAAAACTTCCAACATTGGCAATGGTATTTACCATCAGGAAAACTGGAAACTTCTTTTACTCTTCTACTTCTGTTCACCGTGAAGTTGATTTTAAAGAATTGCACCGAGTGCGTGCATGTAATTGTATAAATCGAAAACGCTTTAAGTGACTATCCTTGCCAACAAAGATCAAATCAGTAGAAAACTGAAAGCAGAACTTGTGTCTAGTTTTTGAGAAAAAAAAACAGATTTTTTGATTTTAAGTGAAAACTTCTGCCGTTAAATTCAGATTCTAAGGGAAAAGCATACCATCTTTTGTTAGATTTTCTTCATTGTTGTGGTATGTAAATTTAGCAAAACTAAAAGTTGAAAAGTAAGGACCGGTGTGTTGTGTATTCACAATCATAAATAATAACAAAAGAAAGTTGTGACGAGAGAAACGGATTGGACAAATGAAAACTGTCTCTGGTATACTATTTTCCGTACAATCTGAATCTGCAAGCTCCAAATTTTTGTCTAGTTTTTGAGATTGCTTTTGCTGTTCTTAGTACCGCTTTTCTCAAAAACTGGACTCGAGTCAAATTTTCTGTCATCAGATTCAGCTTCTATGGAAAAAGGTATTCAGAAACAATCACTTGTTAGATTTAGTTCATTGTTGGTCAGGATAGTTAAGTAGCTTAGATTATCGTTCTTTTGATAAATAAGGTACTTGAAAATACGTGAAATGCTCAAAAGATAATTGATAATTTTTACTTTATCATACGCAGTATTATAAAGTATTGTAATCATGCCGAAAACAATTTTTGAGTTTTTACCGGAAATATGTCCTTTTGGATCCCCTGAACATATTTGACCAAGGTACAAAAAAAATGTCTGTGTGTGTGTGTTGTGTATGTCTGTGTGTGTACCCGTTTTTGTGGCGACGATTCCGGCGAAACTACTAAAGGTATCGGGACGAAACTTCATACTTAGAAGTTTCATAACCAAACTTAGAGCTGAAAAGCTTTCTGTTGGAAAGGGTTCAAAGGAACTGGAGGTTTAGTCTTAGCATTTTTAAAAGATTTTGCAAATAAGCCGCCATTTCTGGAATTTCGTCGAAATAGTTAAACAATATATTAAAGTAGAGGAAATTCTGAATAATTGATGACTATGAAATTTGTTGGTACAATCAATAGTTTAGCTGTATGAGCAAATTCTATTTCATCGAGATCGGTCGTACTGCTTTAAAACTAGTAGCCAGGATGTCAGATTTTTTGATTCTAATGACAGTAGCTAGTGTCAAACGCTAATGATTTTGAAAATACTACTGTCAATATAGGCTGCGTTCGGATATTTACAGTAGACTTTTTACACCCAATAACACGTACTTAAGTGTCATTTGGACGGTGTACCCGGTGTCAACGGAGTACAATATCCGAACGCAGCTTTAATCGAGATATCTGTCTAGTTCTACTAATTTTATTTTAATGCAGACATAGCCGATCTCGATCAAATAGAATCTCATGCCGCTAAACTATTAATTTTATACATCGTATGCTAAAGTCATGTGCCTGGCCACATCAGATTTTTTTCTATGAAGTAGTTAACTGTGGTATGTAAATTGAAAAGAGAAAGACGATGACGACGAGAAAAATTTTAGAAGAGAAAAATTTACGAAAAATCAGCATCCACAGAAAAAACAGAGAAATTATACTAAAAACAAAAAAGTAGTAGTTGGTTATTACTTGCCAAACGACATAAAACCCGATAATTATTCGCGAAACGATATTAAAACCCGGCTTTTCCCTTCTGAAGTAAATTGGCATAAAATGCATAGTTTATAATTATAACTTGCATACAGGGCCGCCGCGTATGGGTGTGCGGTGCACAACCTGCACAAAGGCGCCTTGTTAAGGGGGGCGCCATCTCGAAGTACAAAGCAAAATGTTTACTCCGAGCAAGTGCAGTTCACTGTAGATTATACCTTAATATTTCCATATTGCAGAGTTTTTTTGGGGTTTTCAACCAACACACCGACACCACTGCTCAAGGGTTGTTCGAATTTATTACTAATCATTTCAAAAGAATGAATCTCGGTATTTCTAATTTACGAGGGCAAGCTTATGATAATGCTGCTAACATGTGTGGGGAGCATAAGGACCTCCAACAAAAACTACTTGAAATAAATTCAAAAGCTTTCTTTATAACATGTTCTGCCCATTCATTAAATTTAGTAATCAACTTTGTTTTAAAACATTGTTTTAAAACAAGTATTTCGTTTTAAACTATTGGTTTTTAAACATGTTTAAAACAAGTTTGATTCCTTATTTAAAACGTGTTTTTTTCTGGGTGATTTAAAACATGTTTTTTTTGCGAAGTGTTTAAAAACATTGTTTCGTTAAAAAAATCATTTTATAAAAAAAAATGTTTGTTTTGTTTTAAATAAAAAAAAAACGTTTTTTTTATAACAACCCTGTGCAGAATCCGATATACAAATTCTAACAGTGACACAAGCCTACGAATTAAAAAGCAGCAGAACTGATGAAAATTTTGAAAATATTATTACTTCAACAACAAATACAGCTCAACAAACTAATTCATAATCTGCAAGCATTAAAAGAATCGAATGATGACGATTTATTAAAATATTGCAAAGATATTCAGACACTCAGTAATAGAGACAATATGGAAGATCAAGGTATTGACGGTAAATCTTTATTCGAAGAAATTAAAAGCATAATTATTTGTTAAAAAGTGATATATTTCGCCTGACGGATTACTAAATTACATATATGAAAACAAATTAAGCTGACACTTTTCCTAATTTTGTTATTGTTCTTCGAATTTATCTAACTTTGCCCATTTCCGTTGCACCGGCGAAAGAAGTTTTTCCAAATTAAAAATAATTAAAAATTATTTACGTTCCATAATGAGCCAGGAACGACTGTCAAGTTTGGCATTAATATCAATAGAAAATGAGATCATTAAAGATTTAATAGATTAGATTCAATAAATATAACTAATTTAATTAAAGATTTTGTATCAATGAAAGCAAGGAGAGTTATAATGTAATATGCCACTAGCTACACTGTTAATCGGGGTTATTATTATTATTAGTTAATCGGGGCCAGGTGGAAAAGCACATGGGAGCGGTAGCTCCAGATGTGCGCAGTGACGTATAAATTTAGGTATACATATAAGAGAGATTTTCTTGGTAGGTCTTCAGTATTCAATTAACTTTGAAGAAGCGAGCAACATGGTTCGCGAAACGTCAGAATTAACAAATCTTGACACACGGCATAACCCGGAAGCAGTTTATTTTCTAAATATTATGAATACTTCTAAACGTTTTAAGTTGTTTTAATTTTCAATGTTATTACGGAATGGGGCGCCAAATTTTAATCTGGCATCTTTAACTTAAACACAAAGTATACATATAAAAATCAGTTTAGTTTATATTACAAAAAAAAAAACATCTATTTCCCCAACATGGCAGTGTTTCTCCAGTTCATTTAAGTTGTGAAATTTGTCAATTATATGATAAACTTGGCCAAATCGTCTTCTAGTACGTCGCTTATGATTATAAGATTTGATTTGATTAAATCTCTTTCAAAAGACAATTAAAACTCCGTGTTGCACCGTTACATATCGATTCAGAAGATGAGTCATAATGTACCTTCAATTTAAGTGTAGCTTAAATTTAATATTTTTTACTAAAAATAATTATGTTTGATGTGGGTTTTAGAGCCGGGATCAATGTTTAATCAAATTGTTAGATGGAGAAACTACTTTCAAACTTCTACCCATCTCTAATAGTCACGACGGCCGTGTTTGTTAGAATGTCTGCATCCTTTATATCTGAAGTGACAAATTCGGCTATCAATTGTTATCTCGGTAGCACAATTGGTTAGAGCTCCCGATTGGAAATTACGGAGGTTCCTGATTCATTTTGACGCCTGTTATTTCTCCGAAAAAATATCCTAACTCTTAATTTACTAATAAATGGTAGGGCGATCGACCGTAGCCGGTCAAAATCCATAAACCAAAGGTGGGAAAAATGCCTTTGCGCCAGGAAAATCGGGCCGAAACACTCCCGACGCGATGTCAATTAGTGGCCGTTTTGTAATTAATGGGCCGACGGGTTAACTTGCTATAATTATATAATAATTATTGGGTAGTGTTCACCAACAACAGTAGAAGGGCGACAATAGTAGGGAGTGCAATATAGAGAAAATGTTTAAAACCGAAAATTAGATAATTTTTCACCCGTTTTAAGCAAGAAAAGCGGGGAGAGATTCGTAAAGATCGACAGCAGAAATCAAATCTACGGTGGAAGCCTGAATTTCAAGTCACTTTGTTTATTCTTTCCAAAAAAACATTCCACACAACAACCATCACCGCCGTTTCCAGGTTTTCTAAATTCAAAAGTATTCCCATCGCTTCGTTTCGCGTTACAGGCTTTTCGGTACAATCATCCTTGATTGATTTCAAAGTGTTACGGACTTCGTGCCAAGAATATCTCAAACTTTTACATGCTTCCTCTCTACCTGACCAACGTGTCAGATTTACTCTCTTTAACGTTTTCCCTTTCCCGATTTCAGTTATTAATTTTTACCAGCGTTGTGTCGAACTTTAAAAAATAACTTAGATTTCTTGCAGCAACATGAAGAAGCGACAAGCTTCTGTACAAGATTCGGCAGCCGCAGTTGCCACTAAATTCAAAGAGAGGGCAGAGCAAGGAACGAAAAAGCAAAAGGGGCTTGACTTTGAATTTTAGCCTGTAAACCGTTGTACACACAAGACATGGTCGTGGCGTTTTCATGATTGTCCACGACAGTCTTCAATATTTATGCCCAGTGTTTTGAGTTCCGAAATAACGGCAGAAAACATTTCTTCAGCTTTATGTCCCACTTAGAGCGAAAACTTGAGAAATCTTTGACAAGGTTCGCTCGTTTCCAAACGAATCTAATGACGAGGGTAAGTTGGTCCACATGCGCTATATATCTGGTGTAGAATCGTCAATCGATGATTAAGGATAAAATACTTCGCCATTTAAGTGGTGAAACATATTACATATTCAACTGTTTGTGTGGACTTAAAAACGTAATAAAATTATAAACCCCTAACCACAACAAGTATTTTAGAACCTAAATACGTATTTCAGCAACTAAGTTGCCATCCTCAGTAGAAACTAAAAAGAAAAGAGATTAGCACTTCATAGTATCTTTACTGGATATTGTCCAAGCAAATCACTAGTGGAAGTGACGTCCATGTTAAAAATTAGCCTATATATACCCATTGTTCGTCACACCTCAGTGAATTTTGATCACTGAAGCGTAAAAAACATGTTTTAATTAAAGCAGGTCAAACAATGGCGAACTAGGTATAGGACCCCTGTCTGAATTTATTAATTTATCTCTATTCAAGTGAATAAAGATACTTTCCAAGCTGTTTAGTTCCCTATTATTTGACACTGCTTTTACAAGTTTTAAGTCATCTACAACTACTTTATGACCTGTGTCTAAAATATGTTGAGCCACACTCGATTTTTCAAAACGATTATATTTAAAATGAGCTACATGTTCTTTGAACCTAGTTAAAATTGTTCTTCGAGTCTGGCCAACGTATTCTTTTTCACAGTCATGACATTTGATACAATATATACCAGATTTATCAAGTATATCTACCTTATCCTTTGGGTTTCCAAGAAGGTTTTTTATGCTATTATGAGTCGAATATGCTATACAGAGATTTTGTGATGTAAAAATACTTCTCAAACCCCTCGTATATGCACAATCGAACGGTATTTTAACATATTTCTTCTTTTCTACAGACAAAGTATTTAAAGTAGATATTTGATTTACATACATTTTTTGATTCTGCTTCTTAATCATTCTATCAACTATTTTCTCAGGGTACCCATTATGTAAGACAGCATTCTTAATAAACAATAATTCTTGCTGATATCTATCTGCGGACAATGGAAATTTCAATAACCTATTTACTAAACAACTAATAAAAGACAATTTTTGTTGAAAAGGATGCTGCGAATCATTAGGGATAAACCTGATTGTGTTAGTATCTTTCCGATACACGTCAATTTCTATTATATTTTTGCTATTCCTGACTACCAGAGTATCTAAAAATGGAAGTTGGCCGTTAACTTCTTGTTCTACAGTAAAGTTAATGGTGTTGAATTTAGAATTCAAAACGAAAAGAAAATCTTGAATACTGCACTTTTTGGTGTCAAAAATGGCAAAAATATCGTCGACATACCTAACCCAAGTCTTAGGGAAATATGGTGCAACAGACTTTACATTGGTTTCAAATCTGCTCATAAACAAGTTGGCAATAAAAGGTGAGAGACAGTTACCCATTGCAGTTCCCTCAAGTTGTTCAAAAAACTTTCCGTTTATTTGAAAACAATTTTGAGACATACAAAGGGCAGTCAATCTTACATATTCATCTATTTCTGACGGGTCAAAGTTGTTATTGCTCAATAATTCCCTAAGAAACTCCAAAGTTTCCGGAATAGGCACACTAGGAAACAGTGAAGCAACATCAAATGAAATCAACAATTCGCCATCCTCTAATTTTACATTGTTGACCTTATTGATAAAGTCCAATGAGTTATTAACAGAGAAGCTTGGTTGAGGAACAGGTAAATTGTTGAACTCATTCGATAACCATTTCGCTAACTGGTAAGTAGGTGAGTTAATACCTGATACAATAGGTCTCACTGATTTACCAGGTTTGTGAATTTTGGGAAGAACATATAATCTAGGTACAGTAGGATTGGAAACTTTGAGTTTAAATCTAGTTTGGCGGGTGATAAGATTAGGACAACTGGACAGCGTACTATTTATTTGACGGACTAGTTTGGGCAGTGGGTTTTTCTTGATTTCCTTATAAGGACCATTTGCAATTAAGTTATCAATCCTATCAAAATAATCCGCTTTATCCAGGATGACCACCTTATTACCTTTGTCAGCCTTAAGATAAAAACAATTCTTCTTCTTGAGTCCTTCAACAATTTTGTATTGATCTTTACATTCATTACTAACTTTAAAGTCCTGTTGATTCATTAACAGCTGATTCTTACAAGAGCTCCTGATTGCAGCTTTTGTGGTGTCATTACATTGGCTAATTGAAGATTCAATTCCTGAAATTAACTCTATAGTAGGCATCCTTTTATTAGGCAAGTTGTATTTTAAGCCTTTATTCAGAAAGTTAATTTCAGTTTTTGAGAAGGACTCAGAAGATTCATTGATAACTATGTTACAATCTAAATTCTTAATTGGAACTTGTTTCAACAAAACATCACTGTTTCGTTGAGATAGCAAAGAGAGTTTCTTCCTATGGTTGAAATTAACCTTATCCATTTTGTGATTGATGATTTCGTACATGTTTTGTTGAAACACTAACCATTGTTGGTAATTGAGATCTGAAAGATCTTTACAAAGTTTTAAATGCAAATTATATTTTTCTAACTCTAACCTACTTCTTTTTGCGTATAGATATTTAATTTCCAAATCAAGCCATTTTCTTTTAGCAAACAACGTCAAGGATTCAGTGAATCTTGACTTAACATTTAAATTAATATGAACAAATTTAGGAAACAAACATTGATTTTTGGATTTCTTTAGAAATGAAATATCTGCACCTATTTTACAAATCTTAGTACTAAGTGAACTATATCTATTTATTGTTATTAAAAACGTAGATATATATAAAATATAAATTTTTTTAATTTCTGTAAAGACAAACAAAATTTTGCCCAAAATTTGCTGCCCCTAAAACCTGCCACCCTAGGCTCCAGCCTGGTGGTAAATACGCCACTGGTAAAAAGGCAGCAACGTAAATTCTTGGTAAAAAGTTTTGTGTAAAAAATGTCACCACCATAAGCGATGTAATTCTTTCAGGATAAATGCAATTTTAGTTAACAGAATGATATAGCTGTAGGTCTTTGACATAATTTTAGATAACTACATATTCGAAAATTAACAAATAAGACTAATAAAATAAATATTTGAACAATCAAAATAAAATGCTAATGTTTCAATTCCAAAATTTAAATAATATGCTACATGGCAACTAATACTAAAACTGGTTGTGAATAAACGTTCTTTCGTTACAGTAAAATATCGTTAATAGATTTTAAGCAACAGTGGTTGTCAGTGTTTTATGTATAACATTTATAGCAATACCATATTACCCAGACACAGGTGTCTAGATAGTAAATAAGTTAAATACTGAAATGCTACAAGAGTGGGCAAAACGCCATCCAAACATTTCTGGTTTTTATTTTTAAGTTTGGTTTAAACGGAACCTGTAATATTAAAAAAGGGACAGTTGTGTTATACATTCAAACAATCAGCCAGATTTCAGCAACAAAGGATAAATAGCTATCGCCAATAGACAACTCTCGGCGCCAATTAAATAAATGCAATCCATATTTTGTTGCCAAAAAACAGTTTTCGGTTGAGGCAAAACATCAAAAAAATCATATTTCCACCATTTGTAGTTAGATTTCTAAAATTATCTCTGTAGTAGGTCAAATACAATAAGTTGATCTCCCTTTTAAGTAATTGATTTAACGAGAGATGAAAATACCGGCTATAAATCATATAACTTACCTCCTTACTACTTACACATTTCCTTTTCATCAGTCACTTAAATAAATTACTTACCTATTCAGGAGAATCTTTTTGTTACTTGAAACTAGTAATTTACTGTATTTGTATTCATTAAAACAAATGGGAATTTGTCGGGTCGGGACAGAAAGAAAAAAATAAATATCAAATAAAACCAACACAATCATGGTTCAAAACTTTATGTCAAACAAACTCTTTCAACTGCACCGACAGGAAACATTTGAGTGCCTGCGTTTCATCAATTAATACGATACATTCAAAATTTGAATTGGTTGCCCACATATATAAACTGCTGAACAGTTGAACGGTTATGTTTTAATCATTCTTTATACTGTAAATATATTAAAGAGGTGAAGGTATTTTTTAAAGAGTGATTTAGGCGGAAACATCAAGACAATAATTGACAAAAGCTCCCAACGTGGAAAACATTTGAAAGTAAAATTAATAACCACCTCCAAGACTGAACATTGGACAAGTTTCACATCGTTATTTCACTGCTAAATGATAAAGAGAAAAATTAAACTGCAATATATTGTCCCAAGTTTTCCAAAAAATCACCAAAAACTATTCTATAAATTTATATATTTTATAAACTTGCAATGAAATACTTGAGTTGCCCTGTTCTTAACCCACGAAGGCTGATAATACACATACATATATGAAGTTACTATGTTAATAACAGATATATCTCGATTTAAAAAGTAAACTTCGAAAGCTACATATTTCCTTCAAAAATATCTAAATGTTTAAGCATAGTTACCTTTCTCTGTAAAAATTAAACATACTTTTGCTTTGAAACAAAGAAATATTTATAGAACATCGATATATAGAGACATTTACTTTATGAGGGTTTTACATTTTTTATTTGATAATTACACATGCAAATTAATAGAAAAAATTAAATACACAATTACATTATTAAACATTTTACCCTCAAGCAAAAAAATAATAGAGAATAACTCTATTCAGCGTAAAAAATTATATATATGTGAAACTAAAAAAATCCACTAAAAAAACAAATAAAACTAAGGAATACGAAAGTAATGCAGACAGGCTTTGCAACAATCTCTTCCAAAATACATGCAAATATAATTATTTAATCATGTGAGCTATTTAGCAAAGATTATTCTCTCTCTACATGTGTTATAATATGTAACAGCTATTTTCGTCAATAATAAATTATTTACTCAACTTTGAATTGTTCGCACGACTTAAAACAAAAGCTGCGTGCTTTTTATTTTACTCCAAATGTGTCTAAAACCACTGATTATTATATTACTCTCAATAAAAACTCAATATGGCTGAGCAGATCAACATAGACACAATTCAAACTGCAATCAGTTTTCATTTATTAGTTTATATATCTTGCCCCCCGTCTTTTGGTGCGGGGGGGGAGTTCATCAAAAAGTCAGATTTTGTTGTGATTATTTATAGAATCATAACAAAGCAGGGCATGCATATAGATTAGGACCTGTTTGTTTTTTGTATTATATATCTTTTCTCAAAGACACCATCGTATGTGTATGGGACAATTTTTGTTTACTTTACGACTCTGTTTTTTGACATAATTTTGTTTCATTCTTTCATTTTTAAGCACTCTTACATCACTATAGGACAATCAACGAACCATCTCACCCTAGGGTTACGTCCAGACTATGCTTTTTACCAATATTTTGCTTTGGTATAAATAAAGACGTAGCATAGCGTAGGACTCACCCTTACTGGAACTCTCTTCACCCTAGCGCAGCAATGGACTACCGTTATTTTAAAAAATTACGGATTAAATTATATAACAATAAAATTGCAACTCTGATCCCAATATTTACAAAACCAGCTACGTTTTAGTGAAAAATAACCGAAGACTGTAGCAACTTTATTTTTATTTGAAATAATGATAGATTTCTTTACGTGATGGGACTTGAATTGGAAATAAAGTTGCTTCAGTGTTTAACGGAACGCACTGTATACAAAGAAAATACGAACATCCATAGCCAGGCTAGGGGCCATATTATAAAACAGATCAACGTGTTTTTTTTTTATAAATTACCATAAATACAATCACAGCAGTTTGTTATATCTCCTTCCGATCCATATTATATAATTATTAGTTAACAGATGTAACAAATATAGAAAAATATACATTTGCTCAAACAATCAGTCGGCGGGTATTTCTTACTCGATAATCACGCAAAACAGCGCCCCCGGGGCCGGACCGAAACAGCCACTATCAAAATAAATCTCCCCCGACGTAAAAAAACTCCGCCCCGGGCAAAACAATCGAACCAATTCCTACGGACTTAGCACCGCATGCTAAACCGCTGACGCTGCACATTGTCGTTGCCGAGGTCTTCTCCCCTCGCGTAAATAAGAAGTCAGTCACCGTTCTTTCAGCCGCACTGAAAAAACGTCACAGTTTTCTCGTAGAGTCCGATTTTGGTGTTTCTTGTATATATTTTTGTCAATCTCGTATAATCGTATATGAAGAATCAATAAACATTGGTAAAAAAAAGAGATAATGCACTAGAGCTAGTGTAGTAGTAGTAGGTAGTAGCTAATAAATGGAAAAAATACTTTACAGAAAACCGCGCGGCGAAGTGTCCGGGTAAATATACGCGCCACCAGTAAATAGATGAAATAAAACGTTTCTCCATGAATTGTAAACGGGGTATAAAGTCATTGGAAAATGTGTAACACAAAAACGAACACATCGCACAAACACAACGCTTGGAGGTCGGGAGGGCGTATCTAGTGCGTTTCGACAGGGGGCCCGTCGCCCTGCCCCAGGTGTTCCGGTCCTTTCGTGTCCTCGAAAGCTACCTCCTCGGTGGTCACCACGGCGGTCACAGTGGTCGGTTCCTCCTTAAGCAATTCTTCTGCTAATACGTCACTGCAAAGTTCATACAATGTTTAGAAATACTTGTAAATTAACAGTATTACTATGTAATAATTTTAATCCTGGGGAATATTTTTATACTTTTTATGTGATAAAACTAGCATCTCTACAAAGACGCTTTAAGAGCAAATGTGAACAAATATATCCATTACTAGTGAAAATAAAATAAAGGTTTCTAGATCATACTAAACTCCAGAAATCATTTTTGACACCGAGTTTTTGTTGGTGGGTCTCAGGAGGATATACAGTGTTCACATGAAAAGACATATTCTGATGAATTCTTGTCCTGGCATCTACATGCCAGGAATCTATAGGTAATATATTCATATTCATGATCAGCCCAAAATTATCTATCGAACATGCAATTGTTATTTTAATTGTTGTTTGTTTAATTGTTATGTTTATTGTTATTGTTTAGAATTTGGATGAAATATTCAGTGTTAATAGGAAAAATACTTCCTATAAGACCGACCTACAAAATTGAAAATATGAAAGGTATAATTTTTCACAATGCAAACTATCAAAACTATATTGAAATACTTTTGCTATTCTCGCTTTTCTGTAATTTCACAACAGAAATAGTCATCTTTCATCATTGCTTTGTACTTTTTTCATTACATTAGATTTTATTTCATGCCAGATGTGCCAATAACCATAAAGATGTTGATGTTGGTTCACAAACAATGTCATGTCATTCTGAGAATAGAATAGAAAGGAAACTTTTGAGTCTCACTAAAGTGAGACAAGAGAAAATTGACATTGTTGATCAAGTTGATTTACTCAAATATTTAATTTACAGTCGCACCTTATATTTTGTTAAATTTTGATGTTCAATAAGATTTGTAATCTTAACATAATTTGATGACATTTGTCGCACAATGCAAACAATTTTAGCAAGACTATTCACACGCAAGGCCGCGTCTAGGGTTTTACGGGCCCTACGCAGACCGGAAATTCCGGGCCCCTCAACCTACATATTTTTTAAATAAATAAAAATCGCAATTTTTAAATTGTTAATTTTTATTAAAATTTTTGTTGAAAATATGTTATTTTACAAACTTAAAATGTTCTTTTCCCAATTTTGGCTTCAATAAATGCTTTTTGGATACATTCATAGTAGAGGGTTTTTAGAGAATCCTTTTCAAGTTTTGCTCAAATATTTAATTTACAGTCGCACCTTATATTTTGTTAAATTTTGATGTTCAATAAAATTTGTAATCTTAACATAATTTGATGACATTTGTCGCACAATGCAAACAATTTTAGCAAGACTATTCACACGCAAGGCCGCGTCTAGGGTTTTACGGGCCCTAGGCAGACCTGAAATTCCGGGCCCCTCAACCTACATATTTTTTAAATAAATAAAAATCGCATTTTTTAAATTATTAATTTTTATTTAAATTTTTGTTGAAATATGTTATTTTACAAACTTAAAATGTTCTTTTCCCAATTTTGGCTTCAATAAATGCTTTTTGGATACATTCATAGTAGAGGGTTTTTAGAGAATCCTTTTCAAGTTTTGCAAGAGCGTTGAGGTTTTACTTCGAAAGTGTAAATAATTTTTTACCAACTTAAAATAGAAAATGAACCCTTGGCGTTGCTGACTGGTCGTGTTAGAAATAAACTTAAAATTATTTCGACATTAGGAGAGGTGGATTAGATTTTGCTATCTAAAATAAAATTTAACTTCTCTGAAACAAATCCTGCAAAAATCTGATTTTTAATAATAAATTAAACTGTTTTATTTATATTTTTTGTTCATTGACATCTAAATCTTTGTCAAAAGTCTATAAAATTTAGGTAACTGCGATAAAATATGTTTTGTTATTTCTATAAATATGTGGAACAATAACTTACTAAAATAATTTTATTAAAACCATAAACAGTGGCCTTATAAGCGAGCGTAGGTCAACTAATAAGTTTGGCACTTCTAAAAACTACAAATTTATTTTTTTTTGTTTTCAGTTTTCTTTTTAAACTCATTTAAAAGTGTTGTGTGGGTTCTGCATTATGTTACAGTTTTCCTTATTTTTTTTTCTCCTTAGCATTAGCCATGCGTGCTACCTTAGAAATAATCTAGATAAAAAAAATTGAACGTAAATCTTAAATACAGGATGGTCGTTTTTTTTTCTCATTTATTTGAAGAGATACAAGAGTTAAATTTGGGCAAATGCTTTTTTTGCTGATCAAATTTCCAGATATCAAGAAAAAACAACCTTTTGAATTTTCGTTATTAATTTTGTACATACATGAATATTCTTGAATGTATCTCTACAAATGTATGAAAAGCCACCAGTTCCAAAAAATGGATTTTACATATTATTTTATCTTATTTACACAAGTTTTGAGAATTATTTCCATTGACATCATGTGAATTTCCCAAAACATAAAAGCCTGCTGTTTGTCACATTAGAAAATAAAGCGTTTGGTATATGGCGGTGCGCTTTGAAAATACTTGACATTGTTCGAGCATTTTTGTGTCTCGCCAGGAAAAACCAGATCATTACAATAGTTTTCTTAGATTTTAAACGAAATTTTCAAAAATTGTATCAAAATACCAACAATCTCGTTTTTTTGGCACTACATTCTTTAGGTAGGCTGAAATGTAATCTTGAATCTTGGAACTTGCAAAAAAGAGTGTAATCACTGACTATATGAAGTGTTATTATCATTACTGTTAAACAAGCGGCCAAAACTGCCGCGTGTCCTGTTAAAAAATCTGGCATGCATAAATTAACGGAATTCTATCAAGTTCAATTATTTTTTAAGGAAGCTAAAGTTATGTTAAACTAATTTTTTAAAATATTTAGCTTATTTTTCTTAAAAATATGATGTTATGGGGCTCGTCTACAAAAAACATTGGAATAATAATTCATGAAAAAAAAGTACTGAAATCACCGAAATCATGCTTTGAGGGCTGCCGACTTCTGGACTTATTTCTGAACGTGGCCCCGAAGTATCGATATGGGCGATATGCAATTGAATTTGAGTTGTAATAAATGGTATTATTATTGGTATAATGTATTTTTGTTATATGTTATTTTCTAAAATTATATATAACTTCGAATTCTAATTCTAAGTCGATTTATTTATTATAGAGTGGGCCTTAGCCCCTATTTTATTTAGGGTGAAGGGGCCGCTTACGGGCCCTCCTTTCACGGGGCCCTAGCCACGTAATAAAAACAAAAATCTAACAGCTTATTATGTAAAATTGGTCAAAACTATGTGTATTTGAGTACCGTAAAACGGGGCTACTTGAAAATAGGGGGCGACTTGAAAATGTTCGTAAAACGTGTGCAGTCACGTTTTTGAAAAAAACTACGTGCAAAAGACTACTTGAAAATAGCAGGGCTACTACAAAATGTACGTAGTCGTTTTCAAAAACGACTACGAAACCGCTGTTTTCAAGTAGCCCCGTTTTACGGTACTTTGTCTCTAGCTAATTCATTGCTGGTGATAAAAACAAAATCTAACACCCAATTAACATTTGCACTAGCCATTTCCTGAGCCTGAAAAATGATATACAGAACCTCTGGACACGAAAAGTTAGGTACACAGGTTGGTGCCTAATAAAATAATAGTTCACAACAATGCATCAAAAGCCACACCAGGTAAATTGGTAAATTATCTTCAGATTAGAAGCAGAGAAAAATTTGCCATTTCTTTACCTATTCTGAAGTTACAAAACAATTGTACAAATGGCAATGTATAACATATATCTGTTTAAAATTATGATGCTATTTTTTTACCATAGAAATAGAAATGAGCAACTTGGAAGAAAATGTATACCCACATTTTCTTCCATAATAAAAAAAAATATTAATAAAACGTTTGCGTTCTTTACACTGTAGGTAAAAATTGTATAACTCCGAAATGAACAACAGTGGGAAAAATTCTCAACATGAACCCAAACCCAATAGGCAAGATATTGAATGTTAGAATACAGATTGAGGACTGGAATAAAATTTATATAACAGTCCGCACCCTTCTGTAGAGTCCATAAAGAATTTAAAGGTCTTTACAGATGTACCAAAAG
Organism: Aphodius sticticus; assembly: GCA_963966075.1. NCBI lineage: Eukaryota > Metazoa > Arthropoda > Insecta > Coleoptera > Scarabaeidae > Aphodius > Aphodius sticticus. The sequence continues at coordinate 62,494,653 of OZ014509.1, forward strand.
GGATACATACTAGGAGTTGTTCATCTTAGGAGACACTGCACACTTTTATAAAAACGCTTCATAACTTACATTAACTTTTTGTTTAAAACAATATACAAAACAAACTCTCAATATATATATATATATATATATATATATATATATATATATATATATATATATATATAAATGGAGAATAAAAAAAAAATTGGACAGAAAAGATCGTGACTTACCCATTCTCAGTTTTCACAGTCATCCCTCTCCCCTTCGGAGTCCCCCCCTGCTTCTTGTTGTTCGTCTTCTTTTTGGCAGGCTAAACGTGCAACATACATTACCAGTCAATGAGTAAAACAACGTACGAACGAACAAACGAACGTCAACTCTAAGCTACTAAATAGCCTGGCGGCGGGTCACTTACGTTGTTCTTCCTGTTCACATTATAAGAGGGAGGTCCAGGCTTGCGCTGGTTGCCACCGCCCCGACCCCTAGGAAACTGTTGTTGCATGTTAAACTGAGAGGAAATACCGCGACCGCGCCCTTGATACCCTAGCATGTGCGGCTGCTGCTGCTGGTGGTGGTGCTGCTGCTGCTGGTGATGGTGGTGCTGCTGCTGGTGATGCCTGACGTTGTTCTGATAGCCGTAGTTGGCGCCCCACGATCCGACCACCACTCCCGCGACCTGCAGCTGGCCTCCGCGCGCAGGAATCGGACGCTGACGCAAGGCAGCCGCTCCCCTAGTCGAAGGCAACGGCATCGCTGGTAGGCAGTTTGGTGGCGGCAAACCCTGTCGCATCAAACCTTAAAAGAGAAAGTTTTTACAGTCAGTAGTTGAGACAATAAAGCAATACAGTTAAAATAAAAAAAAATTTTTAAATGATAAAAATTGTTTAAATTGGAAGAATCTTAACATTAGTAATTGAGTCAAGAAAACCTAAACATCATCAAAACCTTAAAACCCAATGTAAAGGTTAAAGTTTAAAAAATTGTGAGGAAATGATAATTATTGTCAAAATAGGACCAATTTTGTAGAATTAATAGTTGAGTCAACAAAACATCATCAAAATATTGACAACCACCGTAACAATCAAAGTTTTAAAAATTGTGGGAATATCTTCAAAAAGTATCAAATTTGGAGCAATATTTATTAGTCAGCATAAGTCTAAAAATTATCAAAATTCACTGTGACGTTGACTGTGAAGTTTTAAAAAGTGTGGGAAAAAATAATAACTGTCCAAATGGAAACAGTTTTTTAGGATTAGTTCTTGAGTCAATAAAGATTAAAAATCATGATGACCTTGAAACCCACTGAAAGCACTGATTTTGATAAACTTTGTCTCACATGTTTGTTGTTCTACATTAAGTAAGTACGTAGGCTTTCACGGCCAGAATCATCTAGAAAATAAACTGCTTCCGGGTTATGCCGTGTGTCAAGATTTGTTAATGCTGACGTTTCGCGAACCCTGTTGCTCGCTTCTTCAAAGCTAATTGAATACTGAAGACCTACCAAGAAAGTCCCCCTTATATACCTAAATTTACACCTCACTGCGCACATCTGGAGTTACCGCTCCATGTGCTTTTCCACCTGACCGCATTAGGATCGATTTCCAGACACTACTAATGTCAGTACCGTCCTTGCGATTGATGTTGTCAGGATGTTTGTAAATTTCGATGGCTTCTCTAATGGCAAGGGTGGGTAATTATCATCGAAGGCTTATTAGAGAAGCCATCGAAATTTACAAACATCCTGATAACATCAATCGCGAGGACGATACTGACATTACTAGGGTCTGGAAATCGATCCTACGTGGTCAGGTGGAAAAGCTCATGGAGCGGTAGCTCCAGATGTGCGCAGTGAGGTGTAAATTTAGGTATATAAGGGAGACTTTTTTGGTAGGTGTTCAGTATTCAATTAGCTTTGAAGAAGCGAGCAACATGGTTCGCAAAACGTCAGCATTAACAAATCTTGACACACGGCATAACCCGGAAGCAGTTTATTTTCTAAATTGTTCTACATTGTTTGAAATAAGACGCATTTTGCGATGTTGTAACATTATTACTACAGGGTGCTACAAACAATAAATGTAAAATATTTGGGGAACATTTGGGAACAACAATAACACAAAAATTCTTAGTTAACATCAATCCAAAAGTGAACTTTTTAAACAATGTCTAAGGGCCGATATATTCACCTATCGTGAAACTCTTCGTCATCTAAACGAGAAGATAAATGTTACCGACCGGATAAATACGCTTAACGAACGAATTTATTTAACGATCGAATGAACCTGCCGGTAAAATGATGACGAACACTTTGAACCAATCACAGAGCATGTGCAGAATGTCAAACAAAAAGTCAAACTGTCAAATATTTAGGTACGTACGTGGTACTGTATTAATTGAAGTTATTATTTAGTTAATATGGCCGAAATTGCTGAATTCGACTTTCATACTACTTTTTTTTTTACTTTTGGTGGTCTTTTTTAATTGATGCGATTAGAAATGGGTTCGAATGAATTTTGGTTACGTTTTGTTAATGTCTATCAATGTCATTTACGGCGCTGCATCTAGCGGCAATTACTCCAAGTTATGATCCAAGTATTGATTTAGTACACCTTTTTTACCGACATTTGATACTATACTGCCGAAAAACATTCGTTAGCGATGTTTACGTCCTCGTTACCTGACGATAACTTACAGATCGGTGAAAAGACAGAATAATTTTTAACGTGAACGTTAGCGTAATCTGTTCGTTGGCTAACGACAACTTTGACGATAGGTGAATATATCGGCCCTTAAAGAGCTAAAAAATTAGCTAGAAAAATTGAGCTAGAAAATGTATTATTATTATTTTATATTTAATGTATATTTTAACATCTTCTGCAATTTTTGTTAATGTGACGTGATACAAATTTTTAAATAGGGTCAAATGAACGCTTGAACATTTTAAAGATATAAAGAGGAAGATATGTGACAACTCAATTGAATTTTCTTGCTGTCGCTTTTCTCACACTAGTTTTAAAGTGTCAAGCTTTCATTTCAGCCGATTGACAGAGAATTTTATCAGGTTGTATTATCTATTTTGAGGGTATGTCAAATACCCTCTTTATGACATTTTGAGCATTTTTTTCCCAAAATGTTACATCATAGAATTCTTTAAGTAGGGTCAAATGAAAGCTTGAATCATGACCATTAGAGCTATGAAGTCAAATACCAGTTTTTACACTTTTTAGTTTACTTTGTTTGCATTTTTGTGTCAAATAAAACCATTTTATTTATACCAAGTACAGCACAGCGTCGGTAATCAGAACTAATTGGCCAGTTTTTAATACCAGTTCAAATACCAGTTTTTACACTTTTTAGTTTGCATTTTTGTGTCAAATAAAACCATTTTATTTATAGCAAGTACAGCAGAGCGTCGGTAATCCGAACTAATTGGGACCGAAGGTGATTCGGATTATCAAATTGTTCGGATTATTAAATATTACAGTAAAATAGTAGAAAATACGAGTATTGGATACAAGATATAAAACAAAAGCAACATTTTTCTGTAAACAGGAATCGATAAAAATGGCTTTTCGTTCAGTTACTCAGTGATTTATTTTTCTTGGGCGTTCGGATTAGCGAACGTTACGATTACAGACGTTCGGATTATCGACGCTCTACTGTATTAAAGAGTTATAGATTATGGTAGTGTAGTAATGCTTAAATAGATTATAGAATAGAAGCAAGTTTAATTCAATGTTAGAATACAGATTGAGGAGTAAGGCAAAATATATACGTTGCACTCCGCACCCAGTGTTCCATTAATATACCCCTTTGTTGTGACCAAAAAGACATTATATAGTCTTCACAGTTGTACCAAAAGGGAATTCCAAACTGAACCACTGACAAATGAATACTTTACACAATTTAAATCTAACAAAACATCAATATTACATACTTGTAAAATGTGGCAACGGTGGCTTTGCGAATTTGACTTCCAACCCTTCCAGAATTGCTTTACGGAGACGTTCCACCTTAACCACCCGTTCGATGTGATTCTCGCACAGGTCCAGAAGGCTTTTAACTTGCGCCGACCTGGACAGAGTGTGATGGAATAGTTTTCCGTCAAAGTAAAGCCACGGACAGCACATCAACCACGGCAATGGGGCTCCGCACGCGTCATTCGCAAGCAATGCCATTTCAACACCCTGCATGAATATCGCAGCCAATTGAACACCTCTGCTGGTAACGACGTTCAACTAAACGGAAAAGAAATTCATGACAAAATGGACTATTATATAAAAAATTGTTCATAAATCATCACGTTGAAGCTAAAATTCACTAATGCCCGTTTGCACCATATGTATTAAGCTTTACTTAAGTATGGGATCGTACTTAAGTTATCAATTTCATTTGCACCGCCACCAATCCGTCACCTAACTGAGGTTAAGCACGACCTAAGTTAGGCCGACGAAAATAGGCGGCTTAAAGCTGGCTTAATTATAGGCAACGGATTGCGTACTCGTGATTAGCTGAATGGAGGTTGAATTGTAACATCTGTCAAAATAAATTATGACCGCTGTCATTCAATGAAGCTGATCTAACTTTTGGTTATTTATTATCATAATTTCAAGGCTTTAAAGTCTATTCTTACGAAAGGAAAATAAATTGTTATAATTTAACCGTAAAATGTTGTCTATTGCTAACAACTGCAGTACTTGTTGCCAATATCAAAGTAATTCAAATTTACCGCCAAAATTTTCTAGTGAAAAAATATGACTGTAAACTTCACAAATGACAGAATACTACTCAGATTGGTACCAACATCGCTCAATATTACTAGAATTTTATCTTGAGACATGCATAACTTAAGGTAGGAATGTCCTACACATATGCGGTGCAAATGAACGCCGACTTAAGCTGGACTTAGGTTTAAGTTATTCTTAAAGTTAGGGCTGGCTTAGCAAATACGGTGCAAACGGGCATAAGTAACGTCCAATTACTATTGAGAAAAACGTAGATTTATAAAGAAATTGAACTTAAAAGAAATACGCACTGGTTCAAATGTACTTGCTGTAGATTATAATTAATTTAATTAATAAATACAATGTGTTATGAGTATAAAAATAGTTTTATGTAATTTCATAGGAAAAGTTTGATTTTTCTACTTGAATTTAACGTGAATTTAACGTTTACGTTTTCTTGCACATTAGTGCCAATAAACGAATATTATTTTATTTTAGTATATATTTTTATTATAAAAAATGAGAAACAATAAAAGATCAATTAAATTAACTAGAACTTTCTTTTAACTTTCTTCATACGATATATTCTTGAAATCTGAGCACAAAATTGACAAAAAATGGTTGCCAGAATCGAAAAGTTTATAAAATAAGAAGTAAATTTAGTTCAATGTTAGAATACAGATTGAGGAGTAAGGCAAAATATATACATTGCACTCCGCACCCAGTGTTCTATTAGTATACCCCTTTGTTAAGACCAAAAAGACATAAATTAGTCTTCACAGTTGTACCAAAAGGGAATTCCAAATATACAAGTAAAATAAAAATAAAAAAAATTACCGTCAATTCTTGTAAATACTGTACGTTCATGAGATCTGGATTGTACGCTTGGCACAGGAACACGTCGAGTTCGTTCTTACGCATAATTGGCCTCTCTAGAGACATGATGTACCGCAGTACGCAAGCCATTACTAGAAGGTGCTGAGGAACGTATGCCGTATTCAGTATTAAAGGTGTGTCGGAGTTTAGACACGACAGAAGCGCCCGCATGCGGCATCTCTTGTCGTCCAGCGAAGGCCCAAACCATAACCTCTGTAGGGTTGGGACCGCCCATGGCAATGGTTCTGCTTTCACCTCCTCTGCGTACTGGTAAGGGTTTGATCGGCTGTACACCCACTCGTTGATGATAATGTCTGGTGACGGTGAATTTTCTGGAATTTCACCTGCCTCTGCAAATTGTGAAGACAAACGATTTTAAATTATTTGACAGTGGCAGCGCTATTGGATGAAGTAACTCTTTTACTATACTATAATAATAATAATTCTATAATACAAATGATTGATTACTGATAAAGGAAACCCCTATACTAATGTTTAACTATAATTTGTGGCATATTTTTATCCTTTTGATTTACTGTTTTTATTACAAACTAATTATTTTTTTATTAAATAAATTTTCTGGACTAATTCAGAAACAAAGAAAATTTGAAAAAAAATCCCTTTATTTTAACTATCACGTTGTAGTCTTGGAACAGAATTTTTAATTTTGTAAGAATGTATATCAAATTCTTAATTTAATGTAATTGTTGATGAATTTATACTCAATGTATTCACTTCACATTCCAGGTGTTTTAGATTGCTAGGCACAAAATTAATTAAGCCATTGCAATAAGAAACTTGTATTTCTGACTGCCTTAGTTTTACCAATTAATAGTAACAACACAAACAATTAATTTTGTGAATAAAATATGACTTGCAACACTAATCTGAACGCAAAAGTTCCCATCAGGTTATTAGAACAGTTGAAGTTTAAAATGTAAAAAAAATCTGATGTGGCCAGGCACATGACTTTATCATACTATATATAAAATTAATAGTTAAAGGCTGGCTTTCCTAGGAGCAGGTTTTTTACGCAGCGTACAACATAAAACAAAACGTAATGTCAAAATACAGAATGTCAAAAGTTTGTTTCATATTGTCAAAAGTGACATGAGCTAGTTAAGATGCGATTGTCATGCATTCATTCTTTCTACAACATGTGAAAAGATTGACATGAACGTTGGAGGTACGTCTTCTCAGACGACAGTCCCTTTTGACAACAAGCAAATATCCCTTAACCAAACTATAAGTAGGCCACTTAGATAGCTGATAATTGAAATGCCTCTATTCAGTTGTACGCTGCGTAAAAAACCTGCTCCTAGGTAAACCCGCCTTTAGCTGTATGAGATTCTATAGGTCGAGATCGGTCGTGTCTGCATTAAAATAAAACTAGTTAGCCAGAATTTGACAGATATTTTGATTCTATTGACAGTAGGTATTGTCAAAACCATTAGCGTTTGACACTACCTACTGTCATTAGAATTAAAATATTTGTCAAATCATGGCTAACCTGTTTTATATGAATGCAGACACGACCGATCTCGATCAAATAGAATTTTCTCATGCAGCTAAACTCCTAATTTCACCAAAAAATTTCATAGACATAAATTATACTAAATTTCCTCTACTTTAATTTATTATTTAACTATTTTGACAAAATTACAGAAATAGCGACTCAATTGCAAAATCCTCGAAAAAGGCTTAGAGTAAACATCCAGTTCCTCTGGACCCTTTTGTACCAAAAGCTTTTCAGCTCTAAGTTTGGTCATGAAACTTCTAAATATGAAGTTTCTCCAGAATCGTCGCCACAAAAATGGGTACACACACAGACATTTTTTGTACCTTGGTCAAATATGTTCAGGGGACCCAAAAGGACATATTTCCAATAAAATCTCAACTTTTTTTTTTGCATGGTGCAGAATGATATAGTAAAAACAAGACAAATTTACAATGGAATTTTGTGGGAAATTTGGTTTGGTTGATGACAGATGATTTGACATAATAGATAGAAATCATTATTGACATAATAACCCAATTTACAAAACTAATTTTTAACCCTCTCCCCAACCTACCTACATATTTCAATATTTTTAAGTAACTCTTTGCTTATAATGTATCCACATTCTTCATCTTTATTATGAGGGATCATTTGTTTTGTTAAGCTTAATAGTTTTAGAGATATAGTTGAAAACATGAGTGGACATTTTGTGACCAATTTTGCAGTACAGATGCTAAGTTAGGAAAAGATGTGACATGTCAAAAAACACCTGATTAACTTGACAATGTTTTAGAGTTTATAAGAAGAAATCCCATGGTCCAGAACTTCAAAAGGTTAAAGTTTGTATTTTTTACACTCATCCTAAATTTCTTTACCGTCGTTTTCTTAAACACTGACTCCATTTCCTTCTAGTGGCATGCTCACTTGCTTTCTAGGTTTCAGTTTTACAATAGAATTAATTATTATAACAATTTGCTTTAAGTATTATTAATTCTTTAGATCCCAAACACACAAATGTTACTTATTATTGTATTCCACAAATGTTTTGTGCAAAGTATTCTCAAAACGTTTATAATTCATATACAAAGAAGTTGAATGCTTCAAAGTCGCAATAAAGAAAGAAGATTTGAGTTTATTTTCAATAATATTACCAAAAAAATTGTTTTTTCTTTAGTCCTCTATTTTCAGAGAGACCAGGGAGTCTACTCTTGTCATCTTTTTGAAGCGAACACGATACTTGGGGATATCAGCGGTTGCCCTCTCTTTGGAACGTATCTATGAGCAAGTTTGCTTGTCGATAAGAACAATAACACACGCGCCACGCCCACACGTTTCAAACACCAGGGCAACCGCCAATATCCCCACTCTGTCTCACCTAACCATTCAAGAAGTCTCGTATTCGCTTCAAAAGGATGACAAGAGTAGACTACCAGCATCTAATGTCCACACAGAAAAAAGTCAATTTGAATTATGTCAAGAAACGTCCAAATTGTGGCATTTGTTAAAATGACACCTGCCAAGACTTGCTGAAAGGGGAGAATATTTACACCTTCAGATAATAACATAATGTCAACCAAGAATGTCATCTAAATAATAAACATATATATATATATATATATATATATATAAACATATTTAAAATCGCGGATTGGTAATTTTAATGTACTTCCTAATCACACCACAAAAGACATCAAATATTCTCTCGAGGTACTTGTTGGAAGACTCAAAATAAAAAGATTTTACTAAGGCAGAAATCCTTATAAAACATATTTTGCGTTAAAGAAAAACTTCCGAAAATAAAGATAAAAACAATTCAAAAGCTTCATTTACCTTTCTTCTTCATATGGACATATCTATGGTGATGCAAGTTGAACAGGACAGCATACACCCTCTGCCGTAAAAGCTGGTAGATCTCGTGTACGGGCAGAAATTCGCGCTTATTTTCATCCTCCATTACGCACGGCAGTCTAACCTCTCTCGTGCTCAGCACGTGCAGAATCCAAGGAGCCATCAATCCTTTCTGGTGCCTCAAGGAAGCAGTTCGCAAAACATCAGAAGACACCGAAGGTGTCACAATATTCGTAGTACCTAAACAAACAAATAAATAAACCTGTACTGTCCCTAATTAAAAACCATCGAAGGATTTGGTGCAAAAAGAACGCCAATAGAGAAAACCTAAACGTACTATTCTGGCTGCTTGGCACTGTATGCTTAGGTGATTGCGGAACACTGCTGGCATTGGAACTGCTCGAACTGACCTGGAGGTTGACCCTGGTACCACTGGAGCCGCTGCTACAGCTTGGGTTGTTGGATGTCGAGACGCTATTGTTGGATGCTGTAGAGCTGTTCGAGTGACCGTTGAACCTGGAGGTGTCCGAAGATGGCGGAGATTCATCTTGAAAGAAGGACGGCGGTCAGTCAATTTTATGAAAACCGGCGACTGTTCGTAATGACTAGAGACTCACCGTTGTGAGGTGACGTTTTGGCAGAGCTATCGTCGTTGAGACTAGCAAAATCGGCTGCAATGACTACGTTTGCCGTCGCCAATTTGTAATTTTGCAAACTCTCTTGCTGCAAATACAAATAAAGCTCGATATGATTCCTGTACGGGTGCGAGAAGTGGTAAAGCTTAGAAGAAATTTACTTTTGATTTTCATATACGGAGGAGTGCCAGATGTCTATTAACTATGAAGCTGTGACCACATCAATAATCTTAAACTGTGTTTTGATGTTTCTGCATTTCCTGACATTTCTCTCTTCTCAATAAAGAAATATTATTATTATTATTATATATCAGAAACGGTTCATATTCAAAAAGACAAATCAACATGGGTCCTTGATTTGACATTTTGACTTATTTTCGGCTCTAGTTAAAGAAAAAAGTTTCTTAAACTATCATCTCAAATTATACGAAAACTTGACTACTAAGCATTTAGCTACAATAAATAGTGTTTCCTTAAAATAAAACAAAATGTTAGTTGTTTTTACCTCTCAGCCATATTCAAAACTATCCAAGCTTTTTTGATCAAAATCCACCCTCAAACATGTTTATATCAGGTGAAACCTACAATTATCTTAATCCAATTGTAAGTATTGTCAATTGATGAATCTATTTGGAAGGTTATTTTCTAAACATAGGTAAACAACTATTCAGAAATTGTTGATCATTGTTACTGAAAAAATATTACTATTTGTAATTAATATGTACCATTTTGAGGAGGCGTTCCTTGTTAGTTATTGGCATACATCGAATGTTTTCTATAATTGAATCGCTTATTATTAAAAGGGACCAACTAATGCTATTTTCCTATGTAGTTAGTCCCTTTTAATAATAAGCGATTCAATTATAATTAGAGCAAATATGTAACAAAAATGTCACTGAATGTACCATTTCAAATAGAGAAACATCACAAACTGAAAAATATAAATACTGCCATGTTAAGATAGAGATTGTATCTACGTTTGTGAAAAGATCTAAAATACTGATTTTTAAGATGTGTTTTGCAAATAAAAGCAAGCTTTTTTCATTGTTTGTCATGTTCTTATATTTTCGATCAATCTTCTGATTTTGGCAGAAAAAGTAACAATTGTACAAATTTGGAGATAAGACATCTATGCTCAACTAAATATGAATATACGGACATACTGTATAACACGGCAGAATACTAGTTATATAATATGTAATTCTGATACAAAATGCTGTTCAAATGCTGCTAAAGAATGAAATAGCAGCTATTAGATCTTGAAACTAACGTAACAGAACTTCTCCCAAGAAAAGGTAGGGTGTACACTAGGGTGGTTCAAATTAGCTATTTTTATTTAGAAAGCAACGATCCCCCAAAATCGTTTCCAAATCCAAAAAAAGTGGACACGTATTTTTTGTTTTTTCGAAATTTTGATTCTTAATGGTGCCTTGTCGAGGCCTCAAATTTACATAAGAAAATGCATGGGAAAAAGACAATTTTTGGAATTTTTCAAATAATTGTTCGGGGTTTGGGAAAACTTAAGACTAAAGTTATAGGACTTGTAGAGGACTTTCCAAGGAAGAATTTGACCTATCATACATATGGATTTGATGCCCCCAACCCACCCCCACAGTGCCCTGAAAACTACCCTTAAATGAAAAAATGTAGATTCTTCAGAAAATTGACCCTTCTAATTATTTCATTCTCTTTTTTTCTCATAGAAGTCATTATTATAAGTCTAGTGGGATGCCTATAAACATTTGTCAGTTAATTTCCATTTGTTTGAACAAATTTTTAGGTGTTTAAATAATTCGCTTTTCTCGAAAATCCGTCTGAATTCTGTTTTTGAGTTTGAGTTCCAAATGGCAGTTTATTATCTTAGAGTGACATTATTCATTAAAAAAATTCCTCCTATTGTTTAAACAATAAAGTATTATTCATTTTCAACATTTTTCTAATTATGGTAGAAAATTTAATATTTTTAAATGAAATGTAACTCCCCAATTTCCCGAAAAAAGGATTTTAAATAAATTCAATCTTTTCGAATAAATGATATTGAAAACGAATAATATTTTACTTAATAATGATTTGAACCAGGTCCCAGGTTCAAATCCAGGTTGTGGCTGTAATTTTTAATTTATTTTAAAATTTACATACCACCTGTATATCACCATTATGCATTTGAATAATATTTTATTATTTAAACAATGGAAATTATCCCAAAATATAAATGATGTCACTTGACAATAACAGTTGACCAGACCGATCTACAAAATTTGAATCGCAAAAAGATAAACAAAATAAACAAATATGGGGTTATTAGCTTATAACATATAAATAACATAAGCATAACATAGGCAAGATACCTCAAACATGAAATTTATAAGTTAATTTCACAAAAACCTGACTTCTACCATAATTAGAACAACAGTTGAAAATTAATAATCATTGATAGTTTAAACAATAGGAAGAATTTGTTTAATGAATAATGTCACTCTAAGATAATAAACTGCCATTTCGAACTCACAAAACAGATGTCCGACGGAGTTTCTAGAAAAGCGAATTATTTAAACAAATGGAATTTGTTTAAACAAATGGAATTTGTTTAAACAAATGGAATTTGTTTAAACAAATGGAAATTACCTGACAAATGTTTATAAACGTTCAACTAGACTTATAGTAATGATTTCTATGAGAAAAAAGAGAATGAAGTGATTAGAACGGTAAATTTTCTGAAGAATGTACATTTTTCATTTAAGCCTAGTTTTCAGGGCACTGTGGAGGTGGGTTGGGGGCGTCAAAGCCATATGTATAATAGCTCAAATTCTTCATTGGAAAGTCCTCTACAAGTCCTATAACTTTAATCTTAAGTTTTCCCAAACCCCGACGAATTATTCGAAAAATACCAAAAAATGTCTTTTTCCCATGCATTTTCTTATGTAAATTTGATGCATCGATAGGCACCATTAAAAATCAAAATTTCGAAGAAAAAATAAATACGTGTCCACTTTTTTTGGATTTGGAAACGATTTGGGGGGATCGTTGCTTTCTATCATCACAAAAATTTTTGCAATGCATTTTTGAACCACCCTAGTGTACACATGTTGGTCCACACCTAATAAACTGTTTCTAAAGAAGAAATGTAAACATAACCCAACATATTTTACAAATACTTCAAAACAAACAATTAGCTTGTTTATATTTCTTTTTTAAAAACAACGAATTTTGTCAGGAACATTTAGTTTAATTGAAGCCAACCTGCATATGTAACTTCTCTTGAGCATAGATAGGTCAAGTAAATCAATTTCAACACTGGAAGGCATTAGTTTTACTTAATTTATTGAGTTGGATATAACTGTAAAAAATACATAAACGTTAATAATAACAATAGTTATTAAAGTTTCAAAACGGTAATAGACATTTGACACTACCTGTATAACCTAATGAAATCTTCTAGAAAAATATTATATTATAGTGAATGTAAATAAAGTATTATAGTATTGACATCTTTTCATATCAATTGTGTAAATTTACCAAGTGATTCAACTCAGTTTTCAGAAAAAACTATGAAAAAAAAACTAGTCACAACGATAAGAGCATATTATATTTATTAGTCACTTGTTGATGAAATTTTCTAAAGAAATATGTAACAGAAAAATGATAGTATGCAAATAAAGAATTGATAATAAAACAAAACCTAAGTGAATTTCAAGTCAATTGTACTGTCACAAATTATATGGTTAATAAAAGTAGTTTTACCAACCACACAAATCCGGGCAAAATTTAATGTACCTTCAATCCATAAATCGTTATTGCAATTAGTAGAATAACGAAAGCCGATATGAAGGATTCGTAAACCTCAAAAACATAAAAATACGATAAAGCGAAACACAAACCTCTTGTTCGGTCGTCTCCGAGGCAAAACCAGATGTGTCAAAGTCGATCTCCTCCTGCTTCACGTTCCCATTATTAGTAACACTACTTATTATGACTGGTTTCTTAATTTCTTTTTTCGGCGCTGTAAATTTATTTAGTATTTTAACAAATACTAGAAAATTGATTATTAGAAAATTAATCCACACACAACGAACAATATAATATTCACACAAACATAGACTGTCGACTATAAATTACCTATAAAACAATAATAAAATATCGTCTTATTTATTGTTTATAGCCTAGTTTCATTTACTTCCAATCACATCACAAAAGAAACCAAATTATTCTAATGTGGTACTTGTAGGAAGAATTAAAAATTTAAAAAAAATGTAAAAAGTTTACCTTGCTGTGGCGAACAATATTTCAAAAATCCGTTAGCCGTACCATTGAGATAGTACTGAACGGAATTTCTAAAAATCTCTGCTCTGGGATCGCTGCTAGCACCAAATATTTGAGATACGAGGACGTCCATGTTTGAAGGGGGCGATAAGCTACGTACGTATTCTGCTATCGCTTTTACGCCAGCTTCGCCGTTCAACTATGCGAAAAAGAAAAATATAATCCTGCTGGGTCGACGTTATAATTTTTAAGACAGACCTTTACATCCTTATTTGAAGACATTGCGGTCACTTTCTTATAAATATCCTGAAGCTCACTCTCCGGCAGCATAAAGTTACCCAGCAAGGATGCTACAACGCATACTTGCTCCTGAGAGAGGAGAAGTGTCTTCGTTAGTTCACTTAACATATATTCTTTGGTTTCGAGAGATCCCTGTAATACAAGAACAAGCATAAATTGTTGATACACATAACTAAAGTGTATTAAAAACATGTGAAAAATAAAGAAACTGAAAAATAGTCAGTGAGAAAAGTAGTTTTAGTAAAAAAAAATAGCTGTAAAAGTCAAAAAAGGTGAACAATCGTCAAAACCTTGGAACTACATTGTAGTATTAGCACAGATTTGGAGGAAACATTTTGTCATATTTTGTCTTTTGAAAATTTATCAAACTAAAAGTTATTATTATTAACCTTTAAAAAAACAAAAAAAACAGAATGATGAAAACAAGATTGGGCACTGATCAAAATTATTTTAAACAGCACAAATACACTTCTAATTACATACAATCTTAGATAAAATCTTTAAAAAAATTAAATAAAGTTGTGTAAATTCTAGGGTTCTTATAGTACAGTCATGGAAATAAGTAAGTTCGTATCGCTATCGCAGGATTTGAAAATAGTGGGATGACGGGCTTAAGTAAGTAAGTAAGTAAATACGCAAATCAACTTGATGCCAAGGACTATCACTAAATATAGACTATTTCAGAATTGTAATATTAAAATATATTCACTAAATATAAATAAATTCTCTAAATTTAATTTAAATTTACATTTAGGACGAGCATGTATTTTCTATGAAGGACAATGGAAATTTTATATCTGTATTTACTTTACAGCAGTTAATGTTCAATTATCTTTCATGTCATCTAATACATGCTTGACAACCAAAATAATTTAAATTATAGCAATATATACAGGCTGTCCCACGTTTCTTCCGCAAAACAATTTTTTTCAGAAAGTAAATTACTTTTTCAATTCATTAAAAAGTTACAGCCATTTGAATTATTAACAATATCTTATTTTAAACGGCTCCAACTTCAGAAGAAACAGAGAAAACCAATAAGACCATATGAAACATATTACTTTCTACTTTCTAGAAAAAAAAAACAAAACATTTTGGTATTTTCTTTTGTTCATTTGTTAAGACAAATTATTAAAATTTTACTTATAATTAATAATTTTTTATTGTTGTAATATGTATTTATTGTGTTTCATTTTTGGTTTTGCATTGTTTGATAACTAACTAATTTTTTATTTTTCTTTTTTTGTTAATATTTCAAAGAGCTCTACAGAAGTTTTATTGTAATATAGTTCCAGTTCAATAAGCACACATTTTTCATTTACTATATATTAGCTGGAACATTACTGGAAATTTTATTTCTAAATTTGTTTTCTAAATAAATTAAGAGGCGTGCATTAACAACGATAATACGTTAAAAACAACATTTTCACTTATGAATTGTGTACTGTAAGGTTAGCTAAAATGCATATACATTAAAAATGAAGGTCTTTTTAATTTCCAAACAATATAAACTATAACTGAAAATGTTTAACGCCATACTTTGTCAAAGTAATATTATAAGTTAATAATATGGTAACATACAGGCGGGATGTAAATTTTAAATATATCAAAAATTAGAGCCACAACCTGGATTTGAACCAAGGCCCTTTGCGTCGCTAGCACAATGTCAATAGCTCAGATGGGAGAGCATTGTGCTAGCGACGCAAAGGTCCCTGGTTCAAATTGTCAAGTTGTTGGTTTCTCTTACGTATAGCTTTTATTGCATATGATTGTGAGTAATTAATATGCAATAAAAGCTATACTTAAGAGAAACCAACAACTTTTCTTTCTGAAGCGTCTCCTTTTGGGAAATTATATACCCGTTACCAACAGAATTTATACTCATCCCAGGTCAAATTTGATGAAATAATTTTTATGTTGTATAAATGTTCTTTTAGATGGTCGTATATTTTGGTTTATTTTTTTTTTAATAATAATTATAACATATTTTACATTCCATCAAAATTCGTTGTAAATTTAAAGCTTGCTTCCAAAAATTTTTGTAAATTAGTGGTATACATAATTGTCATTATTTTCAGTTGTCAGATAGTTGAAACATATTGCTGTAAAGTAAATACAAAATAATAATATAAAAAAATAGTAATGATACATTCATGCTATACAAAATACATACTCCTTTCTGTTTATTAAGTTAAACACTGCAAAATATCGTTGAAGCTAAATATCTCGAAAATACCAGTAAATCACAATTAACAAATTACCATAAAGACAAATTTAAAGCAATTTAATTTTAATTTATTTCTATTTTGTGAATAAATGTTGATACATATGTCAGTTCTGAAATAACCTGAAAAGTAAAAATATTGACAACAACAAATTGATTTTTGTATTTATTAACACAAAAAAAGCTATTAGATGCAATAAGATTGTAGGTATAATTTGTTGTGTTGTATGCAATATCTTGAAATGAGATTTTCATTTCATGTAATCGAAAACTTTTATGTTTATTAATATAAAATTAACGTCATATTTAATAAAAACACAATTACATTGCAATGTAGGAATTACATTAATTAATTACACATTAAGCTAATAAATAGAAACATATAAATCATTATAAATGAATTCAAAGCATTCGAACAAGGTTTCGCAAATAATAAATTTCCGATATACGAGTTGAAGCGTAAACGGACAATTTTTTGCACTTAGCCGCCGAGCGGTCGACCAGAATAACAAAAAACTTGTACATGGATGTATCATCGACACACTGCTAAAATATTTATAGAACTTACTTAATTCCAAGAGTGTACATGAATACCCCCATTTGATTCTGGTTTCAATAAAAAAATTGCTCAAATAGAATCACCATAAAAAAAAGGTTTTTATTGTGTTTATAAAGTAAATGTATTACTTTATTTTTCTCCATGAGTATGTATATTAGAGTGGTCCTTACTCCTTATGTATATAGAAAAAATACAGCTTTTATTTTTTTCTGTGAAATTTGAGATCGATCAAAACATATTAACCCCTAATCCCAAAATGTGCAAAATCAAGAATAAGTTTAATTTAAAAAAAGTTCTGTTTTCTTTTACCTCATTTGTACATGCTACTTTTATTAGCTTAATCTAAAAAAAACCATTACCTGTTGAGTATGAGTAGATATCAGAGCATTTTACACATTTCTAAGTACGTAATTTGTAAAAAACACAATAATTTAAAACTAAAGATGATCCATACGCCATAGGCCTCAATAGCTCAATTGGTTGGAGCATTGTGCTAGCGACACAAAGGTCCCTGCTTCAAATCCAGGTTGTGGCTGTAATTTTTAATTTAATTCACATTCACATTGTGCCTGTATATCACCATTTTCTATACATATGACAATAATTTATGCTAAATGACTATCCTACCCAACAAAAAAAAACAAAATTCGACAAGTGAAAACTGTTTTTGGAATGCTCTTTTTCGTACAATCTAAATCTGAAAACAGAAATTCCAAACTGTGGCTAGCTTTTGAATTACTTTATTTTTAATTGAAGTAAAAAAATTAACCTAAAAATGAATCTAAAAAGACAGTTGTCAAACTGCGTGGTATACGAACCGTCAATCTCATATGATTGCGGAGAGCAACTGAACTCAACATTACTGAAAAACGTTGAGGTTCAAATTCGGTATTATCATTAACTAATTTCTCAAAACTGGTGCAAAATAAATATATTGTTTTTTTGCACCAATTACCAAGATCTATTACCTTTAAAATTAAAGCTCTTATTTTGGAAACTCCGGTATCATATTTTTGAACTTAATTTTCAAGATTAATTTGTTTTTTAAATTCTTAAAATGAACTAAAATGATTATCTAGCAAAACAAAAAAAGTTTATAATTAAATGTGGCTTCTGAATCAATATTTCTTTTTGCAATACTTTTCTGTCAGTGCTTTCTTACTATTACAAAAATACCCATTCTTTCATTCAATGTCTACACATACAAATATCGCAATTATTTCTTATACAGTCATTCCAAAAGAATATACCACATGCACAGCTTAATAAACATGACAAAGATTAAAAACACAATTACGGTAATATTCACGACATATATTACCATAATTATACAATCAAAGCAAACAATACCTCGTAAGTTCCATAAAAAAACCATACACAAAACATAATTCTCAATAAAAAATTTACATAACGCATATTTAAGACTTATCGTAACAAAATCTGAAATTACCACATACCTTATAAGTTAACTTTAAATGTTCTGAGGAGAAATACCTCGGAGGATCAAATGCTGCGTACTCTGCGTCATTTGCCAGCAATCCGTGAAAACCGTACTCCCTGCAGTAAGCAATAACTTCCTGATGGTGATCATCCATAGTACACATCTAAAAACAACCCGAAATTAGCTATTAGTTCACAGAATCGTAAAAACAATACACCATATTAAAGATAAAAAGTATATAATAGTAGACTTTTGTGTTACTGAATCAGACATAAAATTGACATTTTACAGGTTAAAATAAAAAAACTACCACATAATAGATCTACGTTACACCTTCCTCTATAAGTGTACAGAATTTCACATAAAAATATCAATATCTTACATGCTTTTTTCACTCAAAACTTTACATGAATCAGGCATATTTCATCACATAGCATGGATACAACAACAACAATTAATACATACACATTATCACAATAAGTAATACACCTTTTTTATATAATTTAATGTATACCATGTGAGAATTGATACAAAATTAAGGTCACTATGGATGCTTGTTTTGTAGGACGTACTAGCTCTAATGCATTCTCTGAAACAGACAATATACGTACCACAGTCGTACCCAAATGACGCAAAGCCATTCTCAAAGCAGTCCGCAGGCATGTGGGGGCAGTCCACCATATTTTCGGAGGTGGTGTTGCCTTGGTATTTATATGTTTTAAAACCTATAATATTTACGAAAAAATATATTGTGCTCGTTTATAATATTTTGTTGTTAGTCAGAAAAATTTGTTAAGTACAATTGATAAGTTATATGGTTTATTTTTACTTACCATTCCAACTTTTTGCCTTATATTTGCTTGTTCCGTAATCCATTCTGACATTCGAGTCCTCTCTAGTGTTCCGTTAAAAACTACAGCTAATTCTATGTTACCGCGTTCGATTGCCTGCATCAGCAGCGATAAAAATTGAACCATACGATTCCATTGTCCACCGCAGGCCCAGTCTAAAAACAAAACAATAATTTTGCATTTTCAATGCCAGAATTAGGTCTAAAATAGAAAGAATTTCCCTAATTTTGCCATGACTGATTAAAGATAACAATGCTGTATTTTTATGTTACAGATGTTATAGATAGCATGCCATAAATGGCGCTATAAAAGTGTATTTTACAGTAACAAATCTGTCTGCAAATCTAACCAAAAAAAGTTATACTTTTGCAATTGAAAATTGAATCATATGTTCAAGAAATTTGTAATGTTTTAAAAGGCTTTAAATATGGATATTTTTAAATAAAAACAGAAAATTGTACCTTGTTCATTGTCTTTAAAAAAAGTCCTTAAGATTCAGTATAATTTTTAATTTGTAATTTGCTAACCAAAATATTATTGGTTAATTTAGAGTCATTATCTCTAAAACAATTGATTGCTTGTGTCAAAAAGAATTCTGTTGAACAATTTCAACGTTAGCTATGTTATTGTCTCTTAAACTAAGAACATTATATAAAAGTTAACACACTACTAAGAATGGGCATAATTTCAAAGTTTATAGTTCTTCGTTCAATTATAAGTTGAAGACATTATACAGAAATTATTTTTATTATTTTCAAAGCGACTGGAAATCATTAAAAGGATCAGTACCTGAGAAATAACCTCCGTAAAGTCTATCTAAGCAATTCTCAGCGTCGACGATCAGTTTTAACTTGTTTCCGATAGGTCTTATCTTCCTAGCGGCGTGCTGGGGTTGCTGTCGCTGTGTGACATTCCGTGCGATCTTGAGTAGATCGACCGAGACGGCACCTCCTTCGAGCGAGGCGCTCTCTAAAAATGCTTGCAAATCTTGGATACCCATATTCCTGGTTTGTTCACTTATCTATTACTGTACTAAAAACAACTGTTTGTTCCACTCATAGTTAATCTGAAAAGTAATTCGAATACGGTTAGTCGGTTCGTGTGCTCTCAGCGGTCGTCTGTCGAAATACAATCACAAAAACATTTCACTCAATTATTAAAAGTCCGCCATTACGATGGTGGAAGAGGCTTTCTCGTTCTGGAGGTAATTAATTCGGACAAATGAATGATCTGTCAGTCCATCGCGGTACATTTATTGGATCGTTTACCTTTACTGGGAGCGAAACCTTCGCCGAAATTGTCGCACAACACACAAGCCGATAAACCTAAAGGACGCTTCGACACTCTCGCATGCCGGCAAAATTATTGACAGGAGGTCAGTGCAATTAAGTTGACGTTTATCAAAATTACCAGTCTCCACCCAAACGGTACGTTCGCTAATTTATTGTCACTCTCGCGCGAAACACTGCGTAATGATATGTACTTACTCAAAACAAGGAAAATACATGATTTGTCCAGAACACATGAATAAAATGTTTACCGGAAGCAGTACACAAGATGCGTTGCTTGCGCATGACGGATGTTCATATGTTTTTTTTTATTGATCGCGTTTGAATTTTGGAGGGAAGCCAGCGGATCTGAGCTGATCGATTTGCTGCGATTAGGCACTACGTGCACGTCATATTGTATTGATTAGGACTATCTTTGTGGGCTGCACATAGATTTGCGAAATCACTCGTTACCGATCCTGCCTAACGTTACTATGCTGATAATCTGACGCAGTATTTCGTCAGATTTTTCACGTAAAACAGAGTGGAGAAGGAAGTATTTAAAGCGTAGACCGCTTACCAACTCCACAGTTGCGTAGCAAGTGCGGCCGAGGCTCGTGCAAACACACGTTCTCACATTTTAATTAAAAAAAAATAAGACTTAACACAAATATAAATTTAATCGATACTTGTTCGCCACTTTCCATCAAGTTCCAGTATTATTCGGTTGAATTTAACACAACTATCCGCGCGTACTGTTAATATTCTACAAGTATTACATCAGCTTCATCCTAATAAATATTTTACACGTGTGAAAAATACCGGTAAGTCAATATTGTACTCCTTTTCCTTCGACATCAAATTGCAATTTAACGAAAGCCAATATGTTGAAGCATACGCGCATTTGATTGAGGTGTAATTGAAATCAATTTAGAGCACTTACTAACTCGAGACAGGCCAGAAGGGTTCTCTCAATCGATTATATTATAGCCCGAAGGCCTTGGCTTACAAATTACATTCCTATCCTAATTCCAATTTTTTTTACTAAATTGATCAAAAGAGAAAGCACAAGCACGTTTTTAACAAAAAAATCTATAAATTCCAGATTAAAATGGCAGACAACTCAGGATATCTTCCAGACCCTCAAGGTTTTGCAACAGTGGCCATCCATTCTGGTCAAGACCCTGACCAATGGGACTCGATGTGCGTCGTTCCACCAATAGTCCTATCCACAACATTCAAGCAATTCGGTCCAGCAAATTTCAAAGTAAATCTGACTAAATTTTCCCATAAAAATGTCTTCTAACACCATTCCTTTACAGAAATACGAATACGGAAGATCTGGGAACCCATCTAGATCCGTCCTGGAGACTTCCCTGGCCGCCATAGAGGGCGCCAAACACGCAATATGCTACTCATCGGGTTTGGGTGCATTATCAGCGCTGATGAGCGTTTTGGGTTCTGGAGATCACATCATCTGCTGCGACGACTTATACGGCGGAAATTTTAGACTGCTCGACAAAGTAGGGAAGAATTTTGGCATTGAATTGACCACTGTAGACACGACGAGTTTGGCTAATATCAAAAACGCGATCAAACCGAACACGAAGATAATTTTTGTTGAGAGCCCTACAAATCCGTTGTTGAAGGTCTCAGATATTAGGGGAATCGCCGAAATTGCGAAAAATAATAAGATTTTGTTCGCGGTTGATAACACATTTTTGACGCCGTATTTGCAACGGCCGATTGAGCTTGGCGCTGATTTGACGACTTATTCTTTGACCAAGTACATGAACGGTCATTCTGATGTCATTATGGGCGCCATAGTCACAAACAACGACCAGTTAGCGGAGAAGTTGAAATTCCTACAGAACGGTAAGTTTTTGTTTTGTTTGTATTTTTTTTGTGAGAGGACAATGTGGTTGTATTGTATTGCACATTCCTGTGAGACATCAGGGGGCTTATAATAATCCCTAAATAAAAACAATAACAAATGGGTGTGTAATGGCATTATAATTTAAAAAAAAAAGTATCTTTGACAAAACATCGTTGTAAATCTAAAACGCGCCTATCCCATTGACATTTGAAACCATTTGTACTCAAATTCAATAACTTTTTGAAAAGACCAGGAAACAATAAATGTTTTGTCATGGTCAAAGTGCTGAAGTAATATTAGTACTGAAAACTGTTTTACTGTTTAGATGACAAACGTTTTCTGAAAATAGGCAGTAATGCCACAAGATAAAAAATCCATGGATTAACAGTAATAAGTTATTAACTGGATTCACTTATTGAATAGATAATACTAACTCATAAAGGCTTATTTCTTATGATAAATATTATTGACGAATACTTGAATATTTTCTTTTATATGGAAGATTTGAACCATGGCAAAAATGAACTAACTATTCACAACTCGAACAACATTGACTTAGTATGACAAAGTGTCCTGGATTTCATATTTTTCTTGAATTCTAGAAATTATTGAGTATTTGTCCAATTACTAATGCAATTACTAACCAAACCATCAATAACATTGTAAAACGAAGAAAGAAAAACCTTCTTAGTTCTCATAAGATGCAAAAATATTTGATTGGTATTTATTGCAAATGCCAAACGTTCACTTATATATTGAGACGTTAACATAATCCCCGCATAAAAACAAAAACAAACATTTACATCCGCAATCTAATCGCAATATAGACAACAGCTGCGTTTTTTTATTGGGATTATGAGCTATATCGATAGACCTGTATTGCTGACATTTTAAATGACCAATAATTCAAAACAAACGTAGTACGGGATTATTAAATAATAATGAGCAGATTTAAAATTGTTATTTTAAGCAGGTAGAACCACATTATGCAGATCATTGGAGAACCCAATGCCACAGAAACTCCAGAAGATTTTCAAAGTAAACGCTAAACTTTGTACTTTTTCGAAAACCTCACATTCAAGGAAATTTTTTAGCACGGATTGGTATTCGGCGCAAATAAATATTTTACCTTTGTTTTTACTATTCTAAAAACAACAAACACCGCCGATATGTAGCATTGACTTCATTTCCTTTAAGTCGAAAGTAAAAGCTTCCGTAGTGCCAAATTTTCAAATAGGTTCATTACTCTAGCGTCTATATTTTGACGTCAGCATGTCTGGTAAACTTTGTCTAAGGCATTGAGTCTTATTTAGTTATGTTATGGCGTACCGCCATTTGAAATTCCAGTCAAATTGACTTATTAAATATAAACTAGACATTTTAGAATTGGCCGCAAGAATATAAAACAATTATTCGTAATAGTTTTCGCGTACTTCAGTAAAAAAATCTAAACATATCTGTTGCTAAGTTACCCGTGCGGCTAAAATTGGATCAAACCTTGATAAAAAGACCGCACGGGAGCGAATATTTTTAAATAATGTACGCAAAACGATGCGAAATATTTGCTCTATAACAAAAACATCGCGTGGTGTCAAAATTCGGACGTATGTTGTTTTCGGCAAAATCGCATTGCTTAATTGTTCTGCAATTGGTGGTAAAACACTTTGACCGGGATGTCATCATTTCTAGTATCAGTCAGTATTTTTACTAAATTGTTTTGATCCGCTCTTGCAAATTTATAAATATTTATAGTCCACCATAACAAACAAATAGCAGGAATTGATACTATGTACGTAATTAATGATATAATCTTCGTTATTACTTCCCTGAACAATGCGTACTGTTTTTCTTGTCATTATGATAATTAATTGATGTTAAAAATCACGAATATAGGTAATTAGTTTTTAGCGGTTTAATTTTATCTTTGCTAATGGTCAAATTTTTCCACGTAACTTGTAACGGTCCAAAAAACCAGTTCTAACAGAGGACTGTTTTTTGTTTGCGTTTGCCATCCGGTTTTCTTCCTTTTGTGTCTGTCAAAAATAGGATAGGTACTAAAAACGTCTTCACACTTCAATAGAATTTAAAACTTATCATTATAGAACATCTCCTCAGAAAAAGTGACCGATCCCACTTTTGATTAATTAATCTTGTAACCTTGGAGCCTTAAAATTCCATGTAATAATATTGGTTTATGGGCAACAATTGTGGATTATTGGATTGACATGCGACAATAGATAGGTTTAATATCGTCTAATCAAGACGGCAAATATAATAAATTTGACATTGTTTTCAATTATTTTGTCCTCTGTATTTTTAAATACCGCCTCTTCGAAATTTGTATGGTTAATTGTTATTAATGCTCTTGACACTTCTATCTGACAACAGCTATTATCATGTAAATTTATTCTAATTCAATACCGAAATTTTCTGCTTGCAAAAAATCTATTAGCATTCAGGAAAGCGCTTGGCATTGACTTTGAAGTTTAGTTCTCTGGCCTATGGATAAATATAGACGATACTAAAACGGCGAACTTTCGAATGAATTATCTTTAGGCACCGTTACCAATTTAATTTATTTTATGGGGATCAAGTCTATCTTACTTTCCCGTACTTGAGAATGGGATTTTAATATTTATCTTAGTAGAGTCCTATGGTGCAATCAAGTTGAAGTACCTATATATGACCGTCATCAGATAAGCGACTCATAAAGGTGTTATTTATAAAGATGTTAAAGTCAATTGCAAAATTAAAAACTGATAATGCAAAGGACAAATAAGATAAAGAGAAGCAACTTCTTGAGATTTCCAGAGATAGCTTTCGAAAACATGTTTAATTATTTAATTATTTTATGTTTGTTTTCTACATCTTTTCCATGCATGCTCTATACTTTATTGTTTGAGATAGGACAGTAATAGGTCACCCGTTACTTACGTACCTAGAAGGTCTTTCAACTGTTTTGTTGGGTTATGGCACCCGTAATTATGAATGGGAAATTCAATCTTTTTGAAATGTTATACCTGCCGGTACATATTATGACTAAAACGGAAATTATTTTATTTTAAGTGCAATTTAATATCTTACTGAGTCATAGTTGTTTAAGGTCTCAATTCAAATAGCGAACTGTAGCGAACTTTTCTCCAAAGCTTCGAAATAAAAAATCACCAGAAGTAGATGGCGCTACTATAAACATGTCTGTTTTTATTTCGTATTTATTACATCTAACGTATGGTATAACCTAAAAAAATAAATGTATTGCTTCCTATTTGTACAAATATTCAAGCTGGACTGTGTTCGAGTTTTCTTGTCGACGAATCGTCGCTATTGTAAACATGTTTTCCAACTCACTACAAACACGAACTACAATACTCCAGAGTGCAAGTCTAGAGAAGTTCAGGAGAAAATAACTTGTGCACTTATAGTTAACATTTAATTATATTTTATAATTTATTACAGCAGACAATAATCAGACGCAACTGCCATCGGAAAGCATTCCTATATTTGTAGTGCAGGCCAAAATTTGCATAAATAGTCAGTGGCGGATTAACTAAATTGGGGCCCATATACCTTATCCAAAAATTAAGAAAATCTATAAAACGTTGTGCAAATATATAATTTGCAATAAAAAAATAAAGTTTTAAACAAATACATAATGTATAAATACACAAATACAAAATAGTATATTATAATACAAGTTTTATAAGAGAAAAATTGAACGAGTGCACCAATACGTTTTATAAAACGAGTGTTAAATACTATTTTTTCTACTTTGCGACAAAAATTTTACATAAATTTGGAAAATTGCGGTTATCATCTTACAATCTAGAGTAATTTTATTTTCAACAGTTGGTAGTTGTGGTAAAATTCATAAATACGATTGAGGCGAGCTAATTGCGATTGAGATGTAATAATTATTATTATTATCGCTCATAATGCGAATGCATAATTTACTTAATTCACGTTCTTGTTTTTTTTTTGAAAATAACCTAGAGCTGGGTTTGAACCAGGAACCTAAAAAATGTCCGTCCGGAGCTCTAATCAATTGAGCTACCAAGGTCGGAGGACATTTATAGACGAATTTGCCACCAACGAAAGACATTCTTTCTTTCATATTTGAAATTTGTTAGTTTGTTTTGCTAATCTTTTAGAGATATTGAAACATAACAAGATTAAAATGTGGAGTCGTTACGTTTGTCGAAAATCCAACCTTTTTTAGAGTAAAGAGAGCATTTTCAATTTTGTATTAGAATTAATTTACAACAATTATTTAAACTTTACTTATTTTTGATTATTTATTTTTAAAACATTTCTTGTTTAAGAGATTTTTTGTTATGAGGCCCCCCTTTAGGGCCCCCCTTAACCTTTAATATTTTATGGTAATCTTTTACAGTTTTGTGGCAAATTATTTAATTCATAAACAAATGTATCCCCAATTACATTATGAACGTTTACTATGAAACTTTGTTGTATTCTCCGAAAGTGTTTTTAGGCGATGTTTTGTCGAAAAATAAAACAATAAAAAAATGTACAATAAAAATTCAATTTGGGGGCCCCCACAAGCGCGCTTCTTGCTCCTAGTGGGTAATCCGCCACTGTAAATAGTTTTCATAAATTCCTTTCCGATGGCAGTTGCATAACGACCTTCAGAATTGAATGGTAGCGAGCATTTCGCGATTGGCGCAATAATTTTGGGGCTCGGAGACGGGAGCCTTAACATAGCTTTCGTTTATGTATTAATTCCTGAAACTATTATACTTCTAAGATATATTTCATTGTAAAGCTCGTTCAAACAGCCTTAGACACTTCTTATTACAAATCTATTACTTTATAGCTTTGTTCTAATTATTTTGTTTACGACGCCTAATACTTTAATCTGCAAATAAACCACACGTTAATCCAATTGCTCATTTCTGATAGAATACAAGCGAAAAGCTGTAATCTTATAATTACGATTACACTAACAATAGCGGGCGATAAAAAGTGTAAAAGGATTTTTAATCTGTCAAGTGGGGTCTAATTATATTTATTATTATCAAGGAAGGCGAATGTTGAGAGTTTCTGGCGGCCTGGTACTATCAGACCAAACAAAATGACGTTCTTATGAAACATTACCGTAGCTATAATTAAAATGTTATCTATGTTTATTTTTTAAATTATGAACACTGATTTCGGTAAATATTCCGTCGTTTTTGCATATGTAGCATTTTTTTATACCCACAACTTTATAAATGTTTGCTTATACCGGACCGCAAAGAAAAACATTAAAGTAAAAATGTTCTTATGTCCGAATCCATTGTACCAGCAAAAATTTGATTTTAACAGTAGGTTTCTTAAAACGGTTATAGAACAAACACATTCGAAGATCCTCGAAGAAATCTTGAAAATCCAATGTTTTTTACTTTATCTTACGATATAACACCATAAAAGTTACGGTATATAACCATAAAACCGTCATTGTTGAGACAAATTATTGATATAGAGAATAATATTGATATGTATTTTGTAAATGCAAAGTGTGTACATTTTGGAGAAACATAGCCATACAAAAATAGGTAAAAATTTGAAAAATACCTTAATTTTGGCAATGGTTTTTTTATAATAAACTTACTCTTTGTATTGTTGCCACATATCTTTAAATGTTTATTCGTGTTCGTGACTTGATAACTGATAACTAAATATGTGCCCTTGGCATTATTTCCTACGATTTCGTGTCCAAAAAGGTGTGGCTCGTGATATCCATCGCTTTTGTTTGCTCGTAGATTACGAATCTGCGAAACAGTGTCAACAAATCTCGTTTTTGCACTTTTTGATGCTCTTCCAACAAATAAAGAGCAACATGATAGAATCCTCTGTCTTTATTTCTTCCAAGGAAATCTCGAAATCCAGATCAATACAAAAGTTTTCTAAGACAGACTTTTTTACATGCTAGCATGTAGTTTTCACTCAGGTTGCGATATTTCTTGCGTTTTTTTAACATTAGAGCTTTGCAGTACAAATTTATACGACAACTCTATGAAATGGTATTTCCTTACTGGCAAAAGCAGGACCAAAACTGGTACACGCCAGGCTGAAGAAACCTGTCCTACACTACTTTTCATTTCAACCTACTTAGAGAACTGTGACAGGTCACTATTTTTAGGATGGCAAACAATGAAATTTTGTACTTTTTTTCTGTCAATCGAATTCCAGGCCATTAAAGCTATGAAGTAAATGCGCGTTATGTTCTTAATGACAAACAAAAAAACATGTGGAACACACTTCATGAAATTGCCCATGACGGCCATGACTCTCTTCCTAATTTTAAAGTTAAGAGTGTCCGTGCATTTTGATTTATATGCTATTTTGTTTTAAACGGACATTCAGTAATCGATTACATAATTTGAATGCGCCCATCATAAAAAATGATAGAAAACAAGAGAAAATCGTTAATACATCCATCCATATTCAATATGATAAATAGAAGTTCTATCTTTAAATTTTTTGAGATGGTGGGTTCCAATTTCTTCATAGTTTTGAAGAATTGTTTCATACAGGGTGTCCCACTTAAGAGTGTAACACCTTCATATCTTTTTTATTTTTAGTGCAATTTTAGTAATTTTTTCTTTCAAAAGTTGAACACACATTGCTCTATTTACTGCCAAAATACCAATTGCCTTCTTTAATTCCAAAGCACCTTGTGATGGTAAAATAAATGACAAAAATCAAGAAATCACTTTAGAGATTTTTCAATCGAAAAATTTTACTACTAATAATTGTTCAGAATTGCCCAAAAACCCTAAATCCAAAATTTCATGAAATGTAAAAAATATTAAATTATTCTTCAAAAATAATAAGGCCGTAAATATTATTTGCATAAGCAGCTGCGGTTAAAAAAGTGTGCTGTGGAAATTTTGTTTGAAATAAAACCTGAACTGTCTAAGTGCTTTGTCGTATTTAATTAAGATAAGATGTTGCCATGTTTGTAGGTTACTTTTTGCATAATAGCCTTTATTATTCAATAGAAATTTAAGAAATAAAATTATATAATTTTTCTTTGACAGTTCAGATTTTATTTCAAACAAAATTTCCACAGCACACTTTTTTAGGCGCAGCTGTCTATGCAAATAATAGTTATTTATGAAAAAAAAATTCAATATTTTTTAATTTTCATGAAATTTTGGATTTAGGTTTTTTGGGCAATTCTGAACAATTATTACTAGTAACAGTTTTCGATAAAAAAATCTCTAAAGTGATTTCTTGATTTTTGCTATTTATTTTGCCATCACAGGGTGCTTTGCATTTAAAGAAGGCAATTGGTTTTTTTGGCAGTAAAGCAATGTGTTCTATTTTTGAAAGAAAAAATTACTAAAATTGGACTAAAAATAAAAAAGTTATGAAGGTTTTACACTCTTAAGTGACACTGTATGAAACAATTCAAAACTATGAAGAAATTGGAACCCACCATCCTCAAAAAATTTAAAGATAGAGCTCCTATTTATCATATTGAATATGGATGGAGTATTAACGATTTTCTCTTGTTTTCTATCATTTTTTTATGATGGGCGCATTCAAATTATGTAATCGATTACTAAATGTCCATTTAAAACAAAAGAGCATACAAATCAAAATGCACGGACACTCTTAACTTTAAAACTAGGAAGAGAGCAGTCATTGCCGTCATGGGCAACTCCATGAAGTGTGTTCCACATGTTTTTTTGTTTGTCATTAAGAACATAACGCGCATTTACTTCATAGCTTTAATGGCCTGGAATTCGATTGAAAGAAAAAAAGTGCAAAATTTCATTGTTTGCCATCCTAAAAATAGTGACCTGTAACAGTTCTCTAAGTAGGCTGAAATGAAAAGTAGTGTAGGACAGGTTTCTTCAACCTGGCGTGTACCAATTTTGGTCCTGCTTTTGCCAGTAAGGAAATACCATTTAATAGAGTTGTGGGACACACTGTATGAATCTTCTTGGCATCTTTTAAGCCTATTGCATTTTCTTAGCCCATCAATGCACGTCAGGCTCTATCAGTGAAAATACGGTATAATTTGCATTTATTCTTTGTTGCCCGGAGCAATAAATACCACACACAAAAGTGGTCTGATTATTGTCTTTTGATTGAACTGCTGTCCACAAAATAAAACAAGTCGTTGGACTTCATAAACATGGTGCCACGCCTATTTTTTTCTAGAAAGCATTTAGACACCAAATCTATTGTTTCTTGACCTGCTTATATTCCATTTGTACCAATCTAAGCTGACTTAACCTATTGCCGACATTAAAGAATTTGTTACTTTCTTCCAGCCATGGGAATTGTACCTGGACCTTTCGACTGCAATTTAGTCACAAGAAGTTTGAAAACGCTGGCCCTGAGAATGCAGAAACATCGGTCGAACTCAATAGCAGTAGCACAGTTCCTGGAAAAACATCCGAAAGTCTTAAGCGTCATACATCCCTGTAAGTTCACATAGCAAATAAATATAAGGAAACGTTTATTTATTAATTTTTTTTATTATTACAGCACTTCCAACACATCCACAGTATGAATTGGCGAAATCTCAGACGTCTGGACATAGCGGCATCGTTTGCTTTTACCTTGATGGTCAACTGAAAGATTCTCAAAAGTTCCTGCAAAATATTAAAGTATTTACATTAGCTGAAAGCTTAGGAGGATACGAAAGTTTAGCCGAATTACCGTAAGTCTGCTGAAAGAAAGTAAAAATAGAATTGGCGTGTTAATATTTGTTTTTTTTGTTTAGGTCCGTCATGACGCACGCATCCATACCAGAAGAGCAGAGGCAAAAACTGCAGATCACCGATAATTTCATAAGGTTATCTGTTGGTTTGGAAGACCCTGAAGATCTTATTGCGGATCTCAAACAATCGCTAGAATCACTTTAAGAGATGCAATTAAACTACGAGATATTTTTTTAACTTTATTTTTTTATTAAATTAAATTAATCACATTATTAAAATATATGTATTTTATTCAGAGTTTTAATATTAAAGTTATTAGAAATTATAATAACTTATAAATTAAGATTAAAAACTACGCATACAATAAATAAATACTTTACACATAATCTCTTGTTTTATTTATCTTTTACCTATTGTCCATGAATCTATCATGTCCTCATGGTGCATACAATCGACAGTTTGTCTACTATTTCATCACAGGTCATCTTATTGATGTTGGAACATTTTGCCAAGTGCATTTTCACGCTCGAGACAAACTGAAATAGAAAAATATCATAGTTAGCTGAAAATGTTGGGTAACAAATTTGCGGTTAGCAATAATAATTTATGCAATCTAGAAACTTTGCATGTACCTAACATAAAATATGCTGCACTTATCATTCATATATGACGAACTTCAAGGCTACTAGATAAGAAGTCAAAGCAAGTAACCAAAATACAATTTTTAAATATACCTAAGTTTATTTTATCTCGTTCTGATCATATTATTTTGATGATTATTTTGTTCATAGCCCAAAAATTAGACAAAAAAAACTGTAAACGAAAACGGTGAAAAATTTAAAAATTTTCTTTATACACAAATATCGTGTCCTCATCGATATCGTGTTTCCTATTGATCGAACGACACTGGAGGTTATTACGAAACTTCTAGAACTTCTCTTTTAATTTACAAAAATGTCTATACGTCATTTAAATACGAGTTGTCGTTATCAAGTTATACGTCAAAAAGCACGTAAAAGTAACAACGTATATACAGTGAGCGCGTAAAGTATAGAAACATGACAAAATCTCAAGAACGGTTTGCTATTCTAGAAAATCCTCGAATACGTCGATTTATAATTGTCAAAATACACCTTATGATATCACGTTCATTTTTTACCTTCAACTGTTTTTAACAGATGGCATCATCGACATTTTTTTTAAATGACAACCCTTTATTTTTTAATGAATTTGACAGATCTTTTAATTGTCTTAACGACGTAGTCTACCGGAAGTGTACCGTAGGTCCGGAATCCTGGCGTTAATACGCGTTGTAGAGATATGAAATTTTTACAGTGGTTTTCTGATGTAGTATTGCATATTGGAAAGTATATAAAAGTAATAAAATATTAAATAACGACATTATTTTTTTTGGTATACATTATTATTTTATGAAAATGACTTTCCAAAATAGAACATAAAAAAATAGAAAGGTTTTACCTATGAACTTAGTTAGAATTATTTATCGTTTTTACGTGATTTCGAACCCGCGATTTAGAAAAAAATTGGCTTTTCTAAGACACCCTTGACTTTACCGTTTGTTTCATGTGCTTTCTTACCTCCTATATCACCTGTGGTTAGTTTCCATTGCAAATAGTTTTTCTCTAAACGCAAACAAAAATTTTCATTAGAGGGGTATACTTGCTCCTTAATCGTAGCGTAATATTTTTATGGCCTTACATAAGAAAATTTTCGAGAAAAAGACAATTGAAGGTTATGAAATAAAAGTGACAAAGTCTCCGGAACGGCTCAACTGAATTTAACGAAATTTTGGAATTAAGTCTTTTGCAAACATGTGAAGTTACTAAATACTATAATATCGTTCATGCAACGTTTACAGTTTCTGAGATATAACCTCAAACTTTTTAATTTGAAACAGAACATCTTGTAGATTTTGACATTTTCTGTTACAGTCTTAATTATTATATCAAAAACATCTAGAAATTTACAAAAACTTTTATTACATTATTACATTTTCTACTGCGACTACTCTAGTTGGTTTATGAGGATTCTCAACCACTGACAAGAACACATTGTTTTAAATTTGACCGGTATATTTTTTTGTTGTTGTTATTTTTGTTATCAATTTTTTCTTTGTTAATTTTTAGTCCTAAGTAATAAAGGTTTTTGTTAATTTTTAGATGTTTTTGATATAATACTGTAACAAGCGTAGTAACATTGAATAGGAAATGGAAGACTGTAAAAGAAATGTCAAAATATACAGGGTGTTCTATTTCAAATTCAAAAGTTTGAGGTTACGTCTCAGTAAATGTAAACGTTGCATCAACGATAATAACGCCAGTGGGTTCACATGGTTGCAAAATACTAAATTCCAAAATTTTGTTAAATTCAGTAGAGCCGTTCCGGAGATTTTGTCACTTTTATTTTTCTCGAAAATTTTCTGATTTAAAGCCATAAAAATATTATGCTACCATTAAGACAATTAAAAGATCTGACAAATTCATTTAAAAAAATATAGGGTTGTCATTTAAAAAACAAATCTCGATTAATTTGATATCAAACCGTTCTTGAGATTTTGTCATGTTTCCATACTTTACGTGCTCACTGTATGTGCTGGGTGGTTCATTCAGCGTCCCAACTTGGGACTCCCAAGTATTTGGAAACATGATTGAGCATTATATTTTATAATAAGATAAACAATAGCATTTAGTTAAAACCAAACCATTTCCGAGATGTCCTTCAGAATGTTAAGCAGTGTCTTATGTAATACCCACCTTGTTTTCTTGCGGAAATGCAATAAAACTCTTGTAACTATGTATTCAAATGAACGCTAATAATGGATGAAAAAAAAACATACAAAACAAGGAAGGTATTTATTTAAAACACTTTTTTATTCAGAAAGTTATCGAAACCAGCCAACTTTCGGCTACATGTTTATTGCTTTTTTATCATAAAATATGATGCCACTTAAAATAACACAGTCCGTTTTAGAGAGGCGGATTGTGTTTTCCTGTATAATATGTATAATGTGTTCGTTGCTACTTGTTGACGCTTTTCAGTCGTATAACATAAAATTGGTTACTAGTACGCAGAAGACCAATAGGAAGCAAGATTATGTCACATACACAATTTTGCCCATCATCCGAAATGGGTTTCTAATCAAAATAATAATAATCAAATTTCTATATCTCCTGACCATAGGGAGTCAGGAGATATGAAAATTTGAGGTAAAGCCAGCCCCTGACCACCGCCGCCGCGATTTTCTTGCGAAGAAGTTGTAATCTTTTTGTGGTATTGTCGCCGCCCATTTAAATAACATTGCAAACATATCGCGGCGACAAAATTGCGTCCGTGTGGGGCTGGCTTAAAATGGCTATCTTTTAATCATCTACAATACAATAAATGTCGAATGCATTTTTTCGTACAAGTAACCGTTCTTAACGAATATGGTAAAGATGCTAAGAGAAACACGGCACATGGGGGTGTTACCTTCGGAGTCCGGAAAATTTACAGGGGAATTTAAAGGAGCATCATATCTTACGATAAAAAAACCAATAAACATGTAGTCAAAAGTTGGCTGTTTTCAATATACCGGGTGACCCAAGGCATAGGTACTTCCGTTTATTTTTCTTTGTTTATAAAGCTGGACGAATGAAATTTGGGAAAGTGTTAATAGACAAAAAATACCATTCTTTGGGATACTCTTGAGCTTAATATGACTTCCGGGTTTTCCGGAAATGACGTCATCATTGAAATTTTAATTGGCACCCTATATTCTTTGTGTGATATTTTCAATCAGGATGACATTCTGAACACAAAAACATATCGATCGTCAATTTTTATCACCAAGGCAACGCAAAAATAACTTTTTTGTGTATTAATCTAGGTGGCTATGAATTGGTGAAAATAGTCGAAAATTGTCAAATAAACTCCTACGAAATCGATTTTGGCCGACATTGCATTACTGTTTTCACGATTTAATTGATTTTTTTATTTTTTACAATGATACCAAATACTGATATTGTGTTGAAATTCGTAACGTACAAAAAATGTTGTTAGAAGTAAGGAAATCGAAAAAAATATTGACCTAATGATCAAAGTCAGCGTACAAGTCAAAGTCACTCAATGGACTACTCGAAGGAAGTACCCTGATTATTCGAGGAAAAACATTTTTCCGACACAACGCTTGAGAGTTTGCTGATAATCGTAGCGTGAAAATGACGTTTAAGGGTATACATCCTTCGAGTAGTCCATTGAGTGACTTTAACTTGTACACTGACTTTTATCATTAGGTCAATATTTTTTTCGATTTCCTTGCTTCTAACAGCATTTGCACGCTACGAACTTCAACAAAATATTAAGTATTTGGTATCATTGTAATCGGAAAGATGCTTTCTATCGAATAATCACGGTGTGGCAATTGTGTACCCGTGAAAAAAATTACTCACGGCCAAAACTGCAATGTCGGCCAAAATCGATTTAGTTAGTGTTTATTTGACAATTTTCAACTATTTTCACCAATTCTTAGCAACCTAGATTAATACACAAAAAAGTTATTTTTGCGTTGCCATGGTGATAAAAATTGACGATCGATATGTTTTTGTGTTCAGAATCTCATCCTGATTGAAAATATCACACAAAAATATAGGATGCTATTTAAAATTTCAATGAAGACGTCATTTCCGGAAAAACCAGAAGTCATATTAACCTCAAGAGTATCCCAAAAAATGGAATTTTTTGTCTATTAACACTTTCCCAAATTTGATTCGTCAGAAGAAAAAAGAGTTGCTTTATGACTATACATGTGTCCCAAAAGTCAACGTCATGCCGAGGAGGGCTGATAGGCCAACTATTTAAATATTCTGGTCATGACTGACCAGAATATCTAAATATGACCTAATTTATTTGTGAAAAAAGTCGTTAGTTTTCGAGATATTGACACTGAATTTTGTCACAGTCATCACCTTAGATTACTTTTTCAAGTGCCACATCTACAAAATTCCATATTCAGATTCTAATTTTTGGTACGCAACCCTAGACAGCACTGCTGTTGACCATAGTCCAAAATAAATCTAATACTGCTATCTATACACTTGAAAAAAAAAATAATATTTTTGTCTAATTCATGATTTATTTTTTCTTTTTAGTTAACTTTGAGTGGTCAAATATAAACGAGAAAAAGATTGCTCAATTAGTGTAGTTTTTAAAATGGGATAATACTTGCAATGTTTTACTATAGAAAAAAAAGGTATCGCTATTTTACTGCAGAATGAGCTATGATGATTTCAATCACGTGCAAGTCTTGTCATTACTGTTCTTCTATCTCAAAGAACAAAATATTTAGAAAAGACCGATGACTACTGTTTGGCTCCTAAATTTTTAGTGGTGCGCTAATTTTGATCTTATTAGTATTTTTGTTTTGTCAATTCTATCATTACTAAGGTCACCTGAGACTGCTGCACTGGTAGAAATTTTTCCTAATTCAAATACATACACCATTGTTTAAAAAGAGGCAAATTGTTTGAGTCAAACTAATATAATTTAACTCCTCTTCTTTATCTAAAATAAATATTGTTTGTAGCAAATAAATTTATTTTTGCCTCGTTGTCCAGATTCAACGATTTATTTGCGTCAAACCAAATTTTCTTTATGTGCATAAGACGAAAAATGGTAACAGTATCGTGGCTTCAACGTTTAGGCGTCTGCTACTTACACCAACGCTTGCTTCATGGCGTGGATTTGCATTTGCTGGGGCAGGACAAGGACAATAGGACATTTTTATACATATATCAATATTTGTATAACACGTTTTTATGGCTGGTATTCATTACACTTTCTCTATAAATAATAAATGAATTAAACTCGTGATGCATGTTTGTGCATCATCTATTTTGGTTTTGTTCCTATGGCAACTATGTTATCTCACGCTCAAGATACTATCTGCTTTTTAAAGTACTACAAAAACACGCCATAAGTTTAAAATTAAGTTGTTAAGCTAATTCAAATATGTATGTATTTGATTTAACTATTGAAGATCTGGCATATTTATGGTATCCAACAGTCATTATATTTTTTCTTTTCATTAGAAAATAAACAAAAATCGAGTGTGTAACGTTTGCAAAGTGACCTTATTAATTAATTCAATGGCTTACCCTACATATCATGTTAAAGACAAATTCAAATGTTGTAGACTTATGACGTCATCGACACTCTTTTTAATAGCAACCTCATATTAATTGTAGTGATATTGATAGATCTGTTAGGTACTTGTTTTAAATGTAATTTACAAGAGTATGGCCTTAACCATGAAAATTTTCGAGAAAAAGGCAGTTGAAAACTAGGATAGGATAGGATGCGCTGAATACGAATCTGAGCTTGTAAGTTGCATATCACGTCAGATTATTGCGTTTTTTTATATTTCTTCCGGATGCGCCCGTAGTGTCCGTACATCACTTAAAGAACCGATGTGAATGCTTCAACATGTGTGACCAACCAAACTTTTAGTATTTATTTTAGGCGCAATATAATTTTCTTATGGTACAATTTAGATTATTGAACGCGCTTATAATATTTTCAAATGCTGGTTTATTTAAACCATTGGAAATATATTCTTTCAATGAACAAGTATTTTTTAAGGTGCTCATTATATTATTATAGAGGTAGCGAATGTATTGCATATGAACGGAACATTCCAATATAAAAATGCATTATTATTTAATCTGATGTACATTTATATAAATTTATTGCACATTTATTTTTTTAATGCACAAGTAATTTTTGCATTGCTCTAATATTTTTTATATTGGACAAATATCTTTGGGATTGATCAAATACTTTATCAAATGTTTGCAATAAATGCACGTTTTTCTTTTATTTATTGAGCATATAATTTGTACTAAGATAACTTTAGGAATAGAGTAGAAACAATCATGAACTATAATGTTTCCGTAAGGGGTACTACATTGGATATTGATATTCTTAAAGAAAATACTTTAAATGTGTACCCACATTAGAAAATTTAGATTATGACATCCTTGTTACACAGGATGTAGGTATGACATACTATAGAAATTCTCTTCGGCAAGTTGGTACGATAACTTAGCGATAACGCAAAATGTTGGATAAATTAGCGGGTGTGGGCCTTTTTTACTATGCTTATATTAACTTCACTAATTGTTTGTTACGTTAAAATCTTGTAATCGATATTTTACCTACTTCCAAATGTCCAATCGCAAATCAGTGAAAAAAAATTGAAAAATTTTCCAATCGAGTTGAATTTTTAGATGTGGGCAGATTTCCAGTGACAATTAATACAAAAATTGGAAAGCTTTAAAAAATTTGCTATTTTTAAAAATGTATTTTTTACATAAATTTATTATTTAACGTCCACGAAACCATTTAGATAAAGATATAACTATTCATAAGGTAATCTAAGTTTATATGAAGTTTATGTGTACTGCTAGTTGCTATTTGCAACGATACATATATTTTGAAAAAGGACTGATGTTTGACGTAATGGCAACGAAACTATTGACATAATTCATAACGTACAATAAAATGATAAGAAATTAAGTAATTCATGTAAATCGCTAAAACCTATTAATTAGCAATACTTCCGTGAACTTGACCTCTCGACATATGAGACTGGCGCGCCAATCTAATAATAAGCGCCAATAAATATAAATCATTTCGGAGCAATGTTTTTGGCGTCTAGCAGGAAACCTTTGGTATATATTTAATAAAATGTTGCATTATCAGAAGATTGGCAACAGTTGAACATAACTGTAAGTACGTAGGCTTTCACGGCCAAAATCATTTAGAAAATAGATTGCGTCCGGATTATGCCGTGTGTCAAGATTCGTAAGTGCTGACGTAAAGCTGCATTTAAATTAAAGCGAACAGAAGCGAACGAACGAAGGAACGAATTCGCAGGTATTTGCTCGTTCGTTACTTCTCTACAAGCAGGAGCGTTTAAATTAGAGCGAACTTTCGCGATCGTCGATGGTCCATCCATTCGTTCGCGATGTCTACGGATGAGGATATTTTAATTAGCGCTGCTAGTTTTATAGTTATTGTTGAAAAAAAAAGAAAGAAGAGAGTGTGGTGTTCCAATTTGTTAAAGAAAAGGAACAAAACGGGTGGTGAAGCTTTGTTAATAGATTTAACGAGTGACAATTTGGGCCAAGTTACAATTTTCTGTAGAATGTCTATGGAAGATTTAGAATTTTTATTAAATTTGATTGGACCTGGCATTTCAAAAGAAGATACAAGTTTCAAGAAAGGAATTGCACTAAATTACAAGCGTAATAGTAACTAATAATGTCAAAAAATCGGTTTGGCAAATAAATGTGAAATATTCGTAGTGAATTCGCTCGCTTCTAACTTACACTGTCCACATTGAGCACCGATTTCCTTTGATGATTCGCTGATTTACCGACAGGCGTTGGAACATCCACGAACACGAACGAACTCGTTCGTACCCGTTTGGTTTTCCATGTAAATTATGCGAGCTTAAGCGAACGAATTCGTTCGTTCGCTTCTGTTCGCTCTAATTTAAATGCACCTTTAGGCGAACCATTTTGCTCGCTTCTCCAGAGCTAACTGAATACTGAGGAATTACCAAAGCAATCTCCTTTATATACCTATTTTACACATCACTGCGCACATCTGGAGCTACGGATCCCATGTGTTTTCCCAGGGATGTTAAATTACGGTAATTAATTTTTTAAAATTACCATTGAAGTTAAAATTAATTACAAATATTTAATTACCACGTAAATAAAAATTAAAAAGGGTAAATTACGTTGGTTTAAATTACCGGGTTATTAAAAATTCAAAATGGTAAATCAAACCGGCGTTAATACCGATCACTGTACGTTATGAATGCTATTTATGTTAATAAAAATGTTTGGTAAGTAAAAGTCATTATTTTGTAGATAACTAGCAATCTGACTAAAGATGTTAAATTTCCGTAATTAATTTTTTCAGTAAATTACCGCTAAAATTAAAATTATTACTTTCAACTTTAAATTACCACGTAATTAAAAATTGCAATTGGTAAATTATATTTTCTTAAATTACCGGGTAATTCAAAATGATAATTTACCGATGACAGTAAGTTATATACAAAAAAAATCGGTACAGCCTTATAAGTCATTATATTGAAGATAACCACCAATCGCTGATGCTTTTCCTGATTTAATAGTAGTAATCCGTTATTAAAATGAAAGCAGGGACTACAATTAAACTACTTTTTATACCTGCAATTTATAAAATGGACAGTTTAGCAGCATAATTACAGTATAAAATGCTGTAATTTATTACCGACTCACAAAACGGCATTGCCCGATTTCACAAACAATGATCACTACTTTGATAGTACGCTTCTGTCTTAAAATGTGCATTATTAGCTCAGCGGAATTAAGTATTTAAAAATCCTGAAATTACCATTAATTACGGTAATTTATTTAGTAATTTACCCGACAAATTATACTCTTACATCCCTAAGTAAGTCTCAGGAAAAGCACAAACAACAGTGCACTTGTCGACTGCTTAGTAGTAGTGGGGTGCATTCACGCAAGTACTGATGGAAGGTTTTTGAAATTAATTTATTAATTCCGGTAAAT
Organism: Aphodius sticticus; assembly: GCA_963966075.1. Taxonomy (NCBI): domain Eukaryota; kingdom Metazoa; phylum Arthropoda; class Insecta; order Coleoptera; family Scarabaeidae; genus Aphodius; species Aphodius sticticus. The sequence continues at coordinate 62,535,299 of OZ014509.1, forward strand.
TACCAATTGTAATTAAAATTTTCGGTAAACTACCGTTAAATTACCAACGGTAATTTAAATTGACGGTAAATTACCATTGGTAATTTAAGCCTTAAATTGCGGTAATTAAAAATCGGTAAATTACCATTAATTACGCTAATTATATTGGTAATTTACGCGGTAAATTACGCTTTTACGTCCCTGAGGTTTTTCCACCTGACCGCGTTAGGATATCGATTTCCAGACCCTACTGATGTCAGTGCCGACCTCACGATTGATGTTGTTCGGATGTTTGTAAACTTCGATGGCTTCTCTAATAAACTTTCGATGATAATTACTCATTCTTGCCAACATCTGCACGTCATCAAAATTATGAAAAAATAACAATTACATACTTGTACAATGTACCTATTTATTAATAGGTAATACGTGAGATATTTGCACCAAATCAGAGATATGTGCGTGTAAATGGAATACATTCAGTACCTCCGTATTTTTTTAAAGATAATTCTTGATCGATGTTGTTCTTATTCATACAAGATAAAAAGAGTCATAAGTCAATTTTCGTCAACTTGTTAAAGACTTTTACCACATGTCGAATACCTAGCGTTTAATTATTTATGTTTAATGTTTACTTTCAACGCGATTCTGGAAAAATGCTTTGATGAGGTCCTTGATGAGGTAGCGGTAAACTAGCGTGCGTAAAATCAACAAAAAGCTAAACTTAAAAACCTGAAAAGACAGAAAACGTTTGAGCCAGGGTTCGTATTCAATGCAAAATCTATAATCCTAACTTTCTGGGTCACTTCATCACAAGAATAATAATAACTTCGTGGATGAATAATAATAACGTATGTTTTTGTGATTTTTTGAATTAACACTCTTTGTTTGTTTTTTCAGTTCATTAAAAAGTTACAGCTGTATGAAAACCAATATGTCCATATGAAACAATTGGCATTTACTTCTAGAAATTATTTGTTTATTCAATATACTTTTATTATTTTTACTTAAATTTGTTCACTTTTTTATTATTATAATGGGTATTGATTGTTATTTTTTCTGTTTCGCGTGGTTTCATACGGATTTTATTTGGATATATAAATATATTGTCCTTCAAAAATGGATATATAACAATTAAAAATTTACATATCTGTATTCCTGGTATTATCATTCCACAATAATTATATACCATAAAAACAAAAAACAAAAGAACAACAATAACTAGATCTTGTGAAATCGAGGAATTGATATAAATGCAATTAAACATGTCAAAAATACTTTAAAATAACTTATCTACTTGCATTACTTACTCAATAACATTTGTTGTACGGGAAAAATTCACCAAAAACAAAGTAAAAATTCCACCAAAAACAAGATTATAATAATTAAATCAAAATACATAATGCAATTGATAAAATGCAACTGATTACCCGTATATAAAAATACTAAAATGTGAATGTAAAGTATTGCAATGTTTTACTTTGTTATTTGTTTGTTAATTTCTCACGTTCAAATTTTGTAATCGATATTTTATCGACTTCCCAATGTCCAATCAAGTTAAAATGTTGCCTGCGGACAGATTTCCGATTTCAATGCATAAATCAATACAAAAAAGAAAGATTTTAAACAAATCAATTTTTAATGCAAAGCGTAGTTTAAATAGTCAACCTGACCAGACTGAAGAGTGTTGCACTCTTGACTCTATTGGCGAAAGGTGGAACTAAACCAAAACTAACCTAAAAACTGAGTTTTAATTTGCATTTCTATATCACATTGCTTCACGTTCAGCTTTCATATTAGCTAGTACTGACCTGAAGGAACTGTATAGAATGCAAATAGAATTTATAACAACAATGGTTTAAGTTTTAATTTAGAATACTCAATTTTCAATCCCACTATCTCAAAATGATGTCAAATTAAACCTTAAACCTAACCTAAAAATAAACTAACATAGACAGCAGTCAAATGGCGAATCCATCAAATTTGCTGAAATCATAATACATAAAAACTCAAAAATAACTCACCTTATCTAAATACGTAATGGAATCATTCTGAAAGTACGGCTTTGAGAAGTTCACCCTCCTGGTCACCTTATCGACGTAATTCGAATAGAAAACACCCTTCGCGGAAGACACCAGCTCTTCCACGTTCAAGTTCGTATCATCCACCGCCACACTCAACTTATAAGGCACAATTTCATCGTTAAAATTTCTCCCGACAATCATACACCGGAAGGGCGACGCGATTAAAGCCCCGTGCGCACTAAACGGCGACATGATAACCCCAACGCACGGATTATTCTTCGTAATGTACCGCTGCACCGACAGTTGCGTATCGATATCCTGCTGCGACGGTTCTGGGGCCCCGGTGGGGTGCGAATGGAACCACCCCAGAATCTGCAAAGATTTCGAGTGTATGTTTCCAGCTGCGATCGATTGCGATACGGGGCACATTTCGCAATGCATCGTCGACGAAGCGACATTTTTGCATGGTTCGTATTTGGTTATAGTTAATAATTGTTTGGCTTCGTCCCAGTGGCCACCGATTAGGCCCATGACTTCCGATAGCGAGGCGTGTGCGTGGAGATCCATTATTAATAATGTGGATAGGTTGATTTGGACTTTGTACTGTTGCTGGAAATAATGTGGTTGTTTGGTGGTTTGAAAAGGGTGGTGGTTGTCGTGTACTTACCGGATTTTCTGCGGGAAACGGTCGGCAGCTTATCAAAGGGACGTGTTTCTTGACTGTGCGCTTTTTACGGTCTTCGCTTACGATTGTCGTATTCATCACTTCGCCTTCCTCATCGTGTTGCGTTGTGTAGCCACCTTGACCATCCTAGAATTAAATTTTTTACTTTATCATACGCAGTATGTAAAGTATTGTAATCGTGCCAAAAAATTTTTTGAGATTTTAGCGGAAATATGTCTTTTTGGGTCCCCTGAACATTTTTGACCAAGATACAAAAAAATGTCTGTGTGTGTGTGTGTATTAGGGTGGTTCAAAAATGCATTGCAAAAATTTTGTGATGATAGAAAGCAACAATCCCCCCAAATCTTGTCCAAATCCAAAAAAAGTGGACACGTATTTTTTTTTTCTTTGAAATTTTGATTTTTAATGGTGCCTGTCGATGCATCAAATTTACATAAGAAAATGCATGGGAAAAAGACATTTCTTGGTATTTTTCGAATAATTGTTCGAGGTTTGGGAAAACTTAAGATTAAAGTTATAGATAGGACTTGTAGAGGACTTTCCAATGAAGAATTTGAGCTATTATACATATGGCTTTGATGCCCCCAACCCACCCCTACAGTGCCCTGAAAACTACCGTTAAATGAAAAATGTACATTCTTCAGAAAATTTACCCTTCTAATCACTTCATTCCCTTTGTTCTCATAGAAATCATTACTATAAATCTAGTTGAAAGTTTATAAACATTTGTCAGGTAATTTCCATTTGTTTAAATAATTCGCTTTTCCCGAAACTCCGTCAAACATCTGTGTGTTTTCTGAGTTCGAAATGACAGTTTATAATCTTAGAATAATCTTCTTCAACTGTTGTTCTAATTATGGTAGAAGTCAGCCTTTTTGTGAAATTAATTTAAAAATTTGGTGTTCGAGGTATCTTGCCTATGTTATTAGCTAATAAATCCATATTTGTTTAAACAAATCCCATTTGTTTAAACAATTTTTTTGCAATTTAATTTTTTAAGATCGGTCTGGTCAACTGTTATTGTCAAGTGACATCATTTATATTTTGGGATAATTTCCATTGTTTAACTAATAAAATATTATTCAAATGCATAATGGTGATATACAGGTGGTATGTAAATTTTAAAATAAATTAAAAATTACAGCCACAACCTGGATTTGAATCAGGGACCTGGGACCTGGTTCAAATCATTATTAAGTAAAATATTTCGTTTTCAATATCATTTATTCGAAAAAATTGAATTGATTTAAAATCCTTTTTTCGGGGAATTGGGGAGTACATTTCTTTTAAAAATATTAAATTTTCTAAGTCAACCAATTTTATTAATCATATTTCTTTCTGCATTGCTTATTCTTATTTCCTTCCACTGTGTGTCGCAAGATAATGTTGATTTGTTGCTGTCTGGAAACTGTTCCCTGCACTCTAATTTGATGAAATATTGAAAACGAATAATATTTTATTATTGAAAAAATGGAAATCATCCAAAAATATAAATCATGTCACTTGAGAATAACAGTTAGCCAGACCGATCTAGAAAAAATAACTTTAGTTGAATTGCAAAAAAAGAATTGTTTAAACAAATGGGATTTGTTTAAAAAAATGTGGGTTTATTAGATAATATAGGCAAGATATGTCGAACCTGAAATTTATAGGTTAATTTCTCAAAAAAGCTGAATTTTCTACCATAATTAGAAAAAAGTTGAAAATGAATAATAATTCATTGTTTAAACAATAGGAGGAATTTTTGTAATGAATAATGTCAGTCTAAGATAATAAACTGCCATTTCGTACTCAGAAAGAATTCAGACGGATTTTCGAGAAAAACGAATTATTTAAACAAATAAAATTTGTTTAAACAAATGGAAATTAACTGACAAAAGTTTATAAACATCTCACTAGACTTATAATAATTATAATTTATAATTTCTATGAGAAAAGAAAGATTGAAATAATTAGAAGGGTAATTTTTCTGAAGAATCTACATTTTTTCGTTTAAGAGTAGTTTTCAGGGCACTGTGGGGGTGGGTTGGGGGCATCAAATCCATATGTATGATAGGTCAAATTCTTCCTTGGAAAGTCCTCTGCAAGTCCTATAACTTTAGTCTTAAGTTTTCCCAAACTCCGAACAATTTCCCATGCATTTTCTTATGTAAATTTGAGGCCTCGACAGGAACCATTAAGAATCAAAATTTCGAAGAAAAAAAAATACGTGTCGACTTTTTTTGGATTTGGACACGATTTGGGGGGATCGTTGCTTTCTAAATAAAAATAGCCAATTTGAACCACCCTAGTGTGTGTGTGTACCCGTTTTTTGTGGCGACGATTCCGAAGAAACTACTAAAGGTATCGGGACGAAACTTCATATTTAGAAGTTTCATAACCAAACTTAGAGCTGAAAAGCTTTCTGTTGAAAAGGGTCCAAAGGAACTGGAGGTTTAGTCTTAGCATTTTTGAAAGATTTTGCAAATAAGCCGCAATTTCTGGAATTTCGTCGAAATAGTTAAATAATAAATTAAAGATGAGGAAATTCTGAACAATTTATGAATATGAAATTTTTTGGTACAATCAATAGTTTAGCTGCATGAGCAAATTCTATTTCATCGAGATCGGTCGTACTGCATTAAAACTAGTAGCCAGGATATGTCAGAAATTTTGATTCTAATGACAGTAATGACACTGATGACAACGCTAATGTTTTGACAATAACTTCTGTCAGTATAAGCTGTGTTCGGATATTGTATTACACTTTTTTCACCCAATAACACGTAAAAGTCATTTGGGCGGTGTACCCGGTGTCAACGGAGTACAATATCCGAACGCAGCTTTAATCGACATATCTGTCTAGTTCTACTAGTTTTATTTTAATGCAGACATGGCCGATCTCGATCAAATAGAATCTCATGCAGCTAAACTATTAATTTTATATATAGTATGATAAAGTCATGTGCGTGGCTACATCAGATTTTTTTTAAGGACATATCTGGCAAATTATAAATGTATGATAAAAACAATAATATTCTCTCCAATAACATTTTTTTGTAAGTTTTTTTATCACGTTATTATCCAGTGGAAAATTTTGCAGGATATCCATTGCCAAAATTTTTTTTAGCTCTCATACAAACTATATGTAAAGGCAGATAGTAATTTTTTTTAATAACAGGATGATATCTTCGAACGGATTGTAATTTCTATTTATATAATAAAAGAAACTGTATATAACAGCGTAAAAGAACACACGATTGTAAATATTTTTATTTAATGGTAGATATATTTTGTTTTCTAATGTTAGATGTCTAATAATAAATTAACTGACCGACATAATGAATGTGTGCAATGATTACATACAATAATGATAAATTACATATGTAAATAAGATCTATCTATAATTAGATAATTATGGAAAATTACTTTAACCATGAACCTGAATGTTTGTTGTAAAAAATAAATAAATAAATGTTATTTTACTGATAAAAAAAAGTATTACTATGTAATAGAATTTGCCATTAAAATTTTCTATCACTTCCCTTGTCTTATCTTAAGTATAAAAATTAAATTACTACTACATTTTGCAAAATATTGCATCACCATAATTGGAATATAATCAGCCAAGAGTACCATGACAAATCAAGCTTTTAAAAAAGTACACAAGACACATGATTTGCAATTTAGTGTCTGAATATTTTGGACAAACGATGAAATCCTAAACAAACATATGTGATAATGAAGTCAGTTATAGCGTAATATGTAATTAAATCAAGAATATCATTGAGGTGCTGATTTTAAGCAAATGTAAATCGATTTTTTCTTACATAATTTCAAAACAAATATTATGCCTTGTAAAAACGTAAACATTCAGGTATGTGCCTACAGGGAATAATAAATTCCCCTTGTTGTTTATGTTATTGTTTTAACATAATTCAAATAATTTATAATTCCACTTTGTCAAGGTTGCGTTATAAATAGAATTTTTGCTTGAATGTAAAGGCAGGTTAGGACAATATCAAGACCCTTGATTTAAAAGAAAAAAAATAACCTTGGTGTATGCTAGTACACAACATTGTTAAAAGGCTGTCTTTATCTAATATTGTTTCATGCTAAGTTTACTGTGTTTGAGTTTGTTCACATTTGGCATGCATATTAGACGTTTATTCGATAAGATAAGTCACAGAAATGTAGAACTACTTAAATGATTTGCATTTTTAAATATTGATGGCCTAGCTGCAATACCACACATTACCTGTGCTTTAACCAAGGTGATACGTGGTATTGCAGCTAGGCCATCGATATACATATTATGTTTTGATAATAACGTTCACTGCAATTATATTTAATTTGTTTTTATGAAGAATCAGACACATCTGTGTTGTTTCCAATAAAAAAAATATTAATTAATCTAGTTGATCATTTTTCTTTTTATTAAATTACAAACGATAATGATTACGGACCTGTATGAATGTATCATAACATGACATTTCTTTTACATTTTATTTTAGAATGTACACAAACGAGAAAAATGAGCCACCGTAAATTTTGGCAATTTTGATAATTATTTCAGCACGATGGAGCCATTTTAAAAAATATAAATAAGACAACTTATGATATTGATAAAACCAACATGATGTTTTGGTCATCTGAGTTTGAAACTTGAGCAACTTCTCCAGTACTCTGTTGTAAAGCCATATCCATTCCCAACCTTTTGTTTTTGAGTTGTCCCAATATCTGAATGTTCGTAAAAGATACACAGTTAATTATAAGTAAAACTGCCATTTTAGCTTTGGTGTTCAATAACTTATGCAATGCTAATTTTGATGATGACAGAAGCATCCGAATAGCCACATTTTTGTAGATAAAAAAAAAGATGAAAGGTTTCAAGTAAATCTTTTAATTTTTGTGGTATGCAATAGATTTGTTCTTTGTATTCCTGCTTATCAAACTTTTACATGCAACTGTGTATGTATTGAGATGAATGCAGTGGTAACAGCAGCGTTATAGTATTTCTCATAAAAAGTGAGAGTGAGTTACATCAATGTTTGTATATGCAAACTGCCAGTGTAGATTCTAATATAAAAGCATAGCTACTATAATGTTTTGTTATAATACATTTGAACAATTTCATAATATATCTTTTGTAATATAGTAAAAAAAGAAAATAATCAACAAAACAGGTTTTATTAATGTTGTTTTTTCTTGCTGCAAAACCTTTACAAATAAATATAAATAAACTAAAAGTATATTTAAAAATGCAAATCATTCAAGTAGTTTTACATTTCGGTGACCTATCCTATCGAATAAATTTATAACATGCATCAGTCAATTATGTATAAAACAATTTTAGATAAAGATAGCTTTTATTAACAATTAATTCTTTTAAATACCTGTAATACATAGGATAATATACACAAAGGTTGTTCTCTTTCTTTTTAATAAAGGGGGCTTGACTTTGCCCTAACACTCATGCTAAAAGTCTAAGCAACCTTGACGGAGTGGAATTTTAAATTCTTAGAAGTATGACAAAACAATAACATAACAACTGGAATCTAGAAGGATTAATATTTGTTAAAATTATGTATGATAAAATCGATTTACATGTACTACTACTACTGTAAAACAGCAGATTAATGATATTTTATATTTAATTACATATTACACCATAATTGAGTTTATTATCAGGTACCTATGCTATTTATTTAGGATAATATTGTTTGTAGAAAATATACAGGTTCTAAATTGCAAATCATGTATCTTTTGTTCTTTAGAAAAGCTTGATTTGTCATGGTCCTCTTGGGTGATCATATTTCAGTTTTGGTTGTGCAATATTTTGTAAAATGTGCTAGTTTATTAATTATTACACTCAAGATAAAATGAGGTAAAATGATACAAAATTGTAATGACTGGCAGTATCATAAATGGAAAGTTCTATTTCTAGCTTTGTGATAAGTGGCTAATTAAAAATTTCTAATATATTTTTGTACTTCTTTAATTACAAAAATAATATAAGTTTTTTAAACATCCAGGTTCATACTCAACATGATTTTCTAAACAAATTATCTCATTAGTAGGTATTTAGTAGTTATTAGACTCACAGCATAATGTATTGATTTCATACAACAATTTGATTTATCTTAAACAAATCTTTGTGACAGAACAAATTTGATAATAATAATAAAAAAATCTGATGTGGCCAGGCACATGACTTTATCATACTGTATATAAAATTAATAGTTTAGCTGCATGAGATTCTATTTGATCGAGATCGGCTATGTCTGCATTAAAATAAAACTAGTAGAACTAGACAGATATGTCGATTAAAGCTGCGTTCGGATATTGTACTGCGTTGACACCGAGTACACCATCCAAATGACACTTACGGGTGTCAAATATTAATTACGGGTGTCTTATTGGGTGTCAAAAGTGTAACGGTGTACAGCACGAGCGTACGAGCGAGTACGAGCGATCTCGATGAAATAGAATTTGCTCATGCAGCTAAACTATTGATTTTACCAAAAAATGTCATAGTCATAAATTATTCAAAACTTCCTCCACTTTAATTTATTGTTTAACTATTTCGACGAAATTCCAGAAATGGCGCCTTATTTGCAAAATCTTTCAAAAATGCTAAGAGTAAACCTTCAGTTCCTTTGGACCCTTTTCAACAGAAAGCTTTTCAGGTCTAAGTTTGGTTTCGAAACTTCTAAATATGACGTTTCGTTCCGATACCTTTACAAACACAGCTATGGGAATGCATTTAAGATTGGAAAATCACAGAATAACGGAGAATAGCATACAACTACTACATGAATGTAAAAAATCAGGGAAATTGGATATTCATGAAAGACTGGAAATCACAAAATAAAATAGAAAACGAACCGATAACCTATTAAACGATATAGTTTTCTTTCCGGAGGATCACCTATTCAAACACGTAAAATATACGCAACCAAACGACACCACAACATACTGAAATTTTCGAACTTAAATAGAAAAATATATGCTAAATTCCATGACGGCAATAATCTGATACTGAGGCAGATTTTTCTATTGAAACTAGATGTATATAAGACACATAATTGATCGAAATAGTTGACAAAACACTAACGGTATGTACAACATCAATTAACATCCATAATAATCGAAACACAAGATCTTAAATTTGATAACAAAAGTTGAGGTTACGTTAAGAAAGTGTAAATGTTTTGTATGCGTCTACTTTTACCTAAAATGCATAAAATCTATGTATGTTTGTAATTGACTATTTTAATATGTATTTATCTCCGTAGCACGGTTTGAAGATGAGGATGCATCCTCAAAACATGTAATCGCAAGATTTTTAAAATTTAAACTACAAAAACCCAAAAAAAATCAAGGTACCTTCTTAATTTGTAAAGATGGTTTTTGGAAACCTGGACAAATTTATACACAATAAAAAATAATACTTACGTTGAAGTTAATAATTTTCTGCTTATGACGATGTCGATCATGCTTATTTCGAGGTACAATGATGTTACTTTCAACTACTTTCCTCTGCTTAGGTGAACTAGTTGGTACATTTATTAGATCATACAATGGCCGAATATAAGTTATTCCTGCAAGAAAAAAAAAACATTAGTTTCGGTACTTCACCAACCATGACTACAAAAAACTTACCACAATTAAAATTAATAGCTCCTATCTGCTCTAAGAATGTATGCACCTTACTGATGTATTTAACGTCCCCACAATTTTTCAAACCAGGTCGTATAGATGTTTTCGTAACGTACGCAGGTTTTGTTTTCCTCCAAGCGTTTAGTATGTGCGTTCTAATCTAAAAATAAGAAACTAATAAAATAAGAAAAATCGTACATGATTATAGTACATACTTTTAAGTACCTCTCAGGCGTATTTGCACCAAAACCAACAAAAAAATCAAAATTGATAATCTTTTCCAAATTGTTAATTTTCAGGTCTTCTATGACGTATTCAGCGTCAGGACATTCCATGCCCATCAATGTGTTTACTTCCTCCTCGGATAACTGGGACATGTCAGGTTCTTTCTTCAAAATCGTTCGTAAAGTTGTGTTTTCTGTTTTAACTTCGGGTTCTGGTTCTTCTTCGGTATTGTCTTCACATTTTTCCAATTTTATTCTTGATGATGCTAAACTATTCGATGTACTGGGTTGCTCATCGCTGCTATCTTCTATGTCGATCTCCGTATCTGAATCCTCTAAATCTGATTCTTTCTTTATTCTAATCTAAAACGTTTCTCGATTATGTTTCCCCGAATATATAGCACAATTATTGGGCTTGAGAAATTTATTTTTTTTATTAATAATTTTGAATATTTCATACAGCGTATTTAAAAAATGTTAATAAAAATTAACAATTAACAAGAATTGAAAAGACAATTAAAATTGAGGACATTGGCAAAGATAAGAGGATTATAAGATACGTCACTAGACAAGAAAATGCAGTTCGAGAGTGTGATAGATTTGGTCAACGAAAAGATGGCTACCAACAGCTGATTGTGTTTGTATACTAGCGGGTGACATCGGGTGACATAACCTTAGTTTGGTGTTTACGTTCCTTGGATTGTGCAGGATTGTGTATGTAGTGTTTTAATAAGCATTTTAATGAGTGGTCAGTTTTTTATTAAAATGTTAATTGTTAATGTGGTTTCGTACTGTTTAGTTTAGAGGTACCTTTATTAGTAGTAAGTAGTAGAGACAGTGAAAATGGACACAAAAAGGTATCCCAGTGGAAATCGGTGTGCGTACAAAACAGAATAGAATAAAATATATAAAACATATTGGTTGCCAGCAACAAGTCATAATAATAATGTGAGTTTGAATATCGATCGATGGCCTAGGCAAACAATCACACAGTTATTTGCTTAATTATTAATTATACTTTCAAAAAGTCAACAAACCGCTGTTATTTGTTATATTATAATCCACTATTTTTGTTAATATTCCATTTAGGTGACTATCGGATACGTTTTATTTTATTTATATATGTGAATATTGATTTGTTTTCATTTGCATTACATAACCTCTAATGTCGGTAACGTTGCCGCCCATCGTGCATTGTATTCGTTAGTTTAAAATTCCCGTCTTGTTTGGTCAATGGTTTAAAGCTCACATGCGTTCAAGGTCATCAAATGTGGACCCCACTAAATCAACGGAGCCGACCCGAAGAGTCGCATCTTTATATTCTTTTATCTTTGACATTGGGGCAAGAACGGGATAAGTAACATTTTTTTCTAAAAATTGAGATACACATTCCACGAGCTTCTACAATGTATAAGCTATCGTTTAGTGCAAGGACGTGAGGATTAGTCCATAAATAACAAAGTTATTAGCCTCTTTGACTCGTCCGCTTCACAAATTTTGTACAAGAACGGGATAAGTCATCGTGACCTGTTTTGCACCAAACGAGCTGTTGCTTTCTTATTACTCCGCTTATACTAACTTCACTATGTTTGTTTGTTACGTTAAAATCTTGTAATCGATATTTTAGTTACTTCCCAATTTTCAGTCAAGTTGAAATTTTGCATGTGGACAGATTTCCGGTAACAATGTATGAATCAATAAAAAAATGGAAGAAATTTCAAGATTTGGAAAATTTGTCCAATTATGTTGAAATTTTGCATATGGGCAGATATCACGTGACAATGCATAAATCAATAAAAAACTTAATCGGTTTGAAATTTTGCATGTTGAGAGATTTCCGGTCACAATGCATGAATAAATGAAAAAATCTGATGTAGCCAGGCACATGACTTTATCATACTATACAGCAGTGTCAATACTGACAATACTGTCAATATAATCAAAATATCTGTCAAAACCTGGCAAACTAGTTGTAATGCAGAGCGATCTCGATCAAATAGAATGTTTAATATGTGTAGACGCATTAGCGTTGGTTCCAATAAAAACTGCTAACGCTTCACTAAACTATTTGTTGTATATATCTACATATTTGCACAAAGTGCTAAGCGACCAACAGAGTCAACTGCTATGCATTTATTATTTATTTTTACGAAATGACAGAAATGGCGGCTCATTTGCAAAATCTTTGGAAAATGCTAAGAATAAACCTACAGTTCCTTTAGGCCCTTTTGAACAAAACTTCGCACACACGCACGTACCTTTGTAAAAAATGTTCAGGGGACCCAAAAGGACATATTTCCGCCAAAATCTCAATTTCTATTTTGGCACGATTATAATACTTTATAATCATACTGTGTATGATAAAGTAACAATTAGTAAATTTTCCTAAATTTGGAAAAAATCAATTAAATCAATAAAAAGACTTGGAGAATTTTCAAAAATTTGAAAGACCCCCAAAAATTTTGAAAAATTTTAAAAAATTTAAAGTTTTTCAAAATTTGAAAAATACAGATTTCCGGTGACAATGAATTCAATGATCAATAAACATTGGAAAATTTTTGGTAAATTGTTTGCCAATATTAATAAATTTGGAAGATTCCAACAATTTTGTAAAATTTTCAAAAATTTAGGAACACTTCAACAAATTTTTAAATAAAGAAGAAATAACACAGATGGGGATAAAAATTAGTCTGATTACAATTCAGTATCAACAGGTGTTTTTTGGGAAATTTGTATTTTGCGATGTTTTGGGACTCGACCCGTTATTGCACCAAACTATAAATAATTCAAAATGTATGCGTATTTTTCTAATAAAATACCCCAGCTCTTATTTTTTTAGTAAATCAACATGTGCTCAAAAAACTAACACAAAAAAATCCTCAATTATTTACTTACAATTTTCTCCCCCTCACAAAAAGGCACAGATAAACCTTCGCCTGTAGTAATAACTTGTCGAACAACTTGGGCGTTGGTTTCCTTGCTCCCACTATTTTCATGACAGCCGTTAGAAGTTTCAGACTCCGTACTACTGAGGGTCTCCGATTTCTTCTTTGACCGTCTCATATTATTATTATAATTCTTCAATTTGATTTTAAATTTCACCTTTGGATTTTTCTTTGGCGGTTTTGACTTTTTTACTGTGCCCGTTTTATGTTTATGCGGAAAATGAGGCTTTTTCTGAGGATTGTGCGTTGGCTCCATATGATTCTTTTTAAGTAACGACTGCCCGCTCGGGATATCTTTAAAACTGATAGAACTGTGTTTTTGTCTGGGTTTGTTTGGAGGTTTGGTCCTTTTAGAAGAACTTGTCGAGCTTACTGTTGAAATTACTTCTTCTTCCATGCTGGCAGGAATCTAAAACAATATATATTGCACAATTTCAAATATATGAAATTTTTTGTTTTTATGTTTTTTTTTTTTCAATATAATATTATCCATAAAATTCTCTGCAGCAATGTAATAATGTCAAATATATCAATTTTTTTGTTTTTTACTTTTTTTGTTTCAATATGTTTTCTAATGTTACGTTCTATTTTGTACTTACTTGAAATTGGTTCTTATTCCTAAAGGTGAAAGTTCAATGTAAAAAAATAATATAATGCAATAGACAGGAAAAACATTATAGGTAGTAGAAAACATGAATTAATTAATGTAGCTATTGTTCAACTTTTTGCGGAGTTTATGTAACTGGATAGGTAGATAATGATAATTAATATGGTTATAAAAACAAGAAAGAGAATATTGAAGGTTTTGTTAGTTTGAGAGTTATCTTAATCTGATTGTGCAATCAAATTCGTTTGTAGAAACGTGTCTTAAGAATGTTTATCTACAACTCACATATAATCAGTTCATTGCATACATTATTCATAAAATATCATTCATTGTTCTTTTAATGCAGGTGTAAGGCATGTATTTCAAGGACATTGTTAACATATAAAAAATGGTTGTTATAAGTACTAAACAGATTATTTATCAATAAGAAAACAGTTTCACCTTTTCCTCACATTTTTGACACTTTAGAATGTACACACTTCAAGTATAAAATAAATAGCTAATACGAAATTACCTCAATATCTTCTAACAACACTCTCGTATCATTATTTTCAACTGTATACATATCATCTTGCATAGATAAGTCATCCAATATAATATTATCCTTAAAATTCTCTGTAGCAGCGTAATAATGGCGCAAATAGTATTTTACTTCCGTTTCAGTTTTCGAGCCGATGATTTGAGCCAAATTTGTAGCGCTTTTCCCGAAAATTTCAATTCCTCTATTCAACAAGATTTTTTCCATGTCAGTCCAACCACTGCCATCAGTACTGTGGTGTTCTATTACGGAAGTTGACTTGCTTGGAGCAGGAGGCTCCAGAATACCAGTCAAATTTTCGTACCAATTCGCGCTGGGTTTATCGGACAACCACTGCGGATGTACCGTGTATTCAAACTCTAGTAGTGTGTCGCAATCCGATACTAATATGCTATCATCTAAGGTTCCACTGGCATTATTACTAAATCTAGAAGAAGGGTAATTAATATAATTGCTCCGGAATTTTTTATTTTTTAACTTACAGAGCCTCTTTTTCAGGAATAAAGCTCTCTAAACCTCCGTCACCTAGTATATCTATTTCATCGTCCTCTGCCATGGTTTGTAAATATAAAACTTAAAATTTTTATTCCAAAAATACAACGCATAACCCCTTTAACTCATTCTCGATACTACCAACGTAACCGTTTAACAACAAACAAGATGGCATTCCGGTGTAGGGGAATATATTGCTAACATTGAAATTTAAAGTTGGATCAGTTGGGTTGTAATACGTTTAAACATGATTATGAATTGTTAGGGTACACTTTGAGGATTATAATAAATTATTTTTGTGTTATTTGTACAAATTTTTCGTTTTATTTATTTCATTGCTAGTTAGCACCAACGTTATACGTCAATTTTCCCTGATCGCCTCGTTTACTTTTTTGACATCTAAACTTCAAGTCTTGTTTTTATGTTTGAATTTAAACGTCTTGTGGTAGAAGATTCGTTAATTTCCAAGTTAAAATAATACGGCTGTCCTGAACAATTATCGTGTGATGGATTCCTCTATTTCCACCGACAAGTTACTACAATTACAACAAGAAGTGGAGGAGTTATCTAAACTACTCAAAGAAAGAACTGAATATTTAGAAAAAAAAAGTGAGTGTCTGACCATACCTCCATGGAAAGATTCTTTATTAATTTGTTTTTCTAGATGCTAGCTCATTGAAATTGTTGAAGGAACTACAGTGTTGTGAACGGCTATTGCGTGAAAATGATAATATAGCGCAACCAGTGAACAATGAAGAGGCAAGAAGTCGTAAAGTTAATCATTATATGTCAAAGTTAAAGTTGTGTATAAAAATGTATGTTAATTTGAACGATAAGCTCGATAGTGATATAAAAAATGCAAGACGGTATGTATCGATTTCGGCGTAACATGAATATGTTGACCTAGGCGATGTTGATTTTTTAGAGAACTGCAACAATCGGAAACTGATTTAATGAAATTTAACGTTTCTGAAGATGAATTAAAGCTACTTGATACCAAAGTGAAAAGATACGAGAATGAGTTAATAAAATTAGAGGTAAGAAATAAAAATTTTGTCCGTAGTGTTAGTGTCGCATGATATGAAATAGAACCATTACAAAAATTCTATATTATTTCATCTATTTCTATCTACTTTTGGTCCGATTGCTACCAAAATATATATCTAAATAAAATCCACCATATTAATATTCAAATTTCTGTATTCAACACAATTGGGTCATAATTATTTCATTTTTTTTCACTTTCCCACAGCATTTTATGGCAAAAGTATTTATATATAAAGTTGTATACCTTTAGAACTTTTTATATAAAGAGTCGACTTTATTTTCCAATAAAAGTGTATAATTTGAAAATAGATTTAGAATTTAGAAATACAGTATACGCTCGCTAATCCGACTACGGTCTAATACATACTACCCCGTAGTCAAAACGACCTACAACTCTGCAATACCTCGGAATATGAACACCCCCCCCTGATTTTTAACCCAAGTCCGAACAGAAAAATAATAGTATGCCCTTGCTATCAATGGGCAACCTTGTACTCCGAACAACTCATTAGTCCGAAAAGGAGTTAGCAAAAACGGATTCGGATTAGTGAGAGTGTACTGTACACAATATTAAAATGTTTTAAGAAGTAGTAATTTCTGTATTCTTCTAAGTAAATTTTATTTCTTGTTGTAAAAATAAAAAAAATAATGCTAATAATGAAGCAATTGTATGTCAAAATGTGCGTCAACGTTATTTTAACATACAGTATATAACACGTAAGCCCCTGCAATATCAAAATAATTGAAATTAATTCAATCAAGAATATTAGGGATTCTTTTATCGAAATTTACTAGTAACAGTTATTCAGAATTTATCAACAGTTAACTTTTTTTATTAATGCTACCAGCATTAATGAATACTGATTTGCCTTGTATGAAATTTCATGCAGCAGGAGTTAGCATTTGGGAATGAAGAGTTTAGCCAGACAATTTTTCAAATGAAAATGAAATTGAAATTCCACGTTGAAGATAAATACATCTTTAGTTTTTGTTAATTTTGTATAATTTATTGAAGTATTTTTTTGCAATTTGACGTCAACCGGTCAGATGACTTTAGAAATGCCCGTTCTAATGTCAAATGATTGATGATTGTCGGTTGACATTAGAAATGGCTGTTCTAATATCAAACGATCGGTTGACGCGCAATCGCCAAAAATCAGTTGAATCAATTATAATTGATTATACTAAATTAACCGTTAATTTTCTCGTATAGGTGCCAGAATCATTTTGATAGTAACTTTTTGTTCGCTACAATGTGGTATTTTTAGTTTTGTGATTAATGAAATGAGTGAGATTCAAGTTAAATGGTTTTTATTTAATAACATATTTTCCTATTAACTATTACACTAAACATTTTAATATTTTGCACTGAAACATAAGCTATAGATTGGTATTAGTTTCTTCGACTGCAATTAATCTTCAGGATACAATGTATATAAAAAATCTAGAATTACTAAACTCAAATTCAAAGTTCATAAACAAATATTTTAGTATTCTATTTTTGCAATTATTTAAGAGATTTGTTTCCTATTAATTTGTTAGATTCTACTATATATATATATATATTTTAAATTAATTTTTCACTTTTAGAAAAAATATCCGTGGTTGAAAGATACTCAACATTCTCTACCAAATATAGCGAAAGAAACTGAAACCTTAAACAAGCTACGGAACACAAAAGATACATTATTAGAAGAAATTAATGCATATTGCGGCCTGAAACCAGATATTTCCGAAGCCAATCAGCAGTTGAAGGCAGTCAAAAGAGAGTATGAAGATGTTATGAAAAACTTCAATGAAAAATTAGAAAGAGTTTAGATTATATTTTATCGAGATAGTGTAGTGGTTATTTTTGTAATTTTGTATATTAAAAAGCATGCATTTAGCATAAATTTGTTTTATTTTATTATGACAACAACTTATTTGTTCACTCCGACACATTACTGGAAGTGGTACTTGAACTTGGGACCACATCTGACGAGGTAGAAGCTTCTGAGGAATCATCGTATACATCTCGGCAGTCACACACCAAAGAATTAGACCTCTTTTTCTTCTTGTTCTTCGGAATGTATACAGTATCGTTTTTACCATCAAAAGAGACCCTTCTATCGGTTTGTGTCTCATCGGTGTTACCTCCTGCGACTTCTGATTGGGTTTGTTTACAAATGCATCCAGGGCAATGCTGTAGACACTGGTCACGTTGACCATTCTGTTTTTGTTCATTAAAATATTTTCTCTGCAAAAAAGATACAATTAGATTTTTATTCACAACTATTTAAAACATGACGAATCTCACAACAACCCTTGTCATCCCAAACAGTAATAGGTAAAGTATTATGCATTTACAAACCTAAAAACAATACATCAAAAAAATCTGTTCCCAAATCTGAATACATATGGTGTTTTTTTTAGTTAGCAACCTTATATTCTATTAGGTGGCCTAAATATTTTCACAATTTTTAACCAATTGTTATTTATAAATGTAATAATTAAAATTTAAATAATATATACCGGGTGACCCACGGCATAGGTACCCCCGTTTATTTGTTTTGTTTATAAAGCTGGACGAATGAAATTTGGGAAAGTGTTAATAGACAAAAAATGCAATTCTTTGGGATACTCTTGAGGTTAATATGACTTCCGGGTTTTCCGGAAATGACGTCATCATTGAAATTTTAAATGGCACCCTATATTCTTTGTGTGATATTTTCAATCAGGATCAATCAGGATGACATTCTGAACACAAAAACATCGATCGTCAATTTTTATCACCAAGGCAACGCAAAAATAACTTTGTTGTGTATTACTAAGTGGCTATGAATTGGTGAAAACAGTCGAAAATTGTCAAATAAACACTCATGGGCGCCGTTTGAAAATGTTCCAGGGGGGGCAAATTTTTTTTTAGTATTAGATGGTGACGTAATGTTAAGGACTATGCCATTAACTGTTTTGCAGCATTTTCGTCTTGTGTTATTTTGCATACACTCTGAAAAATCTCTATCGCTTTAAGGTGGTGAAGTGTTTTTTGTTCACATTTTTGTGTGTTAGTAGCCATCCATGGCCGTGATCCCTGTATGCTCAACACTTACTTGATATTCATTGAATTTAATTATTAGTTATTTTGCCGTCTTTCTATCGTTGATTAATGTGAGATTAATATTTTTAATTAATAATTGTTTGTAAATACATTTTGTTTCTGAATCATTGAACTCATTCTAGAATTTAAGATTTTGTATGATTTTCAACCAATATTGGAGCCTTTCTATTACTTTTTAATACGACAGGAGAAATTGTTGTGAATTTCCTATAATTATTATTATAGAAATTAATTTCTAGCTCGTGGTCTTCGAGCATCTGATACAATATCTTAATAACAAATTGATAAACAATAAAGGCAACAATATTATTTTCAAATTTACCCCGTTAACGAGAAATAATGACTAAATGTAGAGAAAGGTGGATTAATTTGAAAATTCTGTGTTAAGGATAATCGACGACGAAATAATATTTTTTTTATTTTCCTATTATACTTGAACACTTGTAAGGCGACAATGTTAGGTCAACTACAAACTTTTGAACGAAATCTTGTACGGAAATGTATTGTGTCAACGCTGGAGAGTCAGAAAATGGTACCAATATTACAAACAGCATAGAAAATCTATTGTCATGTATCATAGGATGGCCCTTTTAATACCAAATAACTTTTGTCTGAATTTTTTTTGTTATTTAACGTGTTTGAAACTCCCTTTCCATTAAGCGGAGTTTTGTATTTTAGTACCAATTTTGGCCAATAATGGGTTATCTTTAAATCTTTTTAAATTATTTGATTTTAAAATATTTATTCTATGATACTATTTTAAATCTAAAGTTGGTACAATATTCCGGCTCTCTGCAGTTCCTAAACGGCGTCTATCTGGACATGAGTTCGTTATCAAAACTTGGTTTACTATCAAAAGTTGACTATTATACGTTAACTATATATTCTACGCTTATTAGTTTAATACCCAGTGTAATTATGATAAACTGCTCAGCAGTGCCAAAAATTGCTAAGTAATGGAATCTAATAAGTACGATCAAATAAAAGTGCATACAACAATACTTATTTTGGACTACAGCGCAAAATTTAGATAGCGTATCTTGTCATCTTGTGGCTCTTTCGCGACTGTTACGAGAGGGCAATATCGCAATATCTAATAAAACTGACATTAGTGACAATAGCCGATAATAATCGGAATAGTCATCATTTATCTAGTAATTTTTTTTTCATCCTTCACTATACGAAAATGTCATTTTTACATCTTTGTGGGGACATGATGCTAATTGCCCGCTAGGCGTTTAGTTAATAACTTTCAAGCCTAGCCGGGAAAATATTTTACACACAGGCCGGGCGGCGACCGACCTGTCTGTCCAATAAATACATAGCTTTCAATTCGGTTTGACATTTTCGAGATCGATCTGATCAAAAAGATCAACCTGATCTATGATCAAAAGATCCATCTGATATGATAATAACCGATTTATCTTACTTATCAGTATTCAATTGTTATCAAAGATTGATCACAAATTTCTCGCCTACCCATATCTTTTTCGTTTCTGCCCATATGTAACGGCGCCCCTGTAAACACTAACTAAATCGACGCGTGGTTCCTTTACTTGTACTGTAATATACTATTTAAATTTATTCTTCATTCATGGAAATTGCAACATTTTACACAAACATCTTGTATAGTTATACTGATATAGCAAAATTATTTAAATTTTATTCGTAAATGCCAAATGATTGGTTGAAATGCTTTGACTCCTTCCACCACACTGAATTCAACCAATCATGGGACGGTATTTTTTTCTGTGCGAGACGATCCGGGCAGTCAAAAATCAAGTACTATTTTTTCCTGTCTGCCACCAGTTTTGAGTAATTAATAGGGGCTTCTGCTTCTGATCCAAAACGCTAGACAGCATGCGCAGAAGACTTGCCGCCGCTGTCAAAGCTGGTAACATAATATTGCTTAAAATCCCCAGAAAACACGCATTCCAAGTAAAATTACCAATTGCGGCCTTAATCACGAAGTGTTCTGTACCAACTCAACGAAGGTTGCCGAGGGTGTACCTGTTTTTATGTACTTTGGAAAATTTACTGAACTGGCCTAACCTAAAAACACAGTAGGTATTTTGGTTTTCATGTTCACTTCCATATAATTATTCAGTTTTCAATGAATGCATCATTCTCACACCTATATTTTATCAATTACATTTCATTTGATACTAATTAGGCGTTTTACAAAGCAGTTGCCAACTTAATTTAGTGCTGGGGGAAATTCGTACGCGCACACTGTGACATCAAAAACCAGAACGAGAAACGTCTATTGCTGAAAATGCAGGATTTGACACTTCACGCCTTGAGGAAGACTACTAGTAGTTGCCCTACTCCGAGATCAGCTGAGCCGTGTGCTGCCCGCGCGTTCTTAGTTGATCGGTTTCGTATTGGGTTTCTTTCTAATTTTGTTTTTTGTGATTAAAATGTATACTTTCAGTAGTATTGACTATGTAGACATGATGCTCGTTTACGGATAATGTGTGCAGACTGCTGCGGTCGCTCAAAGACTTTATGACATTAGACGCCGTTCTTTCCAAATTGGAGGCCCCGCGCAGAAGCTTGTTTGGACGCGAACGGTGCTCATTTTGAACAATTTGTTTTATTTTTTTTTCGGTAAATTACCTGTTAAAAATTTTAAAGATTCTTAGATATGTTTTCTTTAGCGCAAACGTTAAATTGAATAATTCCAAATTGACAAAGCAACCTTGTCTTTCTGGTTGGAACCTTTACCTTTAAAGATTCCCTGAATAATTCCTTCGGGCTACTGTTCGTTTGTGCTGGGGAGGCAATCCCCATACCGTGAACTGCTGAAAAGAAGTTCCAATTTGTCTTATCCTGATTAGGCGAAACAAAATCGTTAGTATCGGTTTGTCCGTCCAGATGAAACTGAAGATTGAATGGTCTCGTCGCCATTGTATCATGCAACAACATCGCCTCCAAAGCGTTCTTGTGCAACTGATTCAACGCAATTTGTTGCTGCAATGACATTGATTGCGGTTGCTGTGCTGGAGTACTCTGAGCAAAATTTGGTGGCGCATTAAAATCTATGCCTAGTTCCCTAAAATAATAATTTTAATAAACAATCTTTAAGGCGAGCTTTGAAATTACCTGAAGTTATTTTGTGTTTGTTGCATGGGCGGAAACGTATACGTAACACATTGCGGAGACATACAAGTTTTTTGTGCTGGTATTATTTGTGGACCATAATTTGGTTGATTTGGGAAATTGTAGTTTTGCTGGAAGTTGGGTTGTTGAAATTGTTGTTGTGCTTGTTGATCGGCTATTGAAGTAGTCGTCGCATCATAAACTCTTCTTTGGACACCGTGAGTTACGACGAGTGGATTTGCTCCGTATTGAGCAGGTACTACTAGCAGAAAAAAAGATATTATAATCATGCAGAAAGTTGAATAGAAATAAAATAATTAATGCTAATGAGAATGGGCAATGGTATCTTTATCGGTTTGAAAATAAGGTAATGGCAAATGGTTCCACCAGCCCAAAGACCACACAAACTGTAACTATTGGTGCCGAAAATGTTCTGCCTTCATTCCACAAACACTGAGCATTGTATCATCTTTTCTATTTTTCAATTCATTTCTATCCAACATGATATTCGTGGACTTCAGGAAGAGACAGAAACACAGACCTGTTGTGAATGTTGTTTCATCATATATTTTAGAGCCTTCAGCGAGAAATGGACGACTATGCATAACTGATGATCATAATACCAGAATTTTGCTGAGACCTTGTCGAAAATTAATTGTAACTTAGGTTATGGTTAATTGTCAATTATTGTGGAAATCAATTCATGGGTCACTATTTTTTATACGGGTGGCGTCGAACTTTCAATAATCTGCATTTAAGTAGATTTTAGAATGTCAACAAATATGAAAATTTGCTGGATTTTATAAGGAAAATAGTTTTACAGCAATTACCCCATGCCCGTTTAAAACCGCTTCATAGAAGTGTCAGATGGTATCTCGGAGCATAGCTTTAAAGTTAAATCTTTCACCAGAGTTAAGCATCAAGGAGCTCCTACACGCAGTGCCAACGTCTCGCCAACGTTGGTGATGTGACGCGCTGCGCGTAGTGTGCGCATTCACTTCGCCAACATTGGCCAACGTTGGTATTGGGCGCAAGGTATTTCTGTGTATCGTAGAAGGCTCGTAGCGTCCCGTAGAGAATTAAAAATGAACAGTGAAGACGATATCATTGCTGTTGCCGCAGCTCCCATTATTTTAAGCAGTGCATTGTTGCTTAGAATTAAAAAAAGGAACCCTCGAAAGAGGACACTGTTTAATAAGGTTGTTAAATATTAAACATGTTTTTCAGTCATTATTTATACAGTACGTTCGAAAATATTAAATACATTAAGGAATACAAATATACAGCAATACAGGAAACAAAATTATTTAGTTTTTTATATTTGCCACGTGACATTAAAAAAATCTCCCTTTTTATTTTCTTTATGTTTCAAGCAACAAATGCGGAATAAGATGGGATAAGATCTGATACACTGAGTGGTCTATATTTTTATGCAGGACCCTGTTAATTTGTGTCGTTTCTTTATATAAATATTTCATTTCAGTCAAATCGATGAATTCATAATTTTGATTTAAAACATAATTTATATAATAAAACTGAAATTATTTATAATAAGATACAAAGAAAAATTGAGAACTCTTACATACACGGAGTTTTAATTATAGATATTAAAACTCCGTGTATGTATATTATGTAGGTATATTTATTATCAACCCAATGTTTTTAGTAACAGATATATATACTTTTTGATATTTTTCTGATAATCAAAATAAGGAAAAGCATCCAGTATAGTTTTTAAACTTTGTTGAATACATTAAATACATCAGATTATTTAAATTTGCCGCTTAAAACTAATCTATAAATTGTTAATTAATAAATAGTTAATTGTTGTTAATTATATAAATGCAACTTTGTTTGATTGTAGTCAAGATTGTAGGGAAGAGGGTTGACCGCAGTTCTTGGACCCCTATACCGTATGACTCCCCATCGTGTGTAGATTCATATCCCGCTTCCCTCCAACCCCCTCCCTCACCTTTCCCACCCCACCCTAGCGAATAAGGTTGACCGCAATCCCAGAACCTAAATACCGTATGCCTCCCCATTGTGTGCGAATTCATTTTTAAAATTTTAATGACGTCATTTCTGGAAAACCCGGAAGTCATACTAACCTCAAGACCATCCCATAAATTGGCATTTTCTGTCTATTAACACAACGTTCATTCCTTCGGCGTCAAAAAACAAAAAATAAACAAACGTACCTATGCCGTGGGTCACCCATTATAACGACGAAGTTTTCATGTTTTTACATTTGGGCAATCAGGCATTTGGGCAAATAATAAATCATCATTGTCCTTAAAGTACGTACAAACATAAATAATGCAGTATATATGATAAAACATAGATAGATAACTAAACTTTTCATCGGTAGTACGTACAATGCTAAAACAGAATGAAATAAAGCGGACAAGGTCGACATATTGGCGATGTGCATTGGCACCGTTGGGTCCCACTCATGTCCCGCTACGCGAAGCACTCCGATGGCCATGATGGCCCCTATTGGCAATGCGTGTGGGAGCTCCTTTAGATTGTGCTAAAGACAAGATATTTTTTGAATATTTTGAGATTTTCTACTTTATCATACGTAGTATGACATAGTATTCTAATCAGGTAATCAAAAAAAAGTTTTTAGTGTATGTGTGTGTGTGTTTGTGTGTGCGTGCGTGCGTGCGTGCGTGCATAAATAAATAATAAATTAAAGTAGAAGAAATTTTGTATAATTTTTGTCTAAATATTTGGTAAATTTAATAGTTTAGCTACATGAGCTAATTCTATTTAATCCAGATCGCTCATACTGCATTAAAACTAGTTAGCCAGGATTTGACAAATATTTTGATGCTATTGACAGTATTGTCAATATATGATTGTCACAAAATCAGCGTTTGTGGTCGGAAACACTGATAAATAGTACGATAAAGTCATGTGCTTGGCCACATCAGATTTTTTCTAAAAGAAATGTGACGTAATTGCGTCTTTTAGTCAGATTGTTATGTCGATAAAGAAAACTATTGAAAGTCATTCCTTTTTGGACAATTTTTTTGAAAGATTTTTGCCAATAATAATCATTCAAAATACATACCCACCACACCACAAAAGGAAACTGAAGGGGAAGGGAAGGGAGAGCGAGGTATGATGCTCACACGATGGGGCTGCGGTCAACCCTCTTCACTAGGGAAACTAAATAGAAGACAGGCGACGCTAGCGCTTTATTTAATAAGTATTGATATTGTTAATAGCACATCCAGCAATAATACTATAGTGTACACTGTGGTGTTATTTTCTATCGAACCGAACATACCTATACCTACATAACCTAATACTTAAAATCAGTGCCCTTAGTTTTACTTTCAATCCATTCATCAAATCTTTTAGATAGATCTGTCGACATGTATTTCTTCCAAGTTCCAATTTGCCCCGTCCCAATAAATTTTTCGCCACCATTGTTATTCCCAAGTTGCTTGCACCTGTCCATAATCTTTTCCATATTGACACTAGGATTATTTCTCATCTTTTCTAACGTTAAAAATTTGCAGACCTTATCAATTTCTTCCTCAGTTATTGGTTTCTCAAGAAAATTCGCAATTTTTCTAATAGCGCCTTTTGCATCAGCTTTAACTTCCTCATAACGCAAGAACAAGATATTATCTTCATGCCTTCTGTTCCAAAATGTCATGCTATGAGTTATGGGACAACCAATTGGTGCTTTTCCTTCGATGAAGTAGTGGGCAAGCTCATCGAATGGTGCGTTCAAACCGTAAAACATCTTCATGTGAGGGTAATATGAACAGTAGAGATCTTTAGGGTTTCTTGCGATGTAGATAATCTGAAATGATCCGTTGGTGATAAAGTATATATTTAGGAAAAATTAACTGGTTATCCTTTTACCTTTGGTTTTATGGTTGTCATTTCTGTTGGTAGAAGCTCATAAGGCAGATGCGTCTTGATGAATCTGGGTGATGACATGTTCCGTACGAATTCTACAGGGTCTCCGCCAAATTGCTCCAGAAACTCTGGATGTTTTTCAAAATACACAGACATCCTAAAATAAACGGTTTTTAAATAAGATTTTAAACTCTTTGTTTGTATGTGTATACTCTATCACTGGTGCCCGCACTTGTTGAATGACGTTAGAAGCTTTTTCAAAGTCCAAATTGTTTCCAATCAACCAAATTATTTCTTGACACCATGTTGAACCTTGTCAAAAAATATATAAACTTATTTATCTATATTATTTTCACCAAACGAAAATTTACCTGACCGAGAGAAGCTGATCAGCCACACATCATCTTTCCTTACTTCAGTTTTCATAATTGCCGGCAGACAATCAGAAAATACTAATGGCATGATGCATCTTCCTGGATTGTATTCGTAAAGGGAGTTTTTTGTGTCAAACCATTCGTCAAAATCGGCGAGGGATTTTTCGTCGAGTAATTCGCAACTGAAAGACATTTCAGTGCTGGTATTAGATGGAAACTGAAGTCGCATGCATGGTGAAAGTGCATTTGAAGTAGTTACAACCGTTACGCAAAACAGGAAAGTCCCCAATGGAGAGCTTTTTCCCGCAAAAATGCCGTCCGGATTTATTAGAAACAGGAAGTGCAGTTACTTTTGACCGCATATGCGTTTGTGGACATCACGGTCCATATCCAGATGTCTTAGAAGGCATTATTTATACAAAACGAAAGTCGTTGCTGCCGTTCAGAGAACTCTCGCCATGTTATATACGATAATAGACAGAGGAAATGTTATTGTTGTTTACTCGTGAGATGATGCACTAGAATTTTTTTTTAGTTCCCATTCAACTTGTACTCGACATAGGACGCAACAACCTAAAGACAACTAATCTTTGATAACCGTGGATCCATAATCATTCATTCTCGTTTTCCAATATCTCTGTAATTCAACACAAATGTATGACACAAGTGGTAGGTACCTCTGACTTTAATCTGCTGCTCATCCTGGGAACATCACTTTTATAGAAGACCATTCATAGTAAAGCGCTAAATATACAGAATAATTCACAACTCTAGGGGAAAATTGATATAGTTTTAAAAACATTGTTTCTTTGTTTTATCAAAACCGGGCCAAAAACATAGAATTGTAATTGTATGAAAGTTTTGTCACCGCATTGAAATTAAATAAACAAAAATGAATTAATTTTATAAATTACCTACTTTTCACTTTATGTATAGCGAATGTTCTAATAAACCTTATCAAATCAAAATTATTAATATTTACTTTGCATTTTTTTTTGCTTTTGTATGTACGACCAGCTTTTGCTTATTTAACAAAAATATTTGGGGGAGTGTACGTTTTTTTTTCACCTTTTCCTTCTAGAAGGTAAATAGTAAATACCATTCTGACTTCATATAGACGTATTTGTTTTTTTTAATCCTTCAAATACAGCTGTTAAGACCCAGTTCTACCTCTCCTAAAACGCGTTTGCAAATAAAAGCGTTATTTATTGTTCAAAGTTTATGAAATTTTTTATGTAACTTCCTAGATAAATAACGAGTTGGGCTGAATGAAAAAAAAAATTTTTTAAAGATAAAAATCAATTTTACTTCTACGTCTTTGGTTTTTTTCAAATATAAAACATTTAGCCCAACTCATGATACAAAAATAGATTTTTTATTTAAGTACAATTTTAATCTAAACATTATAATTGCGATAACAAAGCGTAATTGCCAGAAATGTATGTAATTTGCCTATATTACGGGCCCGGTGTAGACAGCAGACGTTAGCAGTTTTAAACACCGCCTATAACTACGCCACGCCTACTGCTATTTTTAAATTAGACTGTTCACAAGTTACGACCGTATATTGAATCAGGAGAACCGAGTTCTCGCATTTCACATTTATACGCACGGTTTACAAATTTAACACACGATAAAAGTCATATACTGTATGATATTATACTTAGTGTAGTTATACCCGCTAGGTGTTAGGTACATTTGTTTAATAATGGGTAGAAGTCGTGGCAAAATACCTAAACATCCGCATCTGCCCTCTAGACGAATTAGTAAAAGACGACTACGTACCACCTAAGTTAAAATATATGTATAGATAATCTAAAAGAACAATATTGTAATTATTTAATTACAAATGAGACAAAGAGACCAGAACAGGACTCAAATAAACATTTTATTTAAAATGTCGGTTTTGTGGACAGGAAGAGACAATTAGCAGTGACGAACTTGGGTCGGCTCTAATGGATATTAGTTCAGCGACTGTATTGGGCAGTGTTACAGCGAGAATTGGATATAGCTAATGCCTGAATTTGTTTTCATTCATGAATCTTGCATTCATGATGCCCAAAACGTTATAAAATATAGCGAACTTGTAGGTGACAAAATATTTGGGATTTATATAAATGGTTTGGGGAACTTTGCACTATGTATATTATGATTTTACTTTATCATACGTAGTATGTAAAGTATTGTAATCGTGCCAAACAAAATTTTTGAGGTTTTAGCGGAAATGTCTTTTTGGATCCCTTGAACATTTTTGACCCAGGTAAAAAAAAATTCTGTGTATGTGTGTGTTTTTTTGTGGCGACGATTCCGGAGAAACTACTAAGGTATCGGGACGAAACTTCATATTTAGAAGTTTCATAACCAAACTTAGAGCTGAAAAGCTTTCTGTTGAAAAGGATCCAAAGGAACTGGAGGTTTAGTCTTATAGCATTTTTGAAAGATTTTGCAAATAAGCCGCCATTTCTGGAAATTTGTCGAAATAGTTAAATAATAAATTAAAGTACAAGAAATTCTGAACAATTTATGACTATGGCATTTTTTTGGTAAAATAAATAGTTTAGCTGCATGATGAAATTCTATTTTATCGAGATCGCTGCATTAAAACTAGTTAGCCAGGATTTGTCAGATATTGTGATTCTAATGACAGTAGGTAGTGTCAAACGCTGATGTTTTGACAATACCTACTGTCAATATAATCAAAATATCCGTCTAGTTCCAGTAGCTTTATTAGAAGATGCAGACATGGCCGATCTCGATCAAATAGAATCTCATGCAGCTAAACTATTAATTTTATATATGGTATGATAAAGTAATGTGCCTGAACGCATCAGATTATTTTTTTTTATTTTTGTCTTCGTGTGTCACTGCCGTGCGTTCGTTCGATATCCAGCATGTTTATAAGTAGATGTATTAGGTCCTCATTGCTCGATTTTAATTAATTCCTTTCTAAATTGAAGTCCATAATTCTGCGATGAGTTATCATGAGTTAATACATTTTTGTCAATTTACTATACTGTATGTATGTCACCCTGTCAAAAAGATTAAATATTATAATAGCAAGCGCGCTCTCTCTAAATTAAATCAATATATTTTCTTTTACCGCCTGGTGGCCGCCAGCCAGCTGTATGCAGTCTGGGATGCATATGCGTCCGTGATGAGTGAGAACACTAATACATTGTAACATGAGCGAAAGCGAAAGCGCCGACGCGCGGCGACAAACTGGCTGAGTACTTCCCCTTCGAATGTATTCGCGTCGACTATGCTCCGCCTTTGCCTGCTTCCTCCAAACCCCCCAACTTCCCCTTATCATAAAACTGTGGCCTGGTTGACGTTGGTGGGGGCCAGGCAGACCACTCCCAGCAAAAAAAAACATCGCAACGAAATATTTCGTTTGGAAGTTGCGATGTTTTTAAAACGGAGCCTTAACTAAAGTGTATTTTAAACTGCTCTAACTTCTTTGAATAGAAGGAATTGTAAAAAAACCAAAGTCCATATGAAACCTTCTGCTCAGAATCATTATTTATTAGTTATTACCTAGGTACTTAACTTTTTATTCATTATTTTTATTATTGTTATTTTTTCAACGTATTAATTAATTTGTCTACATATTTAATTGTAAAGAGTATTGTTTGTATTGCTTTATTTAATATATTCCAACCTTTTGTTGACATTAAAAGCGGCTGTAACTTTTAAAGTAATTGAAAAAAGTTTATACACTCAGAAAAATAAAGTTACAGGTAAACGTAATAAACTATACTATATAGCAAAAAATTCTATGAAAGAAAATGCTGTAAAATAAGAATTTGCTGTTGTTTGTGTTTTTACTTTTCATTTTGCAACATCGATGGTTATTATTAGATAACTTTATTTGAGACATTCCTGTAAAATTACAACATTATTACAATTATTTTACAGCAAAAATTGCCTAAGTTCACAGGTAAACTGCCGTAATTTCACAGTTGAAGTGTTTTTTATAACTCAACTTCATTTCTAACGTGATACAGTAACATTGCTGTACATTTATATCGCTGCGTGTGAAACAATTTATATGTCCCGGTGGCTGTATGAACCAAATAACATCTTTCTAAAAGACAAACACTGCGGGATAAAAGGATGACACCATTCCAGGGTTCCACGAGGGTAAAAAGGTTGAGAAACGCTGCTGTAAACTGTTGAATATATCATCAATCGACACCATAATTCGTATTATTTGGAATTTTTATTCATAAATTCTACTTCGCACATTTTCCGCTAGGTGCCTCACAACCGAGCGAGTGGGCGTGGCTAAGGCTAGCTAATCTTATGATTATTGTAGGTAATAAATAACCAAAGATAGATGGCAGCACATCAACTTCCATTCTACCGATCGAGAATAGAGAGCACGATATGGAAAGCCTGTCAAAATCAAACGTCAACAAAATAAATAACGAAGCATCTGATAGTGTCGAATTTGTGTCCTATGAGATATTTTTGTGCGACTCCGGTCGAATAATGTGGAAGGCATACAATAAGGTGGACGTGGTCAGTCAAAAAGATGATTGTTTCCATGAATTGATAGAAGAATGCAAATGTTTACCCCCAGGTGCGAAATTATCATATTCCCTTCGCAGTCGTCTAGAGAAATTTCCAATATCGTCAAGAAGAGAAATCGTAAACCGAGTGAAAATAGGCTGCGCCCCATTATTTATAGCATGCAAGAAAGGTCAATTGGAAATTGTCGAATATCTCATAAACTCGTGTCAAGCAGATATCGAGCAGAGAGGGTGTTACGAAGTGCCGGACGATAGGTATCTCCATCTTTATTCGAGTCTCTTTACAACGTAACTCTTTTAGTCCATTCCACAGATCCGTCCATTCTGTGACCCCATTATGGTGCGCCGCCGTCTCCGGGAAATTATCCGTCATACAATTCCTTATACGGCATGGCGCTGATATTAACGCTGTGTCCGACACTGGATCAACGCCTGTGCGATCAGCATGTTTCATGACTCATTTAGAAATAGTGCAGTATTTAGTCGAAAACGGTGCAGATATAAATCGACCAAACTTTAACGGTGGGACGTGTTTGATAAATTCAGTGCAAAGTTCTCAATTGTGTAGGTTTCTTTTAAATCATGGTGCCGATGTCAATGCGCGTGATATACAAAACAAAACAGCGTTGCATTACGCAATTCAGGAACACAGGTAAGGCCTCGTTCTATACTGAAAGGCAAAAAAGTAGCCTCCTGATATTTTCTGAAATGTTTGGTATTTAAAATATTATGTGGCCACTTTTTTTCTTTTTAGTGTATAAAGACTTAATGTTGGTAATTTTAGACTTGAAACAACGGCGCTTTTACTTCAACATGGTGCGGATTATAATGCAAAATCAAAGTACGGCGATGACGCATTACAAACGGCATGCTTAAAGGGTGCTGTGGTTATATTCGACTACTTAACGTCACATCTCGTATATTCTAAAGAGCGTTTAGCAAATGCTCATGAATTATTAGGATCAACTTTTTTGGACGAACATAACGACTTGTATTCGGCTTTAAAACATTGGAAGCAAGCACAAACGATAAGGGAAACGTCAGAAGGTGAGGAATTATTGTTATTATTATTATTATTATTTTTATATTTTACTATATTTAATTTGTTTACTTGAGTCGAGTGTTTGTTTTTGCGAAGTGCTGCTTAAATATCAAAACATCCTCGTTTGTTTAGATAAATAATACTTGATAGTAAGTTTTCAT
This sequence comes from Aphodius sticticus, assembly GCA_963966075.1. NCBI lineage: Eukaryota > Metazoa > Arthropoda > Insecta > Coleoptera > Scarabaeidae > Aphodius > Aphodius sticticus. Next base: position 62,567,668 of record OZ014509.1, read on the forward strand.
TTTGTTAATAACAAGTTGAAACTGAAGGTTTAAAAAAACAGGTTTTGTTAGATAGTAAATGTGGAATCTATGTTTGTTGTGGTATAAACTGGTTTCATGTTGATCTTTCTGCTAGTTTCATAATCATATCTACTGTTACTGTGTTTATTTTTATTTTTATTCATGTTCAGGTGTTTCGAATTGATTGTAGGTTGGAATTTTTAGATTATTTATGATGGCAATCTTTGCAATATGCATATTATGGTATCGCTTTTTTACGTTATCAATTTTTATTGGTTTCCAATAATAAATAAATATTTCTGTTTTTTATACAAACAAGTCTGTTATCTAACAAAAACGTTCATAATTTTTATAGATTGCGTTTTTTTAAGTGCTGATTGATTGGAAATCGTGTTCTAAAATGTACCAGTTTTAACATTAATTAAAAATTAATTTTGGAAATGTAAAAAAATATAATTGGCTATAACTGGTTAAATCTTAATTTAGAGTTGAAATAATTAACGTTAATTAAATGTATGTTATGTTATGAATGTACAAAAACCTAAATGGATACAGTTTTTAGCAATGAAAATCTGAATATACACAATTACGGTTTGTAATACTTTATCTATAAAAATATAATTAATAGCAGTAACTTTTATTATCATTAATTAGTTAGGCCTATAGGCAATTAGAAACATTTGTAATTTTGTATGTTTTGACATCCTGTCACTGCGAACCACACTTCTACATCTGGTAACAATATTGTCATTTAGGGGTAAAAAATCCTATCGTTTAAAGCTAGCTAGCATGATTAATTACCTACAAGTTGAGAGTTGAGACATAAACGAATGTTATTCAACAAAATTTGTAGAAGTACAATCATTGATAGCATTAACTAAACGTACAACTATTAAAACTTTCCAGAAAATTAGTGGATATTAGAACACTTATTAATCGTATCCTTTTATAACATATATTTATAAGCATATGGCTACAATTAACTCATTTTTAAATCAAATTTGAAAAAAAAATGGCGAAAAAAAAATCTCAGTTTTAGAAACATACCCAAAAAAATTGAAATAGAAACGTGCAAGAAACAGCTGAGCTCTACAATGTTGTCACAAGGAGTTATATGCAATCACTTTTAGGGGAAAAATTTTAGGATGAAAGTAACTTATCACCATTTTTTTTTTCAAATTTGATTGAAAAATGAGTTAATTGTAGCCATATGCTTATAAATACATATGTATGTTATAAAAGGATACGATTAATAAGTGTTCTAGTATGCACTAATTTTTTGGAAAATTTTATTATATTAATTAGGAGTACTGTGTTGAAGGTTGTTTTTTAAATAATTTAAATGTTACTTAGTGATGTATGCCTTTAATCCGATGTGTTATCAAGTACATTTTTCAATCATGTGGTTGCGTTCAAATTTATGGCTAGTTTAATAAATACCTACAATTAATTTTATAATTGAAAATTAAGCTTATCAATGAAATGTTGGTTACTTTTCTACCCAAACTATATTTCTTATAAAACATTAGCAAAAGCTAATTCAGTTATGATAAAATACCATGGCATCATGTCCGTAGACGAACTATTTCTCATTTAAAATTATGTAATATAACAAAAGTCATCAAAAGCTAATCTGCTGTTGAAATTTTAAAATGTTGAAATATTGGCTGTGCTTTTACTTTGCCGATAGAAGCGTTCTAATATTTTTTTTTTATGTTTGACATATTCTTAGGTATATCTTTCAGCTTTAATGGATAAGCAAAAATTCATTCAATCTTTTTATTTTATCGAAAAAAGTAAAAGCTGTACAAATTTGCAGATATGACACACAGCAGTACACTGTATTAGTAAAAAATTTGGAAACATTTTCAAAATTTTTAAAATTTGTCCAATCGAGTTGAAATTTTGCGTGTGCACAGATTTCCAGTGACAATGCATAAATCAATAAAAAATTGGAAACATTTACAAAATTGGAGAATTCTACAAAATTTGTAAAAATTTTTAAAATTTCAACTCGATTGAGTTGAAATTTTGGATGTGCACAGATTTCCGATGACAACACATGAATCAATAAAAACTTTACAAAATTGGAAAAATTTTCAAAATTTTTAAAATTAGTCTAATCGATTTGAAATTCTGCATGTGCACATATTTCCGATGACTACACATGAAATATTTGGAAAATTTTTAAAAATTTCTAAAACGTCCCGTTAAGTTGAAATTTGCATGTTGGGGTATTGCCGGTGACAATGAATAAATAAAAAAAATGGGAATAATGAATCAGTAAAAATAATTGGAATTTTCCGTAGTTTTTAAATAAATACCTAAATATTTATTACAAAAAATTTATTTTTAGCGTTGTTATTGTATGTACTTTTTTTTAATTTGTTCTTACTGGTGAATATAACGGGTGTTCATATACCACCCTACTACTAACTTATACCAATTCCAACAAATTGGCTTTGTCGATTTTGTTGGAATGGATACTGATTGTTACTACAGCAATATAAAGCCATTCTCCATTGTTAAAATGGGGTGATCAATCACACCCAATATTCAGGGGTGAGATTGATTTGATATTTTTGTTGTTATTTCTGAATTGTTTGGTCTAATATTTTCTATTCCGATAGAACTACATCTGTATCAAAGACCTGCCAAATATGGTTTATTTCACTCTAAAGGTAAAAGAGTTATTCATAATATTAAGTTTAAAATGATCAATCTCACCCCACTTTACGGTATATCTTATAGAAATATCTTAATCTATTGTTTGGGTTATACCAGAAAAAAGGTATTTTGACGCCATATTACTAAACTTATATAGCATACAGACAACCAACAATACAGTAGAAACCTCGAACTGTGTATTACTGATTCCCGAAATTCATCTATTTGAAAATGAAACACACTAATTACTCTAAATTATTATGGAGAATTAAGTAGTCTACCTACTTAAAAATATTATTTTATGAAGAAAAGCGTTAGCACTACGTTGGCACTCATACTTATAAGTTTTTCGACAGGAATAATAGCAAAACTTCCTGTAATGCAACCGAAAGAGGCATTCCGATACCAGCGTGAATTCTCGACAATGGAAGAATTAGAAAACTGTATGGCCGATCTAGACTCCATAAGGATACAGAGTTTACTGATAGCCGAACGAATATTAGGACCATATCACAAAGACAGCGTATTTAGGTAACAATTTCAGGTGTTAATTCAAACCAATGCATAAATAATGTTTTGGATTTTTAGGTTAATGTTCAGGGGTGCGTCGTATGCGGACATGATGTGCTATCAGCGGTGCATAGATTTGTGGCGACGGGCTTTGGAAATTCGAGTAGAAAAAGATTCGCTCTTATATTCCGACACTTGTTTCACCGCGCAGGCGCTGGTCAGATTCATGGTTGATTATAACGAGAAAAATGTTCCTAACGATGACACAGAGAGCACTTATATACAGAGGTTCGAGGACTCCGTAGCGGCATATAGGATTTTAACAAACGACATCGGAGGTAAGAATTAAAATAAATATTTTACTGTTTGATAATCGAGTTTGTTGCATTGTTCATTTTACCACTAAGTCCACTAATGTATCTTTTGTTATCTAGAATGTTTTGCTCACTTCTCTTTGAAATCTATTTCTATTTCCCTTTCACCACTGTCACTACTGTCAGCCTAGCCTTCATGCTTAGACGGAGTAATTTTGACAAAACAAATTGCTTCAGTTTCAGAAACTTTTGTAAGGTTTTCTTTGGTTTATCTATGTTATCTTCCTCTTCTGCTTCTCTAATTGATTTTGTTGCTTTTATAATCTTTTCTCTGGGTTTTTATATTTTTCCTCAAAAAGGGTTCTGGTGTGAATGCTTGAGATTAAGTTTCTTCAGCAACAAATCCATATCTATATCTTGCTTCATTCTAGCGGCATCCGGAAATTGTTGGGCTTTTCCAACACTTTTTCTTCTGAGGTGTTTCAACCCATTATTTCTTTGAAACATCTTTTGCATTATCTGAAAATCTGGTCGTTTCATTGGCAACAATCTAGACTTCCTACCATATAGACGTCTAGGAAAGTCTAGAGCTTTTCTTTTGATTATGTTGTCTTAACTATTATTTCAACTATGTATCGTTCAGCACTTTTGTTCCTTTTAATATCTTCCTCTATTCTGATTTTCTCTTTACTTTTTTTTTGTTTCTTACTTTGTTTTTCTCTCCTCATAATTTAATAAAAGATCTTTATTAGGCTGGTCCAAATTTATAGATACCTTGCAAAATCTTTTTTTTTTGCTGGAGGGCAACCATCCCCCCAATTGGCTCCTTTTCCGGAAAACAAAAGTCCTCCAGAATTTGAGAAAAGTCGGTTAACGTTAACTCGTGCCACCGAGCACCTCAAATTTCCCTTTTAAAATACATAGGAAAAATGCATCTTTTTTTCCTTTTTTTTCACGTTTCGCATTTAGAAAAAAAGTAGCGGGAGATTATCAGAAATTGTTCAGAACTTCCCAAAGATCAAATCCACAACAACTATTTTTTTCTTCACCGCCCCTACCCTCTCCTGCAGTATCCTAAAAATGAGGCAAAATTTTCTCCAAATTTACAATTTATAAAGTTACGTGATTTGTTATTTTTTTGACAGAAATTACTATTATTGAATTGTTGATGTTTTTTTTGTCATTTATTAACAAATTAAAAAATTTAAAAAATTTTTTAAACAATTATGATTTGTTTAAACAAAAATATACGATGTTACGAACTCATTTCTCCATTTGTTGCAAACATTAAATTATTGTTTTTGTCATTTATTAACTAATTAGCAATTGTTTAAACAAAAATATATGTTGTTACGCACATATTTTTCTAATTTTGCAGAAATTATTAGATTATTGGTATTTTTTGTCATTTATTAACTAATTTGCAATTGTTTAAAGTTTAAATAAATATATACATTGTAATGGACATAATTTTTTATCAGAAATTAAGAAGTATTGGGTAGTGACGGGTCTTCCAATCAAAAGCTTCACTAAGTGTAGACCATTTTATTTATGTTCAATATTTCGCAGATAATTTTCTGCTTCCTCAGGAACTATAAAGCAATTACACAAGTAACAATTAAGAATGGAAAAAGAAACAAAGCAATAAGAGGTTACCTAAACACTGGTCAGTGAATCCTTGATGTACGATGGTAAAGTGCACACATATAAGGAGCAAATAACGTAAAACGGGCGAGAAAACACTTTTTCTGAGCGTCCAAGACAACAAGTTCGTACTATTAAACAGCAGTGGTAGGCGGACTGCAATGGCCTCGCCAAAAACAATTATACAAAATTGAAACATAACGCAACTACAAGTCACTCGGCCGGTTACCTCACAACTTTCCTCAACACGTAAAACAGCTCAACAATCTACTGGTTCGCAAATATACCAGTGACCAGTGTTTAGGTAACCTCTTATTGCTTTGTTTCTTTTTCCATTCTTAATTGTTACTTGTGTAATTGCTTTATAGTTCCTGAGGAAGCAGAAAATTATCTGCGAAATATTGAACATAAATAAAATGGTCTACACTTAGTGAAGCTTTTGATTGGAAGACCCGTCACTACCCAATACTTCTTAATTTCTGCTAATTACTACCGGGCAAGAACCTCAAAGCATTTTGATAATTATTTATATTTTTTTTGCATAAATTAGTATTAGATTATTGGCAGTTTTGGGACATTTAAATACTATTTGTTTAAACAAATATATACATTGTTGCGGACATATTTTTTATATTTATTGCAGAAACTATTATTAAATGATTGTCATTTTTTGTCATTTATTAACGAATTTGCAATTCTTTAAACAAGTACCTACTAATTTTTTAAACAAAGATTTACAATGTTTTTTGTTTTTCCTCTGGTAGAAATTATATTGTTACATTGTTGGCAAGTTTTTGTAATTTGTTACTTTGTTACTTTTTGAATTTGCCATTCTTTAAACAAGTACCAATTTTTTAAACTAAAATTTATAATGTTTTTTGTTTTTCCTCTTGTAGAAATTATATTGTGACGTTGTTGGCAAGTTTTTTGTAATTTGTTACTTAATATGCAATTGCTTGAACAATAAATTTGTTTAAACAATAATATTCATGTACGTATTTCTTGACAAAAATTATTAATAAGTAATGAGGTTGCAACACTAATTATTATAGGTTATAATTGAAAATTATTTAAGAAATTTGGCAAGAAAAAAAAGATAAGAAAACAATAATATTTACAATACACTTGTTTAAACAAATGGTATTTATTTAAACAATTTCAAACTAGTTAATTAATGAGAAACAATGCAAACAATCTAATTATAATTTCTGATAAAAAAAAATATGTCCGTAACATTGTATATTTTTGTGAACAAATGGTAATTGTGGCAAAGTAGCAATTGTATAAACAAAACATTTGTTTATACAATTGCAAACTAATTAGCAAATGACCAAAAAATGCCAATAACCCAATAATAAGTTCCTTTAGAAAATACAAAATATGTCTGCAACATTGGATATATATTTCTTTAAACAAATTGTATTTGTTTAAACAATTGCTAACTAGGTAATAAATGACAAAAAAGCCAGTAATTTAAAGAACTTCTGCAAAAAAATTGAAAAATATGTTCGTAAAATCGTATATTTTTGTTTAAACAAATGCTAATTGTTCAAACAATTTCAAATTAGTTAATAAATGACAAAAAATATGTCAATAATCACTTCTGCCAAAAACAATAATAAAACACGTAACATTGTAAAATTGTAAAAAAAGTCCGTTTTTTGGACCACCCTAATCTTTGTATTAAATTTCAGAGGCACGGCATCTCTTGACAATTAGGCCTCAATACCAACGGCAATTGGAGAACTTCGATAAAGTACTCAAGTGCGTCACCCATCTGATATATCTAATGTTGCAAACGGCCAAGACGCAGGAGCAGGGTCAACTCGTAACCGACTTAGTAACTAGGTTAATTCACATCAATCCGAGGTGTACGATGACGGACGACACTCTGCTGCATTTGTGCGTCTCAAGACTGAATACTATTAAGTCCGGTTACTTTAGCGACGAGCTGCCAATCGTAAGTATTGTTCATACGATGTATAGGTTATGTGTAGCTGTCACTTTGACAGTTTTTTTTGTTTGTCGTTAATCCGCAACACTATGAATTATTTAGTCTTTTTACAACTCGCAGATTATCTTCCCGGAGAAACAGGTCATCCAGTTTTTCCTTAAGCTCGGCGCAAATCCAAACGCGACAAATGAATCTAGGTCGACACCTCTGCACATAGCGACGATAGCTGCTAATTGTAACGACTGGGTAAGTAGGAAGTGGACAAATATTTGTTTAAAAGTTTTAAGTGTTTTGTTCTTTTTTTTCTGTGGAAACTGATCAAATAATAGCTTAATATTTTTGAGATAAGTGAGCAACGTCTATATATCATTAAAAACTGAAGACTTTTTTGATAAAGCAGTCATTATGCATTAGAAAAATTCCAGTTTTCTGTCCACATACACTACATATCTTCGACTAGTTTTGACTTTTATGTCATCAATTATAGGCGTCAGAACTCGAGACTCACTGCCGACTGAATTTTGAGGTTATGTCTACCTGTACTTCTATTGGACGGACGCTCATGACACATTCAGCAAACATCAGTTTCCATATTCTATGTATGAATTTAACTCTCAAGTCAAACTTCCTATTCGGATATGTCAAAACTATCTTTTTCCAGACCATATAATAATGTATGAAAAATTTTTAAATTAGGGATATGTTCAATAATAAATGGTGACACACATGCCAACTCTTGCTGAAAAGATAGTATCGCTTTAACAAATGAAGGGTGCAGCGTTAAAAGGATGAATATCACAAAGAGCAGTTTAGGTAAAAATGATTTTTATACTTTGAAGCTTCTACGTGAATTATACCTCTATTCTGTTTGGTTGTCTAATATTTTTTATATACAAATTCTTTTTTTGTTTACACACGAGGCCAGATAGTGTGGCCTAAACTGGTGAACTTCTTAGACTCTTGAAACAAAATGCTTACAAAGAGTTTTTGGGAGCTCCCCAAATCTAATGTAAAATTTTAAAAACTTCGAACTAAGGATTCTATATGGAAACCAATAATGTAAAATAATGTCTATATTTTCTGTGATATTTGAAGCTCCCTAATGTCAAAGTTTTTTCAGACGCTCGAAATTCAAAGGGCTGGGTCCAACATGGCAACCAAAAAGTCAACATTGCGACAACATAATTTGAAAATGGCTCCAAAACAGCTGTTTTTTTAATATATTTAATATATTTTGATAGTCAATCATATTGATTAGAAGACTGAAAATCAGTAGTGCACCACAAAAGAATAATGCAATCGGCTGGTCTCCATCTAGTTCTGTACAAATCTAAAACATTTTTTGTTCTCCCATGAAATGGACATCATATTGAATTTTGATAGATTTAAATAGAAGGTTGAAAATGCGATACAACCACGTATAACATGTTTATGAAATTTTCCCATTAGGTGGCCCGCTAGATCACCCGACTTTATCCCCATTGGATTTTTTCCATGGGGGCTTTATAAAAACTAGCGCGTATCCAAGGAACAATGAATCAGCGCAGGACCGCCTGACACTAGTTGAGAGAGCTATTAGATTTATACTGCATTGAACTAATAATGGTGAAATTTAAAAAACAAAGTGTTATTTTGCCTTCATTTCATACTTTGTGTTAAGTAATTACTTTGTTTTCAGAGTTTTTAATTTGTATATAGTAACAAATAAATCATCATCGCAAAGCCTAAATATTAATAATATAATTATATAATTTCTTAAAATTTTAAGGTTACTTAAGTTGTAGGCTTTCACGGCCACAATCATTTAGAAAATGAAGTGCTTCTGGGTTATGCCGTGTGTCAAGATTTGTAAATGCTATTTAAGCATTTAACAAACTTGACACACGGCATCACCTGGAAGCAGTTCATTTTTAAGGTTACTTATATTGAATTTTGATAGATTTAAATAGAAGGTTGAAAATACGATACAACCATGTATAACATGTTTATGAAATTTTCACAAAATATATTAAAGGTCCCATTAGGTGGCCCGCTAGATCACCCGACTTTATCCCCATTGGATTTTTTCCATGGGAGCTTTATAAAAACTAGCGCGTATCCAAGGAACAATGATACAGCGCAAGACCGCCTGACACTACTTCAGAGAGTTATTAGAGATATACTGCATTGAACTAAAAGTTTATTTTGCAGTTCATTTTTAAGGTTACTTATCTGCAAATATTAGTTTGTTAATTTCGCGGAATTTGTGAAATTTTACCATAAACAGCATAAGGTAATAAATAGTTCTTTGAATAGTTGTTTTTATGCATCAGGGCCAAAACTTGTTACATTCTAAAAGCTAATAATATTGCAATTTCTGTACCATCTTTATCTCTAGATTGCCATTTTTGACATTCATCCTTTTGCTCCTGTACCCTCAAATGTAAAATAATTAATTGATTCAATATTTTAAAAACTGCACTCTTTTTTTTCTACAGATTTATTACTTAATATTTAATATTAATTCCATTTATTCCTATTTACAGTTAGTTCCGTTACTACTGGACTATGGGGCACACATAGATCTTCCAAACAACGCCGGCTCATGCCCAGCGGATAAAGTCAACGCGGAGCCGTTCAATCTCGATATTAGGTTACTAAAGTACATCTCGTTAAAATGTCTCTGCGTGAGAACAATGAACAGGTACAAGATTCCTTACAGATATCAGTTACCGAAAACGTTGGAACAATTTGTGAGCGTCCACAGCAGATCGAACAAATACTAGTTATTCCAGAATTTGTGCCCTATACTCAAAGTTAAATGGAATGCGCACAACTTCAGCGGTGATCGATCAGATTGACTGAACGTCAAATATGATACTTCTGTCTAAAGCGCAGATTTTGAAGAATAATCGTGTGATTGAGATTGGTGTAATGTTCTATTTTCTCGAAATTTAGGGTTAGGATGAGGTTTGAATAGAAAAAATTAATTGTGTATTATTGAATTATTCCTTTTTTGACAAACAGTAAATTAGATAAGTTTGCGCGTAGTATTATGAATTATACATATCAATTTAGAGAAACTAGGATGAAGCACTTTTATCTGTATAAATTTTATGAATTTTTCGATATTTTGTACTAATTCTGAAATGAATTCTTTGTAAGCAATAATATTTTTCATTTGTTTTTTTGTTGTGTTTTTCTCTGTTTAATATTGAATTATCGTGTAATTTGATTAATTAAATAAATAAAATAATTAAAATGTAATTTTGAACAATATGCCTCACTAACCCAAGGGATTGAACAAAATCTTTCATGATTCTTGTAAATACTTGTAGATAATATAATACACGATCTTTTTTTATTTTTTAACTTATACAGTGTGATATATATCATTTAAAGTATGTTATCAAACTTACAATTTAGGTTAGTGGAATTCCGTTATAATAATAAGTTATTTTTTTGTGGCTACATTTACATGATAAATTGTGAAATTGAAAATTATGCTAATTAATTTTTTAATAGAAATTGTTGTAATAATAATTGGTGATTGTTTTTTTTATTGTCTCATGTTATGTGTAAACTTAATTCTCTTATTTTTGTTGTTCATTTCTATGTTGGATTATTAATAAACCATTGAATATATAACACAGTGTTTTATTCTTTCATCATTTGTTATCATTTTTTGTTCTTTCAGTAATCTAAAGAAAATATAAATTGAAAAAATACATTTCTTTTTAGTTGGGAGTATATTGACAAAAAAAAGTTTCTAACAAATGATCAAAATCTTTGTATTTTCTTTGAGTATTTAAAACTGAAGAACCGGATATCCTAGAATCTTTTTAAAAAATCTTACAGATAACCCTAAACTTTGCTTGAAGCACAAAATAGAAAATAATCTTTAGAAAACAACAACACCTTGAAGATCATTTGTCAAAATCTACCAGTAGTTTTCTATATTTTCCCCTGTCCACACAACTGTGTGACAAAAAGAACCTACAAATGGAATCTAATGCTCATATTGGAAACTTGACTTTAGGGTGAAGAACAGGGCTGTGAGTTGTGGATTTCAATATGATCTTACATTCCAGATAAAATTTTTAACCTATCGCCAATAAAATTATAATAAACAAATGCTTTGTTTCCGAAAAACCCAATAGGAAACTGAAGAGAATTCAAGATTTTGTGATGCAAAATAATGAAAATTTATTTCGCATTTGTTACTTAGAGTTTGTTAAATTTAATTTTCGCCTCTATAGTTATAAATTACAGTGCACTCGGTTAATTCTGACAGGGCGATATTTGTGACAGTTGCTTCTAATTTGAATTTCCCGCGAATTATAAGTGAACTACTTTCAGTGTCTGATGTTAGTTATCAAAACTAACTTTTCTAAAATTCCTGGCGGTGTAAAACGATCAGCGGAGGCTCTGTAAGTATTCTTTTTTTTTGATAAAAACGCGCGCATTTCCTCCAGGACAAAATTAAGTTGGCTTTGTAAAACGCCTAATTAGTATCAAATGAAATGTTATTGATAAAAGATAGGTGTGAGAATGATATGCATTCTTTGAAAACTGAATAATTATATGCAAGTGAACATAAAAACCAAAATACCTACTGTGTTTTTAGGTTAGGACAGTTCAGCAAACTTTCCAAAGTACATAGAGACAGGTATACCCGCGGCAAGCTTCCTTGAGTTGGGATATGTAGGTACAGAACACTTCAATATTAAGGGGTAATGCCACTCTAGCGCGAGAAAAAATAGCCGATTTTGTAGGTCTATTTTTTACAATATATAAATGAATTACAAAATCTCTTTAAAGCCCCTTATTGTTCATATTTTGAGGAATATTTACAATAAAAAAAATACAAAAATAAATAAAAAATAGCAGCGTTAGAGGATATCAAAGGAAACCTCTTCCAGCGGACAGGGTTGCACGGCCGGAAAGATTTTGCACGCAGTTTTTCACGTAGCCATAAAAACAAAAAAATAATTGATTCTATATAAGATCATATCGGGAAGTACGTACGGAAATTAGAAAATTTCGCTTTAAAACTAAATGGCGCACGTTTGAACACAAAATATCACTTTTAGGTACAAAATTAGGTTATAAATTGTTTATAAAATTCGAACTTCTCATAAAATCCGTACGTACTTCTCTAGATAATATAGTTCTGAAGCTGCATATAAAATTTCAAGTGAATTGACGAAGATCAGTTGAAGTTATCGTTCCGGCCAGTTTGAAAAATGCGATTTTGAGAAAACACCGTTTAAAATATTGTGTAACTTTGATGTATAGAATTGTTAAATTTTACTATAGTCGGCGAAGCCTGGACCATATAATTATCTTTTCAAATTAACATTTTCCTCCTCTTGTTTCTTTCTGTTTGATTTTGACGACAGACGGGCCTGTTTTGCAGCATCAGTCAGGGATGGCTCTGAAAACATGATGCGCCGTGCGTCAGCCTTCGCGCAGATATTATTGCAGTTTGGCTAGATGCTCATACATAATACCTTCATAATCTTCATAAGGCTGGATAATGCATCATTGACAACACATATAGCTATACTTGCTGCAATATCCACAATTACTTTGCCACTTGAAAGTGAAAATCGAAATGAAATCACCAGCATTTCATAGGTCAGAATTTATGATACAGTGTCGCCCACATTTATTTTCTTCATGTTATCAATTGAATCATGATTATGACGAGTCCATCATAAATTGAAAGCTCATTTATAGGCTTCTGGGTTAACTTCCCTTTCTCTTCGAGGCCCTAACTGGTTTTTGTCAAATGGCGGGGACGAGTGCCATTAGTTTTTTCACGTGATCTATGCATTCGTTTTCTTATTTTCTTTTCTTATTCCAAAATTTGCAAGCTTTGCAGTAAGTATTTAGATTTTATGAGAATATCAACAACATTTCTCAAGCTGATAAGCGCCACCAATCACACAGAGAAGAAAAGCTATGTTTTCTCTATGTTCCATCGTCCGAGACAGTTACGCCATTATTTTTTACTATTTTCAATTGACTCTTAGCCCTCTCTGCTTCTGCTGCTTTCTGCATACTTTGTTGACAATGCTTCTGTTTCCACAAAAATGGTGCGAACAACTACATCTACACCTATTCTTATGCGCATGACGGATAATTCCGCTATTCATTTCATATCATTTTTTAACAAATCGGCAACTTGGAATGAAAGTTTGTTCAAAATTCTTTCAAGAAACCACGATTTGAAATCCTAAGTCACGGTTGCCACTTTCGGCCAATTTCGCATTTGATTTGCACGTTTTACACACTACAACTTGTGAAATAGCAGAAAACACAACAACAAAGTTCAAAAGATGATAATTAAACGTCATCCACTCCAACGTTGTAATACTCTTCCACCGACATTACTTTTTTACCGGTGTGGACTGTGGATACGTTATCATGCAGAGGCGACTCTAGTTCCAAACGATTCAGACAGCTGTAACATTGTGCGGCTAGCGTCAGTTCAACGAACGTACCGAGGATATTTCAACAAAATCTTTGTGTTTTATAATATTTTATGTTATATTTCACACCACGCATGTAATTCCTCCAAATAAGATAAGAGCGTATAGGTCTCTAGGCTGTAACCTCTCACGCTAAACTTTTTGCAAGTACGCTCGGCTAGACGCTTGGCCGTATGTTCATCAAATAAGCATTTAAAAATTGTTTTCCAATATGAAACGTATTGTACCTTATTTCTAAGATCTCAAGACATCATTTAAGAAAAAAATTTTTTTTTGATTTTAAAGCCGAAATTGGTAATTTTACTTGGAACGCGTGTTTTCTGGGGATTTTAAGCAATATTATGTTACCAGATTTGACAGCGGCGGCAGGTCCATCACTGTCCATATGCTGTCTAGCGTTTTGGGTCAGAAGTAGAAGCCCCTATTGGGGTCAGTGTTGTACAAATTCAGTTCCTTGAATTACCTGAACTGACAACAGCTTCATTTTTTGGCATGGCATTGTTTATTAGTGTCGTTATTTGGTGCATAAGTTTCATACCCTAAAAACTAGTCCCGGTAAATAGGGTGTAAAAATATCTTGTACTCGGGTGTTTTTCACTCATAAATCTCATTTTTAGTAAAATGTCCTTTGAAATAGTAACAAAACTGCATTTTAAACTAGTAAGTTCTTATTGAACCCCTTTAACGGCTGTAACATACTAAATAAATAAATTTAGACACTGCAAAATGTCTGCAAAGTTGAGAAAATAATTGTAATAAATCACCAGAAAAAAATCTGTAAAAGAAGGCTTTGCAGTCATTTGCGTTTTTTTTTTCGACTGCAACATCGCTGGTAATTTGATACCAGCATATTTCTGTGAAATAACAGCAATATTACGGTAATTTTACAGGATAATTTTGCAATTTTACAGGAAAAGTACTGTAATTTCATACTGGAAGTATTTATTAACTATTGACCTGCAGTTCTTTAAATACTTGTTAGTTACCTGATACATCAAAATTGCTTTAGGTAAATTTTTTTTACTCGGAATTACATTGGGAAAGACACATGTTTTTTGGTTGGGGTTTTCCCAGGTTTCAACCCCATTTCAAGGGTCTTGCCAGCCTTGAAAGGCAGGCGAAATTTTCTGTTATCTAAACGAAAAAACTTATAGTTTTTGTTTTGTTTCACTTGATAACTAACTCTCGAGTGCACAATTATTACAAAATTAATTCATTCTTCTTAACTTTGATAGCCGGTAGCAATAATCAGACCTATTCATATTATATTTATACCCGGCCAATAGCACCTACCTAAATCACCTACCTAAGCCACAATAAAACTAAAGAAGTACACAGGAGGTTCATTTTATTGATCTACAAATACGAAATTAATATCAATCACAACGCTTGTCTCCGCGCCTTTTGCTCAATAAAGACGTTTATTATTACAAATTTCTATAAATATGCTATGGTACGAGGGTATTAATTATCTAGCAATAACTAAATCCTGTCTATTGCGTTGAATCGGTGTGCGTGTCGTTTAAATAAACAATTTAAGCAATTGCTTAACAAACAACAGTGTTACGATGAGTGTCACGCTAGGAATTATTCTAAAACCGTCAGAACCCCTGTTGAAAGCGTCTACGATATGTATCTTCCACCCCATATTCGCCTGGGTGAACGAATTATAATATACTACATCGGGCCACGTCGTATTCGGCGAGATTTCCAAAACTCCCGCCTCCCCCTCCTCGCAGGTGTACGATAACGAACGATTAAACTTTTTGAACGTTGCAAAGTCATCATCCAACCTTCTATCTTGATTATCACGATGCTTCGAAAGGCACAATGGACCAGCTAAGAAAAGAAGTTGGAAGAAAATTATTACCAACATTGCCATAGTTTTATAATATCTGGTACGAACCTGCTGTTGGTCTTGGCCTTCCTCTTCTTGAGTACTCAACGCCAGCTAAAACTCTGACCTTTGATTGGGCAGCATCTGTCAGTTTATCGAAGCCTCCGTGAGGTTCATCAGTTATTATAAGAGGGTGGTAGAATTCCGCGCTGTGAGGGTCGTTCCCACCTCTAACTTTGAATTGATATGTTAAACCTCGCCTTAGCCATAGTTCTGGTGATAGTAGGCCATTGATGTACCACGCCAGTGTTGTTGATGCTTGACCTACAACAATAAAGAGTCTCCATCTTCTGTTTTCTGTGAAAGCAATCAAATGCCTTCCTTAAATCTATTCAGTAATAATTTGTTGGTGTTGTCAAAAGTAGTAAGAACCTACCTGTTGTAGCTTGATACCCTTTCTTTCCACCAGAAGGTCCTAAATACGCGTTGAATATCCTGATGGTTCTATCATAGATCTGTCCTTTCTCCCAAGCATCTTCCACTATTTGATCTGTGGAAGTAAACGCAAAACACTTTGAGACTGGATCTTTTGGCTCCAAGTTGATTTTGATGTTAGCTTTAGAATAGATATCGTGGAAACTCGGCTCCTTCTTGGAGTCTAACCTCCCCATGGCCCATACAATGTATATTTCTCTATCTAACGGAAACTCCTTGTCTCCAGAATCAGCTAAAATATTTGAAAGTCAATATTGGAATTGTATAATACATATAGTGATGTAAAACTCACGTGATATTAAGCTTCTTCTGTAAGTGATGATATTAATGCCATCGACACGCGTGGCTGTGTGGAGTTGCATATTATCTTGTCCACCAACCAGGTCATCCCTACAAACTCCTTTGTTTTGCCCAAGGACCTTCACACATGGCGACAGAGCTGTGATGTTGTAATCGATGGCATAACCACTATAACCATCGACGTAAGCGACCACGACGTCTGATCCTAACATTTGGCTCCTCTCTTCGGATCCTGATATACCAAATGATAGATATTCATCTTCTCTAACCTGTCCAGCTAGTTGGATGGTAATTGCTGGCCCAAATACTTCCCAGGAGACTTGGAAGTTTTTGTGGAGTTGCAAACAGTTCGGTAGGCTACTACTGTGCTTCATAACTTTGACCAACGACGGTGGTACGTTTAATCCTTCTGGTATGATGATTGAACCTAAGTTTGTATTGGTGTCCACATCGTAGATGCTGAACCAATCTATGTTGAATATTGTTAGATCTCCAGGTAGTTCTAAGATGATCGATTGGCCACCATAAGCCCTGAGTGGATCAACGCTAAAATAGGTATGTTTAATAATGAGATTTTGAGAAGAAATAAGAAATCTTACTATCCGTATTCATCTGGAACTAAATCGCCTTTACTACCTGGTTGTGGACCAACTCCAACCCAGAAGTGCGCATTTTTGGCCATGCCATCGTACTGGAATTTTGGTATCCTCAAAGTTTTTGCGTCAATAATTTCAATGGCATCTGAATCAACTGAATTGCTCTTCCCTTCCAATTTTGGTATTATTTGGACTTTTGGTGGTTCGAATTCTTCAGGAATGTAAATATCACCGAATGTATTTTGGCTCCAGATGTCATAAATTGCTAACCATTTTATATCTGTTAGTTTTTTGTTATCGGGCAGTCTTAAGGTAAAGTCTTTGTTGAAGTAACGCTCCAAAACGTTTGTTCTAGAAGAATTGTTTTAGAAGATGATGGAGTTTTTGGGATCATGGTTTGACTTACTTTCCATGTTCGTCAGGGACTATGAATCCTTGAGGACCTGGCCTATTTGATGACCCGGCCCAGAAGAAAGAATCTTGACCGTTGCCATCGTAATTGAATTGAGTTAGAAGTAATCTGTATTCGTCAACTGCGTAAACGTCTCCAGATACTTGGTGATGGTACGAATTTATTTTGCCTATATATTTTCCTTTGTAAGGTCCTTCATCGTCCTGGCAGAAACCTGAAATTCCATGTAGACGTGTGATATAATCGTCAATCTTATTATAAGAAATCTATTCAGACTATAAAGAATATTTGTTACTACTAGCAATCACTCATAGCATGATTCATAAAGGAAAACTTTGTGGTAATTCCTGTGTCAGTAAATGTCGGTATGCCATTTGAAGAGTTAGAAATCATTAGATCATCATAGGATCCTATTTTGTGAGTTAATTATGCAATGCTGGCTAACAATTTGAGTTGTTGTGTTTTCAAATTAGACCTCTAGATTGAATGTATACTAATTTATTTGCCGTTTTGAAGGTTTAAAAAGAGTGAAAGTGGCACTGTAGAACTCTTCTTACTAGTTATGCAACGTTGCAGTTTTTCCTATGAAGACCAGCCAAAAACGACACATATAGGTACTCATTTGTGACGTAATCACAGATTATAATCTGTGGTTGTAATATACCTAATAAAGTAAATCACCTGGTACGTTATTATAGCGTTATGTCAGATTACAAGTAATGTGTGAATAATGGTTATATAACGGCTGTTTTTATAAATAGTAATTATTATAACTGTAATCAAAGACAATTAGCATTTTAACGCTTTCATTCACCGGTAGGTAAAATGGTATAGCACGAGAGCACGATTGTAGGCGAATGTTGTTATTATGATTTTGTTTTGTTGTTGATATGTAAAGAATAATAATTTATAGTCCAGTAACATTAGACGAAAAAAATCTGGCCAACACGTTGAATATTGAAACCAATGTGTACTTTTGTGTACATCTTTGCTGGGGAAATTCTATCATTTATTCACGGTCGAAGATGGCCGCATTTTCTTTTTAGATAATGGTTCCTATTGGGTTATGAATTATGATAAAATTTGTAGATGTTTCTCTTCAAAGAAATTTATTAAAGATTTGAGTACCATTTAGCACTGTCACGTTATACTGCCGAATAACTCAACTAAAAAATGTCCATTTTGCATGAGAAGCATTTGAAATATGTTTACTATACCGAGGACTGATCACTACCTATTTGATAGACATGGAATATGCTATCTGGAAAGTCATGGTAGAAGTAGAAATAATTAGTTTCAGAGATTTTAGAATATGGAATGACCTTCGATCGAAATTGAAAATAAATAATAAAGTTGGACATTTTTTACAGAAAAATCAATTGTATGATCAAATACTATAGATTTTATTGTTTGCATGTTAAATGCTTATAAGCGCTATTTCTCCAAATATCTGACCGTAAGTTTGAACCTTTTTGTATACTCTTGCAATTGTCAGACAGAAATTGTTTAGATGTTTTTATAATTTATATTATCCCATTGGCTCCCGCTAATGATTGCTAATTGATTGTTTGTATTGTTTTGTAGATTTAAGCTGATGATGACTCAATTGAGAGTCGAAACCGGTTCTTAATAATCTAAATAAACCGCATCAAAGGAATAAGAGGTTTTTTTTTCAATACCCCTTTATACTGAAACCATTGAAAATGGACTACTATTCGAAACATTTTTTTTTATTTTCCATTTTGAGCATATACAAAAATGATAATTTTGCCGAAATTTAAAGATCTTTACAGAACCTCCCCTCTTTTTTTGGGAATTTTTTGAGAATGTTGGATTATGAATAACACTCATTACTGCTTGTAATTATCGACGGGGCACCCCAAAACGTAAGACAGATGTCACTAAAGAGCGATAATATGCTCAAAACTAAAATATGAATCAAGCATCTCTCAAAATGTGAAATTGATTCACCTTTCAAATAAATGCAACCATGACGTAGATACCTATTTTCAGGTTTTTATTATTGAATGCAGTTATCAGAAAATTATAATTAAATTATAATAACCGTACAAAAATGTCTGAACACATTAAAGTTGAAGGCCAAGCATATTTTCTAAACTACTAAAAAAGTTTCCGGGTTTTGTCATACTTGAAAACCCCGGAAGTTTTGTAATTAATGAAGTAATTTTGACGATGACATATCCCAAGAGTTAGAATATGTTTTGAACTTAGGTATTACAAACAATACTATTTTGAAAATCTTAATTTATTGATTTTCCTAAAATTGATGCTTAGGGTGTTCTCAAGTGAATTTTAAGTGTCACCTTTACAAGAAGCCGAAGTAAGTGAAAGCAGTTTAAAAAGTTATTAACCTTGATCTACACATTGTGCATATTTCGAACAATGCAAACTTGAGTGAGTATCAAAAAACTAAGTATTTCCCAAGGACCAAACTAACCTTAATTGTTATTCCTAATAATATAATAAATAATTCTAAATAGTTGACGTTGACTACAAAGTACAAACGAAGTTCAATATAAATTATTGACCTTTAATATAACACTATGACTTACCATGAACTGCCAGCAGAATCAAACACAAGAACTTAAACATATGTCGAATCCACATCCTAACTATTCTGTCATTTCTGCGTTTTTCCCTATCGGAACAACGCCGATATTATAAGCACAACTGGCACGTCCTAGAGCAAGCGACGTGAATTACTTAACTATTCCATCGAAGAACTTAACAGTTATGCGGACTCGCTGACTGCTTTCTACAATCTAAAGACATTGGAGGTTGCGTTGGGTGTGAACGCACCTCGTCGTCCAAACTCGTTCTGCACTAGGTTGAGGTGTTTGCCTCACCGATGTCGTATGACTCCTTGGTCTTTAATCCACATCATTAAATAGCTACGGTTGTAGGTTAATACGTTGATTAGGCTGGAAGATGTATGGTTGTCGTCTTGTTGAAAAAATATGATTGCATGCTTTCTGGTTTTGATTTGTAGAATAGTAATTTTAAAGGTGGAATTTATGGTCGATGACAGAAGTTAAATTGAGATGTCAGCTTTCTTAAGAAAGCATACCGCAACGGGTAACAAATTGCAAATGCATTTAATATACTGGATAAGTTGATACTTAAAACAAATAGGTTTAATATTAAAACAGTTGATCGGTGGATGAATAATATGAAATTTTAATATATTGGAGTTGGTGCATGATTTTATTCTCTACTTACGTTCAGATATAATATTATTTTCATTCTTTGTCAACATTGTTCCTGTTCAAAAATTGGACAAGATTTTTATTTTATTTTCTATTGGGAATCTGTTGATTCTTGTCAACAAGGAACTATTATATGGGACAGACAGTTCCAGTTTACACTGTAATTCGTGTCGACACTTAACACAGTTATCGTAGTACAGTGAAAGACTTGTTACCATTTCACAGGTACACATACCAACTTAAATGGAAACAAAACGCGACAAATCGATCATTTCCGTGGATTTCGATTTAATTGTATGACATAAAGCAGCATAACCTGGAAACTTGTAACACATAGGTAAACTCTTAAAACAGGTATGGAATACCTACAAAAAATCAATGAACTCGCAAAGACCGAAGACGAATGTTTCCGTTTCTTGGTTTTATAAAGAAAAAAATGTATTATCGGATGACAGAATACGGCGGAACGTAAGCAATCAACTATGGTTCTTGTAATAAGCCATATTATTTATTTTCTTGCTGATGGTAGTTTCATTTTACGACAAATAAATCGTTGAATCCTTTCGCATTAAAACACACCGCATAAAAACTAAAAAGGGTGACGTGACTCATGAAAGCGATAAAATGATTGCAATGACCGGAGATGCCAATAAGCGAGTACGCTCGAAACCCAAATGTTTCCATCGCTTGGTTAAAAATGCAAAATTGTGTTATTCTATCATAGAAAACGGAATAAAGTTAAAACATCCCATCGAAACAGAAGAATTTATTTAATTGCTGCTTGGAAAAATTGTTTTAAAAAGAACAAATTTGTATAATTGTTTGCCTGAAAACAGCCACAAAGATTAAACAAAATATTCAAAATAAGCATGCTTAATTAACATTGTTCCTTTTACACCAAATACCCAAATAAACTTTAAAATATTTATATTTAAAATATTAAAATAATTTGAATCAAGAAAATCAATCAAACCCCTTGCAATGTTCAGAGACTCCGATAAGCGAGCAAGCACAAAACCCGAATGATACGTGTGTCTTAGTTTTAAAAAGAACAACATTGCATAATTCTATGACTGAAACCAGCCACAATGTTTAAACAACATGATATTCTAAACAAGCAATCTGATCAATTCTCTCAAAAATAAGCCATATTGTTTATTTTCATGAAAGATTGTTTTTGGTCAAATAACTCTTTGAATTGTTTCTCATCATGTAACACACCACATAATCTTTAAAAAGAATGATATGAATCAATAACATCACTAAAACCATGACAATGACCAGAGACTCCGATAAGCGAGCAAGCACAAAACCCAAATGTTACCTGTGGCTTAGTTTTCAAAAATAATTTTATGACTGAAAGCAGCTACAATGTTAAAACAACATAATATTCAAAACAAGCAATATGACATCGGTTCTTTCAAAAATAAGCTAGGTATATTATTTATTTTCATGATGGAAGCGGTTCTATTTTATGTCAAATAACTCTTTGAACTGTTTCGCATTATGTGACACCACATAAACTTTAAAAAGAACGATGTGAATCAATAGCATCACTAAAACCATCGCAATGACCGGAGACTCCTATTAGCGAGCAAGCACAAAACCCAAAGGTTACCTGTGGCTTAGTTTTCAAAAATAATTTTATGACTGAAAACAGTTACAATGTTAAAACAACATAATATTCAAAACAAGCAATATGACATCTGTTCTATCAAAAATAAGCTAGGTATATTATTTATTTTCATGATGGACGCGGTTCTATTTTATGTCAAATAACTCTTTGGACTGTTTCCAGTGGCGGCCCGCCCATAAGGGCTGCAGTGCTGCAGCCCTCCCACCAAAATAAACACACTTTTATTTATTTATTTATTATACGAAATGAGTACAGTACAGGACGAACACAAATACACTGTACTACAGATTACATAAAACAGTGCAATTAATATAAAACCATAATTTTTTCGTTCATAGTATATTTATTTTTGCATTCTATGTTCCTCGATATGTGCTCCATATGTGCGTATTGCATGAGTCGGTGCGAATGCGAACTTACAGGACTGCAGTCAGTGCAGGCCGTGTCAAACCGCACAGTTGTGTATAGCGCTGGTGGGGGGGGGGGGGGGGGACGCGTGGTATACGTGTTTGCTATATGTGTATTGTGGGCTGCAAACATTGCAGCCTCGAAGCTTCGCCTATATTCGGTGACGGCCACGAAATTGAATGCGCAACGCTCATGCTCATTCCAGGCTATGTTATAGTTCTGTGTGCAGTTCGTACTTCGTATTTTAGGTTTTAGTTATGATATTATGATGTTTAAATAAAAGTGATCAATAGCGTTTTTTTCAAGTCGTACCGACTTTATATTAGAGTTTTTTTCAGCCCCCCACAAAAATTATCCACGAGCCGCCACTGACTGTTTCGCATTATGTGACACCACATAAACTTTAAAAAGAACGATGTGAATCAATAGCATCACTAAGACCATCGCAATGACAAGAGACTCCGATAAGCGAGCAAGCACAGAATCCGAATGTTACCTGTGGCTTAGTTTGAAAAATAACAAAATTGATTAATTTTATGACTGAAAACAGCTACAATGTTAAAACCACATAATATTCAAATCAAGCAATATGACATCTGTTCTCTCAAAAATAAGCCATATTATTTATTTTCATGATGAAAGCGGTTCTATTTTATGTCAAATAACTCTTTGAACTGTTTCGCATTATGTGACACCACATAAACTTTAAAAAGAATGATGTGAATCAATAGCATCACTAAAACCATCGCAATGACCGGAGACTCCTATTAGCGAGCAAGCACAAAACCCAAAGGTTACCTGTGGCTTAGTTTTCAAAAATAATTTTATGACTGAAAACAGTTACAATGTTAAAACAACATAATATTCAAAACAAGCAATATGACATCTGTTCTATCAAAAATAAGCTAGGTATGTTATTTATTTTCATGATGGACGCGGTTCTATTTTATGTCAAATAACTCTTTGGACTGTTTCGCATTATGTGACACCACATAAACTTTAAAAAGAGCGATGTGAATCAATAGCATCACTAAGACCATCGCAATGACAAGAGACTCCGATAAGCGAGCAAGCACAGAACCCGAATGTTACCTGTGGCTTAGTTTGAAAAAATAACAAAATTGATTAATTTTATGACTGAAAACAGCTACAATGTTAAAACCACATAATATTCAAATCAAGCAATATGACATCTGTTCTCTCAAAAATAAGCCATATTATTTATTTTCATGATCTAAGCGGTTCTATTTTATGTCAAATAACTCTTTGAATTGTTTCGCATAATGGGACACCACATAAACTTTAAAAAGAATGATGTGAATCAATAGCATCACTAAAACCATCGCAATGACCGGAGACTCCGATTGGCGAGCAAGCACTGTACCCATATGATCCCTGTGAGTTAGTTTTAAAAATAAAAAAATTGCATAATTTTATGACTGCAAACAGCTACAATGTTAAAACTACATATTATTCAAAACAAGCAATATGACATCGGTTCTCTCAAAAATAAGCCATATTATCTATATTCATGATGGATGCGGTTCTATTTTGTCTCAAATAACTCTGAATTGTTTCGCATTATGTGATACACCACATAAACTTTTAAAAGAACGATGTGAATCAATAAAATCACTAAAACCACCGCAATGACCAGAGACTCCGATAAGCGAGCAAGCACAAAACCCGAATGTTTCCTGTGAATTAGTTTTAAAAATTACAAAATTGCATAATTTTATGACTGAAAACAGCCACAATGTTAAAACAACAAAATATTCAAAACAAGCAATATGACATCGGTTCTCTCAAGAATAAGCCATATTAATTATTTTCATGATGGAACCAGTTATATTTTGTGTCAAATATCTCTTTGAATTGTTTCGCATTATGCGACATCACATAAACTTTAAAAAGAAAGATATGAATCAATAACATCACTAAAACCATCACAATGACCAGAGACTCCGAAAAGCGAGCAAGCGCAAAATCCGAATATTACCTGTGGCTTAGTTTTCAAAAATAACAAAATTGCATAATTTTATGACTGAAAACAGCTACAATGTTAAAACCACATATTATTCAAAACAAGCAATATGACATAGGTTCTCTCAAAAATAAGCCATATTATTTATTTTTATGATGGAAGTGGATCTATTTTGTGTCAAATAACTCTTTGAGTTGTTTCGCATTATGTGACACACCACATACATTTTAAAAAGAACGATGTGAATCAATAACATTACTACAACCATCGCAATGACCATAGACTCCGATAAGCGAGCAAGAACAGAATCCGAATGTTACCTGTGGCTTAGTTTTAAAAATAACATAATTGCATAATTTTATGACTGAAAACAGCCACAATGTTAAAACAACATAATATTTATTCAAAACAAGCAATATGACGTCGGCTTTCTAAAAAATAAGCCATATATTTATCTTCATGATGGAAGCGTTTCTATTTTGTGTCAAATAACTCTTTGAATTGTTTCGAATTGTGTGATACACCACATAAACTTTAAGAAAAGCGATGTGTATCAATAACAATAACTACAACCCTCACAATGATTAGAGACTCCGATAAGCGAGCAAGCGCAAAACACAAATGTGTTTTGTAACTTGATTCTAAATAAAGAAAATTGTACAATTCCATGACTGAAAACAACCACAATGTTAAAACAATAAAATAATCAAAACAGCCAATTTGACCTTGGTATTTTAAAATAACAATAAACGAGTAAGCCTACCCAATGAGCTGTATTCGCGGTTCACTCCGCGACAAATAACTCGTTAAATCATTTCGCATTAAGTTGTGACTCTAGCAGAGCGATAAAACCATCGCTATATCTATAAACTCCGATAAGCGAGTAAGCTCGACACCCGAATGTTTTCCCGTTTAAACCTGTTTTGGTTTTAAAATTAATGAAATTAGGTATACAACTGCGTAGACAGATTCTGTAGAGAGAAAAGCTGTATAACGTTAAAACAACATATTTAAAACAATCACTATTGACAATTGACTCTTTAATATCATATTACAGAACGAACCAATATTATGCTGAATCTACCATATGTGTAGAAACTTTGAGAAGTATCGTATCACCACGAAGATTTACTGTCTTTTATCATTATTATGCTGTAGCCCATTTATTTGCTTATTTTATGTAAAATTGTTGCATTATATTTTATATTGAAGTAGTAAGTTGCTTTTCTGTATATTATCCTGTAATTGGGAAACCTGTGGGCTAATAAAGATTATTATTATTATTATATTTTCATTGATACAGTTCTATTTCGTGACAAATAACACGTTGAATCATTTTAAATTAAGTAACTAGCGGCGTAAACTCTAAAACGGGTGACGTGACTCAAGAAAATCGACAAAACGACCGGACAAAATGACCGGAGACTCCAATAGACGCGAAACCCGAATGTTTGATCGATGCGCTCACACACAAAAACAACGTACAATGGAAGTAAAGATCGTAAATACACCGACGACATTAAATAAAGAGTTAAATAGTATACACTTGACATGGGATAACGTTCTGGAGGAATATAATGACGGAATAGAGTTCTTATTGTTCTTGGAAGACATTAAATGGAAAGCGTTGTATAGGTATTGTTTGATGTTAAATATGGGAATATTTATGTGAATGTTTGTTTGCTTGTGATTTTAGAGGTCATAAAACTCAATACACTGCTAAAGGATTAACGCCATCAACTGTCTATAACTTTAAACTGAAAATATTAAGGAATGACGAAGAAGTTAATAGTATTTTGTTTAGGGCTGCTACAGATTATGAACCTTATTATGTGATGCATATGACTAGGGCTGTGACTTATAATAAAACAGCATTGCTAAGGAAAATAGTTTCGCAAAGGTGTGAACAAAAGCAATCAAATACTGAATAATTGAGATATTTATTATAGGCCTATTCTTCTAGAAACTGTAGATAAAGAGAATAAAACACCTCTAATATCTGCTATTGAAAGAGGTGATTTACAATTAGTGACGTTTCTGGTAACATTAGGAGCTAATGTGAATAATGCCTTATTAGTAACTAATCGCACGCCCCTGATGGTTGCTTTATACCATGGGCGTCTGCAAATTGCAACTTTTCTTATAGATAAAGGGGCTGTTATTGATGCAACTGATATAAACAGCTTAACTGGGCTGCACCATGCAGTGGATTCTGGTAGATTCGATAGTGTAGTTTTTGCGATTGAACATAAGTTTGATGTGAATGCACGTGACAGTAATGGCTGGACACCATTGATCCGAGCAAGTAATTTAGTGGTTACCAACATAGTAAATAAATTATAATATCTGTAATTATTCTTTTTAGTTATTTTGGAAATTGATAGCGAAATCGTGGCGTTTTTAATACGAAATGGTGCAGATTTAAAAGTGAGGGACAAGAATGGGTTTGGATTTCAAGAGCACTGTGTACTTGCTAAGAGATATGATTGGTTGGACAAAGATTTAGAAGATATAAAACACCATACATCAGAATAATAATGGAATAATATGGAATAATCTTTAAATGGAATAATATAATTTTTATTTTATTTTTGGTTTCTACGTATCAAAAATCATAAACGTATCAAAAATTATTTTACTAATTATTTGGTGATTTTCGCGGTTACCTTTAAAATTGGTAGGTTTAAGTTCGTCAGGATATCTTATTCAGGGTGATCAAAATTTGCAACACAATAACTGAATATTCAAACGTAAAAAAACTAATTTTTTTCAAACAGCCTGTATACCTATACGCCATTCGATAGGAAATCTTATTCCCTATTAATCAATATTAATGGTTCCCTAGATCTATCTTTAATAGATTTTGGGATACTTTCAGTATAAAAGAATGTAAACTAAATACACAAACGATTTATTCTTCATTTATAGAGACTGTAACAACTTTGGAACACCAGGAGAACAGAAAAGTATTCAAAAAGTTTGTTAAAACTAAAATAATATATTTGTTACATTCTCCATGAATGAAGAATATATTCAAAATATCACTATTTGAATAACCGTCAGCGTTTTCCATTTCGCAACTACAACTAATAACCACGTACAACTGTATACACAGTTATTAGCGATAGATGAACAACAATACAAACAAACATATCTGTCAAATGTAAAGATCTATCACATTTAAGGTAGCAGTGCGCTATAGGGCGTACACGATAAATCCCGAGCACTGCAAATGTGCCAAAAATGACATGAAATGTATGAAAATATCTGTATTCAAATACATTTTATTATTTAAATACTGCACTTAGAAATGCCAATTTATAAAAATGATGTTGTGAAAGATGATCGAAATACTTTATCTACCAAAAGATGAAGGCCTCCGTATACAACCCAGGAGTATATTCAAAATTGATTGAAAGGAAAAGACAATATCTCAAAGACTATTAGATAGATATAGGGAACCAGAATATTTTAGCTGAAGAGCTCAGATCAAGTAGAATCTAATTAAAAAATATCAAGATTCCAGAAATAGTACAACATGAAGAACTAATGTACCAGTTCCGTGAGACACCCTGTGTATTAGGTCTCCCACTAACCAACGAAATATAACTGTAATATTTATAGGTTAATAATATGGTGACATACAGGCGGGATGTAAATTTTAAATAAATCAAAAATTACAGCCACGACCTGGATTTGAACCAGGGACCTTTGCGTTTGACCTTTCCCTGGTTCAAATCCAGGTTGTGGCTGTAATTTTTGATTTATTTAAAATTTACATCCCGCCTGTATGTCACCATATTATTAACCTATAAATATTAATTTGACAAATTATGTCGTTAAACATTTTCATTTATAACTGTAGGTCATATTTATACAACATCTTTTTGTAACTTTGTTATATGTAATGTTATATAACAAGCAATATAACTGTTATATTTATACAACTTCTTATGTCCTACCCTACCGCGGATACATAACATTCCAATTTGTTACATGTTTGTAATATTTTTACAACGTTTATATTAGAAATTGGCAACATTTTTTGTAATATTTCAACAACATTTAAATGACAGATTAGCAACATTTGTTATATTTTAACCTTGGTTTTAACAACGTTTAAATTACAAGTTGGCAATACTTTTACTTTTGTGTACACAATGTGAATTGAGATTAGCACTTACCAGTGCCATCTCACAGTCGCTAGGCGTACTACCTAACTAATGCACTTATATGGATAAAGTGTTCTCAATGAAATACGTCATTGATGTTGTAAAAGTATGGTGTATTAATGTATATACAATGTTGTCAATAAAATAAAACATTGTGTTACGAATGTTTTAACAATGTTGTTATAACGTAACAAAAATATGTTACAAAAGTTACGTTCATACAATGTTACAGAATGTTGTCGCAATATAACATGTTTAGTAGGCCATTTTGTTGAAAGAGTCTAATGTTTACATCAAACTGGACTTATCAATTACCTTCAATAGTTAGAATAGAAACTTTACTCTATTTAGCATTTTATAAATTAAGATATTTAAATTTAAGGTATCAATATATATGATTTTTTTTTCATTATGTAACTCAATCCAAGCCATAAAATGTTTTTTTTTGTAAACAATCACTTTATAAAAATTAATTTGTACAGAGTAAGTTTTTATTTTTTGCTTTTATTTCTTATGGATGGTTGGATGACTTTTCTCAGGAATTAAACCTTATAAAGATCTGAAATTTAGGTGCAAGGAATTGGATTCAAATTACTATAAGATGTCGGAAAAACTTGTTTTATTCACAATTTCATCACAACATTGTTAAATTAAATTATTTTGTGAAAATTTTGGTAGTTTCTTCAGCACCAATTTTTTTACAGCAAAACTCCCAAATTAATAAAAAATTAATAAAAACACATAATAATGTAGGTACTAATTCTGAAGCTTTTTCTTGCAAGAAATTCAACGAATTAAATAATGTATATTTTATAGAATTCTATTTAAAAATGTTGACAGCTTGTGAGGTCATATGCGAGTTATAACCAATCTCATAGTATGCTGATTATGAAACTTGAGATCTCTATTATTTTTAATTCCAGAGATAACACCCACTTATACAGAGTGCTCAATAAAAAATAGATGTGATATTCAAATATATTCCAAATTTGCAGCTTAAACAATTTCCGAAAAATTAAATTTTACGTTTCTTTTTGTACACTCTGCATAAGTGAACGTACAATATAAGTTACTAACAAAAAGACTAGCTGTAATTATTACCCATCACACAAAACAAACTGTTACTATCCAACCAATAAAACCACTGTTATATATCAATGTATAATCTTTATTAAACATAAAAAAAAACAATCTCAACCATATCATAAAAGCAATGGACTATCGCAGCCAAAAAAAGACACAAAAAAGTTCGTTACACAAATAAAACAAAATTACTAAATCAATTTATTACTTCCTCCGCAAACAAGGCAGTGGCAAAATGTCGCAAGAATTACTTAAGTACCAGTAAAGTTCAGGTCCACACAAAACAGACCACAAAAAAATCATGCTATCACGTTTTCTTTTCCTTCCATCGTTACAAAATCGGAGCGTACCAAACAATATCTCCGTTCAGACACCCGCTAACCAACTGATACTGCCTCGGGTTAAATTTACAACTAGCAACAACACCTCCGTGGTAATTTGTCAACTTCGATACGACAAAAAGTTCCTTAGGCTCCTCCGGCACGCAATAATTCAATTCCTGACAATCCTCGTTAAACGCTAATAATCTCACGCCTTTACCGTACGGAGAGCAAATAATTCTTCCGTCGGTTGAAAAACAGAACTCCTTGATGTAACCCCGACCTGCGGATAACTCCATTATGGAGTGCGTTAATCGTTTGAAGTTTTTCGCTACTCGTCTTTTTTCGTCGATTGATTCTAAGTTGCCGTCGTAACTGTTGAAGGACATGAGGCCTCCGCTAAGTTCGGTGCCTGTTGTGCCTCTGGTGAATATTTCCGAGGTCGGTGGCCGCTGCGCTCGATTGCGTTCTATTCTTTCGTGCGTTTGGTAACTCATCCAGATGTCGGTAAATCGTGGTGGTATGTCTGGAGAAGAAGGCAGTTGATGCTGTTGTTCCTCTGCTTCCGAGTCCGAGCTCGGTATGTGCGTGAAGAAGTCTTCGTATTCGGAAGGCTCCTTCATTTGGATGTCGTGTACGCATGTCCACTGAAATGGAATTGTTTTGAAATTAAATTCTGATTTTAAAATATACTGTGCGTCTGTTTAAAATTAAAAAGACGACCGGGTATATGACCTACAGATAGACACAAAAATCTACTTAAAATTGATATTCCGAGACAAGGCACAAATAAAAACAAAAATATTTAGACGTCCTTGGTATCACATTGTAACCAAGTAAAGAATTTGTTTAAATAACAACCTTTAAAACTGTACTGGTTATTATTATTATTATATTATATTATTATCACAACATATTTAAAAAATATGACAGTTAATCATTTTATTTTCTTAAAATGCTGTAACAGACACAAAATCGCACACAATCTGGAACATCTGTATCCATTTTGTTATAAATATTACTCCCTCTGTAGCAGATTAGTTGTCACATTTGTATGTATAAGCAATCATTGATCCATTTAATATTAATTTAATGCTTAAATATTTAATAAGGACACTAGGATACTATGTTTTAAACTTGCTAAAACAAATCTCATTTCATGATCAAAGATGATTTAAAATCATGAAAATATTGACTGAAATATGAGTTGTAATAATGGCTGATAATGTCAAAGTAAACTGTGAAAAGCCAGAAGTTAATAATGAGAAATGATAATAGGTCATTTCGCGGTAACGTGTCACACCCGTCACGCCCGCTTGACGACTATACATAAGCAATATGCAGTTTGTTTAATATTCTGATACGAAAATATAACAAAAAGAAGACTCATTTCTTAAAATTGTTGAAGAACGAAGTTCAATCAAACTTTGATAAGTTTTATGAAAGTCCTTTTAAGTACTGTGGTCTGTGACGGACGTCACCAGAATAGAATGATTTCTTAGTTTCAGTAATCTAGAATAAAAAAATCACACAAACCATAGTCACTGTATTGATTTCAACTTGCCTACACTACAAGGCAATTTATAATAAAAACCTTGACGTCCTATAGTTTAGTCCTACAGATTTTGTTTAATGAGTTTATTTTTAAATGTGACGTAAATGTGAAGTAAAATATTTTAAAGTAAAGCAAATAAAAATTCCAAAGTATTTATTCTTTTGGATTCGTGGTTATATGTTTCGAGACATCAACATCTCGTCATCAGACCACACTGGAAAAAATATAGTAAGTAGTATGAAGTAAAATACTTGTAATGGGATATTTATGATGATCAATAACTGCAGTTTAACACCAATTGATCATGACTGTTAAAGTAAATTTACTGTTCGGAAAAAAAATAAGTTCAGCTATAAACTCATCTGTTAAACTCATCCTCTTTTCCGCAGAATGACCCTCAAACAGGTCTAAAAAAATTTTTCAATTAAAAAATAATGAAAACCCTAAAATTTGAATCTTGTGGGATACCTGTATGCATCAGAAAAATTCAAAATATACTAATATGTAAATCTGAAAAGCTAGATTAAATGCTAAATTTAGTTTAAATGTACAAACTACATAATGATTAAATTAAATTACCTAAATTAACCTAATTTTGTTAATATTTTATTTTTTAATAAATGGGACTTTTCTGGGACTGCTATTATTATTTTTATTCTTGTTTGACGTTTTTATACCTTTTTATTTATTATAACTTTTGATAAATGAATTGTTGAGTGCAAGACCAGAACAAACCCAGATACTTTTTTAAAATAAATTATAGCAACTACAATTTCTCTGTGCTAACTAAATCTCAAGAATTGCCAAATGTTGCCTAAATGTACTTAAATTATTGATATTTATTTGAGCAATTTCCATTTCTTGTGTTTTCTTTAATTACAACATTTTGACTGTTGTTTACAGTAGGGTGGTTCAAATTGGTTATTTTTATTTAGAAAGCAACGATCCCCCCAAATCGTTTCCAAATCCAAAAAAAGTGGACACGTATTTTTTTTTCTTCGAAATTTTGATTCTTAATGGCGACTGTCGAGGCCTCAAATTTACATAAGAAAACGCATGGGAAAAAGACAATTTTTGGTATTTTTCGAATAATTGTTCGGGGTTTGGGAAAACTTAAGACTAAAGTTATAGGACTTGTAGAGGACTTTCCAAGGAAGAATTTGACCTATCATACATATGGATTTGATGCCCCCAACCCAGCCCCACAGTTCCCTGAAAACTACCCTTAAACGAAAAAATGTAGAAACTTCAGAAAATTGACCCTTCTAATTATTTCATTCTCTTTTCTTTTTTGTCATAGAAGTCATTATTATAAGTCTAGTGGGATGCCTATAAACATTTGTCAGTTAATTTCCATTTGACTAAAAAAAATTTTAGGTGTTTAAATAATTCGGTTTTCTCGAAAATCCGTCTGAATTCTGTTTTATGAGTTCGAAATGGCAGTTTATTATCTTAGAGTGACTTTATTCATTAAAAAAAATCCTCCTATTGTTTAAACAATAAATTATTATTCATTTTCAACTTTTTTCTAATTATGGTAGAAAATTTAATATTTTTAAAAGTTGATTTGAACCAGGTCCCAGATCCCTGGTTCAAATACAGGTTGTGGCTGTAATTTTTAATTTATTTTAAAATGTTCATACCACCTGTATATCACCATTATGCATTTGAATATTTTATTATTTCAACAATGGAAATTATCCCAAAATATAAATGATGTCACTTGACAATAACAATTGACCAGACAGATCTAAAAAAATGAATGTTAGGAGAATTGCAAAAAAATTGTTTAAACAAATGGAATTTGTTTAAACAAATATGGGTTTATTAGCTAATAACATAGGCAAGATACCTCGAACATGAAATTTATAAGTTAATTTAACAAAAAACCTGACTTCTACCATAATTAGAACAACAGTTGAAAATTAATAATCATTGATAGTTTAAACAATAGGAAGAATTTGTTTAATGAATAATGTCACTCTAAGATAATAAACTGCCATTTCAAACTCAGAAAACAGATGTTCTACGGAGTTTCGAGAAAAGCAAATTATTTAAACAAATGGAATTTGTTTAAACAAATGGAAATTACCTGACAAATGTTTATAAACATTCAACTAGACTTATAGTAATGATTTCTATGCGAAAAAAGAGAATGAAGTGATTAGAACGGTAAATTTTCTGAAGAATGTACATTTTTCATTTAACGGTTGTTTTCAGGGCACTGTGGGGGTGGGTTGGGGCGTCAAAGCCATATGTATAATAGCTCAAATTCTTCATTGAAAAGTCCTCTACAAGTCCTATAACTTTAATCTTAAGTTTTCCCAAACCCCGAACAATTATTCGAAAAATACCAAGAAATGTCTTTTTCCCATGTATTTTCTTATGTAAATTTGAGGCCTCGACAGGCACCATTAGGAATCAAAATTTCGAAAAGAGAAAAAATACGTGTCCACTTTTTTTGGATTTGGAAACGATTTGGGGGGATCGTTGATTTCTATCATCACAAAAATTTTTGCAATGCATTTTTGAACCACCCTAGTGTGAACACATGAGAGCAGAAATATGGAGTTTTTTTAATTGTTTTGCCATTATCGTAAATTATAGAATTATGGAAAAGTTGTACAGTTTGGGATTGTAGTAGAACTATTTGGAATATATGAAGAAAAGAAATGACAAAAAAACAATGAAAACAAAGTTCTAAAGTATAACTAGATATATATTTTCGTACGGACATACTCAGTAGCTCAGTTGGGAGAGCATTCTGCTAGAAACGGAAAGGTCCCTGGTTCGAATCGAGGTTGTGGCTGTAATTTTTGATTTATAATTTGCATTCCGCCTGGATATCACCATTTACTTCACATAAAGTTCTAAAGAACGCGTTTTCGTAGGGATACAACTTGGTCTTAAATTTGAAATTTGTTGGCTAACTTTTAGAGATTATAGATGTGTAAAAATAATAAATATCACAATTGGTCATTTTGATATACCTAGTGCAAAATTTATTTTCGTAAAATCCACCTTTATGCTTTGTAAAAAGACAAAATCATACTTTTTCAAGAAACGCTTGTTAATGAAAGAAAGGGCAATGATATTTGCATAAAATATGGAATTTAACAAAATTTATTAAAATTTTGTTTAGTGAATATCACTGCAAAAACCTTAAAAGTTCTATTTTTGTTATTCGTGACAACATATAAGTGATAATGTATTTCAATGTTGTTGCATAGTAAAGTCCAATCTTATTAAATTACTATTGAAAGATTCAAACAAATATTATTAAATCTTAATCAGAAACAAAATAAAACCCACCTCAATTTCACTATCTGTGCTAAGATTCCTCGTAAGGCAACACCAGCCCATCGGATGTATTTGAATGGAACTGACAACTTCCGCTTGATTCGCAAAGTCATCGATAAATTCCACCCGATTCCTCACCGCAGTGAACATGGGATTAAAAGCCGCGGCTGCAGTCATTGGCTCCTCGCTAAGTTGCATCAGTCTATACAAGTTTGGCTAGAAGACGGGAAATGTAGACACACCCGCTCGGTAGTGGCGGGTAACTCAAGATACTCACCCTGAAGTCCTGTAAATCAGAGGGCATAGTACTGAGATTTAAATCGTGCACCACCATCAAATACCCGTTCGTGGTCGTCATTATCATCCTAGAGTCGTCGGGCGTCAGCTTCATCCGCATGAGCCCCATCATCGAGAATATCTTCGTACATACTACACTACATTCCGTATAATTATTCAGGTCCCATGAGAATATGTTGCCGTCGAAACCGGACGTCACCATCACTTTTTCTTTTTCCGAGTATTCTATGTTTTTTACCTGAGAATTAAAATCAAAAGTAGTTTTGAGACACTTTATGATGATGATCAAGCTATTATTCTCATTATTGGGTATTTAGTAAACAATATTTAGAACTGTAATGCAAGTATAGACAACAGAAAAAAAATTTGATGTGGCCAGGCATATGACTTTTTCATACCATACATAAAATTAATAGTTTAGCTGCATGAGATTCTATTTGATCGAGATCGGCCATGTCTGCATTCAAATCAAACTACTAGAACTAGACAGATATTTTGATTATATTGACAGTAGGTATTGTCAAAACATCAGCGTTTGACACTACCTACTGTCATTAGAATCACAATATCTGACAATATCTCGATGAAATAGAATTTGCTCATGCAGCTAAACTATTAATTTTACCAAAAAATGTCATAGTCATAAATTATTCAGAATTTCCTCTACTTTAATTTATTATTTAACTATTTCGAACGTAATTCCAGAAATGGCGGCATATTTCAAAATCTTTCAAAAATGCTAAGACTAAACCTCCAGTTCCTTTGGACCCTTTTCAACAGAAAGCTTTTCAGCTCTAAGTTTGGTTATGAAACTTCTAAATATGAAGTTTCGTCCCGATACCTTTAGTAGTTTCTCACACACACACCCACACGATTACAATACTTTACATACTACGTATGATAAAGTAATACTTGGTGGTACAAAAAAATGTTCTAGAGACAATTAAAACAGAAATAGGATTCCATGACACGAAATGATAATGAAAACAGTCATTGGTACCCAGAGACAATCTATTATAATCTAAGAAACCACTAATTAGTTTTATATATATTGGCACTGAATAAACATTTTATGGGAAGAAACAAATAATTAGTTAGGTATACAAAAGAAATCGTTTTATTAGCAAGTTCGTTTTAGATAAACATTTTCTATCAAATGAAATACATATTTCTTAATAAGAAATATTTTTTGTTTATTTCCATATACGATATTGTCAATTCAAAAGGAAGGTTATGCTTATGTTTATCTAGTTCAAAGAATTTTTTTATTTTAAATTTTGCCTAAATAATTATATATTATTTATAAATGAATAGTTTGTTGTAGCAAACAAATTGATACTTTGCGACAAATAATGTTTATTACCGACAAAGAACTTTTTTCTGTATAACAGTGAACTTGACAAAATGATTTCGATTAAATAATTAAAAATGATAATTAAAACGTCCAATCTCATGTATCATTGTTTTAATGAGGTATGTTGCATGATCGGTATCAAATTATTTAAAATTCATCTTCAGTTGCTTAACGTCAGGTCTTGCAAGATGCTTTATTAAATCACTGATACACCAGATTTGACGTTTTATTTATATGATTAATGGTCTGACAAACACCACCCACATTCCTAGCAAAAATACTAAATGTTTCACAATAAAGAATATTATCAGTTTTCACAATGGTGTCGAGTTTTATTTTATACCGGCTGTTTTCGCCGATAGAAAATTGTCCAATGGTAGATCCGACAGGAATGTTGCCCAATGATTTTTGTTTGTTTGTTTGTTATTATCCATATTGTAAGATTTTTAGATTTAAGAAGAAAGATCTAAAAAAGTATCATAACAATTAAAAGTTTCGATAAATTTTACACCAAAATTTTTATAAAGAATAAAGTTTGTTTTCATTTTACAAAATTTCTTAAAACCGGGACTGGCTACATTTATATTAAAAAAAATTGAATTTGTTTCTTTTTTGTTTTCGTGAAGTTTAGACCTTTACCTAACCCCTTGCCAATTATCAAGTCAATATTTTGAAAAATAACGATGCTACTAAGATTTTTGCATCACAACTTCGAGCAGTTGGTGGCGCGGATAGCAAGGATACCTAGAAAAGGTTACGTTTTTTGGTATAACCATGCATACTGAAGGTCAGATCTGGTTCAGTTATGACCCCCCCTCAACCCCACCAAACCGATGGGAGGGAAAATCATATGGAAAAACGATAGATTACGTCTAAGAAAAACAATGTTTCGGGATGTAAAACAATCCTAATACTTTAAGCGCCTTTTTTTCTAGAGTATATTTTTAAATCGGTGGACATGATAACCAGAAAACTTACATGTTCCAAACCATCATTATTTTAGCTTAAAATTAAGCCTGCAAGATTTTATTTAATTGCTTCTTCTTTGCTATTTTTTAGCGTCAAATAAATGTGCAAAACAGGGTAATATGAAGCAGTTTTCTCTATATGGTGGCCATTTTATTATGTTCTTGAAATTGAAAAATGTGTGCGCATGAGTTTATAGCTTTATATCTAAGCCTTAAAACGGACTAGCGCCTACGGTGTCTGCTTGTAAGTAGTCCCGGACGTTCACGAGCGCAGGCGGTGGGCCGTCGGGTTCAATCGGGACTCTACGCTAGAAAGCTCTCGGTATAGGTACATAGAATTAGTGTATACAATAGAAACCAACCGATGTCGACTTTCGAGCGAATGCGATAGTGTTACAGACTGGTTCTCCCTATATTTGATTCGACTGAAAATGGCGTGACACCGATGTAAACAAACTATAGCGTACGTTGTAAAGTCTCTAATTAAATAATATAGTATCTTATTTTCTAACAACAGTTCTTTTGTTTCTGTTCTAATAAAATAATCGTGTCCGCGCTTATGCCGTGTAACGCAGAAAGTCGGACACTAATAGGAGAAACCTAAAATGCAAATATGAGAATTATCTCAAGAGTACCTTTATGGTGGAAGCTATGCAAAAACTACAGACAATGTTGAAATACGGTGCGAAGCCGACAAGCCAGCTGCACGATAATTGCAATTCTTACAAAAACGTGCCACTTGATTGATACCTTATGTTTATATGTGATTTAGGGTGATTTATAATTCGATACCTCATTTTTTTGTTCGGCTATAGTTTTCGAGATGTTCTAAAGTTTTGTGACAGTGGCTAAATTAATAAACAAAGAGATAAAGCAGATGGTGGATAAATAAATATTAACAATGGATGATATTCCGAACATGTGATACAAATAATAATTTTTGGCATTAATAATAATATGAATATTATTCCACGTTCTTTGCTTATTAATTTACTCGCGCTCATAAAACTTTCAAGTTAAATATCTCCAAGACTATTGATCCAAATAGAAGTTATTTAACATTTTAACATATTAAGTATCATTTGAAGTGCACACGGCGTGAAAATATACTATTACTCACAACTATGATTCTATACTCTATAGTTCTAAAATGTATTAGGTGCACCGCAATCGTTCCTACTTACCCACATGAATATTGTATCGATTAAAACATCTACTAATTGTTATATAATCTATTTATTGAAAACAAAATAACTATACATTTAATAACGAAAAAGGTATTCAAACATAATTTTATTTATATACAGTGAGCGAGTATGGAAACATGACAAAATCTCAAGAACGGTTTGCTATTTTAAAAAAGCTTCGAACACGTCGATTTATAATTATCAAAATACACCTTATGATATCAAATTATTTTTTTTACCTTCAATTGTTTTTAGCAGATGACGTCATCGACATTTTTTTAAATGACAACCCTATATCTTTTTTAATGAATTTGTGATCCTTTAATTGTCTTAATGGTAGCATAATATTTTTATGGCCTTACATAAGAAAATTTTCGAGAAAAAGAGAATTGAAGGTGGTATGCATTCTTTGGTGAAAGACTAAATTTTGTTTCTGATTAAAATTTTTACCGTATTCACAAGAAAATTTAAAACTTCTAGACTTGTTATGTATTCCAGGTATCAACACATTCATTTGATCAGGGTGAAATC
Organism: Aphodius sticticus; assembly: GCA_963966075.1. Taxonomy (NCBI): domain Eukaryota; kingdom Metazoa; phylum Arthropoda; class Insecta; order Coleoptera; family Scarabaeidae; genus Aphodius; species Aphodius sticticus. The sequence continues at coordinate 62,606,895 of OZ014509.1, forward strand.
GTCGGGCATGTTTTCTCAGATTGCACACACTGCTATAAGTCTCGTTACATATGGTACACGTTGTATTTTCAGCCATATCATAAGCTAAAATATATGTTATTGAATTAGAAAAATATATGTGTCCTGCAACTTCTTGCCATAAATTCAATTTAAAAAATAAATATTTTTTATATTTCATTTTATTTTTTAATAAGTTTATTAGTATAATTTATAATGGTAGTCCTATATTTTGACTATTAATTATTATGTATTATGCTGATGTACTTACTAGTTTATTCCCTAAGCTTGTCTTTATTTGCTCGAAATATTTTAAAAAAACGTTGCGTTATTCTAAACCCCTTAGGTAAAACACGCTCGCCCCCCATGCAGCTTTGTTTACATTCGCTTACCTTAGTTCTCACGGCGCCCGTCCGTGTCTCTTTATTTATCTGATATTTATGCAAACATGTTGCAGGATACCTTGCATAATCGTATCTACTACATGAATACGTAAACAGAACGTTAAATTGGAGTTTCAAACAAATTTCAAGTTTATTGCTGACTAAATTGAAATGATTTTGCGTTCCATCAATTAATTAATTGCTATACAAATTAGTAACTTACATGTGTTTTTCTAAATATTTTTAACAAAATACAAATGTCTATGCACAAACTCTAAACACTGGCAAATTTGACAGGTACTCAGTGCTCCGTACTCACCCAGACGGTTGCCGATTATATTTAAATTACAGTCGCTCAATGTCGCCTGAGTTCATGAATGTCCGGGAGTACTTACTAGCGGACACCATAGGCGCTAGTTTAAAACGGCGTTTCATTTTTTGCTATGGGTGGCAATTTAGAATATTTCTTTCATTTAACAATTGTTATGTATACAGAAAGATATGTAGATTCAAATAAAAAAAAACTAGTTAGAAAATTATCTTCAGCCGGGCAGAAGTTAAAATACCTCCCACCGTAAAATATTTTAGGTGAGGAATTAGAGAAAAAAAAGAGTTAACCGATTATGCCCATTCACGAACTTGTCCTTACTTTTATAGAGATAAGGTTGTATACTGAATTTCAGATCAATTACTTCAAAATTACGGCAGTTACCGTTGACACAGACAGACAGACGGACATAGGTAAATCAATTCAGTTTTCAATGCTGATCAAAAATATATATACCATACTTTCCACGCTTCCTTAACGGTGTTACAAATGTTGTGACAAAGTCAATATACCCTACCACAGTAAATGTGGGGGGTAAGTAAAAATAGTGTAAATGTAATATAATTTCCAGAAAAAAGAAACTAATTGGCCGTTGTTTTCGCTCGCTAATGTACCTGGTCCCCTTAAGCAAAATGTTCAGATTAAAATATATGTCATAGATGGAAATAATCAAATCAACTCAAATCAAAATGAAATAACCTAAAGAACTAATACAATAATTGTCTGCTTTGTTTCATGTTGACACTAAACGAAAAACTCAATCCACATTTTAAAATCACAGGCGTTTGTAGATTAATCATTACTAGGTGTGGAAGCAATCTCGAGTTAAAAAACACAGATGTAGTTTGTCAACAAGATTAACATGGAGTAAATTCGTACAACAGTTCTGCCCTCATAATGATGAGTTGTTTCTTAAGAAATGTTTTATTTAAACAAATTGTTATAACTTTTCAATAGGGTATTTGACTATTTTTGGAAAACCATCTTAGTGTGTTTATTCCTTCACTCTACATTGTAAATGCATTATTTTTTGTAATTATTTCCTCAATATTTCATAAAAATCAGCGTTAAAAATTAAATCACAAAAAGTCCCGCCAAAACGATACTTTCTGTTGTTTGACGTCACCGGTTAGTGATGTCAAGATGTCAAATCGGCCCATATCGGCATCGTCGCCGTTTGGTAATTGTGTTGTATGATGTGTTGTTTTCACAATTTCTACATAAAAATGGGTTATAAATGGTGTATAAATCCACAATGCAGAGATACGTCAAGAAAAACTCCGGATAAACTATTTGTAGCTGTTCCGCAAGATTTGAAACTGCGAAGAAAGTGGTTGGCTCGTAGAAATCCAAATGAAATAAATAGCCGCCAATACAAGTGTTTTCTGTTGTGAAGATTACTTCGACATAAGTAAAACTGACTAGAATAACTTATCTATCGTATTTTCGAAAGGTATTATCTGATAATACCATCAACTGTCAGTTGAAGGTTAGGGCTATCCTAACCTACAAAGTTATGCTTACATGACGCTTTCGTGCTATTAAATTCAAACGAGAGAAGCATAAAAGCGCGTTCGCATAACCCGGTATTTTACGGTGAGAGTGACGCGCTGCATAATAGGCGGACTAACGTCATATGGCGTTTATCTGCATATAAGAGAGAGACAGCCGACCCAAGTTATCTGAGCATTGCTCTCACCATACCATACCCTGACAAACCGAACGCGCTCTAAGCCGGACTAACGAATGACATCACTGGAGACTGACCCAATTACAGAGCGTTTTCAATCACGTGATAGGGCGTGAATAAAATTCAATTTTAATTTTGGTTTTTCATAGAAATAAAGCATTTTTTTTTTGAAAAGTAATAAATAGTTTTCTTAAACTGTAATCTATTAGGATGACTATAATACATGCCATATTTTTAATACAGTCAAATACCCTATTTCATGCGAACCTAATTATTATAGTTTTATGGGTGGTGCCTTGAAAATTTTGGACATCACATTAAAATTTTTGAAAATGGAGAAAAATTTCAAAAGCTTTATGGAGCAGAGCAAGATTTTAAAATTCAGGATTGTCCCACCCAATTTAGGACTGTTGGTTATTCTAGTGTATTGGTGTCAATATTACAGTGTTTTTAAGTAGTTACTGAGTGAAAATAAAATAAAATAATATTCGACATTAACTACACTGCGCGTCAGAGAAAATGGGCAACCCAAAAACAAATTTCTCAATAAATTTTAAAATTTTCCAATATTTGATTATAACGTTTCGTGTTCTGTTGAAAAATCAATAGTGCAACAAAATCAGCACTCAATGAAAATTTTTTTCCACGAGCTTCGAGAGCTCGTGTTGGCAACTGCAATATGACTCCAATGTGTTCTGGTGGAATCGCACTCGCTTGCCCTACACTCATGAAAAATTGCACCAGTGGCAAGTGCGCCCAAGTTTGACCAAATGAAAACACTATGAGCTTCCGTTCGTATCTCATGAAAACGTCGGACGATATGCTAAAAGACTTACAGAATCAATAATTGCAATAAAAACAAGCAAAATTTAAAGATGGTGAAGTTAAAGTGGATAAATACGAACATTTTTCGGGTGGCCGGTTTTCTCTGACGCGCAGTGTATTTTAGGAAAGAAATCACTAGTTATGTATTCTGTTAAATTTTATATTTTTGAAGTTAAAATCTTGTGAACTAAGATTAAAATAAAAACTGGGTTTTCAAGTAAAGTCACATCAAGGAATAACCACAAAAAATATTTGCAAATATTGCACATTGTTTTAAAGAACGTCCAAATACCAAGATTTGCTGAAATATGTAAATATGTATTTGGTTATTTATATTTGTTATTGATTTCAAAATATATTGATAGGTTTTTATTGTTCTGGTCAATGGTTAAGTAGCAACAATTTAATTAGTTTTGGTGTGTGTTAAAAATGAAATGAATGGCACACTTATTATTATTAAAACAACAAATTATCTTATCTTATTTTCATAACTTTATTGTAAAATATTAAAAAATAAAAATTTTAATATTTCAAGTATTTAAGCTTTTTTTTATAATTTACAAGTTTGCTCTTTATTTTAATAATAGTGTGTCAAACAGATTGTCACCTTCAAATTATTATAGTTCAACAAAAAGATGCATCTTAAAAGTATGTATATGCCAGTTAAAAAAAGTTTTAAGAAAATGCTCTTTTTATTTTGTATTTTCATTGCACAACATTTAAGGAATACAATGTCAAAATTTCAGTAATAAATTCGGATAATTTACAATTTACTAACTATATTTATTTATTAACAGTCTAAAGTCGAGCGGCCTTCAAAGCGCATAATAATTCTATTTTTGCAGTCTCTGTTAACCTCTTGTTAATTGTAATTAAAATGAAATGAATGGCACAAGAAATGCATCTTACAATATTATATTATATTATTTACCTACTTTCTTTCAATATTTTTAAGTATTTTTTGTTAATACCCACATTATTGTTCATGTTTAAATTGATGTTAAATTGATGTATCATTTGTTTTGCCAAGCACAATAGTTTTGCAATATCGATAAAAACAGAGGACAAAAACACAGTGCACAATATCAGACAAACTAACTTATCACTTTTAATATTCTTGTTGTATTCGTAAATTGACTTCCAATGGAGCAAACCGGAATAAACCGGCTTTGCAAAAGATATTACATAGTTTATATCATTTAAAAACAAAGAGTCAGTTCATAAATTTTCAATATTTTTCAATAATTCTGATTTGTGCCATAGCCACACAACTAAATATTAAGAACACAATTTATTTTTGATTTCAGGTGTTTGGTTTTTGACATATCATGTCAACCATTTGGATATTTTGCGCGTCTTTGAAGTTGTTGGAATTTTAGAATAAAAATATGCTATAAAATTTAGTAAAAAACTAGAATTGTATGCCTGTAGGATAAATATTTGTAAACAAACTAAAATCTTTTCTTTCTCACAAAGCAAATTTTACTAAAAAAAAATATAAGCCTACATATCTCATTACCACTCAGATTGTATTTGAATTGAGTGATTGTATTGTTACTGAAACGGTAAAATATTTTAAATGTGTAAAAATTGCAAGTAAACCTATTTCAAATAATTTTTTTTTTTCGTTTTTGAAATATTTTTTTTTTCTGTTCATAACATAAAGTGTACACTCCCTTGCCATAAATGGCTTAGAGAGGAGCAAATACGTAAGTACAGTAGAGTCCCGATTATCCGCGTCTAGAGAAGAAACTAGAGAAGAAAAAGATTTGTAGAACCGTTGAAGCAAAATGATATGTAAATTATAAGAGTAAAAATAACTTTCCCGTTCATTAAATGTGACTATAAACAACTTAAAATTAAATAAATACTAACCCAATTCGTGTGGCCTTGTAAAGTTCGAGTCGGAGCTCGGAAAAACCGCAGATCCCACGTCTTCACAGTACCATCATCCGAACACGATGCAAACATGTTTGAATCTAAAAACCTACAATAAAAAAACTACAAAACATCCATAGGATATTTTTTGTTTAAAAATCCACACCTAACACAATTTACACATTTTAAATGGGCAGCTTCTATCGTTTTGATGGACCGTTGGTTCCACGAATCAAATATGAGTATCGATTTACCTTCACATGCTGCCACCAATAATTTCCTAAAAGAAGCACCGTTAATTATTATAATTTTTTTGTTAATATACTGTTATACCCTTCGGGATTAAAATCAAAATTGAAGATACCGCCTTGATCGCTGTTGTAGACATGTAAAGGTGCTTTTGTGCTTGGAGTGAACGTCTTGTGGGTTGTTTGAACATCCAGGTTCGTATAAATCTTCCTTGATATGTCGTCTTCGTCTCCAATGCATCTTCTTGCTCCTATCTCCCTATCTCTGATGATTTTGTAATTGTTTTGCTTGTATGGAAGGTAACTACTTTGTTTTGACATTTTTTTATGAAAACATAACCTCTAATATATGTTTATGAACAACATGATGGCTATAGAGCGGTTTCACAGTACGGATTTGAATGCTTCACGTCGCGAGTTGTGATATAAACACCAGACAGTAAAATAGTGCGAGCTGTGCCTTTGTTATTGAAAATCCTAGTATCAAATTTAAATTAACCTTCAATTGTGACAGGTTGAATGTTATGGCCAAACGGTAAAATCGAAAATCCCCCATGTTCACGTGTTACTTCCTCCTGGGAGAGGTAAGTTGTTTATTTATTTACCTCATTACTAACATAATTTATTCATTAGGAATCACTTCATTAACCTTAAAGAAACACAGATGCAAAGATTTGTAAAGTCGTTTATTTATCTACTAACTTAGTATCTACATTTTACACTTTACAAATTTACTTACAAAAATAGGTTGGGGAAAACACAATAAATTTATTATTATGCACTACATAATTGTATCTCAAGAATGTTATCTATAGAATTTATTTACATAAGAAATATTTAAAAATCGCACTCACGCATTTATTACTGTTATTGTTAGAATAATGATTTTATAATTATCGTGAGAAATACTATACTAAAGGACGATTTCAATAAGTTGGCTGAGCTAGTTTTGGTTGTGGTCCCATTCTCTTGCATTTTCATCTTTTCCTGCTCAGCAGTATGTTCTTCTGTATGATGAGCTGCTCTTTTACTTCTTGCCTTTTCATCCACTGGGACAGGATATAATTTTGTAGGACCAGTGGGTGGGTCAGGCGTATCCAATTCCCTATTCAAATTAGCATTTACCTGCAGCTGAGCCGCATTTAGATCATAAAACTTTGGATTCAGAGGAGGCAATTTGCCCTTGAACGGTTCAATCTGTGCTTTGGAAATTCTTGCTTCCGAAGACGTATAAGGATTGTCTATGTTAACAGTCAAACTCGCTCCCGATATTCTTTTGCCATCAAAAGTTACAACCGTATCTGGAGGCAACTCAACATTCGGCCTTTGGTTAGGGGGTGGTAAATAGAAAGACTCCACTCTTTCAGCAGCTTCAGCTATTACGTCTTCTTCCTCTTCCTCTTCTTCTTCCTGTTCTTCTGATCGCCCACGTTTCTTAGCTGGTGCCCTTCTTTTAAACATTTTATTTTGATGCTTCTTCATGCCGTCTAAAGGCGATGGCACAAACACTGGTTCTAAATTTTCTGGTAGTCTGTTTCTCTTTTTGACATCTATAACTCCAATGCTGCTTTCGTATTCCAATTCTGGCCCATCTTTACTCGCAACCCTCTCTTCTACTTCTTTACGAATGATTGGTTTGAACCCACCTTCAATAACAATCGTTTCCGGATGGAAACCCGTATTTACGGCTGGTTTCATATCATTAATATTGATGGTATCAGGTTCTCTTTCAGTAGATGCTTGTGGGGGTGATATCTCCACATGCATTTCCTTCACTGGTTTCATTGGTGGTCGCATCGGCGCTTTAATAAGCCGTTTATTCATATGAACCTTCATGGGAGGTCTGTATATTGGTTTCTTATGAGGCGGTAACGGTCTATTTTGACGAATTGGCGCTTTCATGAACGGTCTTTGCTGAATTGGTCTCCTCAAGATTTTAAGGGGTTGTTTTGGTGGAGGTGGTGGTTTGATCAACGGGAAATCATCTAAAATCGGTAGTTTCGGTTGTTGCAAATTGAAAGCGTCCATATCGAACGTTGTATTGCCCAGGTCAACTTCCGTGTGGTTTTCTTTGAACACGACGGGGTTTGTGGGTTTTCGTTGGAGGTAAAGTTGGTCGTACGGATTGGCGAGGTCCTCTTCCTGTTCCTCGACCACTTTGACGTCATGCTTTATGTCGTTTGGTTTTACCCGCGTTTCTACTCGCATTGATTGGCTATCTTCAAGGTCATCTTCCGGCTTCGCGTACACGGGTTCGATTTCGCTACCGGCTCCTTCGAAATCGCAACTGTCGTGGACGTTGATTTTCCATCCGAGATATCTGTGCGTGAAGCACTGAAACGAAAAGAAAGTTATGCGAGGAATTCAGGTTGAGCGGTGGATCGCAGCACTGACCTGGTAATAGACGGTATCTGGCGTGTCCTTATCTGGGGTCCATTGGATGACACCTGGTTCCCCTTGATCGCATTTCAACTCTAGAGTGCGCTGGTAAGCGCCGAACGATTCGAAATCATCTGCTTCGGTATCTCCTTGATGGGTCCAATGGCATAGACGGCCAACACCGGTCGGAACTGTCTTCCCATCGCCGGATGTCGTTGCTCCGGCGAAAATTTGTATAGCCTGTAAAGAATTAAGTAATAATTAGTTATACTTCCTGATATTAAAAGGTTTAATGTTATCTGATTGCTCGTATGTCATGTGCTGGTTGATTTGTAAGCAACCTTGGACAAACCCGAATTTTGCGAAAACTGACATTGTCATTGTTTTCAGGGTCTTTGTCTTGTTAACACCTGGTGACTAAAAATGAGTTCCGTGGTCTAGGTTATGGTTTATTGTGCGTAATATACAGCGGATTACTTAAATTGGATGCCTTAGGCGCAACCTGATTTCTGGGGGCCCTATAACATATCCATTTGCAAACATAATTAAACTATGTATGGTTAAACTATGTAAAAATTAAGATATTCTATAAAAAGTTTGCAAAAAGATAATTTGAAATAAAAAAAGAATAAAAATGTTAAGCAAATACGTAAAATATGACTACACAAACACAAAAATATATTATTACTACCATCTCATATTACAAAACAAAATAACAGAAAATGAAGAGCGATGGAACTGCATTTCAAAATAAATGTAGAAAGATTTTACAATTTTAAAATTTTAAGTAAGTTAAAGATTCACTGTGATAACTTGATGGAAAAATTATAGATTTAAACTGTAAACAAAATATAAGAAATGTCCTATCCGAATGCTTGACAAAGTGAAATAATAACATTGAAATTTCAATTATTAATCAATAAATAAATATTTTGCAGCAATAATCAAACTAAATCGTATTATAATTTTAAATATGTTGAACATTGGTTGTAAATATTAATTACTATTAATTAATATTATTATTCGCTCCTAACAATATAAATAACTATTCATTCAGGTGAAGATATTTTTCTGGAAAACAACCTAAGCCCGGGTTTGAACCAGGAACCTCCGCAATTTCCGCCCGGCGGCGGCGCTCTAATCAATTGCGCTACCAAGGTCGGTGGACATTTACAGCCGAAATTGTCAATTCAAATAAACAATAATGAAATTTGACATTGTTAGTTTGTTTTGCTAAACATTTGGAGATATTGATAAATCATAGTTGGACAAGATTAAAAGTTTGGGAAAGTCGTTACACTTAAAAAATTGAAACGCTTTTATGTTGAAACGTTGTTTTTAGGGGTTGACAAGTTCCCAAAAAACTAACTTATCGATTTAAAAAATTTTTGGAATTCTTAACTAGCATTTTCAATCCTAAATTAGAATCAATTTGCAAACTTACAACAATTAGTAACATTTGACTTATTTTTAATTATTTACATTTACAACAATTATAGTACGCCATAGCGATATGTCTTTGATTAAATGTATGAAAAAATAGAAATAGAACATAGTAGAAATGGTAGAAAATAGGCATTATGTTTAGTGTGGTTACACCAGAATGTACTCTTGAGGGCTCACTATTTGGCAGTCAATGAAGCTGAGTTTAGATTTTTTGTTCATGATTTTGTCAATTTTGTTATATCAATTATATGTATTTTTAGTTTCGAATATTCTCTCCCGATAATTGAAAGAATTCCAATTAATATTGTCGCCTTTCTATTGCTTACTAATTTGTAAGAATTTTAAGAATTGTTTCAATGATGTCATTTTTTCTCTGCGTCTTAGGTGTAGACATTCTCTCACAATAATAGATTGAATTCCAACAAATATTGCCGCCTTTCTATTACTTATTAATTCGTTATTAAAATTGTATATTGCAGGCTCATTGATGTTATTGTGATTTAGTCAATTTTGTCTCTTCCTTTCGTCATTAAATATCCTCTTTGGACAATTTAGCTAATAGCTAAACTACATAATTTTGTCGCATTTTCATTGCTTATAAATATAGCTACGCCCCCCCCCCCCTAACTTTTTACTACTTTATGGTAAAATTTTAAAAGATGTGTGATCAAGTTGGGGGCCCTCTTAAACTTAAACTACATTTACACTCCGATTATGTAATTCAGAGTGTATCACCAATTACATTAAAAAGGTTTACGATGAAATTTTGTTTTATTCTGAAAGTTATTCTTCTTTCTTATTCCTACAATAAAAATTCATAAAAAATTATTTATTATCAAACAAACTTCAATTTATGTTTATTTTTCTTTAATTATTATTTATTTTTCTTTTTCAATTCAAATTAACCGCGCTTCTTGTGTTAAGTGTTTAATCCGCCACTAGTAATATACCACCAAGGATGAGAGATACGGAAGACATACCTTTCGTTCTTCTGCTGTTTTGTATTCATATCCTCCAACTGGGTCATCTGTTATGTAGAATGGATGATATCTGGCGGCGACATTGGGATCAAAACCTCCTTCAACAACAAACGTGTAAGTTTTGCCTCTGACAAGATTAATTTCCGGAATGAGAAGTCCATTGATGTACCACGATATTCCCCATCCAACGTGCCCTAGATAACAAAAAAAAACATTGTTAAATTTGATTAAATATTAATTTTTATTGATTAACAAACCGGTTATAGCTGGGTATCCCCTCTTCCCACCAGTTGGTCCCATTTGAGCATAGAAAACGCCATCATCAGGTTCATTGCATTGGATTGGTGGAATATCCCATGCATCTCTCTTAGCGACTGGAGCTGGAGTTGGTACAGTTCTGGTTGGGGCTGAAGTTGTCCTTGAACTTACTCGTCTTCTCTCAGTAGTTCTTCTAGTAGTTGGCTTCTCTTCTTCTTCAACTTCTTGTGGTTTCGGTTGCCCGCGTCTTCTATCACCATTCCTATTCCTCGATGGTTGCTTTGGAGGTGCTTCCGTAACTTCAAGTTCTTTAGTTGGCTCTTCTTGTATCGCTTGTGGTTTTGGACGTTTTGGTGCTGGTTGCTCAGATTCGGGCATTGGACAATTCCATTTCGCTGGCCTTCCAAAATCGATGAAGACGTCTCCTTTGGTGTAATGGCTGTGGAAGGACACCTCGTTCCTTTGGTTCAAAGGACCGATACCCCAGATAATGGGTTGAGTTCCGTTTACCACGATTGATTTGTCTAAATCATCAGCGGCTTTCAGTGGACGTTGGTAGGTGACTATGTTGTATCCATTGACAGTTGCTGCGTTTAGTAGACGAATGTTGTTGTTGGCCTGTTTAGATAAATCATTTTAGTTTGTTTTGAAGGAGAAATTGTTGGAAACTTACTGAAAGTTTTACGTCAGGGCATGAACCAGTTGGACCAGAGCATTGCGATTTATCCTGGAGATAGTAATCCTGGGCGTATCCTTTCTGTGTATCCTTATCTATCCAAGCCACTACAACATCGCCACCGATCATGACGCTGTGGTTATCTTCTCCTGATACACCGAATGACATGTATTCGCCACCTTCTGCGAATATTTAAGAAAATTTATGTAAAAAACTTTTTTTATCTTCATATTAAAAATATTAAAGTACTTTTCTGCATGGGAAATTTTCGTGATATTTAAGGAATTGCCCCCAGGGTAGTTGTAAATTCTAGCCCCGGGAGTGGGAAACTCATAAAAACTAAAATCTGGTCCGGGCCATTTATCTTTCTGGGGTTATCTTTTTTTTTTCTGGGGAGAATATAGTCTGCAAACCTATGCTATTTTTGTTAATTAAAAAAGAAGTCTTTTGAACTGAGTTTCTGTTGAAATACCCGTTCGCTTAAATGAAGACTCACTTTGGCTTTTTAGTCAGATATTTAGTTGTATAGAATTAAATATGAATGATAAATTATGACGTACACTGATGTGACATATCCATGAACTCATATCTAAATTGGGTCGGTACAATCAATTGCTGTGGTTTATTTCGCAATTTTTAATTTAAATTCTTATCTTGTTTTATTAATTTAACTGGTGCTGTACGTAATACGGTTAAGTTATCTAACCTTAACCTTATTGAATGTATGTAAGAAATATATCCGTATATTTCAATGTGTAATGTTTTCATTTGTACGTTGTAAGCTTGAATTACATAGAAGTGGGTGTTAATAATTCCCCAAAAACAATTTCGTGCGTCATTCTTGATATATGTACTTCTATTTTTATCGGATTTAACGTGGAATTCCCCAATATTTGTAAAAGATCGTAGCCTTCGATCTCATTACGTTATTTATCTTGTGATATAAACTCGTGCTGCCATCTGTTCGTATAACAGTGAAATGTTTGTGTAACTGACGTTGTTTGAAGAATATTTGCGTTTTTTAAATGCAATGATGCTATCCATTAGTTTTCCTGTATACTGTGATGCGGAAAACAATGAGAAATAAGTAAATAAGATTAAAAATATAAATATGCTTCTATAAATTCATTCTTCTGGACCATGCGACAATGATAAATGAACAAAAGATATGGAGGAAAGCTGCATATAGATCTTTTGTATTTTGTAATATTTCATAACAAAAAATTGACGTAGAAATAAGGTGAAATAGGAGTAAAAAAAAGGAAACAATATTATATCTTCACTATCATTTCTTTAAGAATTATTATATGACAGAAAGGATAAGACGGTCTGAGATGTTGAACAATTCCATTAAAAATGAAAATGTTTAACGACATACTATGTCAAAGTAATATTATAGGTTAATAATATGGTGACATACAGGCGGGATGTAAATTTTAAAAAAATCAAAAATTACAGCGACAACCTGGATTTGAACCAGGGACCTTTGCGTCTCTAGCACGCAATTCTTTCAACAACTCATCGTTTTTAAGTTTTATTCTGTATTATAATATACCACTCGAAAGAAAATCTTGTGGTCTCTCATTCCATTCTAGTGTCCCCTATATTTGTGGAAAGGTTCCTGATATTGCATTAGCAGGCCTTGATGTTTTGACAGATATTTGCTTGGTGACAGATTATATTTTCGTTATTGTAACTCTTGTTGTAAATGCTGTATTTTTTTTTTGAATAATTTGGAGTAATGGAGACAAAAATGTCCACGGAGAGTATAAATTAATGAAATACAAATACGCTATGGGCCACCCAAAATCCCATGCAAGAAGAGAAACGAATTTTCTAAATACCTTTTGTTTTAATGTTTTGTTAACTAACAAAAGAATAAAGATATAAAAATAGAAAAATTAAAATCAAAATAACTAAAAAACTGTGGCATTTCGGTATAGTAACACCTGATAAAATTTGATGAATTTTTATACGTGGAAACAAAAATGAAATAAAAATTTTATTATTCCAATTTAAATAACAAAATGAAAATGCACATCAAAACTTCAGATGGAACAGTTTCGCTATACACCCTGTATAGGTTTAGCTTTAATATCAGTCAGTAAAATATCACAAATGATTGACATTGACATTGCTATTGACATTGACATTTGGGATGAACTCGTAAAATTCTAGCACTTCTTGACTTCTATAATATTGACTAAAACGAAAATAAAATAAAACGATAATTTTTTTGCTAGAATAAGTTATCCAACATTATGTAAATGCGTAGTGCTAATATCTTAGTAGTTTTTTCATTAACAATTTGCAGACATTTAAAAATATACAGAATAAACTAAAATTGAAAAACATGATTGGGTTGCAACAATCTGATGGAACATAATTATATAGACCAATAAGATTATATAGATAATATAGAGATATAGAGATAATATAGATATAGAGATAGATATAGAGATAATATAGAGATTATATATAATAATATAGACCAATAATTATAAATGATTTTTCCAAGCTTTCTGCAAAATAATATGTTTCTAAAAGTATTTTCATTAATAGGGACACACTACCTACATGATTCATAGAGGTTCGGAAAAAAACAGAGTCAAGAAAAAAGTTTGAGTTAAGGGGTCTGATAGGGTGATCTAAAATGATTGAGGACAGGTTGAATTTCCCGCCACAGTTTTAGTGGTACTAAGATGGTATGTGTGCATGATACAGGTTATGATCACTGTCAGATACCATAGTGAATTCGTCAGTAAGGGTTACGTTCCTCTGCGACGATATTTCATCTTTTTTCTCAATTCATTTGTTATTGGGTACTTGAAGAGACTTTCTAAAAATAAAATAATAATTAATTAATTCAATTAATAGTTTCAATTTAACAAACCTAATTATAATCAGAGAATAAATCCCTTTACAAAAAAGAACACTTACGCCACTGGACCAAAATAACAGCTGTCATTTGCAACCATTGCCAACATCACAATTACTAAAATTGGCGGGAAATTCAACCTGTCCTCAATCATTTTAGATCACTGTGTACTTGTTTCCAACAGAAGTTGTTTCTTTTTAAAATACCTACGTCATATTAAATTTTATGTTTACGCGTATTTTTTTTTCTGAGCCTCTATAACGTCTGCACCTTTTTTTTGAAATTTCGTTGTGTATAACACCAATGTTAATTTTTGGCTTTGTCTAATGTCATCGCATGAGAAACGTTGATCCTAGTATATGTAAAGATCAAACACGTCATATTATTTTGTTGACGCAAACATGAACTCACACAATGAATGCACTTGAGCAATAACTGAGTGCTTATTGCAAAATGTGCCCACGAATGAAAGTGAAATTAACTTTCACGTTGCAGCAATCTAGTGTCGGGTCATCGCACTGTTCACCTCTGCCTTCCCGAAGAAAGAAAGAAACATCCACCTCAATCAAATTCCGCGGAGGCGTTTCGCATCTGAAACTTTGGCCACACAAAATTACTTTTACTTCAAAATAATCTAATTGGCTAACTTTATAATCCGTCAGAAAAACGGCCATCAACCGTTAAACCAAACTTTGCACCTCTGTAATTACAGGACGCCGATCGAGCCGAAAATTGGTTAATTAATTCGCTTTAGGCCGTTACGCAAGAAACATTTCATCCCTTTCTCTTTTTATCGACGGAGGATTATGTAGTATCTTCATAGTCAGAAAAACTTACTTAATTTTGGTAAAAATGTGATGGTTTTCGAGATATTTTAGGCACTTTATTGACTTTTACAAAAATTCTATTTTAGAGACATAACCTACACTGTGTCCGTGTCTATTAACTTTTCTCTGCAGATTTAGGCTCATCTCAGCGAGGCCCCAACTAATCTTTAACTAATTTATAACCGTCTCAAGAATAACGAATTTTATATTTGCGCTCCTGTCCGTTGAGAACCAAAAACAATCTTTTATAAACTATAAATTAATTACGTAAATAATAAATTACCGTAGTAAGAATATGAAATTGAACTTTAGAGTAGTCTTGCCTATGGGGCCCCAAAGAGAGTGGAGAAGAAACTATATCTGATACTGTACGAGAATAAATGAGAAACCCTTGACTAAGTTAGAAGAGAAAAACTGTATGAATTCTTCGAAGATTTTCAGTCAACACGTTTCCTATTTTTGAAATCTATTCTGTAGAGATGAATGCTCTAAAAAATTCCGATGTGCTAAATGCTATAAATCTTTCGATGTCCTTATTATTACACAGTGTATGTAAAAAGACACGTAACCACTTAAGTAATTTTCAAAAACGACGAGCTATTGACATGGTAGAAATCCATTTAACATTGTTTAATTAATTGGTTTCTTTTAACATTTAATCATCTTGTTACATTTACACCACTGACCTCAGGGACATACGGTTTTGACTGTTCAATTTGTAATTCAAAAGAGTCAAAAACGAAAGGAAACATTTACAGGATGCCATATTTAAAAAATGGAATGTGGTCTGCTTTTTCCAAATACATAACCCTGTATATTCAAAAGTCATTCAAGTTTCTAACTTGTCATTTCCTAAACCTTTTATTTGGTTACTTTGTTACTTACGTCTTCTAAACTTTGATGACCAGATATTGACACGTTAAGTTTCTTCTTGTTAAAACTGATATAGCCGAAGGCATTCGGAATAATTGTATTTTTTGATGATATGCAATCTTAGGTAATGTTAGAAAAAGAAATAGGAAATTAAATTTGATTAAAAGTAACATCTCAAAAAAACTATAAAACTGCACCACAGATTTAATAAGTATATATTCAGAGGACTGAGAGGACATATATATTGATGATGGCATATTTAGGAATGAACTATCGAAGTTTTTGAAATATTTAAAATATTAAAAATATATTTTTGTTAATAATACCCTTTATTTATTAAGATAATATATTTTAATCAATATATAGAAGATGGTGATATCCAGGCGGGATGCAAATAAATCAAAAATTACAGCCACAACCTGGCTTTGAACCAGGGACCTTTGCGTTTCTAGCACAATGCTCTCCCATCTAATAATATAACATAATATATTTTACTTGCTATGAATTTAGATTTTTAAATTGTTAAGGTATTTATTTGTTATTTTGTAATTCTTAAGAATAATCTGTTGTTACTTTAAATAATTATGTAGGTACTTATATTAAATGTTGTTGCAAAAAGGTCAATACGTTACCTATTATTTATAATTTTGTTCTTTGTTCCGAAATGTTATATCAGTATGATTAGTATATATTATTATTGTATAAAAAAGTAATTCTTCTTAATTCAGCATTGTATATGGGGGGGGGGGGGTGGGGGCAAATTCAAAATTGTTCAGGGCCCCATGATGGCATAACGCGCCGCTGTTCTAAAGGGTTGGTTAATGAATATGGTTAACCAATCACCGGTTATAATCGGTTGAGAAGTGTTGAAAAATAAAATTTTATTTAATAATTGTAGATAATAGTTGATATTACTTATCACAAGTTGTAATATTAATGAAGATGACTAGAAAATGTGCATTATATGCTGTATACTTGCGGGTAAATTTCTTTTTATTCTTTTTGCGCCTGGACGAGATTCTCTAGATGTTTGATTATAAAAGTGCACGAACAAGCGTCTTAGAATATGGGTTTTGCGAGACTTGCATCTGTTTCTCTCTCCGGTATTTTCTGGGACAATAAATTTTAGTATTGAATATGAATTTTATTCCCAGTGTGCGGTCTGCTATCGTAAAATCCGGGCACTTGTTTCCGCATGAATATCGAAAATCGGTTAGTTTCTGGTATATGCTGGCTGTACGTTCATTTTTGTATTTCATATTGTCCTACAGGAAATAGATAAAATCGGCAGAGCGGAAGTACAAGTCTTGGTACTCATGGTTACAGATGTTAAAACAATGTTGCTATAAATTGTATACAAGTTCAACTAAGTATTACAGCTTTAAAAACAAGCTATACAATCGTACTCAGCGGCGCCTTATACCATCATGGGGCCCTGGGCTATATTGAATGTGGGGGGCCCGATTTAAAGTGTTGAATTAAGAAGAATTATGTTGTTATACAAACATGTTAAAGGGTAGATAGATACTTAACTAATATAACATTTATGAGTAATTACCAACAACAACAACTAAAATCATAAATAATAAGTAAGGTTTGACTTTGTTGCAACAAAATTTAATATAACTACAAATAAATAGGTACATATTCATAAGAAATAAAAAAAATAGAAAATAAACAGCTTAACAATAAGTAAAAATAAAAATTAGTGAAGTAAAATATAATTCTTAATAAATGAAAAGGTTTTCTTAACAAATAAAAATAAATAATTTTTCACATTAGGGAATCTATTAGATACTACTTCCGCTTGAATTGCTTCATGTATGGAGAAGGGGACTGTAAATTTTAAATATTTTTTAGTTGCATAAACTGCCATAGTTCATCCGTAAATGTAAATACGTCATCGTCAATATCGATATCATCTGAATATGTACTTATTAAATTTGTGATGCAGTTTTCATAGTCTTTTGGAGATGTTTCTTTTAAGTTTAAGTTTGCTGCTATAGCGAAATAATTTAAAATATTTTCATACGCCTCAAGAGCTTAATTTCTGCTATTAAGCCATCATAATATTTAATCCTTAGCCTGTCTCGTGTGAAGCTCGCACAACATATTTTCAATTTACAAAAAAATTGTGGACAGGCAAAGGGTTAAACAATACACGCTTGATTGCCAGATAATTCCACTTCTTCTGCACATTATTCATCAAACTGTTATTTCCTCCTTTTTTAACATTGTCGCTTTTATAATTTTTCTTCTTAGTTAACAAATAAGATATTTTATTATTCATCTATATTCAATGTTAACAAGAAGACACGTAACGTGGCAATAATTGGTCCTCTATAAAGTTTACAGGAAATGTTTAGGAAATGACTTAGGCTACAAACTTGAAACGCTTGAATATGGTGAAGAAAGAAAAAGCAGACCAGGTTAAATTTTTTTTAAATAGTGTAATATTAGCGATTAAATATTTAACGAGAGGAATTAAAAAATGTTAAAAGGACGTGTCAATAACTCGTGCTCTGAGAGGTTTACAACAAAAATCAAATACATTGTTTTCAAAATGACGAAATAATTTTGGAGATTCATTTCTAAATATTTCAAAGGTTAAGCAATTTCGTAAAACTTGTAAAACTTGTGTTTGGCGCCTTTAATCTTTGTGGAATAGAATTCCATAACAAAAGAAAAAGTGTCGACTGAAAATCTTCCAAGAATTCATAGTTTTTTCTATTCCAACTTTATCAAGGGTTTCTCATTAGTCTTTTAAAAAAGTTGATAATGTTTCTTTTATAGTAAAGAAATGTGTTAACTGCTAAAACTGTCTCCGCTCTCTTTGGGGCCCCACGGGAAGGACAACTCTAAAGTTCAAGTACGATATTGTTACTACGGTAATTTATTCATTAATTAATTTATAGTTTATAGAAGATTGGCGTTGGGCTCCAACCGGCAGGAGCCATATTCTTGAGGGTTGGCATGGTGTGGTGGTGTATTACGGAAATGAGTTTCCAAAATACTGGTTTGCCCCCCCCCCCCCCCTTGTTGTTGGGGGCCCTGGGCCCATTTTGCCCATAGGGTAACGCGCCACTGATCATACTGTTAACAGAAATAAATAACCGTAATTTGTCAAGAGTCAATGAACACAATGCGTATTTACTGATTAAGACAGTATATTGAGGTAGGTAGGCAACTTCAATCGAAACAAAGGGCCATTAAAAAAATCCATAAAAATTAGGACTTATGGAACAGCAATTAATACAATAAATTCAGTACAAAATATTATTGCATGCTGCATGTACAAATTATTCTTTAATTATTAAAGTTCAAGTAAATTAGTTCAAATGCATATTAGTTTTGTTGGGCGGTGCTATTGTTTTACCGTTCTGAACAGAGATGGAGTAAGCACCTGTCAACCTCAGTGCACGGCAAAAAATTACTAGCGCGTCGTTTTGAGTTGCTGGTGCTTCTTGGGTTTATTTTCTCTTAAAAATGTGCGTGGTGACTCGCGTAAAATATCGTTAAGTGTGTTCAATATGTGGAAGTTTGTGTTTTGCATCTTATTTCGAGTGCATCCGTTGTGTAACGGATTAAACCTGTGTTAAAAAACTTGGAGCGTCAGATTTTGTCCGTGGAATTTTTTGCAAGGCGCATGCTTCGCGTTTTGTCGTGCAGATGGCGTTGCTTAAGAGTTACCGACTCTTCATATATTACCGGCACATTACGGTGTTTACGGATTCTTCAGTGACATTTCGTGTTTTAGTTTTTGCGTAAAAATAAGTGGAATTTGTAATGCTTACTGTACCAGTGTTATTTTGATGATTGATTTGATTTACTTCTGATATTCGGGTAAGTCTGATACTTTGTGTTATACGGTCATTTATGAATGTGGTCTTGTTTTTCTATATTTTTTGTTTTGGTCTGTTTCGGAATTGCTTAGTTTTCATTTGTTATGATCTTTAAATTCGACAATAGATACAGCACGTATTTCTGACTGGACAGATGAAGATGAATAACCTACATCTGGCTAAACAAATCGCATAAATATACATACATGCTTATTTGTGGTTATGTTGTGCCTGTGGTGTAGGATGCTTGTATACAGGAGGTTTGGTAGTTTTATGTAAATTATACGGGTGAATTAGTTTCTATTTAACAATGGCTAACGGTTATCGAGATATTAACGCTTTTCTTTACAATGTATTCTGTAATATGTAATTTTATGTATTCATACAGGCTCTCTCACAATCCATTAGAATCCATTAGATCCATTAGAAGTTTTTGATATTCTATAGGTTTTAAACATTTGCTGTTGTGGAATTAGAATATACTCGATCTGAACTTTTAAATCCAAATAAGCTGAAGTTATTTTCATTGTATTACTTTTTTGTTCACCCGTAAAATTTTGTATTTTGGTTATTATTGAAGTTTCTGGTCTGGCCAAATAAAATTAGTGTACATGTACATCATTGCAAGTTACAGGGTGAACACAATTTGCAAATCTGTATCACATTTTCAAACGTAGTCCCCCCCCCGAAAAGTTAAGATATTATATCTTTAATATTTTTCTTATGAATATGAGGGTTATTTTATGTACTTTTAGTCGTTTTATTTTCTTGAAGCTGCCCCGATACAAAAACCTGGCTACGCCCGTGGTGTACATCATTACAAGTTACAGGGTGAACATAATTTGCAAATCAGTATTACATTTTCAAACGTAGTTCTGTCAAGTGCCACCAAGATATCTAGATTTTGTGACATTTAGGCATTTTCTTATGATAATACGTCAAGAACAATGACTATTACATTTTCAAACTGTAGTCCTGCCAATTACCAGCAAAACCTCCAGATTCTGTCAACTTTAGGCCTTTTCTTATGAGTATACGTCAAGAAAAACGTCTACAGTGTATACCTACTATAAAATTTAAACGAATTTAAAGCAAGAATAGGCGTTCCGAGAAACGTATTGGAAAATACGATTAGTAAGTTTAAATAAACATGAGTAGCTTACTATTTGGTATTTGAGGTTATTTTTGGAAATTTTTTCAGGATTTTGTTATTTTGTTATGCATGTTTTCGGGTTTGAACATTCTCTTTCAATTATTGAATTCCAACGAATATAAGTGCTTTTCTAGTACATGATTGCGATCCTAGAATGTTAGGTTTCGTTTTTTTTGTCGACAGTTTCGGTTCTGAACATTTTCTTTCGATGCTTGCAACTAATTTTGTCGCGTATTCAACATTTGTTAATCTGTTGTTAAGAATTGCTGTCGGCGTAGAATTTATCATCAAAAATATTCCAAAAGTATGCTCTAAAAAGTCTATAAGCAAAGCCAGAATTTTGATTCAATCTGGAAGTAAAACAAAAAAACCTTTTTTGTGTGTTAGGGAATAGTTGTTTTAAATATAATTTTAGTTTAGTTTAGTGCCAATCTGTAAAGGGTATGTCCGTAATTAAAAATAATATAGATCTGAAATCAAATTTTTATTCACATTTTGCTTCTGACGTTAAAAGCTATCAACTTGATACGATAAGAATTTGAGAAATTGGAAAAAACTTAAATTACTTCTAAATAAAACCAATTAAGTTATTTTTTCTTGCATGAGAAGTACTTCTTACTGTAAAAAAATCAGCAAATTTAACCTCAAAACATGTATAAGATCAAAGTGTTTTTCTCAGATTTTCTTTCTAAAGAGAGGACTTTTGATTTTTTTTGGAGGTATTTGAGAAACTAGTAAATTAATCTGACAAAAGAATTCGGTGATTTTTAACATTTTTCTTTTTACTGAAAACACTGGTTGTGCCTCAGTTAACACTAGCAATAGTACATTATCAAATGCAGGTGCCGAAATTTGTTATTAATAATAATGTTGACTTAAGATCAGACGATAAAATAAGAACAAAAGATAAAATATTAAAATTGATATGAAATATTCAAATTTGATATCTGGGCATTAAATTAAAGTTAAAACAACTTTTGTCTACATTTTACATTTAATTGTCAAAAACTGATACTTTACTCTTAAATAAATTGGACAATTTCTTGTTTTCAACCAACCTGTATATTAAATCCATATTCTGGCTATGGCTGTGGAGTTTCTAGAACTCTTTAAATCTAAAAATCTTTAAAATAATAACTTTTCTCGAGAAATGAAAATATTGGTTCATTACAGGCACACCTTTATAAAATTTTGTGTTAAATTTTGACACTAAATTTAGGCGAATATTTTTCAAACATTCAATTCAGAGATTGATCACTTCTTTCAAATCTTTCCATTGATATATTTTTCTTATCCCATAAACACTATTTTTACAGTTTACCTACAAATAATGGGGGTTATGAATTATTACAATCTATTTCTAAAGCTCAATTCTATAATTAATTATATATCACAAAAAGGTAATACGTTCTAACTGACAATATAACCAACAAACAAATACGTTCATTTACTGGGTATTCAATAAAATAGTAATTAAAATCATGATGCTGGACCGAATATTCTGAACAAAGAAATGCAATTTCCAACTGAACATTAGTAACATACGTTTGAAGTAATTATTTTCCCGTGACAGAATTTCACGTAGGTGGTGACCTGGGAATAATATATCAACTGCTCTCTAGAGTGCTAGGAGGGTAGAAGAACGCCTCTCGGCTAGGCTGAAGTGCCTTATTAACCGACCTACTTGTGCGTTGTTAGGGAGACTTACCCAATTTAGCTACAAGCTGTATTACTATGCTGTCGCCGGCGATGGCCCAACGCACTTCAAAGGCCAGGTCATCATGTAGCACTTCACAATTTAGCTTGGACTGGAAGAGAGAGAAGAGACGGCATGAGATAATTATTAATGACGAAAATGAGAGAAGTTTCAAGAAGTCACAGGTATATATTATTCGAGAATAAAATAAATAAATATAGATAGACATAGAAAGTACGGTACAATTTTGTTAGTCTTGTTAGTTTATTGTTGTTATGGTTTAATATTTCATGGGTAGCGTAAGTGTTAACATGATGACAGATGAAAGCTTAGTTTTTGGTGACAGGTATTGGATATCTACGGTAATATAATTTGCCATTATTTCATACACATGCGTTGTTTAGAATATATTATATTGAAACAATCGTTATTCTATTGTTATTATTTGTTCCTGACAGATGAAAATATAATTAATAATTAACAATGCATCAGGGTTGAGTTGACAATTTTAAGTAAAGCCTAACACAATTATTAAATAAATGTTTACTAATGTGTCAAATGATGTTGGTTTTTAGATGTCATGAGAAAATTGGTGAAACACAATATCAGCTGTCATCTTTTATTGCCAACATTGTTTTTTAAATGTTAAATTCATAGAAAGTTGTGTCATTTTAAATATATTCGATAACTGCTGACTTTTACAGAATGTACAGAAATTTAGTTACTATGGACCAGTATAGGTGTCAAAAATATCAGAATCTGCATGCGTTACTTTTATTTTAATGAAACTTGATGGTTTTGTAGATCAAAGTATATGCTTTAAGATCATAATAGAGAAGAAAAAAAATAATATTTAAACAAATTGAAATCCATCTCTTTTTTTGTCAATTAAGTTTTATAAACATTTAGAAAATCCTTTGCGAATCAAATATCTCTAATCTAACACTGTAATTTTACCCAGGACCACCTGATATTTTCGCAGGTGGCCCGAACTATATCCAAGCGCAAACTATTTGTTTTTCACGCTTAGTTTTGAAATGTCATACTGAAAAGTTGTTATCGTATGTTACAATTTTTTGATAATTTAATTTGATGTAGGTACTATTGCTATTGCGATTTTTGCATTTATGTTTTTTATCTGATTTCTCAGGGTGAGTCTAGTATAAAGCCAATGAATGGATTAAAAATGATAGTGAACAGAAATTTGGAATCGGGAATTTGGATGGAAATACTACAAGACTATGATGCCATACAAATTATTTGAGTGATTTCAACTTGTTCTATTTACAATTTTTTTTACAATTTAAAACGTACTTTTAATACAAATTTTTATAAAATACGTATTGTACCGTATTCAAGATGTAATGTAGAAAATGTTCTCTTAGTGTTTTTAGTAATTCCAGTAAAAAAAATAAGTTGACAGATTGTGACGTCTCATAGGTATAAAATTAAATATTTTATGCCATAGCCTTGTTATATTTTGATTCTAATTCCTGATTTTTACTACACCAACGCGCCCTGAACTGATCCAACATTCTAATTCGACGTTTGAGCATGCAATTAATTTTAAAACAACTTTTCCCTAAGACATTTTTAACTAAAGGTTTTATATAAAGTTTAAGTTCGAGTTCAAAACTACTACATATTTTTTTATCTTCCTCATTTTATATCCGATTAAGCCAATATACAGGGTGTTTCTTAATAACATGCTAATATTTAAGGAGGTTATGCTTGGGTCTATTTTAAGAAAAATAAAGTCATATGAACATATGTCCTAAAGGTCTTAACTTTTGAACTACAGGGTGCTAAAGTTTTTGGGATTTGCACTGAATCATTTTAAAGAGAAAAGTGATACACCACTGCTTTTTTTCAAGTAATATTATTTTTGAAATCCTCATTCCTTTCTGAGCAAATCTGGTCTCTTGATTTTTTTTTCGTTTGACGTACGGTTTTCGCATAAACAAATAAAATTCATTCATTTGCATGTTGTTATGAAATTTGAGGTTTAAAACTTATCTAGTAGGTAAGGAGCAGATTTTGTTTTGTAAACAAAAACAGTTTTGACAGTTGTCTACCTAGTCTAGTTGTCACGTATTTAAGTCATCAACATTAACAATACAGATTTTTTCTTAAAGCTTTAGCACCCTGTAGTTCAAAAGTTAAGACATGTTTATATAAATTTTTTTCTCAAAATGTACCCAAGAATGACCTCCTTAAATATTAGCATGTTATTAAGAAATAGACTGTATATGTATATATTTAGAATAGGGTAACGTTTGGGAAGTACGACAGACAAAAAACAATACTATAAGGAAATGTGACTTATGATACCTTTTCCTCCGTCGCAACACACACTTTATAAATAAGTAATTTAAAAAAACTTTTTAGGCAGAATTTTTTTATCGCTCGTTTTAAAATGTATTCTTTGGAAATTTATGCTGTGCAATGCTTAAAATTATAGAATTTAATTTTTAAATTTCTGTCAATTATTTTATTCCAGAGACTAGCCTTTCAAAACTTGGTTCAATGTTTTCAGCAACAAAATTCTGAAACGGGTTTCAAAGAATCAGTAATTCTGAGAGTATTCGACACTGTCAGTATTTTATCTGTTTAGGAAATCTTTATACTAGATAATAAGTCTTACACGATCAATATTGTTCTCATTATTTAGTTTGATACCAAAATTTGTCATGTTCACTTTTTCCTCTATGGTGTCTTGTCGTATCAAATTTAGCAACCAAGCAGAAGTAAAATAGGACGTTGAAAACATTTATAACACATTTATTATATTTAGCAACAAAAATAAAAAAAATACATTACCACAACATGTAGCAACCCATTATCTATATTTTGATGTATGTCAGGTCAGAATTTATACAAAATTAAGCTCAATACGGATGCATACATCTATTGTTGTTTTGTAGTTAATCCAATTAAAATCTAGTTAATCCTCTTAAGGACAGCATTGGGAAGAAATTCTAGCTCCGAGAGAAGTTATGTTAAGAGCTCTTATGGAAAGTATTATTGAAATAATGCTAACTTGCGAAACAAACTGGGTTTCAGAGAAAAACAAAGGGATTTCTCAACTCTTTATGTCAAACCAAACCCTGTGCATCGAAAATGAAGTCATGCTCCATCTTATTTATGTATACTTACCTGGATTACAATTATTATATTTGTTGCACTTGTTATGTGTAGTGGCGAAAAATAACTCTGTTTTTCTTAGGAATACGAGCTATTATTTATTATATTGTATAATATATAGCTAGTAATAGATATACCTATAGCCATTACTTAGCTTATTCCTTCTCACATACCGCCACCATAAATTTCAAGGGTTATTTCATCAAATTGACACAAAATTTACAAAATACTTTATTTACAAATATAAAAATAGTAAAAAATATATCCAAAGAACGTAATACAAAACTGGCATAATTATAAATAAGAATTTCACTGGCAAGTTGTCACAATAAATAATACTGATTTTCTTTTAAATTTCTAAATCACAATTTTGTTAGTATTACCATTATTTGCATGATACGTACAGCGTTCAGGGTTGCTTGAACATCGTATCCGATACTCGGCAGATTTAGATCAGGCCGTTTCTGAAAAATTTACAACCTTTTCCCATGTTTCCATGGAAACCTGTATCTCGTATAGTTAGTTAACTCGAGCAACGTTCAAACGATGGCTTCCTTACAAATTCAATCAACCTCCGGAACCTCTCGAGCTTTCCCATATCCTAAATAAAACTTGTCCGAAAACTAGGAAACACAATATAAAGTGAACTGCGCATATAAATTATATTATTATTTAAATAGTCGAACATAGATTATCAAAAATTGTATGTAGTTAACCTTTACAACAAAATCTTAGCATCTTAGCAAGAAATAATACTGCCTTACTGTCATGGTAGCTATTAATATACCTAAAAATAATATATAAAATAAATGTTATGCGTTATATAAATAGATATAATACTTTATCACCCAGAAATAATAAACAATAGCATCTATGAGTTTGTTTATACTTTAAAATGCGGTCTCTATACGTAATATTTTAATTTCAAACAGTCATACCCATTGGTTTTGCTTTTTTTTAAATATTTATGTGACATTTGCAACAGGTTATGCAACCCTTGTTGCATGCATAAATATTTAAAAAAAGGGCAAAGTAGCCTCGCCATAAAAATGAATCCCGGCAACCAGTTGATTACCTCTGGTTGTTGTTATGATATACGCGATAAGTGAGAGTTGAAAAGTTTGCTATCAAAGTTTATTGTTATTATTTGTATCTATGAATGTTAAAACAAAGTTGATGGTCAAACAATTCGTTTCGACTGTTTTGTGTTATGAATGAATTCATATTAATTCATAGGTACACAGTGTGTCTCACGGGACGTTGGATTGTATGGGTACTTTTGTTATTGTTAGAGATAGAAAGTCGGTTAAATTGACAAAGTAGTGCATATTTATGTGCTCTTTCATAATCGGTTCAGAAAACAGTTGAATTCCAAACGGTTCTCATGCTATTCAGAAAGAAACAAGAAATGTCATTTTTTAATTATGGTCATAACCTCTTTATTTGTGATCCAATCAAAAAGGCGTTTTGATATTATAAAGGCACTTTTTTGCCAATTAAAATTTTTTTCGCCAATGAATTTGTCTGAAACAAACGATACTTTTGTTTTACTTATGGACGCCATATTGGTTTTATACATGTTTGGTTTCATCATTTCTTTCTGAGTAATTTGGTATGCCACATGCTATGTTTTTACTACAATAAGGTAATAGAATCGACTGAAAATTGTACACTTCGAGAATTGCTGAAAATCGCATGGTGCCATTTTGTGAAACAATGTGATATCTACCCATCTGCATCCATCTGTTGAACAAAATTGGTGAAAACTTAGAATTTTATAAAAAAAATATTATGATCCGATGAAACATATTTTCTAACTGCGGTATTTTTAACTGAAAGAAGACGCACTACTGGGTACTGGGCCCGCGAAAATCACCACCTTTTTGAGCCGCGCCATAATCAGGTGCGGTTTGGTTTTAATGTATGGTGCCCTACAGTGGCCAACCGATTAATCGGACTAATTGTTTATAAGTAACAAAAATTTAACTCAGGAGATGTATCGGCAATATTGCTCTCTGAGGACGTGGAAGAAAGAATGGACGATATACTGTTGGCCTTACGCTAAGGTATGTGGTTCCAACATGACGGAGCACCTGCACATAATGACCGAATTGTGAGGAACTATTTAGATATAACACATAAACGGAGAGTAATTGCTACCTATTCAGAAATATTGTTACACCAAGATTGCCGGATCTTACCCCTTGTGACTTTTATCTATGGAGTGACATAAAAAATAAGGTGTATGGTGTTTATAATTTTGGAAACGATTGACATAAGAACCTTCGGTAAGGTCACCGTATTACGGAATGCTGTGAAAAATGCCTCCACGAAAATGGCTTTTCTCAAATGTGCTTTTCATAGCACCATGCGATTTTCAGATATTAAAAAAAGCTTCTATTTTATCGGCGTATTGTGTTCTAAATATGGCATGTGGCATACCAAATTACTCTGAAAAAAATTCTGAATCCAAACATGTATAAAACCGATATCGATCACATAAGAAAAACAAAACTTTCGTTTGTTTTTGACGAATTCATTGGCGAAAAAATGTTAAACTGATATAATCAAATTGTAGACAAAAAAGTGCCTTTATAATGTCCAAACGCTTTTTTGATGGGATCACAAAAAGTTATGACCGTAATTAAAAAAATACATCTTTGGGTTTTTTCAAAATAGCTTGGAAACCATTTGGAATTCAACTATTTTCTGAAGGGATTATGAAAGAGCACATAAATATGCACTACTTTGTCGATTTAACCGACTTTCTATCTTTAATAATAACACAAGTACCCATACAATCCAACGTCCCGTGAGACACACTGTATAGGTATATATACCTATCAAAAAGTGAATTGAATCAAAATCCAATCATAACTATCTTTTTCGCTACCTAGATAACAAACATAAGTAGATGGTTCTTGCAATATTATAAAACATATTATGCGTTGAAAATCCCATTTAAAAATATCTTTCCACAATAATTATTATAAATTATTTTCTGTATGAATACACTGCTTTTAGAAATTACGAATGACTAACAATTGCTCACAGTTTCAAAAGAGTCATTTCTGCAAAGAAACTATTGCAATTTTTACACCCTTTATATAGGGTGAGATTTTTTAATTAATATGGTAAAATTTCGAGTAATAAATAGTCAATATCACCATCATTTGTTCCGTCAAGGAATGTACGTCGTTTTACCGTTTATGACAACAACAGTGTGTTACATTTTAAGGTGAACCTAAATAACTGTTTTATTTAAAAAGTTAAAAAATTTGAACATTAATCCAGTTATGAACGCCATTATTATGCATCATTCTGTGAATATAGAATATGTTTAAAGATTAAAGTATCTGGCAAACTGTGATTAAAATAGTGTTGGTTTAAATAAAGTCATATCAGGGAAGTGGATAAAGCAAAAAAAATATTTAAAAGTTTAAAAGTCTTGCTAAAATATGTATTATTATTTATTTATTATTTTTTATTTTGCTAGCAATGTACGATAAATTAATTAAAATAACTTTAAAATTTTATTTTAATAACAAGAGCCATTTATTTATTTTCATTTTTATTTGTATTGTTTTGTTATTGTGCACTTGTTTTTAAGATAACAATGTTTTTAGCTTATTTTAATTAATTGTTAAACGTAAAAAAATAAACGAAACTTTGTATTAGGGTATCTTTCCGATTTGCGACAACTTTTTTAAATACTTTTTTTGGTCATAGTTGCCGAGCCTTTTACTTTAAAAAGAATCTACTTACACAGAAAACACTGTATATTTTTACTTTTAGTAATATTTGTCCATATTAACTCAAATGGCTCATCCTGTATGATCAATTGCATAAAAAACATAATCACAATTATTGTATTAGCGATTCAAGAGAAAATTAACTCAATTTCCTTTTTAGTCAAAGTAGTCAAAGTCAAAGTAAATGCTAGCGTAAATTAACAGCCTAACTTTTAAACTAACATGTAGTCAATTTAGAAACATATAACACTAGAGGCTTTTGTTTATTACGTTATAAATACTTTCTCTGCTATAATTAATACTTCTACTATAAATAAAAGCATAGTCATTAATCAAACGTATAGATATTATCGATAACCCACAGCCTTCTAACCAAACTGATGGTAATTTTGCCCGATATCAAATCGGTTATGCTGCCTACTGAGTTGCTCCCTCAATTGTTCTTCCTGAAAATTCCTCTGAACATTTTGTCCGTGATTAGTTTGCGCATTAAAATTAAACGGCGTGTACGGAACAGGTTGCCTAGCCTGCTGATAAACTTGATCACTTCTCTCCGCAATCTGTGGTTGCACGAAATAAGGATGTTGAAAAATTTGCTGCGGTTGCAAAGACTGTTGCACCAAGACTTGCTGTTGCGGCTGTTGGAAATAGTTTTGATGGAAAATTCGTCCACCATTCTGACCAATCGCCTGATAGCCTAAATCGCGACTTTCCAGAACGTTCTGTTGCTGAACAGGTTCGATTCTACGTTGCACCAGCGTATGTTGTTGTTGTTGGTGGGGTATGTTAAAGTGGGGTCTGTATGTCGTGGCCTCTAACTGTCCCCCCACTAGTTGCTGCTGCTGTGGCCTTGAAGATTGATTTTCGGTGGGGATAGAAAACAACGCGCGTTGGTGCTTCTGCAACAACACAGAACACAGATTAAACTAGTGGGGGGAAGTCTGTAAGGTACTCCATAGGCGGTGTCTGCACGCCAAGCTTTGCAAATGCGAAGTGCCGCGCTGAAGCCAGCTCCTATATCTATGTAAGCTGCTGAAAATCTGGATGCTAAAGCTCAAGCTTGTAAAGTATTTCCGGGTTTGGAAGCAGATATGTGCTTAAATTAAATGATGAACACAAAAACAGATAATTGTAGACTTAATATTACTTTTTGTTGATTTCAGATAAACCGTCTGTGCCTTACATCATTGTGCATTCATACGACACAACGGTAAGTCTGATTAAATTTTCTTTGTTTTCTGTACAACATTCCTGTTTTTAATCAATGTAATTATAATGTTCCTGTTTTTATGTTATATAGACTGATGTTGACCTATTTCCTGTAAAAAATTTAGAACGCCTTGTAATTGTTGCCCCTTTTCGATAATATCTGAGATATTACTTCACCTCAAAATATAAGGAATGTGAAGGGTACAATATCGAATGCATAATTTATTTTAAGAGCAATAAAATCTACAAAACCTCAAAAGTGGTCAACATTTTTAATGAATTTTGCGACCCAACGTATACTATTATGATGTCAGAGTTGGTAAAATACAAATATAGAGATTTGCATTAGGTCATAAACATAAACCAATAGAATATTCGAAGAAGTGATATTTGTAGATGAAAGTACCCAAACAGAAACGAATTCAAATAAATATGCATTGACTCTACGAAAAATGTTGATAGAATACAGGTCAAAATATAATATATTTCTACTCCTTTCTATTTATGATGCAAAGAACATTTATTTATGTCAAAGACTGTATGTTTTGAGTTAAAATGTACAATTTGGACATTATAACAAACGATATTTAACACTGTGTCAAAATTAGCACACCACTAAAAATTTGGCGTAATTTCAAAGTTTATTTTCTCTTGAACCGCTCATATGATTCTGAAGATTCTTCTGTTCAGTTGTAGGTTGATTCGTCAGCAACGATGCTGTGTTTTTTTTTTTGTGGAAAGTTTTATTCAAATTTCAGTTTTGAGCGGGTGCAAGCATGAGGATAAGTTGTTTGGTTGAAATTAGTAACACGCTAGTGCATGGAGCTAAACAGTACCCCAATCTTTTTAATGTTTTTATTTGCTGTTAATTTCATTACCTCTTTTAATAACCGAGATACAACAAGAACTGTAATGACAAGACCGAACACACGGTAACAAATATACCAGGTGGTAGGTCGGGGATACCAAGGAAGGAACCCATTTTTTGTGAATAGCTATGACCCAGATGAAATGGTTTTCTACCGGCCAAATAAGCTTTATTTGCAGTGCATCATTAAATAATTTTAATTTGGCGAATGTCACGCTTTGAATAGAGTAAATGAACTCCAGAAAACCCGTTCTAGTCGATCGTAGCTGTATACGCTAAACTTGGGGTCCTTTCTTGAACAAGGTTCACTCGCAGTTCTGAACCTCTAGTCCAGCGTTCCTAACCTTTTTACTCTTGCGGAACCTTTTAAATTGGGTTGGAACCAGGCGGAACCCCCAACAAAAAAATATATAATGTCCTTTCCAAGGCATTTCGAGTATTCTTTTACGAAGAGAAAAACGTGTAACGCAGTTTTTCAAGAAACTAGATACAAGTATGTAAAGAAACGAAGTTCAATAATTGAATATTACTTTTTCTGTAAAATGTTAACAATGCCCTGTAAATTTACGGTTGTACTGTTGTAATTTCACAGGAAAATGTATGTGGAATATGTGAATTCTTAAAAACAGTACAGAAATATCGCTGATATTAAATATCCAACGAAGTTACAGTTAATTCTTCTTTTACAGCTTTTTTTGGAAGTTTATTACATTCATTTTCTGTAACATTGCAGATATTTTTCTCTAGGTATAAACTTATTTGTTCTTTTTAGTTCCTTCAGGTATTACCAAAGGAAGGAAGAAGAAAATACAAACGAAGAATACAAAAAGTACCTTTTACAAATAATTAAATAAATAAATTCATTAGTAAATTTAAATAAAGCATTGGTTAAAATACAAAAATTAAGAAACATTTATTCTGAGTAAAAAGTTTCATATAGACCTATTGATAACAAGTTAATTATTCTTAAGAAGTTAGAGCCACTTAAACTACTGTTTTATTGATATTTTGTTAACTAAAAATTGGGAATAACAAATAAACACCCAAGTAGGAGATATTGGGACCTACTAATTTCATCTATAACAGATGATCTCTATATTTTCTCTTAAAGTTTGTTAAAAATTAAAAAGCTTGCTCATACATACACAATGTAGAAAACTGAACTGATACAAGGTAATTTATAACTCAAGGTGAAAATTAAATCCCCAACTTCCCAAATTATAAATAAAAATATGTCAAGAACCTTTAAATTCGTTTCATTGTCAAAATTAGTACTTTCTTCAATTTCATTTAATTATTTTTCGTTTAATTAAATGCAGTCACGAAATTTGAAATTACACTTTAGTTTCCAGTCCGCATAAATTTTCGTCTAGAATTGCAAACCACTCTGTATATTTATTGATTTTCTATGAATGGGACTGACATAATTTTCGTCAGAGAAGCTCGGAACTTGTCTGGTAATAGGTTAGTTATCTTAGTACCTACCATTATGAGCAGCAGAATTCAAATTATAGGTTTATTTTGTCACACATTTTGAAAGGCAAAGATATTGAAAACAGATTATGTTAGAGTTTGACCAATAACTCTGCCAGATTGTTGTTTCCTAGAGGTTTTTTTGTTTTTATGTATCAGATAATTGTAAGTAATATGGTCAATAATTGAAGTTAATGAATAGTCTAGAATGTTGCCCGTTGGATGTAATATCTAAATAACAGTGGTTTGTTTATTGGGTTAGAAGGGGTCCAAATCAAAATTATTCATGGATTGACCTTGCTTATTAATCCAATATTTCAAATAATAATCCCATGCTAAAATAATACATAAGAATAACACTGAATAATGTGCCCATGAACCGGCGACCGTCGCCGCTATTTGTTACTATTTTTTCGCGTAACCCCTGACGACATCACACGGAACCCCAGGGTTCCGCGAAACCGGTTGAGAAATACTGCTCTAGCGGGTTATTAAAGGAGTTAATAAAGACAATCAAAGGAACAACTGTTTAGAAAATATTGGGCTACTGTTTGGTTTCATTTGATTGTTGTTGTAGCTGGTGAAAACCAAAGAATGCTGAAAACTGCTTATTTTGTTGACACTCTGTTGAGATGATAACAACGCCATCTAGAAGTGTTTGAGTTATTCATTTTTATTTAACTTTTTTTCATTTCTGTTAATTTTCCAAATCAGTTAATCTCTACAAACAAATAATTAACCGTATCTATCTTATCACTTTTAAAATCATTTATAGAAATTATCCTGGAAATTAGGGATTAGATGAAGTATTAGTTCATAAGATAAACAGTATATAGCATTGGCATAAATATTTCCGATCTATGCTATACCAATTTCAGAAGGTAATAAAAAAGATCAAATAACACCTCACAAATGTCATTTTTTAATACTTTATTGACACATCGATAAAAACACAAACCAAAAAGATAAGGAACTGAACATCATCATTCTTACCGCAAACTATCAGCTTGACATATAACATCCGCCACGCCGTCTGCCGTGAGGTCAGCGCGCTGTCAATTTTTGCGCTTGTTGACAGCTGCCTTCTTCTTCTAGAACAACAACAACTGATTCGTCTCGTTTCTCACTTCACGCGGGAATTTTGCTAGGGAGAATCCGATTTGAATTTCTTATGTGGGCCGCAAAAATTCACGTCGGCCGGTGTGGGCTGCATTTTTTTAGGCTTTCGGGCGCGTTGGCAAATTCAGCCCGTGATAAATTATTTATAGCGCATGCATAAATACGCGGTCGGCTAGGTGGCGCTCGCGAGGCAAAAAATATATTGTAGGGGGCGCCATCAGACTTTCCGCCGCACAATGGCCTGCCGAGATTAATCATTGTTCCGCGGTCGCTGCATTTGGCAGCCGAATGCGGGGCCTTTAATAAGCCCGCGTTTCTTCCCTTGAGAGCCTTGAGTCGGGTGGTGGGTGGTCGCCGATCAATCTACCCTTAGTTGCTTGTAGTTCGTTCATAACTATGCTATTTTTGCCATGTCTGTTGATATTTTGCCAATTTCTCTTATCTTTATTCTGTAGGAAGTTGCGTACTTCTTATGGTGAAGTATGTGCTTATAAAACCCATTCACATACATACTTCACATTATTAAACTCTGCATCTAGTTTTTAAAACGTAATTTTTTTGTAAAATATGCAGCATCCACATTTGTTTGTCGCAAAAAAGTCAAGTTGGTAACTCTGGATACAATTCTTAAAAAAAAAATGTAAATATAAAATAAGTTGAATAAAAGAGCAACAAAAATGTTGGTAACAGTTATAAAAGACTGGTAAAACTGCCATTCCGTCAGTTGAAACGCCCATGAACCCATATCATGGTGTATTTCTAACTGGTTCAATTGTGTAATAGTTACGATATTTAGGACTATTTTGTACTTTATTATTTGAAAAATTAGACAAATCCATGTTTATTCGTAATTCTAACTGAGCCACGCATACCGTATCTAGTTATAAGAATTTAGATTCAAATTGATGGTCAATCTTTTAGATTAGTTTCAATACGCATCTTGTACTTATCAGCAGGGATGTAAAAGCCTAATTTACCGCGTAAATTACCGTAATTAATGGTAATTTACCGACTTTTAATTACCGTAATTTACGGCGTAAATTACCGATGGTAATTTACCGTCAATTTAAATAACCGTTGGTAATTTACCGACAATTTTAATTACCGTTGGTAATTTACCGGAATTTATAAATTAATTTCAAAGACCTTCCATCAGTAGACGCATGAATGAGCCCTACCCCTCCTAAGCAGTCGGCAAGTGCACTGTTGTTTACGTTTGCCTGGGAAGTACCTAACAATCCGCGTGGTGCATGGTCGGACTCTTGCGTGACAATGTTATTCAAGGTGTCATTTAGCCAATGGAAATGGGTCTATGGGTAAAGCTAACACATCCAATGACAGTCCTATTGCCCGTAAACGTTATATTTTTACTATTCCAAATAATCCGAGTTACTTGAGAAAATACAGAACTAATATTTTGTATTAAATGAAGTGGAAAGCCCCTTCACCAATGATGAAAAAATCAACAAATCCGATCTCGGAAATGGGAAGCCTTTATTATCAGAATTCACTTTTTAATAAATATGCCAGTGTTAAGAAAAATGACAAATGACAAAAAACCCTCTGTGGACCGGAGAGTTATTTTGTGAATGTGGACAGAATTAAATTGTTTATTTTCTACTATTATTATTGGTTGATTTTTCTGTTTTCGTAGTAGTGCTATAAATAGTATTTGTATGTAGTCTTTGCGTTGGTTTTAGTACTATCAAATCAGGCAAAAGATCAGAGAGTTTTACCAAATATTTTTATTAACATTAGTAGTAATCATAACTTACACTGATCTGTTTAATTTAACATTTTAAATTTTTAATAATCCGGTTATTTAAATCAGCGTAATTTAACATTTTGAATTTTTAATTACCCGGTGATTTAAACAGGCGTAATTTACCATTTTGAATTTTTAATTACCCTGTAATTTAAAGCAGCGTAATTTACCATTTTAAATATTTAATTACCTGGTAATTTAAACAGGCGTAATTTACCATTTTGAATATTTAATTACCCTGTAATTTAAAGCAGCGTAATTTACCATTTTAAATATTTAATTACCTGGTAATTTAAACAGGCGTAATTTACCATTTTGAATTTTTAATTACCCTGTAATTTAAAGCAGCGTAATTTACCATTTTAAATATTTAATTACCTGGTAATTTAAACAGGCGTAATTTACCATTTTGAATTTTTAATTACCCGGTAATTTATGCCATCGTAATTTACCATTTTTAATTTTTAATTACGTGGTAATTTAATATTTGAAATTAATAATTTTAATTTCAACGGTAATTTACGAAAAAAATTAATTACCGTAATTTAACATCCCTGCTTATTAGGTAATAAAAAATATAATATGCTAGTTGTTTCGTTGCTTTATTATTAAGTATTAACTATTATATTAATTATTGCAAAGTTGGCCATAATGACCGTAACAGGCTAATGTGTGCAAAAGACACACAGGAGACATTTTGAGATTTTTGCGATTATCTGCGAAACCATATTTTGTCGGGCAAGATGTAGTTCGTAATATTTTCCATAAAACAAAATATGTCTTTCTTATCCAAATAACCGTTTCAGAGATATGGGCGTCTGAATGTAGTTGCCAAAAAATAATTATCATCTTCTAAAAACTTGTAAAAAGTCTTGTATGTATGCAGCATCGTATCTTTTAAACAATATCTCAAAAGTCCCAATAGATATCGTCGCCACAAAAAATTTATTGAGATTAAAGGAGTTGAAAATTCAATGTGATTGTCTTTGATGACGTAAGTAGTTCGGGAAAACAGTTTTATAAAAATTATAGGCCGCTAAAATGTTCTACAGTAAGATAAATATAAGATAAAGTTCATCAACTACTACAGCATTTTATTTTTTGATTCTATAGTAAGTTTATCATGAATTTTTCGTCCTAGAACTGTTTAAATGATATAGGATGTAGGATGCAAGATGTAGGATTATAGGCTATATAATATAGGATGTGTAGGATGTAGGATGTAGGATGTAGGATGTAGGATGTAGGATGTAGGATGTAGGATGTAGGATATAGGATATAGGATGTAGGATGTAGGATGTAGGATGTAGGATGTAGAATGATAGGATATAGGATATAAAATATACCTATGTATACAGATTTGTACTAAAAAATATAAAGCAGGAGCTTTATACGCAGCTTTATATAGACATTTTAAATAATATACCTAAAGTTTCTAAAGATTCCGAAAACTTTGCACCAAACATTTTTATTGTGAGTGAAACGGTGGACACTGGATTAATTCTTGCAATCTCGCCAAACTACCATTCCTTCGGGAAACGGTGGTTATTAGAATTATAATTCGTCAAATTTGATATAGAAAACGTTCTGTAACGTTCTTACGCATAGATAACTGTTTTCTATCAAAACATATCCGCACAGAGAAATTTTTGTTTAATTCAAAAAAATATGCATTGACTCAAAGAAATCTGGTGTTTCAATAGAGGCAAAGAAATATTTCTTTGCGGATAAAAACGCATTTGTTTGAAATATTTGTTTGGTAGAAAGAACGTTTATTTGTGTCAAACAACTTATGTTTTAAGTTAAAATTTACGATTTATATATTATAAGGAACGAGATTTATTTACTTCAAATAATTATGATTGCATTGAGTGAAAGAATTGTTTTCTTTTAAGTTATTAGTTTGATGAAGGAATTAATGTGGACCTATTGTTGACACGAATCTTTCGGAGGGTACAGTAGAGCAAAATCGTTACCTCTCTTTTGGGATGTCGCACATCTTCGAACAAGTGGTTGGTCTTCCCAGTCCTAATACATATAGTTAGGTTATGTTAGTAAAGTGTACGCTGATTTGGAACTTGAACCTGCAGGCACTGTGTTCTATGCTGCCGATCACGCGGCCTTTATACTAAAGGTATGGCCGAATTGCGAGGAGAGAGTTGACAGCGCCATCTAACAATACAGTTGGCAATACAGTTAACCCAAAGCAAAAATATTACTTTAAAGGAAATAAATCTCTTCTTGTATACAAATATATTTGTTCGAATCAAAATTAGATTTCCTTGATGTAAAAAACGTTTCTTTAAATTGAAAGAAAAATATTCCTTTAAAAGAAAGTAATTTTTTTTTTTGTATCCAAATATATTTATTTAACGTGAATAAATATTCCAAATAAATTAATCTCTATAAGCAAATAAACTTGAGTATTCAAATTAAGTAAATATTGTTTGCGTAAAAGAAATATGTTTTGACCCAAAAGCATAAATTCAAACCAATATATTTCTTAAAAACAAGAAATCTTTTCTATCGGTGTATAGTTAGCCAGTAAAATTTTCATTACTTTGAAAAAAAAAATGTATTTCTTTCACGTGTATTTCTTTCTTTACTTTCTATTTTGAAGAGTTGATGTTGATTATTTTTTATATCTACATTCAGAAGCCCATATCTTTGAAAGGGTTACTTAATTGCATTAAAATAAGTGGTCTACCGTTTTTATGGCAAAAAAACTACAAATATTCTATTATTTTTATTTTTTTTTTAAATAAGAAGGTAACAAAAAAGGATCACACATTTCCTGCCCGTTTCACCTCTATATTTTTTTTTTGCTGGTGTGATATCATTGGAACTTTTGTTACACCTACCTACAATTAATACCTAAATTCAGTTACACAGAAAAGTCGTAGTTAGTAATTCTATTTCTAAGCTTTGGCCATTTTAGATCTAAATTGTCTAAATTGGACGATTTCCCTAGGGCAATAGCGCTACAAACTGTTTTTTTTTTCATTAAATTTATTTATTTAATTTAATCAATCATTTTGGTGTAAAATAAAAGAATCGATTCCTAATAGTTTATAATGTATACGGTCCTTTGCTTTCTTCTTTATTTTAGAAGAAAATGTCCTTTTTAAACATTATATGGGCCAGATTCCCATTAGTAGCAAAATATCCATTTATAATAATTAGAAGTACCATACCCCACGAGAACAGTGTTTTCGAAAGAACATAATAGAAATTTATGATTTCGTGCAATAGTCCTCTAGTACTCTACTGCTGTATTATTTGATATTACTGAGTAATAAAGGTCACGCGTGCCTCATCGCACTAAATTACTCTTATATTAACTTTATATTTTATATTCTTTTAATATACCTAAGTCTCGTGTTAAATTTGCTTCGTACGCGTTATTTCACGAAGTTTCTGAACTGAAACGTTGGCACTTTGGGGTGTTTTAACCCGCACCTCCGCCATTCCGTACTAGCCTGGCAACTTAAACACCGACAACTTTTTCGCGTTACTCAGTGTCGACGTAGAATTATACCCTCCCCGGTCCCGGTTCGTTCACGAAAAACTGCTCGTTTTCACGTCGTTTTTTCGAAGTAATCTGCGAGCTTAATCCCTACAACTCACCCTTTTCCTTTATATTTTAATGTATATTGATTTCCCTGCGTACCCGACGACCACTTATAAAGTGTTTCTTGCGCGACTAGCGCTTATCCTTGGGAGACTTGGAAAATTTTTTTTTGGGAAGGACTAAACTTCTATTTGCCTAATTTTTCTCGGGGTTGAAGTTGGAGGGGTTGGGTTTTTACCCTTCGCAAGACGGGGGTGTTAAAAGGCGATTTCGCGTCGGTCAATTAAAGATTGATTTCGCGTAACTTTTTACGCACTCTTCGGAATGTTAAATGGGACGGTGATGATGGATTTTGAAATATTCTCGGTTACGACATCTTCGCTCATTTTAGATTTAAATTGTCGGTGAAATTGGTTTTTCTACTAGGGGATCCTACTTTTATTGATGATTTTTGCATGTTCGTGATTGAGTAGTGTTAGTTTTGTGCATGTCTTGCTAGTTGTGTAAAATATGTTGCTAAAAATATGAAAAACAAACAAAGTGCGTATCGCACATCCTTCCGCACACTGTAAACAGTTTTTGTACTACCGTATCACATTACTGGTTTAGGTGAGTACCTATCTATACAACTTACAATTATGTAGTTCTAATGCTCTAATGCTCTGATCATATTTCACCATATAAACTGAAGTTTTATGAGTATGTTTGACAAGTTTTATAGTTTCTTATTTTGTTTTAACAAATGTCTAGACATTTTTAGATATGTTGTTTTTATACTGTAAGTTCTTTTCAAACTAGTTTTCAAAGACTTTAGGTAAAAAGTTTTTATGTTGAATTATTTAGGATGTTCTAATTCCTAGAAAAAGCGAATAAAAATGACAGTGTTTTGAAATCCGATCCACTTTGTATAATGGTAAAGAAATAAAGACTGGGCCATTTTTCTTAACATTTCATTATCTGAAAAAGTAGGTACGCAAAAAATTTACACAAAATTTACACAAGAACGTGTTACTGATTTGTCGTAAAAACGAGGTAAACTTCAGTTTTTTAAATGAAAAGGTCTATATTTTCCTATATAAGTATATTGTTTACTAGTTTGCAAAATGAATATCATAGTTCAACCATATTCTGAACAGTTTTTCAGTTTTTCAAGAATGTCGATTTTATTATTGCGACACCTCTAAATCGCTCCATTTTTGGAATCAAGGTGTATTTGTTTACATAAAAAAGTACTACCCTACTACATATTTTGTATAAAACTACTTGTTGGAGACTTTTACGTCGATTATATGAAACTTGGTCGCTTTATTTTGTTACATGGAATAATAAATTTTCTACTGGTTATTATGATTCTACATAAAAAATAAAGATACTTTTGTTTGAAAATGCTTTTCGCTTAGTTTTTGTACCGACAGGCACCAGCGCTTGACTACAATCGACAGAAAATCCATAAATTTGCTTTTTTTGTCGATTTTTCTTCCTTTGCACAATAGTACGCTGGTACTTTTTGTATGTGAAAAATATCTGCATTCCAAAAATTTAACTATATACAGGCTATTCCCATAAGAAAATAGGTATTCTTGGACGGATGTTGTTTGATATACCGGGTGACCCACGGCATAGGTACTCCCGTTTATTTTTTTTTGTTTATAAAGCTGGACGAATGAAATTTGGGCAAGTATTAATAGACAAAAAACGCCATTGTTGGGACACTTTTGATATGACTTCCGGTTATTCCGGAAATGACATCATCATTCAAATTTTAAATGGCACACTATATTCTTTGTGTGATATTTTCAATCAGGATGAGATTCTGAGCACAAAAATATCGATCGTCAAGTTTTATCACCAAGGCTACGCAAAAATAACTTTTTGTGTATCAATCTAAGTGGCTATGAATTGGTGAAAATAGTCGAGAGTTGTCAAATAAACACTAACTAAATCGATTTTGACCGACATTGCATTTTTGGCCAGTGAGTCATTTTTTTCACGGGTACCCAATGGCCACACCATGATGATTCGATAGAAAACATCTTTCCGATTACAATGATACCAAATACCTGACATTTTGTTGAAATTCGTAGCGTACAAATGTTGTTAGAAGCAAGGAAATCGAAAAAAATATTGACCTAATGATCAAAGTCAGCCTACAAGTCAAAGTCGCTCAATAGACTACTCGAAGGAAGTACCCTGATTATTCTAGGAAAAACATTTTTCCGACACAATGATACCAAATTCTTGATATTTTGCTGATAATCGTAGCGTGAAAATGACGTTTAAGGGTACTTCCTTTGAGTAGTCCATTGAGTGACTTTGACTTGTACGGTGACTTTGATCATTAGGTTAATATTTTTTTCGATTGCCTTGCTTCTAACAACATTTATAAGCTAACACAATATCAAATATTTGGTTGGTATCATTGTAATTGGGAAGATTTTTTCTATCGCATAATCAGGGTGTGGACATTGTGTACCCGTGAAAAAAATTACTCACTGGCCAAAAATCAATTAAATCACGCTAGAGGACGCCAGTAATGCAATGTCAGCCAAAATCGATTTAGTTAGTGTTTATTTGACATTTTTCGACATTTTTCACAAATTCCTAGCCACCTAGATTCATACACAAAAAAGTTATTTTTGCGTTGCCTTGGAGATAAAAATTGACGATCGATATGCTTTTGTGTTCAGAAGGTCATCCTGATTGAGAATATCACACAAAGAATATAATATGCCATTTAAAATTTCAATGATCCGGAAGTCATATTAACCTCAAAAGTATCCCAAAGAATGGCATTTTTGTCTATTAACACTTTCCCAAATTTAATTCGTTCAGCTTTATAAACAAAAAAAAACGGGAGTACCTATGGCGGGGGTCACCCGGTATAAAGTCAAAAATTATGAACACGGTGTATGCAAACAAGTTGTCGTGTGTCTTGTTAACTTCTTGTTTCTTCCATTCAAAGAGACTTTCTTCACAATCTACTTCGAACAAATTTCTAGTAATGCAGATATAATTTGTTTCTTGAAGTGATGTTTTTTAGACAATTAATGCAATAATTTTATTGTAAGGATTATGGTAGAGCCATCTTAGTAGTTTTTTTTCTCACTAAAGTACTGTAAAGAATAGAAAAATACAAAAATATAGCTTTGCTAAAAATCTGTGTTCAATTTTTTGTTTGACGATTTCACATGTAAATTGTATACTTATAAACTACAAATTAAAGAAGTTCACCAAGGGAATGAATACCTAAATACGAAGATGTCGCAACCAGGAAACTTCGTTACAAGCCCCTAATATAACATGTGGCGCCAATGAATATGTACAAAATATATACAACTTCCACCAGCACTACGTAAAACACTCTCTATAAAGCCCAAATAATCACATAATATGCCAAACAAAATTTAGCCGAACATATACCAAAGCAAAATAAGTATTCAATTGCTTATTTCACTTTTCTCCTTAATCTCCTTAAACCAAAAAGATATTGCAAATCTTTCATACCTGTGGACTGACTCCTAGCATTTTCAGCGATGGGGGTACGTTCAACTTTTGCGGTATTTGGATATGGCCAAAATCGACGGTGAAGGCTTCGCACCATATGCCGAAATGTCCCATGTCAAAAACGGTTAAGTCGCCGGGTAACGTCAGGACGACTGTTTTCCGGTCGTACCGCCTGAGTGGTACTTCTTTGCCGTTCTCGTCGGGTATTCTGATACCCTGCGGGGATGGCTTCGGTCCCGGTCCTGTCCAGAATTTAGCGTCTGCAAAAGGAAAGATACGAAAATGAGAGAGAGAGAGAGGGAGGGAGATTGAGAAAAGAGGTGGATGAAAATGATATGCTCAAATGGAATTCGGTCGGGTCCGCCGAATGTAGTGGATTTTCCACGCAGGAAATTGGATATGGAATTGAGGTTATGGTCGACGAAATAGAATCTGATATAGGTGGGTGTGTATTTTGGGGAATTCTGGTATTTATATTTAAATATTTATTTGTAGGGTATCATTTCTTAATAAAGTCGTTGAACATGGCATCAATATTATATCTATTGTATTTATTCTATCAAAATGGTGTATATTATCTATCTGTTAATAAAAGTATGCAATAGACAATTTCATGTTTTGTTCAATATCGTAGACCATCGTAGGCGATTGATCATAAATTAACGTTTAGTTGAAAGAATCATATTTAAGCGTGTATTTCATTGTTAATTGTCAAGACTTAATGATTGCCTAACTCTAAAAAATAATGATTTAATTAATCTATAGTAAAGGTGTGAGTGGTCCTTTCAATAAAATCATACAAAAATGAAAAAGATAGATTTCAAATGATTACTGGAGCTTGAACTGTACAATATTTGAACAATTTCGGATTGGGCAAATATCCAGTCAATATCTAGGAGTAGAAATTGCGATAATCGGTAATTTTATTGATTATTTTGCGATTATCTCCAAACAGGAAAAAACTATTGTCATAATTTTTGTTTTTTCGATCTAAATTTAGCAACTCAAAGATTGGATCTATTATAAAGCGCCACAATCTAAACATGACAAGCGCAAATAAAACATAATTGAAAGGCTACTAAATAGTAAATAACAAACTACACTCAAATTAATTAAATAAAAGTGGAGTTTACAAACTTAAATGTGCAGATTGTGACGCGATATATATTAGAGAAATTGGCAGAGCACTGAAGACTAGATATTAGAAACAACACAGCGTCAGCATTTGATAGACATTTGTTCCTTGAGGGTCATAAGACAAGTATTAACAATCTGACACTCCTACACAACTGCCAGAAATTCATAAAACTTTCGCTACTCGAAAAATACGAAATTCTCAAACATGACATGAATAATTCCAACATAATAAATGACATTACGCATTTTCCCGAGAACCACATTTTCAAGTCCTTTCTGTTGTAAAAACCCCG
Source organism: Aphodius sticticus (assembly GCA_963966075.1). Classification (NCBI taxonomy): domain Eukaryota; kingdom Metazoa; phylum Arthropoda; class Insecta; order Coleoptera; family Scarabaeidae; genus Aphodius; species Aphodius sticticus. The sequence continues at coordinate 62,651,087 of OZ014509.1, forward strand.
ATTTGTTTAATTTGCTAGTGTTTTGAATTTTATTCTTTTTAAATCTCTGACCATGCATTTAATAATACGCAAGCACTTAAGGTTCAATTCTCTAATAATTCATTTAGCTTAAACATAACATCTTAACATGATAATTTACATCTAATAACGCCTTACTCAGCCGCCTGTGTACACGATAACTGCCGTAATTTTTAAGCAATTGATCTGAAATTTGGTATACAAGCTTACCTCTTAAAAAGTAAGGACAAGGTGAATGCGCAAAATCGGTTCACTTCAGCACGGCTGAAGATAATGTTCTTACTAGTTTGATTTTATTTTCGTGCACCGTCCAGTTGCTGCTCTTTAATAATGTCTCACTATCATTAGTTTTACACATTGACGGTAAGCTTAGCTGGATCCTTAATAGATAATACAGGGTCATTATAAATGATTGTAGTCAAAGTAGGCCGTATCCATGTTAATTATTTTTTTGCCGCTATACCCAAACAACTGTCAAACATGAAATAGGTTATGCAACCAATTTAAATTTTGTGTGTAGACCCACTGTGGAATTCCATTTAATTAGAGCGGCAACAAGAAATATTTACATTTGATATTATGGCATACTTCGACTACAATCATTTATAATGACCCTATATAACTCTTCTTGACCCCTATCATTTGTCGTCCTGAATTTGGCCTACCCCTTCTCGATTTTTAATTGTACTATTTATATTTTTATCTTTTAGCTTATACGCCTGAACATGGGCATTTAATGACCGATATCGATAGCGTTTAATATCCTCTAAATGCATCAGTCTACGTAATACATTCGTGTTTTATTATACTCAACTGAAATACTTACTATATACCAGTGTTTCTTAACCTTTTCAGTACTTTTACCCATATGGCCTGCTTGAGATTAGGATTTTGTTTACCCCGTCTTAAAAAAGACTATGCAGTCTTATATTTTTAAACATAATACCTATAAAGTTTACATAATTAATGTGAAGGTTTGTCTTGCTTTTTCTTAAAAAGATTTTTAATGTTTGCTTTAGCTTCTGATAATGCACATCAAATGTCATGCTATGCATTAAGCCGATTCCTAGATTTTGTTTTGACACTGAAGTTGAAAATTTAGTCCGAATTTTTGTCCAAAATGTAGCTTAACGATTATTTATGCCCAAGAAATAGCGATTCAGCGAATCTATCAAAAAAGATGGATAGTTGCTGATCGATGGAATTAGTGAAGCAGCATTGTTTCTTCGTTGTGAGCACGGATTGTCTCGGAAAATTCTGTGAACATTGATATGTCACCACTCACCAGCTTGAACTTTACATTCGTAGTTCTAGCTTTCGCAGAAAACCGGAAACATTATCTTGCGCTATCAAAGTATTCCTCATATTTCGAGACATTTAAAGTGTTAATTTTACTGAAAAAATGAGCCAAATACGATAGCATAAGGATAAATGTTTTGTCTTTTATTTTTGTGTGAAGATTCTTGTCCTGTTCTGTCCTGGGATTTACAAAACAGAGGATCTTCCTCACGCAGCTTAAGCACTCTATTCAAAACTTTCACCCATGACAACACTTTAACAATTCTAGAATTTGAACTATGATATAGGAACGATGCATACACGAGTCAATTTGCCTAAAAAACCCATTCCAAATTGCAATTTTACCCCCAAAGGGGTAAATACCCACAGGTTAAGAACCACTGCTATATACAAAAATGGAGCAATTCATCAAATTTTTAAATTTACATCTTGCCAAAGTATCAAACCTGACAAAATTGCCATTTTATTATATCAGGAATTGTCAAAGCCAACTGTGTTCCACTTAGTCATTCGATTTTGTCGATTTTGACTAGTTGGGAAATTGGCTGAGGCAAACACTTCTGGATACGGCGTTACGCGAAGATGCGCTGTTTTCTACACAAACCGTACGTTTTACAGGAAAACCGAGCACACCGTTGAATTCAGCACAGCCCAATGCATCAGCATGCACACATTAGAATGTTCTATCTCGAAAAGAATATAATAATATTTTGAATCTAAATTTAGCACTGTGGGGTACAAAAACTCGAACTTTGCAACTGTTGTCGATAGAGAAGTTTATTAACCACCAAATGATAGCTTTTTTTGTGAAAAACGTAAGTTGAGCATCGCAACCAGTAGAGATAGAGATAGACCTTTTCTATGTAAATTCATAATCAGCGCACTCATTTTAGTAGCATAGCGAAGGGTTATTGTCAATCGGCTAGATGTCGAATTAGGTGTCAATATTTCACCAAAATTTAGGTTAAATCAAAAGACATACAATCCATGCAATAATATACTTATATTATTAGCATTGGTGCAAATTTTACCGGGGATTACGTGACTAATAAAATAACTAATACTTACAGGGTGCTAACGTTGAAGAAGCAAATGCCAAAGGACGTAATAAATATGTTTTGCCCAATAACGGGCTAACTTAACGCATTCTTTAGAAAATACAATAAAAAACGGCCGACCTTGTTCACTGCAAGAAAATCGTCAACATCCTGCCGCAGTTGTGCTGCAACTGGTCACGAAACAACGCCGCTGACAAAATATCGGTCTTCCTTCGCTCTGGCGTTTCTAGCTTACAGTGACATTGAGCTCCATTAGTGTGTTCATATTATTTTTTTTTATTTATTTATTGTCCCAAAAAGACTACAAGTCCATAACAGGATAACATAATACATATTAACGTAATGTAACTATAACAATGAAACTATACATGCACTACAAATATTTACGGAGATCTCGTTTGGATTAAATGGGTTTTCACAGCATTTTTCAAACTGCTAAATTTTTTTTATATTTTTAATGCAGTTTGGAAGGTTGTTAAGCAATTGAGCGGCATATCATCGTAGTCAGCTGTTCGTTGGTTTAGATAATAATAATAATAATTTTTGGATTGTAGAATCTTAATGTGGGTGTATTTGTGTAGTGATTAGTACCAGAGTAGTACCAGAGACGGACGGATGGCAGTTGTATGCGATGGATGACTCGTATGCGAAATAACTTTGATCCAACGCCACATTCAGTTGCGACATTAAGGCGCTTTGTTTTGTCCGTCGGAAATCACTTTCCAATCTCAATTTTTGTAAATGTCCAGTTGTGCTAGTGTTATGTTCAAACGTAAGTTCGCAATCGTCTTTCGGTCATGCGCAATCGGATATTCACCAGGGCATGCCTCAGACGATATCTTTAGTACAATTTTGTTAGTATTTAAAACTTTGAAATAGACTATACGTAATGTGATCAAAATTGCTTCCCTGTAATTGGCAATTCGGCTCCTACAAGGTTAGCCGTTATAATAACGATAATAATTGTCGACTTCCATGGATAACATTTATTTTTAGATTTGTAACTTTCAAGCCAAATAATCCCCAACCATATTTCCTCGTCCGTCCCAAAACCGCTGATTCGTCCAATTAGAGGCCAAATATACTTTTTATTCGTCGGGAATACGCAAACTTTCACAAAAGTCCCGATTTAGACCCGGAACGCGGATCGACGTAAAAAGCAATAATAAGCCGAAATAAATACAATTACCGGTAATGCTTCGTGATTTATCGAATCGAGGAGGATTTTCAATGGAGGACTAAACGGCGTAGTAGGCCTTGACGATAAAAACCCGAGTTCCGCCCTGCTCGAAATCGACTACAAAACGTGTCTTTTGTATTAATTAAATAGCCAGCTTCCTCCTTTGTTTCCGAGCAGGCAACACAAAAACGTGTACCTACCATTAATTTTCGACTGAATTGATGGACGAAAAGTTTGGGATTCCTTACGGACAATTAATACTGGAATTCGAATTGTTCTAGTGTTTAGATTAGTTATTGTAATGTTTTCCGGGTCACTAAAGTGATTCTCACAAAGACGTTGGGGCGAAAGTACTGCAGTTCTCAGACTATTCATCCATGTGGTACACTGATGGATCGAAAACAGATGATTGATTTGGTATGGGTGTGACCGGACCTCAACATAAAGCTAAAGTGTCTATCTGCATAGACAGTCAAGCAGCATGTGGGTGCCGGGACATGAAGGAATCAAACCAAATTAAGCTACCGATAGCCCTTTTTTGGCATAATCAAAAGCCATGCCAAGCAAAAGACTCGGAGTTGGGAATAAAGAGTCAAGAATTCTAGCTGGGTACATTCGTCTTGCATGATGCAAGCAAACAAGTTTATCAGGTTTTCTGTCACAAGGACAGGACAGTACCTCGAGCACCGAAAGGACCTAAGAAAGACCTAAGAACGACTACAGGGAGTCTATTCTCATCATCTTTTTGAAGCGAATTCGAGACTTCTGGAATGGTTAGGTGGACGGAGTGGGGATATCAGCGGTTTCCCTCTGGAACGTAACTATGAGTAAATTTACTTGTCGCTAAGTACAATAACGCTCGCGCCATGCCCACACGAACGTATCTATGAGCAATTTTGCTCGTCGCTAAGAACAATAACGCACGCGCGCCACGCCCATACGAACGTACCTATGAGCAAGTTTGCTCGTCGCTAAGAACAACAACGCACGCGCTACGCCCATACGTCCCAAACACAGGGCAACCGCCGACATCCCCACTCTCACCTAACCATTCGAGAAGTCTCGCATTCGCTTCAAAAAGATGACGAGAATAGACTCCCAGGTCTCCTCGAAGGACACTGTCTTCTCAGACACCGTCTTCTCAGACACCGCCTACATAAAATGGGTCATACAAATGATAATACCTGCTGATTCTGCGATGAAGCGCCCGAAACTAAGGAGCACATACTATGTGACTCCGTATAGCGTTACTCCGCACTAGTAACGCACTACCTGGGTGTAGGGCACACTAAGCCTACAGAACTGGTACAACTGCTTCCTTAATGCAGCATAGATTTCATAAAAAAGCTAGGCATCGAAGAATTCTAATTACATAGGGGGGATTACAAACAGTCAAACCTGGTTAACGTAATTAGAAAGGCAGGAAAGCTAAGCGACCTACACTGCAACATAACATAGCATAATATAATGTTTTCTGGTTTATTCATTATTCTGGCCTAGTCTACGGATAGGCTACGGTAGAGTGTCTTGTTGCTCCTCCTTGGTAATTGACAAGCAACCATTCCGTAGTACTCTCTACAAGCATTAGAATCGCAAAGAAGTAGCCATTTTAAAATGTAAAAGATTTGCTGGAAAAATAATCATTCAGTCAGTGAAGGTTGCATGTTTTTCATGTTTTCATACGTTATCTATACGCTTACAGTATAACACAATGTTCTCTCTTGCCATGAATAATAATATTACAAAAATATCGATAGACTTTTACGTGTGCATTTTATGATTTGTATATTTAGGTATTTTTTTTTACAAAATTCATATTCCGCTACTGAATATGCACTGAAAAATATGAGCAATTTTCGAACATTGCCTGCAGGATAGATGTAGTTTTGGCATTACATCACCTGTTTTTTTACGGTTATTTTCCATTGTCAAAGCGATGGAAATACTCTGTTGAGCGAGCTAAATCTATATAGCTGCTATTGAAATTATTATGACCTGCAGAATTGAAATTTCTATCGAGTTTGCAATGTTTTTTTTAGCTATTAATAATTCCGATATTTTTACGAGGCGATTGGAAAATAAATATGCCCGTCAGGGATTACCTCGTGGGGATATAAATTTGAATTGAAAATGTGTCTGTACTTCATTTATTGCGTTGCCGCATGCATTTGTAACTTTATGCTTTGACCTGCCGTAAAATGTTTTTGTGTGTGTGGACTGAGGTGGGTGGCACTCTTTTACAACAGCAATTTACTGTAGATCAAAGGGATAAATAATTAAAAAATTACATATTTTGAAAGAAAAACCAGATAACATAATTATTTAATATGGTCATAATTTTTTTATTTGAGTATTACACAAGATGGCGTTTTGAAATCTTACAGGCCCTTTTTTATTCAGATTTAACAATTGCTTTAAGATTTCCTTTGCCAATCAATTTTGGTGTTATACATATTCGTTCAGAATTTTTTTTCTGAGTAAATTTATATGGCACCAGCCTATGAGATTAACCATTTACTTAAAGTTAGTGTTTTTTTGAGAAGATCTGAAAATTGCATGGTCCCATGGAAAAACCAAATAATAAAATAATGTGAATTTCTACCCATGTTCATGAACATGTTTATTTGCTGCTAACATCCTATATATCAGATATACTGTTCAGAATAAAACAGATGAATATTCGGACCTAAAAGAAGTAAAATCAGGGGTACCCCAGGGTAGTATCTTGGGACCAAGTCTATATCTACTATATAAATGACCTGCCACAGCTGGAAAATGTAACAGTCGCCACTTGCGCAGATTACATAGCTCTAATGGCAGTGGAATCAACTGTTGGGGAATCTACTAGGAATGTGCAATAAGCTAGTAATAAAATATAAATGGACCAAGCTCAACGAACTGAAATCTTTCCACATTAATTTTACAAACAGAAGAATTAAGGACATACCTCATGTCAAGGTCAAAGACGTCATAGTTCCATATGCGAACACTGCAAAGTAGGTTGATATGAGTCTGGATACAAAGCTAAGGTGGAAGGAACACGTTAAGAAGCAAAAAGTAGAGTTTGGCCTCAAATACAGAAAAACTTTACTGGATTTTGTTAAGATTTTGGGAAGAAGGTTAACAACCAAGTACTAAACCGACTTGGTTATTCGGCATTCAACTTTGTGGTTGCGTTAAAAATGCAAATATACAAGGAATCCAGACTTTCCAAAATAAAGAACTAAGGAATATGTTTAGCGCCTCTTGATACATACGGAACAGTGACCTGCACTGATCTTGGTGTCCCACAAGTCATCCAAGATATAAAAAGATCCGCCGCTAAGCATAAATCTCGCCTTAGCCATTACGTCAACGCAGAGGCCCTGCAGCTACTGGACTACCAGAATCTAGTGTGAAGACTCAAGAGAACTAAACCTTTCCAACTAGTTCAGTGAAATGTATAAAAAGCAGAGCACAGTGAGTGAAGTAAAACTACAGTAACGACACCATTAAAAAATAGGCATTTCAAGGACTCAAACTCAAACATGTGTAAAAATTGGAATTCAAAAATCATCTCTTTCGAAAAATTGGTATTCTACTCTATAAACACTTAGTAGTTGACATTGTGGATACCCAAGCATTTCACCATTAACTTTAACAACTAAAAATGCCCATTGTAGTGATAAAGTAGATAAGTCGGTCACACTAGCAAGCTAAACCAAGCTCAATAATCATAAGTTGTAACTGGACCATATTTTTTTTCGGGACGCTTCGTGAATCGCAACTGCTGGTAGCAGCGATCGAATATCGACTGTGCCTTTGGTCCCAGCAGTAAACTACCTGATTTATACAATCCATTTTGACATTTACACTCGCCGGAAATAGTTCGGCGGGTTATCTGAATACAACCTATCGATTTCTGGTCGAACAACGAAACAGAAGGCCGAGACATACTGATAGAAAGAGAGAGAGAGAGTCGCGTCCCAGTGGGATTCGACGTTATTATTGTTATTGTTGACGTCGGTCGGGATTTGCCCGGTAGGCTCGTTTCTTGTTGCCCGTATTTTTTTTCTCGTCCTACTCCGGACGGCTTTTGTCCGATAGACGCGACGCGATTTTATATTCTCCCCTGACATTTATCTGCTGTGTCTCGGAAACGTTTCACTGCACCGAATCATCATCCGAACCATGACAACCGCTTTTGTTTCTGTGCACAATGCATTGATAATGTCCGTGTTATATTTATCTCTGTGTATTTTTGTTTGTTTATGTCGGTTATTGTATACTCGGCTTCCGGAATGTATATGCTTGTATTGATTGATGACAACTTGTGAATAACCCGGGGGAAAAAATTAGGTCAGTTTTAGGCATTTCTCAGGGCACTATTTTGCGTTTTAATGAAATGTGACAATATCGTTGTGCGAACGTGTATTGCTTTCTTGGTTCCCTCAACAAATGAAGCACACCTAGGTCTAAAGTTCAAAACGATTTTAAAAGATATCCTAATTTTTACCTTTGTGCTTTTTATCTCTTTGACAGTTTCCGGTCGGGTGCTCTAACCAATTGAGCTACAGAAGTCAGTGGAAGTTGATAGGCAAAATTGCTACTTCAATAAGATACCTATGACCGTAGATATGACCGTAGATATTCTTGATATTCTTCTATGCATCAAAAGGTATTTTCTGCTGTACAACCTATTTTTCTATTCTTGCCAGTGGCGTTCCTGTGGAATTTGCACTGAATCATTTTAAAGAGAAAAGTAATACGCCACTGCTTTTTCTCAAAGTAAAATTATTTTTGAAATCCTCATTCCTTTCTGAGCAAAACTGGTCTGTTGATTTTTTTTGTTTGACGTAGGGTTTTCGCATAAACAAATAAAATTCATTCATTTGAATGTTGTTATAAAATTTGTTATTATCAAGGATTAAAAACGTGACTAGTAGATAAGAAGCAGATTTTGTTTTGTAAACAAAAACAGTTTTGACAGTTATCTACCTAGTCTAGTTGTCACGTATTTAAGTCATCAAAATTAACAATACAGATTTTTTTCTTAAAACTTTAGCACCCTGTAGTTCAAAACTTAAGACCTTTAGGACATATGTTTATACGATTTTTTTTTCTCAAAATGTACCCAAGAATAACCTCCATAAACATTAGCATGTTATTACGAAACATCTGTATAAATAAGCTCGTCGCGACTGTTCCCAAGACGAAACTTATTTGGGTTTGAAAGAGCTATCGTATAATACCTCGTATTCGTCGTATACCTCGCTATCGTATAATACGGTGCGTGTCCGGAAACTGTGTTTACTATAAATGTTGTCAGCAGTCTCATATGGTGCCTTATATGAAAATTTGCTCAGTTTTTACTTTTTTTATAATCATGATGCAATGACATTTTGTTAGTCTGTTGAAGCTAAAAGATACAGAATATGATAAAGAATTCAAGAGAGGTTTTTTGGACACTTTAATTTACTATGTAAAAGCACACTTTCTTAAAATCAATATTTTACAACTTGTAACAAACTTAAAAAGAACATTCTTTAAAAAGACTTTGTTTTAATGGTAAAACAAGTATACTTGTACTTGTTGGGTTTTTAAAATTTGGCAAACAAAAATTTAATGATTTGAAGAATATTTTACGGGAAACAGGTAAACATTGAGAAAAGTACCAGATAATAGTTTCCACAAAAATATAAACTTTTATTTATTATTATTGTTATATCTTATATGTTATTTATTTACTCTTCAGACCTTCTTGAAGCTTAACATTTGTCTTATTAACTCAAAATAGGCAAAAAACTAATCTTTCTTAAATAGTCTACAAAAAATAAGCCGTATTTTAGAAATTATTTGGGAATCTTTATCATACGTTAAAATTTTTTGAATTCCTTAAAAAGTTGAGTGCAATAATTAAATGAATAATTAATATGGCTGTTGCGTTTTTAAGAAAGAAAAATGTAGGTATAGTTTGTTCCATTTCTGGACATACTCTATTTGGCAAAGAAAAATCTGTTAGTTTATTAAATTATTGCTTAATATCTACAATATAGACTTCCGCGATCTGAGTCTATGATATATTTATTTCCGGAGGGAACTTTGAAGGACAGTATCTTCTTAGCACTTGAATTGATATTTAATGTTGAAAATGTTTCTTGCAACAGAGTGCGAAGCGTCGACTACTTCAAACTCATCTACGCGGTTTCCGCCCAGCAATAAATATATCATTCTTGCTTAATGATTGGGAAATTAGGATTTGTTGAGTTTGGTGGGAACTGATTTGTCTATTTTTCTTCTGTAATTATTATATATAGGTAATATCACGAGATCTGAAAATAAGTCATCGCTTAAGATCGTAAGAACAGACGCATGAAAAAGTACGCCGTTTCTGTCCACCGCACGGGAATGTCGTGTAACTTATCACCAAAATAACAGCTGAAATCGATGACTCATTTGCAGCTGTGGTGATATTACCTATAAGTACGTATTTCTTCTTTTTGATTTTATTTCTTGATTAAAAGAATTTGGTAAAAAATGTAAGTAAATGATTAGTGAAATAACTTTTGCTATGACTTACCTGGAGCTTCGCCATCGTACGACAAGTTTGGAATCAACAAAGTCTGTGCATCCACGATCACAATGTTATCTGAAGATACTCCGTGCACACCTTTGAGACCGCCTAATTTCTGAGGCCTCGGAAATTCAAAGTTTCTTGGAATTTTCACGTCGCCAAAGTTCACCTGAAAATTAAAAAGAAACAAAAGAAAAGTTAGTAGGACTTTAGCATGGAAATTAATATTTTTTTTTTATGCAATTGTTTAGGGTATAAGTTTGTTGAAAGAAAAACATTCAACGGTAATTATAACTTTTCCCTAGCTTTATCTAATACCTAATAATTTTATATAACCATTTTCAATTGGAAGTTTTATTAGCGTCTTTTGTTAGTTTGTAAAATCGTTTATATCACTGGAACTATAGCTGCCAATTACTTACTAATTGAAATGATTTGTGTATGCTTTCTCATAACTGTTCGCGGAGCAATAATTGAAAATTATCGTCGTTTGAAGCAAATTTCATGCAATTGAAAACGTGCTACTGTTGAATCTTCTTGGTTTGAATAGTAGAAGGTATACATTACGAATCCACAATGGCATAATATTATTTCTACCGAATTGTGAATAGAGAGTATAATGGTAGACAATTACTGTGCGGAACAATAGTATGCAAAGCGGAAAGAAAGAAACCGGTTTTCATTTCCACTACAAATTAAGCGAACGAATTCGATTAAATATTAACACTTTCCCGTTAGGTTTCCGGCGAGATATCACCGCGGTAATTGGCCGTTACGCAAATATTGGAACGGAAAATAACTGAATAATAATTCCTGCTCTATAACTCTTTGGTCTGTTACACATTTCGTTATAGTATTAGTTAATTATTATTATGAATGCAAGTTAACATGCTCATTGCGAATACAATTGAGGGGGTTGAAGTCATTGTTCTGCAATCACGTTTCAATCATTTTGAGAAGCAACGAGATTTATTAGATATGCAAAATTATAATAAATGCAAAATTGTCATATTCGATCTGGAAAAATATTTAATATTACTACAATAATAATAATATCACTGTATTATTGATATCACCGCCGTGTAGTACAGGAAACTGTCAGTTTTGAAAAAGAAAAAGAGCTGGTTATAGCTGTTGTCAAGTGTTGTCAAGTGTTGTCAAGGGTGGGCCAACAAAGTGAGTTCTATAAAAACGTAACAGGAAAAAGAAAATACATAATTTTGATACAGCCCTACAGTCTACTCTATATACAGGCTGAGCGAAATATACACAACTTTTCTTGTATGAAGGGAACCAGAAGAGCGCGTTACTGGTTTTCTTATAGATGGCGCTAGTGGGGTGAAAGCAATGTCAACTTATTTTTTTTTTAATGATGTGTTACATTTTTGCTTATTTTTGTATTATTTGCAACACTTTAGTGCTTAAATACGAGAGTAGTCATACCCTAATCCAGCGCTTCCCAACCGGTGCCTCGCGGAGCCCTAGGAGCGGAGCGGACCTATGCGTCTGACGTGGGCGGGAGAAGGACAGCGGAAGAAGGTTGGGAAACGCTGCCCTAATCCAAACAGTTTTTGAGATGGATTTATTTGTCTAAAAAATTGCATCTAAAGACACTAATAATTTCTCAACTGTTAGAAATTTAATTTAATTTAGAATGGATGAGTAATAAAGAAGTATGTACATCGAATGAACAATTTGCATCCCAAGAATATCGCCTTTTTGTCGTTTTTTCGAATAGTGCTTCTATTATCTAGAGTAAAAAAAAAGATTTTACTCAATAGTATGCTAGAGGTTGTGTGTCAAAAATATCTACATTCCAAAAATTTTACCATATACGTTTGTTCCAATAATAAACCAGGCAATAGAGATTTTTGCGTGACAAAAATACTAGCAGGAAGCCGACGATCCCAGGTCACGTGAAACAGTAGATGTATTGTGATGTGTTTCCTACTCGCAAATAACATTTCTTAATTTGTTATGAACAAAAAACCTAAAAAAATCGTGTTTTTTTCGTTTTTGGCTTGAAAAAGCTGAACCGATGGAGCCGATGTAGAGAATGAAAAGACGAAAAAAATGAACCCTACACGGAGTCGATTGAATTAATATTAACGGAGGAAATTCGGAAAAAAACGGAAAAATCTGCTTTTTTCAAAAATTCATAACTCCGCCATTCTCAAAGTTGTAGCGAAGGCTTTTCGCGTGAAAGTAGCGATGTGTCCGATGATATTGTCCGTAGCTTTTGCACAATTGCGATTTGAATATTTGTATGTAATATGATTCGGCGAGCCTAGATGCGTCGGAGGTGGTCCGATTTTAATTTTTTTTACGCATTTCGAAAGTAGAAGTATTGTGCTACAAAACGTCTATTCTGATTTTGCGTTAAGATGTTGCGAAATAGGTGACAAATGCTTGCAAACATGACCGAAAACTGCCGCGCGCTCCAAACCGGTCGGGTAGTGTAGCGAGTAGTTTATTACCCACTTAAACGGGTCTTTTCGAAAATCAGAATAGACGTTTTGTTGCTGTCCACGTCTAGTTTTCAAATCCGTTTTTTAAATTGCAATCGGACGACCTCCAACGCATCCAGCTCTCCGCAAAAATATTGCCAAAGAAGTTCAAATGAGGATTGTGCGAAAACTATTAATCCGACCGAATCCAGGTTTTGCACACTTAAAGTACATGTGAATAGCTACCACTGTCCAAAGTTTCAGCTGTTAATATTGGAAATGGCGGAGTTAAGAATTTGTTTAAAAAACCAAAATTTTCCGGTTTTTCCAGCTTTTCTCCAGTTCTAATTATCCGATCGGATCGTTTGACCTGTCATTCTCTTCGTTATTTAATTCTCTACACTTCATCCCGTTGCTCCATTAAGATTGCTTCAATAGTTTTCCTTTTACAATAAAAAAAGTAAAAAATAGGCAATTTTTTTGTTGATAATTGTTTATAAAAAATTAAAAAATGGCATTTTCGAGTAGGAAACATAGTGGGAATATACTACGGACTGTCTTGCACAGGATGGCACAGGCGGCTTTCTGCTAGTCTTTATGTCAAAAAGCAATCATTTGTAGCTCTATTGCTTGGCCTATAAGAAAATCTATATTTGTGGAGGAGAATTTGTTTATATCAGTATCAGTATTATGAACACGTTGTATGCAAAATATCTGTCATGTGTCTTGAAAGTGATAGAACTTTCCATTCTAAATGGAATTTTATCATAACTCACAATAAAACAAATTTCTACTAGTTGAGATGTAGTTTGTTTCTTAACATGATGTTTTTAGGCAAACAAGATAAATCAAAATCTGTAAGGCAAGGGTAGGACTACCATAGTACCTTTATGCACTAGAATGTTGCAAAGAATTGATAAATCTTAACGATAATGATAATGAAAAATAAAAAATATTGCGTTTGCTGATCGCTCCCATTATGGTTCCCATTGCGTGATTGCTGACACCTGCCAACGTCAGAGTGTCGTTTCACCCAAAATGCCCTTAAGAAAAACAAACTAATAACAAACAAAGTAGAGAACACCCCTACAACAAAAATCAATGAGGAGGTACAAAATTGCACGTGGTCATGAGAAGAAGCCGCTATGCCACAGAGAAAGGATGGAGAGGAGGTACCCTTCCCACTGCACGCCAAATTCTTGATAGGTGGCACCACTGGCATGATAGCCGCTTTCTGCGTCCACCCCATGGACTTCATGAAGACCAGAATGCAGATGTCAGGTTCAGGAGGCGAGAAAAAGTTATACGCGAGCAGTGGGCATGCCATTGTGCAGATCATTCGGAATGAGGGTTTTCTAGCTATATATAGTGGAGCATCTGCTTGCGTTTTGCGACAGGCGGTGTATACCACTATGATGTTCGGGTTGTATACCACTCTCTTCGGATGGTACTCACATGATGGCACTCATCCATCATTCCGCCGAAAGGCTATGTATGGTATGTTCTCAGGCCTATTTGCAGGCTTTTTATCCACACCTTTGGACCTTTGCATCGTCAGGATGGTCACAGACGGTGCAAAACCACCGGATCAGCAATTCAAGTACAAGCACGTCTTCAACGCTTTAGCGAGAATCAATAATGAGGAAGGTGGCATCCGAGGCTTGTACAGAGGTGCTGTACCAACCACCGTAAGAGCTATAGCTGTTAGTGGCTGTGTCCTCGCTACTTACTCCCAAACGAAGGAGTTTTTATTGCAGCGTACTGAATTAACCGAAGGCCTCCTTTTGCATTTCTATGTTTCGATCATTTCTGGATTTGTGACTTCAGTTGTTACTTTGCCTACTGATATTGTCAAGATGAGGGCACAAACACAAGCTGTTGAGCCGAAACTGTGTATTGGTGGCATCTTCCTTAGTATTTTGAGAAATGAGGGACCCAGCGCTTTCTGGAAGGGACTGACTCCGTATTTTGCACGGTTGATGCCGATCACTGTGATAACGTTTGTCCTAATGGAGCAACTGACGGTTTATTACCACATCTATGTCTTGGGTAATAAGAATGCTAAGAGTAACCTGTAGTCGAAGAATTATGTCACGTGCAATTTTGTAACACAAAAAAATATAAGTTTTTGGGCGAAATTTATTGTGATTTAGTAGTAAATTTACGGCAAAACTTTCGCCTAAACTAACAGCACCGAAGTGTTTATTATTAATTTAGCGCAGTGGCGCGATGCCTGGGGGAAGTTGGTGCAGTTAGTACATAAATATTTTCCTTTAATATTCGACAGAAACTTTCCAAAGTTACCCGAGAACTTCGGTAAGCCCGCGCCCTGATAAAAACCTACATTATCCTAAGCCCTTGTTAATTATTGACGTTGATATTGCTCTAGTACCTCGATATTACAATTTCTTGCGGATATATCGGGCAAAGTTACTCTCGGAAGTACTAAGACGATCAATAAACTGTAACGATTAAAGTTTTCCTAGTTAAAATGAACGAGCCAAGCGTCAACCGAGCTTCTCTATAATATATACATAATTACATTACAAGGCGATATTAATTCTGACGTGAGCAATCAATTGTTCTCGCGGAATTTAGGCATGGATTGCCGCTGTCAGACACTCAGAAGGATAACGCTAAGATTTATTGTTCTGTTATTACGCATTAATCACCCAGCTCAAGGAGCTTAACATATGTAATGTTAATTAATTGCTGGAAGCTGTTAGGCGTGACGGGTGTATACGGAAAATAAACACGGGCATTTAGGTAATAGCAAATGCAGATGAAGAATAACAGAATGTGGGTCTTGCTATTATGTATTTTGAGTTAAGACTAGTGAAACAATTGGGTTGTTTCCCATGTCTCTTTGGTATGGTAGAGTCGTGTCGTATTGCATCTGTGCCTTTCGATATACTTTGACCTAGAAGATCTTTTGTATTTCCCTCCTTTGGTATTGAGTTTTTTGGCTCAATGATGGCGGCTCTCAAGTGTAACTGTCTTGTGCGCATTAGAGCCTTACATTCACACATTAGATGTAACGCTGTCTCGGGTGCCCCGCCGCAGAATCTAGATTCTGCGTTGCTCGATTTTTTTTTTGACATGACATCTCAATGGACAATGTCCAGCGGGGAGACCTGAATTCAGTCGTAAGTCCGTTTTTTTTTTGTAGCTGGAGATACTGTTTGGCCTTGGAGTCTGAGAAGGTTATGGTCGTAGACAATTGATATCGTGTAGAGGTGTGCGGTATTGTATTGTCTCCATTGCACCAGTACGGCATTGCCCCTGTAATGTCCAACCTTGAGCATTACACTTTTGTCAGAATTGTCGTTTGTCTATTGGGCAATAAGTTGACTACAGGCTACTCTTACCATTTTGTGAGATGCTTTCTCAGTGGACAATGTCCAGTAAGGAGACCTGTAATCAGTAATAAGTCCGTTTTTCTAGATGGAGATACTGTTTGTCATTGGAGCCAGAGCAGGTTATGGTAGCCGTTCCTTGTCTCATGCCAGTAAATGCTTCCCAGTAAGCTCGTTTAGCTTTATCTTCCCAGTTTTCTACCATTTTTCGAATGTGGCTGTTATTGATACCACAACAATGTTCATGTCCCTAAATGGAAGTCTTAGAGCCTTCTCTGGCTAGGATGTCGGCTGATTCTTTGCCTTCCACCCCTGAATACCCCAGTGCCCATATCAGTGACACCTTGTTTTCTTTGGTTAGTTTATTCAGGAATAACTTGTCGTCCCACACAATGTTGGACTTGTAGGCCCTCAATTGTAGCGCTTACAACGCCGCCTGACTGTCTGAGTATATGTAGATGTTTACCCCTCGTATGTTCCTATGGGTACATGCGGGTACATTCCTGGGTACATATTGTTACGAAGTAAATTAAAATGAGTTTATCATTATGTTCGAATAGAGTTATAGAAGAACAAAGCCAATGACCCGAATTGCTCAATACTTGCAATTCCCAAGTATGGGTTCCAGACGCCGCGTTTGCACAAAAATCAAGTGAACAACCTGGACGCTTGGTAACCTAATTAATGGTAGTGACGTATTTGGACAATTTTGATATAAGTAGCAGTATAGCGGAGTATCAAAGATGATTGTATTTTGTCTGTATTAACGAGTAAGACATTCGACACCCGTACGAGAAGGCAGTGACCTTGCCTTCTCAGCTGTTTTCTTGGACTGGATTGCGAACAATTATACAGGCATGTAAAACCAGTGTGAGTTTTAATTATATCCACCCTGACCTGGACCCATCACAATCACGAGCTACGTAACATGGTGGAGGCGCAAAATGATCCCAAGGAAAAACAACAACGGCTCAGGTCAGGGTGGCAAGCAACAAGAGCAGTGAGATAAGAAATGAAGGAAGAGGAATAATTCCAATGAAGAATTAAGCGTGGAATCGACGAGGAGGAAGATTGTGATGGGTGTCTATCTGCAGATTCCTGTTAAATTTCTCCACCTTGCCCCCAAGGAGAAATTCGCTGGAATTAACACCATCCAAGAAAGTACACCCGGACAACGCTCAACTCTTCGTCATAGAAATAAGTTAGTACTTATTTTTTTAGTTTTATTGTGAAGGTTGATGCCGCCGTTGCTGTAAGGAGTAATATGCGTTTGCCCGTTCTCAATTCGAGTAATGCATTTGCCTCGTACAGGGTCACGATGGGATGAATATACGGGTGAACGGTCATCTACAAGAAGCGGTCGACACATGACGCATCGGGGTACCAGCATAATTAAGTTATATGCGAATTTTGAGGTTGCCAATACCGCCAGAGGAAGTTGCCGATGCAGACTGGAGGGGATTTGGCGCTACGGATTCTACCGAACCACCCCGAACGGGACAATGGGTGTCTCGACCAGTCTGAGGAGAAGAAACACACAAATCGACTAGAGAGGAACGGTCCTATGGATTCTACCAAAGCACCTCGCACGGGGCAAGGTGTCCCGACTAGTCCAAGTGAAAGTAGAAGGAGACGAAGACTTAGGAGAATTCTAAGAGGCAACAGGAGATGATTCTGAAATAAGAATCTGGGTACACGGTCAAAGCCGACAGTAATGGTGTCCCTTAAGTAGATGACCATCACAATTCTGGAAGAAGAAGGTTGGCAGGAGCACCCAAATACCAGCCAAATGAATGAGAACGAGGCAAATCGCATACGATACCAGCACAACGACTTTGAAATTTTGTGCGTTTTGATTTTATTTGTATGTGTGTTGCAGGGTTGTTTTTTCCTTTTTGTTTTTTTTCTGTATGTGAAATAATTTTTGAATTTTAGTATGTGCTTTTTCTGATTTCACTTGTTTTGTATGTCCAATAAAATATTTTGTTGTTGTTTTTTTTGCTGCTCCGCTCTGTGGCTATAGACTTTGTTCAGATTATGGCATTGCTCTGGGCATTGCTCTCAATTATACACGCATGTAAATCCAGTGTGCTGAGCTACGTAACAATATTATGTCAATAGCATGAGCTTCAGCCATGAATATGGTTCTAATATAACCCATGGCTTTGGATGAAGATATATCTGGTCCACTAACGCTTACCCCCACACGCTGTGAACCACAGCTGTGGGCAACCCCCTCCTGTGAACCACAGCGATGAGGAGTTTCTGATCTGTCTGAGCCTATGTACTTGTGGCATTTTCTCCGACTAGTTCTACTGACCCATGAAAGTCGTAGACAGCTGACAAAGTGCAGAGGTGTTAGGTATAGTATTGCCTCAATTGCACCAATACGGCATTACCCCTGTAATGCCCAAGCTTATGCCGTTTTCCCTTTTGTCAGTTTTATCGTTTTACTATCTGGCAGTAGTTATTAATATAGTATTGTTTATTTCTTTTTTTCTGAAGACAGGATAATCCGTCAATAACAAGAATTTATTTGAAATACGTACTTTAATATAAACGTAAGGCATAAAACTCACCGATGCGATACGCGACAGTCGATATGTTTCTATAGAAACATACAGGCTGTCGCGTATGGCTTGTCGCTTATCGCATAGGTGAGTTTTCTGCCTTAATCTACAGGTTACTCTTAGCATTCTTATTCTCTAACACAAATAAGTGATAATAGTACGTTAGCCTTTCAATGAAGACGAATGACAGCACCGAGAATGGTATAAATCTACTAAAAAACGGCGTCAGGCCCTTCCAAAAGGCCAGCGGCCCCTCATTGCGCATTATAGTAAAGACTATGTCGCCGAGCCCGACCTTCTTATCACCGGCCGTTAACGCTTGTGCCCTAGTCTTGATGATATCCGTAGGCAATGTAAGTATGGCGGTGATAAACCCTGAAATTATCGCACCATAAAAATGCATGAAAAGATCGTCGGGTTGACCACGCTCTACAAAGAACTCCTTGACTTGAGAGTAACTGACCAAAAGGCAACCGCTGACAGCCATGCCTCTTATAGTGGATGGTACACCAGTTTTGTATAATCCAGTGATGCCACCTTCTTCTCTATAGATTCTTTTTAGGGCGTCCATGGCGCATTTGTACTTGTATTGCTCATTTGGAGGTTTGAACCCGTCAGTAATCAGTCGGACGAGACATTGGTCTAAAGGTGTGCAGACAAAACCAGCGCATAAACCTGAGGTCATACCGCACAATACTTTGGTGCCGAAGGGTGGGTTACCATCTACTGAGGCCCAGCCGAAGAGAGTGGTATACATCCCATACAGGATGGTCGAATACACTCCATGTCGTAGGAGGCAAGCAGTCCCTCCGTCATATATAGCTATAACACCCTCGTTTCTGATGATTTGAGCCACGGCGTTACCACTGCTCGAGTATGTCTTTATTCGACCTCCTTTACCGGACATCTGCATTCTGGTCTTGGCAAAGTCCATGGGGTGGACGACGAAAGCGGCCAGCATTCCACCAATGCCACCTACTTGGAATTTTGCAATCGTTGGAAACGGCTCCTCTTCTTCTTTATCTTTCCTTTTCTGTGACATCGCATTTTTTATGGTGATGGTTTTTTGGTCTTTACTTGCGATTCATTTTAGAACTGGTAATTTTGGGTACGACATAAACTATGAAAGTGACAGGTGTCGGTAGGACATATTCCTGACAAGAGAATTCGGGATTTTCTCATTTCAAGTTGGGAGATTTGTCAAAAATTACAATTGATCAGGAAGATCAGATCTATGTAACAGATTTTGTGGATACTTGTTATCTGGGACATCAGGAGTCTTAATCTGGAGTCTACAGCCGTTTTCAGATGATACATAGGAGTGGAATATATAAGAAAAACCATACAGCAAAAAAAATAAAGAAATTAAAAATTAAAAACAATAATAAAACCTACCACAGGAAGCGGGGGTTGTTCTGGATACACTATACGACTTTTTTTAATGTTTTTAAATATTTTTAATTTTTTTAAAATTTTTTTAATTATTTTGCTTCCCAGGTGTTTTCCTTATACAGGATTATTATAAATGATTGTAGCCGAAGTAGGCGCTGAGATCCATTGTAAAAACTTTTGTTTTCCGCTTCGTTTGAACTGAATACTACTATGATACTACTGTTCTATACTCAACTGTTAAATTGGTTGCATAACCTAATGTAAGTTTGATACTTGATTATGTAAAGCGGCAGAAATGTAGTAACATGGGCATGACCTACTTCGACTACAATAATTTATAATGACCTTTATATTTCATCTCTATATATCGTCTGAACTTAATAAAAACTAAACCTTTTTACTTTCTCATACGCAGTATGTAAAGTATTGTAACCGTGCCAAAAAAAAATTTTGAGATTTTAGCGGAAATATGTCTTTTTGGGTCCCCTGAACATTTTTGACCAAGGTACAAAAAAATGTCTGTGTGTGTGTGTGTGTGTGTGGATGTGTGTGTGTGTACCCGTTTTTTTGTGGCGACGATTCCGGAGAAACTACTAAAGGTATCGGGACGAAACTTCATATTTAGAAGTTTCATAACCAAACTTAGAGCTGAAAAGCTTTCTGTTGAAAAGGGTCCAAAGGAACTGGAGGTTTAGTTTTAGCATTTTTGAAAGATTTTGCAAATAACCCGCCATTTCTGGAATTTCGTCGAAATAGTTACATAATAAATTAAAGATGAGGAAATTCTGAATAAGTTATGAATATGAAATTTTTTGGTAGAATCAATAGTTTAGTTGCATGAGCAAATTCTATTTCATCGAGATCGGTCGTACTGCATTAAAGCTAGTAGCCAGGATATGTCAGAAATTTTGATTCTAATGACAGTAATGGCACTAATGACAACGCTAATGTTTTGACAATAACGTCTGTCAATATGAGCTGCGTTCGGATATTGTAATACACTTTTTACACCCAATAACACGTAAGTGTCATTTGGACGGTGTACCCGGTGTCAACGGAGTACAATATCCGAACGCAGCTTTAATCGACATATCTGTCTAGTTCTACTAGTTTTATTTTAATGCAGACATGGCCGATCTCGATCAAATAGAATTTTATGCAGCTAAACTATTAATCTTATATATAGTATGATAAAGTCATGTGCCTGGCCACATCAGATTTTTTTAAATACTGCCGCGTAGTTTAATAAAGGTAGTGACATATTTCTTGCGTTTAATCCCTTCAATGCCATTTACTAAGCACGTCCAGCCAAATGGGGTTAGGCACACCAAGTTATTATGAAAGTACATAATATATTCTTCTATAATTGAGAAAAAAATATTAAGATACGTTGTAACTGTAGTGCTCTATCCTGTTTATAAGAATACTAATTTACCACTTTAAGAATACTATTTACCCCATATTCCCACATTTGTGGGAATATGGGGTAAGATAGACTCATTATGATTACAGCACATATTCCTTGATAATGGAGAAACACATCATTTAAATTTATTGTGGGGGTACTGGCCTACCCAATATTAATCAATAAATAGCCGAAGTAAACACTTTTTGAACCGATTTGCTTAGGCACACCATCAACATTATTTTACATCACATTTTTTTAGATTGCTAAAAACATTGTGTATTGAATGAAATTTAGACAATAATAATTAAAATTTAATTTAAAAGTCACTTGCTGTCATTGTATCAATATTAATATTAAGTAGAAATAAATCTCCTTCTGCTTCTGTGTTCAGTGTATGGAGTTTTATTTCAATTTATTATTTAGACACTTGTTCCACGAAGCGTTACATCAAATTAAATATTAATGTTGTTACAATACTAATGAATATTATGTTTGATTATTAATATCAATATGTATTAGTTTTTCTTTTTTGTAATCGACTTGCTCTATGCGTTACGCTGTTTGAATAAACATTTCTTTATATTTCACAAACATTTTTATTAAGCTCACAGCATATTTGCTAGGTCCCACCCCTTTTACATGTGTAACTGTCATATACAAAAATTCCATTAAATGTTTCTTGGCATACTTACCCATCTGATGTCTATCAGTAAAAAGTTTTAATATTTTTTTAGTCCCAGCAAATTTCAGAATACAGTCTGTCATGTTCATGAATATTTAAAAGTTCGAAAGTTTAGCCGCAAAAAAATCGCTTCGATAGCAGTATTTAAATTAAAATGCATGAATTTCGACTTTCCATTAAAGAGGCATGATCAAAAGCGCCAGTTCCCAACTTATCCGGACGAAATTGGAAATTGTGTTATCGGCATTCTTGATTGATAAATATGGGAGATAAGCACTTGTACCGAACGTCTCGAAGTTAGCCAAAACTCACTTTGAGTTAAGCGATGTTTGTGCGAAGTTTGCCACTCTGGTAATGTGTACGTCATCAGCTTCCATTATTAATATGGCTGCCACAAGTTTACAACAACATTTACATTGTGGTGATCCGTCACGAAGACAAAGGAAACGTTATATCCGGTTTTTGAACTGAGGAAATGGGGTAATCTAGAAAATTACTATTAGATTATTGTAGCATATGAATAGAGAAAATTCAATAGTGGATGATTAAACTAAAAACAATGAAAACCAAATCAGGAAAAGGGAAAAGCTAATACTGCCCGTTATTAACAATTAGTCTAAAGTAAGATTACAAGCTATTACAAATCTTTGCTTGCGGTTTTTAGTTTTTAGGAAAACTATCAAATTTCTTGTCCGTTGAGGTTAATGTGTTAATGTTAATGTGTAAAAAGAAGCTGTAGTTATCAACAGACACTAAACTGAGATTAAATTGAATATAAAATAGCTTCACGAGGAATGTTTGCGAATCTCAGAAAACCGAGACGAAATTTGTGATTTAGATGACAAATGGCCTATCTGCAAAGAACGAGATTTGAAATAATTGAGGATTTGTAAGAAAACATAAAATACTTTATTTTATTGTTTCTTGTCCGAAATGCATGAGATTTTGACAACTTGCAAATAGAATGTGCAAGAATCCGAAAAACATGATTGTTTTATATCCTAAGTAGCGTTTTTAACACCTTGACTTGGTAAATATTTTGATTTATTACGGCAATGATTATAAAAATTGAAATTTAGTTACCATTTTTATTTAAGCATTTAAAATGTCAAAAGGAAATAAAAAAGCAACGAGTTGTGCAGTTTTTATAAACTAGGCGTATTAGTTTGATTGCCGAAGCGAGCATAGGCCCAATATTTTTAAAACCTTTCTGGCTAACGTAGTTAGTATGGAGAAAACGGAAACAAGGAAAGCAAAAAGGCACAAGATCATTTTATATACCTATATTATTACTTTAGCCCATTTACTTCTGTACAGTTTATTTTTAAGGTAGATACGATCTTCTGTTTTACCAAACCTACCTTATTTGAGTTTAAGATGAGATGAACTGGGTATACCGGGTGACCCACGGCATAGGTACTCCCGTTTATTTTTTCTTTATAAAGCTGGACGAATGAAATTTGGGGAAGTGTTAATAGACAGAAAATGCCACTCTTTGGGATACTCTTGAGGTTAATATGACTTCCGCGTTTTCCGGAAATGACGTCATCATGGAATTTTTAAATTGCAAATTTTTAAAATGACATTATGAACACAAAAACACATCGATCGTCAATTTTGATCACCGAGGCAACGCAAAAATAACTTTTTTGTGTATTAATCTACGTGGCTATGAATTGGTGAAAATAGTCGAAAATTATCAAATAAACACTAACTAAATCGATTTTGGCCGACATTGCATTACTGGCGCCCTCTAGCGTGATTTAATTGGTTTTTGGCCAGTGAGTAATTTTTTTCACGGGTACCCAATGGATAATAATAATAATATAATAATAAAGTATCTTTATTTATAGGTTGCAATACACAAGCCACAAATAGTGTCACAAAAAAATATTCATTTGGTATAATTAAATAAATACAAATTAATAGAAATCGTTTACATGATAAGGCTCTAAAGTGCACAAGTACGAGAACAGTTCTTTACGAATTGCAAGTGGATGATTTAAGTTTTTTATGAAAGAGGGAACACTGTTTCACAATTTGAGACAAGAGTACACAGCTCCACGGGGATACTTTGATAGTCTGTGCCTAGGAAGAATATAATGCTGGCCATGCCTACAGTTGTAAAAGTTATCACTTTCTTATCACGTTCGCGGAAATAATGAGGATTTTTCAGTAGGAAAGAAATGTCGAAAAAAAAATGTAGAAAAAAAAATGTAGAAAACATCTTTCCGATTACAATGACACCAAATACCTACTTGATATTTTGTTGACATTCGTATCGTACAAATGTTGTTAGAAGCAAGGAAATCGAAAAAAATATTGACCTAATGATCAAAGTCAGCGTGCAAGTCAAAGTCATTCAATGGGCTACTCGAAGGAAGTACCCTGATTATTCGAGGAAAAACATTTTTCCGACACAATGATCCCAAATTCCTTCGAGTAGTCCATTGAGTGACTTTGACTTGTACGCTGACTTTGATTATTAGGTCAATCCTTTTTTTGGTTTCCTTACTTCTAACAACATTTGTACGCTACGAATTTCAACAAAATATCAAGTATTTGATATCATTGCAATCGGAAAGATGTTTTCTATCGAATAATCACTGTGTGGCCATTGGGTACCCGTGAAAAAAATCACTCACTTGCCAAAAATCAATTAAATCACGCTAGAAGGCGCCGGTAATGCAATGTCGGCCAAAATCGATTTAGTTAGTGCTTATTTGACAATTTTCGAATATTTTCACCAATTCATAGCCACCTAGATTCATACACAAGAAAGTTATTTTTGCATTGCCTTGGTGATAAAAATTGACGATCGATATATTTTCGTGCTCAGAATGTCATCCTGATTGAAAATATCACACAAAGAATATTATGTGCTATTTAGAACTTCAATGATGACGTCATTTCCGGAAAAAAACGGAAGTTATATTAACCTCAAGAGTATCCCAAATAATGGCATTTTTTTGTCTATTAATACTTTCCCAAATTTTATTCGGCCAGCTTTATAAACAAAAGGAATAAACGGGAGTACCTATGCCGTGGGTCACCCGGTATGTTTCAAAAACCGGAACTGTTTCAAACGTATTTGTTTAGCTTGTGAATGTCTTCTTCTGTCCGAAAATATTTACAACATAATTCCCGGGAACTGGTACTCGGACACACAAATATTATGGTTATTAAATACCGGAAGTTAAACTCAATCCCTAGTAAGAGCATTCAGACCCATTGTACTGGCTAATTATGTCCAGTTTGTCAAAAATTCAGGACCTGGTTAATAAATATTAATGTTTGAAAAACAGCCAGTTTTTTTGGTCAAAATCAAAAGTCAGCTAAATCCATATTATATGTAAGATAATAATAATAATAAATTCTTTGTTGAAGAAAGGAAACGCATAACGTATAGTATAAATAACAAAAAAAAAACTTAAATGCACTGTAACATGTTTGTTTCCTTAAAAATTTAAATTGATTTAATATCTTCTGGGTTATTTTCTTGAAATCGATTACGAACCATGTTTAATTATAATCGAAAATCAACTCCCTATTACGCAAAGAGAGCATCCCTAATTTTGTAATAATAGAGATATCCCAATATTCAGTACATATTTGAGTAAAGTCATTCGGATTCAAATGTTAAATGCCAACGGCAGCGTTCAAATTCAGGTCCCTCATGGCCAATTAAGCCAAGCTGTGCTAAAATATCACCGCGGTCAGATGATAGGCATTTCCCGACAGAAATATCTCCAATTAGGTCCTTTTCACAAATTGCTACTGCTATCGCCGGTGGAGTGTTGTGGTGAAATTCCGTATTTGGTCCAACACGAGAATGTACCACACACAGTGCATCTGCCGTACTCGTTCGCTGTTCGGAAACTATTTGAATACATTATTCTCAACTGTGGACGGACGCGGATGTGTTCAGCCAGCTCTCGCTTATACGCCCAACTAATGTACTCTTTGTACTTTGCATTTTAAATCATGCGAACCGAAACTATAATTAACCTAGGGTTAATTTATGTAGTATTGCCGGGTTTAATTTAGCAATCTCTGTGGTGCGTTTCAACTAATGAAATTATTCAGATTGATTTTGTCGGTATATATGTTACGAAAAAACAAAAAAATTCAGGGTACTAGTTTTTTTTTCACGTAGTACAAATGTTTTTGTTTACCAATAACCATCTCTCTTAATTCTGGTTATATTATTTATTGAATAACTGCCGAGCAACTGGTTCAGTTGACTGATCCTTTGATTTGAAAGGTACTTTTGAATTTCTGATACACTTTGTACAGGGCGATTCCTAGCTACCTCAATCAGTTAAGAAATGTCAAACGTTGGAATGAGGAATTATAATCAGAATACTACAAAACTATGACCTATACATTAGGGTGGTTCAAAAATGCATTGCAAAAATTTTTGTGATGATACAAAGCAACGATCCCCCCAATTCGTTTCCACATCCAAAAAAAGTGGACACGTATTTTTTCTTTTTTCGAAATTTTGATTTTTAATGGTGCCTATCGATGCATCAAATTTACATAAGAAAATGCATGGGAAAAAGACATTTTTTGGTATTTTTCGAATAATTTTTCGGTGTTTGGGAAAACTTAAGATTAAAGTTATAGGACTTGTAGAGGACTTTCCAATGAAGAATTTGAGCTATTATACATATGGCTTTGACGCCCCCAACCCACCCCACAGTGCCCTGAAAACTATGCTTAAATGAAAAATGTACATTCTTCAGAAAATTTACCGTTCTAATCACTTCATTCTCTTTTTTCTCATAGAAATCATTACTATAAGTCTAGTTGAATGTTTATAAACATTTGTCAGGTAATTCCCATTTGTTTAAACAAATTCCATTTGTTTAAATAATTCGCTTTTCTCGAAACTCCGTCGGACATCTGTTTTCTGAGTTCGAAATGGCAGTTTATTATCTTAGAGTGACATTATTCAGTAAACAAATTCTGCCTTAAACTATCAATGATTATTAATTTTCAACTGTTGTTCTAATTATGGTAGAAGTCAGGTTTTTTGTGAATATAACTTATAAATTTCATCTTCGAGGTATCTTGCCTATGTTATTAGCTAATAAACCCATATTTGTTTAAACAAATTCCATTTGTTTAAACAATTTTTTTGCAATTCTCCTAACATTCATTTTTTTTAGATCGGTCTGGTCAACTGTTATTGTCAAGTGACATCATTTATATTTTGGGATAATTTCCTTTGTTTAAATATTAAAATATTATTCAAATGCATAATGGTGATATACAGGTGGTATGTAAATTTTAAAATAAATTACAAACTACAGCCACAACCTGGATTTGAACCAGGGACCTGGGACCTGGGAAAAATATTATTCGTTTTCAATATCATTTATTCGAAAAAATTGCATTTATTAAAAATCCTTTTTTCGGGAAATTGGGGAGTTACATTTCTTTTAAAAATATTAAATTTTCCACCATAATTAGAAAAAAGTTGAAAATGAATAATAATTTATTGTTTAAACAATAGGAGGAATTTTTTAATGAATAATGTCACTCTGAGATAATAAACTGCCATTTCGAACTCAGAAAACAGAATTCAGACGGATTTTCGAGAAAAACGAATTATTTAAACACCTAAAAATTTGTTTAAACAAATGGAAATTAACTGACAAATGTTTATAGGCATCCCACTGGACTTATAATAATGATTTCTATGAGAAAGGAAGAGAATGAAATAATTAGAAGGGTCAATTTTCTGAAGAATCTACATTTTTTTCATTTAAGGGTTTTTTTCAGGGCATTGTGGGGTGGGTTGGGGGCATCAAATCCATATGTATGATAGGTCAAATTCTTCCTTGGAAAGTCCTCTACAAGTCCTATAACTTTAGTCTTAAGTTTTCTCAAACCCCGAACAATTATTCGAAAAATACCAAAAATTGTCTGTTTCCCATGCATTTTCTTATGTAAATTTGAGGCCTCGACAGGCACCATTAAGAATCGAAATTTCGAAAAAAGAAAAAATACGTGTCCACTTTTTTTGGATTTGGAAACGATTTAGGGGGATCGTTGCTTTCTAAATAAAAATACCCAATTTGAACCACCCTAATGTACATATTATTTTTGATTATTGCTTTTATATGCGATTTGATTTCTTTTTGTAAAAAGTATAAAAAATGATTTCTAGCATGCTGTTCAGCACTCATTCTCTGACATTTTTGTTGTTTTAGAACTAATACACAGCAGATTCGAAAGCAGTCACAAAAATATAATTCTTTGAAAATTTGTTTTATTTTAACATTCGACTCAATCATCTTCTTCTATCATGAATTTTAAAATTATGTTTATTTTACGGTATTATCTTTATTTCGCAGATGTGTTTATTTTAAGCTGAATAACAGAACAGACTAGATTCTAGAATTTTTTATATCAAAATCTTTTAAATTTATTTATTTTTAATTATAAACAGCAGTGCTATTGACCACAGTCGAAAATAAATCTAATAATGCTATATTTAAAAAATAATATTTCTTATTCTTTTCTTTCTAGCTGAGTTGTCATATCTAAATGAAAAATACCAGGATAACTTGGTAAGTTATTTTAAAAGATTTCCCATTTAGTGTAGTTTATAAAATAGTATAACACTTGCTGATTTATTATAGAAAAAATGATATTGCTATTTTACTGCAAAATGAGCTCATTTTGAAGTTATTTCATTAATAGAAATTTGATTAAAAACAATTTTGAAGCCACATTGACCTTGAACATTTGGCAGTTTATTTGGTGACAAAATTCATAATAGTGTCAATATCAAAAAACTTACGACATTTTACTAAGGTCATATTTAGATATTCTGGTCAGACATCAGTTGGCCATCAGCCCTCCACGGCATGCCGTTCAGTTTTGGGACCACCTGTATATTAAAAACGAAGAAAAACCCACAAAAATCGGCATTACTCGCTAATAACTCGCTATACGTGATCAGTGTTTAAAGTTTTGAGAATCCGGTTATCGCGTAGTCACTTTTTATACCGTTTTTGTGACCATTGACGTAATACTTTTTGTGGAATCAATGCTATATTTGCTAGTCTTGAGTTTTGCGAGCGTTTTTTTTTGGAAGCTTGCTTCAAAAACATTTTTTTGACATATTTATATATGTACATTGATGCAGTTCAACATTGAAGTAGCAAGAACAACTTGTGTAAAAAATGATTTTGAAGCAAGCTTTCAAAAAAGCGCTCTCAAACTCAAAACTGGCAGAAATGAGATTGGTTTTGACTGGTTTTCTTTGTCCATTTTGTTTCGAATAAAGCAGATAAAATCTATAACTTGAAGACATTATTATCAGTCCTCGCCACTAATGTTTGTAAGAGTTATCACGTAGTCAATTTTTTTAAATAGCAACCTTACAAATTAGTTACTTGGGTATAATCTGGGTACTTAATTTATTATCACAATTAGACAAAGTAAGAAAATAAAATGTTTGTTTGAAATTCGCATATTATATAATTGGATTACTTTGGGCATTTAATTCTTCTTATGATTTTATTTATGACGATGCCATGATGTAAGCAATTGAAAATGTTATAGATTATAGATGAAGTCTTTATACAGAATAGAGATTAAAAAATTCTATCGAACTAGGATACAAAATGTAGGTTGCCATTAAAAAAGCTCTCAATGACATCAATACTCTTCAAAAAATTGATGGAAACGTAGCTACTGCAAACGTCAGGTTCGTTGGTTTCTTCCTTTTCTTGGATTATTCTGTTTTTGGCCGTTTGCATGGTTGATACATCTTTTTTAGATTTCTCTTTCAGTATAAACTTTTTTCCGTCTTTTCCAACAATCTTTTTCTTTTTCTAAAAAACTTAACCATTTTTTCTCGACCTTTTTAGTTTTTTCGCAGTTGCGTTCATATTTACAACCATAAATGCCTACATTACCGTTAGCACTTGAAATGTTTATGTACTCTGCATATATCAAATATGAAAGCGCATTTTATGTCATGTGACGGGTGTGACACTGCGTAAGTACATTTTAAAGCGGGTTATTAATCAAGAAGACAATTTATCAATACGTTTTTACTTCTCTTCTTTCGTTAGCGTGCAATTTGTACACTTGACTTAATTATTCTAAACTATTCAAATAAAATACCAACAGTCCAGAATAATTTATGATTGTGGAGATACTTTATCACCTGCTTAGTGCTTATACCACAATTTCCAAAGGCGTTTCCTTCCCCGTGGAATACAGACTTCGATCAACATCCTTCTTTTTACGGCCCCTCGCGTTTAAAGGATTAGCATAGCGCCCTTACTTCGATAATATTATCTATGCAGACCCTTATCGATTTCGCACCGTCCCATAAGGCCGGCCATGAATATGGGAAGGTGTCTAACACTGGATATATAGCTAGATAAGTATATATGACGGACTCACCTCGAATTCTTCGCACCACACTGAGAACCACTTAATGTCCCTAAGGGTCTTGCCCTCGGGTAAGGTGAGCGTGACCCCTTCCTTTCTGTATCGGCGGAGGACGTCCCCGCTGTTATTCTCGTCCCTTATCCTGAATCCTTGGTTGCCGACGCTCTTTGTAGTGCCCGCCCAGAAGTACGCCGCTGGAAATATTTAAGAAAACTTGTCAGCGACACTGCTCTGGCCCTAAATTGAACGGAAGCCGTGCGGATGACAATGAATTTGATAACGTCGTCGGCGTCCGCGTCGGCCGGCGTCGACTCGGCTCACTTTGATTTTTGCCGGGGATAAATAAATGGCCGACGCCTTTGTGTTTGAGTTATTTCTTTTTTGTCTGCGTTCTTCGAGATATTGGTAATCAATTGACCTTTGAGGAATTTCGTCGGAGATGTGATTTAGGATTTGATAATATTTTCTGGCTTATTCAGGAATACAAGCGAATCAGGAATGGATTATTTGAAATATAAATTTAACAATCGTTTTGGTTCAGTGATGGTTTCTTTAAACCTTTCAACCCTGCCTTGATTAGTCGTTTTGTTTCTGAAATATAAAAAATAATGTTTCTTTGTTCATTGTCTTATAACTTCTTAAGGAAGCTTATATCTTAATAAGTATATGTATAATGGTACGGCCACATGTTGGTATGGGCAAACATTCTCAAACACCTCGTCACATTAGCTGCGAGCTATGCTCACAGAAACGTCGCGAACATAGCGTACGGTCAGTGTGGCCGTACCATTACTTTGGCATATTTGGTTTAATCGGTCTCATTTCACATCAAGATGCTACGTTTCAGCTGGGGTCCATTAATCACTTAATGACGGACAGCCTGTATACTAAAATAAAACTGCTGTTATAAAAAGCTGTAACTTTTGCATATTGATATTAAATTATGTTCATAGTAAGTTCACAAACGGCTCTATCAGCAAAAATAACGCTGATGATTAGTCTCGGATTATTATAATTGAACCTTCGAAACCATTGTTTGTCGAAACCATGTCAAAATTTTTGCAACTAAAAAAATAATTGAAAAATTATTAAATGGTTTATTTATTATTTTGTCCTAACTGATCATAAAGTGACATTTTACATCTTAGATACAGGGACGAAAACAGCTTCTTTTTGCGGCCTAGGACAATAAAGTTTCTTATTGCGCCCTAGGGCATAATAAAGACTACCTATGTCATATATATCAAATATCCTCCAGACTGATAACCACAAAAGGGAGAGAGCTGAGAAACGCAATCCAAGAAAGAGGATATCGATTCCATTTCACAGGTAAGCCAACCTATTGGCCTACTGAGCAGGACAAAACCCCGGATCTTTTAGACTTCTTTATAACAAGAAAATTTTCGCCGAACTTCATTGATATTGAGGAGAACTTTGATCTGGACTCTGATCACTCTGCAATACTAATGACTCTAAGCGAAAGCATAATCAAAAAGGAATGTACCCCAACCTTGACCAATAAAACTACAGACTGGGTAAGCTTTAAAATAGAGCTTAAAAACACTGTACAGCTAAACATCCAGCTTAAAACCAGAGATCAGCTCGACGTAGAAGCCGAGAAATTCATCAACACCATCCAGAAAGCCGCTTGGAACAACACTAAAGAAATCACCCACAGAACTATTGGAAATAATTATCCTATGGAAATTAGAGAAATGGTCAAGCAAAAAATACAAGCTAGAAGAAGATGGCAACAGTCACGAGATCCAGCTGACAAAACCATACTTAATAATAAATCCCAACAACTTAAACGCGAAATTCAAAAACTAAAAGAGGCATCATTGGAATCCTTCTTAACCAAATTGACTCCCGATAAAGAAACAGATTACTCGCTGTGGAAAGCAGTGAGGAAATACAAGTGGCCAGTGGCCCATGTCCCACCTATAAGACGAAGAGACGGTACCTGGGCAAGAGACAATAAACAGAAGGCTGAAATTTTTGCAGAACATCTAACAGAAATCTTCCAGCCACACAACATCGAATCAGAGCCAATCACGAATGAAGATATAACCTATGATGAAGAAGCCATACAGCTAGTTACTCCAAAGGAAGTTGCCAGAGAAATCAAGACAAACCTGAATCCAAAGAACGCACCTGGATATGATCTTATCACAGGAGAAGTTCTTAAGCAATTACCTAAGAAAGGTATTGTTATGCTGACATACCTAATAAATGCATCGTTCAGATTAAAATACGTCCCACATGTCTGGAAAGTAGCAGAAGTTATCATGATACCAAAACTAGGCAAACCACCGACCGAGGCCAAATCATATCATATACCAATGATATCGAAAGTCTTTGAAAAGTTGCTTCTAAAAAGAATGAAACCTATCATTGAGAGAAAAGAACTAATTCCTAATCACCAATTTGGTTTTAGAGAAAAGCATTCCACTATAGATCAAGTCCATAGAATAACAGATATCATAGGGAAAGCATTAGAAGAAAAGCTTATTTGCTCAACAATATTTCTTGATGTGACACAAGCTTTCGATAAGGTTTGGCACGAAGGATTGATACACAAACTAAAGAGTATGCTACCTTTACAATACGTCGAGCTGCTAACATCCTATATATCTGATAGACTATTCAGAATAAAACAGATCGATGAATATTCGGAACTAAAAGAAGTCAAAGCTGGGGTACCCCAGGGTAGTGTATTGGGACCAATTCTCTATCTACTATATACAAGTGACCTTCCACAGATGGAAAATGTAACAGTCGCCACATTCGCAGATGACACGGCTCTAATGGCAGTGGGATCAACTATTGGTAAATCTACCAGGAATCTTCAACAAGCTAGTAACAAAATATACAAATGGACCAGAAAATGGAAGACCAAGCTCAACGAACTGAAATCTGTCCACATTAACTTCACAAACAAAAGAATCGAGGACATACCTCATGTCAAGATTAACGCCATAGTTCCATATGCGAACACTGCAAAGTATTTGGGTATGACACTGTATACAAAACTAAGGTGGAAAGAACATGTTAAGAAGAAAAGAGTCGAGCTTGACCTCAAATACAGAGAACTGTACTGGCTTCTGGGAAGAAACTCTCAGTTGTCAGTACAGAACAAACTACAAGTCTACAACCAAGTACTAAAACCGATTTGGTTATACGGCATCCAGCTTTGGGGCTGCGCAAAAAGCTCCAATATACAAGGCATTCCAGATCTTACAAAATAAAGTACTAAGGAATATGGTTAACGGTCCTTGGTACATACGGAATAGTGACCTGCACCGTGATCTTGGTGTCCCACAAGTCATCCAAGAGATAAAAAGATTCGCCACTAAGCATAAATCTCGCCTAAGCCATCACGTCAACGTAGAGGCGCTGCAGCTACTGGACAACCAGAATCTAGTGAGAAGACTAAAAAGAACTAAACCCTTCGAACTAGTGAATCAGTGAAATGTGTAAAAAGCAGAGCACAGTGAGTGAAGTGTTAGTGCTTCTTGTTTGGGACAAAGTAAATATAGGGACATCAGTGGATAGCCTATTAGAGACAAGTACCTAGTTTTAAGAATTCAGATTTAAATTGATAGTTAATCTTTTAGATTAGTTTCAATATGTTAAGCAGCTTATGCTTATTAATAAAAAAATATATATATATCAAATATTTGTCATTTGTAAATTTTAAATCGTCAATGTCAATTAGTGGCGATTAAGGTTATAAGTTTGACAATTAATTGTCTGTATTGTCACTCAACCGCGAATTGTTTGTATTGTTATTCAACTCTGTAGATACGCCTGTCACTTGATAACGTCAAAATGTTTATTTGGTTTGTAGATTTTTTTACGTAATATTCTATTTGTGGCCATGTCACCAGAAGGGTTAGTAGCTGAAAAAATTATGTTACGTTCAATATTCCGTATACAGGGTGCTTCAAAATAAGTGTTAATAATCTTTTGCCTGAGTGGATGCGGTACATTGATAAGTCAAAGTTTTATTATTATTTTTAAGAAGTGTAGACCTTTATCGAACGCCTTACCAAATAGCAAGTAACAATTATGAAATATGACAGCGCTACAAAGTTATTTTCTTAACCCAGCTGTTCATAATCTATGCTCGGTCGGTTTTCTATATGGACCAGGAATTGCAGATTAGTGGTAAGTAAAAAATGTTTTGAGGGTGTACAAAGATCCTAAAACTTTACACGCGTTTATCTCAATACTAAAGTTCTTCAAACCGGTGAACATAATAACGCGAAAACTTATTGACCGATTGACTTGAAATTTTCACAGCATATGTTTCATTTCTTTATTTTGAAGTTTAGTCGGCCAGATTTTCGTCGACCCACAATCTGTAAAAAAATGATAAATCGTTCCGGTTTTTGTTGATGTGGTTGTTATATTCTCGAAATAAAGAAAAAGTTTACTGAAGTTGTAGTTTCAAATCTTAGCTTTAAAATGGCGCTTATTTGTTTTTGTGCAAAACATGTTACGCCAGCTAAATCTTTCGATCTGTCCGATAACTTGAAAAAAAGATTTATTGCTCATAATTTGCTTTATTTGCAACGTATTGTGCTTATGATTACTATAAAGAATGTGATCCATAATTCCATAAGTTTATTAAATTTTTGACTCGAATAAAAAAACATGCATTTAAATGTATGGCCATACATTTTGAAACACTCTTTATACATACATTGACTACCTAATTCCTTAAAAACCGCAAAAGCGCTTCGGCCAGCTACTTCCTTAGCATTTGCCATATTTTGAGATCATTACAACATGAAATTTCATTATTTATTGTTTTTTTTAAGCAATCACATTCTTTAAATTTGTATGAAGAGTTATAAATAATATTTATCACGTGTGTAGTTTGTGATTGATAACTTTATACATTTTATATCTAATTAATTAATATCAATTTAAAATTTCCTATATTAATTAATAATGCAATTATTTTACCATGTGTTATTATGCAGGTCAAAATATGATATTGACAAATTTATACGTTGTATATTTATTCAATTAGTAAACTAAATTTTTAATTACTGCAGTAATTAATAATGCAAAACTATTTATCCGCCCCATCTGATAAACAAGTTATAATAATATTAATTCTGAATAATTTTATATTTTGCATGATTAAAAGTAGATATAAAATTGACCCTGACAAATATATAAATTCACAGCATAATATTCTTTCGATTTAATTAACATTGAAACTACTGACTGACTAATTAATGCATTCCGCATAATGTTTTATTCATATCTCTTCAAAACGTTGTAGTGCCAGGCATGATGCTGTTCCAGTTTAATTTCACTTATTTACTTTCTTTAACACGGTTTATTAATCCTTACTTTATCTCATAAGTGTGCCAATGTCTGTAAATGTATTTATAGCGCCAAGTTTAGAGATTGGTTCTTTTGTAACACCCAACACATATTCGACATGTAACATTGTATGGGAATAATCTTCATGGCTCGCAAGAATCGTTTTATTTATTAGTGGTTGTAAAATTTCGCCGGTCACAAATTTTGACGGGTCTATAACTCTCATAAATACTTTCTAATGTCCTCTCTTTCTCTGTGGATGCTGGTTCTAAACTGATTTCTTTTCGGCAACACCCTGATGCACGTCTTAGATCATGAGCATGTCAAACGAAGGTGAAACTGGAGCCTAATCGGAATTTTAATGTCTAGCTGGCCTTGAGAAGAAAGTTTCATTTCACTGTTGTCTTCTCTGCGACATTTCACTTTCAGTATTTAGCGACTTAACTAGGTACATTTTTTGTGAAGGTGCGGCTTAGTATTTTTCCATTGCAATAAATACAGTGTAAGGAAATGCAAATCCTATTATGTGCATAATATTTTTTTCAGAAGAAGTGTGATCATAGTGATCATTGGATACCTTTTGAAAATTAAGTACGTTTCATATGATGCTTTTATGTTTAACGGATTTGAATTCACTTCATTGACGTGAAATAGAAAAAAGTTTTAGATAAAAGATGTTTGGTTTTGAAACAGCTGTCCTATAATAGGGCACACGACCTATTTCTGGTGTTTCCATTGCATGAACTTAAAATGTTGACGATAATATCTGGTATTTTGGTTTATTCTGCTGAATGTTTCGATATATTTGTTTTTCAATTTTAAAACTAGCGTCTGGTTCGATCAAATTAATGCTTTTGTTAACCAAACTTTTTATATTTGCTCACATTACCTATGTTATCTAACAAATTAAGGTGTATTTAATTCCTACAAGAGTTTGGGTGCCACCCAACCAAACTGATTTTAGTATTTGATTGTATATTTGTAATTTATCTTTTCTTGCCAGTACAGTACTTTATTCAGAGTGAGTTAATCTTAAGAGATGAAATATTATTTTTTTTTTAAAATGAAATGCTCTTTCTGTCAGATCATATTATGAACACTCAAAATAGTATTTTTACTACCTATGTAAGATAGTAGGTACTATCCGCGCAAAAAAAAGTCGTACAGCTAATTTTGACATCATGTAATTCTGGCTTGTCAACTTGACAGTTGGTGCATGTTTCATGCCTATGATTAATGTCAGAATGACAGCGTATAGGTTATAAAAGTACCATTTACAAAGCTACACGGTGTACGACTTTTTTTTTGCGCGCATAGTACCTATGCAAGGAAAATAGCTTCTGAGATATTCATTTGTTTGTTAAAAAGTTATCAATTGCTTCTTAGGCCTTTTTTTAAAAAAGACCTCCATTTAAACTATAATTTGGAAGATTTTGTCCTATCAATTTTGTCAGATAATAACTAAAGCCAATAGGTTGACGCTGATGACAAAATAGTGCGTTTTCTCGTTGTTTTTTTTACGGAACAACCCGTTTATTATCTGCTAACGACAATGTTATATTTACTTTAATTAGTTTTTGTGATACTTGAAATTTAAAGATTTGTATACTATACAGTGAGCGCGTAAACTATGTAAACATGCCAAATATCAAGAACGGTTTGCTATTTTAAAAAATCCTCGAACACGTCGAATTATAATTATCAAAATACACCTTATGATATCAAATTATTTTTACCTTCAATTGTTTTTAACAGATGACGTCATCGATGATTTTTTTAAATGACAACCCTATACTTTTTTAATGAATTTGACAGATCTTTTAATTGCCTTAATGGTAGCATTATATTTTTGTGGCGATACTTAAGAAAATTTTCGAGAAAAAGACAATTGAAGGTTATGAAATAAAAGTGAAAAAATCTTCGGAACGACTTGACCGAATTTAACGAAATTTTGGAATTAAATATTTTGCAACCATGTGAAGTCACTGGCGTTATTATCGTTGATACAACGTTTATAGTTTCCGAGATATAACCTCAAACTTTTGAATTTGAAAGAGAACACCTGTATATTTTGACATTATTACAAAACATTATTACATTATCTACTGCAACTACCCTAGTTGGTTTATGAGAATTCTCAACCATTGACAAGAACCCATTTCTTAAATTTGATGTGTTTATTTTTGTTGTTGTTTATTTTTTATTATCAATTTTTTCTTTGTTAATTTTTAGACCTAAGTAATAAAGGTTTTTGTTAATTTCTAGATGTTTTTGATATAATACTGTAACAAGCGTAGTAACATTGAATAGGCAATGGAAGACTAACAAAAAATGTCAAAATATACAGCGTGTTCTATTTCAAATTCAAACGTTTGAGGTTATATCTCAGAATCTGTAAACGTGGAATCAACATAAACACAAAATAATAACGCCAGTGACTTCACATGGTTCCAAATACTTAATTCAACAATTTCGTTAAATTCGGTCGAGCCGGTCCGTAGATTTTGTCACTTTTATTTCATAACCTTTTCTTTTTCTCGAAAATTTTCTTATGTAAGGCCATAAAAATATTATGCTACCATTAAGACAATTAAAAGATCTGTCAAATTCATTTAAAAATATATAAGGTTGTCATTTAGAAAAATGTCGATAACGGCATCTGTTAAAAACAATTGAAGGTAAAGCAATTAATTTGATATCATAAGGTGTATTTTGATAATTATAAATCGACGTGTTCGAGGATCTTTTAAAATAGCAAACCGTTCTTGAGATTTTGTCAAGTTTCCATACTTTCCGCGCTCACTCTATAGTACCTAAAGTGGTCTGTATACAGTGTGTTGGGTAGTGTGATGTAGAATGTATAAGATATGAGAGAAGAGGTTACTTAGTTCCTATTATAATATATCCAGTTTCGTTTTGAGTACAAAAAACAACCAACAATGTCTACTTACTGTTATAGTTAATTGATTCAAAATAGGTTATTGTTCTGAAGATACAATTCAATTAGTATAATATGAAAGATAATATGAGTAATTTTGATAATGTGAATGAAAAGTGGTTTTAGATGTGAATGAAAACTGTTTTAGATCGATTTTATATGGTTATTTGTCAAAAGTCAGCAAATTTTCACGATAGGCCACCTAAAAGAACAGCGTTCAGGGTTTACTTTAGTAGTATTTTGTTATAATTATAAGCTTTTAGGTCACCGGGTTCGGTTGTTATACGATTGCAAATAATAATAGCTTAATAGCCATCATACTTTGTATAAGCATAAATCTGCTCTTTAGTAGGTTCCCAATTAACTTTTCGATCATTCCTTAACCATTTTACATCAAATACCAGTATATATTACATTCCTGTTATTGTAAATATTACTAATACGATAGTAATAAAAATGGGTGAAAGAGATATTAATATGAATTTAAGAGAAGTTAGGGGTCATTGCAGCCTGCGAGTAATATACAGGGTGTTCCATATCAAAAACTAACTAAAAAGACATTTAAAAATGTTAAATAATGAATACGCGATAGTGTCACTATGTGTAGTGTAAAATGTAGCTTTTAGGTAGTTTTTAAGACATGCCTGCAGTTTTGTTGCCATTTATAACCAAAACAGAAATGCCAAAAAGGGGTAGATTAAACTAATCCATAAAGTGGAACCAATCCTCATGTAATTTTTTGTAAATCTGTGTCTGCCTAAAATTACCATACCGACAGAACTTGATGACATGAGCCTTGAGCATAACTTTTAGATATTTACACCGCAACTTATCCACTTTGGACAGCACGTCACTTTCTCTAGTATGCAGGCGCGAGAATCAATTTCAATTTACTTCTGACAGATAACTTCTTTTGTCACCGGCAGATATTTAAATACACATGCAATTTGTTAATTTGACGTCTAAAGCTACAACACTATAAAACTACTTTCACTCTGTAATTTTTCGAACATCTCAAGACTGAACATAGCCTAGATTTTAGTACCTCCTGCATATCGCGAACGACATTGAGCTAGATATTAAAGTCATTAGAGCGCGTTCGATTAAAATATTGATCGATGCTATTAGTAGCTCGATTTCGAGGCAAAATCGCGTAACCTCTTAACACAGAAACAATCAGCTATGGTGATGGGAACATGCAAGTGAATCTGATACCTATTATTTTGCAACAGATTATTGACATCGACCAAGGCAATAAACACTCGTAATAATCTGTATTGGATGAAGGACGGCAACTTTTTTTCAATTCTTCATCTGCGAAGAGAATGGGATGAATATTGAACGATCAGCTTCGGTGTCTTTTATGTTTTAGGTTATTAATAGAGATAAATGAGTTTTATGGGCTATAAACTTTTGTTTCTATTATTTCACACTGCAACTTGATTATTGTTTATTATTTTGTAGCCAAAAGTTGCGTAATGTTTATTTTTGAGTATGACTAATAACGGGTATAAATAGTCATTTATTATTTATTTATGGACGCAATTATTTAGCATTTACACATTTAGTATTTTTCGGGTTTCGATTAATTAAGCTTTAGTCGAAAAATATGCATCTCTATAGTTCGTTTTTTATTATTATTTTTTATAGGTAGGTACTTATGTATAATTAACGTAATGCATATGTATATGTCAAAGATAAACATGCGACAGCTATGTAGAGTGTATTAGAGTAGACAGCTATGTGAAGCATTTTTTACCGCTAACCGAAAGGAATATAAAGATCAAGTTTACAAATATTTATTTAGCAGAATTTAAAGTTTTGTATATGAAAAATTATGTTAGTCATAATATTAACACGATTTTAGAAAACAGTGATAGGTCTTTGATCTTTATAAATCTGTTTCCATGTGCCCTTAAGGCGTCCATATAGTGTCACTTTGTAGTGGTCTCATTTTGTATAAACTTTATATAAGTAAATACACTGACCGAAAAATTAAACGCAGTAGTAGAAAAATCTATTGGCTTACTCTTCTGGAGTAACTTAACTGATGTTTTAGTGTTCTAAATTTGGGACATTCTTTGTGGTAATTAAGGAAACTTAGACCTAGGACCAAGATTCATCAAAATCATAAAAGTCGTCATAAATATGACAAATCTTGAACATTCGAATCGATTTAAATTTGTAAAAAATTCAAAACCCCATCCCTTGAAAAGGATAAGATGAGAAAAACAAATGCAGTATTTTTGTTATAATTAAAAAATATCTATTTAGGAGACGCAATCTGCTGTTTGTATTTTTAAAAAATCAATTTTATCTAATAAAACTAATTGATAACCTTTCCAATTATGTACTTATTTCTCAAAAGTACAATAATCGAACGTAGAAGATTGCTCTGGCCAACGACAAAGAAATGAACAACTTACTAGCGATTCTGGTATGCGTCGTTTTCTAGACTCTGAACCTTAAGGAAAAAATAATTTTGTCTAGATTTTGATAAAGAAAACAGCATTTTTTTGGACATGTTCACGTTTTTTGCATTAATTTTGCCAAAAACTTGATAAAATTCACAATATCTGTCTTCATATACAGATTGAATGAAATAAAAAAAATACCACAATAACTTGTCGCTTTTTGTTTGTCTTTAATGTAATCAAAATTATTTATTTTAGAAAAATTCTGTAAATAGGACGTACTAGTGGAAGGCAATCGCCTTATCCTCTCGGCCACCGCTGCTCCTCATATAACATCATATAACATTTTGATAAGGTGGCATTTGCTTTTTTCTTAACAGAATAATTGGTATGGAAGCATGAGAAAATCTCTGAGACGGTTTGTTATTTAAAACATTTTTTTTTATTATCAGAACGCATATTTATAGGAAAATTCAATTCCAACCTTCATTTGTTACTGGATTATGACGTCGTCGATATTCTTTCTAAACGGCAACACCTCGTTTTTTTTTACCGATTTAGGTAGAGTTTTTAGTTGTTTTAATGGTAGCGGAAACACTTTAAGGCCTAAGATGAGACAAAGAGAAAAAGAAAATCACAATTGAAAGTTGCAAAATATTGATAACAACGAGTTTCTAAATGGAATATGAAAATGCGTTTTGGATATAATGATTTTTCCTAAAGAGAAAGTCGGAGTGAAAATATCCAATTGCGTCAGGTTTTCGGAAAAAATGAAATCATAATTTCAAACACCGTGATTTTACCAAGCTTGGCAAATTTATATCAGTTGAACTCAATGTTCTAGTAACCTCCAAAAGGTCTCATAGTATCCCTTAAACTTCGTAGTTTTTACCTTAAAACTTAAAAATTTGTTCACAAATGTTTTTGAAGCATTTTAACGCAAAGACAATAATCAAAAATGGAAATCTAATATCAAGTTACAATCAAAAGTTACTCTAGTTTGCTTTCCCTCGAAAATTGTTTCATGTAAGGCCATAACATTTTCTACCATTAAGCCAATTAACATATATGTATATCATAATCAGTAAAATATATCAAAAACAATTGAAGGTCGGAGGTTTAGTTTATTATAAACATGGGTATTTTAATAATTAAAAATGGACGATTTTTTTTTTAAATACCAAACTGCTTTAGGGATTTCAATGCATATATATAATTTGAAAGTTTTACCAAGTAACTAAGAAGCACTAAAACATCATTTTGGTTCTCCTTGTGTAATAAAATGTTAGAACTTTCTTTCCTAAAACAAACATGTGTTTGAGTTACAAATGTCCACGTACATATCTTGATTGATTTTTTAGTACACAATTAAGAACTGTTCCTGGATATGTCTCTTTAAAACAAAAATCTAAAAAAGATTATGTATTTCTACAAATATGACATCCCCATGTATTCTCCCGAAGAAAATAGGGGTTTTGTACATATAATTTACTCTCCAGTCACAAATTTCAACGTACCTACATATTCTTGATAGCAGATCTGAATCGTATCTAATATAACTCCAATATACAGTTTCAGATCAAGGAGGCACCTGCATAATATCAGTTTTCCATTATCATTATCGACCATAACTTCACGACAGTTCCCTCGCAAAGCCACCCGCACCAATACGACGAAGTTAGGTAACGCTACGTTATTCGAAATTAATGCACCCTGTAAGTTAGTTGTCGCCAAGTCTATCCGAATGTATATGGCACATAAGCCATGGCATAGCCATACGATACCATCGTAAAGCTAGAGGGACTAGCCGCTCTCATTGTTGGCGCGAACTCATGCGTTCGGCCCCCGTTTCGAAACTATGCAAACATCTTCAGGACCTAGTCTCGGCAGCGGGCGACTAATTACTTCGACGGCCCTCGACCGGTCCCGATCGGTCTACTTACCGGGTCCCTGTCCGTCGTAAGTGAAGTCTTTGATATGCAAAGTTCTGCCGTCCACCGCAAACACTTCTCCTGATACGCCGTGGTGGAACTCGCCCAGCCTTCCCAGCGATTTGCCCAAGTAGTGCGCCCCGTCGGTTCCGTGCTGCTGCAGGATCACTGCGAAGATAAACAGGCAAATATTAACATTAGGAGTATACGTGGTTCGGGAAATCGCTATTGTTGGATAATGTGGATAGATATGGGGGCGGTGGTTGTATTTATGGGGGTGTTCGGGAAAAACATGTTTGCGGGAACAAATGTATTTTTTATCAAACTTGGTAAATTTCATTTAACATTTTTATACTTATATAGAGCTGCTTTTAAGAAGACGAGAAAATACCATTATAAAAAAGTAGCGTTTTAAAAAAGTAATGTTAAAATGACTATAAAACCAGATATTTTTGGGGTCAGAAATAGTTATTATATCGCAGTCGTCAATAAGAAACCATTTAATAGAGAAGGTCCATCACGATGTGCTTATAATTTCTTCTTAACTTCCTCATATATTAAAAATCGACTAAGATAAGCTCGCATATTCGTTTCTAAACATGTTGACCACAGTAGGCGATCCTATTTGTCCAATCATTCTAAATTTTTTTGGTGTACAGATCAAATGCAGTGGATAAAACTGATATCAATCGATAGCTTATGGTTCCCATAGTAACATCCGTTACACTGTGGTATTTTCAGTTTTACCATTTAGTGAGTGAGCTTTGAGAATGAAGGATTAAAGTCTAACAGGCACAATTTTTCTATAGTTTTTCGTTAATTAAAA
The DNA here is from genome assembly GCA_963966075.1 of Aphodius sticticus. Classification (NCBI taxonomy): domain Eukaryota; kingdom Metazoa; phylum Arthropoda; class Insecta; order Coleoptera; family Scarabaeidae; genus Aphodius; species Aphodius sticticus. The sequence goes on from OZ014509.1 coordinate 62,694,923, forward strand.
CTTTTCCTATTAACTATGATTATAAACATTTTAATATGTTACTACAGACACCATAAGCTATCGTGGGATATGAGTTTCATCGACTGCATTTGATCTTCTTATGCACAATATTATACCGACTATATGATACTAAACCTGTTTCAAAAACGCGACTGTCTATTTGTTTTGTGGTTAATTCCTTGAGTTATTTATAATACGCTTTGTTAATATTTCAGATGGCTGTGAACTTTTTAATCAAATAAAAATACACAGAGTCCATATGATTTCTTTCCTCAGTATAACCGTTACTATCTAAAAAAGAGTTCCAGAAAAGAATTTTGGACACCTGTAGCTTAGTGTGACCAACTTTTTAAAACTCCAAATCGGGATGCTAACATTATGCCAATAACTGGAACATATTTTTATCTTAAGTATTGCAAGGCTTTTTGATTAGCGGTAGATAAATGGAAACAAATTTAAAGCTAGGTTTCTAAGCTAGGTATTTGTTCTTCTTTATTTTTTTAGTTACTTTTTACATTTTTCTAAGACTACAATTGAAAAGATTATACGGACATTCCGTAATGACCAATTGAAGTAAGTTGTGTTAACGCAAAAGTGGTTGACACTCGTATTTCATTAGCATTGAGTTACTTGGGTGCCAACGTTTTGGAGTGCCAATGACTGCATGTGTACTTTATAAAGAACTTTAAAAAAACGTCATAGGCTACGATAGTATAGATGTTTGTGCATTGTTCTGGATACAAAAATCCAGGTCTTGGCTTTATTATTAATTCTATTTAATTTAAAGTTTACATCCTGTCCATGTCTCATCAGTTGCTCTTTATATATTTTAAGAAGTGCTAACCAATGATACTGACGTAGATAATGATTAGAAATGTATCTGGAAAATATTTTGTCTTCCAACACTTTCACATTATCAATTTTCAAGACCTTGTAACTATAAGGCATTATTTGTACTTATATTATTTGTACTTAGACGCAATATGTTTATTGTATTTCACAGTCTTCGCCGCTAGAAAACTACACAAAAGCACATGGTTTATTTCCAACTGGTTTCCAATACCGGAGTTTCTTTTCTGAAATGTTCTTACATTTTCATTTCTTGACTATTTATCCAGATTGTGATTATTTTTAGATTAATCTTTAAAAATATGTGATGTTAATTACAAGGTCATTTAAATTTAAAAGTAATTTTATGAACAATAAAGCAATTATTTTCATTTGAGCCGAAACCTGATAATAATATGTTTCTTTATTACAAATAAATATTGATTAAAATTTAATATTAATCAAAAACAGGTTTGATTAAATTACAAACAACTAATAATTATTTTTGTGAAAGTGTTGCATTTCTATGACTATAAAAAGCCATTCATTTACCGAATCAGGAACTCAAAGTAGTACGTTGTCCGTCAGCAATATTTAATATAGAATTTGTCAATCCTGATTGACTGTTCTTTTATGGAATAAGCAGTCGATTCTCGAAACAAGGTGAATCCGTATCCCCTTCATTCTACTCACAAAACACGTAAAAGTTCGGAAAGATTTTCTTCGCTATTAGTTCACAGAATCATAAAAGCTATACAGCAAATTAAAGATAAAAAGGTATACAATTTTCCGCCTAGTGATCGATTTTTGAATTTTTTGATCGTTTTTGACAAAAAGTTACTGAATCTGACTTAAAATTAAATGACTGCGATTTTTTGTACGGAGAACACAAATTAAAATTGAAAAAAGTATCACATAATATCTCTTAGTTACACCTTCTGTGTAAGTGTACAAAATTTCGCGTAGAATTATTAATATCCGAGATAAGAAAATTTCACTTCTTTGAGTACATGAGTCTAACATATTTTATCACATGGCATCACAATAACAATTAATACATATACATTACTACAACAAGTAATACACCTTTATCTATAATTTGAGGTTTTACATAAGATCATTGATACAAAATTAAGCTAACTGTGGATGCTTCTTCTATAGGACGCACTAGCTCTAATGATACCTCTTAACTAACTATACGCTAATGTTTTCAAAATTAGCTAGAAAATATCTCAATTACCTACGTATCTCTTAGATACGGCGGTCGTTTTGTTGAGAAAATTATGGTACACTTTAATATGCTAACAAAATCATTACTTTGATGGCTGGTGTCTGGGAAATTCTGGATATTAGAATAACATTTTTAAAAATCGGGACAAAATTCGGGACGCTTCATCAGGCGGGACCAGCGCTCAGAATTCAGGACTGTCCCGCCCAAATCGGGACGGTTGGTCACCCTGCTACATATATTTTTTATGGCAACCGTCTATTTTTCTTACTGATTTTGATGGATCATTAAAAGGGTTAAAAGATGTATCAAATTCAGTAAAACGAATAGAAGGCTGTTATTTTAAAAAATGTATTAGTGTAAATGTATAAGTAATAGTGTAATGTATAAGTCATAAGTAATAACTATTGAAGATTGAAAATTGATGTTTGCTATAAAAATGTGTATTTTGGTTTGGTCATTCAAAAACCACTTGTTTTTTAAAATTTGTATTTAAATCTATTAAAATAATAAATTAAAATCGAAAAATAAAAGACTCTTTTTTCTACGCAAGTAAAATATTTATTTACTAAAAATTGTAGAACATTGAGTAGATCGTAATTAATTCAATTAGTATTGTAGTAAATAGATAAATATTTTATCTGCGAAGAAAAAGTTGACTTATTTTTTGCGTCTTTAATATTCTTCACTTCGTGCTACACTATAATTTATTTCATACTTTTTCGTTCATTGTCTATAACGGAGAAATCAATAGAAAGGAGTTGATTTTATTCACGATAATATTAGTTGGCCTTTTAATTTTCGTATGACACCGAAATTTTGTTGTTTTGTCAGCTGGCACATTTGAAGGAACACTATTTTTTTGTAAAAAACTGTGATTTTATACTTCGCTGCCCACTACTCTCACCAAGTAACGATAATTTATGAATTGCCTGTTAATTTAAGCAACGGCATATTAAAATCCATTTCCTATTTTAATTTTTCCTGAATTTTGAACTATTTTAAGGAAATGTTATTATAGTGAGCACTCAAAGGCTTCAAAAAATGATTCAAGCATTAATTTATTTATTTATAATTCAGCACGTTTAAGTATATATTTTTGTTATGTATTTTCGCGCATAATCTCGCAATACGTGGACCGACTTGGGTGATTCTTGTCTTATTTGAAATGTTGTTTGTTTCTCACTGGTTGTACCCTATAAATCGAAATGAATGTGTACATGGGAACCTTTCAAGACAGATCCTATTAAAATGATTGGTGTACGTATGGTGTACGTATGGAGACCAAAATAAGTCAAGATATTAAATCAGCATGGTTCCAGAATGGACCGTTTCTAAGATATGGTAGGAAATGTGGAAATTAAATAACGTAAATAAATAATGATTATTGATGTGGACGCAGCTTTATAGGGCATTAACCTTCTTAAATGAGTTCATTGTTCTCAAAACTATAGAGCTATAATAATTAAACTGATTGCAAATATATCAACAACATAAAATCACCATAAAATGCTCCCAATGGCTATTTTATTCTTAGACTGTTCTGTTTATTGCAATGTCGAAGGAGTAGTTTGTTAAGCTAATATGTAGTTTTAAAGTAGCTTATAAACTTGTAGATCTTTTGTAGCCTAGCAACTTGTAGACTGGTTGTAGTCCAGCTATTTTATTATATTGGCATTTTATTACAATAAAGTAAAAGTCTTTCTTATATTTTCCATAAGATTGTCTTCTTTCTCACTGTATTTCAACATACAAGATACACGTCCTACTTACATTACAGCCTCGTTATTTTTATAGCGCTCAATTTGTGTATTCCTGCATAGTGCATGCATGCATACATGTACTTTCAAGTCGCGGAAGCGCCCTTCTAGACCGAAATTTACGACTTGACGAATAACCGTACAGCTCAAATTTGATGTCCTTACTCGTGAGATATGGCCTACAAACGCAGGTGTAATAGAACGGGACGCCGCGGCGATGGTCTGCGCGAAATTTATTGAACGTTGCATTATGCAGCTGTAATATTTCAATTGAACTTTCGGCCAATGGAACAATGGCGACGATCGGGCGTACCCGCACTAAGAAATATCGCCGTGTTACTGTAATTCGCAATCTATGTATCTGCAACTACAATGCTGCTTGTCCTAATGGCGGTGCAACAATGCTACTTGCATTTGCAAATCAAAACAAATCGGTGCTATTCTCTACGACCGGGTATAGTATAATGGCGTCGTTTCCGGTTCTGGTTTGGGGTAATTAAGTTAGCTTTTGTATAAAGGATAAAGTCACGGCTTGGTTGGGCTCGTTCCAGCTAATGCTACAGACAAAAATGCTACAAAAATGTCTACAGTAGGTAGATTTTATGTAATAAATAGACCAGTGCTGAATGAAGCCTTTGAAAATGGTAAAAAGTGAAAAAATAATATTAGAATTAAACCCATTGGAAAAGGAAGAGTATATAACAAAAAGGAAAGGAAAAATAATTTACGGGCGATCTGAGGTCGGGAAGTGGAAGAGGGTGTTTTTAAGGGGAAAAAACGATTTATCTCGATTTCCGGCAAAACTACAAGTCCTATGGAAAAATGGTAAATGGCAAAGTTGTAGGCAATAAAAAGATCTACAACTTTTGTATTTACTCTTTTTTCACATAACCTCAAAATGTATGTGAAAAATCCAAATAATCGTTTTCGGTTTTTTATTTTTACCTTTTACAAAAAAAAAATTCTTTTCCCGAAATTTGGTGAAAACTTACCTTTTTATGTCCCAAACGCACTGTATATTTTTTGATTTAAAATATTTATTTTTTCACCTTATTTTGACATAATATCAAAAATGCCCCCTAATTTTCAATCGAAAATTCTCACGTCAAAATGTCTGCTTTTTTGAAAAAGTCGGTGGGCTTTTTGTTCGTTGAAATCTCTACTTTCTGATGGTGTAAAAAAGTATGCATTACTATGGTAAATGTTCTCAAAATATGCAAAGAAACAAAAAAAAACTCGAATCCGAATTATGTAAAATTTTGAGCTATTTATTAAAATTTATACGTTAATTACTCGAAAAACGTAAGATTCCATGTTACATTGATAAACAAAAAATTGCAAGTCGAAATATACTACTATAATTAACAACCAAATAAGTTAATAATGTCAATATTTAATAAGACATACTACAATATTTTGAGAAAGTTGTAGAATCTTCTTTAAATTTTATGCGTAGATGCCTATTTATTGCTATTTTAAGATAACTTATATACTTGAGTGATCTACGGAAAATTTTAGCCCAGGTATTTCATTGAGAAGTGGGAAGGGGCCAGGAGGGTCTGGTGTTATTTCGGATTTGCCGTAAAAGGAAAGAAAAATATCGTAAATTCATTATTAGACGATAAAAATTTGTCAAATTTGGCCAATATTTTCTTTAAAAAAGATGCAAACAAAGAAGATATCGAAAAAATTGATTACGATTAATCAAATCTATTTATAAATGTAAAAATGATAATATAACACTGAATCAATTAAGATTTCGATAATATCAATTGGCAAAAATCAAATCATCTTTCATATTGGCAAATCTCCCACCCACACAAGGTGCAGCAGAACAACATTGTTACAGGGCATATTATCAGCTTCAAACTTGGCTGGGTAACGAACTGACAGCAACAGATTGGGGCTGGAAGCAACATCAACGTGGCATTAAGCTCAAATTTACAGAAAAGGAATTAATTCCGGAAATATTGCTCAAAACTATTTGCTGCAGCTGTGAAACTGGATGTAACAGTTTAAAATGTGGCTGCCGGAAACATGGTTTTAAATGCACAAATTTATGCTCAAATTGTCATTGTTCTGCAAAATGCTTCAATGTGGAAGAAAAAAGCTACGAGGAAGTTAGTGATTCAGATGAAATTGTGGATGAAGAACCAATGCAGACTGGAAATAATATTGGAGACGAAGACGGCGATGGCCTTGAAGATTTCGAAGATCTACTAGAATCGGGAAGGTTTGTCGAATCTAACGATGAAGAAATGCCATCAGAGACAAAAAGTAATGGATAGTAACAATATTGTAAATAGAATTTAATAAATCAACTTTGTTACTGAAACAAAATAGCAGCAGTCACATTTTTTTGAAGAAATCCCCTTTAAATCCTACCTTTAATTATATTTAGAACAACTATTTTCGCATATTTTTTGCAATCTTCATGTTTTCTGGATTTGTAATGTTTTTGTTTATCAATGTACCATGGAATCTTACGTTTTTCGAGTAATTAAAGTATAAATTTTAATAAATAGCTCAAAATTGTACATAATGATTAAAAGAAAATTCGGATTCGAGTTTTTTCGTTTCTCAACATTTACCATAGTAATGTATATTTTTCTTACACCATCAGAAAATTGAGATTTAAACGAACAAGAAGCCCACCGACTTTTTTTAAATAGTCGGTGGGCTTCTTAAATTAAGTCAAAATAAGGTGAACAAATATATATTTTAAATCAAAAAAATTACAGTATGTTTGGGACATAAAAAGGTAAGTGTTCACCAAATTTTCAAGTTATTTGAATTTTTCACATACATTTTGAAGTTATGTGAAAAAAGTGTAAATATAAAAGTTGTAGATCTTTCTATTACCTACAACTTTGCCATTTAACTTTTTTCCATAGGACATGTAGTTTTGCCGGAAATCGAAATCTTCCACTTCCCGACCTCAGATCGCCCGTAAATTATTTTTCCTTTCCTTTTTGTTATATTCTCTTCCTTTTCCAATGGGTTTCATCCTACTATTATTTTTTTTTGTTTCAAAAATTATCGACAGTGGTATAAAAGTACAGTACAAATTCGAATAAGGAAAATTCACTTTACTGGTTATATAATACCAGTAAAGTTTGCGATTTTCTTTTTTGGCACCAATTATACGACAACTAATTTTAAAAGTATTTTCTTCTGTCGATAACGTAAGTAGCACAACCAGGGCTACAGCGCAGCGCCCGTAAGTAGCTTATGACATTAGTTTCGTATCGGATGTATTTCAATCCTTTTAACAAAACTAATTACTATTTTCCGTAGAATGCGTGTCGGGCTACAAAAATCGTTTCACATTTTTTACTGAAATGGGCTTAACATTTCAAGAACTCTAGAACCGTATATATACCGGGTGATTCAATTTCGAGGCGTACCATGGGGACCTCGCTTATTAGTGCGGATAGAAACTGTATTTAAATTTGGCAAAGATTCGTATTTTTGTGCTGATCAATTATCTGGAAAGAAATGTAAGCTTTAATTTTTAATTTTGAAGATATCAGCAAAAACTGGCATGTTAAGATATCGTTTTTATATTTCTATTCAAAACCAAATGTAGCAACTGTAGCAACCAAAATTTGCAACATTTGAAACAGAAACGTTCTATAGCTACTTTTAAACAAGGAATGCCGAGTCATTTTTTAATGAATAAATTATTACTTTACATGAATTCATATAGAATAAATGTTACAAAGTATAATTTTTCTATCTGTTCTGGTAGAATTTATTATAGCCTACTCGTATTTCTTGAAACTCGATCTTTTAAATTGGCGGAAGCTGTACCTTTACTGTTCAATGGATCGGGTTATTTTTCCCCTTAATGAAAATACATTTATATGGCTTTGGACCTAAGCAAACTTTCTAAATACTGGCATTTTTATAGCGACACAAAAACGAAACAAAAAATCATATGAAAAAGTCATAAATGAAAAATGAAAATTTTTTTCCTGATGATTTTAACAGGGTTTTATCGTCAACAGTATCAACTTCTTGTTCATATGTTTTACGAAATAAATTTGTATGTTAGACAAAAGTAAATTTATATCAAAAGAATAAGCATTGATATCTCATTTAATTCGCTTGAAAAGGTCTCCAAAGTTGAACTACTTTTTAGGTCTCTGCATGAAAACCTACCCTTAAACTATTGCCGCAGATTACAAATCTGACAACCAGAAGTTTCCATCTGTTCACATTTTATTCTTAGAAAAATTAATTTAAAATTTCAAGAAAGCATATTTATTTATTATTTATTTATTAAATGATCTCAAATAATTGCAACCTGAACAAAAATCACGGGACAACTTTGTGGAGTGGTACAGGACAGGCTATTTTAACAGGAGTTTTTTAAATCTCTGCTTTGAATTCCTGATGAAATAACACAGTTATTGTTGAGTTGTCCGTTGTGAAGGAGACTTTTAGCTGGCAGAATCGTCAGAAACCACTATCAAAATAATCTTTATTTCTTCGCCATTTTGTTCTTCTTCAATGTCGTCTTCAAAATGCAAATTCTGTTAACTTTTTTCCACTGATTTTTATACAATTTTCTTTTTCAATCTAGTTCTTTGGTAACACTTTCCAATCTGCAGTTCAAAAGATCCAATGTTAGGACTGCTGTGGCTATAGTATATAAATGTCGAATTATGTTTATGTTTGTAGGTAGGTGTTGTTTCAAGCACCTTCAAGATGCATCGAGTCGAATGCATTACAGAAGTTCTACATAATACGTCTGTGCGCTCTTTATTTATTTAGTCTTTAAGATTGGGTATTTATCGTTATAATTTAGCCGGAAATATGGTTTTACAGTACCGACATTTTTAATTACTAAGCTATAAAGTACGAGTCTGAAGTTTGTTTTAATACCAAAGTATTAAACAGTACATTGTATTATTCCGAATAAGGAATATTCCTGAACTCTATCTTGTAATCCAATATAGAAATCTTTATTCCTAATATGATTCCATATAGAACGTAGTAGGCCTTGTGCGGGATATTTTTCCCGGAGTTAATAACTTCATTATGGCTGTGACATTCCGTTTGTAATCCAGTTTTATGAAAATTCGACCCTCGGGGCGACGCTTTCAGGCATTTTCCGGGTTGCCCTACCGCTGTAACGGTAAGACCGCGCGTCGCATAAAGGATTAAAAACGTGGTATATTTTTACGCGCGATTAGGGGTTCCGCCAACGACAAAACACCATGTCCTCGGGATCATAAAAATTCGTTTTTAATGTACGAATTAGGACCAGCTGTCGACCGACATCCATAATTCATGAAATTTCATTGCCGAATGTCGGACAATAGCGGCAAATATAAAAAACGCGGCGAGAGCGGAATCGGGAAATCTCGTGGTTTTGGTGGACTCCCTGATAATGCTTCATTTTGGTCTGAGGATGTACAGGGTGGACATACGACAATATGAATTTATGGCAATATATTTTGGTCTACCCTGTCTGTATGCTTGGTTCAAGCTATGTTTGAGGGCCAACGGTGTTAAATTTGAAGATTTTTGAAAGATTATTGCAGTTGAAAGTCATTAAATATATCGTACATATCATACTTCTAAGAATTTCGTTAAATCCGCGTACTAGAGATCGATGCGAGCCACTTTTCGCTGTAGTTATGAACCACAGTATCAAAAACATTATAAAAACATGTGGGTAGAGACAATTAAATTTCCAACGGCAAAATTTTTAACAATTTTATTTTATTTATTTATTATTTTATATAATATATTATACACCTTGTATAGTTGTATGTACGGTCTCTCACAGAAGCACCTGGACATCAATATATCATTTGTAGGCCATCTTTATTGGCTGCGTTCTTTTAACTATAACAATATCAGATTTCGGTTACACCGAAAGTAGTATCAATGTCAAGGGGAGCACCTATGTTTTATTGCATATTGGAAATTGTACAAATATATATTTTAGTAAAAATTCACAGCTGCACTGTTACGTTCAATTATTTATAAATAACCTAGATAACCGTTGTATAGAATGTCCTGTATCTCCCTAAAATGTATTTTTACCGACATAAGTTAATATTTCTGAAATCACAACAGAAGACATTGTTGACATTGCCATGTCTGAAGAATAAATGCAAATAAGAAACCAATTAGACAAAACTAAATAAAATTACCCACGCTGAATTCAAACTTGATGAAATATGTTAGGCATTACAAATATTAATTGTCAGGTTTGGACTTCTGTGCTAATTTTTACTTATCATACGTAGTATGACACATAATTTTTTTATTTAAAAAATATTCCAATGTTTTGTTAACATTCGCAAGTAATAAGTACACAATTATGATCCAACAAGCTTTTCAATAATAAATATAAGTGAACAAATGAATTACAGAATTAATATTGTAACAAATAATTACTAAAGGAACGAGACAGCTAAATAAAATCCATGCATTAAAAGTACAATTGTTTAAATGAAAGGTTGCCATTATTAGTATTATATGAATATTTTTTTTTAATTCTATTGAAACATCTTGAACAATTTCGTGCTGAGCGTCCTACACATACATACAGGGTGGGTTATTAGTATCCCAGCAGTCGATACTCATCAAATCGTTTGAGAAAGAGACAAATGTTTTATACAAGAGTTGTTTGACATTATTTTCATTTATACAGGGTGTTGCATTTAGGCGTGACGGAAAGTCAGTACATTTTTTGAACGCCCTGTATATCATACCATATTATGAATACTAAGGAAGTTGTATTTCCAACAGTGTAATTTGTACCTGTGTAAAAGGAAAATTGTTTGTCAAAAAATTGGCAATTGCAGGCCATTTTTAAAAACTACGTTATTACTACATTTTTGCAGCAGTAGTATGCTGTTTATCTTAATATTGCTCTGTATACAGTGCGCTGGGGTTATAGAAGAAGCCATTTAGAACCTATTTATATCTAGATTTATTCATATAAAATGTATTACGGTTATCAAGGTATTACACAATTTTGTAAGTATGTTTTGCAATTTTTACAAACGTACAGCGAGGGAACTTGAAGACCTAGGAACTTAAGTTCCGAAGTAAACCAGACACAGTATAATTTTAGGAGGACTATCGTGAAAAATTGTTCACTTGTGTGAAAATTGTGCGGGGACGTTTTCATTGTAATAGTATGTGCGCTCATACACAAAAAACAAACAGAAACGCTAAAACCTGTCTTGATGGGCTACGTTTGAGAACGGATTTGTATTCACTACAAAAAACAACCAACAATATCTACTTACTATTGTTAATTGGTTTAAAATAGGTTATTTTTCTGGATAGACAGTTCATAATTGGTATAATATGAATGACAGTATGAGTAATATTGATAATGTGAATGGAAAGTGGGTTATTTGGTGTTTCTAATAGATTTTTCTTGCTATGAATGAAAATCTGAGTTTAACGATGCCTATCAGTTTGTTTTTGTTGCATATTTGGTTTTTGTGTGTAAGCACTTAAATCACATCAAAGAAAATCTGATTTTCAACACTCAGAAGTCGACAAATTTTCACGATAGTTAACCTAAAAGCACAGGGTTTAGGGTTTACTTTAGCAATAATTTGAAATTTTTAAATCGCGTGTTCGGTTGCCTGACGATAGACGGCAAAATATAGGTACTTTCAAAATTTCATATAGAAATGTTAATATGTTGATAACGGTAATACTTTGTATAAGGATCAAGCTGGTTAAATCGTTTCTCAATTATCTCTTCTATCGCCACTTGAAGACTTTATAATACTTTATATCAAATTGCCAGATACCTTATTCATAGTAATATTAAAATAATCATTAAAATAAAACAAATAGCAAAGGAGTAATATTAAAATTTACAATTGCGTTACATTTTCGTTAAATTGCAAATATCACAAAAATTAGTAACATTTGGTGTATGACATACCAGATGTAAATTGGAGCGAAATAAAGGGTTATTACAGCCAACATAAAATATTTTTTTCTTTCTCAAACGATTTATTAACTATGGACCGCCGGTACTCACCCTGTATACAACTAAAATCAACTTTCAAAAATCAAAATAAAGAATAATCAATTTGATATTCAGTAAATCTAAAGTGCATTGGAAAACAAAAAGGCAAGTAGACGCAACAACAGAACTGTATTGTGTTTTGAAGTTTCAAAGTTATGGAACCAGTTTTTTTAATTTAGAAATTAAAAAAAGTACATGTGAAATATAATAGATAAGGTTAAAAATGGCATTTGGGGTTCTAAGAGCAACTGTAGACGAGCGCAATAACTACCAAGGTAAATATGCAAGATAAACTTCGAGTTGTTTTCAATTCATATTCCGTATGTTTAGAACAATACTGTCTCTAATACAGCATAGAAAATGGAACATGCAATTGAACGACTATGTCAAAGCTACCGGAAGCTACCGGAATCTGAAAGGATCTGAAAGGATCTAGTCTGAAGGATCTAGTATCATATCAAGAAATGATCAATTCCTTATTTTATTTGTTTCTCCTTATATACTATAGAGGCGCAAACTATCTCAACATTTTCAACTAACAGCATAAATTAAACATTATTACAAAGAGTGGTTTTATGTTTACTAATGAAAACAGTCAGTTGTGAATTAATTAAGGCAAAAAAAACTCAGCGAACCGTTAAATCGTTACATAACGAAAATGGTTTGTTTATTCTCCTACTGCTTTATACTACCGACCACCTATTGTCATAGTATCATAATTCATTACATAATTAGAAAATATACGGACGCAGCAAAAAGATTCGCAGAGAGGAGCCAGTCACGAATCGAATAACTATCACATTAACATAAGACACATTACGCAAGACATTATGGGAAATCTATATGCCGCACTTCCGTACACCATACGTTCACCTCTAGGTGCGAGATTCACGTAAAAGTGCACTGTAATGTCGACAGGTGAAACGCATGAATGAAACAAGAAGTCGATATATGGTTTCACGCATAGAGAGGAAAAAAAGGAACGACATTTGCATATTAATAATAGAAAAACTAATTACGCTGGAGCGAAGGTTACGGTTGTAACCGCTTTCAAAACAACTGCGCTCCGTGGCTATTTTTAGCGGCAAATCGTCGTTCCAATGGCAAAAATACAGCGCCTATTGTGTCTGGGGTGGAACAATAGCTTTTGTGAGATGAGCGATATCGAAGATATATCGGAATTCCTAACCTACTAAGACGTTAATGTGGTATAGAACGATTTTTATTTGTTTTGATACAATAGGATTAAGCGGTATCTCTGGGTCTAGATCTAGAAAAATTTATGCGAGCGCGAACAATTTGTTGTAGATGTGGGTATATTCTTGCGTGCGGATCTGTGTGCCGAATATTTTCATGAATATGTTTATTAGATTTTACGGAAAAAACATACTGGAAGTTGCATTTGGACTGTCGGTTGTCTTTTTGGCGTTTGTAATAAGTGAAAATCTGCCGTTGTTATAACATATTGTACACAGATTAAGTTAATATTGTGATATGCAAAAACATTAAAATGAATAAACATACATATTTTTTAGATAAAATATTTAATTCATTAACCTAATGGCTTGACAGCTGGAAGCAACCTATTAATTATTATAAAAAATGACAAAACTAATGTAATTGTTTTTCAGATCATAGATAAAGTGCTATTTAAAAAGAAAGTTGCAAAATACGAATCTATAATTTACTAAAATTCAATCAGTAATAAATAATTTTAATTTAATATCCTTCCGTTTACTTGTTGATCCTTGATCATTAAATTTCAATTAAATCATTGCTAGTATAATACACTTAGGTAGTAACATTTTCTGCTCAGTTTACCCCAATTAAAATATAAAAGTTTTACTTAAAATTGTGTATCTTCTACAAAAATTCATATATTGGAATCCATCAGAAAACAACATATGTGACCGGCTTCGAAGAAAGGGTACGGCTAAATTATCGATTTTGGGGTTTTGACAGATTCGGAATGCTGGAATCTTATTCTTTAATACGCAATGTATCCTACATCAATCGGACAAAGTTTGGTGAAGTTAGATAGAGGATTCCATAAAACTATATTTTCGCGGGAGGAATCAACATTAAAGGGTACTGTTTGCCTACATCGTTGTCACATAATGTGATGTGTATTTTCAGGTTCCTTATTTAAAGCAAAATACACATGAATAATTTATCAACTGCACAATATCAATAAGAAATCGACTTAATGAAATATTTTCAAACAGACATGTGCGTTCCAGATATACAGTTGAAAACATTATACTCGAGAAAAAGCGTTCAAGTTTGCGAAACGCAGAAAAGACATTCGGTTCATAGCTGGAAAATTTCTTCGACATCGAATTTAATTTTAATTTTTTTTCTGAGACACGTAAATAACATCCAATAACGTTGTAAATGCTGCACAGAAAATACATTCTTATGCCCACAAAAAATTGGTTTTCGAGCACTACGCCATATTACCAACGAAATATTATCGTGGTAAGTTTTAGACTAGATATGTATGACTGGAATAAGCAATAATAATTTATGTTTCTAATTCAAAATGATGTATACTAATTAATATGATCTTGAAAAACAAATACACTTTAAACCTATTTGTAACTATTATTGGCAACCGTAGTATTCAAAATACAACATATCTTTTTAAACATTTTTAAACCCTTTTTATTGATATTTATTGATTCTCCAGTAGCTCAAGAATCGTACAAACTCACTTGAACAATGTTTATTTTTTAAATTGCTGAAACTAAAATCAACAAATTGTGAACATTCATAAACTTTTCAGAAATGGCCTGCCTTTTTCCGGTTTCTTCACTTTTCACTGCTTAACCACCGATATTATAGTATGCAACTGCAGTAAGGAAACAATGAAATATAAATGGCGAAGTCACGACACAGTGACAAGTCGTAATACTAAGATACCTTTCTCAAAAAAATAATAGATAATATACTACTAAATTATAAATTTTGTAGTTTTGAAGGTTTCAGTCTGCAGAAATCTTATAATTTTGCAGTGCATAAACAGCCGCGGAACATGTGCAGTCAGAGCACTTGACTTGATTAGCAACGTGAATTGTGTCCTAAAACATACTCAAACATCACCTCAAAGATCTTCATAACTCTGAAATGACAACGGAAAAAATCAAATAAACTGCGTAATACTCCTGAAACATTTCTATATAACATGTATCATCAACTATCAAAACTGTCTGCTCTTAGGTTTAAACTGCAACGTGAGAGTTGTGAAAAATCGTACCCGATTTTTACAAACTTGTTTACAGCCAGTATTACATATGAACATAGAAAACATAAATGCTAATATATGTTTGATTATCCATACTGTGTACGTTTTTCTTTAGAAATAATTACGAAATTTGTTTCTCGTACACTTTTTTATTTTTTTAATAACTAGAGGGTGACCGGTTTCGCTAATAGCATCATCAGACCCTCCTGCAAATTACAAAAGGAGACTTAACCTAACTATTGAACTTTAATAACATTAAAATTACTTACGTGTCAAAGATATAAAATATATAGTTAGACGCACTCACAAACATTTTAAAATATGACATGAAATTGTAGATATAAAATAATAAATATATATAAATTAATTAAAAACTGTATACGGGACTTTCACTTAGCACAATACTGAATACACACATAATCTTTTTCGAAAGTTGGTATAGAAGAAAACTTTAACCGACTTTGAACAACACTGTAGCTACGCCTATAGATACCGGTAGATGGGAGGCGTTGTCAATTGGAGTTGATCGTTTAATATGTTGTACCGTTGTTCTCGTTCATGTTTTTCGATTTGATAAGCCTCCAAAAGATCTAATTGTCTCCCCTTGTGGGCTCTATGTAATATTTTGATGTTTTCATCGTCCTTACTTCCATGTCCTGTCTCTAACATATGTCTTCCAAAATTAGATGTGTGTTTTGCTTTTCGATGTTCACTTATTCTGGTTTTCAACTTTCGTCCAGTTTGTCCTATGTAGATACTGTTGCAATCGTCACATTTGATACTATACACTCCACTTTGGTTCATTTTGTCTGTCTTTCCGTTGTCCTTAAGTTTGTTATATACCACGGATGTGGTTTTAAAGGAGCAGATAATATTATGTTTATAAAGAATTTTCCTTATTTTGTCTGATATGTTACCAGTGTACGTGAGTCCTCTATATGTCGGTTGGATGTTTATTTCTTGTTTGTTAAGCGCATCATTCCTTCTTTGTTTCCTTTTAACCATTTTATCCACTATGTCCGTTTTAAATCCGTTCTCTCTGGCTATTTGTTTGATAATTGTTATTTCCCTCTTATAATTATTTTCTGTAATTGGTATGGTGTGGGCTCTATGTATATATGATCCGATAGCCGCCAATTTTTGAGTGTGGTGATGGTGTGAACCACTTGGAATTATTGCGGAACAAGTTGTTTGTTTTCTAAAAATTTCGAATGTAAAGCATTCTGTATCTCTGTGGATCTTCAGGTCTAGGTAATTCAGGCTATTGTTGTCTTCTCTTTCTAACGTAAATTTTAAATTGTCGTGTAAGTTGTTTATGTAGTCATGGAACTTTGTTAATTGTCTCTCTGATCCTCTCCATAAATAAAACACATCATCCATATATCTTCTCCAATATTTTATATTACCATGTTGTGTATTTATCACGTTCATAATGTGACTACGTTCTATATGGTCTAGGTATAAGTTGGCAAGCAAACCTGAGAGTGGTGATCCCATAGGTAGACCATCCTCAATTATGTAATTTTGATTGTTGAACGTGCAGTAGTTCGTGTTAATATTGTGCTCTATAACTGACATGAGGTCTTCTATGTCTTTCTGTGATAGGTTCTCATCTTGCAGTATGTTTTTTATTATTGGAAGAATTTTATCCTTAGGCACGTTAGCATACAAATTAGTAACATCAAAAGATATCATTGTTACTCCCTTTGTATCTTGTAGTTGCAACTGCTGGGCAAATTGTGCTGTATTGTCGATAGTGTATTTTGTCTTGTACTGTACGTGGTTTTTAAGTATCCTGACTAATTCTTTTGCCATTTTATTTGTAGGGGTGTTCACGAATGACACTATTGGACGCATGGGTACATTTTCCTTGTGCAACTTAGGCCGGCAATACATCTACAAATGCTAATCAATAGGCAAGATTCCAAATTTTACTCGATCATGATCTGATATTTTTGCAGTAAGAGGTTTAGAAGAAAAACAATCGGAAAGGCGAGTGTTAATTTAAAACAGTTAAAACTACAGAAATTGGGTACCTCTTTACACTTCTGTCGCGCTCATCTTTAAGCCGAACCGTACAAAATGTTGATAGTGATACACTAGGTACATATAGAAACGATTATATAATTAATATATCACACTTTATTTTATTTGCTTTTGATAAGTAGTTTCGGAGTTATGAGTCTTCAAACACATGTCTCCATACTATTATTTAGCACCGGACAGCGCTGTACTCTAGACGCGTATTTCTCGATAACTTGATTTTAGCAGTAAGACCCCTTTCTCCCGAGCGGGTCACATATTATTATTGAGAATTTGAGTTTTGCTTTACGTCATAATTCTTGGCAATCTGCCTCAGTTAGCTACAGGCTAACTGATTGGTTATCCTATTATAATCATCTGTAACATTATTTTTTTTTGGCAAAATTGCAAAGGTTTTGGATTATCTTGAAAGATTTCTATACAACATTCAGAAAACTTAATGAAAATAGGCCAAAGATTATAAACGTTATTGTACGTTAAACTTATAATTGGGTATTAAACGTTCTTGACTGGGGTGTTTATTTTTTGGATGGTTTACGTTAGTTTTACTATACGTGGTTTTGCGACAAGACGACTCATTTGTGAGTAAACTTTCAAGATTTCAAGTAAAATTACAAAGGTTAACTCTACTTGGAGACTTTCTAGGACATTTATTATTTATTTTTCGATATTAAGAAATTCGTCTTTTGGATAAAAACATATTTCTTTGTCACAAACATATTTACTTCATTGAAAACTCTATCTAGCTTATTTCCGTGTAGATATTAATTTATTTCCAATATTTATTTAAGGAAAGTCAATATATCTTCTGATATAAACAAAAAGTACTTTCTTTAAAGTAATATTTTTGTTTTGATTTAAAATGACGTTATTTTTCGCCAAAGGAATCTAATTTTGATTCAAACAAATGTATTGTTAGTGTAATAGCATCCTCCAACTGTATTGTTAGATGGTGCTGTAAGCCCTCTACTCACACATTGCCCCGATCATATCCTGGTATATAATACAGTTGTGAAGCCCGCCGCTCTGTTAACACAGTGCACGCACGTTTAAGTTGCAATTCCAAGTTCAAGTTCAAATTCCTAATCAGCATACAGTTTGTGGTCGAGTCCCCGCGTTATCTGGGAAGATCAACACACGTGGCGATTTTTGCTCTACTGTACGCTCCGAAAAGTTTGTGTCAATAAAAAGTCTACATTAATTTCTTCAATCAGTTAATAATTTCTTTAATCAAAGAACCATTTATTGCAAGCTTAAAACATCGCATTTTAACTCAACCAACAATAATAATTAATTGAGGCGTTTAGTATCAAAACCAGCTCAATCCATATTTTTTCGAAAGTATTTTTTTGCTTAAGTTGATAAGACTTGGTCGATACTATCGCCCTACAAAGCTATTTTGAACGAATCCAACTAAATCCGCTCGAAAGCATGTGCAAAACCAGTATTTTTTTCAAACCCAACTCAATCCATGCTTCCACTGCAGGCCGCCATGTGCGCCACCCAGCTAAAAACTCAAACTCCCAGCGACGTGTTTGTGTATTATTGGCGTGAGACCGAGCAGAAAAAAGATCAAATAAAATATCATCGGCAGTTGAGTTTTTGCTCAACCATGCCAGAATGCCTCCTGAGGTTGAAATGGTTGGGTGCTTGTGTGACGGAAACAAAATAGAACTCCACACTGATTGGAAAGTTGAGCTTTTGGCTCCTTAAAATTGCTTCAGGACATGTCAACATGATTGAAGTAGTTTTCCCTATCGTGGGAATTCCTTCCTACCATCTGACCGCGTTTTCGGCAGTATAGAAAAGAAAATAAAGAAGAAAAACAGATAGACCTCAAGAATATACAGCTATTCTTGCTCGGTAAGAAACCACTTTCTTTTAGCTTCCTGGGAACGAACTGGTTACGATTTTAAAGCTGCTGTATCCTCTATTTTGCACATCACAGGACAGTGATACCTGGCATTTTACATTTTTAGCTTCGAAAGGATTTTTGCTCATTAAGAACAAGATGAAAAATGACACCGAAGTAAGAGGTGAAATTTGTTATAATTCGGACCTTGGCACTTTCAAGAACGTATTCAAGCCTTCCTCTGTAGCTACTAGTGTTCATGATGCTCAAGGAAAGATAAATGAACAATTTGCTCACAAAACATTTTGGGGATCAGTGGATGGCCATCGAATTCCTCAAATATTATATATACATAGCGAGGACCTAGATTCAACAGGATAATTTCTTCGACGAAGGCGAATGTTTTGGCAACGTAAGCTCCCATGAAAATGTTTTGATCTAATGACAATAATAATTATAATTATGTTTATAATAAAAAATATTTTTATAATGTAATTATCATTCAAAGAAGTGTGTTAATACCTCCCAGTAGTAGACTAATGATTTTTTTAGAGATTTTTCCTGGGACTTTTTCAAAGCCAGCTTAATCCAAACAATTTTTAATTATAAATAATTATACAGAACTGCTAACTTAAAACTGAACAATTATTTGGAATCACACACCATAGGTTTTCTTCTCTCTTCTGTAAAATTTATAAAAAAGGATTAAGCTGGTTTTGATCCTAAACGCCCCAATTATTTGAACTAGAATAAATCTCGTTCCTTATAATATGCAAATTGTAAATTTTTATTGGAAACATGAATTGTTTGACAAATGCATTTTTAACCGGAAAGAAATATTCTTTTGCTTCTATGGAAGTTACAGAGTTGTCAATGCATATTACTTCAATTAAACAAAATTTTCTACCTGTACAAATTTTGTACCCGGTACAAATTTACAAAACCATGTTTTTGTTTTTATTTTGACATACAAAACGACGTACTAGAAAGCTTTTCAGTTCGGATTTCCATTCAGGGCATGCAAATCCATCGAAAACTTTTAACGACTTTCTATTTTCAAAATACATACATCCATACATTAAAAATGTTTTTACTTTATCATACGCAGTATGTAAAGTATTGTAATCATGCCAAAAAATTTTTTTGAGATTTTAGCGGAAATACGTCTTTTTGGGTCCCCTGAACATTTTTGACCAAGGTACAAAAATGTCTATGTGTGTGTGTGTATGTGTGTGTGTGTATGTGTGTGTGTGTATGTGTGTGTGTGTGTGTGTGTGCCCGTTTTTGTGGCGACGATTCTGGAGAAACTACTAAATGTATCGGGACGAAACTTCATATTTAGAAGTTTCATAACCAAACTTAGAGCTGAAAAGCTTTCTGTTGAAAAGGGTCCAAAGGAACGGATAGTTTACTCATACCATTTTTCGAAGATTTTGCAAATGAGCCGCTATTTGTGTAATGTCGTCAAAATAGTTCAATAATAAATTAAAGGAGAGGAAATTTTCTATAATTTATGTATATGACATTTTTTGGTAGAATTTATAGTTTAGCTGCATGAGCAAATTCTATTTCATCGAGATCGGTCGTACTGCTTTAAAACTAGTAGCCAGGATATGTCAGATTTTTTGATTCTAATGACAGTAGCTAGTGTCAAACGCTAATGTTTTGAAAATACTATTGTCAATATAGGCTGCGTTCGGATGTTGAACACCGTTTCACTTTTTACACCCAATAACACGTAAGTGTCATTTGGACGGTGTACCCGGTGTCAACGGAGTACAATATCCGAACGCATCTTTCGAGATATCTGTCTGTTCTACTAGGTTTATTTTAATGCAGACATAGCCGATCTCGATCAAATAGAATCTCATGCAGCTAAACTATTAATTTTATATATAGTATGATAAAGTCATGTGCCTGGCCACATCAGATTTTTTTCTTCTTTTCCGATATGTGAACAATTTTTTTCTGCACTTTCAAACGACTTTTTTAATTTTATTCCCTGAATATTGTCGGGCGGTTCCTCCTTTCTAAACACTGGCGTCTGAAACAAGTTCTACATCATTCGCGAAGCACATAAAATTTATACAACGCAATTCCCAAAATTACCTTTTTGCTGGTAAAACAAGGTACAAACATCATCCATCAAATAATATAGTAAATTATAATTCAATTACTGTCTATTACGAAATCGGACAGGTCTCGAGATGCGATTGTGTCAGTGGGATTCGCAACACACAGTCCCCGCGCAAAATAAGGCTAATTATAGAATCATTTAATTGTTTAGATCTTATAATAAGTGAAAGTTCACCTAACCGGGACCGTCTCCGGCAAACTTTCGTTCTTCTTGAACTTTTCGCCTTTAAAGTGGGTAAATATGTTTCGCATCGGACAACCGCAACTAGCAAACACAAAGGCCGCCGACAAACGCAAACAAATAAATTATATTAATAATTACCATTGTGGATAAAATCGGAAGGCCGAGAATTATTATTTATATATAATTTTTGCGGTCTTGAAGTGCTTGATTTATTTATACGATACGCAACCGATCAAGCAATTCTATAAAGTTATTCTTGCGTATGTATCGTAATAGTTATAGTAGTAATTATGTACCGAGAAGGATGCGATCCTCACGTTTGAGTGCGTGAATTTTTAAGGCACAATTGAAAGTATGTTACTGGAGGTTTTTGCCCGTTACCTTCAGTATCGAGTACAGTTATGTATTTAAATATGCTAAGTTGGATTTATAAGTTAAACCATGTTAAATGGCGAGGAATATGAAGAATTATGGTTATAGGCGGAGTTGTCGACAAGTGCATTGTCTTTAATGATCGTTCTTACTTCGATTATTAAGAAAAGCATATAATTATAGCAGTTGAAGACTCGGTCAAATGGTGAAAGTTCTGAAGAAATCGATGAAAAGAATTTTTAGTCGGCAATATGTTTTGGTGTTATTTTTAATTCATGTTTATTCAAAGACGTGATTTTTACAGCAGCTGACTTGTTTGTAGGCTGAGGTCGTACACAGATACCGTGCTCCTTTTTCTTCCTGTTATGTGTTTTATTTGACATTGTGATATCAATTCGAAGGTAATTAATGACATTCGTTTACCAACTAGAACTTAGGTCTCGAATCGACAGGATGTTTTAAGTGTGGTCATTTTGCTGATGATTTTTTTTGTAGGTAAATGGATATTATGATGTCCTGTAAAATAATATGCCTGACAAGAAAGGGATGTAATTAAAAATTTAAATGTGGGATTGTATAAGCAAATAAAGGAAGCATTTATCTTCAACTACAACGACTAAGAATGTCTTAATTTCCTCCTGAAAGCGTTCGTTTTGGTTTGTTTAAAGAAATAAATTTTTCTCGACAGAAATTGTATTAATGCATAATTATTGTATTTTTTTTCATGTGGTAAAAGTTATACAGAATTGCAAACACCATTTGCATAGACAATAACTCAATCCTCATTGACATCATTCCTAACATATTGATAGGACAATAAGGTCATATTCGAATAATACATATTTCTGATGCTGTTTTTTTTTTGTAAATATTACACAAGAACCTTGTTATTAAACGTAACCGAGGACTTTTACATGATGGTTATGGTTTGCTTACAAACAATTGTTTTGTTGAAGATAACTTTGACTTCACCCTCACATAAGGTGTCACTTTACTTAAAGAATTCTATCACATAACAATTTGAAAAAAATAGCACAAAATGCCATATCTTGATACCCATCACAGCTGTTACCTAATAAAATAGTGTAAGTAGGCTGAAATGAAAGAATGATTTTGACCTCAAAGACATGAAGATAAAAATTAGTTAACAAAAACTCTGTGAAGTGTTCCTGTTGTGCTGAAAACAAGTTCTTAGCTTTTTTGCTGAATTGCCTGAAAGCTAAGGCCCAAGCTATCTTTTAGCATACTTAAGGAATACTATCAAGTCGTTTGTTATTTTTTTTGGTGCAAAAAAGTAAAACAAACGAAATTTTGAAAACATGTTGAGCCCATTTTTCTCAAAAATGTGACGTGAAATTTGGTTGATAGATTCTTAATCTACAAAGAAAATTAATGATTAACAGAATCATTCAAAGTATTTTTGACTTGTTGCCTTGCAAGACAATGTTAGCTGTTAAGAATTTTTATTGTAAGTTCGTTGAGCACTAAGGTGGTACTTCATTCTATAGAGAAAATATAACTTTTTATTATTTCTCCGGGACCCCCTCAGTTTGTTCTTTTATATCTATGCTTATTTCCTGTGAAATTTGAGATCGATCAAAACATAGTAACCAGTGCCCCAAGGGGCTCAACATACCACTGTTATTAGCTTAATGTACAAAAAAAGATAATCTATTAACGTTTGAGTCTAATGAGCATTTCACACATGTTCATAAACGTAATTTGTTGAAAGAACAACAATATAACCTAAGTGACCATCCTGCCAAACAAAAAAAGGTAACTCGGATAAGTGAACTGCTTCTGGTTTTCTACACAATCTGAATATGAAACCAGAAATTCCAAATTGAGTGCTTTTTAGTAAACACAATGTATTTTTGTTGCAGTTTTTTACCACCGATTTTTTAACAGTTATCACTTGTTAGTTTTTGTTGATTGTTGGTCAGGATTACACACAGAAAAGTGATTATTTGGAACGAGAAAACATAATTTCTTGAATTTATTTACTAGATTCAAATGCATATTTACTTGGATGTAGAAAGTTAGGTATATACAAGAAATGCCACATACTCAATATAAGTAAAATAATTACTCAGATAAATGCTGTCAACAAATAAATTCTTTCTTTATAAGAACCAATATTGTATTGAAAGAAGTAATTGAATTTTTCGTCCCAAAAATGTTAATTTCTCCAACGAAGTAATAGTAAATCCATCCAAGTGCGTAGTTACTTGATCCAAGAAAATATAAGACATTTAATATAAGTAAGTATTATTTACTGAATGAAAACCCACCAATTATTTAACTGAAGTGATTCTCACTTCTTTCAAGTAATTCCTTTCTCTGGAATAAATATCCGCACCGTGATTTTGTCAAGGCTCGCGCGCCCGCGCGTGGTGCTGGCGCCGTAAAGGAGCCTAGTACGAAAACAACAGCGAAGTACCCGTAAGGGATGTGCCTTGTGATTTATTGGGGAGGTGTATTGTGATTTATAGTGTACAATAAACGTTTCAACATGGTCTCAACAAGTCTTTAAAATTCTTACATTATGTAGCTAAAAATATTTGCCGGGAATAAAAATATGCACTTCATTGAAGACTGTTTACTTACTTCACCAGAGTAACCACTTTCTTAAATCTGGTAATTATTCCAAGAAATAAAATTTTTTGGTTGAAGTCAATAATCTCTCGCGTATATACGAACCTACCACCTACTTCAGCCAAGTAATTCTCTCTTCGTTCGAGAGATCACTTTTCTGTGTGTAGTGACGTAGCTTAATTTATTGTATTTTTGACAAATAAGTACACTTGAAAATACGTGAAATACTCGGATATCAAGATTAAAAAAATAATTGATTATTTTTTTTCTATTAAGTGTTATGCTAATTTATTGTAGTAAAACCAAACAAAAAGGTTTTTATATTATTTTGTATATTATTAAACTACTCGTATTCTCGATTTTGAGCCCCTTCGGGTACGTGTTAATATGTATTCATCGATCTCAAATTTTACAAGAATTAAGTATGGATATAAAGGAACAAATTGAAAAGGCACTGCAGAAAAAAAGTCAAAAAGTTGAAAAATGTGGACCTCCCTAATGAATAATATTCAAAAATTATTGATTTAATCATTAATACAAAAATAAAAATTACTTAATATTAAATTATAATGTATAAATGTATTATAATTGAAAATTAACACAAACAATTATCTGGGAACCGAGAAACCTAGGTCTGAGCTGGTCCTATTAGTCCAACATAGTAAATCTATATTAAACTAACCATTGTTAAGATACATCTCACAAAGGTTTATAAAAAATCTGTATCTACTTAAAGAATTTTTTCGTATTCAATTTTGTGGAACATTTCTTTTTTCCTCTGACAGTCGATATGTGTAATGTTGGTTAATAAACGAATGTAAGCGGTCTTTATGAAATTTGGTTAAAATTAAAAGTAACCAAAGAGCTGAATGTTTGAGGGAGTCATGTAGTTGAAGATCTGAATAAGTTTTTCAGATTTTCGAAGAGTTCTAAAGATTTCCGGCGCTATCCTTTAGCTATGTAACATTTTGTATTTGATTGTAACTGTGGTCAAAGTCGCATGGATGTTACTCTCATCAAAATTATATTAATTAAGATTCATTAATGAGTGATCGCTCCTTGATAACTTTAGAAACAGCATAAGAAAAGTAGATTTTGTAGCTGTTTTTCAAACCAACTAACTTCCTAAATAAATTTTCTTCACGTGTGTAAATGAGTTTTTGGACGTTATTTAATTTTTGTTAGTTCCGATGTTAAGTCACAAAGTTAAGTTTGTCAGAAATTACTCAATAATTCTCTATTACTAACTTTGCAACCACTTGGAAACGACAAAGAATCTTGGACTAACATAATCCTTACAAAAACGTCCAAAACCTACTTACTAATTACCCGAACAACAATGCTATCACCATAATCTCGCCTCTTTCGGCATTTTTAATATCCAACAAAACACGCAGTATTTTGCAACATTGGCACGACTGGTTGTGGGAGTACTCAGAGGAGACAATGGCAAAAAATTGTCACCGCAAAGAAACATTTAATAGGTCCTCTCGTCTTCATCATAACCGATGTGGCAACACACCCGGTGTACGTACATTGTCTTTCATTTTTCATCAATTTCGAAACGGATGTATGTCAGTCTGGCTTTCGCAAGATTAGCTTTTGCGATCGATGATGCTCGCAAATCGGATCTGCTCGATCCGCTCGTGTTTTTTTTTGCACGTTTTAAGCTTCGTCCACACCGTGATGTGCGGATTACTTTCTAGTTTTAATTGAAATCAAACCGCACAAGAGCAAACCTATTTTCAGTGAAAACTGGCTCTCTATAGTGATTTTATTAGAAAAAATACAACGTCTAGATTAGATATTAACCGGTTATTAATTTCAGCTATACAGGACGAAAACTCCAATACGGAATTTTGTTTTGCGGTTGTTTCAAGTTTTTATTTGTGTAATGGAATTTATTTATACTTTGATATGGCTCGCTTCCCCTTATTTAAATTAACAACTGGCATGTAGTTTGATTTTTACTTTCACTTGCGATTATTCGATTTATAGAATACGTTTTTCTGTTTAATTAAAATATTTTTATTTAATTTTTTCGGCATTGCTTGCATTAGAGGTATTTCGATACGCATTTTTCTTTACGTTATATTTACAACATTCGTCGTGCAAAATTAGGGCAAATATTTGGTGTTGCCATCAATATTACCCATTGAAATAATAGAAAGTGGGGAGACGTCATACAAGCCGCTTATTTAGCGTTTTTTTGGAGTTCTATCCTTTATTTTCTTAGTTTTTCTTTATAATCAAATATTGAATGCTGAATGTGGCATTCATAGCAGAAACAGCATAGGCAACAAAATATCGTCCGTTAAATTTATTTTTATAAAAGTAAGATTAGGTAATACTAGTATTTTTAAATACTGCACCATTTATATTATTCAGCAAAACTTAATGAAACTGAAATTTTACCTTATTTATACTATTTCATTGGTATTAATTATTTAATAAATTACTAACAAAATAATTTACTAACATTTAAGAAATAATATAAACTAACTAACATCAAGTATTACAAAAATTTGAATAAAAGTTGAAAAGTCGCGGTGGATGTTAATTTGTTTAATTCTGTTAAATTAAGATTATGCAAAATTCAGCAATTAATTTGGTTTGGAAGACATTAACGGCCATTTAAAATGTTTGCTACTATAGTATAGCACTGTTTAACATATAAATAAATAGAAATGAAGGTTATTGGCTCGCTATTTAACATAATATTAACAGTTATTGGTGAACACACTTGTCCATAATTAAATGATGTCGATAAAGTTTGCACTAATTGACTATTTTTAACGCGACAAAATAATTTTGATTTTTTAATATGTTGATTTTGGAACATTAATCTGACCTTTTCGAAAAACAATTCAAAAGCCCAAAGGCAGTTTGAAAAAGTACATATTTCTTTCAGACGCGAAAATTGTTGGGAATTATAACTAAAATAATTAGATAAATTCTGTCAAAATGTGTTACAGAATATGGCGTACAATTTGGGAAACTCCACTAAATTTGTGGAACTAACTTAAAGCGAGAATAAGTGAAACTTAAATTAAAAGATTTGTATGTTATAGCTTTTAGTATTAGAATGGCATACCTAATTACATTATATTGAAAATAGTTTATTTTACCGACGACGTACAATGTAATAATAATACGAAAGTATCACAGAAAAATACAACAAAAATAATAAAAAAATACCTTCATAATGGTTTCATAGTTTTAGTTCAGAAATGTACCAAAAGCAACAAATGTTTTTATTTTTTTAAACGCCCTATCAGTTCTTCAGAAAGTAATTTTTGCTAAAGCATGTTGGGGTTTGTCTGTCCTATTTGCCCTTAGGAAGCTTTAAGTTGGGTCCCATTTAAATTATTTTGGTTGTTGAGTTGTATTGTATTTTATTTAATTTTTTCCTTCTGTTGTGTTTCTTTGTACATCGTTAGACATAAACGGGCAGTGGTCAATAGCTCTTCTTTGCAGAGGTCTCTATAATGTTTCTTATTTGTCGGATTTTTGAGAGTGTTTGTATTTTCTCATGACCTTGAAGGGTATTTGTATCAAAGTTTGAATTAGTAGTTATTTTTATTTTTTAAAGAATTAGTAAACAATCACAAATATTCCAAAATTTTGACATGTGTTTTCCGTAAACAAATCCACAAATATTTGAGTATAAGGTGACCAGAATTTGATGGAGGCAAAGCGGGACATAAGCGTGGGGGGGTAGTAATTAATGCCAAATATGCGTTAGAGTAAAAGCCTCAAATCGAAGAATTGTAGGTTTTTAAAAAAATTATTTTACACCAAAAATTGTAGAGATTATTTGTTTTACCATATTTATTTCAACTAAATAAATGTTTGGAATGTGATTTTTTGAAGAAAATTATAAAGTTTAAGCCTCTTGCTGTAGATATATTTTGTTTTGTTTCAATTTGGGAAATTTGTGATATATTAGGTCCATAAACTCAACTTATTGATAACTCATTTGATTTGTAAAAAAGCTTAATTTCGATTTTATTTTTTTTTTTTGATACACCGTACTGTGTCTGGATCTAGCTTTCCCCAATCTTTTAAAAAGTCACTTTATAAATGTTTACTCTTTCCCTTACCATAATGTCTTCAATATAAGTATTTTGTAAAAAAAAATTATTGAAGACATTATTTAGTAAATATGTAAGTACATTTTTATCCAGAAATAAATATATTGTTGCCTCTAATGAAGTAGCTTATTTATTTGAAGTATAATGTACCGCAGTATTAAGATTGACTATTATGGGATCACCTAAATGCTCAATTTGTGGTGAAGGTATAAAGAAAGACTAATAAATAATTTCAGTTCCAAGAAGATGGTAAACAAATATTTTAACTTAGTGGCCTGAATAATACAACAAAATAACCCAAGTTGAGAGGTAGGGTCTAAAATAAGAAAGCAAATTATTTTGTCAGAATCCATTAAATATTAAAAACAAACAAAAATGAAAATTTCACTTAAAAGTAAATAATTCTACATATTATCGCTGCAATTTAATTGGATATTAATCTATGACAGGATAATAATAAAAATAAATTAATAAATTGTTTGTTAATAGGTTATTACAACCATAGATTTTCTTCAACTTATTGTCAACAATATTGGCAGAAAAATTATGGTAGGAAGACTGAGTAATTTATTTACCTCTGACTGCCACCTATTTTATAAACACTATCAAAGCAAAGCAGTGACATGCCAACAGAGTCGGATGAGTTGTTTTGTGAGATAAGAAGAAAACATTGCGCAAATTGCAAAAAGAAACACACTAAGTTGTACGAATTATAACGTTAAATTAAATATGATAAACGATAAATCTTCCTAAATAGCGGGACAAAATGTGAAAAAGCGGGACTGTCCCTCCAAAAACGGGACGTCTGGTCACCTTAGTATAAAGGGACAAATTTATAGGTGGACGTTCGATCAAAACTTACGTTTTTTTGGCAAGAAAAATAAAAAAAATCACAATAATTATGGTTTTGACTTACTCATGCCTCTAATAGTATTCTGAAGCATGTCGTTACAGTTCATTCACTTCATGGAGTTATGGTACGGATATTGCAATGCATAATTGAATAATAATTTGTGCCGAAGTTTCTCATCTAATGCCAGAAAAAGAAATGTCATTGTATTGCTGTAACGTCCTACAGATTTCGAGTTTATCTCATTTTGCAAGTGAGGAAACCGCCTCATCACTTCACTATTGGGAAACGGAGAGCGCGCATAAAGAATGCAAGTTTCTAATATTGCATATGCAATATTCCCCGCTATGCCGGTCGGTCGCCAAAGACCATTTATAAAATACGACACTCGACCATGAAACGAAATGCTAACAATCCGCCTTGAAAGTTACTTCTGCACTGTCGACCGATGACCGCTTTCCAACAAGTGTCAATCCCCATAATCGACATTTAACGAACCAAATTTCAACGAACTAGTTTCCTCTATCTTATCGATTTTTAATTTCGGGAATTTGAATAAAAAAAAAACTTACGGATGATCCACGAAGCGAAGAACACCGCGTTCTTCGGCGACCGATTCGCCATCTTCAAGGCGAGAGAAAAAAATAGTTACAACGTCCCGAGATGGTCACCACAGAACACAGCAACAACGACTTCTGTTCAGTCTTTCACTTTGAATTCCACTGTGTTGTTGGATTGGCAAGTAGCGGCTGCTATAAGAGTGATCCCTTCTCTTCTTGGTGTGTTCTCAAACCGTCGCGATGGATAGAGGTCTGTTGCAGACTTGCTGAGAGACATCCACATCTGGCAGATACGAGAGACTCTTGTGTTTGTAGCGCGAATAGTCTTGGTCGCTCGACAAGCACGGGGAATGGCCGATGACAACTATTAGTAATGGTAACCGGTCGGATTGACTCTTCATGGCTATAATGACTATGCGAATTGGTATGGACAACGTGGACATTGTTTTTGGGTTTCTGTTAATTAGACAAGGTTTGTTTTGTCACGGGAATTGCTCTGATACAAGGTTGCGTTTGGATTTGTTGTACCTGCGGTATGTTCAAACTAGATTGTTGATAAATAATTTGAATACCATTATATTTAAGTGAATCCAGATTGATGTAGTGGAAGCTCATCTTTCTTCTATCCTAAGCTATGTGTTCGTTCTCGATGCTCCTTCTATGATGACAACATGAAACCCTTACGTTTATTTCAGGAATGTTTACAATGTGCTTTTGTTTGATGGTAACCAAAGTAAGACTAATGTTTAAAGTTGAAATTGTCTAATACTAGATACAGAACATTTAATTTAGTTAATTTCTAAAAAAATTGTGTGACGTATGTTTTTTTTTAGTACAAACGTACTTACTCATCAAAATCATAATCATTATTATGTTTCGCAGTTGTTGATTCCGTAATTGGATGTGCTTCCACTCCAACTTATTTATTAGCTATTTTCTATTACGTGGTAGTAGTTATAGCACGTAGCCGTTGTAAACATCTGTACAATGTATCTGTAGGATATCAATTTCAGATTTAATGACAATGCAATAATATGTTGCCACAAATAATACCTTCCAACCCATTCATGTTTTATTTTTTCATATTTGGAATCTAGAAACAAGGTAACATATATAATGATGACACACTATTATTAGAAAAAAGTAATACTAAATAACATGGATACCTACATATAATTATACAATATGCATAGACATGTTTGTATTTCCACAGCAATTAAGATACACTTAATATTAAATACAATGTTATTAAAATTACATATCATTGCACAAAGTTTAGGAGTATTATGCATAGAATGAAAAATTAAAATACATAGATTTAAATTTTTAAATTAGGGGGTATTGCCAGTTTATATTGTAATGTACTATGATTGAAATATTTTGTTTCAGTTGGTAGCCGTTGCATCTTCATTTGATGAATAAATGTAAGTACCTACATATTTTGTATTTAACTATGTTACTCTTGTCAGCGATTAACATTTGCCTCTTTTGTTACTAGGTAAGTTGTTTTCAATAGAAAATTCATTTCGATTGCGATTTTAAATTTATTTAGGTCACTACGCATACGTATTGTACATACCATAAGGTTAAGTATGTATACGCTTTGCACCTTGTATTAAAATGTTTGTACTAAATTTAATCCAAGCAATTTCGCCAGACTTTCAAGAATTTCCTCTTGATACGGAATTGAATTGTGTTGAATTATAAGGTAATTTTGAAGGTATAATCGATACCAGTCAATTACAACTCTATTTACTCCATATACTTCCATCTTGTGCGACAAGATTGAACGGTTGACACAGTCTTATATTCAGTATAACAGCCTTGGAAAGGGTTATAAACAACCCCAGCCTTGGCTTCCCCCATCTAATGAAGTAAATATGTTTCTTTTTTATATTTAGACATATCCGTGTCTGCCCTAGCTGGAAAAATTATTTTATTTTCTGTCAAAGTTTTTCGTATCCATTTGATAGATTTTAGGCATAACTGAAAATATACGTATTGATCGATAACATTGTTCAACAAATATCAACTTTTTGTTTTTATCCTTACTTGTAATGGTAATGTAATGGTCTGTCGCCAATAATAGCCCCAAATCAAACCTTTTGTTTCTATCACGTCTGTTCTAGAATAAATAAAATAAATGCTTTTTGTTGATAAACGCATTAAAATCGAAATTGTTTGTTACTTTAAAAATCCTCGGATATGTCCGTTTTATTTATAGAATTACTTATTTTTATATCAAATTGTTTTTTTCATCTCCAATTTTGCTCGTCGTATGACATAAACCATTTTTATTTTTGGTCATTTTTGATGGCAACCCGCTATTTTTCCTATTGATCTTGTTAAAGCATTTAATTGTCATCATGGTATAAAACATTTTTTCGTTACATTAGAAATTGTTTGAACAAAAGACCATTGAAAATTCGGGAAAAATTTATAACTCTGGGAGCATGTTTGCATCAAAGTTTTCCTGATGTAAAAGTGAATGGTTGATATTGAATGGTTTGTGTGTTGTACTGTTCTTTGTATTAAGATAAGCAATGCAAGCCTCAATGTAACTCGAATAACATAGATACATTCTGGTCCATTTTTTTTTCATGGAGCAGATGTCAATCATTAAAAAGTCTCATATGGACTTTATTTTTCCAGTTCAGCGAAAAATTACTGTCGTTTAAAATAGTACCTAACAAAATCGTAGTTTAAACCAGGGCTGCGGAGATGGTAAATAATTCTCGACTCCGACTCCGACTCCAGATATTTTTCGTGGACCGACTCCGACTTCGACTCCGACTCCAGAAATATTGCATACAAAAATATGTTCAAATAATTATGTGTAATAAAAATCTTACATATGTAAATAATCATAAATTTGACGG
Organism: Aphodius sticticus; assembly: GCA_963966075.1. Taxonomy (NCBI): domain Eukaryota; kingdom Metazoa; phylum Arthropoda; class Insecta; order Coleoptera; family Scarabaeidae; genus Aphodius; species Aphodius sticticus. The sequence goes on from OZ014509.1 coordinate 62,727,568, forward strand.
AGAGTAATACAACCGAGCAACATTAAATTTGCTATGAAACAAAGGCACTACCAGGAAAAAAGAAACAAATTTAATAAATTAAAATTATATTCCAGTATTGTATCTGATTGTATTAAACATATGGCTTATGCATATCCAATTACTCACAAACAAATGCTGAAACCATAAGCAAAACAGAAGTCTTATTTGTGTCCACTGTCCAGCGATTTTGTTGGCAAACATATATAACTGACAATCTAATTGTAAATAAAAAACGGCCTATAAGATGCAAAAAGGCCTACTGATCGGACCACAAATAAAAAAGTTATGACCACATAATTATAATATGTAATTTCTTTCTGTAATTTGTTTATTGAAAATATCTCTGACATCATTAGGTATTTAACTGTTCTCTCCAGAGAATATACAAATCGGCACTACTTTGTCCATTTAACCGACTTTCTATCTCTAATAATAACAAAATCACTCATAAGACATAGTGTATAATACAAAATAAAATTCATTTTAATAAAAATAGAATTAAATGCTACATTGAACTACATTGAACATACTACAATGAACAACGGCCCTACTTTCTCAATCTCATTTAAAATCTTTTGTTCAAATTACTTTTTTGAAATTTCCGCCGGATTACTTTTGTTAATCGTCTTTACTGTCGTTTGAACAGTGTGTTTTATAATTTTATTATTTACATATGTATGTAGGTGGGCACTTTGCAAAGACCTAATAGAATGTTAAGTTTTATTTGTTTACTGTCTGCTGAGGCAACGTCCATCTCGCATGTTTTTCTCTTTCTACAAAAATTAAACCTGGACTCGGAGTCGGAGTCGGTACATTTTTTCCGACTCCGACTCCGACTCCTCTGAAATTTGTCTGAACTCCGACTCCGACTCCACAGACCTGGTTTAAACTTCTCAAGGAATTGAATAAGGCATAAGACCACAGCTTCTTACTCAGAATTGTGCATCAATTTTTAGGAAGTAATACAGATTTTAAGGGTTATACTGAGGGTATTTTGAAGTCTCGAGGACAGTTGGTTCAGCCGTTATAACAAAATCATGTTTTTACACATTAACCTACTGTTATTCCCAAAAACCTTGTGAAAACCTACGAGCCCGAATTCATATTCTATTTTGATTTTGAAATTGACGAGTTTTTTTTCAAACAATAAACAGTTTTAATTTTAATGTTTTTTTTTTTATATTTAATACATAAAATATAAAATAAATTTGTCAAACTTGTTACGTAGCGAAAACGTGTTAATAGCATTTACACAACTGCGATGAACGAACAAATTAGCCACACCCATGAGCAGGCAGATTTTTGTTGTTGTGGCACAGTGTAATTTAGCAGGTTCCCTCCTTATAGAGGGAAGTTTTGAATGTAGTTGGAAAAAATGTCCGCAGGAATGAATTATTTATTAAGTAAACCCTAATTGATTAAGGAAATCACTAATTTCTACTCAACTAACAAAAAAAGTTTTAAAAAAGCTGGACACCCATGACCATTAATCACAAATCCTGCACGTCATAAATCTGGCAGTGCACCCCATAAAATCATCTGCAAAAAATCATTGCGATTAAAATCACGAAAGTGCGTTAATAAATTTCGGGTGGCAGCGGCAAAAACCCGAACGTGGCAAGACAGAAAAAAAAAAGTGAAAGTATATCACCGAGTAATTTATATTTAGGCGAAAAGAGAGCGAAATAGCGGGATGCGTGCGTGAAATATAGATTATAGAGTCGCCGCGGACGCGTCGGCCAATTCCGGCCAAAGTTTGCCGCGTACAAAGTCCGGACGACCGACTAGGACAGCGCCGCCTAGGGCCGCGCTAGAGACACACTTGCACTTTCTACACGCACGCCGTCGATAAATCAGCGGAGATTTCGGCGGACTTGAAAATATTACGGCGTCGTGCCACCTCGGTTCCCATATATCATGCCGTAATTATTTCTGCATCGTAACGCCATCTGTGGTTATATATTTCGCCTAGGAAGATGTATTGCCTCTTCGTACATAATACCCGTACTTTACATCGTAAACTAGCACTTGTTCCGGTGCGCGGGACGCTCATGGCAGATTTGTTTAAAGTTTATAATTTGTTGCCAAAATACCAACCGATGTTGCTCTACGGACGGCATATCAGATGCAGTGGAAGCCCTCTTAATCGACGTGACAGCTATCGAGCGACATGTATTTTAAACTGGGGTTTTACCTCTGAAATTCGTTACAACTTTGCAATCTCCTGTGCTCCATTTAGACTGCGTTTGGTTAGTCTCCCCGTTAGTCCCTGCGTAATTGGCATTAGAAAGTCAAATGCAAGGTCTACAAATTCCCAGCAAGGTCTTAGAAAGGGAAGGATGGAACGAGTCTTCGATGCCGTAAGACTGGAGTTCCTAAGCTCAGGCATAGTAACCCCAGATGATGAGTACCTGGGCCTTCAAACTAGAGGTTTACCTTGTGAATGATGTGCTAAGAACCTACTCTCAAAGAACAACGATTTTGGAAAAAATTACAAAAAACAAATACCGCCAGACTGAATGACAGAAGAAGACCCACTGCCAGAGTGATTGATGAAACACTCTCAGGAGTTGCTCAGCCAATACTTTGTTACAGAAGAAGCTATGCATGTAAAGATAAACAACGAAAACACAAAAGTGATGATGGTTTAACCATGTAGTAGCAACAAATAGTTGCATATATCATGCCGTAATTATTTCTGCATCGTAACGCCATCTGTGGTTATATATTTCGCCTAGATGTATTGCCTCTTCGTACATAATACCCGTACTTTACATTGTAAACTAGCACTTGTTCCGGTGCGCGGGACGCTCATGGCAGATTTGTTTAAAGTTTATAATTTGTTGCCAATTTACCAACCGATGTCGCTCTACGGACGGCATATCAGATGCAGTGGAAGCCCTCTTAATCGACGTGACAGCTATCGAGCGACATGCAGTTTAAACTGGGGCTTTACCTCTGAAATTAGTTACAACTTTGCGATCTCCTGTGCTCCATTTAGACTGCGTTTGGTTAGTCTCCCCGTTAGTCCCTGCGTAATTGGCAATAGAAAGTCAAATGCAAGGTCTTCAAATGCAAGGTCTTCAAATGCAAGGTCTACAAATTCCCAGCAAGGTCTTAGATAGGGAAGGATGGAACGAGTCTTCGATGCCGTAAGGCTGGAGTTCCTAAGCTCAGACATAGTAACCCCAGATGATGAGTACCTGGGCCTTCAAACTAGAGGTTTACCTTGTGGATGATGTGCTAAGAACCTACTCTCAAAGAACAACGATTTTGGAAAAAATTACAAAAAACCAATACCGCCAGACTGAACGACAGAAGAAGACGCACTGCCAGAGTGATTGATGAATCACTCTCAGGAGTTGCTCAGCCAATACTTTGTTACACAAGAAGCTATGCATGTAAAGATAAACAACGAAAACACAAAAGTGATAATGGTTTAACCATGTAGTAGCAACAAATAGTTGCATATATCATGCCGTAATTATTTCTGCATCGTAACGCCATTTGTGGTTATATATTTCGCCTAGGAAGATGTATTGCCTCTTCGTACATAATTCCCGTCCTTTACATTGTAAACTAGCACTTGTTCCGGTGCGCGAGACGCCCATGGCACATTTGTTTAAAGTTTATAATTTGTTGTCAATTTACCAACCGATGTTGTGCTCTACGGGTGGCATATAAGATGCAGTGGAAGCCCTCTTAATCGACGTGACAGCTATCGAGCGACATGTATTTTAAACTGGGGTTTTACCTCTGAAATTCGTTACAACTTTGCGATCTCCTGGGCTCCATTTAGACTGCGTTTGGTTAGTCTCTCCGTTAGTCCCTGCGTAATTGGCATTAGAAAGTCAAATGCACGGTCTTCAAATTCTCAGCAAGGTACCTGGGCCTTCAAACTAGAGGTTTACCTTGTGGAGGATGTGATAAGAACCTTCTCTCAAACAACAACGATGTTGGAAAAAATAACAAAAAACATAGACGTCATAAATCGCCATCTAGTCTAGTCATTCCCGTTGTTAAGTCCTATTTATTATCAAATATACTAAGTTAAGTCCTGCATCTAGTGATCCTATTGCTGCCGTACCGCCCCGTCTTATTTTCGTACTTGTTCAAATGTCTTATATTGATATATCTAGTCATTTATCTACTCGCATTGTTCTTTGGTCGTTTTCTGGTCGAACTCATATTCGAGTTCGAAGACCCCGTAGAAACCAGCCCAGCTGTGCCAGTATGTCTGTCCGTCTTATACTTTTTTTCCATGTTATTCGCGTTGGGTTCAAACCCCGTAGGGGTTTACCTTTTTGTAAATAAAAAACTGCGTTTTTTTCGCAAAACGAAGTCAAGAAAAAACACGCCAAGTTGGCATTAAAAGTTTTATTGTATTTTTGTTATTTATTCAAGCCCTCGCAAAAAAATTTTTATGCCTCTCTGACGCCGTTTACAGCGTTTGCAGAGACCAGCCTCGGGCGGTTTTATATTTATTTCTATATTAAATTTATATTTGTTCTGTCTACTCATATTTACGCTCTCCCTCATTATACATACGGTAATCAAACTACACAATCCTATTACTCGGGATTGATTGCGTAATTAAATTTCTCCACACGAGGCATAAAGGGATTCCACCCTTGCCTCTTATCAATTAAAGATGTAGAGCAAGTACAAAAAACAAATACCGCCAGCCTGAATCATAGAAGAAGACCCAATGCCAGAGTGATTTATCAAACAGTCTCAGGAGTTGCTCAGCCAATACTTTGTTATAGAAGAAGCTATGCATGTAAAGATAAACAACGAAAACACAAACGTGATGATGGTTTAACCATGTAGCAGCAACAGATAGTTCAGATGATTAATGGGGAAAACAATAACTATGAGCTGGTTCGCAAGTTTACAAATCTGGGATCACCTACTAAATGTATCAAAACTATCCCAGACAGGGTTAAATTGAAGATATTGCATGCAAATCGCCTAATTTGTCCTGGAAACTTCTACAGACCACTTGATAACCTCTAGTGGTCAGAATTAGTTTTGAATACTAATATTAACCGTTTTGACTTTAGCTTCTTACAATTTAGAGAAAAGTCATCAAAGATCTTGGTGGTATTAACACCTGTGGTAAACAAGACTGCCCAGAAACCCAGAAACTGGAAAACTGGAGATCAAGGCCCACACACAGAATTGTGGTACTATTGATGAGAATGTTAATTCGTTAATTCGTGAGTTCATGCTAGTCGACAATCGAATTTCACGTTGAGAAACCTTGACTCCAAGGAGATGTCATCGGGGTTTGTAGAAGAAATACACAATATTCCTTTAGGCTGAAAGACATAATATTATCACTTGGTTATGTTGGTTATTACTCTGATATGAACCTAAGTGTATAATTAGACGTTCAAGAGTGAAATTTTGGCAGGGCACGACATAGTACTACTAAATACTACTGAAGAAACGCTCAAAACAGCCTCTGAGCCGATTAAGAGAAAGCACTTGCACAACATGAAACTTTTAAAAGAAGAACATTTGTGTAGATTATGCAACGAAGAGAAGGAAGACCGCATCTTATCTTATTTTACCCCCTGTAGGGAAGCAAACCTTAACAACCAAACTTCTATATTACATTAAATTTTTGAGAAAAATTGCGTTTTCTTTTCTTTTCTTGATCTCAAAAACATTATGCGACCTGATTGTAGTCTCAATTTATGCTGAAATAAAACTTAGGGCAGACGTTTTGACTCGTGGGATTTTTTTTGGAATATCAACAAGTGTAATTGTCTGAAATTTTTTTCTTTAAAAATAATGATGTGATCGAATTTTTTTAAGTAGACCCAATGAGAGCTGGCTCCTTGAACAATAGAGCTGTGAACGCAAAATAACTGACAACTCTATGACGTGGTATTCTGCAGTGTTACGTGTAAAGGGTGTATCTGAAAATTGACTTGGGCACATTTTTAAATCGTTCTTGATCATACGTACGCCTAATAACTTTTCTTGCCATTTAGCCCTTTTAGAGCGCAATTAAGCATTAATTTCTGCCTACATATAGCATTCTATCAAGTCGTCTTTTTAGGATGTCTAATAGCGCAGTCAATTTCTACTTTCAAGTCACAATCTTGTAATACAATTATTTAAGTAGGTATTTTGAAGTGATATTGAAGTGGTATTGAAGTGGTATTAAAGTGGTAATTTGATGCTGTCAACGCGGGGCCAAAACTGGTACGTAAAACCGCCTGTGTAGAAAGACAGATTCTATACCAGTTTACAGTTGGTCCATGACTTTTCTCTCCCTAGCTTTATGATTAAAGGTTAAAGCTCTACACATCAGCGTAAAGCTTGAACCTTGTAGTGGTGCTGCGTTTGATAGTAAAACAGAGTTCCCTAAGTAGGCTGGAATGAAAGCTTCAACCTGAAAGTTCTAACTCTAATTAACCTTAATTCTTTATGTGCAAAAACATTTATTAATATTTTTAATAATTTACGACAAAAAAGATATTAAGATTGTAAGTAATACATACCGCTTGAAAGAAACTAATTAATTGTTTATCAGTGTTATTAGTAAAGGCAGAACGAATGTATCTCTATTTTATTATCTTACACAATAGCCATAATTTGCTTCGCCCGAATATATGTACGTTTTTTATTTGTCCATCGTTGTACTTCAAATGGTTAAATACTTTGAATGCAACAATCATAACTAAACGTTAAATCGCCATTGATGAATTTCGCTAATCTTGATTAAATCAGATTTACATTTCAACAAATAAATCCCTAAATTCGTCACCAATCATGTAACAATGCTAAAGTGAATACGGCGCAAATATTTCATGCATCCAAAACTCGCAAACCGAATTGTGATACTCACGCTAATAAACACTCGTTAATTTAATTATGTTCCACAGTTCCGATCGGTATAAATCAGTATGCGGTCTGCTTGCCTCTGCTGAATTAATTTATACAATATCCGCCGCTGCCGCCGCGCGCCCGTGCGCTGATTTCAGCGTATACGCGATATTTACATGCATGTGGAATCGGAATTCGCAAAATGCAATTCGAGTTTAAGTGGAAAGCTAATTGGAAAAGTGAAGTGACCCTGTTTGTATAATGCACCCGGTCTTGGTGTGCGCCAAGTGCTCCGCACGCGCCTCTGTTTTGCCAACGAGCGCTAAATAAACACCCCGCTGTGTATTGCATTAGCATCTACATGCAAACTTGCTAATTGCACGCTAAGTTTCAGGTAATAGAAATTCTAAATTTCACGTAGACTAAACAAACAATCGTCAAGTGGTTTGGTTAGTTTCTTATTTTAATACTTGTTTTGCTTTGTTTTGTTTTTTTTTTGTGCATGCAAAGGGTAACATAAGAAAAGTCTAAGTGAAGAAGTTAATGACCAGTTTTCATTTGTTGTGCCTTGTTTATGTTTTGTGTGTTATATGATTTAGAAATACGCTTTTCGAACAACCGTTCTTTATTTTTATACCAATGATGCCTCACACGACCTTAGGTACTTCTAAATTCTGAAGGTAACTGTAGTTACCGGTTTATTTCGGATATTGATATCAGCGGTTGGGCTTTCTGAAACAATGAACCCTTTCTCCTAAAAACAGTCGAGAGAATTTTAATTCGATGCAGGTAATATAGAAAGTAACTAATAATTGCTATAAGTTAAACTTATTATTATAATGGACTAATTGACACGTTTGACCATTTTCAGATTGTTTGCGTTATCAAAGCAACATCGCAACATTGAAACCAAGCATGCCACTGTCTCCCATTAGCTGCTAGCGTCTTGACCAATTGCTAAACAAAATACTTTGATATTTTCATTTATCCGGACTGAACAAGAAGTGATCTTGATGATTTAACTTTTGAAATATCACCGGCAGGTGGTTGTGTGAGGTATCATTAGAACGCTTTTTGAAAAGTAAAACAAGCAACCCTTATGGGAATAACCCATTTGTTCATCTGTCGGTCTGTCTGTCTATAAAAGTCTGGTTTCTCTGAACTGAATGATATGATGCTGAAATCTGGCATAGTAAACAAAACTTAGTAACCTGAGTGTATCCCACGTGTCCCCTCTAAATTTCGAGGGGTGAAAGTTTGACACCTCAAAAAAATCATCAATTAATTATGTAATACTATAATGTGTCATTTGAAAAGGTTCTTCTTAAACAGAAAAACTTTTTTAAACGGCTTTGGGAGCTAGGTAGCAATAAAACTTTGTCTACTTTGTTGCTGACGTTTCGGCTTTATTTTTAGCCTTAATCATAGCTAAAATATAGTAGACTAATACAAGAATAGTCAAATTATTTAAAAATTACTTTAAAGTAAGTTCAAATTACACAACAAATACATTCACACGTGACAACCGACGGACGTTAACAATGAACAATTTCAGAACGATATACCTACATTGAAACGTACGTAAAAAATTCTTTCTTTTTTTGAAAAACGGTATGATGGTTGCATAACAAGAAGGGGTCAAATCGGTAAGACAGAAATCACGTTCGAATAAATACTACTTAAATTATCTGTGTCTGACCGTAGATTTACAGTATTTTTTGTCATTTTTATGTATATCATTTCCATAATACACCGTTTTCTATAGTTGGACTCCTTGATACGAATCTCCGCCGAACAGAAATTGATTACGTGGCCACTCGACAAAGCGTGTAAAGCAAGGGCAGTTTTTTCCTTTTTACTAACATTTTTATTTTCGCAATCATATTTATGTTGCTTCATTCTATTTTTAAAATATTGGTTAGTTTGTCCCACGTATGTCATCTCACAGCCGCCACAATCAACACTATACACCAACCCACTTATATACTTGCTCTCAACCTTGTCCTTCATCTTGGAATAGAGATTGCCAAGATTTTTCTTATTATAAGTTACAATTTTTATGTTGTTAGTTTTTAATGTTGAGATCAACCTAGCAGTCAACCCCGGTACACGGATTGGTTCTTCTTAAAGATATCAAAATATTTTTTTGTACATACATAGTTTTTGCGATTTTTCCAGAAACGCATGTCATAAACCCATCTTGCCTCTATTTCCAAAAGAAGTAAGGATTTATTTATTTTTTTTTTGCATATTTTCCCTCGCACTTCCAGATTTTTTTTCATGTAGCATGCCATTCAAGGAAGTATCATCTCTTGAGAATCCTATTCGGCTTTATAAGAGCTATTTATTGATACCTCGCACATACGTTTTCTAAGGTTGTACTCAATTCGACCAACTTTTGGTTCAATAAGTGATGATAATAAAAAAAAATGTTTTCCCATATCATTGACAATAACTTTAAAAAAGAATATCATTAAACTAATACTAGCTTATTTACAAATTAAATTCGGTTTCGCAAAATGACCAAAATGTTATTTAGCCCGCGGTTATTTAGTAAGCGATTCAGTTGTTTCCATAAACATTAGTTTTGGGGAATATGCAATGCCAATGCGCTGACTAGCAGTTTCGATTATTTTTTTTCTTTGAAATTTAGTAGAGGATCTTTTCTGATTTCAATGATTTTACTACCTTACAATTTAAAATCATCAAAATGTTCATAATCCTTAAGAATAAGTTGTATATTAGAAGTACATAGTAATTACCAAAAGATTTCACTGCGCTGAATTTTTGCGAATTTATGGCAGCTGAAACGTTTAAAAACTTTATAAAAAGGTGCAGTATTTTACTATTTTGAAGGTTTTTCAGTGTGTATCACTTAGAAGCAAATAATACGACTAATAATAATAATTATAATAATAGCTAAATAAATTAATGTGTTTTATAAGTGTTGAAGTAAATAGAATAATACCTTATTACAAAATAAAATTTACTACTGTGACTTTTGAACTATCATGTTCTCTCATTCTCACGAAATGTGAACGAAGTACACTACATTTCCACCAATTTATTAGTAATTCCGATTTTGATTTTGCATCAGTCAGTCTGATTTTATGTTTAACTTTTACTGTAGGATCATTGAAAAATTATATTACCTATATAAAATTCCGAAAGCACGGCGTAAGACAAACAAGATATTATTAAGGCACTAAAACTACGCCGGTGCCATGTTTTACTCGGACTTTTAGAAGACTGCGTATATCCCTCAAAATTATTATATAGAAAATAGCGACAGGAATGAGACTGATTTAGAATTCGAATCGACAAATTCAATACGACACATTTGGTGATTTAAATTTCTGATTTGAAATTCTGGCAGCTTGATAACAACCTAGACATAAATCGTTTGGATAACAACTATGGAAACAAAGAAGAGACATTTTCCCCACCAGAATTTCCACGAAAAAGAAGAGCTGATACTTCATCTTGATACTTCATATATTCATAATGTTGAAGAAAGTACAATTCTAGACGAGCATAACAAAAAACTTTTTTCTTTCTTTTGTTCTATTATAAATTTTAAGCATTCATCATTAAAGTCGCATTTAAATATATATCTGGGCCACTAAGCAGTTTTCCATGAGAAATTACCATATTTATTAACCATGCACATTAATTTCTTGAACAGATCCGAACACCAGGAACGAAACCGCTCGAGAAAACCACAAATTACAAGTTTTCCATCCGTGGCGCTCGTTTTTGTCTGCTCGAAGAGAGCTCATAAATTGACGTTGAAACGTGGCTAATTAACCAGCGACTTGAGTATAAAAAGATGCGCGATTAACAAAAGTATCGGCTGTAACGGGCGCTCTCCTCGATTTGCTGCGGATTGAATAAACTCGCCTCAATTAGGTAGTCGAGTTGAGCGAAGAAAGTGCCAGCGGAACGGATTTTATGTACCCTCTCTGAATAATCGAATGCTCTAGTCGCGTCCTCGCTTTTGAATAGGCGAAAAACTTTAAACGGTATAATTCGTTATTTTAACGCGCTTCACTGCCAATTGAAATTACGGTAACGAACCGACTTACTGGTCTCGACTCTTAAACAAATTTCCCCGCTGGCCAAATAGCCAACTTAACCTAGTTTACTCGATGCGCTTCCTTTACAGCATTCATGTATTGTTTTACTGTAAAGGCGGTACTGAATACGACTGAATTGGTTTCAATTACTTATCGTCCTAATATTGACTATTGGAACAGGGTAGGAGATTGTCCGAGGGGTGGTTTGCAAAGGACCGTGTAGGAAATGGCCAGATACTAGATAGAGGACAGTGGAACTTTTGGTGTATTATTGTTCTATAGAATGAGGTCTATTGTACTTTTATTATGGCTGTTTTTATTAATCATTATTATTATTATTACTACATTTTCTTCACATCAAATGTATGTATAGTTGGATATTGATAAATAATAGTAGGTATATAAGTGTAATATACAAGTGTGATATTACAAATTAATAATTATATTTTTGATTAAATAATTATACATACGAAACAACACTAAGTAGAAAGTTCGTAACGTTTCATAAAGATGCCCATCTGTGAGATCTAGAGCGCTCATTTTTAAGAATCTTGGAGTCTACTACATTCCAGAAGTTTTCATCTGCCACATTAGATTTAGCAGAACATTTTTGTGAAGATCGAAATTGTATAGTTCAAGTTTACTTGCACAAGGACACTATATTATATTATATTACTATATTATATGCAGCTACTTCTGATATGTTCATTTTAGCCCAGTGAATCTAGTCAAATAAAGTTATTCACTTCGGAAAAATTCAAACCAATCAGGACTATTGCATACTCCTATGGTTGGGCATTACAAATAACGAGCAAAAAGTTCCCAAAAAGTCGTATATGCGCTGGGAGTTATCCTCGTGCAAAGATGACCGAATTGTTTTTCTTAACATTATCTTGCTTTCTATTCGTCAGATGAGAATGAGAGTTATTACGAAATTTCTAGATCTTTTAATACTCTAGAAAAAGAAATCATTGAAAAGTCAGTGAAAACATCATTGAGCATCATATTTTACAATAAGAAAAACAATAGCTTGCAGGTAAATGAAAATCCAATGGATTCTGGGTCAAAATATTTTTAAATTGATATCTTGCGAAACTAGTTTCGGGTTTTACCCTGTCTTCGGTCACAACTGCAAATGGATATTTAATTTACAAAACTTGTCTTAACCTAGATTTTGAAATTATACATACCGTCAAATATTATTGCATCTGGCATTTATACACTGTTTAAAACACTGTTAAAATAATAAATAAATATATTATATTGGATAAAATAAATGGATCGGCGAGTTCGAAAACAGTACAAGTCCAAAATTTGCTATTTTGAACTGAAATAGCCAAAATATTCACTATAGTTTATTCTATCAAATAGACATAAAGAGGATGCTTGGGCGAAATAAACAAGTCCAGAACAGTGCTTTTCTGCTCCCTCATGCAACGCGTTTCTACTCAGTATCGATTGATATATCAGTCGTAAATATACGCCAACTTCGTAATTTGCTTTCAAATTGTTGTTCAGGTACGCCGAAGTAATCAATATGAATATCAATATCAAAAAGAAATATAATATTAAAAAAGTCCTCAAGTATGTAACTCGTGAAAAATTTGATTTTTACTACCACGTGACTCCGGACCGACTACGACAATAGAAGAGGAAATTATTTAATACTATCATGTATATAATCATCAAATTATATAATATCATATCACCATATACAGGGTTAGTCAAAATTACCGGAACACCTAAATAATTCTCCAGCCGTAAATAATTTAAAAAAATGTTGATTTTATTCTGGAAATTTGACCTTTCCTTTTTCAAATAGAACAACCTGTATATTTTTACATTGTTACTTCTAAGATTAATTCTAAGAATCTTTTGTAGGAATCATTTTTTTAAAGCATCAAGTTTGAGTTATGAGCACTTAATCGAATTACCAACATACCTAAATAATTCTGCAACTGTAAAAAAATTATCAAACAAAAAATGTTTCTGGGTTTAATCAAACTATCGTTTATTCTGGAAATTTGGTAACCTTTCTTTTTTTGTGATAGTAAACCCTGTATATTTTGAAATTTTTTTATTCGAGGATTAATTGTTTGTAGTTTAGGATCTTCAAATATCACAGCAAATAAATTTCATAAGCACCCCACTGTTTCTAAATTTTCTGATCGCCAAATTGAATCCGCTATTTTGAATTTTGAAAATTGGACATTGGATTTATAGTGTACGACCTTCAAATATCACAGCAAATATTTCAGAAGCACCCCACTCTTTCTAAATTTTCTGGTCGCCTTATTGAATCCGCCACTTTGAAGTAAAAAAAAACATTACAATGGTTTTGGAATCAAAACCCCAAAAACACTATATATCATAATAAAAATATTATTTAAATACTTTAAATAAACAAATATTGTTGAAAATGTACGCTGTTTTTCCGTCGAGTTCAAAAACAGTACATGTCCATGATGATTGTTTTAATCATAGCTCGGCTTTTAATGCAAATATAAATAAAACATGTTATACATTTAATTCTCTGTGAATTACTTTATATTTTGTCTTGGAACAAAATAACCAACTGGTATACTTTTCAAGATATTGCACCGACAAAAGTATTTTGTTAATTTTCTTAGAACTCACTTTTTGGACTTGTACTGTTTTCGAACCGACCGATTCAAATATAACATTGTAAAATACTGCTACAATAGTACCTACCGTAGGTTAGCACAACACAAATACTAAACTACTATTTTCAAGAATTTGATAAACATTCTATATTGGTATACTATTCTATATTGGTTTGTGTCTGTAATTTCATATAGTGTGATTATGACGATCTCTTCTAGTAAATTCATACTGTTTGATTTCTATATATTGTTTAAAAGTGAAAAATTCGCTTCAGTTACCTTATGGTTATAATTTATTAGATCAAAAATAAGGCAGGTATTAATATAAGACACTTTTAAGAAAAGCTGCCAACTTTTGACTACATGTTGTTTGTTTTTTTATCATAAATTATGAAGACACTTAAAATGACTGTACAATTTAGAGACGCGGATTACGATTCCCTGTGTAATATGTATAATGTGTTCGTTGCGACTTGTTTTTTTCAGCCATATAATGTAAATACGGTTACTAGTACGCAGAAGATAAACTAATCAATTTCAATCTAATCTCCATTGTTGCATAAGAAGAATAATCCAATTTTTTTTAGCGTAGATATCAGAATACTGCAAGGATTTCCAACTGCTTAATGTCAAAAATGCAATCATTCACACTACATAATTACAAGTGATACTGGTGTGCGTGTCCTTTTTTTTGTAGAATCTGAGAAAAAGAAATTGTGAATTGCGTTTAGTTCTGCAGAAAATCAGTGCCAAAAAGCGCAACAAATGCAATAATAAGCGTTTTTTTTTTCTCATAACCTAGAAAAGCGAGTTATATAAAAAACAGCATACCAGAATCGGTTGTAACTATGCACTTAATGACTTAAGTTTCTATTATTTTATTTTTTACATATTAAGTAAGTGGAAATCTGTGAAATGCTCTGATATCTAAACTTAAAAGTATATAGTAGGTAATAATTTGTTTGTTAAAATTTAAAAAAGATAATGGTGAAAATTGATTTTTTAATACAAACTTGAAACATTTTTCTAAACTTTGACAGCAACCTAAAATTTTTTAAATTATAATTGTTATATTTATATTTTATTTTGAAGGGGTGGTCCTACAAAAGAAGTGTTTTTGACAAATTAAGAAGCACCCTATGACACACTCCACAATTTCTCGTTTTCCTGAAACTCGAAAGGAACAAATTAATTTTCCAAGCAGGTGAGAAATTTTTAAACAAGCAATAGTCTCATTTTCAGATTTTGTCACATGTCTAGTGAATACAGACTGTTACGCTTAACATTGTATTAAGAGACTCACTTAAAAAGCGGTTAAAGTAAAACTAAAAAAAAATAATATGGGCCTCAGTAGCTCAGATGGGAGAGCATTGTGCAAGAAACGCAAAGGTCCCTGGTTCGAATCCAGGTTGTGGCTGTAATTTTTGATTTATTTAAAATTTGCGTCCCGCCTGGATATCACCATTTGCTATATATTAAAAAAATATATTTATTCGCTATGTTCTTGAACTGCAATTAAAGAATTTACCTAGTGGCGCTGTTCCTTAGAAATTGCATCAATTAGGCACCATATCGTGAAAATAGGTGCCGGTGGTCCCCCGATGGCGTCAAACCATTAATAATCCGGTAATCCGGTGGTCGCATACGGACAAAACGTCTATTCTTTATGACCCGTCGCGTTATCCGTCTTGTAAGTTTTGGCCGCACTTTTACTTAAAAAACGTCACGCTACTTTAGTAGCGTCTATCTAGGAGAAACTTACGCCGTAAAAACTTTGCGAGTTAATAAATGAACCACGAGGGCCCTATCGATCCTCCCCAAAATAAATCAACTTTGAAACGTTTGCCTTACGGAGACCGTAATAAAAATGATCCAGCTTTCAGATATTAGAACTTTTAGAAAACCGTTTAAAACAGCAAACTATTGAAAAATGTGATCATTATACCACTATGTTGAGGATCGATATAAAATGGTTAATATAAGAGTGACAATGGAGTTGTATTTAATAATATATTTTACTTATTAGCAAAGGCCTATCTTTAAAACCTAAAAAATCTTCATAGTTAGCACCTAGGAATGCAATAAACTATTATACTCGTACCAGATAATTAATAGTGGTCATTAAGTCGGTTCTCTGTTTTATATTCTCCACACTTTGCAGTCGTTAAGTTGTGGGAATTATTCGCAAAATTTATGAAACTATTAGACTGGCCGTAAAGGAACTAACTCCAAATTATTCAAATTAAGGTTGATGTTTACGACAAGTCCACCCTGTAGCTATCGTTTAAATTGTCAACATCGAACGATGAGAATGGATAATTAGCTTTGAGAACTAAAGTATGGCGAAAACCTCATAGCATATAAATAACTGGTATACAAGATATTTTATTCTTTTTATCCAATTTTTTTATTAGTTTGTAAACATCAAGCCAAGGGAGATTTGAAACGTGATTTCGAGAAAACCCTAATAAATCAAGTTAGTAAAACATTAGAAACCCTATAGCAACGAATGTTCTTCGCCATATCACGTGATGATCATTTAATGTTGTTAAAATCACCATATGTTGTTAAAGATCGTAGTATCTCTCATCGTAGAATCACCCATGATACCTATGTATACGCGAAGGAAGAAATTATTTTTAACAATTAATTTGGCATAATAGCCGAAAATGAGTCATGTAATTATTGCAAATGAAAGAGGTTTATTTCTTCTACTACACTAACCATTAACATAGTTGTATAGAAAAAAAAGATTAGAAAATGGTGACATACAGGAGAGGGATTAATTAATTTAATAATTTTCTTGCATTCCAACGTGATCATTAAGTCTTAATTTTGTTAAAATATGTTACCCAAAAATTCTTACTAATGCAATTTTGCCCAAAGGTATCCCCCACGTCAGTGATCTCAGAACTCATATAATTTCGACTAAATTCTGGACTATTACATAAAATTGAAATTGTGATTTATATCGTAAATCATAAGATAACATTTGGTGTTACTTACTGAGAAAACACTGAAAATAACTGGGGATACTAAAATAAATATTGTTACGTAGCTCTTAATAGGGGACGGCTCTAGGTCAGGATGGAGATGTAAATAAATAAAAGTCGCAGTGTTGTTTACATCGTTCGTGTATTGCTGACCATGCAGAATTCCAATACTACAGCTGATATCTAAAATACAATAGTCGCGCTACACTACAAGTAGGTGCTGCAAACTACTGATCCCGTTCCCATCCTTTGCCGTGGCTTTTATATTGAATTTGGCAAGACGTCATGACCTGTTTTGAGCCTCCAAAAATCCTGAGTTAGGATTTTTGGTTGCACACGGCCTTTGATATAAATCATAGTTAATTTGCACGCTTGCCACAAAGGAATGTCTTTGTTCCGATATGAAAAGCCTGACGTCTGCATTTCTGGACAAGCAACTGTCTGCAGATTGGGTTGGATGACCTGACCTCAATTGTACAATGCAATTAAACTATACTTCGTAACAACCCTCCTCGCAAACAATTGCTCGACCCAGAGCAATGAAAAGAAATTGTACAGCCACGGAGCGGGATAGGAAAGAACGCACCACATATAATTTTATTTGCCTAACATAAGAAATAACAATACAAAAAAAACACCCATAGAAAAAAGTTCAATGTCGTCGTGCCAGTATCGTATGCGATTTGCCCCGTTCTCATCCGTCTCCGTCTAGTTCTTGGGTCCTCCTGCTAACCTTTTTCTTCTGGGATTGTGATGGTCATCTACGTGAGAGATACCATTACGGTCGGCTTTGACCGTGTACCCAGATTCGTGTTTCAGAATCATCTCCTGTTGCCTCTCAGAATTCTCCTAATTCTTCTTCTCCTTCTACTTCTACTTGGACTAGTCGGGACCCCTTGTCCCGTGCGAGGTGGTTTGGTAGAATCCATAGGACCGTTCCTCTCTAGTCGATTTGTTTGTTTCTTCTCAGACTGGTCGAGACATCCCTTGTCCCGTGCGGGGTGGTTCGGTAGAATCCGTAGCGCCAAAACCCCTCCAGTCTACATCGCCAGCTTCCTCTGGCGGTATCGGCAACCCTAAAACTCGCATATAACTCAATTATGCCGGTATGGTACCCCGTTTCGTCATGTGTCGACTGCTTCTTGTAGATGACCACCATCCGTATGTTCATCTCTTCGTAATCCCGGACCAACCAGCTACATCCATCGAAGAGAGAACGGGCAAATGCATATTCTTTCTTACAGTGGTGGCATCAACCTTCAACAATTAAACTACACAAATAAACACACTAGGTACTAACTTATTTCTAAGACGAAGAGTTGAGCGTTGTTAGACTCCAACGCTGTCCATCCACGCGGTTGTTAGTAGCTGTCCTTGGAACGGCATATTTCCCATTGGGGGAGTGAGAAATTTTACAAAACCTCCATGCAGATTGACCGCCAACAAAATTCGCCTTGTGTTCGAGTCGCTTCAACCATGCTTCCTCTTCGTCGCGCTGAATTTTTTCAAATGTTTCCACCCTGACCAAAATGAGCCGTTCCCGATCTTCCTTGGGACCATTTTGCGCCTCCACCATGTTACGTAGCTCTTAATAGGGGACGGCTCTAGGTCAGGATGGAGATGTATAAATAAAAGTCGCAGTGTTGTTTACATCGTTCGTGTATTGCTGACCATGCAGAATTCCAATACTACAGCTGATATCTAAAATACAATAGTCGCGCTACACTACAAGTAGGTGCTGCAAACTACTGATCCCGTTCCCATCCTTTGCCGTGGCTTTTATATTGAATTTGGCAAGACGTCATGACCTGTTTTGAGCCCCCAAAAATCCTGAGTTAGGATTTTTGGTTGCACACGGCCTTTGATATAAATCATAGTTAATTTGCACGCTTGCCACAAAGGAATGTCTTTGTTCCGATATGAAAAGCCTGACGTCTGCATTTCTGGACAAGCAACTGTCTGCAGATTGGGTTGGATGACCTGACCTCAATTGTACAATGCAATTAAACTATACTTCGTAACAACCCTCCTCGCAAACAATTGCTCGACCCAGAGCAATGAAAAGAAATTGTACAGCCACGGAGCGGGATAGGAAAGAACGCACCACATATAATTTTATTTGCCTAACATAAGAAATAACAATACAAAAAAAACACCCATAGAAAAAAGTTCAATGTCGTCGTGCCAGTATCGTATGCGATTTGCCCCGTTCTCATCCGTCTCCGTCTAGTTCTTGGGTCCTCCTGCTAACCTTTTTCTTCTGGGATTGTGATGGTCATCTACGTGAGAGATACCATTACGGTCGGCTTTGACCGTGTACCCAGATTCGTGTTTCAGAATCATCTCCTGTTGCCTCTCAGAATTCTCCTAATTCTTCTTCTCCTTCTACTTCTACTTGGACTAGTCGGGACCCCTTGTCCCGTGCGAGGTGGTTTGGTAGAATCCATAGGACCGTTCCTCTCTAGTCGATTTGTTTGTTTCTTCTCAGACTGGTCGAGACATCCCTTGTCCCGTGCGGGGTGGTTCGGTAGAATCCGTAGCGCCAAAACCCCTCCAGTCTACATCGCCAGCTTCCTCTGGCGGTATCGGCAACCCTAAAACTCGCATATAACTCAATTATGCCGGTATGGTACCCCGTTTCGTCATGTGTCGACTGCTTCTTGTAGATGACCACCATCCGTATGTTCATCTCTTCGTAATCCCGGACCAACCAGCTACATCCATCGAAGAGAGAACGGGCAAATGCATATTCTTTCTTACAGTGGTGGCATCAACCTTCAACAATTAAACTACACAAATAAACACACTAGGTACTAACTTATTTCTAAGACGAAGAGTTGAGCGTTGTTAGACTCCAACGCTGTCCATCCACGCGGTTGTTAGTAGCTGTCCTTGGAACGGCATATTTCCCATTGGGGGAGTGAGAAATTTTACAAAACCTCCATGCAGATTGACCGCCAACAAAATTCGCCTTGTGTTCGAGTCGCTTCAACCATGCTTCCTCTTCGTCGCGCTGAATTTTTTCAAATGTTTCCACCCTGACCAAAATGAGCCGTTCCCGATCTTCCTTGGGACCATTTTGCGCCTCCACCATGTTACGTAGCTCTTAATAGGGGACGGCTCTAGGTCAGGATGGAGATGTATAAATAAAAGTCGCAGTGTTGTTTACATCGTTCGTGTATTGCTGACCATGCAGAATTCCAATACTACAGCTGATATCTAAAATACAATAGTCGCGCTACACTACAAGTAGGTGCTGCAAACTACTGATCCCGTTCCCATCCTTTGCCGTGGCTTTTATATTGAATTTGGCAAGACGTCATGACCTGTTTTGAGCCCCCAAAAATCCTGAGTTAGGATTTTTGGTTGCACACGGCCTTTGATATAAATCATAGTTAATTTGCACGCTTGCCACAAAGGAATGTCTTTGTTCCGATATGAAAAGCCTGACGTCTGCATTTCTGGACAAGCAACTGTCTGCAGATTGGGTTGGATGACCTGACCTCAATTGTACAACGCAATTAAACTATACTTCGTAACAATATTTTAGTATCCCCAATAGGCTCCCTACAGCGACGATGATTAGAACTGAAACATCCTGTACAGGGTGAGTTATTAGTATCCCGGCGGTCGATAGTCATCAAATCGTATGAGAAAGAAAACAATGTTTTATACAAGAGTTGTTTGACTCATTAGTTTCTATAACATAAAATTGTTTTCATTTATACAGGGTGTTGCATTTAGGTGTGACGGAATGTCAGTAAATTTTTTTTAATGGAACGCCCTGTATATCATGCCATATTATGAATACTAAGGAAGTTATCTTTCCACCTGTGTAAGTTGTACGTGTGTAAAGTAAATAGTTTCTGAGATATTCAATTGGTTGAAAAAATTAGCAATGGCCTTTCTTAAAAACTACGTTAGTACTACTTTTTTTTTGCAAATATTGCCCTAAAAATTTTGTCACATAATAACTAACCCCATTGCTAGATGCTGATGTCATGACATATTTGATGCGCTATACAGGTGATCATAACATTCACTAGTTTTTAAACATTTTTAAATGACTTTTTCTTGAGATTTTTAAATGGAACATCCTGTATATTATTTGCTAATTGAAATGTCTTAAGTTCTTTGTAATTTATAGTCACTATATCGTATATCTATTTTCACTAGTGTTTGTAATATTTGCAATTTAAAGAGTAGTATGCTGTTTAGTATCTTAATGTTGCTTTGTATTCAGTGTGCTGCGTAGCATAAAATATTTAAAGCATTATATAAGAAACCATTTAGAACCTATTTAACTAGATTTATTCATATAAAAAGTATTACGGTTATCAAGGTATTACACAATTTTATTAGTATGTTTTGCAATTTTTACAAAGTACAGTGAGCGAACCTGAAGACCTAGTAACTTCTGTTGGACTTCGAAGTAAACCAAAAATAGTGTAGTTTTAGGGGGACTCACGTGAAAAATTGTTCACCTTTGTGAAAATTGTGCGGAGACGTTTCATTGTAATAGTATGTGCGCTCATCCACAAAAACAAACAGAAACGCTAAAACCTGTCTTGATTAGCTTAGTTTGAGAACGGAGGTAGATGATAGTATCCATAGATACACTTTACAGGATGTTTATTGAACTTAGTACTAGTACTTATTAAGTTCAATGAACACCCTGTAAAGTGTATCTAATATCTTTGGATACTATCATCTACCTACTGGCTTTGACTATTGTCTCACATAGTTTAAAGGCAAATACGGCAAAAATGTCGTTTTTACATAGTTTTAAAAAAGATCCTGCAACGGGCATATTTTGGAAAAACAGTTGAATATCTCTGGAACTATTAACGCTGTGACTTAGCAACATACACGATTGGATAAGCAAATGTAGTAGTGTTTATAATATAATAAAATACACAGGACGTTCCATTAAAAAAAAATAACATACTTTCCGTCACACCTAAATACAACACCCTGTATAAATGAAAATAATTTTACGTTATAGAAAATGATGAGTCAAACAACTTTTGTATAAAATATTTTTTTCTTTCTCAAACGATTTATTAACTATCGACCGCCGGGATACTAATAACGCACCCTGCATATTAAAAAAATATTCAAGACGATTTATTTTGTTTCATTCAAAAGAATTTATTGGTCTCTATTTTGTAACAATGTTAAAACATTATAAAATACTTCACAATTATCAATTAGAATTAAGATATTTTTATCATCAACTAATATAAGCATAAGAAGCCATTGAAGATCCGCAAATCACTCCAAGGATTGAGATGGTCAAAAAATTTTCATGATTTGGATGTCATTTTTTAAAGACAGAATTTGTTGTTTGAATTTTGTTAAAATTGCAAATTTACCGCACAAACTGCTTCAATTCCTGGACCAAAATTCCATGATAATACCGCAAAACCTTCAAATGTTGCTTAGATATTATTATTAGCCTAATGTGCACAGTTTTTTTGGTCAGTGAAATATACAGGGTGTTTCTGATATAACGGCTAACCTTGAAGGAGCATATAAGTAGGTATGGAGCAACCTGAAACGACCTTGAAAGACTATTAAATCTCAAACCTCAGAGGTCAAACAAAGAACCCCTTTGTGGTCTAACTTGGTCTAACTTAACACGCATTCTGGCGTGTGCTACGTACCAATGTTACTAATTTTTCAATTGATAAATATTCGTACGTGAGTTTCTAAAACAGCCTGTATATTATTAATATTATTCTAAGCTTAATAAATTAGCGGATTATGTTGTGCAATGTAACACATCGGGAAGTAAAGCATGAGGGGCATCATGCGTGTTTTTTTACCATATTTTTTGCAATACATAAGTTGTTGTTATGTATTAGTAGGATATAATAAATTATAAAATACCTACGCATATGACCTGGTCTATAATTAAAATTATGGTGAATTAATGCTTTTGGTCTCGCCGCTCGTATGCACGGCAAACGAAGATTGTAAAAATCCCACGGCTCCCCGTACATGCGAACGTCTGGACGTGTCATAGAACTGCAATATTATGCAAAACTTGGGCCATAAAATCCGCCGATTACATGTAAACCGCACGCAACGCTCGCGCAGAAAAAACAACCGCTCACCTAGAAGATTGCTTTGATCCGCACATTACCACCGCGCTGTTGGGCAAGCTCGCTCTTCTAGCAATTATGTCACATTGACATTACATGGTACGCATCAAATTACCAGCCGAAAAAGGCCATCTCCTATTTCGTCCTATTGAACTCACCTGAACTCGCACGACAGGTCGCATTGTTGCTACTAAAATGCAAACGATATTATTCAATTAAGGGTAATGTGTTCAGCTATTAAGTCACGGAGGTCTCATGTTTGATTCGAAAAGATTCTGTACACGTTAGCGTTTTAATTTGATGATTTGGTGTTCGATATAGGTTTTATTGAAACATTTGTGGGTGGCAACCATCAAGACATTTAAGGACCTTGTATAGTGACGTGACCGCACCGTAATACCGTAGCGTAAAAAGATCAATGTAGGTACATAATTTCCACTCCGCGATTATAGTGAGTCTCCGTAAACCGTAAAGTTCCTTCTCGACCGCAACGAATTTCATCTCCTGCGTGTTATGTCTTACGTTTTCCGGCGTATGCGCGCGTATGGCGCCATCTGTACGTGTACCGGCGAGTGAATAGCTGTTTCCAGTAAGTTGTAGGTTAACTGATAGCATTTTGTTAGTTTGTGGCAACGAGAACACAGAACGACTTTAGAATGAATTGTTGCAACAAGCCGTTCGTCCATAATTTATTATATCTACCACGATCTACCACTGCTTAATACAATCAACAATAACACTGACATGTGAGGTTATGTGCTGTTGTGTATATACTTCTCCGCTAGATGGCGCTCAATTTGTTTAAGATCATTGCGGCACTATAAATACTTTTCGTCGTCCGGAACGGCATGCGGCACGGCACGTTACGGATTGCGTTTTTGCGGCACTATACTTGGTCCTTTATATGAATCGACCAACTGATTCTACTAACCGTATCTATTGTTTTATGAAACGACTTTTCCTATATTTGATAGTTTAACTACACTCAATGATGAAGCGATTTGTGGAACTTTACTATCGCGAGAGTTTTATAGTTACGGCTTTAATATTGTGCTATGAACTTGCATTAGCCCAAATCGCTTTTTAATCTTCAATTGTTTGTCGATGAGATTTCAAACATGTTTGATAGGTAATTAAAGGGGACGTGGGCTGCCGAACTTAATAGCTGATACCTGTTACTTTTTACAGCTAGCTGAATTTGTGCAGATCAATCTACAGTATTCTAGGTTTTCTACCGTTTTCTATGTTTTCTAGTGCCTTCTCTAGGGATTTTCTATGTATTCTAGTGGCTGCTCTGCTAAAGCTTAAAATTAAAATTTGAGCCATGAACTACAAAGCTTTAAGGGTACAGTCTAGTGTAACATTTAAAAAAATATATTTTTTATTGCATGTCTCGATTACACATCATTTAAAGAATACACTGTAAAAATTTCAGAAAGGGACCACCCCCAATACGTCCACCTTCAATATTTTTCAGAAATTATTTTCTGTAGTATACCCACATTTATCCTCTTTAAAATGACTTATAATTTATTGTGATAAGCTTAATAGTTCTAATAATCAATGTATAGGTGATATCCAGACTGGTTGCAATTATTTAAATAAATGCTCGCTAGCACAATGCTCTCACCAACTAAGCTATTGGAGCTATTGTTTAATTTAGTTTTTTATCTATCAAGTTTGATTTCAAAAGTTTTGTGATTTTGTTATTATAAAGGAATTGATCGCACTGTTAATACTTGACCAATAGCTTATCAATATTTTTAACAAATAAACAAGATTTTAAGATTCCAAGGTTTAAGATCCAATTTTGTATACTTATGGAGATAGGTGTAACTTGGTTTTTTCAATTTTAATCTCTGTTTTCCGTAAAAGAAATGCAAAATCCGTCAATTTTATCCAGATTCGGTGACAGATTTGACAATAGCGAATAAAATGTTAAAATTAAGAAACATTTAAAATCTTTTTCTTTAGTTACAATTAAAGAATTGGTAGTTTTTTTTTTTATTTTAGAATACAGAAAAAGGGAAATATTACCTGCATACGTAGGTATTAAGTTTTTATCCTTTTAATCTTCTAAGATTTTCTTGTGTGCGGCCTGCAGACGCTTTTAAACCCAATTTTGCGAGCCATGTGCATTAGGGTTGTCCAAAAATCGGACTTTTTGTCCCCAAATTTGAGAAAAGTCGGTTAACGCTAACACGTGCCACCGAGCACCTCAAATTTCCCATTTAAAATACATTGCAAAAATGCATATTTTTTCCCATTTTTTTCACGAACCGGATTTAAAAAAAAAGTTGCGGGAGATTATCAGAAATTGTTCAGAACACCCCAAGGAACAAATCCACAACCACTCTTTTTTGTTCACTACCCCAAATATGAGACAAGTTTCCTCAAGTTTACAATTTTACAATGTTACATGTTTTATTATTTGTTTGGCAGAAATGATTATTATTGGATTATTGACATGTTTTTTGTCATTTATTAACTAATCTAAAATTGTTTAAACTATTACCATTTGTTTAAACAAAAATATACGATGTTACGAACATATTTTTCTATTTTTTTTGCAGAAGTTATTAAATTATTGGCTTTTTTGTCATTTATTAACTAATTGGCAATTGCTTAAACAAATACTATTTGTTTAAATAAATGTATGTACAATGTTGCGGACATATTTTCTATTTTTTAAAGGAAATTATTATTAGGATATTGGCTGTTTTTGGTCATTTAGTAACTAATTTGCAATTAATGAATGTTAAGTAAATGGTGATATCCAGGCAGGATGCAAATTTTAAATAAATCAAAAATTACAGCCACAACCTGGATTCGAACCAGGGACCTTTCCGTTTCTAGCAGAATGCTCTCCCAACTGAGCTACTGAGGCCTATGACATTTGTTAGGGAGAGCATTCTGCTAGAAACGGAAAGGTCCCTGGTTCGAATCCAGGTTGTGGCTGTAATTTTTGATTTATTTAAAATTTGCATCCTGCCTGGATAATACCATTTACTTTACATTCATTAATCATTACGGTAAGTCCGGAAGGGTACGGTATGTCCGTACGAATATATATATCTAGTTAATTTGCAATTGTTTAAACAAATACCATTTGTTTACAAAAATATACAATGTTACGGACATATTTTTCTAATTTTTTTTGAGTACCTAATTATTAAATTATTGGCTTTTTGGCTTTGTCATCAACAAATTAGCAAATTGTTTATATAAATACCATTTGTTTAAACAAATATATACAATGTTGCGGACATATTTTCTATTTTTTAAAGGACATTATTATTAGGTTATTGGCATTTTTTGGTCATATAGTAACTAATTTGCAATTTTTTAAACAAATTCCATTTGTTTACAAAAATATACAATGTTACGGACGAATTTTTCCATTTTTTAGAGGAGAGGGTGGGGGCCGTGAAAAAAAATTGTGTTTGTGGATTTGATAAATCCGAAACATGAAAAAAAGGAAAAAAGGTGCATTTTTCCAATGTATTTTATTTTAAATGGGTAATTTGAGGTGCTCGGTGGCACGACGTGTTACGTTAACCGATTTTTCAAAAATTTTTGGGCATTTTTTTTTTCGGAAAAGGAACAGATTAGGGGGATCGTTGCCCTCCAGCAACAAAAATGCTAGGTATAAATTTCGACCACGCTAATGTGTATACATATATGACTTAGACACGAACTTACTGAAAAAATATAATTGCAGTAACCAGGGATGTTTGTAGTAACAATAAATAAGTTTAGAAAATAAACTGCTTCCGGGTTATGCCGTGTGTCAAGATTTGTTAATGCTGACGTTTCGCGAGCCATGTTGCTCGCTTCTTCAAAGCTAATTGAATACTGAAAGTATTATAGAAGTAAATAAGTCTTTGAAAACAATGAGCAATGAGCGAGAATATTTTCAGAATGACAGAATTGAGATTATTTTTCAAAATATGTTGTTTCGAAGTTGTATTAGCTACTTGAGGTTGAATTTCATGCCTTTCTCAGACAACAGATCTAAATTCTTACAATACTTAATTACATTCAAGATGCTACAATCGAGTTGGTGTGGGTTGGCAAAACATTCATCCATACAAAATCTCTTATTTAACATTCTAACACCAAAGTGTTCAAAAACGGTCAAGAGGTTAACTTGCATCACTCTGACAACCTATAATAATAGACAATTAAGCGGCTCGTTACTATGAATTAAGAGGAAGGTGTTTCTGTGCTCCGATCGTCCGCGTTTCGCAACGCAACCGACAGGAGAGGCGTTTAGTCATAATAATATCTCGGTTCAACTGGTTCACCTACTTACACGATCGTTCAGTGAGAGTTCTTTTCAAAAATGCCGCGCGCGTTGCACGGACGACGACGTTGTTTAGAGGTCACACATAACGAAGCGATTTGAATTACTACCACACCTTGATCTTTCTTATTGTCCTATCTAGTTCAGGTTTATATGTAAGTAGTTTTGTATAATATATTCTGATGCTGCAATGTCTCTATAATAATTCATTAACAAATCTTGCTTAGCGTCTTTATAATACTGACATAAATAGAAAACTGCCCACACAGTAGTTTTTATTGTTCAATAGTTTTTGGCAGCTAATAAATTGAAAATGACGTTATCGTTGTTTCAGTAATCTTCTATAATAAAATTTTACAAAGCAATATGCTTTCATGTGCGATTTCGGAGAAATATGTACAGTATTTTCTTTTAGTTAATTTGCTTGGCATCATTCGGGTAAATTTTCTGTAAGTTGCCGCCAAGAATCCCAGATGGTATTGCAAGTAATATCCGGCAAATGCCCGCAGCAGCTGTGGGAAATTAACAAATCGTTACAGTATATAAACTCCTTACTTGAAAATGCTATTTTCGCAATTTCGTTTTATTTAAACGAAGCAGACTTGCGAAAAGCACAAACATAGTAATCTGGCTTCTGGAGAAACATATTTGAATAAGGTGACAATGTGTTGTACTATTATTAGTATATTTTCTTTAGTATTGTCTTTCTAACAATTTCGTGAAGGTTGGATGTTAATTTAAACCTGAATCTCAAATGATTTTGAATTTTTGACCTCTGACAAGAGTAAAAGGCTTCCTTCTACCTAGTTTTTTTTTGGGTAAATCATTTTCAAATTCTAGCATTTTATTTATTTGTTATGGTTACGGTTTCGTTGCTAAAAAAATGAACATGGTTTTAAATTGCTGATGTGTTTTTATTTTTCAAGTTGAGTTGAATTCGAACCAAAACTCTTATCACTAACCTTTTCGAATGCGCTGAGGTTAAAAACCGCTAGTTTGGCATGTCTTGGCATTTTAGCGACTATCTATAGCCTCAACTTATGCACTAAAAATCTTTAAAAAATCAAACAAAACCTTACGTTTTTCGGAGCACTGACGCAATAGCAGGTTGGATTCGTATTCAGCGCAGATAGTCTTTCGAAAACGACTATTCTATTCTATACGATTTTTCACCCGAAAATTTTCAGTAAAAATGTGAAAAAAATATCATTCTATTTGAAAAATGAAAATTAGTTTTAGATTTTACAAAAAAAAACAACAGATTAGTTATGACCGAAGCAAAAATGATAAAACCCAAAAGTGTATATGACCAAAAACATATTTAAAAAATATTTTCCGTCGATCGTTTATTTATGAGTATGTTTACTGAATAGAAAATCATTTATTAAAAAGCTTTATAAATGCACGATTTATTTAATGCATGATTTGTTATAACCAATCAAACGACTTCATTATAGTCAATCGAACATACGCAAAATAAATCCATCCAATCAAAACATTCCGTTATCCAGGCACACAGTCCAGATCTGTCAGTGTCAAATTACATAAATGGTCATATAACCTCAAACGACATCGACGAACAAAATCTATGTAGACGTAGACGCGGCCAGAAGAATACGATCGACGAAAAATTTTGTAACCAATTCGAATATTAAACGGCGATTAATGATCTCGACAATAAACAGTCTCGATCATTAATCGCTCTTTTTAATATACTTGTTGGTTAAATACTATTAAAAATTGTTGCCAGCTGTTAATGTAAAGATATTCTTTTTAATTATTAATTTATCAATTTTTTTTTACTGTGAAATCTGAGTTTGAAGGATAAACTGGGAACTAGTTACAGTTTTTGACAAAATGGGCTTTTTCATGCATTCAAAGTAAATTCATTATCTTAACCTTGACAGCCGGTATCATCACTAAAAAAATGTTTGTTTTAGGTTTCTCAGGTAATTACTGAGCATACTACATATTGAAAATGCGTCGCTTGAAAAACGTAAAGTATAAGATGAAAATATAAGAAGCACCTTTTTGTAAATTAATACTTCTTGTTAGAAAATAAACTGCTTCCGGGTTATGCCGTGTGTCAAGATTTGTTAATGCTGACGTTTCGCGAGCCATGTTGCTCGCTTCTTCAAAGCTAATTGAATACTGAAGACCTACCAAGAAAGTCTCCCTTATATACCTGAATTTACACCTCACTGCGCACATCTGGCGCTACCGCTCCATGTGTTTTTCCACCTGACCGCGTTAGGATCGTTTATTTCCAGACCCTACTAATGTCAGTACCGTCTTGTTCTTGTTAATTGTTGATTTGTTTATTTTAAGATTGTCAGCCGCATATTCTACCCAGTTTTATGCAAAACTATAGACACTAGTCTTCCAAACTCATCTCTGCATTTGATGAAAAACAATCTATCGCGATCAGTCATTTACCTGAAATCAAATTGTTGTTGGCTTGTATTAGGGGAGACCGGGGAAGATTGGGACACGGGACACATTGGGACACTTTAAATTCACCGCCTTAATGACTTGCGATTAAATGCGCATTCACACAGAATATCCGTCAGTGAATGTAAACAATATCCAAAAAAGTTTCCAGCACGTTAGTGTCGAAACTACGTTTGTTGACGAATGTATCAGTTTTTGGTTAACCAAGTAAGTATTTTCTACGTCTGTTCGTAAGGCTCTACACAAGTTTATATGTTATATTGTATAATATTATGTTTATTCATACAATTATACATATATTCTTCATACATCACCGCTATTGGCGGCTACCAAATCATAACCTTCAATTTTCTAGAATTTTTCAATTCATAAAACTCATGTTGGGGCACATTGGGACATTTCAACTGGGGCAGTTTGGGACAGGGAAATAAGGGAAAATTTATTTATTTATGCGAAATTTATTCATTTATGCCATTTGCGCCTCGGTGAATCATGTTTGAGGTAAAAATCGTCTCTTTTCCTTGAATAATAATTTTAAAATATTGTTATGCTGGTTTTGAAGAAATTCCTCAACCATTGTAGGTAGTTCATAAAACACTTTGACCTTCACAAGGTCACACCATACAATCAAGTCGCCGTTAGGCTATATGTTCATTGATGTTTTTGTTCATAAAATAGGACGCTCTATCACTCCTCCAATATTCGGAAGTGGAACAACACAGTCTGTATAATAATATAAAAACTATTTAAATTTTAAGTATATTTATCAGGTACAGTCTGGAATGACAGAGGGCAAGATTTTTTTCGATAGATATTCAATTTAAAAACACGATTTTTTTTGAATATGTGATATTTGTGTTACAAATTTTTAACACCCTGTATAAGATATAATAATGAACTTAACGGCATTTTGTTTGTCCGTGTTGATGGTTTGTACTCACCAAACATCAAATTGGTATCTTCAATAATTACCACACTGTCCCAATTAGCACACTGTCCCAATGTGCCCCATGCGTGTCCCAATGTTATAATTTCAAAAATACTTTATTCAACTTAAAATTTCCAATGTATGTACCTCGATAAATGTATATATTAAGTAGTATTGCCATTACCAACCACTTATTGTGAAAAATAAGGTAACTATATGCGGATGTCAAAGTCCGTCCCAATGTGCCCGGTATCCCCTATTTAGAATTTCTACAAGACATTAAAAACTACTTTAGTACAACCTTTTAGTCAACAAGAATTTAGAAAAATAGTTAAGTACCTATAACATTTGTGTTAAGAAATACATGGTGGACATATTCACAGATACAGAACAAACAATTTGGTGTTCATTATAGTTCATTATTTTAATTTAGTTAATTAATTTGTTTTTTTTTTGTTTGTATTACACAATTATTTTCTTCCACCATCTTAACGCTGAACCCTATTTATTTATGTAACTCGATACTTAACAATGATTTATTTTGATTGTTACTTATGTATTATTATAAATAATCATTTATAACATTAATAACCTAAATTTACAATACGTTTGTTTTGTTATAACAATAAAAATTCATTCAGCCTTTATTTCTCTTCAAGTTATTTAAAATTGCAATAGCGTCTATACGAATAGACGTACGTACTGATTCCGTCAAATTACTTCAACGTCCCCTTCAGGATCGTGCCAAATAGGACTGGACAGATAGGGTATCGTTCGATTTCCGAATTAATTGCGTATGGTAATGGCTTTTGTCACGGTAGACCACTGAACCCGCCGATAAATCTAGATAATTGCGAAAGTTCCGATCACAACAGGGACCCGGCAACTTCACATCGACTCCCGGCAACAGACGATTTCCAACAATTGAAATAAAGCCTTTACGCCGATACTTTTAAGTGAATTTGCGGTCCTTCTTTTTCAAATGATTTATTCCATTGACAATCGTTTCCCAATAACTTAACCCTCCTGCGCGAGGGTGGGAAATATATTTTTTTACGGCGATTAGAAAACGATTTAAGTAATGAGATTTATTCACTGAATTATTACATCGTTTATGATTTATTGAGAAAAAATGGTAAGTAATGGCAAAAACGACATACTCATCCAATTTCTGTTTTATTACATATCGCTGAAAGGGTAATTATAGTTGATTGTGTACTTTAATGGGGTGGACATCGATAAAAGGACATTTTAGCGTTCTTGACATTTGTAATGTCCTGCGTGACCTCGATTATTGAACTTGTGTGTGTGTGCGTGTATCGTCCCGTTGTGCAATTCTATGATAAATTATACTGTAGGGGTTGAAGTTATCGTGGCATTGGTTGCAATGTCAGAATCGATATCTACAAATTAGATTCATGTCAACGGCGGATATGGAGGTGATATCGTTGGAGTGATTTTCTGAAGGTTATGAATGAATTGTAATCATCGTATGGATAGATAGTGTCATTCGACATATTATGTAATTATTACTTATACTGAACATTGACTGAAGTTCGCTAGATAATTTAAGCAATTACATTTTTTCACCAACATTTTGTTTAACATTTAGTGTAGTAAAAAAATGTTGGATGCAAATTTAATTGAGGAAAGGTTGTGTCGGGCTGGGATTTTCAATGCCTATTTAAACCATAACCGTTTAAACTGTCATTGACAAACTCGCTTTTCCGGTTTCGTAGTCTATAAGCTATACACACACACACACACACACACACACACATACATCCATTTTATATAGATAGATATTGTTTCTATATAACATAGTTTTTCTTTTTAATATTTATCAATAAATTAATGAAAATACAATAATTTGTTAATTTAATGACAACTAAGAATAATTAATTTGAAAATTATCATAATAAAGGTTATAAAAAATAAACAAATTATCTCAATTTCACTAATTATTGTACTTAAAGCATCTTTCCGCAAAACTTGAGTATATGATTTTTTTATCAACAAGAGGCGATTTTTGTTTGTTTTTTACTTAACTTAAATCCAATAGTATTAGACGTGTGGAATCCAACCAACTTTTCTCGAGGAATCTAATGCAATTAGCTGCACTACTATGCAGAGGCACCAATTAGGCTTTGTTTCTGTTAAAAACGGGCATTAAAATCGTTTTTTCCTGTTGTATTTTATATTAAGAGGAATCCGTACCCGTGCGGTCTATTTGCAAAACACATAAAAGTTCTGAGGGGGTTTCTTAGCTATTAGTTCACATATTCGTAAAAGCGATACACCAAATTAAAGATAAAAGGTATAAAATTTTCCGTCTAGTGGTCGATTTTAGATATTTTTTGACTGAATTGCAATTTTTGTTACGGAGGATACAGGTTAAAGTACCACATAACAGATATTGAAGAAGTTAGCCTTCCTTTATAAGTGTACAAAATTTCATCTAAACAAATAAACATCATACAATGTAAGACATACTTTTTTCACTCAAAACTTTGAGTACATGAATCAAACATATTTTATCACTTAGCGTGAATACAACAACAACAATTGATGCATATATATTACCGTAACGAGTAATACACCTTTATCTATAATTTGATGTATAACATATGAGAATTGATAAAACTTAAGCTCAATATGGATGCTTGCTTTGTAGGACGTACTAGTTGTAATAATTTCTTTAAAGAAAATGAGTTTAGATACCAGCTTACAATAGGGTATTTGACTGTATTAAAAATATGGCATGTATTATAGTCATCCTAATAGATTACAGTTTAAGAAAACTATTTGTTATTACTTTTCAAAAAAAAAATGCTTTATTTCTATGAAAAACCAAAATTAAAATTGAATTTTATTCACGTCCTATCACGTGATTGAAAACGCTCTGTAATTGGGTCAGTCTCCAGTGATGTCATTCGTTAGTCCGCCTTAGAGCGCGTTCGGTTTGTCAGGGTATGGTATGGGGAGAGCAATGCTCAGATAACTTGGGTCGGCTGTCTCTCTCTTATATGCAGGTAAACGCCGTATGACGTTAGTCCGCCTATTATGCAGCGCCTCACTCTCACCGTAAAATACCGGGTTATCCGAACGCGCTTTTATGCTTCTTCCGTTTGAATTTAATAGCACGAAAGCGTCATGTAAGCATAACTTTGTAGGTTAGGATAGCCCTAACCTTCAGCTGTCAGATCAGATAATACCTTTCGAAAATACGATAGATAACTTATTCTAGTCAGTTTTACTTATGTCGAAGTAATCTTCACAACAGAAAACACTTGTATTGGCGGCTATTTATTTCATTTGGATTTCTACGAGCCAACCACTTTCTTCGCAGTTTCAAATCTTGCGGAACAGCTACAAATAGTTTATCCGGAGTTTTTCTTGACGTATCTCTGCATTGTGGATTTATACACCATTTATAACCCATTTTTATGTAGAAATTGTGAGAACAACACATCATACAACACAATTACCAAACGGCGACGATGCCGATGCTGACAGACCATATGGGCCGATTTGACATCTTGACATCACAACATCTTGACATCTTGACATCACTAACCGGTGACGTCATACAACAGAAAGTATCGTTTTGGCGGGACTTTTTGTGATTCAATTTTTAACGCTGATTTTTATGAAATATTGAGGAAATAATTACAAAAAATAATGCATTTACAATGTAGAGTGAAGGAATAAACACATTAAGATGGTTTTCCAAAAATAGTCAAATACCCTATTACATTCATAGGTGATAGCAGACTATTCTAAATATTAATTTCTTCTACGGAAACTCATTTCATCTATTTTGCCATTTTTAGTAAATGTCATGAGTCTGAGTAACACATTTTTTCTTTTTTTTCAAATTCTTAAAAAGCTACACACGTTTGAAATATTGGAATGTAAGAAAAATAAAAACACGTGACACAATGCGAAATCGTTTATCATACGAATTGAATAAAAATCATTTGTCCTTGTAAAATATATTTAATTTCCTAGATACCGGTTTCGTTTTGTAACATTATCTGCTTAATACTACAATAAGAATATTGGTGGTAATAAAATAAATAAATAATAATTCAACATATAATTTAGAGTCAGGTAATTTTCAATCGCTGCTTAAAATATTACCACTCCAGAATCGATGAATTAAATTACATTTACAACCTTGCTTCAAAAAACTGTTTCCCTTTAAAACATATCAACTGTCTTTTACAATAAATCATAAACACTGACCTATTTTACGTATCTCTGAAAGCTCCCGAGAAATTATATAAATCAGGGGCGTAGCTACGGGGAGCAGTGTGAGCAAACTGCTCCAGGCGCACGAGTAGAGGGGGCGCAAAATTGGAAGGGCAATAAAAAACTTGTGTAAAAAATTCTATTGGCCAGGTTTTCTAAATAAAATTCTAAGCACCAAATTTTTTTGTGATCTTAATTATCATAATTTTGACTTATAGATTGGCGCGGTGTATTTATACATATATAACTCCATATACATTTAACTTTTGTAAATGTTCGTTTTTTTTTTAGCAAGCGCACTTCATATTTATTTAGTTATTGAGTGTACTATTGTAGTATATTGTTCAGTTTAAATGACTGTTTTCTGACGGTTTTAAATGGCCATTATTTTACTAAATTGGTGTGTTTATAAACTTATTAGTATGTAACTGGTTTTCAGTATTTTGTTATTCACATGAAACACACACGTTTACGTATTTTAAAAGAAAGAAATAGCAAATTAAAAACTTTTAGTGGTGAGTTTCAATTGGCTAAAACGTTTTCTTCCAAATAATTTTGATGAAATATTCTCTTTAAGAAACTTGAAAAAATTCTCTATAAGAAACTTGAAAAAAATTCCTTAAACATCATATGAATGGGGTTAGAACTGCGTACTGTGGCATCACAACCAACGTTCACCAGAACTGCAAAAATGTCTTCAAGGTCGTAAGTTATTTTATTATTTTAATGGTAATTTTATTTTATTGCATTTGTATATAGTTGTTGTAACTTTGTAGACATTAGAATTTTTAAATTGTTTTGATTATTTACATTACAGCACACGCACCATATCCGCCAAAAACTCTAAATGCAAGCTTGCCAATTCAAAATACGGGAAAAGTAGACTATCGCGTGTGAAGTTAAACAAATAAATACTTCGGAAAAGTTCAAACCCCACTGGATTTTTTAATATGCCTTTGATGGGGCATTAGAAATAACGTGTAAACAGTTTCCGTCAATACCGTGTCTAGGTTGCGAGTTATTCACGCTAAAAAATGACGGAATTGGTTTTTTATTGATTGGACGACAATGGATTTTTTAGGAAACCTCTTAGTCTTTTAATTTTCTACATAAAATGTGCATACATCGTACATCATACGTTTTTGGTTCAATCTGGAATTGAAAAATTGGAATTAAAAGTGAGATACATTAAACTACATGTTTAAAAAATGCCAGACCTCTTCCGAAGGGGGCGCACAGATTTTTCTTGCTCCAGGGTGCTGAATATGTAGCTACACCACTGATATAAATCATTCACTGACAAAATTTATCATTTATCCTGCTTTTAACAGCATTTACCAACAACTTTCACATTTCAAAACTCCAAAATCAGTTATGGATGAGTCTGGAGTCTGTGTTCTCACTCAAACCTCAGTCAAAGAACACATCACTTTGTTAAACGATCAATTAGAATTTCAACAAAAACCATTATTCATGTTCACTTTCCAATAATTTAAAAAATTTTTTTATGTACCTACTTTGTAGTTTGTACCAATTTCTTTTAAAATAATGCAAAAAGATGGATATTATATGGATATATATCAAGCAGCTATTATAAGCGGGACCTCCTTTGTCACATGGCAACCAATATTTTTGGAGCCAGTCCGCTACGAAACA
Source organism: Aphodius sticticus (assembly GCA_963966075.1). Classification (NCBI taxonomy): domain Eukaryota; kingdom Metazoa; phylum Arthropoda; class Insecta; order Coleoptera; family Scarabaeidae; genus Aphodius; species Aphodius sticticus. The sequence goes on from OZ014509.1 coordinate 62,763,824, forward strand.
GGTTTTACTTCTTTTAATTCGACGGAAGACGATGTGCAAAGTTTTTTTTTCCTTTTTTTAAATAAAAAAACTCAGTTTAATACTTTCGTCATGCTGTTTCTAAAGATGGTGCTATCTAACACAGGCAAAAGAACACAGAGGCCTGAGGAACAGATTACTGAATCACTTTACGACTTTTCCCTAGAGTTTATTTTCTTTTACATTATAATTTGAGGATTTAGAGCTTAGTGTAAGGACGAATCATTCAAATGATAATTAAGCACCACCTTTCGCCCCTAAAAATTCCGATCCCAACCGCACACGTGGCCTATTTACAGAAAATTTGAATAAGACCGTTGTCTAACCTGAATAATTAAAATTAATGCACGGCCATATGAAAATCCTCCGGCTTAATTGAATTATGAAAGGACCAAAAGGCGCCCTGGGAACCCGACCGGCCGACGTCGCCGTCCTCGTCGTAAACATTTAAACGTTCAGTTAATAAATTAAATCTGACCCCAAAAACCTCCGTGCAATTACTTAGCCGACGTATTGTGTCGGTACTCGGTTTGCCCATCGAGTTCTCCTGTAATTTATCCGGTATTGAAGATCTAAGATGGATCTGGATACACAAAGCAAACAAATCAGAGAAGTTAATCATTTAATTGCTGACCGGTGCGCAGCGCTGCTTCGAAAAGTAGCAAATCATACTTGCTGTTGTGTAAGGACTTTCGGGTGATGGCGTAACTTTTTCAGTGAATTGTTTAATTGATTTAATTAAGACTGCTCTGATTTCCTCCTATTGATAATATTAGAATTGTGGTGATTAAATAAGAAGTGGGTAGGATGGGTGCAACTATCGTGACGCGTATAGATAATAAAGAGTTCCAAGAAGAAATCAAGCACAATAGAGTGAAGCTTACTTTCAAATTCATATTGTAATATTGTTTATTTTTTTTATTGTGTGGTCTGTTATTGAGGCTTAAGGAACCAATAATGTAGGTTGATTGCTCAGCAGCAATATTGTTTGTCTTTGTTATTAATATACAATATGTTATTATTAATAAAAAGTCGAAAAATCATCAAACTCGTAATATTTTTTATAGTATCTTGAAGACAGATGACTTCCGGCTGTCGGGCTCGAGTATTTGATGAACGTTCGTCCAGAAGTCAACCTGTTCACATACAGGGATGTTGGTTTGAAATGCACATATATCACATATTATTTGAAGATAGTCAATATCGGTTGAATTGGAAAAACTTGCGCACTTTTATGTTCATCAATTATCCACGGAGAAATAACTAAAAAAAAATAAGCTGTCATAGAACTCACTAGGTCATCCCAGCCTTTGTTATATCTATTTAACATGTTTTATGAATTAGAAATAACCATTTTATTAAATTATCGTTTTTCCCTACTTCTTTTTTACTGAAATTGCATTTCTTACAAATTTTTTACAAATTTACGTACAAATTCTGAACACGACAAGCACTTTTGATTAAATGTCTTTAAAACAGTAGATAATTGCACAATAGTATGCTAGCCCCATTTTATGTGAAAAAGATAGCTACCTACATTCCAAAAATGTAACCATCGATAATCGATAAAATAGTTTAATATTAATATTAAAATAGTTTAGAATATTTTTAATAAGTACCTAGCTTTGAATTGTAATTTTTCATATTTTTTTTCTCTTTGTTTGACTTGTTCTATGCATTTGTGCTTTTCGAATAAACTTTATTTATTTATTTACAGGAATACAGTTAAGTTGACCTGCACAAAAAATATTGTATAATTTTTATAATTAAATGTCATATTAAAAATGAAAAATTAAAATGGCCCACATATACAGGTGACTTATTAGTATCCCGGCGGTCGATAGTTAATAAATCGTTTGAGAAAGAAAAAAATAATTTATACAAAAGTTGCTTGGCCCGCCATTTTCTATAACGTAAAGTTATTTTCATTCGTACAGGGTGTTGCATTCAGGTGTGACGGACATTTTTTTTAAATGGAACGTCCTGTACATTTTATTATATTATTAACTACTAAGTTTGTTTATCCAACGTGTATGTTGTATGTCACGGCGTTAATAGTTCCAGAGATATTCAACTGTTTTTCAAAAATATGCCCGTTGCAGGATATTTTTAAAAACTATGTAAAAACAACATTTTTTTCGATTTTGCCTTTAAACTATGTGAGACATTAGTCAAAGCCAGTAGGTAGATGCTAGTATCGATAGATATTAGATACACTATACAGGATAATATTTCTGTGAATAAGGCATTTGGTAGTTTGATGTAAAGTTTTCAAGTGGCGATAGAAGAGATAATTTAGAAACGATTTTACCAGCTTGATCCTTATACAAAGTATCACCGTTATCAATATATTAACAATTTTATATGACATTTTGTAACTCATTGTAAGTATATCTTTCCGTCTATCGTATGGCAACCGAACACGCGATTTAAAAATTTCAAATTACTGCTAAAATAAATCCTAGACCCTGTACTTTTAGGTTATCTATCGTGAAAATTTGTTGACTTCTGAGTGTTGAAAATCAGATTTTCTATGATGTGATTTATGTGCTCACACTCAAAAACCAAATATGCAACAAAAACAAACTGATAGGCATCTTTAGATTCAGATTTTCATTCATAGCAAAAAATCTATTAAAAACACTTCCAAATAACCGACTTTCTATTCACACTATCAATATTGCTCATACTACCATTCATATTATCCCAAGTTTGAACTGTCTCGCCAGAAAAATAACCTATTTTAAACCAATTAACAATAGTAAGTAGATATTGTTGGTTGGTTCTTGTACTGAATACAAACCCGTTCTCAAACGTAGCTCATCAAGACAGGTTTTAGCGCTTCTGTTTGTTTTTGTATATGAGCGCACATGCTATTACAATGGAACGTCTCCGCACAATTTTCACAAAGGTAAAGAATTTTTCACGATAGTGTAGCCTAAAACTACACTGTTTTTGGTTTAGTTCAGAGCCCAACTGAAGTTACTAGGTCTTCAGGTTCGCTAGCTGTACGTTTGTAAAAATTGCAAAACATACTTATAAAATTGTGTAATACCTTGATAATCGTAACTTGTTCTATGAATAAAACTAGTTAAATGGGTTCTAAATGGCTTCTTCTATAACGGTTATAAATATTTTACATCATTCTACCCAGCACACTGTATACAAAGCAATATTAAGATACTAAATAGCATACTACTATTTAAATTTCAAATATCACAAAAACTATTAAAGATTGATATACGATATAGTGAATATAAATTACAAAGAACTTAAGGGACAGTTCAATTAGCAAATACAGGATGTTCCAATTAAAAATCTCAAGAAAAAGCGATTTAAAAATGTTTAAAAACTAGTGCATGCTACGATCAGCCTGTATAGCGCATCAAATTTTTCAGGACATCAGCATCTAGCTATGGGTTTAGTTATTATGTGACAAACTTTCTAGGACAATGTCTGGAAAAATGTAGTATTAACGTAGTTTTTAAGAAAGGCCTGCAATTGCAAATTTTTTGACGAACAATTGAATATCTCAGAAGCTATTTACTTTACACAGGTACATCCTACACAGTTGGAGTCCATTTAAAAAAAATTTCTGACTTTCAGTCACCCAAATGCACACCCAAATGCAACACCTTGTATAAATGAATACCGCCGGGATACTAATAACTCACCCTGTTTATTATTTTATATTTTTAACACATTTTTGTGATGTAAATTTATTGTTTTTGTTTAAAAATCTGTTAAATTATCTCAAAAACCAAAACAAAACATTTTTGTTCTGAAAACTCATATTGTTTTGAAGACATATTGTATATACAACATATTGTATACGAACATCTATACAGTCGATAGAGGGTTCTCCGCCTGCCAAATTCGCGTTATTCACAGTAAAATATTGTTTTATAAATAGGGAATTGACGTCATGTTCCTTTTTACAGATACTGAGTTAAAAATGTTAATCTGTCCTGTTGGCAAGCGTTATAATAAATTATTTGAATTATTGATAAAAATTTTCCAGTGCGTTTCAATATAATTTATTAAAGTCAGTATGCACATGACAGTGACATCTTTCTAAATAACCGGAAAAATGAAACAAAGAGCAAGTATGAAATACGAATGTAAAACAGCACCAGCTCTAAGCCGTTCACCTAAAGAAACGTGCGCCATACAAAACTAGAAAAACGGAGCGCAAACATCAAGTCCGGCATGCTAAAGAGTGACGCGCAAATCGCCCGGAGCACAGAAATATTATTCACCGTCCGCTTTTTCCACCTAGCAATCAGGCGACGGCGCGCGTTTCCACGCAAACCCCCCAAACCGCCACCGACGGCGACGCCACGAACCGCCGGTACTATCATAGTACGTACTACATATACATGCACTACAACTCGCACGGCACGAGAGACCATAATAATTTATGGCTCATTTACAAGAGAAAGACGAAAATAAGGGCGGGAAAATCAATAGGCGGCGCTAGTCCGGCCGGAACCCAAGCGAGGGCGCCACCGGTCCCCCGGAAAACGCGCCGCGCTCGCCAAGATCGTACGACCTCGCCTGCGAAACACGCCGACGGATTTACGCGAGGCGCGACACTCGACGGCTGAACGCGAATATGCGCACTGCCGACTCCGGCGTTTCACGTTTTGGGGTCTATTTTATCGCATTAAGTTGGCTATCGTGCTACTCTGAGGGTGTTTTAACGCAAAAACAAATCCCACACAATCTATATTATATACCCGATATCTACACACTAGCCCACTGGTAAGTTTCACTCTCAAAATTACACATGCACCAATATATATACTTAAGGTAGCACCTGAGCAATACGTAGAATATCTAATATATAAGGCTGAATCAACCCTTAAAATTGATCTTCCCTGTACTTTTAATTCGTTAAAGACCACTTTTATTCTTACTGCACGTAGTCGCATCAAAATATAATTAGGCGGTCCTCCAGAGTAGCGAGGCCGACTTCATCCCCTATTTGCATAAGTACTTCACCCTCTGATTTTGAGGTTACTTGATTACGTCATGCTGTATACCTAGAGTAGCATTGCACGAGTAGACTTCCAGCTTTTACGATTTTTCTATAAATAAACTATCGCTTATCGCATCAATTACGATAGCATGACATTCCTCTGTATTCTGGGATGTTTCTACCGTGGTGTCTGAGCATTGAATGCTCCCGAATCGTTTAAATCGTCCAGTTTAAGTAACTCTGGAGTAATTGTCATATATGCGTTAATTCAAAATCGGTTCCGGATACTACGCGATCCCATTGGTTGCCAGTTGACATGCGCAGTGCATATAGTTGCGCTGGAATAGGCTATATTTGGTCTCTCTCTCTCTCTCTCTGTCTATGTTTCTCACTTCTCGCATAAATTCGTGTTCTGTGCGGTTCTATAATGACTTACGCAATTGGCTATTATTGTTTGAGATTATCTTGTTCTCACGATGCTATTAAATTCGTATTAATCTAAGCCTTAGTTGCTACTGTTGTTTAGGTAATTAAGGATTTTGTGTTACAAATAAATACATTAAGGAATTTGTCGACTGAGACGTGTGAATTATTGTATTTATTTTGATAAAATCTGAGTTTACTAGTTTATACTTGGTGGATTTCTTGAATGAAGATATCGTTTCTGTGTTATATAATTGCAAAAGCATTTATTTCTCTGAAATAAACATTATGTGACCTTTTTGCTCACTTACTTTTTTCTTCGTATAAATTAAAACATTAGTAAAAAATAGTGCTAATCAGAATTGTAAGAAAAAGTTATAAATATTGAATGATTTTGTTACACACAAAGTAACTACTCATAATTTTTTGTTTGTTTTTAAATCGCATGGCTGCCTTGTGTTTTTAAAACGTTACCTTTTAATTGCAGTATCTATGTATAAACTTAATGGATGTCACTTTTGTAGGCAACGAATGAACATGCAAATGTTAAGCATTGAAATTAAATTCAAATATTGATTGCTTTTCCTTTAACGGAAATAGCAATTACGTTCTTGGGAAACTAGATTTTAATTAGTGTAGTCAATAGAGGTGGTTATTACATTTTTAGGTAAAATGTCAGTAAGAAAGTACTAATTTGTATAAAATTATTTTTAAGCAATATTCGTTTTTTATATAGTAGAATTTTATATCCTAAATTAATAGGTATTAAAAGTTTTATAACCAGAAAAGTTTCACAATATTATCTGCAATCATATTTCGTTTTTTATTAACAGTTTTTATCTTCAAATAACAAATAACCCCTAGTGTGCGCTTGAAAAATCAACCCCTTGTATACAAATTTTTACTCCAAAGTCGATTAAAATCTTTGACTTCTGGATCTGTTTTAATATTCCCCAAATGTTTTACTGTTGGCTTATTGTTTTAACACTTTGTATAATTGTTTAATCAACAATATACTTGGGTCCGAAAGCCGTTATGTTTCTGGTTTCAAATAACATAAATAACCAACATCAAAAACAACCCCATGTTTTTCTTACTGATTATGATAGATTAATTATCTTTATCTCTTAATTATCTTTATGGCAGCATTTTAAAAATTAAATGTTACATTAGAAAATTGTCGAGAAAAAGACAGTTGAAATATATGGAGTAATGATTACTTTTGTATGTGAATGGAAAGCGATTAAGCTCAATTTGGATACAATTATTTAGTTGTATCTAAAACGCATTTTTATATTACTTACAGATAATGCATGTGGGGAACATATAAGTTTAGTTACCAATATTTTACAATAATCAATTGTCCTTTTCTCAATCATTAGAATAATTATTAGAACATCTATTAATAAGAAAAATATGCAGTTGCCAATTTAAAAAAATCGATAACGTAATAAGTTAACTAATAGTCGAAGGTAGAAAATCGAATTTACTAAGAACTGTGTATATTTCGTGAAAAAAAAACTATGTGTTCGAGGATTTTCTAAAATAATTATCCATTTCATTAGAGTTTTTTTTATGTTTCTATACTCATATAATTAATTTATACACGAAACTATTACCCACCATAATGACTAAGCGTTTTTTTTTATGACAAAATAGGTGATAAAGCGGATTGATAACATGATTACGCAATACACACTATGCTATACCTAAATATATTTGTTCAAATTATAAGGTTATTGAAGTTGTTGTTTCTTAATGACATTTTCTGGCTTATATGCTAAAATATGCCAACTCATCATTTCCTGAATTTAATGGTCTCTGGCTCAGTACAACTCATCGGCATCTAAGGCATATTATTGGTTCGATATGATAATGTAGTATTAATTATTATTTAGTATCTATGTTACCACGTTATGCATTTTTAATTGTGATTTATTGAATAATTGCAGAATACACATTAGCAACTGTACACCATAATAACAAAACGCAATAATTCTGTAATAAAAAGCAAATGATTGTAGAACATGGAGGCCAAAATTGTCAAAAAGCTTTAACAACACAAGTTTCTCCAATCAGCTGAGTTAGAAAATGTGTGGACTCCTAGATTGTTAATTTGCTGATAGAACCTTTTAAATATGATTTTACAAATATTGATGGTATTCAGTACTTCCTGAAAAAGCTACATTTTAGATGATGATTTTTACTTACGTGATTATCATTAAATTGTCACAAAATTAATCGAATTGAATGTGTTATCGTTGATCAAATTTGATGCATTGATCAATGACTGACATACATTTTTCCGGAGATCTGGTATAATTTCTTCATACATGTAGTAAAATTCACTTTCTATTAATTCTTAGATACTGTTTCGAATAGGAATAGGGTTTCTCGTATCCAGGATTCATCCCGTATAATTTATCATTCTGAAAATCCGCTATAACTGTGTGCGTGGCGTAGCGCATACGAATTTTCTTATATCCTACGGCGCCAGAATAATTTAATCAAGGGTCGGAGAAGGGACCAAGTAAAGAGATTTAACGGCCTGGTACCGGCGGCTTACGGTGGCCAAGCGGGGACTTTTAGCGTCCGCAATACCGTTGCAATTTCAATAAACAGCCAAACCGCTATTGGTGGGGAAAACCTCTACTTTAACTTTGGATTACTGAAACCAATCGGGAATACTTGTACTTAAAAACAATAAATAATAGTGAAAATGCTGAAAAAGTAAGAGCTTTTCCACATTGTCTTCAGATAGAGACAAAGGCAAACCTGTAATGTGTATAGTCCATTTAGTTCAGTCAGTGGAATGCGGTGACACGAATGACAGGAAAAGTTAAAACTTTTTATTATAAATTTCCTCACAAAAATTATTCGATTAATTTGAATTTTATATTGAAACCTAATATTTTTGAATTTCAAAAATGTTCAGTGGTACAAGGGGAAAATACAAAGATGTACATGATGTATTCAAGTGCCTATATTGTAAAGGTATTGTACAGAGATTATTTAAATTTTGTCCGGCGGAGTTTAAAAAAGTCGTTTTCAAAGTGTAGACAATTGCAAACAAAAAATATGATAAAGTAATAATAAACTGTCCAATTTTCTGTGGTTTTGTTTTTGGTTCCAAGATTTTTCAAATCGTTGAATGAAATCGAACTTGTTCTATTTTAGATGGGTACCGTAATTGAAATCTAGTGATTTTTTATAAACAAACATAAATTTCTATTTTAGCTAATTTACTACAATAGTTATGAACTTAATATTGCTTAGTTTGTTAACAACAAGACTCAGACAAATTACTATAAAGCAGTTACTTTCGGACACTTGTACGTGGAGACGATTGGGTTAAAAATTCAGTCGCTGATACAATGATAAATCGCAGATGCCCTCTGCAGAGTTTTTACACTTCTAAGCGTGGTATAAATGGTTGAAATTCACTTCACTGCTTATTGGCCTTTATATAAACATTGTGCACTAGTCTCATGGTATACTAATAGCAGGCCCTATTACTTCCCGTTAATATTTTGTAAATCCTCAAAAATGAAGACCCGGTTTTTGCATTTTTTGCACTGTTTTTTCTTTAATTTCAAAGCAAACAGTGCATTTTTTTGTTGTTCAAAATAATCATATCTGCGAGTCATTTTGATATAATAAATGCAAGGAAATCTGCGGTTATGTTATATCTACGAACAAAGCATTGTGGTTATTGTTTATTTTTATCGTGTCATAAATTGTCAATCTAAAAAGCCAGGGTGGTTTTGTTTTTACACTATGGATATTTATGTTTAATTCATATGAGTATGTTGTTTCAATAGTATATATTTACTTATAATTAATATCTATTCGTTTGGTATAAAGAACCTATACTTAAATCCATGTTTTTAGTTAAAATTTACAACTTGAAACCAATCAGAAATTAATAATTAAAAGGCGTAAATATTTCTTTATGTAAATATATTTTTATATATATTTTTATAAAGAAACATTGGAAATATTTACGCCTTTTAATTATTATCACTATATCCAGTGGAATGGAGGAATTTATCTCAATACCAATCAGAAATTATCAAAAAAGAAACTTTATCTTATGTTAAACAATATTTCTTCAATTTAAATAAAGATTTTTTCCAAAACAATTAAACTCTACAAGTAAATAATTTAGAGTATAATGATGTAAATATTTGCTTTGTGTCAAACAAATACTATAAAATAAAGCAATATGTTTCTTAAAAGCAATCTCCGTACCTAACCCAACAAAATTAAATTGATAATATAGTTTTTTCTTTAATATTAAGAGGAATCACTACTGCTGGTACGTCGTATAAAATAAGCATCCATAGTCAGCTTAATGTTGTATTAATTCTCCCATGTTATACGGTAATGTATATGGTATGTGGTAATGTATATGTACTATTTGTTGTTGTTGTATCTACGCTACGTGATAAAATATAACTTAAGTAAATAAGTAGGCTTTCACGGCCAGAATCATTTAGAAAATAAACTGCTTCCGGGTTATACCGTGTGTCAAGATTCGTTAATGCTGACGTTTCGCGAACCATGTTGCGCGCTTCTTCAAAGCTAATTGAATACTAAAATCTTGACACACGGCATAACTCGGAAGCAGTTTATTTTCTAAAATATAACTTATTTATGTACTTGAAGAAGTAAAGTTTTGAGTGAAAAAAGTATGTAACATATTGATATTTTTACGTGAAATTTTGTACACCTATAGAGGAAGGTGTAACTTAGACCTATTATGTGGTACTTTTTTAAATTTTTTTCTTCATAAAAAAATTGCAAAATCAGCCAATTTTATGTCATATTCAGAAATAGATTTGTCAAAAATGAACGGAACTGTCAAAAATCTACCACTAGACGCAAAATTATATATCTTTTATCTTTAATTTGGTGTATTTTTTTTACGATTATGTGAACTAATTGCTGAGAAAAAGCCTCAGAACTTTTGCGTTTTTTGCAAATTAAACGTAGGGAGTATGGATTCCCCTTAACAAACATTCTAGGATTTGGCGACTTTCGGTATTTGGTTTTAATCACTACCCTCACTTGATTCTTTCGCGCTCTACCTTAATCAAAATTTGATCACTTTAGTCATAGTAGACCTTTACTTTTTAAAGAAGCGGGATAGCTTTGAAGTTCATCTGAGGTATTTTCCAATAGATCTTTTAAAACCAAACAAGTTTTGTAGGAATTTTTGTTTATTTTGATATCCTTGAAGACTGTTAAAGAGAACCGTAACTTTGTTAAATGCAGCTTTTCTTTTTTCTCTATAGTTTTTGATTTTTCATTTGTGCTTTAAAATTTGGTCTACTATGACTTCTCTGCATATCCTTGAAAATCGGTCACATGTATAGGGCACATTCTGCGCACATTTTTTTAATTTTTGCTGCATACTTTCGAGACCCAATGCTTGATTATTCAATTCAAATTAATCCAAAACTTTTTGCTTTTTTCGAGAATATAATAATTAATAAGTTGTCAATTGTTGGATACGTTGTATACCTATAGACAAAATTTGTCAAACTCCATTGTAGATTTTTTCTCAAACTGCCTGTTTCAGTTTTATGTTCATTGGAAGAGTAAATTTTAAAGTAGTTTTTCTCAGAACTGTGATTTTGTAAACATACATTGACTGGCTAATTCTTCAGTAGTAAATTTCAGTTTAGAGCATGAGAATAAGATCTTTGTTCAAATTTGTTGCTCATCTTGCACTACAGAAGGTGTATCAACCTACACTAATAAATTTCATTAGTTCTCAACGAATAAATCCGGGATTGTAAAACCCGTCGTATGGGTAAAAGTGGGTCTGAAATTGTTTCTTTTCTAGTATATCCCAAAACGTTTTCGAAAATTGGATCTCTCAACTGCGCACTTAGATTGCTTTTAATTTGAAAACCCGTCCATTGAAAATGGGAAACCTTTTACAGCTTTGCACAAAAACAAACAAAATACATCTACGTAGAGTAGGTACGACATCCCTATACACTGTCCCCGCAAATAGATACTAAATAGGGACAGGAGAAAGGTATGACTGCCATATAAAATATTCACGCGTCGTAAATGCGACGCTTCCCGCCCCGGAGTGGGGCTCATTTTTTTTCCGGGCCGGCGGAGCGGTGGTTTTCGGGACGCGTCATGCGGTCGCTCGCGCGTCGCGCAACTGAACCGTTTTATTTATTCAAACGCTCCAGAAGTCGAGAGTTGACTTTTACGTCCATGGCGCTCAACGTTATTTTCAATTGCATTGTTTATGTCACTTCAAATCGATATCATCGTAATCCGGAAGGAGACGGTACAGCTCGATGCTCTATATGTTATTTTATTCACGAGAATTTGTATTCTAGATGCATGTAATTCGGGTTTATATTTAACTTGAAGTTTCGAGTACATTGAGGACATTGGGTACATTTACCTCAATGGAACGAGATAATACGGATCAAAAATGGTACAGTTTTTTGGAAATATTTAACTATTTTAACCAGTTGGAGATACAAATTGACGATTGATATGATTTTGTATTAAGAATATCACCCTTATTGAAAATATAGCAAAAATGTATGGGTTTAACATAATGTTTTGAATATGACTTTATTTGAAAGTTTGGAAGAAGAAATGCTAGAAGCATATTATAGCTGGAGAACCAATATGTTCGAGACACCAAGGTTCTCAAGCACTGTGTTAAAGGCCATATAAATCGCAACATTTTGTTTTTTGATTAACCAAATATCTGAATGTTCGCAAAACATTCACACTTACAAACACAACTTTGTAATTTTAGCTTTGATGTCCAATATATTTTGCAGTCTTTGACCGATTTTTATTATTTTATCAACATTTTATCAAGAAGATTTATTAAGATTACTACATGCCTTTGAAATTTTGGGGAAAAAAGTAAGAAAGATTGTTACATCGTAAGAGCCAAAATGATGTTTTGGTGGTGAAAGTTTGATATACCCTTTGGAGTTATTATGGTCAGATATACCCTTTGGAGTCACTTGGTCAGATTGTCTTGTACTTTGTTTTATACCCATATCAATTCACAACATTTAGTTTTTAATTCATACCAATTTCCAAATGTTTGTAAAAGATTCAGTTACGAGTAAAAATTAGCAATTTTAACTTTGATGTTCAATAACTTTTAAATTCATCAAAATTGTCACATGTCTTTAAAGTATTAAACACATTTTCTTCTCTATCCTGCGGTGATTTAGACTTTCATTTCGACGGCAGTCATGAGTTAATTTAGGGACAACAAACAGAAAGTAATAAATAAAACGATGGACAGAAACCTAGTTAAACTATTGTAACTGATTCATAACCTTGGTTATAACTGCAATAACAGCATTCATTGCAAATGGGATTGAATTGATAAGGGTTACTATTCGGTTGGGTTTGACAACTTTCCACGCATCTTCGGTACTTAAATACCATATTGACAGATTGATAATATTCTTTAGCAACAATTAACTTTGATATTGTTAGATAAGCAGTAATCCACAAAGAATCAGATTATTTATGTTAAAGAAAGGTTAAATTGCGAAGTATTACTTGAAACTGTGTATCTTTTACAGAAATGCGGATAATGAGATGAATGAAACAGCAATATGTTGGGAAACGAAGTGGTTTATTGTACAGTTTGTCCCCGAATCGAAATACAAAGAGGAAGAAACTGTTTATCACTGATTTTACTAACATATCACCATTTAAATAATGCGTCGGACATCTTCCAGATCATAAAACGCTCAAAGTTAAAAATTAACTATATATTAACCATATATATATTAACCATAGATAAGCAGACAAATAAACTTAATGAGGAAAACGTTGCTACTCTAATAGCATTACATTCTGTTCAAGAAATTCCCAAATTATTCCTTCTAAGAAGAGCGCTAGATATTGAAATATGGCAATCACATATGTCCAGAATATAAAATCAAACCATTTAGACCACGATTTAGACAGACTTTGGGTGCCGACGGTAATGCCAAACAATTGAATTTCTGTCTTGAGATTAAATTATGTTATGAAATATTAAATAACCGAAATACCTATTCATAAAGTTATTTTATTTTCGGATGAAAGCACAATTCATGTAAGTCCACATTTTACACTCTCTAGACAAAGCCAACATTTCAAAAAAGGGTAATATTAAATTTCTTCGATGGAAATGTTAATCAACAGAAATATTTGAATATGTTAAAAAATTCTTTTAATGAATAACTTGAAGAATTAATTATTATGTGCTATCGTGGCCAATATTATGTTCGCTCTTTTGACGTCGATTCTCTCTCAAATGTAGGGGGAAAATTTTTTTAAAAATTCTGGTGCTATCCTTGATTAATATGCCTCAAGTGATAAAAATTAGAAAGCTGTATATGTTGGCTTTTACCTGATTTTTCCAAATTAAGAATTGGCGCTGTTTTTGCCTTGTAAATTTTGTTCGTTTAAATTTAGCAATCAATAACTTCGGAAATAAATAATCCATAGATTTCAATGAATTAAAAAGTAAAATCACCTGCGGAATGTTAGCTCTCAATGTGCATTTTTGTAAAATGATCTTATTAGTGGTTGACCCACAAAATTCATAAAAAATATTTAAATTTTTACTGTTCAGTAGTTTTAGAGTTATGAGCCGTAAAACACAGGAGTCAATACTATCGAAACGAGAGATGGGAGTTAGGGCATTTCTCCCATACCGGTTTACATATTATAATCAAAATTCTGAAAAAATTAGGAATTTAATTCTGTATATGTATATTTATTTGTTAAATAATCCAAGTGTTTCTAGTTCTGATGATTCCATCTCAGACACTGGCAACTTGAGTGAACTAATTTTCTAGTGACGTTATGTCATGGTCGACCTGTTTCGTTATCCAGTATTCTAAAGTTCAAATTTCAAATTTCAAATGTTTCCCGCCATTGTATAGCACTGTGACGTTGGCAGCGGCTTATTCAGTTCTATTTAATGTCAATTCATAACCAACAAAAGTTGCTGTCATAGACACATTGGTATCTACTTTCAAGAATTTTAATTTTAATCCATCTTTATCACACCATTGCAAATGTCATCAGTAATCAAACATCACTTCATTATCCATGTAGCCTAGACTATTTATTGTAAGTAGACTTATATTAAACTTTTCACATGTTCTAACCTCGAAATGAATTTTTAGCTTCCTTGATAAAGCTAGCAATCGTTAGCGAAATATTGGATTTAATAAAAAAGGTCAACTAAGACAAGGCTTTTAATTGGCTCACTACCCAAATATCCATTATACATTTTTCGATTAATTCTGTTAGTTCAAATTACTACCTCGACAAGTTATCGTTTTTTTTTGTGTATTGATAATCAGCTGTCCGCGGTTCTCTCACTATCGACAGCACCGCTAACGACTCACTTCCCCGCACCACACCAAAGACCGATGAGCGTCGGAATTCACGCGGCGCTTCAGTACGATCTTTTGTATGGAAAATGCAAGATAAACAATGATATGTAATAATTTCATTATTCTATTATTCTAGCGGAATTGGTGGCATTGCATAATATAGCTTTTTGTGGGTCAACCGCTAATCCGATAATTTTACATTATGCACATTCCGCAATACTTTTTAATACGTTAAAATCTATGGATTATTTCCGGAGTAATTAATTGCTAAAGTTAAACGAATGAAATTTACATGGGCAAAAACAGCTCCAATTCTTCTTAATTTGGAAAAGTGGTATAAACGCTTTCTAATTTGTATGAGTTGTAGCATGTTAATCAAGGACAGAATCAGAATTATTTTAAATTTTTTCGCCCCTAGATTTGCGAGAAAATCAACGTCAAAAGAGCGGACATAATATATGGCCAGTACTTTCAGCAAGACGGTTGCCCAGCCCACTATTCAAACATTTTGACCTAATGGTTAAATTTACAATTTAACGATTGAAATAAATTGTTTACAGTGAACCATTACAAGACGATGCAGAAGTATAAATACTTAGAATAATGAATGCGATACAATACCCCTAGCGGAAATTCTAAAATCTTATATACCGGATGGAGGTTTTAACTTGAGACTCCTAAATATCTCGAGAAATATGCATGCTACGACAAAAGTGTCTTATATAAACTTGTAGGACGCAAAGGGGGAAATAAGATGGCGATATCAGTTTCATTGCAGATGGCGCTGCAATCGGTAAACGTGAGGTTTTTATTTTTTTAAATGGGAATATCCAACTTTTTTTTATCAAATTGTTATTTTACGCTAAATATGAAGAATCTTTTGTCTGAACATTTTTTTCGTACGATGCATCTACCAAAAGTTATTGACGATAGAAGTCTGTGGCGTCTGCGGTAGTTACAACCGCTGCCACTGCATGGGATGCGCTCGCCGTCTGGCGTGAAAGCGACGACTGTCATGTCTACTCATGGTACAACGTAGGAAGGTATGTACATAACGGGGACACGTTTTGGTATCTCGCGCGTTGCCCCGTTGGACAAAAAATTCTTCTTATTTAGCGTAAAATCATAATTTAATAAACAAAAGTTGGGTATTCCCATTTAAAAAATGAGTTAACCTCATTTTCACCGATTGCTGCGCCATCTGCAATGAAACTGATATCACTATCTCATTTCCCCCATTGCGTCCTACAAGTCTATTTAAGACACTTTTGTCGTACCATGCATATTTCTCGAGATATTTAGTCGTCTCAAATTAAAAAGACCACTCGGTATAATTTCGAACTCGTCTTCAAATGTGTGCCGAATTAGGAGGTGGTTTGTTTGAATAGTTGATTTATTCACTTACAAAGAAATAATTATTTATTACTTGCGTGGTGTTATTACATAAATTTACATCAATTTAGTCCGATTTTAGTTTGACTTGTTCGTATGAATTCGATACAGAAATATCTAAAGACGTGTGTTCTATGGTTATATACCTATTTGAATTTGAACTTTTTTCCAAGTCCAATTTTAAATAACTGGAATTATTAGTGTACTTTCATAGTCAGAGTGTCAATTTCTTGCTATTTAGGGATTTCAACATAGCCGACGCATTATTTATTTATTATATATGTTTGAAAAATCAGTAATAATTTTTTTCTTTCTCTTTGTAACTCGATCCGGGGATTTACTATATATAAAAAAAGAAAATTGAAACAACTTGTGTGAATGCATATTTATTTGAAATATGAAAAACAAACTACCTTAACAAAGGAAAACAACTTATGTCTGGGAAATGTACAGATGGAAAACCCTGACAAACCAAACATTATATTTTCCACAATCCACATTCTTCATACAAACATCTAAAGGATCACCTCATCAACGTGTAATCTGTTACAATAAATTCCGACAAACGAACACTAAAATCCCTTTATCGGGCAATACCTTCGCTCGTACCAGTCGTACCAATCGACACTAAATCTCCGGCGGATACGTCCGGCTCTAGGAGTGAAAATATTTGTGGTATGTGCAACTGAACGCCGGTTGGTGCCCTGGTTCGTGAAAAATGCACCCGGATAAAAATCGCGCACTGTAACAAAGATCAATAGTCCATAGAACAACTAGAGCTCCCTGGCATATTCCCATAAGTGCTGTACGTTACTCGTACTGCCGAACTTAATGGAACGAGAAGCTGAAGATACGGCTCAGTGCTGGGAGAGAAAACAAACAAGGAAACCAAAGGAAAAACGGGCGATTTTCGATTGAATTAGTTAGATTTAAATTGCCTTGTCCAAGAAAGGAAAGGTGTATTTATGATGATCAAATTGCATCTAGCCGACCTACTTAATTCAGGCTAATACAGTTTTCTTCTGATTCTGAATGTGTGGCATTGATTATACTGTTATTTTTTTTTGCAATGTAACCACATTCCTCCTCTTTAGAATGATGTATCATTTGTTTTGGTAAGCTGAATAGTTTTGGGAGTATAAATAAAATATTTTGTTCATTTTTTTAGGATAAATTCTTTTTCGCATCATTCAATTTTGTTCTGTTTTGATGGGTTTATTTCTAATATGTTATCAATACAGCCCAACTAGAGAATTTGACCGATATGATAGAATTATGAAGCAGTGATGAAGATTACATCAACTATAGTACATTCAAATTAGCAAAAAAAGGGAAAAAGTCTAATCTGGCCAGGCACATGACTTTATCATACAATATACAAAATTAATAGTTTAGCTGCATGAGATTCTATTTGATCGAGATATATCGTGTCTGTATTAAAATAAAACTAGTTAGCCAGGATTTGACAGATATTTTGATACCATTGACAGTAGGTATTGTCAAAACATCAGCGTTTGACACTACCTACTGTCATTAGAATGAAAATATCTGTAAAAACCTGACTAACTAGTTTTATATTAAGCAGACACGACCGATCTCGATCAAACAGAATTTATTTAGAATTTCCTCTGCTTTAATTTATTATTTAACTATTTTGACGAAATTACAGAAATGGGGGCTAATTTGCAAAATCGTAAAAAAAATGCTATGAATAAACGTCACATACACACATACACACATACACACATACACACATACACACATACACACATACACACACACACACACACAGACATTCTTGTACCTTGGTCAAAAATGCTCAGGGGACCCAAACGAACATATTTCCGCTAAAATCTCAATTTTTTTTCGGCACGATTACAATACTTTATAATTACGTATGATAGTAAAACAAATCCAATACACTTGCCCTTTTTGGATCCGACGCGGAAGGTGTTAAGTTTTAATGTTCTATGGCGTTACCAAATTTTGTTAGAGCCTGGCACCCTAAAAATCCACCCCTATTGTGCACGTTCGCGGTTTTTCGCATTTTATCACAAAACGGTCACGATTTCCCAACTTTAGCATCTGTACAAAAATAATGTAATCCTTATAAAATTCTACACAAAAAAAAAGGTAAATTCCACTTTGACTGAAATACAGAGAACCACACATATAATAATATAATATTTATATTATTTCATTATTAGATAATAAACCCTTATTATGCCAGCAGCCTCACGCAATTTTCTGGTGCCATTATACATGCTTATTTTTTTATGTTTATTGAAGATGAAATTGCTATTAAAACATCAGGGGAACAACCACACTTATTAATACATTACACATTGTTGGTCTTTGTGTAAGTTATAACTGCACAATTAACAATTAACACACAATTTTATTGCAAATTTGCTCTTTATTTAAGCCCCGCGCTCTTGGAGTCCGGGATTTCTTTGGTACTGAAATCCATGTTAAAGCTCATTATAAATATTTAATTAATAATGATTATTCAACAGAGTATTCATACGTACAACTTTCAGTATATTTGCTTCAACAATTTTTTAAAATTTTATTAAAAATAGCAACATACCGGGTGACCCACGGCATAGGTACTCCCGTTTATTTTTTTTTGTTTATAAATCTGAACGAATGAAATTTGGGAATGTATTAATAGACAAAAAATGCCATTCTTTCGAATACTCTTGAGGTTAATATGACTTCCGGTTTTTTCGGAAATGACGTCATCATTGAAATTTGAAATGGCACCCTATATTCTTTGTGTGATATTTTCAATCAGGATAACATTTTCAACAGAAAATCATATCGATCGTCAATTTTTATCACCAAGGCAAAGCAAAATTAACGTTTTTGTGTATTAATCTAGGTGGCTAGGAATTGGCGATTTTGACCGACATTGCATTACTGGCGCCCTCTAGCGTGATTTAATTGGTTTTTGGCTAGTGAGTCATTTTTTTCACGGGTACCAAATGGCCACACCCTCATTATTCTATAGAAAATATCTTTCCGATTACAATGATCGGACTACAATGATACCAAATACTTCATATTTTGTTGAAATTCTTAGCGTACAAATGTTGTTAGAAGCAAGGAAATCTAAAAAAATATTGACCTAATGATCAAAGTCAGCGTATAAGTAAAAGTCACTCAATGGACTACTCGAAGGAAGTACCCATAAACGTCATTTTCACGCTACGATTATCAGCAAAATATCAAGAATTTGGTATCATTGTGTCGGAAAAATGATTTCCTCAAGTAGTCCACTTCCTTAGAGTAGTCCATTGAGTGACTTTGACTTGGACGCTGACTTAGATCATTAGGTCAATATTTTTTTCGAACATTTGTACGCTACGAATTTCAACAAGATATCAAGTATTTGGTATCATTGTAGTCCGATCATAGTTAGAGTTTATTTAACAATTTTCGACTATTTTCACCAATTTATAGCCACCTAGATTAATACACAAAAAAGTGATTTTTGCGTTGCCTTGGTGATCAAAATTGACGATCGATATGTTTTTGTGTTCAGAATGTCATCCTGATTGAAAATATCACACAAAGAATATAGGGTGCCATTTCAAATTTCAATGATGACGTCATTTCCGGAAAAGCCGGAAGTCATATTAACCTCAAGAGTATCCCAAAGAATGGCTTTTTTTGTCTATTAAGACTTTCCAAAATTTCATTCTTCCAGCTTTATAAATAAAAAAAAATAAACGGGATTACCTATGGCGTGGGTCTCCCGGTATGTTACGCGAACTTTGTAAGGTTCGTAGGTTATCTAAGTGTAGGCGGTGTTGCCATGTCTACAATCAGTTTGCCAAGCAATAAATGTTAGATACTAAAATGGGTTTTTTACTATCTAAATATAAAATATCTATTATTTTCCATCAGAATATGTCCATAGGGATTATGGTTATAGTTCCGTTGAAAATATTTTTCAATTTAATTCTTAAAGAGGAACATCTGGTGCAATCCTACTAAAGTTCGTTAATTCAAGGCCTATAGTGCCAAACTAGAAGGTATACTGACATTACGCGGTTTACTTAATTCTTAGGTTTATTTTGATGTGTTATATAATATTTTAAAAGCTCCACATCCAAATTCACTTTAAATCAAGTTTTAATGAACTTCCGATTAGCTTTGTGCTCCCTTTTTGCTCACAAATCTTCAACTAGACTCTATGACAGCTCGCCCTTTCAACATTATCGCTATGAAGTGACATTTTGTAACAGAATTGAATTCAACATAAAAATACCATTAAATAATCCCTTTGATAGTTTGATTAGGGTTACTTTTCTGCAACAATAATAAACATATATTCTGTAGGTTAATATTAGAATTTGTAGATTTTTACTTCGGAAACGTTCTGTAGTTAAAATACATGGACTATGTGCATTTAGTTGTTAACATAAATTCTGAATTTGAAAGCTTTGCACAAAATCCAAAGAGCAAAGCACTAACGAACGCCGAAATTACTGAACAGCGCGACGTCCAAAATAAATAACAAATTGAATTTAACGCACCGGCGATTCCGTTGTATCCCTCTGGCGGCGGAGCCGGGTATTAAAGAAGAGAAAATTTTGCACGCACAGCCCGACCGCGAATTAATAATTTTCATATGGGATTAAAATTAGAAACAATCGATATTGTAAAAGCGGAGAAGGATTATTTCGGTTCGTTAAAAGCTTCGCTCGAGTTAAATTGTATACCAGATAATGATCGAAACATCGCTCGCCGCTGTTATCATCACTCGCACGTTGTTTATTCATTCGAAAAATTTGCTTGCGGCTTTCAACGTAATCCACTCGACCGATACACACGTTGATAAAACGTATTTACAACGCACTTTGCCGATACGGCTTCCGTTATTACTGTTTACGTTGGTGACATATCCTTTATCATAATCTCAGTGGCGTACTGTGCCATTTTGTCCTTGATTATGAATGAAATGCATGTTATTGATTATGCAATGTTATTATGACACGTTAATTGCAGAGTTTTTATTTCGTGGTGAAACGGACTTGCTTAGGTATTACAAATAACGTGCAAAAGGTCCGCATCTATTTCATATCTGCGTTGCGAGTTATTCACAGTAAAAGATGACCGAATTGAGTTTTCTTAACAATATTTTGCTTTCTATTGTCAGACGACAATGAGCGCTATTAGGAAATCTCTAAATCTTTCAATTCTCTATAAAAAATGTCTATATGTACATAGTTCCACTACGAGTTGGTGTTTTCAAGTTATAGGGTAGAAGAACGTCAAAAGCACTTAAGACAAAACAACATATTTATAAGGTGGGTAAACCTCTCCGCTACCAAAGTTATTTTAAATTCTTGTTGTATTCTGAAGAATAATTGCAGCCGATGAAACTGATTCCAATCGATAGCTTATGGTTTCAGTAGTAACATATTAAAATGTTTAGTTAATAGGAAGATATGTTATTAATTAAAAACCATTGAAAAATTAAATAATAGTAAAGAGGTAAAATATGGAATCTAGTTTTAATCAAACTGATTGGTACAAAACATAGGGCAAGTTAGATAAAAACATAAGACTTCAAGGAAGTTGGTACTTACAGTCAGTGAAAACTTAATATCTCAGACTCAAGGACCGAAGTATCATGTGGTAATTATTAGGGGTCATGTAGGGGTTAATTTAGATTGAGTGGTGTAGATGACGTTAGTGGGTACATGCCCTAACATAGTTTCAAACTTAAGTATGCTATTACAATCAATAATTAAAAATCTGATGTGGCCAGGCACATGACTTTATCATACTATATATACAATTAATAGTTTAGCTGCATGAGATTATATTTGATCGAGATCGGCCATGTCTGCATTAAAATAAAACTAGTAGAACTAGACAGATATGTCTATTAAAGCTGCATTCGGATGTTGTACTCCGTTGACATCGGGTACACCGTCAAAATGATACTTACGTGTTATTGGGTGTAAAAAGTGTAACGGTGTGCAATATACGAACGCAGCTTATATTGTGTCAAAACATTAGCGTTTGACACTAACTACTGTCATTAGAATCAAAATTTCTGACATATCATGGCTACTACATTTAATGCAGTACGACCGATCTCGATGAAATAGAATTTGCTCATGCAGCTAAACTATTAATTGTACCAAAAAATGTCATAGTCATAAATTATTCGGAATTTCCTCTTCTTTAATTTATTATTTAACTATTTCGACAAATTTCCAGAAACGGCGACTTATTTGCAAAATCTTTGAAAAATGCTAAGACTAAACCTCCAGTTCCTTTGGATCCTTTTCAACAGAAAGCTTTTCAGCTCTAAGTTTGGTCATGAAACTTCTAAATATGAAGTTTCGTCCCGATACCTTCAGTAGTTTCTCCGGAATCGTCGCCACAAAAAAACGGGTACACACACACACACACACCCACATCCACACACACACAGACATTTTTTTGTACCTTGGTAAAAAATCTGATGTGGCCAGGCACATGACTTTATCATACTATATATAAAATTAATAGTTTATGCATGAGATATTATGTGATCGAGATCGGCTATGTCTGCATTAAAATAAAACTAGTTGAACTAGACATATATGTCGATTAAATCTGCGTTCGGATATTCTACTCCGTTGATACCGGGTACACCGTCCAAATGACACGTGTTATTGGGTGTAGAAAGTGTAAAGGTGCGTTCCGAATGGTGGCAATGGTTGGTAATGGCGGTGGTAGCACACGAAATTATAGTGTTTCTCACATGTCGTGATGGTGACACATATTAGTTTGCATGTACATAAACTTGAGTCACTAGCAAATTCTATTAGAAATACTATAATTGCGTCTACTACCACTGCCATTAGCACTAATGAAAACGCACCTTAATAGTGTACAATATCCGAACGCAGCTTGTATTGACAGTAGTATTGTCAAAGCATTAGCGTTTGACACTATCTACACCGTCATTAAAATCACATCTGACATTAAATCTGACATATCCTGGCTACTAGTTTTTATGCAGTACGACCGATCTCGATGAAATAGAATTTGTTCATGCAGCTAAACTATTGATTGTACCAAAAAATGTCATAGTCATAAATTATTCAGAATTTCCTCTAGTTTAATTTATTATTTAACTATTTCGACGAAATTCCAGAAATGCCGGCTTATTTACAAAATCTTTCAAAAATGCTAAGACTAAACCTCCAGTTCCAAAGAAAGTAATATATGGATAAGCTTTAATATCATCTGATATTATGAGTGAAAAGGTAGTCTCCTGGGTAATTTTGTGATGTTGTCTAATAAGGTGTTGTTGTTGTTAGCTTTGTCTTTCTTTTTGCGTTTACAGATGTGGTAAAATTCGGTAAAATCCATAAGTACTGATTTTGGAAGGTTCTTGAGTAATTTCATGTTTTTTATGTTGAAGTGGTGTCCTTCTTCGATCATGTGTTGATGTACTGCAGAGTTATTCCTCTTGACGTGTTCTCTGAATCTAATTCGTAGACGTCTACCGGATTATCCGATATAGCTTTTTTCACAATTACTACATCCCAGTTCATATATTCCACTCTTATCCAGTAAGGGGATGGGGTATTTATTGTTAGCTCAAAGTCTCTCAATGTTATTTCGTGTAGGGTGTCAATGTGATGTTGTTAGCTGTCATTTATTTTACCTTGTTGTGCAGAATTGGGTGGTATGTCAGTGCACGCTTTAGTTTTGTGTATAGGTGGTCAATTATGTTAACTTTGTATCCATTATTCGTTGCTATTTGCTTGATGATGTTGCTGTTCTTTCTTGTGGGAATACACAGATTTCCGATGACAACACATAAATTGGCATTTTTTTGGAAAATTTTCCAAAATTTAGAAAAATTTCGAATTTTCTGAAACTTGGCCCATCAAGTTGAAATTTTTCATGAAATAATTCTTTTTACTGAAACTTATAAATCACAAAAGAAATGGAAATAATGAATCAGTAAAAAGAATACGTTTTTTTTTTAAGTTTGTTATCCCGCATGACAAATATCATCGTGCTACTAAGTTATACCAATTCCAGCAAATTGGCTTGGTTGATTTTGTTGAAATTGAGACTGATTGTTACTACAGCAATATAAAGCCATTCTCCATTGTTAAGAAGGCGTTTAAATCGGAAATGCAGTTATAATTTTCAATCGGCTATTACATATGCATGTTTAAGTTTGTACATTAAAAATATACGTTAGAGTGAGCTTTGTACCATTGCTAATAATTAAAAAATTACCTGGCTCAAGTCTGTCAAGTGTAGGTGACGGATTCTGTGAATATCGGTGTTTTTTGTGTTGAACGCAAAAAGACGTTCAACGACGTACGACATAGCCCCACCAACAATCTTAAAATCCGTCACCTAGACTCGTCAGAATTGAGCCGTATATTTTTACTTTATCATACGCAGTATGTAAAGTATTGTAATCGTGCCAAAAAAATTTTTTGAGATTTTAGCGGAAATATGTCTTTTTGGGTCCCCTGAACATTTTTGACCAAGGTACAAAAAAAGTCTGTGTGTGTGTATGTGTGTGTGTGTGTGTGTGTGTATGTGTGTGTACCCGTTTTTGTGGCGACGATTCCGGAGAAACTACTAAAGGTGTCGGGACGAAACTTCATATTTAGAAGTTTCATAACCAAACTTAGAGCTGAAAAGCTTTCTTTTGAAAAGGGTCCAAAGGAACTGGTGGTTTACTCTTAGCATTTTTCGAAGATTTTGTAAGTGAGCCGCTATTTGTGTAATGTCGTCAAAATTGTTAAATAATAAATTAAAGGAGAGGAAATTTTCTATAATTTATGTATATGACATTTTTTGGTAGAATTTATAGTGTAGCTGCATGAGCAAATGCTATTTCATCGAGATCGATCGTACTGCTTTAAAACTAGTAGCCAGGATATGTCAGATTTTTTGATTCTAATGACAGTAGCTAGTGTCAAACGCTAATGTTTTGAAAATACTACTGTCAATATAGGCTGCGTTCGGACATTGAACACCGTTACACTTTTTACACCCACTAACACGTAAGTGTCATTTGGACGGTGTACCCGGTGTCAACGGAGTACAATATCCGAACGCAGCTTTAATCGAGATATCTGTCTAGTTCTACTAGTTTTATTTTAATGCAGACATGGCCGATCTCGATCAAATAAAATCTCATGCAGCTAAACTATTAATTTTATATATAGTATGATAAAGTCATGTGCCTGGCCACATCAGATTTTTTGTATTATCGGCAAAGGTTACAAGTTCAGATTAACGTATAATTTGAATGGAAATACCTAATCATTTCGGTGATCTACTGAAAACAAAATTATATAGTATATTTGGTTGCCTACTCATTTCGAATTCCACCTTAAAATGGGGTGATCAATCACACTCCATAATCAGGGGTGAGATTGATCACTCACTTTTTATTTATTTTTGCTGTTATTTCTTAATTGTTTGGTTTAATATTTTTTATTCCGATACAACTACATCTGTATCAAAGACCTGCCAAATATTGTTTATTTCACTCTAAAGGTAAAAATCTGATGTGGCCAGGCACATGACTTTATCATACTATATATAAAATTAATAGTTTAGGTGCATGAGATATTATTTGATCGAGATGTCAGCATTAAAATAAAACTAGTAGACCTAGACAGATAAATCGATCAAAGCTGCGTTCGGATATTGTACTCCGTTGACACCGGGTACACCGTCCAAATGACACGTGTTATTGGGTGTAGAAAGTGTGAAGGTGTGTCCCGATTGGTGGCAATGGTAGGTAATGGCGGTGGTAGCAGACGAAATTATAGTGTTTCTCACATGTCGTGATGAAATTCTATTAGAAATACTATAATGGCGTCTACTACCACTGCCATTAGCACTAATGAAAGCGCACCTTAACGGTGTTCAATATCCGAACGCAGCTTGTATTGACAGTAGTATTGTCAAAGCATTAGCGTTTGACACTGTCTACCGTCATTATAATCACATCTGACATATCCTGGCTACTAGTTTTAATGCAGTACGACCGATCTCGATAAAATAGAATTTGCTCATGCAGCTAAACTATTGATTGTACCAAAAAATGTCATAGTCATAAATTATTCAGAACTTCCTCTAGTTTAATTTATTATTTAACTATTTCGACGAAATTCCAGAAATGCCGGCTTATTTACAAAACCTTTCAAAAATGCTAAGACTAAACCTCCAGTTCCTTTGGACCCTTTTTAACAGAAAGCTTTTCAGCTCTAAGTTTGGCCATGAAACTTCTAAATATGAAGTTTCGTCCCGATACCTTTAGTAGTTTCTCCGGAATCGTCGCCACAAAAAACGGGTACACACACACACACACACACACACACACACACACACACACACACACACACACACACACACACACACACACACACACACACACACACACACACCCACATCCACACACACACACAGACATTTTTTTGTACCTTGATCAAAAATGTTCAGGGGACCCAAAAAGACATATTTCCGCTAAAATCTCAAAAATTTTTTTTGGCACGATTACAATACTTTACATACTACGTATGATAAAGTAAAAAAGTTGTTCATAATATTAAGTTTAAAATGATCAATCTCACCCCACTTTACGGTATGTTACTACTTGAACCATAAGCTATCCATTGGTATGAGTTTCATCGACTGCATTTGAATTTCCGAATCAAAATCTAGAATGACTGGACGAATTGAAAGCATGACAGTATCATATTTTATAATAAGAAAAACAATGGCATGCATTTAAAGCTTTACTATTTCCGAAATATGCCTATCAGAAGGTTAGGAAGAGTCTTAAGTAATACCCACTAGTTTTCGAAAAATCTTATAAAAAAACAAACGAGGTATTTATTTAAAGCACTTTTCTTCTGAAGAACATTTCGAAAACCTCCTTCTTTTGACTTCATGTTTATTTTTTTTATCATAAAATATAATACCGCTAAAGCTGTATACACAAATCCGGCTGAGTTGAACTTTTCTGAAGTGAATATCTAATTTGACTGGGCTAGACTGCGGGATTTGGCGTTAGAGCAATTACAAAAAAAGTCCAGAACGCTAAAGAGCGCGAGGCCCTCCCAGCTGTCCATATTTTTATTTATTTCTGATGGGTAAATTTACTGCCCTGTTGTCCTCACTGTCAATTACTATGCTTAATTAATTATTATTAAATCTGCTTGGTGTACAATGCGATCTATTACCCAATTCCATTATAATTATTGGATAGGCGAGATTCCTGTTCTAGTTATGCCGCACGAATAGTGTATGTCCGTAGTTCAATAACAATGGAAACTACGTGGCACTGAACACATGTAATCAAATTATAAGCGGTATTTAGTCAACAAGCTAGAACAAACAGTTGAATCTCCTAGAGAAACACAAGTTTACTACTGTTTGCTGTAACTCTATATACCAGAACAAACATAGCACAGGCGTGTGTAATACGTAAAGTTTTCGATATCGGATATGTCTAGTGTATACAGCAGGCCTCGGCAACCTACGGCCTGCGATAGACTTTTTGAAGACTTTTTCAAATGAAGAATATTACACTAACTTATTGGTTATACTTTTTATAGGCGATAATGTTAGAGCCACGGTGAAACCGATAACTTAATAAACAATGTAGGTGGGCATTGTGGGATACCAATTCATCGTACAATTTGCAATATGCGATTACCTATATTATTATTATGACTACTGACAATAATTACAGCATATATAATCATGTACTCAATTGCCACCTACATGATATTATGGATGTATATTAAATACCAATTGTATTTTTTAATCCATCAAGTTGTTAGTCACGTAAATTTACTGCTACTGATATGAAGTGTGTCCCAGTTGTGGTTCTATTCTTCATGGGTGTATCCATGGTAGAAAAATTCCGACAGTACGAACTATAGTCTTGAGAAAATCTTTCAACGTGGTGTAGGATGCAGGAAATAAGCGCAGATTTAAACAATACAAGAACGTTGAGCTCTAGTTATAAGTTTGGAATATATCCACGTCGACAAAGTATATACTACAATATTCATGTAAAATATATTTAATTTCTTAGGTATCGGTTTCGTTTTATAACATCATCAGCCTAAATCTACAATAAGAATATATTGATAAAATAAATAACAATTCATAACAATTTAACATCTAAGGTAATTAAAAACACTAGCAACAACGTGTGCAATGTTTAAAAGACGAAGTGACACTTGACATACGACTGGAAGTTAGCAAGAGGGATAGCGGAAAATGGAACAAGGTGGGCAACTTAAGAATCAAAAATGTTAAAATTATTGTAAAGTGAACATGTTTTTGTTGAAACTTGAACGTTTAACAAAGTGATATCGTGGTTTCTTCTGTGTTTTTGTATTTCAAGCTGTTCTTATAAATCTAATCTGTGGTTTTTATTGCATTTGTGAAATACCTAGTGTAGGTTCTTTGTATTTCATACAATCAAATAATAAATAATCAAATTTTTTGTAGATAAATGTTCTAGATTTGTTCCGCTATCCGTTTTGCCAAATTCCTTCTGGTTTGGCCTACATCAGTGGTGTCAACGTCATTTATGGGTGGGAGCCACAAAATTCTGATCAAAACTGCGGCGGTCACATATAAAAAAACTCAAAAAAGTGATTAACAGGGACTACAGTTTTTGGTTTCTGATTTAAATTTTTGTTTTAAAGTAACAAAATAATACATTGTGCGATAATGATGTTTTTTATAATGAAGTCCATAGGCTTTTTAGTAACAGTTGCTTAAATTACATATGAGAATTTAGAATAGCAAAATTATAAGGATCCTTATACCTACCATGTTGCTAATAACGGGTTAGATCAATTTCATTAGGCTATTGATTTTTGATATGATTAATGACATATTTTGCATTTATTTGTCCGTACGCGTGCGAACAGTCCGCAGATAATAAAATAAATTAGAAAAGTATATTAGGGCTTTTTTATCAGACACTTTTCATTTCAAATAATGCAGAATTACCTAAAAACTCTAAATACATATTCATGAACATTAAACATAATGTTATTTTTTTTTCGAAACGAAACAAAATGGCAAGTTTGAGTACACCATGATTTCATGTTTAAAATCTCATGCCTCAATTTAAATTATATTTACGAAATATTTTAAGAAAATTTCAATTTTTCATATTTTGTTGCCAAAAATGTATACTAATTCTTTTCCCTTGTATATGTTTAAAACTGAAACTCAAGCAAACGTTTCTATCACCCTATTACTGCGGAGGAATCAACCCACGTATGAATAAAAACAAACATCCAGACAAAATCAACCTTGAAAGCCTGACATGCTGTTCTTACTGTTCTGGTTATATCTCCTTTAAAAACAGAGATAATGAAGTGAACAAAAACAAACAAAGTGTTCAGATAATATGAGATTACTGTTTCATTCCAGTTATTGCTAGTTGTTATAGCTGGAAAACCCCAAATAGCTTATCAATGTGCATGTGTAGTATTCACTTTCACGTTTACCTAAAATGCAATTGCTATAGTTTGCTTTTAATCTCAAAATTACATTGAAATCATAGGTAGAAAGACATTTTTAATACTTCTTTTGCATTTTACAAATTGTTCCGCAATTTTGTTGATTTTGTTCATGTTGGGTGGCATGATACGGATCTTTAAACACAGGGTTCATATTCAGCCCAAAATATGATCCGAAAACTCGTTGATGTTCCGCAAATTATTTATTTTCTGTAGTAACCCCACGATGTAATGTAGGCATATCAGAATAAAAATGATTACTAATCTGCTGCCTAATAAGTAATAACTAGTGTTCATACACCGAACCTCCTTGCAAACTTAATAATTAAAGAATGTACACAAATAAGTTTCATATCTTTTAAATTAGATTTTATTGTAATACAATCTTTAGCGAGGGCATATCTGAAAAACACCCGACAAAGGATATATATATATATATATATATACATATATATATAAACCATTCGCTTATAATAGTTACGTCACCAATGTCGAGAGTTGCTCTGAATAGTGTCCTCGCCATAGAATTATCATAATAAGATGCTTGACAATGCGGAAAAAATATCATCTGCGAAACACAATTAACAATTTAAGTTATTTTTTAAGACTCGGGCTCAGACTCACATTTGGAAGCAAAGAATTCAATTAAAATACACAATTATTCCCAAAATACATATTGCTCGTCGCATATTATCATCAATCGCAATAAATTAATTGAATCGCGTTGTATTAAATGATATAAAACATAAGTTTTTTTACGAGTATTTTTTTCGTGTTTAGTATGAATAAGGAAGTTTGGCATTCGGCGACACTGAAAGTAAACATTTTATTGCAGTGCTTATCACGTCAATTTATACCTGTACAATTCGTGTCCAAATATAGACCCTGCATGCTGGAGCTCATTCATTTCCGCGTAGGCATTCATCTGCAATGTCTGAAAAGGCTGGCCGTTTTTAATGGATTAACATTACTTAGATTGCTGATCCATAACGATAAAGGCTTAATTATAAGGTGCCTGAATTATTTGCCATTATGTGCCCATTATTTATTTATTTTTTTGTTAATTAGATTTTGAAGTGTGCCAATTTGTTTAATATCAAATTGTTAACACGATTCTATCAATAATTGATATGATATAATGCTTTATAACTTAACCAATAAATAAATAACATAATAAACGCATAATTGGAGATTTGCAACAAATAAATCAAAATATATTCTATATTGTCTGTGGGGCAAATAATTTATGATCATAAATCGTCATAAAACACGTTATCTGAGTCGTCAATAAAACGTCGTATTTGATTCGCACATAATGTAGGCACATTAAGAGCACATTAACTTCTATGTGCTCCTGAAATAATATACCTACTATTTCAAGTTGATGAATTTGCTTTACAATAATATGGACAGAAGGAATCAAAATCGTGATACAGTGAAAAGAGTGAAATCGATAACAGGAAATTAACAGATTTCGTAATACTCCACTAGCTCAATTTTTGGAATCATTGGAATCATTTTCCCAAATAGTTCTCTATTACACTCCGCAATTCAATTTTTGCCCCCCAAAAAGCACTTTAAATGGCCACATCAAATATTGACACAGCTTTTCATCGAATATTATTACGCACAACTGAATATCAAATTTACATCATGTTTACTAATTACTTCATCAAAATGGTTACACTAACTGCGAATCCACCGGCATCCGATAAAAAATAGCGCGCATATAATAGGAAACAATTTATTAAATTCTGCAGCGAACGGGTAAACAAATATGCTGCGTTAATTTCGGAAATGAACGTTTAAATTAATTTTTCTCGGCGGTTGTTCTATTTTGGCATTTTGGATGTTATGCTGACGGCTCGGGGTCGGCTAAAATTAAGTGTTTATATTAAATCATTGTTAATGATAAATAAATTCGGAACTGATGGAGTTGGTCAATCGCCGACCGCTGTCAAATGTCAACAGTCTGAAAACAAAACACGCTCACCGGTAGAAATAACACAGTCGGAACCACTGTTGTGTTAGTGTGGTCGTTCTACTGTGGGTTGCACTTGCAACGATTTTAAAATTAACGCAAAGGCTTTATATTATTTAGTTTTAGTGCATTGTTTCCGCTTTTAGTGAGTGTTTCCGCTTCCGAATTATTATTCAAAATAATCTAGGTGATTACGGGTATATTTCATTATATTTATAACCGGACTAAACATTTGTTATTACGATAAATTACGGAACTTGTGAAACGTAGATAAGCATTAACAATTTCTACACTGTGTTATGAAATTACTACAATTTTAGAATAGATCTACTTATTTGTTGGTTTTACTTTTGCTTTTGCAAAGATACATGAGGACTCTAAAAGTCAATAAGTTCCAAAACATTAATTGAAAAATAATTGAGTATAAAGATGAAAATAAAATTAACAGTAATTGAAAGGAAATATATAATTCATTTTTTAAGCTTGAACATTATAATTTTCTCAATACGTTTTAATTCTCTCTTAACTGAGCAATGCTCCAGTTTGATATGATAACAAAGTTCAAAACATTGTTTCTTTTGTATGGAGTTGATCCGTTAT
Source organism: Aphodius sticticus (assembly GCA_963966075.1). NCBI lineage: Eukaryota > Metazoa > Arthropoda > Insecta > Coleoptera > Scarabaeidae > Aphodius > Aphodius sticticus. The sequence goes on from OZ014509.1 coordinate 62,796,182, forward strand.
GTCAAAAATTTAATGTGGATGTTTAGTTTAGCCTAGGCATACTCAATTTTAACCCTGATAAAAAAAATAATGCAAGTCAGCAATCGGAATTGGTAAAAGCATAAAAAGTCCTAAAAAATCCTGTGCTTGTGTCTAGGGATGTAAAATGGTAATATTGCCGCTGTAATATTACCGGTAATTTTGGTGATATTACGTAAAGTTACCGTTTGTAATATTTTTAAAATTAAATTTTCTTTTTCTTACTTTCATATTAATAAAATAATTACAAAATTTTATATTATTCTCTATTTATTATCTATCACACGCCACGCCATTAGGTTTGTATGGATAAGACCTGTCGGTAATATTACCGGTAACATTACCGTAATATTACCGATAATGTTACCGTGACGATAAATTACTGGTAATTTAATAGCTTACAATATTACCATGTAATTACCCGGTAATATTACCATTTTTTAAATTACCGGTAATTTTACATCACTACTTGTGTCATGTTTTTTTGTGGTATTTTACCCGAAATCGTACCTTCTGAAATCGCTTATGACTCATTCAAACATTGCATTTAGGAATGTTGAATGACACTGTATCCGAATATGGCCAAAATTGCAGAAAAAGTTAATTAAGGAATGCATGAATTAATTAATTAATTCATTTTGCAATTTAAATTTAATATTCGGATTCGACGTCATTAAAAACCCCTAAACTCGTTGCTTCTTGATCGAGGAGGGTTTGCGGGCGTAGTTTTTCATGAAGATCATTATATTTTTTTTTCGGAAAATACCCAAAATGTCAGTATAAGGCTGTACAAAATTTGGAATCAACTAATCGTATAGTGTCTGGTGTAAAAAAATCCAAAGAATTCCGTAACTTTACCGTAAAAATCGGACCCCCCTTAGTTTTAACTTTCTAATCCGCCAGTTCGGATTCCCCATTTTGAATTTAGCAATGTTTAGAAGCATAAAAATGCTAAACTAAATTTGGCCCAAGATTCTCCTAATTTTCAATTTCTGTTCCGCATTTTTGGTTTCTCCATTTTAAATTTTGTAATAATAATTGTAATTATAAGACATATTCAAATTTTACGTCAATTTACAATTTTCTCAGTGTACATTTTCTTTTTAGGTTCTTACTTGGGCATTATACTCGCTTCTGCTTCATTCGTGTTTCTTATGATGAGAAAGATTAGGAAAAACTCAATATTGGAGGCACAAACAGCAACATGTTGTTTTTTGTACTTTACTTTGCCAAGTTGGTACGAATGTCATAAACTTTCGGTTCTCTGTAACAGTTTTCAGTGACGTTAAGTAACTAATTCTTGCCCGCCATTAAAAGCAAGTTTGGTAGACAAAAGATGCGTTCCAACCTAAAAAGAAATATAAGGATGTGTTAAGTGACAGATTGCATCACTAATTAACAATAAATTTATATCTATTGGAAACAACGTAGAGTACATATTTTGCTGTCAAGTTATGCACGTGGTATATTTTATTAATTTATCATTATTGTCGATACCTTTGTTCTGTGCTAAGGTCTGAAGAGGCCAGCAAACCGTACATTTTACACCGTAATTCTTAATTCAATTACGCTCAAGACGAGGAAATTTCTTCCCCCCTTAGGTAATTAGTGATCCGTATTAATTAACTTTGTAATACCTTACGACTTCCATGATTTAAATTAATAGTTTTTAATTAAGTTGCCCCAGTCACAGCTGATAACAACTCAACTTTGCCTTAACTGCGCCCAGTCGGCTTTCTTTTAATCTTGATTGTGCTCGGTAATTATATTCTTCTATTTAATTTTATATTATTTTAGCGTTGCCAGGTTTACTTTGAGTTAGCTTTTATTTAGATAACCTTTTTGGTCACTTTCTAACAGGAAATTTAACTATCAACATTAATTAATGCAAAAGTTATTCATAGTGGACTAACTAAAAATTTCCATTTTGTTACAAAAGTTTGTAAAGTCCAGGTCACCATAAGAGTTAAATTCTCGTAAAACTTTATTTAGGAGGCAATTTCTTATAGCTTATAATGTATATTTCCATGGGTAAGATGGCGGTTGCGTGGAATTTTCCTTTTAATCGAAACTGGGACATAAATTTCCTATTAAAGTTTGCGCAAAGTCGTTTGCAGAGATGAGTGCTTGTGGTATTTGGATGCTCTCGGCGCCGAGTTTTATATGGCCAACTTCGACTATGATAACGTTATTGTGAAAAGTTTCTGCATGCCTCTTGGCTATTTAAAACCTATTAAAGGGGCACATAGTGGAAAAGTCATCACACATTTGAGTGAAAGTTTACATTTATCGATGATACTTTAAGGCAACTGGGTTGAATTTAACGAATCATTTAGGAAATTATGAGTTGTGACATCAACTAGATAGAACTTGAAAATTAATGAGTACGCTCACTGTGTTGACGACTTTATGTTTATTGTGTATTACTGTTTCCATTCACAAGTACACAATAAACATAAAGGACATAAAGTCTTTATTTCGATTTATTTTGACCACACATAACTTTACAGTTTAAAACTAAAAATGTACAGACTTGTAAAACAAATAGATACAACTTTAAAACTTTTAAAAAAATTCACTGAATTGTAGTTTCTAGATAAGCATAATGTTTTACTGTTATTAAATTATATTTTAGTGTTTTTCGAATCACGCAGCGTTGTATGATTTCGTTCCAGATTAAACTGTATATTAATGTATACAGAAATAAAAAAATGTCTATTAAAATTTGAAAAACTAGACTGGGTGCTTCATTTAAAATACATAAACATAAAATACATAAAATCATTCTTTCCATTATAGATGTTATTTTCAGTGATTTAAACATTTGCCCAACCCCGCTAAATGTGGCATATTATCAGGTGTGTAATACATAAAGAGGAAAATTTGCACCCAATTTTCCTATATTGACGCACAAATGTGATCGTGTCTGATAAAAGAGTGGATAAAAAATGGCTGTAGATTTTTTAACCCTCAGTTTTTTACCTATTTAACCCTCAGTTATTTACCTATTTCCAAAGGCGGCCACATAAATCAACAGATAGTTGTACAAAAAAGCCATATACTCATTTTTATTGTAGGTATGTGCAAAGAATTATAAGCATTATTATGAGTATAAATTACTTTCCCAAAAAAATCTCATTTTCGAGATAATCACAAAAGACCTTGGATTTTTACCCCCCATCGACCCCACTATATTTTGTGGCTGTGGGCGTGGGTCTGAAAAGCACAAAATAATACTAAATAAAGCGCTCAACACCAGAATTCCGCTTGTTTCTATGTTGATTACGACATGAAAATGTAGGTATATTCATTTTCATAATGTACTGTTGAAAAGACATAAGATGTAAATAAAAAAATGGAAAATTGATATTTGTTTACATTTTGACCTAACTTTTTCTAAAACCTGTGCTGGAGAACACATTAATTCGAGGGATATGTTTTTAAAATTTAGCTTTGTTTTTTTTTTATTACTGAGTCAACTATGTTTGTGTTCATGTCTGCAGATTGTCTCAGAAAATTCTCTATTAAACTTCCAGGTTTGTAAGTTATAACATACAAAAATATAATATGTGACAACATCTACTTGCTATGGACTTGCAGCTATAAATTTATAACTATGTTATGTTTGAATATATTATGACAATACTAGCGAGCATGATTTTAAAAACTTCTTTTCGCAGACTAGTTTTCAAAAACAGTTCAAAGGAGTCAATGGAAGCTACTACTATCGGTTGCAAAAGTATTGAGCCCTGTGTTTGGAGGCTCGTAACTCTCAACGGCTAAACAAAAAAAAAATAAAGTGTGTTATACTCCTGAATCATTTCTACATAAAATCTTGGTCTTTCAAAATTTTCTACCCCTAGGTTTGGACAGGAGCGCGAGAGAGGTGTAAAAGTGTACCAGATTTTAGCACTTTTTAAGAATCGCTCGTCTTTCCAATTTTTTCCTCCTAAACCGCTTGCACAAAAAAAATCAAATTTACACAGAGTACAACACAAGATCTTGTCTACAGATTGGCTTTTGCGTTTTTCCCAAATTTCCTTGCAATAAAGATTATAAACAAGGTTTTTATGGAAGCGGATATCTCGGCAACGCGTATTAACACGACAACGCGACAGGAACGAAAACAATCGCAAAATTTTGTTAAATGTGACGATTGAAATAGAAACACATTTCAGATGTTCATTAATTTGAGAAAGCGTTATGAATGTACGATATAATTTTGGGACACCGCGCAAGTACGTCACGTCGTCAACGGCTCGGGACTCGAGGTCGGCTTATGGCCTGCACCACAGGCCCGTACTTAGAATAAAAAGGAACATCGTCATAATGTTAAATTTATACAATGGAGCAATGAATACTGTTTCGAAAGAGATATGGCAAAATTAATGATTCTTCTTAATGCTTCTTACTTATTTCATATCTACTTCTGAGTGATTTTACATAATGATACGCAACTTGCTGGCGGTAGTTCCAATATTGCTGGTTTAAACATTTTAGATAATACAGGACCATTTGGTTTGGCCCAGAACACAAGGAACAACTACATGATGATCATCAACTACTGATTTTGGGCAGAAATAATATTGTGAAATAAGAATAAATCACAAAACAGTGTATGTGTACAACTCCACAAAAAAAGAAAAAAATACGTATGATATCTTCAAAAATAAAACCGAATGAGAAAATGACAAAATTATTGAATGCGGTCCTGGGAGTTGATCGTTTGAAATTATCGCGCGAACCTCGGTTTGCTTCCCGCGTGGAATCCCCTTTTCGCGAGGGCAACCTTCCTGCGCATAGGACCGATCACATTCATTTTACTCTTAAAAATTCACATATAACTTTTATATTACTATACATCAATGGATGAGTATCACAATAAATAAGGATTGTTTACGTGCTAACTGCGTTGTTCTGCTGTCCTTCGTTTCTGAGATATCCGAGTCCATAAAAAGTTGACTTACAGACTTTATTACATACAAAATTAAGAAGAAAGAAACGCCAATCCATAGAAGAGATTCTAATTGTATCCTGAATAAAAATCGAAATTTTTGTGGTTAGCTGTTTAGGAGGAAAAAAATCAGAAAGTCGAGCGTTATTTTAAAACCGCAAAAATCGGGTACGTTTTTTACATCTCTCGCGCTCATGTTTAAACCGATAGGCGGAAAAATTGATAGTCACTCATGTTATGTAGAAATGATTCAGGAGTAGTGTCACATAGAACATTCGGCTTCGGCTTCGGCCAAAAATTGAACCTTCGGCAAAACATCGGCCAAAATTAGGCCGAAAGTTTAGCCGAAGCCGAAGGTTTGCGCATAGTGCATGCGTAGCAAGAAATGTGAATGGAAAGTCAAATATTTGAGCTTGTTTACTTTGGTGCTTGGTGAAAATGTGCAAGAACTTCTTTTTGTGTCCTGTAGTAATAGATGAAGTACCGCTACAACAATGACGGAAGCATTACAAAGAATTAGTAGTAAATTAATTTAACAGGTCTGACGTTAACAACTAAATACGCATGAGAAATTGTTTTATGACCCAAAAATAAATATATAATCTTCGTATAGTATGTATGAAATTTTAAACACCCCTAGAAGCTTTTTTAATATCTATATAGGTACAGGTTTATAATTTTTCAAGTTAGGCCCGAAATCTATTTTTGTTCGGTGTTTCTTTGTCGACGCATAGTCATCAAAAACCAATACAAATATAAAAAATATTATCATTAGACGGAAAATTGTACAGTCTTTATATTGAATTTGAAGTAATATTTTCTCTTTTGTTTCTATGAACTAATATTGCGAAAAAAACTACGTATTTTGCGAGTAGAAAGCAGATGGCAGAGACTGAATCCATTTTACATTGATTATTGACTATCAGTTTTTGTTTTTAAATAAAATACAGTGTGTCTGCAGATGAACTTTATTATACATATAACGAACCTGCATTTTAATTTCTCAAGACAACGTATATCTTAAAAAATAGTTCTGGGTGATCGCAAGTCCTTAGATAGTCAGCAATTTTATAGAACAAAAACGGTCGAAAAATGAGAAATTTAAATTTGCTCAAGAATAAACTATCAATTGCTTCACATTTAAATTCAAAATGTCTGACATCTCGGATATCGGTCTAGTTCATGGTAAATCTAAAGCACGTTCCTAATAAAAAGATCTGATGTGGCCAGGCACATGACTTTATCATACTATATATATAAAATTAATAATTTAGCTGCATGAGATATTATTTGATCGAGATCGGCTATGTCTGCATTAAAATAAAACTAGTAGAACTAAACAGATATGTCGATTTAAGCTGCGTTCGGATATTGTACTCCGTTGACACCGGGTACACCGTCCAAATGACACGTGTTATTGGGTGTAGAAAGTGTGAAGGTGTTTTCCGATTGGTGGCAATTTTGGTAATGGCGGTGGTAGCAGACGAAATTATAGTGTTTGTCACATGTCGAGATGGTGACACATATTAGTTTGCATGTACATAAACTTGAGTCACTAGCAAATTCTATTAGAAATACTATAATGGCGTCTACTACCACTGCCATTAGCACAAATGAAAACGCACCTTAACGGTGAACAATATCCGAACGCAGCTTGTATTGACAGTAGTATTGTCAAAGAATTAGCGTTTGACACTATCTACACCGTCATTAAAATCACATCTGTCATTTAATCTGACATATCCCAAATGACACAAGTGTTATTGGGTGTAAAAAGTGTAATGCAATATGCGAACGCAGCTTATATTGATAGATGTCATTGTCAAAACATTAGCGTTTGACACCAAGACTACCTACTGTCAATAGAATAAAAAAAAAATCTGACAAATCCTGGCTACTAGTTTTCATGCAGTACGACCGATCTCGTAGAAATAGAATTTGCTCATGCAGCTAAACTATTGATTGTACCAAAATATGTCATGGTGATAAATTATTCAGAATTTCCTCATCTTTAATTTATTATTTAACTATTTCGACAAAATTCCAGAAATGGCGGCTTATTTGCAAAATCTTTCAAAAATGATAAGACTAAACCTCCAGTTCCTTTGGACCCTCCTCAACAGAAAGCTTTTCAGCTCTAAGTTTGGTTATGAAACTTCTAAATATGAAGTTTCGTCCCGATACCTTTAGTAGTTTCTCCGGAATCGTCGCCACAAAAAACGGGTACACACACACACACACACACACACACATACACACACACACACACAGACATTTTTTTTAACCTTGGTCAAAAATGTTCAGGGGACCCAAAAAGACATATTTCCGCTAAAATCTCAAAAATTTTTTTTGGCATGATTACAATACTTTACATACTGCGTATGATAAAGTAAAAAGTGATCTAAAATTTAGGAATCGGGATTTTACATGTGCCGTCACTTGATTTTTAAAACTTGTTTACTCATTTAAAATTGAGCTAAAAAATTAGAAAATACGGAAAATCTTTCTAGAACAGTAAACAGAACTTATTACGTAAAAAAGCCTAAAGTTTTCTTGCATGAAAAGTTTTGGTTTTTCATGTCTTTTTTTTTAAATCTGCAAAATTAGTTTCAAAGAAAAATAGTACCTAAAGAATAAGAATTTTCTAATATTATTTTTTTTCTCAAATACAGGTTAAGTTATTATTGAGTATCGGTTAACACTAGCAATAGTGCATTATCAAATGTTGTCATAATTTGTTGTATTAATATTGTTGACTAACGATAAAATGATAACACAACAACAAACGATAAAAATAATAAACAACTAATTCATATAATATATATTCAAATTTTACATCAGCACCAGACTAAATTTAAAACAACTTTTCCTTATGCTATTTCACATTTAATCGTGAAAAACTGGTAGTTTCCGCTTTAGCAAATTTAACAGTTTCTTGTTTTACAACCAACCTCTTCGTTAAATCAATATTATATCAATAATTGCGACGTTTTTAGGACATCCATTATAGATATAGTAAGGTCCATATGGGGACATACTGTAGGTATAGATAAATCTGTACACATGATATAACTTTAAATTTCGTCACTTCTTTAGCATCATTAATTTCCTTCGGCTTCGGCCAAAGGTATCGGAAAAGCCGAACATCGGCTTCGACTTCGGCTTCGGCCAAAAAAGTCGCCTTCGGTCGGACACTATTCAGGAGTATAACACACTTTATTAAATTTTTGTTTATTTAGTCGTTGTTGGGTTACGAGCATCCAAACACTTACCTAGTAGTGATAAAAAAATAATTTTCCAAGATAGATAGCTTTAATTTTATATTTGATATCATTTTTGTTCCAAAACTAACATTCTGTTTCAGTACTCAATAGTATACTTAAAGAATCATTCATTTAATGGAAATATAACACAAACATAGATTTCTGACATGCAACAATAACTTTTCACTCCTAGGTTATTTTTAGCCCTTCATTTCTGTCACTCTCGAACTGCAAAAATTAACTAGCTCCAGTAGGTCCATAATTACATTCAATCAACGATCCATATTCGGCTGTCATTCGCAGTACTCGCGCAGCGGTGACCGATTGAGCGGTAATGCACACTGTCACGTGAAAAATTGGATAATTATAAGCGACCGGGCGCTAGTGGACCAAATGCGAATTCGATGTACCACCTATGAAACTGAAAACCGCTGTAATCTACAAACGCATTACGGCGATTTAGAAGCGACGCGGTCGATAAAAACGCCGCCCCGCGAGCGCGAGATGAACTACCGCTAAAGAATTACGACCTTAAATTGAGTAGTATTGTGAATATCACCGAATAAATGTCGCCGCGTATAGCGTGTAAATGGAAAATGTGACTTCCGTTTGCCGTACTAAGGGCGCGCTCTTGATCCCTGTATAAATCTAATAAAATAATATTACCGGCACTCGCTTTCGTGTACTTGCGGGACAGCTTAAACTTTGTGACTTTATTATTGAGATGTGGAAATAAAATTGAAGATAAAGTTGTGTACATACTGTACATACTTACTTACACATTTCAGAGTTTAATAATATTGGACAAGTTTATGTCTTGATATTTATTATAAATATAACATCCGCTAGACCAGTATATTTTATTTTTAATATTTTTTTACTTTATTATACGTAGTATGTAAAGTATTGTATCGTGCAAAAAAAATTATGAGATTTTTGCGGAAATATGTCTTTTTGGGCTCCTGAACACTTTTGACCAAGGTACAAAAAATGTCTCTGTGTGTGTGTATGTGTATGTGTGTGTGTAACCCTTTTTTTGTGGCGACGATTCCGGAGAAACTACGAAGGTATCGGGACGAAACTTCATATTTAGAAGTTTCATGACCAAACTTAGAGCTGAAAACCTTTCTGTTGAAAAGGATCCAAAGGAACTGGAGGTTTAGTCTTAGCATTTTTTGAAAGATTTTGCGAATAAGCCGCAATTTCTGGAATTTTATCGAAATAGTTAAATAGTATTTTTACGTTGTTTATGATGTTTTCGTGTTGTTAATTAGTCATTTTAGTCCTATTTGCAGTTATCTTTGCTTTTGTCACTTATGTCCATTTTGTCCTGTTTGTCCTTTAGCCTTATTCTACAATTATAGCGACTAGCGACACCGCTATACCGTTTCGATTCGACATGACGTCACGTGTATCGATATCGCTTTCATTCGGTAAATAAAACAACCTTTCCGGTAGTACGTTTCCTATCAGCTGTGAATTCTGAAAATGTCAACCATGTCCGTACGAGATAAAAAAATAAGCGGTGGTCAGATGGAGGCATTGTCCTTATTGATGCGATATGTTCTAATAAACTCTGTGTCTGTGACAGAAATCATCCCTTAAATTTCTTTTAAATAATCGAAATTCCCTCTGCGCTCTTTTCCGCTCGTCTCTGTCAGCCAACTCCACCGCCACGAATTGAACATACGGAAATGCCATTACAGAACACAAAACTATAAGTATAACACTTTACACTTTCCGTACACAATGAACTTGACAATGAACGTAAAGTGACGTTACGTACGCATATCGATATCGAATCAACTTATCGACACCTCCGAAGCTGTCGTTAAATTTAGCGACATGTCGCAAAGTCATGACGTCAGTCTATATCGACCAAAACGGTAGAATACGGCTATCGATATCGCTAACTGTTCGATATGACATATTGCGATATCGCTAAGTGCTGCAGAATAAGGCTCCTGGCCCATTTTTGTCATTTCGTCCTAATTGTAAATAAGGAATATTTAACTGGGCGTTAAGTGATAAGAGTCTTCTTTAACGGGTAAAGGTAGCCCCAAATGTACTTTGGGAATAAAAGATGTTGGTTTTCCTTTTTTATGGCTTTTTTATATTTAAGTTACTAGTAACTTAGTAGTAAAATTAGTAGTACATAACTTAAATATAAAAAAGCCATAAAAAAGGAAAACCAACATCTTTTATTCCTAAAGTACATTTGGGACTACCTTTACCCGTTAAAGAAGACTCTAATTGTAAATGTTCTAGAATTTTATTATGTAGGTAATTGTTATCTGTTTTATTACTTATTCTTTGTTCTTCATATATTTTTCGTCCACTTTGTATGTCAGATCTTGTCGTGTTAGTCGTTACTCTCTTTATAACCCTATTTGTAATTTTCTTCTTCTTTGTCTTCTACGTCGTTTACGTCCTGTTTTCGTCCATTTTATCAATTTTCTCTATCTTGTACCTTGCGGTCGATTAGACCTTTTGAAGAGGACCCATCTCTTTTATCCTTTTTGTCTTTTTTATCCATTACGTATTTTCCATATTGTTCGCTATTGTCGTCGTTGCTTATATCCTTTTCGTCCTCCGTTTTATCCTTTTTGTCCGTTCTGTCATGTTCGTCGTTTGTTTTTATAAATTTTGTCTATTTCGTCCGTACGTCATATTTTCCTGTTTCCTGTGTCCTTCACATCATTCTTGGCGTCATTTTCGTCTTTTTAACATATACATACGTGTTTTTTTACGGTTTCGTCCTTTTGATCTATTTTGTCGTTTTCGTATTTATTGTCGGTTACGCTCTTTATGGCCAAGTTTAGCAGAATCATATATTAAAAAGTGGTGGCATTTCTCGGCCCGACAAATTAGGGGTTCGCACGACAAATTTCGCTACCTTAACGCCAAATATGCATTTGAGCGACAAAATATGTGTTTTAACGACAGAAAATGTAAGCAAACGACATAATATATGTCTTAACGACAAAAATCTAAATGAACGACAATATTTGTATTTCAACGATAAAATCAGCAAACTATGTGATTTAACCTCAAAGACCATAAATGACAGCAGTATGACAAGCAGCGCCGCTAGGCCAGTCGTACAAAACTGTGTAGTTTCTTTTTAAGTTCGCAGAAGGACGTTGGGAATAATTAATAATTATTCTGTGTACAAATTGTTGATCAGTCAGTCTTCAGGTAAGTTATAAATTATGTATGGTGTGACCTTAGAGATAATATGGACGAAAAAATACAACTAGAAATCGAACAGTTGTAGTTGCTTGTTTGATTGATATGATCTTTTTAACCAAAATGTTTGTCAGTTGCAAACAGTTCAAGTTGGACCTTATAATTAAAACACCCCGTAACATTTCTTATTATTTCAATTTGGGTGTTGCTTATTTTTTGTACTGTTATTTTTTTGTGCAGGACCCTCTCAATTGATTCATTTATATCAATACTTAATTGCTGTGAAATTTGAAATCGATCAATACAGTACATTAACCCATACCCCAAGGGGTACAAAATCGAGTATACGTTTAATTTAATAATAAGTACAACTACAATAAATTTCCATACCATAGTTTGCAACTTACACAAGAAAAATCATTTAACTTATGAATCAGAGCAGTTCACATATTTCCAAGTCGATACTTAATTTGTGAAAAATACAATAATCTAAGCTGTGCCATCAATAAACACAATCGAACAGTCTTGGAGAAAACCCTACGAAAAATAGTTTTCACTTGCTCGATTTTGTTCATTGTTGGCCATGATAGTCACTTAGCTTCGACAAATTAAATACTTGCAAATATGTAAAATGCTTTGATATCGAGATGTATTGTCACCTAACTATAAACAATTTTACTCATAATAAACAACTTCATTAAAGAACTTGACCGAAGCATATATCAATGGTTACAATTAAGTGAAGTGGGTACTAAATTTTACACATGTCCTCAAATCAAAAGATAAAAATATTCAAATACACAATAATTCAAATATTTGTTTATTTTTATAGAATGTATGTATAGATATTTATTGCAGTTGAATTATTGTTTATTTGTTTCTTTATTTAAATACAATATTTTATATTATATATTTTATATCCGATATATATATTCCCCATTAAAAATATTATAAAATATCTATGCAAATAACCACCACAAATTTAACTTTTACCTTTTAATAACACAAAACAATACTAAAAATGATAAATAATTCGGTTAGATTAATATGAGGTCGCTATTCGTTAAAAACACCATCATATTCATTTTTGGCGGACGCGCCGGTTGGGAACATAAAACTGCAATACGCTTGCCTCTGGCATTGAAAATGCGCCCCGCCAGCAGTTATTTCCAAACGGCAGTTAATTTATACGTCAAATTTAGGATGTGAGCGGCGTTTTGGCACAGGAAGTTCGCTCGAGAGCGGCGCCCGCGCGATCCGTTTGTATAGACCAAACATTCGCTACGTTATATGTGTGTGTACGTAAATTATGAAGCATTGTGATCCTAGAGTAAGCCATTGTTGATAGTGCGCCGTTATCGGAGAGTTTCGGGAAGGCATGCGACGTGATTTTTGCTTGCAGCAACATTATCCTGCAAACAGATTCAAATAGGTCGTGTCAATATATTGCTTGTGTATATGGGATTAGGGACGTGTTGAACTGTCCTGTCCGATAGCGTTTCAATTTGAAATTCGAGCTTTTAATCTTTTGAATGACGAGGAGATAATCCGCTAAAATTGTTTTATCGTTTATTCAAATTTGCTAATCGTTTGTTTATTCATGATTTTTCAGTTTGTTCTGTGGACTTTATAAATTGGTTAAATGGAAAGTAAATGTTTGGGGGACGATGGCAACAAATTATTTTAAATGGTTTTTAAATGGAGTTCAACGAAACATGATGATATAAACAAATTGCAAAGACAACAAATATAACAAGATACTGAAGGCTTATTTTATTGACAGGTAGTAAAACGCCGATAAACTATGTGCACGTTACTGCACAACCTTGCCCTAACGGTGCAAGTGATGCTCACCCTCATACTTATTCACATACTTATTCATACTTATTCACAAGTTTGACAAACAAACCATTTATAGTCTTACAAAGCCAGACCGAACAGACGTAGAACGATTTTCAATATGATCGCTTTATCCAAGGCAATACATTGAACATTGAACACATCCTAGATTGATCACAACCTACAAAATGACGAAAAATGACTGAAGTAGATACAAAACAACAATAGCTACTCAATTAACTGTTTAAAACAAATTAAAATTAACAATCTCAATTATGGGCATTAAGAAAGAAAAACCGTGTATATTTTTGACAATTAGATTTCTATCTGGAAAAGTGCTTAATGTATGATTACTAAAATTATTCTGGTTAACTGAATATCTCAATTTTTTTTTGTTTTTGTATACAATGGGTACTTTTGTTATTATTATATATAGAAAGTCGGTTAAATGGACAAAGTAGTGCATATTTATGTGCTCTTTCATAATCGGTTCAAAAAGCAGTTGAATTCCAAACGGTTCCCAAGCTATTTTGAAAAACCCAAAAAATGTCATTCTTTAGTTATGGTCATAACTTCTTTAGTTGTGATCCAAAGCGTTTTAACATTATAAAGGCACATTTTTCTCTACAATTTAATTATGTCAGTTTAAAATTTTTTTTTGCCAATGAATTAGTAATTTGGTATGCCACATGCCATGTTTTTAATACAATAAGATAATAGAATTGACTGAACATTGTACACTTCGAGAATTGCTGAAAATCGCATGGTGCCATAGAAGATTATGAAAGAGCACATAAATATGCACTACTTTACCCATTTAACCGAGTTTCTATCTTTAATAATAACAAAAGTGCGTCCCGTGAGACACACTGTATAAAAAAATGTATGCTTATTTAAGACAAAAAAAATGCTTTCACAAAATTTCATGAAAATTGAATTATTGTTGCGATAATAAAAATGAAAGACAGAAAAATCGTTTTTGCATTGGCATTCGCATATTTCTCGGAGGTCATAGTAAAAAATTCATTTTTTGGATAAAACGTCAAGTTCCGCCGGAAAACGCAATAATATAAGTGGCACCCACATTAATTCAGTTTTTTTTACGTTCATTATAAGCCCTTTGCCATTGCCAATGATAAAAGTCCTGTCTATAATTATTAGTGCACACTATTAATTTAATTTGCGTGCACTATGAATTTGATTTGAATTGAAAACTTCATGGCAAAATAATTTAATAATTTAATGTTTATGTTGTTGTGTATATGTTGCAAAATATCATAACATTTTTTGCAGCTTTACAAGAAGAAACCTTACACACCTTTCTTAGCCCGAAATTTAAAAAATAATTATTTATTGAAAATTATTATCCAATCAACGAAGTATATGTCCTTAAAATTTCAAATTAAAAACATTTTAAAATGACGAAGATGCAAGTAATCCAGTAAGACCCGATATTTAAAACATGATTGGCCCCTAAATTCCCCAGGCTTATATCTCCAGAAGAGTTTTTTAAATCCAATTTTCTAAGTAAAATTTGCAGAGAACATTCGTTAAATATAGTCCTAAAAAATAATTGTAAACTTAATTTTCTTTTTATTTCTACAGGGTGTATATCGCAACAATTTTATTATCAACTATTTTTTTGTGTATTCTGTATTTTTTTGTGAATCATTTTTTATAATTACAGGTCAATTACTTATAGCTCGGTCAGTATTGTTCGAATCGAGGAACTATGTGTTTTTAAAACAGAATGAGATAATCATTAATAACAAGAATATCATGTGTAGGAAAACGTTACCCTTTTGTGGTGCTATAAGTGAAATGAATTTTAGAACGGAAACTGAAATTTAACAACTGTTGAATTAACGGTGTTGATTAATGTTTCTCGTATAAGATGTTATGAACAGGCTAGACAGAAGTTTTGACTATAAAATATGTTCCCTTAAACTTATGAGACCAAAACTTTGGTAAATTACTTTTCTTAAGGATCTAAAAAAGTGTTTTTTAGAATCATTTCTTATGTATATAGTCTTTGAGATTCTCTTGAAAACGCATTTCAAAAGCACATTTTCCCTCAATTTTGAAACTGCCAAAGTACACCTGTTATTTTGATTTTGACAAAGTCCTGTCTTAAAACGTTGCATCTTCCACATTATTGTGCTAGAACATACCTAAAAAAATATCTCTACATATAAAAATATACGCGTCGAATTGATAACCATTTTAAGTCAGTTAAAAATACATTCAAAAGTACCAAATCTAATATAATACCAAGCTCCAGTTTCAACATAAATAATATAGGACAACAACAGTTGAATTTACATAAATGTGGATCTGCGAACAATTCACAGTTTTATCAGTACAGTTAGCGCATCCTGAAATGTCAGCTGTTTGTTCGTGATGTTTGCGATCTGCCGACAAAAGCCGGTTTACGTGAAATTCCACTGATGAATTACAATTTTAATCAACTGGCTGTCCGTTATGCCGGAAGCAGTCGAATTTTGATGGTTTACATCGAATATTACAATTGAAATCAAATATATATATTACTATATAATAAATTCGGTGTCGCGATAGCGTAATATTTACAATCGCTCGTTTGTGATAATATGTCAATATTTGTAAAACGTCTGTTGCCGAAAGCTACTATTTTTATACTGTCATTGAACACAGACTTTGCGATTTGGATTATGTAATTTAGATATTTCAATTTCTATGTGCATTATTTGCATAACCAGTTTGAAAATAAATTTCCCTTTATTGTACAAGGCATTTGCATTTAAATTGGAAATACAAAATAATTAAACATTCAATTTCTTTCAAAGCAAAAATGTATTTCCAATATTGTTTAATTTGGAGTTCTTGCATGAATAAACGATTAAGGGATTCATGTGGAAACATTATTATTATTAAATCACAGTGTAGTACAAGTAAAAGTACAATATTCCCACAACTTTCGGTTTGAAGTTATTAAATATTTTAATAGTTCTTGCCTATTTCTTTTTATTTCGCAATTATTATGCTTTGCTTTATTTAGTATTTCGCCTTTATTTCTGTGGGGGTGAGGTTGTAAAATGTTTATGGTATCATAAAGGAGCTGGTTTTATTACAAGTTGTAAGAAGTACTTCTTCTATGAAATATCTTCTGGTAGAAAACTCATTTAATATATGAACAAACTAAATATTTATAGTTGTTATTAGCCATTTTTATGACATATTTATATTGCATAGGTCTGTTCGTAGTCAATAGGTCCAATCCATTAAAAAGTTTTAAGTAGCACCTCTGCACAGGAAATAAGATTTGTATGTAGCTTGTGGAAAAGATCAAAATTAATTAAGTTCGTTTCAACCCTTTGCAAACAAGCTATTATTGCAGCATACAATTTCCGGGTTAAAGCAACGACAGGATCAAAGATGACCGAATTGTGTTTTTTAACATATCTTGCTTTTTATTGATCGGAAGACAATGACAGTTTTTTCTATTCTCTAGTGTTTGAGTACGAGTTGGCATTTTTTATTTATACGTCTGAGAACAGCGTAAATACCTATACCGTAAAACGGGGTGAGATTGACCTTACGGGTGAGATTGATCGCTCGTTGTTATTCCAAATTTTTCAATCTAAAATTTTCCCCTCATGTCAACACTTTAAACCGCCATTTTCAGGCATTTGATTGTGCTAATATACGCTGTTTTGAATCAGTACCCCATTGAACCGTATACAGAAAGGAGGTACCATTTTCAGTGACTGAAATTTTGGTACTACAATTTGCAAGGATATGTTTAAGTTAATAGTCATAAACCTTACAATGTGATCTTATTTTTAGTGTTAGTTACTGTATACACTTGAGGCAAAGATCTCGAGACTTGAACAACACTAAAAGCCACCTGCAAAGGATCTTTTCAAATCAAAAATTTCATCCTTATAAACCAGTACTGACACACACTTTAGTAGAAGGAGATTGATGGTCGTCGATTAGAATTTTGCCTATTAATGGGGAACGAATTATGGTCGATAGATTTTTCTACAGAAAAATTATTTTCTCTGACGAAGCGACGTTTACCACAAATGGAGTTGTTAGTTCACAAAATTGCAGACATTGGTCTCAAGAAAATCCAAGTTTGCGTATTACAACCAATTCTCAAAAATATAAAAATGTGTGTTTGGCGTGGGATTTATTACCACAAAATAATTGGACCATACTTTTTTGACGGCACTGTAAACCAAAACACTTATTTTGATACGTTGGATATTTTTTGGCTACCTAGTTTGGACGAAATCATCTTACAGCTCAGGTGTTCACTACACTATCAACATGGCGGTTGTCCTGCTCATAGCGCATATCAAGTCAGGGATTGGTTGAACAGACATTTTCCAAATAAGTGGATTGGACGATTCGGCCCTATAGGATGGTCACCACGTTCACCTGATTTAACGCCGCTTGATTTTTTTCTGTGGGGTTATTTAAAACAGAAGGTGTATGCGAATAATTTTCATGATAATGTAGACATTCTAAAATTAAAAATTAGGGAAGCAGTGGACGAAGTAAATGAAGAAACAATTGATTTGGTATATCGGGAGTTTAGAAGAAGATTGGTAAAATGTGTAGCTGTAGGAGGGGAACATGTGGTAAAATGTTTTGTTAAATTACTTTGTTAAAAATAAATAGAATATAAAACTTAGAATACAACATTGAAATTTGATATCTGGGCATAAATTTAAATATAAAACAACTTTTACCTATAACATTTTTGTTCTAATTCCGAAAAGCCGATAGTTTACTCTTCGGCAAATTTAACATTTTCGTGTTTTCTAACAATCCTATATGGTACATCAAAATATTAACAATGGCTTTCGACTTTTTAGGACATCCGAAACTCTATAAAGAATGAGTTTTTCTCGAGAAATTAAAAATTACGTCCATTTAGGTATAGTGTCCGCCGATGGACGGCGGACACACTGTATACGTTTTTTTTTGGTTTCTACAATGTATCATGAATATAACGGGTGCTTAGTTCATCCTGCATGATAAATGTCACATTGCTGCTAATTTATACTTATTCCAAGAAATTGGCTTGGCCCATTTTGTTTATGTTGGGACTGATTGTTACTATATCAATATAGAGAAAAAAAACATTTTACATTGTTAAAATGGCGGTGATCAATTACATCCCATATAAATGGGTGAGATTGATCACCCACTCTTTATTTATTTTTACTGTTGTTTCTGATTTCTATGGTCTTTTATTGTATATTCCGATACATCTACATCTGGTTTATTTAATTCTAAAGATTCTATTAATTCTAAAGAAATTATATATAATATTGAGTTTAAAATGACCAATCTCCCTCCACTTTATGGTAACACCCTTCTTAACCTTTTTATCACTAATTATAGATTATCCTGTATAATTACTAGTTTTATTAGCTCTATACGTGCCATTTATGTTTTATTCTTTCCTTCAAAGTGCTTAAACATTGTCACCAGTCGAAGAAATTTCCTGCTTTGTCGCGTCCCAAAGTTTAATTAAATCGTATTGGAAATATATATATAAGCCCCTTGAGCTAGTGCCTCTGGACGTAAGGTCATTATCGTGAAGTTGGGGACTTTCTCTAAACAATGGCATTTATTCAGCGATCGTCCCTTTCGGGAAGAAGGAAAGAACAAAATCCCTCGTTTAACGTTCCTTCATTATTTGTTCTCCAATCAAGCGCAAAGTCGAGATCGATCTCGGCGGTTTCCGTATTCGGGCGACGTTCGCGTCGGAAGATTGGTAGACGATACGACCGGTGACGTCATCGAGTCAGCAACTCGCCTCCGGAATGATAATACCACCGGAATTAACAAAAAACGAACGGAAGGTGGAATGGTGGTAATGTCAAGCCAAAACGTACGATGAATTTAAAATAGGGCAATGGCTAACGTTGTCTTGGTTGACCGTTACTGTTTTATGATGGTTTTGTTGGTAGTTTGTCAATACTGTCAACTGCATTATATAGCACACCTAAAAGTACCATGACGTAAGAACAACTAATGTAATTTTTTGGATGAAATACAGAAGTAAACAAGTACAGGAAAGGATGAGTTTATGTTCAAAAAAGGCCACGAGAACTGTCCCACATTCGCATTATATAAAAAAGTAGGTGCAAACTTCGAAGACGTGTAAATTTGTTTAAAAAAATCATCCTCATCGATCAAAATATGCAAGCGTTATTCAATTGTAGATCACATAAGTAGTAGATCGCTGAAGTCTGGATAGACCACTGAAATCGGTAGACCGCAGTAATTGATAGACCGTAGAATTAAGTTGACTGTATAATTCTACCGCCTAAACTAAAAATAAAGATATAGCAAATAATTATTACTGAGATGCTTATTATTATTATTTATTATTATTATATTACCATGAATTTGCACTATATACATTTAAAAAATTCTTACAACATTTTTTTAAAAGACGATTCAGGAAAGATATAGTATACTTTTGCTGTTGCTTCAGTATGTTTCCCCTATAATGACTTTATGGAATTCAAACCAATAATTTTTTCGATATACGGTCTTCAAACGCCCCCAGGGATGCACTTTGGAACATCATAGATGTGGGGATTATTGATAAACGAAAACACGTTTAGGCCCTACGGCGAACGCCGTCGGTTTACACAAATGTACAGTGCTTCCCAAAAGTAACGGATAAATTCAATAAAACCTTAAATAAAAATATTTCAGAAAAATGCTCTGACACGTCGATTTTTATTTTTAAATTACTATCCTGACATACACTTTTCAGGCCCCCACCCCTTCGCCCCTAAGGGGTGGCAACCCCAACTTTAAAAATTCAAATAGCAAAGTACCCCTTGCGATACCTCAATTGATAGATTTTTTTATTCTGAATACAACGAAAAAAAGATTATCAAAATCAGTTGATAAATAACCGCGATATTTACCAATATGTATTCAAAGAAGAACGTCAATATTCGAGTAAGCGCTGTTGAAGCGGGCATAGCAATATCGTTCCAACAATTGCAACTTGTTTTTACTTATGTCAAACACAATTCAGATTTTTCGTCATTGAAGAAATACTAGCAAAATGAGATTTACAGAAACCGAAAGAATCGAAGTTTTAATGATTGGGTTTGGAGATAGAAGCCGGACGCATGACGAAGTTCGTGTTTTGTTCAATGAAACGCACCCGGACCGTCCGCCATAATCGGAATCTACAGTAAGTCGAATCGAAAACAAATTTCGCGATCTCGGTCATGTACGGGAAGCCTAAGGCAGGACGTCCATTGGCCTTTATTGAAAACCGACAATTGGATGCTATTTTAATGGTGCAAGAAAATCATTCAACCCTTGCGGAGGTCGCTTCACAAGTTAGTGCGTCAAAAAGCACAGTGTCCAGATTATTTCGAAAACACAAATTTCACCCGTATGAAGTGCACTTGGTACAAAAATTGTCCGATGATGACCTTGATCGACGAGTGCAGTTTTGTGAGACAATGATGGAACTCTCTAATGAAAATCCTTGCTTAATTAGAAACATCGTTTTTTTCTGTTGAGGCAACATTTTGTCTGAATGGCACCGCCAATAAACAAAATTGCCGTTACTGGGCTCGTCAAAATCCGCATTGGATGGTGGAAGCGAACACACAATATCCTCAAAACCTTAATGTGTGGGCTGGTATGGTGGGTTCTAGAATTATTGGACCAAATTTTTCGACGGAACACTGAATGGTGAACGTTATCTGAACTTTCTACGAAATGAACTACTACCTACTTTAGCGGTGTTGTTTCCCAACGCAGAAGATCCTGATAGACTCAAGGACAGAATTTGGTTACAGCAAGACGGTGCGCCTCCACATTATGGGCGACCAGTTCGAGAATACCTGGATCAAGTATTTCCTAATCCAAATATTTCCAAATTTCCTAATGGATTGGTAGACGAGGACATATTGAATGGCCAGCAAGATCGCCAGATTTAACCCCACTAGATTATTTTCTTTGGGGCTATTTAAAAAGTAAAGTTTATTTCAATAGACCTGCAAATGTTGATGCGTTAAAGGAAAGAATTCGTGCAGTAGTTCACTTAATCTCTCCATAAATGTTAGAAAATTCAAAATAAAATGTTAGAAAATGTTCAACAAGCTTTTGGGGATAGATTAGGGCATTGTCTCGTCGTTAACGCGCAGCACTTTGACAATTAATTAAGGATTAGTCAATTAAATTTTGTTATTCCTCAATTTCGTGTATAAATAAATTTTGATAAATATCGCCGTTATTTATCAACCGATTTGGATAATTTTTTTTTCTTTGTATTCAGATTAAAAAAGTCTATCAATTGAGGTATCGCAAGGAGTACTTTGCTATTTGAATTTTTAAAGTTGTGGTTACCACCCCTTAGGGGCGAAGGGGTGGGGGGCTGAAAAGTGTATATCAGGATAGTAAGTTAAAAGTAAAAATCGATGTGTCGGAGCATTTTTCTCAAATATTTTTATTTAAGATTTTATAGAATTTATCCGTTACCTTTGGGAAGCACTGTATAAACAAACTGCTCATACAAATCCCGTAAATGTTTTTATCAATGATCAATCGAATAATAATTTTTTTTGCACAAATAGATGGCGATTCATCATTAGGTTGTATTTTTAAAATTGTTAATGGTTTAAATCTCATATTTAATATTTTACATATGATGTAACTATATACGCAGGAATTTAGTCTATACATTGCCGCAATGTTTGTTATGCATGCCAATAGAGAGAAAAGTCACTTTAAAACTATGTAGTGTCAAAAGTCCTTCCTTATAGTACTGGGTTTCATAAAGTTGCGTTTTCTATCATGTGTTCTGTTTTTCGCACTTATCGCAAATGTGTTATTTTATTCAATTTTATTTAAATGTTTTGTTATAATAATTTAACTAATAACATTTTGGATTTAAATAGGAACTATTTATAAATGTATTTTTATGTCATGGTAGATATGGTTTTCACAATAGTATCGTCAAAATATTAATAAAACAACGTATTTTAAATTTTGCAAATGACGCTATTACCTAAAAAGAAATATGAAGTCATACCAACCTAAAATATATCTAACAAGAATTTAGAGGTAAAGAGAAACAAGTCAAATGGTCCAAAAATCGTGAAATTGTCTGGGACATCAGGGGCAGCTGAGAAGCGTCCCGAAGAAACAAGTAGAGACAGCCTTCCCTGTCCTAGTCGCTATTAAACATGTTTGCCAAATCACTACAATCACGTAATACTCCAGAATGCAATTCTAGAAAAAAACAGAAAAAAATAACTTGTGCTCTTATGGTTAGATTAAATTATATTTTTATAATGTGTAGCAGCAGACAATAATCAGACGCAACTGCCATCGGAGAGCATTTCTATATTTGAATCGGCGAGTTCGAAAACAGTACTAGTCCAAAATTGGCCGTTTTGAACTGAAATAGCCAAAATGTTCACTATGATTTATTCTATCGAATAGACCTAAAGAGGATGCTTGGGCGCAATAAACAAGTCCAGAACAGTGCTTTTTTGCTTCCTTATGCAACGTGTTGCTACTCAGTTTCTACTGATAAAGAGGAAATTTAATACTATCATGTATATAATCATCAATCTCTATAATATCATACTCTATCATATCGCCATATACAGGGTTTGTCAAAATTACCCTACACGTAAATAATTCTCCAACCGTAAACAATTTCAAAAAAAATTCAGGTAAGTTGTTTTGCTTCACAATCTATCGTCTAAATATATTTTTAAAATACAGGTGTTCATTTTATTCTGGATATTTGGCAGCATATTTTTTTTTTAAATACAAGCATCCTGCAATTCCTGCATAATTTCACATTTTAATTCTAAGATCAATTCTAAGAATATGTATGAATTTTTTTTTTATAAAATGCAAATCATTTTTGAATTATGAGCAATTGATAAAAAATAGACAATTACCGAAATACCTAAATAATTCTCCAACAAAAAAAAACAAAAAATTTTTAATTCTGGGATTAATTCTTTAGTAGAAATAATTTTTTAATACAATACCATCATTTTTTAGTTATAAGCAATTAATCAAAACTCATGGACTTCATATTAGGAATATTTTCCGACATACACTTTTTTTTTTAATTTGGCAGCTTGAATATTTAATTTACTTCTACTTCATAGTTTAGTTATTTTTTCTTGACTTTTTTTTTATTTTTTATCCGTTAATGATCGATTAATTGCTCATAACTCAAAGAAATTGCATTAAAAAAAATGATTCCTACAAAAAATTCCTAGAATTAATCTTAGAATTATACAATTTTAAATACACAGGTTATTCTATTAGAAAAGGAAAAGATTACCAAATTTCCAGAATAAAATAAACCTCTTGTATATTGAAAATATATTTAGCCGATAGCTTGTTTAAAATCAAAAAACTTTTGTTTGAATTTGTCTTTGAAATACTTTACAGTTGAAGAATTACTAAGGTGTTCCGGTAATTTTGACTAACCATGTATAATCCGCCATTTAGAATTTATTTTGAAAATCTGACTTGACATTTTTATTATCAATGTTCAAATATTACGTTTCATGCAAATCCAAGATTTTTTACAATTTCGGTCGCCATATTGATTCCGCCATTTTGAATTTTGAAAACTGGTCATTGGATTTGGAGGATAGGATCTTTAAATATGACAGCAAATAAGTTACATAAGCACCCGACATGTTTCTAAATTTTACTAGTCGCCATATTGAATTCGCCATTTTGAATTTAAAAAATATGACAACGGGTTTGGATTCAGAACACCAAAAATACTATACAACATAATAAAATTATTGTTTAAATGCTTTAAATAAACAAATAATGTTAAAAATGTACGCTGTTCTTCCGTCGAGTTCAAACACAGTACATGTCAATGACGATTGTTTTAATCATAGCTCTGCTTTTAATGCAAATAAAATATGTAATACATTTAAATCTTTGTGAACTACTTTATATTTGGTCTGTTGGCACAAAATAGCTAACTGCTATATTGCGCCGACAAAAGTATTTTCTTAATTTTCTCAGAACTCACTTTTTGGACTCGTAGTGATTTCGAACCAACCGATTCATTTGTAGTCCACACAATAAAACGCGATAATTATGTTAAAACAAATCTGAAGAGGGGTTTCTTGATATTTGTAGATGTGAAATATAACAGTGATTTTCACGTTTTATTAGTACTAGTGAAGCACACCCTAATACCTAATATAGAAATGGAAAACCTATTATATACCGATAATTCATCAGCCCCATCCAACAACCCCATCGTTGCGTAATGCTTCCGAAACACGTTATCTAAAATCTCTAAATAATACTCTACGAAATGACGTGTCTCTCGTATGCCTCCAATATTAGCCTTTCCATCAAGTATGATCAAATTATGTCGCGACGTCGGACGGCGGCGTGCTACTTTTTTCCGTGCCATATCCCACTCCAAGCCATTACTTGTGCGTATATCACGTAATATCAGCACGGGATATTCTTACCCATCCATCCCGGTTATCGTGTGCCGGCAGGGAGCCTTATTTAATCAGCTCACTGATAAAAATATGCGTGGCAAAAAAGAACGGAGAACAAAAGGCCAGAAACCGTGACGAATTCGGGAGTGGCCTCTGCATAAATTACATCGAGACACTTGATTTATATAATTAGCGGTGTCGGACGATTAATTTCCATGATTTCTGTTTATTTAACGTGTATGTTTATGTGATTGTAGCGTGACATGGCTAGTTTTTGGAAGATGAATGTGTACGTTTTGCTGCCAGAGTTAATTGTGTAACTGTGTAACTGCTTTTAAAACTTAATTTTGATTACTTTTTGGCACATTGTAAAGAAATTAATCAATATTACCATATGACATGACAATTAAAGATGTTTCTTTAATTATTGCCTTATTATACAGGAAGAAACAAGTACAGTAGGTACCAGGAGATTACTTATGGAAAAAAGAGAAATTGCGTTTTAAGCTCACAGAAAAGCAACATGTATATATTCTATTGTATATTACAATCCATGGAGGAAGGAGGAGTCGTCATAAGCGCTCGGATATGGGACCACTTCCCCCACTACGGAAGTTGTTTAATGTCAAAGTGACATTCGCAACGTTGACGTGTGACTATTTTATTTATTTCGTTTATTTCAGTTTGTTTAAAGATATTGTAGCGAATTTGTATGGAGATATACATAAAAAATCTGATGTGGCCAGGCACATGACTTTATCATACTATATATAAAATTAATAGTTTAGCTGCATGAGATTCTATTTGATCGAGATCGGCTATGTCTGCATTAAAATAAAAATAGTAGAACTAGACAGATATCTCGATTAAAGCTGCGTTCGGATATTGTACTCCGTTGACACCGGGTACACCGTCCAAATGACACCTAAGTGTTATTGGGTGTAAAAAGTGTAACGGGGTTCAATATCCGAACGCAGCCTATATTGACAGTAGTATTTTCAAAACATTAGCGTTTGACACTAGCTACTCTCATTAGAATCAAAAAATCTGACATATCCTGGCTACTAGTTTTAAAGCAGTACGACCGATCTCGATGAAATAGAATTTGCTCATGCAGCTAAACTATAAATTCTACCAAAAAATGTCATATACATAAATTATAGAAAATTTCCTCTCCTTTAATTTATTATTTAACTATTTTGACGACATTACACAAATAGCGGCTCATTTGCAAAATCTTCGAAAAATGCTTTGAGTAAACCACCAGTTCCTTTGGACCCTTTTCAACAGAAAGCTTTTCAGCTCTAAGTTTGGTTATGAAACTTCTAAATATGAAGTTTCGTCCCGACACCTTTAGTAGTTTCTCCGGAATCGTCGCCACAAAAACGGGTACACACACACACACACACATACACACACATACACACACACATACACACACACACACACAGACATTTTTTGTACCTTGGTCAAAAATGTTCAGGGGACCCAAAAAGACATATTTCCGCTAAAATCTCAAAAAATTTTTTTGGCATGATTACAATACTTTACATACTGCGTATGATAAAGTAAAAATAACGTCTAATTGCGCTGTTCGCAGCTGCAACAGCAGAAATCAGCTATAAACCAGCTTTCGACCGGGGTAACATTTCATCGGTAAGTGACTATATATGTCAACAATGTACAGGCTTGTACTGGCCGCACGCACGAACATTTTTTGAAATATCCTTATTACGTATTTAAGAAAACAATAAGTTCTCAACTAAATAAGTTCTTAAAAGTGTTCATATAGCGTGTTTTTATAATGTACCGACTCGACACGTTACAATATTTTACAGGAAAAATTTCTTGAAATTTTGTGGCCAATTTCAGAGTTAATCCGGACCTGGCAGGCGGCCAATTGTCAGGGTTGTTTAGTGTCACGTTTGCCCCGCCCCCCGGGGTCATTTTCTCGCTGCTAAGTGTATAGCGTATAGCGACTCCATTTTCCTCCATGATTACAATCTGTACCTAAACAATAAATTTTATAAAATGCATGATATTCTTGAGTCGAGACCTAATATTATCCATTTCAAGTAAACATGGTAATGTTTTGAATAATATAACCCATTATTTTTACATATCAAATCTATCATCTAAAACCTTTGTTTTTAATTTTAAAACTTGTTTACAAATATCCCAACAAAATAGTTAAACAAACTACAAACTAGTCCATACCATATGAGTGGGTCCTCCTCTATCATTCTGTAGGTTGCTGTTTCAGTTTCTCTCTAATGTTTTGTTTCGTAGTCTGTCCATCCTGGTCTTGTTTTCTGTTTTATAAAGAATCTCAATTCTGTCGCTTCTATCTTTCTTCTCTGCGTCTCTGCATATGTAAAAATGCGGTCGTTGCTTTGGATATTTATGTTGTAACTTTGAAGTTTCGATATTTTCCAGAACTGCAGATTGTATGATATTAGATACTGTACACAAATATTGCAACTTCTGCACACAAATGCAATAACTGTATATTATGTGGTAAAATCCATATTGCAAGTCGTATTATGATGGTTCGTAGTCAAAGGGGGGAAATAAACCTCTTAATTCTTGCTCTTCAGTTTATTATAGTTTTATAAAGGATACATGTTTCGGCTATAATGAGCCTTCTTCAGTCCTAAATCTATAAACAATTAACAAAGTCAACAAATACATATGATTGTGTAAACTTAACCTAAAAACGCAATACAAAATTATGGACACCTACTGTCTAATTTGCGGAGAATCACATAAAAATAATGTTTCTGTCGAAGTCTTCTGTTTCTGTTGGGTATCATGCCAATATTTTACGTGCAAAAGAATAAATTGTATATTAGTTCAGTGTTTTCTCGGAGATGTTTAAGTTGTTAGTAATAATGGTGGCCAGATTAGTCTCTCATGAATGTTGTGTCGTTGACCAAAGAGAAAGTGCAAATTTAAAATTATTATTACGTTAGATGAAAGAAAAGATTCAAATTTATTTATTAAATTAAGAATATAGGTAGTTATTCCAAGTTATAAATACTAAAAAACAAAAATATATGTGCAAAATGTAATAAAATGTATATGGGGATTGTGTAAATAAACATAATTTGTAATTTTGTGATTCACTGTATCAAATGTTGTCATTGTTAGTCATTCTGATCAAATAATTTTGTTATTTTTTTGTTATGTCAATGTAAATTGATGAAATTTGAATACAATAAATTTTTGATCTCCAGGTTAGTGGTGGCCATATAGTGGTGGCCAAATATTTTACAATTTTCCATTGTCTTCAATTGTGTCTACAATTTTCAGACACTATGCAAATTTGTATTGCTTAAGAAAATGTACTTCTTCGGCGATAAATGGTGTAGTTAAAACAGCTTTTAGGTACAATTTTAATAACAATACAATTTTAAAATTGAACAATCTTAAAAACACTGATTTCTAAAAATAAACTATGCCGTTAAATTTGATCGTAAATGAAATTCGACTAAATGTCTGCACTGGCGTATATTGCACTGTGCGACAACTTGTGATTAACTTTCTTCCTCCTGGGAAATTTTAGCTAATAATGATTATATATGACCCCCTGAACACATCCCCCAAGGCGTTTTTTCAGATTAGCTCAAATAAGTGGATAACACTCTGTATCTTATGGCAAAATAGTCCAGTCAAATCGTTTCCGAGGGTGCCTGTGCCAGGAAAGAAATATAGAATTTTTTTTCTCTCACTCTATATGTTTTTTGAGGTGCTGAATACGAATTTCAACTTTGCTTCCCACTGATGTGGCTTCCCAACAAAAATCCGAAAAAAACTAAATATTTTCGACCATTTTTCAGTTTTTTTGCGAAAAAGTGATAAAACTATACACTTTTCGAAGGAGACCATCCCATACAAAAATAAAGTACATTATATTTCCTATAAGAACACTCCTGAAATGCAGTTTTAGTTCAACGGTTTGGCCGCAAGGGCGCGCTGAAAGAAGGTCAAATTTTCCTACTTTATGTTAAACCCAGTTTCCCTAAAAATTGCACATCGTTTGGAAAAAATAAGTGATTAACACTTATTTTTCCAAACGGTGTAGCCGGGAGATTGGGTTGATATATTATGTCATATTAAGCTAAGCGAAGGCGCTAAGTCAAGAACGAATGTTCATAAAAAAAATAAAAAATTATATATTACATGAAGTATTAAGTAAAAAGAGCAAATATACAGTTTCTTATAAATAAATAGTAATAATATAGGTCTCTAGGAATTTTGGTTGATGGGCTCTTGTTATCGCGGTTTCGCGTAATGTGACAAAATTTCAACGCGCTCTAGCGGCTACACAGTTTGGCCAAAATAACTGATTAAGTTATGCAATTTGTAGAGACTTTAATGTAGCTTTATCAAAATCTAAGCTTTTTTTGTAATTACACGCACATCACGTAAAGTAGGAAAATTTGGCCTTCTTTCAACGCGCTGGAGCGGCCAAACCATTCAACCAAAAAATACACTTGAGGGTGCTTTTTATAGCAAATTTAGTGTACTTTATTTTTGTATATAGTGGTATACGTCGAAAAGTGCATAGTTTTATGAAATTTTGGCAATAAACTGAGGAAACATCGAAAATTTTGAGGTTTTTTGCCACGGATATGGCTTCGTTGTGAAGCCATATCCGTGGGAAGTAGCAAAGTTGAAATTCGGATTCAGCTCCCCAAAAAAACATATAGAATGATAGAAAAAAGAACTTCCATATTTTTTTCCTGGCCAAAACACCATTTGACTGGACTAAAATTGTGAATAAAGTTAAAAATCAATTTGCAAATATCTCGCTTATTCGAGCTAACCTAGAAAAACGCCTTTGTGAAAGTGTTCAGGGGGTCATAAAGTATCATTATTTGCTCAAATTTCCCGGAAGGAAATTTTTTGTTGCACAGTGTTATTTATAAGAATATAAAAACTACGTTCTTCATGTTTGATTTGCCGGAAATGTTTGAATACCTGCCGGAAACCTGAACTGCTTTTCTGGCCTTTTGCTAGTATGGCTGTAATAATCACACAAACCATGAAGCTGTTACTTAAAAAAAAACAATTACAATTAAATACATACCAAAATCTACCATTCGGGCACAGGTTTTGATTATAATTATGTGCTCTTGCAACTGGCAGTAGTAAAGATATAGAAACAAATATCCTATGAAAAACATCATAATTCCTTTTGTAAACATTTGAAAATAACTATCTTCCTACTTTTGTTTCATAAGGAACACATGTCACTGTTTTCGGTCACTGTATCCGCAATTTTAACATTAACAATCAACTTTAAATAATATGATGCGATCCAGGAAAAAGTACTTTAATTTGAAAACGAAGTCTCAAACGCCGATTTTGTTTCCATAATATTTATCAGGGCATATCTTCTGAAATTCTGTTTAAATGATAATAATCTTTCTGTATATTGCCTTATGTCGTCTAGCGAATAAAGACGCAATTCATATCCTACAACGCATACCATACACTCAGGTCCCAAATAATTATTTTAATGAAATGAAACCATAGGTATATTCCGAATCCGAACAATGTGTTTTCTGATACATCATCCATCATGTGACTCAAGTCAAATTTAAAAAATTAAAAAATCAGAAATGAAATAAACTATCGAATACCAAATCTCTTGGAACGTACAATTCAATCCAATTTTCCTTTCTGTTGCAGATCGTGCAGCATCACAGTGGTCTTCCGCTAAACCGGGCATCATCTTCGACTGAAGGTAAGGCATATGTTCACGGTTTATGGTCTCGTAAACGTTCCATTAGGGGTTTAGTCGTTAACTTAATTCTAGCCCGTCGCCCTGGGGAGACTATATTTTTGTGCTACGCGCCCTCTGTGGGGTTCTGGGGCAATAAGGCGCATAAATCTAGAAACGTCTTAATTTGCTATTCGTGCGAACGGTTCATAAAACTGTTGGCGAGCTGGTTGCGCCCACCATCTACCCTTAAACTAAGCAATACTGATGCTCTTACATTTGTTCGGTTCCGACGGACTAATTGCTTTTATGGCTTCATTCCATAACGGCCGTGCGTCGTACGAAAGGAAAATAATGACCGATGTATTTTTAGAGGGGATACATTTGCAACTATAAACCATGGCTTTCTTTATTGCCTTCGTTGCCGCGTGCGCGTATAGCGTAATCGTCTTGAGAGGATTGATTTTTTATTGCCGTTGGATTTATTTAGTGTAGTAAATGAAAGTGTGTTAACTTCTTAGCGTTTTACGGTTCTATTGCAGTTATTTGCGAGAGTAGGTCAGTTTTAGAGAAATACTGGTTTTAGCGTAGGTAGGTACCTAAATATGCATGCAGGTTCCAATTATTGAATAGTAGCCCGTTCAAATTAGTTGTTCAGTTCGGAAAAATTCCAAAACCCAGCTGGATTTTTGTATACTTCTTTGGATGGGCATTACAAATATCGTGCAAAAACCTCCCATCGATTTCGTGTGTGCGGCGCGTGTTATGTGCTCTACAAAAAAGATAACTCTCGACTACTTGTTTGTTGGATATCATAAAATATGGTGCTCCTTTAAATTTCTCTGTAAGTTCTCGGGATTCAGAAGGTGATAATGTGTAGCGTGTTTCTCTTACGTATAGGTGATTACTTCTACTAAAAAAGAGTTTTAGATCTTTTTTTCTACTTTGCGTTCGTTATAAACTCATAACGAAACCTATTTCGGTGTCGTTATGAAAACACTAGATCACAAACTTTTAGTAACTTTTAGTTGACCAAGATTGATGATATTGACGTCAAGTGTCAAATAAGGCTCAATCGCTATTGGCTCGCCTAAATCGTCTTGTGAATTTTAGTACAACTTCCAACTGTTGAAGATAAAACTAGTCTAGATTGTAAGATCACAACCGTAATTTTCAAAATTTATGTAAAATTAATGTCGCAAAGTAGAACAAATAGTATACTGTGTGTCCCCCGATGGACCTAACTCTACCGATAATAGAGGTAATTTTTAAATTCTCGAGAAAAAGACATTCTTTATTAAGAATTTTGGATGTCCTAAAAAGTCGAAAGCCATTGTTAATATTTTGATTTAACATACAGGATGGTTAGAAAACACGAAAATGTTAAATTGGCCGAAGAATAAACTATCGGTTTTTCGGAATTAGAACAAAAATGCTATATGTAAAAGTTGTTTTACATTTAAATTTATTCCCAGATATCAAATTTTAATGATGTATTCTAAGTTTTATATTTTATTTATTTTTAACAAAGTAATTTAACAAAACATTAATGTTCCCCTCCTACAGCTACACATTTTTCCAGTCTTCTTCTAAACTCCCGATATACCAAATCAATTGTTTCTTCAATTATTTCGTCTACTGCTTCCCTAATTTTTAATTTTAGAATGTCTACATTATCATGAAAATTATTCGCATACACCTTCTGCTTTAAATAACCCCACAGAAAAAAAATCAAGCGGCGTTAAATCAGGTGAACGTGGTGGCCATCCTATAGGGCCGAATCGTCCAAGCCACTTATTTGGAAAATGTCTGATCAATCAATCCCTGACTTGATATGCGCTATGAGCAGGACAACCGTCGTGTTGATAGTGTAGTGAACACCTGAGCTGTAAGTTAATTTCGTCAAAGTAGGTAGCAAAAAAATTTCCAACATATCAGAAAAGTGTTTTGGTTTACAGTACCGTCAAAAATGTATGGCTCAATTATTTTCTTGTAATAAATCCCACACCAAACATTCGCTTTTTTATATTTTTGAGAATTGGTTGTAATACGCAAATTTGGATTTTCTTGAGACCAATATATGCAATTCTGTGAACCAACAGCTCCATTTGTGGCAAACGTCGCTTCGTCAGAAAATAATTTTTATGTAGAAAAATCTATCGACCATAATTCGGTCTCCCATTAATAGGCAAAATTCTAATCGACGAGCATGATCTCCTTCTACTAAAGTGCGTATTAGTACTGGCTTATAAGGATGAAATCTTTGATTTGAAAAGATCCTTTGCAGGTGGGTTTTACTGATGTTCAAGTCTCTTTGCCTCAACGACTTTTTTGGGCAAGTGTTCACGGAATCAAGGGCTAACATAGCTTCTGCATCATCTTCGCCATTTCGCTATTTTTTCTTGATATTTTTCACGTCTCCTGTTGCATGAAATTTTTTAATCAATTCACGAACACCATTGACAGAAACGTATACCTCAGGGTATTTTCTGTTAAAAGCTTCAATAGCACGGCGCTACAATACCTCACCTATGCAGTAACAAAGAACTAAATAAACCCTTTGCTCTAAAGTCAACATACTACAATCAGCTTCTATCAACAAATTGCTTGGATACGCTGTTACTACTGTCAACTGATCAATCATTGTGGTCTCTAAATTTTTTATTCACCTTTATGTAATGTCTTTTCACTGGTCCGAGATGAAAAATTTTAAATAGAAAATTCAAGATTGATATTTGAGCGTAAAATTAATTCAAACTGACTTTTACCATATACCATTTTTGATCTAATTCCGAAAAACCGATAGTTTACTCTTCGGCCAATTTAATATTTTCGTGTTTTCTAACCATCCTGTATGTTAAATCAAAATAGTAAGAATGGCTTTCGACTTTTTAGGACATCCAAAACTCTTTATAAATAATGACTTATCCTCGAGAAATTAAAAATTACGTCCATTATAGGTATAGGCAGGTCCATCGGGTGGGGGGACACTGTATAACACTAGTTTTATAAGACGTATTGGCGCACTCGTTCCATTTGGGCAACTCGTGCGCCAATTTTGGTCTTTTAAAACTTAATAATATACTATTAATTGTCTACAATAAAGGCTCTATTTATCTTCTTCGTACAAGTAACCGGCTTTACTTAATATGGCTGAAAAGCGTAAAGTAGCAACGAATTATACAGTTTATACGGGCAAATACAATCTGCATCTGCAAAACGTAAAAGGTCAATTTAAGTCGCATGATGTTTTATCATAAAAAACAGTAGCAGGTAGTCAAAAGTTGACGGGTTTTGAGATATGTTTTTCAGTTGAAAAAAATGTTTTAAATAAATTTCTTCCTCGTTTTTATGACAAATCTGACAAATCTGGAAATGAAGTTAAGAGTAACAGTTTTCAATCTCTCAATTTGTTTCTTTATATCCATATTGCACATGCATACCACAGTTATTAACTTAATAAAAAATTAATTAATTAACTTTTGAGCCTAGATATCATTGCATTCCACATATTTTCAAGTACTTAATTTGTCATAAATGCAATAATAAGCTACGTGATTATCCTGACCAACAATGAACAAAGTCAAACAAGTAATAACTGTTTCTGGTAGCCTTTTTAAATAGAATCTGACTGTGATGGAAGAAATTTCGAACTGTGGCTTGTATTTGAAAAAAGTTCTAAAAATGTATTTTTTTTCTCAAAACTAGCTAAATTTGAGATTTCTGATTTCAGATTCCGATTATGTGGAAAAAATCCTTGTTCGATTTTGTTCTTTGTTGTCCAGGATAGTCAACTTAGCTTACATTATTTTATTTTTAACAATTTAAAAGTACTATAACTAAAATTACTAAATAGAACTTTTCTCGATTTTGAGCATTTGGGGCAACGGTAATATGTATTGATCGATCTCAAATTTAAGAAAAATTACGAAAATTTATTGATATAAAAGCGGTATGAGTGAGCGGGGCCATGCAGAAAAATAAATTAAATTTCTATATGAATTTTTGCAATAGTAGTTACGGTTAAGTTTTTATCTCATTTCAACTCTTACATAAGAAGTAATTTTCATAATTAATATTTTTATGAATAGGTACATTACTTCTTGTATGGAGCCGTGACGCTGTGCTATTCAAGGAAATCCTAAGTTTTGTACCTCTTGCCATACGATACTCTCTCATTTGTATGAAAACTTGCCAAAATTGATTTGTTTGAATGAAACTCTAAATAAACTCGGTGAGCGCGCGACGTCGTAAAATCGGAAAGTTATGGCGAAGTTTAATGCAAGTTCTTCGCGACTGCGGCCGCCTGCAGACGCCGTATGAACGGAGCTGAAACTGAAAATTCAAAGTTCAGCGTGCGCCGAAAGAGAAGTCCCAACTGAAACTTGAATATCATTAGGAACTTCTCGCGACCCGAATGCATAAAATTGGATCACACGTTGATGCGACTTTAAAATTATCAGCTAGTTTTGAACCGGTAACAGATGTGCCCTTTCGACTTATGTCTTTTCCCCGAAAACTATCGCTAGAGGTATTAAAACTACTGCCGAAAATTAATTTGGAACTTGGATAAGTAACGTAAATATTCGGTGAAGTATTTGTAATGCTAGTCTGTCACAGTTGTATAGTTGTATACAAGAAATCTCTTTAGCAGTAGAGTCATTGTTTGTTCGGAGTTGCGAGCTTGATTAAGTATCTCGTTTTCTGGTGTACGCCGAAGGAAATTCGCTTGTTTAGTGGCTGCTTTATTAATTGGTTTAGTTGGGGAAGAAGTTTAAATTACAATTAGAAACTAGAAGACCGCGAATCGCATTTTGTACTGAACTGAACAAGGGTAACGGTAACTTTCTCCATTAGCGTCGGAAGAGTGAGTTGTCTCGGGTAGAATAATCTGATTCGGTATTAAAAATAAATAGGCAAACGTAATAACGCCAATTTAATAGATAAACTTGACAATAATCACATCAAAATTATTATAAAATTAAAAAAAAAAATTATGTGCATAATGCACATAAAAGACCTGGAGGATTTGGTCGCCATGAAATATGTTGACAACATTGGATACTTGTTAATCCAAAAGCAGTCGCTGCAAAAAAGGAAAGATTTTTTCTAGTAGTAGCTGTCAACGTTAAGAAAAATTAATGAACATTTGCAAATCGCAATTATTCACTTAATAGAAAAAAATAGTAAATTTCTATATCATGTTGACGCATGATTATTTGGGGCACGGGGAGCGCCCCAAATGCGCCACGATGTCTACTTTTGACCATTAATTTTATATGAATATAGAAATTATTATAAAACTTCTGTGAATAACTGTGACAAAAACATATAACAGTTAGCCAGTGTATAAAGGATATTGGGTGTCGTAGAGCCTTTCAATGAAAAATTTGTTTTCTTTCTTAGATTTTTATTTGACCTTTTATTCTTGTTCAATATTTTGAAATTCAATTTGTTGCTTAATTAGGAACTAAAAAAAAGCGCAAACAATAAGAAACGAAAGCGACAGAAACATAACCTATAAAGTTATCTTTAAAATAGAGGTTTAATCATTATAACAATCAGAATAGACGTGTTTAGCGGTGGCTTATTACTCTTGTTAGTTACTACCAAGGGACAAGAACTTACTAAAGAAGTGTTGTTAGTTATAACGGTAAACATTTAATAGCGGTATCAGATACCTCTAGGTAGCCGTTGAGGGTTATAATTGGTCATTATAAATGATTAAGTCGAACCAGGCCATGATATCTAATGTAAAGATTTCTGGTTGCCGCTCTATTTGAATAGGATATTACTGTTCTACACGTAAAAGTTACAAATTTCAAGTTTGACAGTTGTTTGTGTATATATAAAAATTATTAACATGGGCATGACTTACTTCGACTACAATCACTTATAATGACCCAGTACAAGTTTAGACGCACATATAACTGAACCTAAATTCTAATTTTGTTAAAGTAGTTTATTAGAATAAACTCTACTTAGTAAAATTACATACGATAGAGGAATATTTTGGAGGATATTTTGATAGAGGAAACACACATAGGTTGCACACCACCAGAACTGAGGCGAAGTTGGAAGTGACGTACACAAAAGATTGCACTATTTGTATTGGTCCGGCCAGAATTTTGCCGAAAACGTTATACGTTATATAAACTAAGAAATCCTCAACACTAGTTTAGATGGACTATAACTTGCTACGCGTATGCTTATAGTCAGTAAACAAGCCCCATGGGCGTATCCAGCGCAAATCGGAAGGGGGGCAGTTGTCTAAATTTAACTTGCTGTATGGGAGAAGGGTGCCCATTAGGGGGTTCAAAAGTGCATTGTAAAGGTTTTTGTGATGATAGAAACGATTCCTTCAAATCGTTTCCAAATCCAAAGAAAAGTGGACACTATTTTTGTTGTTGAAATTTTAATTTTTAGCCTTGCTTGTCGACGCCTTAAATTTACATGGGAAAATGCATGCGAAGAAGACATTTTTAGGAATTTTTCAAATAATTGTTCGGGGTTTGGG
This sequence comes from Aphodius sticticus, assembly GCA_963966075.1. Taxonomy (NCBI): domain Eukaryota; kingdom Metazoa; phylum Arthropoda; class Insecta; order Coleoptera; family Scarabaeidae; genus Aphodius; species Aphodius sticticus. Next base: position 62,833,182 of record OZ014509.1, read on the forward strand.
AAAACTTAAGATTACTTAAGGACTTGTAAAGGACTTTCCAGGGAAGAATTTGACCTATTATACATATGGATTTGACGCCCCCAACCCATCCCCATAGAGCACTGAAACCTACCCTTAAATGAAAAAAAATTTATTCTTCAAATAATTGATCCTTCTAATCATTTCAGTCTCTTTTTCTCATAGAAATTATTACTATAAGTCTAGTAGAATGTTTATAAGCATTTTTCAGTTAATTTACATTTGTTGAAAGAAATTCTATTTGTTTAAATAATTTGTTTTTCTCGAAAAGCAGTCTGAATTCTGTTTTCTGAGTTCGAAATGGCAAATTATTATCCAACTGTGACATTATTCATTAAAAAATTTCTTCCTTTTGTCTAAACAATCAATTATTCATTTTCAACTTTTTTTCCAATTGTGGTAGAAAGGTCAGTTTTTTTGTAAAATTAACTTATAAATTTAAAAATTAAATTAAATTAAAACAATCAACTAAATTAAATGTATTTTCATGTTCCAGATATCTAACAAACCAATTATCTATACTGTCTAATAAACCCACATTTGATTATTAAGCAATTTTTGTTTGCAAATCCCATAAAATTAATTTTTTTTAGAACGGTCTGGCCAACTGTTATTCTCAAGTGACAGGATTTAAATTTCGGGACGATTTCCATTGTTTAAATAATAAAATATTATTCGTTTTCAATATGATTTATTCAAAAAATTTAAATGATTTGAAATCCTTTTTTTTTGGGAAATTGGGGTGTTACATTTCTTCTTAAAATATTAAATTTCATGTTCAACAAGTTTTATTAATCACATTTCTTTCCCCATTTCTTATTCTGATTTCCTACCACTGTGTGTCGCAAGATAATGTTGATTTGTTGCTGTCTGGAAACTGCTCCCTGTACTCTAATTTGATGAAATATTGACAACGAATATTATTTTATTATTCGAACACTGGAAATCATCCCAAAATATAAATGATGTCACTTCAGAATAACAGTTGGCCAGACCGATCCAAAAAAAAAATATTTTAGGCGATTTGCCAAAAAAGTGGTTAAAGAAATGGCATTTGTTTAAACAAATTTGCTTATTGGATAATACAGACTAGATATCTCGAATATGAAATATGTAAGTTAATTTCACAAATAAACTGACTATTCTATAATAATTAGAAAAAAAGGTGAAAACGAATTGAAATTGATTGTTGAAACCTTAAACAATAATTTTTTAATAAATAAGGTCCCTCCAAGGTAATAAACTGCCATTTCGAACTCAGAAAACAGAATTCAGTCGGATTTTCGAGAAAACCGAATTATTTAAACAAATAGAATTTGTTTAAACAAATGGAAATTAACTGACAAATGTTTATAAATATTCCACAAGACATAGTAATGATCTCTATGAGAAAATTTTCTGAAAAATGTAAATTTTTTTTTGGGTAGTTTTCAGGACACTGTGGGGTGGATAGGGGGCGTCAAATCCATATGTGTAATAGGTAAAATTTTTCCTTGGAAAGTCCTCTACAAGTCCTATAACTTTAACATAAGTTTTCTCAAACCCGGAACAATTATTCGATCAATACCAAAAAATTTCTTCTTCTCATGCAAATTTGAGGCCTCGAAAGGCACCATTAAAAACCAAAATTCCGATAAAAAATACGTGACCACTTTTTTTCTGGTTTTGGAAACGATTTGGAGGGGATCCTTGCTTTGTAAAAAAAAATAACCACCCTAGCATAAGGGAAAGAGTGCTATGTAATAAACATAATATCAAAATACGAAAGGACTCCACTTGCCCCCCCCCCCCCCTGGATACGCCCATGCTAACAAAGGATACAAAAATGAATGCAGTTGTAGATTGGGTGTGTTGTAAAAAGCAGAAATCTATCAAAACCATCTAATGTAAGGACTTCGATCAAGGACATTTTTCACCGACACGCAAGATGTCGGCGAAATTTCTAATATGACTTTAGTAATAGATGCAAATTCCGAAATATCCAAACAAAACGGAATCAAAGTGAATCTTTCAGCTTTAAATTTTGCAAGTTAGAAATCAAGTTATATTGTTAGAGAAAGTGATTATAAACATTTGCTTTCATTTATGCTTATCAATTATGTACTTATTTTCTTGATTGAGGATCTATAAAAGTACCAATGTCCGCATCTGGTAGTGTTACTTCCACGAGTAGTATACAATTTGTACAATCGCCTTCGCAACAATTTAAACCTGAATGCGCGTCCGTCTTCTCTACCGAAACCTCTTCCGCTCTCCTCGAAACTCCCGGAGACCATTTCATCAGGAATAATTACCGAAACTACATTACTAAGGCGAACATTTACTACACAATAATATAAACGCGCAGGCGGCGTCGACTAATCCCCATTCTAAAAACGTCTGCAGTTTCCACGGATACATTATTAATGCGATCTCCGGCAGCAACTGAAGATTCCCACGGGCAAGCTTCCGGCGCCTGAGCTACCAGTCTAATGCTGTAATCTAGCAATTATCCACCGATTATGTATTAAACTTGCGCAATTATCTCGGCGGGTGTTACAACCCCCAACTAGTGCATCTACCGCTCGATAGTTCGGTCCAAATAAAATGGGGATTATTAGGGAGATGAGAGCTTGCTTTTCCTGAACGTGTTTTACCAGATCTAAGCGGATCTTTTCGACGCTTCAGCGACTGTGGACATTGTTAACATTATACGACTGTGTCTTTAAGGTTTTGTACAACTTTAGTGGATAGTATAGTCAAACTAATCTTTCTTTATACTTTCTTCACATCAAACTATTTCCACCAGTTTGGACAATTGGACAAAATCGCAATGGGTCGCAGGAATGGTCAACTATGGCCTGTATTTTCAGTTAGCACAGAAGAAGCGAGCAACACGGTTCTCGAAACGTTAGCAATTGTGAATTTTGACGCACGATATAAAACGGAAACAATTTATTTTTTAAGTGATTCTAGCCGTGGAAGCCTATCAGTTGCAAAACTAACTAGTAAAAAAATTTTGTTAACGTTGTCATGTTGTTAAACCGATGTTCATGCTTGTTAAACCGAGTTAAGGGGAGGTTCTCTTGTCATCGGTTGAAAAAATCAAAAATTTTATATTTTGAAACCTTGAAGTGTATACAATAATCCGCTGACACTGTTTTTTGGTTCTCGCAAGTTTTACGGTTTTATAGCCTATCGTATTCTCCGGACGAAATTTCCTGCATTAATATAATTCTCGGTGACGCTTTAAAATAGGAATGTGAAATTTGGATACTATATAGAGAACGTATATATCTAGGTGCTTGTGTTGAGTAAATTATTATATTTCAATGAAGTCATAGAGAAGAGGAGTTTTAAAGTATAATATTTCTACCTTCTAGTGTAGAATTAACAACACCGATGCAACCATCGCGTTTTTCTAGACACACGATCTACACGATCAAACTGGCATCCGCGATTACTTTTAAATCGTTTAACGGATCGAGTTATTATTTTTTTCCCTTAAAAAATACTTTTTATTGGAGGCTGAACCTCATAATAAGTAAAACTTTTAACTAATTATATTATTTATTACGATTTGAAAACGAAAAAAGGCTGTAGAAAATCGAACTTAAAATTCAAACAACAACCATTTTGTCAACGGTTTTGGTCAACGGTTATGACAAATCTTTTGTTCAGGATATCTACAATAATATACACGAAAAGAAAGTTTTAAACGCCTGTTATCCAAATTATGCAACAGTCAACAAATATATATCTTTACATTATCAAGGGCACACATCATACCAAATACAAAATTCACGTAAGAAGTATAACATTAACGTATCTTTTAAAAACACCTGCAAGATAGGCAACTCTATAACCAACAACAAATGTCGAAATGACAAAATGATGAAAAATGGCATATATGAAATAACATGCCCTGAATATAATATACAATATATAGGACAAACTGGCCGAAACATCGGCATTAGATTTCGACACACAACCGCGAATCAAGTCTACAAACACATTCAGGACATATAATAAAATACCGGTTACTGACTTAAGACTCCTCCATGAATCAAAAAGACTGAACATCTACGAAGAATACGAGATATTTAAACGATATGTGAGCACCAGACCTGCTATTAAATCAAACCATCGAAATTAATCCCAATAGACTATTTCTTAAATTGTTTAAAATTCCCGCCATTGAGAACGCGCCATCTCGCGACAACGGTTGATTTTCATTATTGTGACTATAAATTTAAGTTGGGCAAGGTCCATAATTGTTAATGACAAGTACAACGACGTACAGAGTTATTTTATTTATATACAATTGTTTTAAAGTGTAGTGTTTCGTCAGTTGTTGTATTTCACTGTAATTATTGTGTGTTGGGAGATTCTGTTTGAGCAACTTGAACGCGCTGTAAACACATAACCTTCTTTCACCACATGTTTTCATGACAGCAAAACGGACGGTAATTTCTTTGTCCAACGTTTTATTTTATAATTGGTTGATTTCTAACTCACAATGTAATATACTAATCTGAAATTGTTTTTGCAGCAAGGCTTGAGGTCGAAACGATTGTTTCGAAACATGTAGCCGAATAGTACATTAATAAGTAACATCAGATAATATTCAATATTCAATATTCAACTTTTTTAACTAAATGTTGGTTCAGCCTCCAACTAATTTCATCTATATTCACAGCACTTTTGAAATTTCGATTTCTGGTTATTTCTATAGGAGCTATCGTGCACGTCGTTAAGGAAAGCTCGCCGCGCAGGGTCTGATACTTCCTACAATAGTATCCACTTCTTCCATATAGTTTTTTTCTGGCACATTTTTTTTGTACTGTAAAGTATAAAAAATATATAGCATAAGAAACAATATTGATATCTCTTATAATTTGTGCGAAAAACTGTTCCAAAGTTGAGCTACTTTTTAGGTCTCTACATGAGAACCTTCCCTTAAATAACTCTCTGTCTCGCCCCTTAAAAGTTTTACATTATTCACGATATTTTGCCACTTTTGGATGCAATATTCTGTATAAATTCAGTCACCGCAGCTCTAATGCGCCTGTCCAGTCGTTTGAAAAAAGATTACTTAAAATGTTGCGTAAAATTACGAATTGCCAGTGCCATGGTAAACATGTTTATACAAAATAATTCAAATCCTAGGCAAGTAGTTAAAGTTTCCTAGTTTGTGATATTGAATTTTTGAAAAATCTACTCTCGCTGGTTTATACACTAATTATACAGCTCATGTATAATTATTGTAGTAATTATAGTTAGTCCATTCTTAAGATTTTTCAAATTATGTCAAAGCGTGTCACGTTTGTGTGTTGATTGTATGACACGTATATAATAACAACCACAATCCATGCCTTAGCATCCCCGAACGACATACCATGGAGAATTAAATCCATTTGATGTTGCTTGCTGATTGTGCTCTGTTATTCCCTTTGACAGTGGTCTTCCTGTTTGTTCAACATAAATAGCTTCGCAATTAGAGCATTCGAGCAAATTTACTATCTCTAACAATCCGCTCATTATGTTGATTGGAAGACTCAATTTACTATAATTTTATGAATTAATGTAAAGGCGCAATTTATTAAAATCGGCATAATGAATCGTTTAATATGGTTGAATATGATTTAAGCCATATTTGCGGTTTATGATTAAAATAACTGCCTTTGATTTCTCTTCTCAAAAATTCTGTATTATCCGGTACCGGCACCTCCACCAAAACCGACTCATCAAATAGCTACGCTAAATTGCTAATAGTTTTCTCAATCTTACACCTGTAATGTATCGAAAATGATATTAAAAAATCATAAGCTTAAAATTCAAAATACTTTCTCATTGGGGAAATCTTTTTCTGTTCAATTAAAAGGGTTTATTCCGGCGTTTCTCAAACTTTTTAACATGGCGACCCAAGTAATTTGTTTGTACTGAAGACGCGAACCAATCGTTATAAAATTAGGTATCATTAGAGATGTTAAATTACCTCGGTAATGTACGGAGCACATGTTAATCTTATGGGTAATATAACACCGTAATTTACCGATTACATATTACCGATATATTACCCAATAAGTTTAATATGGACGCCGTAAATTGCCGCGGTAATTTAACATCTCTGGGTATCATATTTCGAAATTTTCGGCAATAAAAGTGTCGCTTGTTAAATAATAAACGATCGTTATTTTTGTTTAAATTTTATATATTGTCATTTTTTGCAAAAAATTATAACATATTCTCTGCGGAACTTATATCTAGTGGATTACGGAATTTGTCTTTTGTTATAATCATCGTTGAAAATAGACTTTCTGCCGATGCGTTGTCGCAAACGGAAGCAATAATTTAATCGATTTTTCGGACAAAATTGGTTATTTGTTCTGAACATCTAACATGAGTTTAGATTTCTTTAAATTTTATTTACAATCCTTATTATTTGAAGTATCGTCTTTGCAGGGACTTATTATCTACATATTTCCCAAACAAATATCATATTTGGATGGAAAAAAAATTATGTTTTTCTTTTACCTTTAATAAGAAGCCTTTCATTCACGTCTTTGCATAATGTAAGTTTCTTGTTTAGTTATTATTTTGTCCTCCACTATCTGTGTAAATGACGGAAACACATCAAAGTTATTTTCGTGTTTGACCTTCTTCGCCCTGAAATCCTGTTTTTACAGGCTGATTAATTTTATTAATTTTATTATTCAAAATAAAAGGTTTGTCTGTTAACCCTGCAGAGATCGTCGTTCATAAGCGAAAATATATTGGCTAAGTACGCCACCTTAGCGAGCCGCAAATGAGCTTCAAAATATTCAGTGATGACTTCTGGTCTCTTAAAAATAACTCAATTTATACTCGAAGTTCGAACAATCGTGTCCAAACTTGTCTCCTTAAAAGCCATCTGATATGTAAATAAGAATAGCCCCTGTTTATGAGCTGAAACTAGTCAAACATTGTACGGGTTTTTGTACCAGTCTTTCTAATATAGTTCACTATTTGTACCTCATTGTTAATGCGCTACTAAGCCCTTATTCGTCATTTCCGCAGCCACGTCAGAATACATGCTTTTTTTGTTGCAAAATAAGAATTGATACTACTAAATATCTCTTGGGATGTTGTTCTGGCTTAAAATTTTAAACAACATAATTCCACATGTAGGTACTTGTTTGGCTGTATATTCAATATATCTGACGTACACTAATAATATTGCGTCGTTTGAAACGTTTGTTGATTCGTCCAGTTGAACTGCGTAATTTTAGATTTCTTTGTATTTTCTACTAATTGCAATTTCATATCATAAGACAAGTCTTATGGGTATAGCACTAATTTTTATTTAAAATTCCTTGCCAGACAATTCTCTGCAGATATCTTTCATGCAAGGCTTTAACAATGTTTCTCCAAATATGAACACCAATATATGAGTCAGTGATTTGATTCTAAATCTCTCATTAGTTTATTAGTTGTTGTTATAGTAGTTTCATGAAAGCGTCCGCCAATACATTTCCACAGATTACACACTGTGGTAAATCTATTCCATATTCTCTGTTAAATGTAAATCCGAATGTAATATTTTTTCTGGATAACTATAAATGAAATGGATATAGGACTCTTCTATCATTTATTGCTACTGGTTTGCTTGTACTGGGACCTGTGACTTTCACATTATTAGGCTAGTGAATATCATGAAACGGTTCTTTTTTTCGTGCACGTGTTGTTATATCAATTATCGAGTTTACGCTAATCGCTACGTAATGTTTACAAATAATTTTGCGACCCATAAAAATTACAGCGCGACCCAATTTTGGGTCGCAATCAAACGTTTGAGAATCGCTGGTTTATACCATAATTTCTCTTAATTATGCAATAAACTTTAACTGCAGTTAATTACGCGGTTCTGCGGAGAATATCTCTATCGGCCATAACTTTTCCACACTGCAAATACTTCTTCTTCATTCCGACACTCTCATCTCTCTCTCTTTCGATTCGAATATTCAAAGCACGTCCGTTGTAACCGAAATTGGCCGATCTAACGGCTGTAGGTGAAATGAAAAAAGTTAATATTGGTATTCTGTCTGAAAGTCCGCCCTGGGTCCGTGATTTGTTTTGCTTTGAGCCACCGGAAAAAAAGGCGGCACCGAACGAACGCTGGCGGAAGGCCGTGGGGGCATATTCGGAAATTACAACGTGTATCCTTTGATTTCGACGAATTGGATTATTAAATTCCTGCCGTTTGAACGTCGGACGTTTGAAAGTTTAAAGGTAAAACGGATCGATTCGAACTCGTTGCGATGTTGAGTTTCGGCGGGAATGTTCGGGTCGAACTTTTCGCCTGTAAGTACAGTTTATCAATTTACGGGCAGCCGGCGGGTTTAGTTGTGGCATTTCAGCCGACTTAATGGTATTTTCTGGAGGTCGTATTTTCAGCGTGGCATGCCTGCTGAAACGTAGCATCGCGTAGCATTTTATGAGTTAACGATAGGGAATTTGTTTGTTTGCATTATTTGTTTTGTATTTTATAGTCTGTAAAAGCTCTCGTCAGTGCTCTTGCGTCTCAATAATTTATTATGAATAGTAGTTTTTAATTTTTAACTTAAAATCTATTCGAATTAGTGAAAAATTCAATAGTTTTCAATTCGATTTCAGATAATTTTAAAGATGGAGATGGGTCACTACCTACAATTTGAAATACGGAAGAACTAGTTAGTAAAAAGGTCATTTTACTTTTCTTATTTTTATAAATTTGCTTATCACAATAACTAGCTTAATAAAAAAATATAATCCATAAACTATTGAGTGTGATGGCAGGACAAACTGAAAATGAAAACTGATGTTGTGAATACAGTGTAGTTTTGTAGTCAAATAGCGCAAAAATAAAAAAAGAGTTTTGCCAGATTCGGTTATAATTTGTTCGATTGGTTGTTGTCATTTAGGGTTATTTAGTTTAGCCGATTAATGTTTTTTTGACAAATTAAGTAGGTTATAGCAAATCTGTGAAATGCTCTGATATTTATACTTAACTGGCATTAAAATGGTTTCTACCTGGCAAAAAAGAAACGTATTTTCTCAGAAATTACGAGTTATGGCGGTCTAAAATTGTGTAATCAGGAACACCACGGAACTATAAGATGGTAAAAATAACTTTTTTCTACTTTGCATTCACAATGCACACATTGTAACACTGTTTTCGGTGTTACAATTAACAAATTGTAACATCGTTTTTAGTAGGTAACTTTTTTTTCTAAGATTGGACACATTGATATCAAATGCCATATGTCAAGCGTACAACACATAACCACAAACTGCCTCTTTGGAATCGCCTGCAATTTGCATAAACTGCAAAATATCAATATTCTATACATATTTAAACATCTAGTTTGGCTTTCCTAGTTTTGCTGTGTTCATCAAAATACGCCAGCATGCCGTTTTCGGTGATGTTTTGCGACTCTGGTAAGTGATCGTCATCATTCTTTTCAACTAAGCATCAAATCCCCTCTTCAGATATAATTCAAGGAGCACATTTACTTTAATAAGGTATTATGCGAAGATCAAACCTACACCGTAGATATGAACGGTTTTAATTACTGCTGCGGGATTGTATATGTGTAATAAATGGTTTCTTGAATATCAGCATACACATAGGAAGCTATAGTACATTTAAAGTGTTGAGGATTTCGTAGTTTATGTAACGTGTAAGTTTTCGGTATTTATATTTTGGACTCAATTCTGCTCGGTTCAATACCGTATTCGTTTTTGTCCGTCGCTTTCGACTTCGTCTTAGTTGTGGTTGTGTGCAACGTATTTGTATTACCTCCATCACATGTTGTTTTACTAAGTATAATTTATTCTAATGAACTATTTCACCGAAATTAGAATTTTGTTGCAATTATATGTGCGTGTAAACTTGTATAAGCCAGTAATACTAGGTAGAAACAGCTATTAAACGTTAGCCGTTATAACAATTTTTTAGTAAGTTCTTATTTTTTGAAGTACCTAATCAGTTACCGCCAAACACGTCTATTCTGATTATTATACTTATGAAACCACTATTTTAAAGTTAACTTTTTAGGGTTTCATGTATTTATCACAGTAGGGTTAAAAGTGTTGTCACAAGCTCCACTATGATCGCAGTTGCGACCTCGCTGATTATTTAATAAAACTTGTAGGCGAAAGTAGAGTAAAATTATTCACAATTAGATTTTGTCATGATTTTATCCCATCCTTACGAAGTTGACAGTTATGGTTACTACAGTACTGCCACGTGGTACCCGCAAAATGCCCTAGATTCTAATTTAGCGCAATATAGTAACCACGATTTCTAAATTTATATAAAATTAATTGCGCAAAGTAGAAAAGATAGTATATTACACTCGTTTTATAAGACGTAATTTGACGTCTTATAAAACTTGTATAATAATATACTATTTTCTACTTAGCATTCACAATGCACATATTTGTAACACTGTTTTCGGTGTTACAATTAGCAAATTGTTACACTGAAACGTAACAACACATAACCACAAACTACCTTTTTAGAATCGCTTCCAATCGCATAAACTGCGAAATATCTATATTCTAAACATATTTAAACATGTTTGTAACATTCATAGTATTGGGGTTTTCTTAGTTTTGCTCTGTTCATCAAAATACGCCAGCATGACGTTTTCGGTGATGTTTAGCGACTCTGGTAAGTTAGAGTGGTAGATACAATACAAGGACCACATTAACCTGAATAAGGAATTATGCGAATATCAAACCTACATCGTAGATATGATCGGGTTCAAATACTGCCGCGGGATTGTATATGCGCAATAAATAGTTTAAAGAATATCAGCATGCACGTATCAACCTATAGTACATCTAAAGTGTTGGGGATTTCCTAGTTTATGTAACGTAAATGTTTTTGGTAACATTTTGGACAGTTGTCCTATAAGTTTTTATCACAGTAGTTGTTGGGGGTTAATAGTGTTGCCCCAAGCTCTATTGTGATCATAGTTGCGCCCCGTTAATTAATTATTTATTAAAACTTGTAGGCTAAAGTGGAGTAAAATTATCCACAATAAGATTTTGTCATGATTTTATCCGAACTTTACGAAGTTGACAGTTTACTACAGTACTAACAGTACTACAACCGGTACCCGCATAATACTCTAGATTCTAAATATAACAATTTCTAACAAACAAACAACAACTCATGCACCAATTTGACGTCTTATAAAACTTGTATAATAATATACTATTTTATGTTACGTCAGTTGTCAACGTAGTTTTTCAAAATACGTTCAAACTAACTTCTGAAATACGGATACAATACTTATTTTGCCAAAACTTTTGACACCAAAGTAGTTTTTTCGTATTAATGATTCATTCATTTTCAAACAAAAATTACCTCATCTTTGAAATTAAGAGCAGGAAATGAAATACAAATAACAAACAATTCTATGTATAGATTTAGTTTTTCAGCATACATATTTTTGTAGATTTTTTTATTTTAATGATTCACACCAATTTCTCTTCTAATAAAAAAGTTATAAGACGAACAGCAATGGCATGAAGAAAAATGATAGTACTTAAATCCAACAGTCAGCATATTTCTGATTTCAAAATTTCAATGAATGTTATTGTATCAGTCATTAATGTAACAAACCGTTATTGATTCTTAGTACCATTTTAGGATTTATGTAAGCTTAAAATATCGCTGCAAGCTAGGATAGGGTATCAAGTAACAACATTTTTGTGCAGCGCAGTGCAAACAACAAATTACATATAGTAATTGTAATTACAATTTACAAATCATATATAGATAAAAGCATAACATCACGTACATACTTTTTATGGTAACTATAATAAGTTCGGTTTGTTAAGATCTTCAGGAACACTCTGTGTAGGCCAGAATAATGCATGTCTCCAGTATCGTCTTTTTAACACACTGCAAAATATTGCATTATCGTAAACAACGTGCTCGTATAACACATATTAATAAAGCAATCGCTTTTTGCTTCCCATATCCTCAAGAGCCGTCCTATATTTCACGAATTTTCCAACATTAATATTTCACATTGCTATTTTTAGTCCAATCCACGAGCGGAACACTATATTTGGATTTTCCTCTCGCCTTGTGAGATATTTTCCTTGGAAAGATTTATGGGCTTCCTCACCTTCAAGCTACATTCTTTTTTCGCCACGATCCCGAAAAATTTAGCGCTTTACTCAGAAAATCACACCTATAATACAGTCGGCGGAAAATGTAGGGAATACTTTTGAGTTACAATAAAACTCTTTACTGTTTTCAGTAAACCACCTATACGATTATCAATTGTAAAATATACATTTTTTTTATTTAATTCACTATTCGAATCAATATTTTCATTATTTTTCTGATTTTTAGATCGTTTAATTAGTGTCTTATAGTATTATAAAACAAACTTATCTAGAAATACACAGTTGAGTGAGATTTGTCAATTTATGGACAACTCAGCGATATTTTTATATGGTTACGAATAGGTTATTGATTTCGTGTAAAATTATAACGAACTTGGCTGCTAAAGGAATGAAAATTGGGGCATCGCGTGCTGATAGTGTAGCCTTTAAGTGGGTTGACCTTTTTCACCCTTTAACTGGTGGATCAGCTGTGAATTGTTTTCTGCAGTAACGGAAGTTTGACCTATATCCATATTGAATTAATTTTAATAAATAGGACTTTGCGAACGTATTTTGGAGTTCACTCTAATTGATACTAAAATAATAGTTATGCAATAAATTGCATTTGCATATTAAACGTTAATAATGTTAGTGCACCCATTGAACGTGATTTCGAAACATACTTTAGCGTTTAAAACTGAAAAAAAAATATATTCGAATTAATGGGGAATATTGGTGTATTTAAAGTGATTGAGGTAAATATATTATTTTAGCTCTTAACTTGTCAAATTGTATATATTGTATGAAATAATGAGTACCAATATTTGAAATAAATTAATAGTTTATAATAGAAACAAACAGTGAGGTTTTTAATTACCAAAATATACATTTCATTGTAAAATTCTAATTGACTGATTTTGACGTCATCGATAGTTTTGTTCTTAAAGCGGCTCTTACACTGTGGGCAAAAAAAACTTTTATTACTGGTATTTCCAATAACACTGAATTCAAAAATTACTTTGAAAATTAAATTCCTTATATTGTGAAGATTGACAACATACCATATTCGCAACAACAAAATATTTCACTCCAAAGTTACTTTTTGTATGGCGATGTAGTATTTCAAAAATGTCGTGGCAATTTAATGTGTATCAAACTCAGTAGATAATGACATTTATTTGGGTTTGGTCAAAAAGAGCAGTAGAGATTTTAAAGCGCCTTATACAGGTTATTTTTTTCGTATTAAGGGTAAAATTTTACAACATAGTTTTTATTATTTCTATTTAAAAACAGTGAGATTGGACGTTTGTAACATAAACATTGAACAGGCACGAGATACAGTCGTATACAGGTTGATTTTTTTCGTATACAGGGTGCAATTTTTAAACAGTTTTTTATTATATCTACTCAAAAGCAGTGGAACTGGTCGTTAGTAAAGAACATTGCACAGATATGAGATATCTAATTGCGTACTTTTCTTCATTTCCAATTATAATCTATCAAACTTGTTGGTTTTTGAGACGTTTATATTTTAGGCGAGTTTACTATTTACTATTTCTAGTTACTATTTTTTGCTTGTTTTCGCAAAGCTTGAATTGGAGATGGAATAAACTTTTCTATTTGAGTATAACACATCATTTGAAACACAATCTTTTCATTTGGCATACACAACTTTTATTTTTAAATGAAGAGCCTTTCCAACGTCAGTCTGAATCATCTGAATGAATACATTGAGTTAGTCGTATTTTTTTCCATATTTTGTCGACAAGTGAAAGCATACTGTCATAATTTTGGTGCAAGAAGAGAAGATGTTGATTTTGGCTCCAAAACACTTTGCAAGAAAAATAGAGATATTTGCCAAAAATCTACAGCCAAACAAGTGTGGTCTAACGTGAGACAGAAGCAAGAAACATCCTTCAATTATGTCAAAACGAAATATGGTGCCCACAAGAAAGCTAAAAGGTAGCCATTTTATCCACTATCTTAAAGGATAACTCAAGTACGTGTAATGAGATTTGTCGTGCCTGTGCAATATTTCGTTAAAAACGTCCAGCAAAACAAATGTCATTGAAAGCGAGTGCAAAGTATATTATTGCGTTTTTCGGCGAAAAGTTTTATCCAGAAACGTCCTATACTAAGTTGTAGATCATAAAAAAATCTACAACATTAATATGGGTCACTTTTTACTATGACCTGAAAATTTCCGAGAAAAATGTGAATGCCAATACCAAAACGAATTTTCTTTAATTTTTCGTTGTCGCAACAATAAGTCAATTTTAATCAAATTTTGTGAAACCGTGCCTTTTTATACCTTAAAAAAGTATACATTTTTTTATTACACAAAAAACAAGAAATTATTGAGATACTCAGTTCTTTCGTCAAAATCAGATTTTTTTTCTAATAGAAATTCTGTGGTGAAAAATCATCGTACAGAATTGTTCTGGTTCTCATTTTTGTTGTCTTTACATGTACTTATTGATACAATAACAAAAATAATAGTCCCTATTTAACAACATGCTCAAAAATTGAAAAAACTCTAAAACGACTTTTGCAACAGTGAATTTTTCAGTAAGTGTTCATTATTTAAATTTTTAAGAAAATTGCAATACTGGTTACGACATTCAATTGTACGAAAAAGAATACAAAGGAAACTGTCTCTGACAGTTCATATAAGTAAGCAAAATAATCAGTTTTTATCTTAGAATCAAAAAGTATCCAATACAAAAGTTGTAGGTCAAGAAAAAATTTACAACTTTTGTAGAGATTACTATATAACATAACCTCAAAGCTTCCGAGAAAAATTACCACCCCAGGACCTACATTTATTTTTTGACGTTCACTATGAGCCCCTTTACCATTTCCAATGATAAAACGCATGTCTACAATAATTAATACCGGTTTTGGCTTATAATCAGTTAATTTGCCTGCACTAGAATGGTGCGGACGAATTTTTTCCCAATTCATGTAAAAATAGGATCAGAATGATCATACGACTCGAAACTAGTGAATAGCAAAAAATATTGCCGCAGTGACAGGGTTAAGTTTATCTTTCACCTTTATTTTAGTTTGGAAACAAACAAGAAATAGTTCAATAGTTATACAAGCTGCATTTTTTTTTTAAATATACTTTTTCAGATTGTCGCAAAAATATAGCCATAATGTGGTATTTCAAAAGGATGGTTAGAATACAGGTTGTACTAAAGTATCGTTTCGGATGTACATAATGTTCTGTTAGTAATACAATCATTAATTTTAATTTAAAGTCCCCATTTCATCAAAATTACACAATTTTTCAATAAAATTTTAATTACGCGCGAATTTAATAATGAGAGCTCCTCCCGCTTCCTCGGAGGGCAGGGGTGCGTATTTTTGCTGCTATAGGTGGCGCTGGAAATAGAGCGAGAGCTCAATTTACGCGCGCTGAGAGGTAATTGCGTATCCTCGGGGATGAATTTGACCCCGATGACGATCCTCGGAGGTAAAGGAGCGACGTCCTAAATCGTTGTTAATATTATCTATCGGCAACTTTAATTACCGAGGCATACTAGATTAAAGGGTAATTTGCGTCGCGCTGCGCCACTGGCAGCCGATCTAACGACAAACTAATTGCATACCAGACTGATGGGAGAGGACAACCCCTCTCCACGATCTGGAATTGCTTTTCTACTCTACGCTAATATATTTTTTATCAAAGCCCATGAGAGATTCATATAGGATTTTTGGTGATAACACAAAGTGGTACCGACTAATTGCAATAAATGTCAGGAATATGTATGTCGAGGGGTACATGTCAACCGTGATCTTCAACATTGTTGTAGTAAGTGGTAAAAAGTGAATCAGTGTAATTTTACATCTTTATTTCAATTTTAATTATCAAAGCAACCCTAGGAATCAGTCCTTAAGGTTTGTCGCATATTTTTAGAAATATATTTATACTGTGATCTTACAAGAATTTGCGTGGAATACTTCACCGATTCTAATGTAATTTTAAATGAGTAAGTAAGTTTATTTTTTGAAAGGTTACGTAAAATCACTACATTAAAAGGAAAACAGTACACCATAAATATAAAAAGGATATATACATCAATGTACCAGTAGCCACGCGGTTCTGTCCCTCTAGCTTCATTCGAGAATGGCATGGGCCGTCTTAAATTAATGGTGTTGAGGGAATTCTTGTTTTTTATTTATTATTGGCCATTATTAGTATCCAGTCCTTGTGGATAGTAGTTCACTCGTTATCTTCTTTTTTAAGGTTTTGTATGACACCTTTTTCATATTTTCATCTAAGTTGTTGTATGCATGGATGGTATCTGTTAGTAGATTTTCCGTCGTCGTAGTTCTTCTAAATCTGTGTGTTCTTATATATGCATTTTGTCTGGTCCCGTGATTATGGACATTTCTATTTTCTGTTAGTTTTTGTTTATTTTAATTTTACTGTGTTTGATCTTGTGCAACAGGAGAATATTGTTGAGTATCTTTCTTTCTCTTATTGTAAGTTCTTTGGTATGTTGAAAGACCTGTAGTGTTGGTGTTTGTCCAGTAAGAATATTATCTTCAATATCTTATTTTGTTGTCTCTGTAATTTATCTAAGTTCCGTGTTGTAGTATTGCCCCATATTTGAATATATATTGTTTATGTTTGAACAAAAAGTAAGTTGTATAGATTCATTTTCGTTTTGTATCAATGTATGATCTTGTTTTATATATCGATGCGATTATTCTAGCATTTTTCGTGCTAATCTTATTAACCTGTTCGTCCCACCTCATGTCAGTTTGTAGTTGCAATACCAAGTCTGTAGTTGCAATACCAAGTATGTTATTGTCTTGATTTCTGTTATTTATTGACTGTTTATGTATATTTTCATTTTTGTTTTTTTGTTGTTGTTGACTATCATGTATGTGTGTTTTTGTTCATTTATTGTAAGTAAGTTCATTTGACACCATTTTGTAAGCTTTAGCATATCTTCATTCATTTCTCTTTGAAGTGAATAAATAAGAATAAATGATATTAAATATTCAGTTCTGCACACGGAAGAGTGATCTCTCGAACGAAGCGAGAATTACTTGGATCAAGCGTTTCGTAGGTTCGTATATACGCGAGAGGTAATTGACTTAAACCAAGAAATTTTGTTTCTTGGAATCATTACTAGATTTAAGAAAGGTGTTACTCCGTTTTAGTAAGTAAATAGTCCTCAGTGAAGTGCATATTTTTATTTGCAGCATATATTTTCAGCATCTTCAATAGAGGGAGTTACTTTTTTTGCCTTAAGAAAGTTATCTAACTTGCTGTTTGTATTTTATTAGTTTAAACAATAAGTTTTCTATGTGTTTTTACTTAAATTCAGTATGATTTTCACAAAATCACAAAATGTGCGACTGTTGACGTTTTTGGTCAGATACATGTACGACAATACGACAACCAAAAATACATTGGACCCACAGATCACTAATTGGACCTATTATTCAGCGTTTATGTACCCAAAGATGATGACATTTACGATCAGACCACTAAAGCGATATCTATTGGCATCCTTCATACCATTTTTAAGAAAACTTACTTATGTTAAACATCTTATTTTTTCTTGGATGAAGTAACTACACACTGGAATGGCTATAGAAGTACTTCGTTGTAGGAACTTGACATTTTTGGATTGATAAATTGAATTACTTTATTCAAGACAATATTCGTTATTATGAAGAAAGTATTTATTTGTCGAGCGCATTTATCTGACAAATTAAATTACTTAGATAGTAGATGAATTTCTTGTATATACCTAACTTTCTACATCCAAGTAGTTATGCATTTGAGTTCATTAAATAAGTTCAAGAAATAACGTTTTCCTGTTTTGAGTAGTCAGTTTTCGGGGTGTGCTAGGATTTTTGGTTGCCCACGGCTTTTTGATATTTGGTTACATTTGATTTATGGGTATTGAAAGCACGCTACAATGGAATGTCTTTGTTCCCATGACGTGTGCATTTCTGACCAAGCATGGCAGTATAAAATATGTTATTGCCAGGAGGATGTGTGGAAACAAGTGCTGTTTTATCAATTTTTCAACATTTGTCCGATGCATCACCGGAACTTAGTCCGGATCTAAACTCAAGACCAGCATTTTCCACAAACCCATCAGCTGATCCGGCATGTACCTCTATTAATCGACACGATGCTCTAATACCACCAGTAACACCGAACAGTTCTTTGATTTGCCAGCACTTTTTAACCATCAAGTCATTATCAATCCATGTTTCGTCCAAATAAATAAGCATTTTCTGGTCGTCCCGATGCGTTTTTAAAGCCCGCAAATATTTAAAACACCAATTTAGAATTTCTGGTCTTTCCATTAAAATTTTTCTTTTATTCTGACACTTCTTCCAAACAAAACCATCCATGTGTAACAATCTAAATATAGTACTCGCACCATACGGAAACCCCATTCTTTCTTTAATAGCAGCCAACAATATTTTGCAAGTGGGAACCACTCTTCCAAATAAGAGTTTTCAATTTCCCTTCGAATTATTTGAAAGTCCATGTCGTCAAGCTTGTCTCTAAAACTCTCTCGCTTTCGTTTTTTTTTCCCGGGGATGACAAAGGCTGGTTGGTATTTTGTGTATTTCTTTTTTTATCTCCCGTTCTAATTCGACTAACTAACTCTTCCAATGCACCTGTGTACTGTGTAGGCAGCTGCCCGCTTGGTAGGTACGTGAATCGGGATATGCAATTCTCCACGTTTGACTTTCCTTGCACACAAAGTTGCCACATTTGATATAATTTCATGGGCACAGCTACGGAGAATTTGACCCCGTTTTCTTGGCATTATTACCGTTGTGCTGCTACTGTGGTGAGTGACAGTTCTCGATGACTTATGTCAAAATAAATCACAATTGCCCAATAAAGCTAAGCATATAACATCTCGGTTTAGTCACACATTCGAATTTGTATGAATAATTGGACGTACACTAGCAGGAGTGAGCGAAATCGTTTGTACTCTTTCTATCATTGTTCTAAGATGTGTAGAAAAATGCCGCTTCATGGCATAGGTGGACAATGTTACATTCCTTAGACCGCTCAACTTATCTGACACGAACAGTACGTTCCAAACAGAGGGCAACCGCCGATATCGCCACTCCGTCTCACCTAACCATTCGAGAAGTCTCGCATTCGCTTCAAAAAGATGACGAGAATAGACTCCCAGGTCTAGTTTGTACAATGCACTGTCTATTAAAACATACTTTGCCTTCTAGAAAGGAACAAAACACATATTAGTTAGTCACCAAGATGGTTAACCTAAAAAACTCTGTGAATATAAAAACTTTAAAGGAAATGTTCAAGAAGAAACACAGAATTATCTATACTTATAGCTTTCTACAGATTTTACAGTAAAAAATTGTTACTTATCTGATACACCACTACACCGCGCCTACTACTTCAACTATTGCACTCAATGCAATGCGTGTTGACGATTGGAAATCAAAACTGCTCACACATATTTGTTACACTTCTGTTGTAATTTCATTGATTTCTGGGTAATTTTATAGCCATTTTTGCAAATATATCAAGATTTAACACTAAAAGCAACGAAGATTTAGTTGGAGAGTCTCTTCCCTAAAGCTATTAAAAACTGAAAAAGATATGATACGACCAAAACCATTATAAAACAACAAATTTTGTAGAAATGCTTAAAAACGTAAAATTAATTAGTAACGAATAATGAAAAATTTTAACATAATATTGTGTTTCATCTACTTTTACCAGACTTCGGACTACTCAGTGTAAGGCCTAATTGAATTTCGCGAAGGCGAAGTGGTCCCGCATCAAGTCATTAGAAATTTGAGCCCTTTTTTATTCGTTCCGGACGAAAGGGCACCCTTCCTCTACTTTATTTTCATTTACATATTTCATTAAAAGCTCTTATTTTAGCGCTACGGCACGCGCACTACCTCATATACGGTTTTAATTAAAACTTTTTCTACCGGAAGCCTGTACGTTCGCCCAAATGCAACCTCGTGCGTTGCAGTGGAAAACTTTTACAAAAAAACTTCATCCTTACAGAAATAATTAATTATTGACGCTGTAATATATGTCGCGAAATTTTTACGTTAAGGTCGTACACACATAAAAAGATGTGTTATGTATTTCGCTCGCCATTTTCGCATGTAGTAAATCAGATTGACTTGAATTTTTGAACAAAATATGCCCAGTTGAGAGGAACGGTCTAAAAAACAACGCTAATTCGCTTTTTCAGATTCCATTACAGACAAAAAGCAACAAAACAAAAATTAAAATATCAAAGCTTCTCGAAAAAAGTTTCTTCAACTTAATACATCAACAAAATTTACTGAAACATTATAGTAGCAAGACTGAGAAATTTATTTACCTCTGATCGCTATATATTTCATAAATACTATGAAAGCAAAGCAGTGAAAAACAACGGAGTCGGGTGTGGTTTTTGTGAGATAAGAAAAAAACATTGCGCAAATTGCAAAAAGAAAATTGTTATTATTTTTATTAATTATTAACGTCAGTTACTAAAACCTGCTAAGTTGTACGAATTATAATAATGTTAATTTAAAAATTGTAAACCGTATTCGTGGAATATTGTATATTATGTGTATTATTACAGTTTTGTTTAGTTATTATTGCTAATTTGGCTTTGTTTAAATTAAAACCAAGTTGCTACGCCTGGCTTTACAAAGAAATCATCTTCACATAAAAAATGGAACGTGAACTTGATGTTCATTTAGCCGACAGTATTGATGTTGACAAACTAATTAATATTAACCTATTATTATTATTAATATTAACTTATTATTATAACTTATAACTATTATTGTATGTACGTACCAGGGATGAGTAATTTAAGATTTTGTTTGGGAAATATTTTAACTACATCAATAAAAATACTGTTACTGCTATCATCGAACGCTTTGAAAAAGAATGTTTAGACAAAAAAAAACCAGAAATATGTACTAATAGACAATGTATAATGTAACTACAAACATTTTAAAATCTTCCTAAAAAGCCATATGAAAACATCGCGGGACGCTGGTCAAAATGTGAAAAAGCGGGATGTCTGGTCACTTTCTGTATTGGGGAAGGGAGGGGGGGGGGGGCAACTGCCTCGCCTTGCCCCCTGGATACGCCCATAAATTCATGTAATACGGTGTTGGAAGTTTGACTATTTTCATTTCGCAAATGATTGCATATACAGTGCTTCCCAAAAGTAACGGATAAATTCTATAAAACCTTAAATAAAAATATTTCAGAAAAATGCTCGGACACGTCGATTTTTATTTTTAAATTACTATCCTGGCATACACTTTGCAGTCCCCCACTCCTTCACCCCTAAGGGGTGGTAACCCCAACTTTAAAAATTCAAATAGCAAAGCACCCCTTGCAATACCTCAGTTGATAGATTTTTTTATTCTGAGTACAGCGAAAAAAAAAATTATTAAAATCGGTTGACAAATATCGGTGATATTTACCAAAATTTATTTATACACGAAATTGGGGGAATAACTAAATTTAATTAATTAATCCTTAATTAATTGTTCAATATGCTGCCCGTTAACGACAAGACAATGTCCTAATCTATTCCCAAAAGCTTGTTGAACATTTGCTAACATTTCTGAAATGATTAAGTGAATTTCTGCACGAATTCTTTCCTTTAACGCGTCTATTCACAGGTCTATTAAAATAAACTTTACTTTTTAAATAGCCCCAAAGAAAATAATCTAGTGGGTTAAATCTGGCGATCTTGCTGGCCATTCAATATGTGCTCGTCTACCAATCCACCGATTAGGAAATACTTGATCGAGGTATTCACGAACTGGTCGCGCGTAATGTGTAGGCTTGGTCTTGTTGTAACCAAATTCTGTCATTGTGTCTATCAGGATCTTCTGCGTTGGGAAACAATACCGCTAAAGTAGGTAGTAGTTCATTTCGGAGAAAGTTCAGGCAACGGTCACCATTCAGTGTTCCGTTGAAAAAATATGGTCCAATAATTCTAGAACCCACCACACCAGCCCACACATTAAGGTTTTGAGGATATTGTGTGTTCGCTTCTATCATCTAATGCGGATTTTGACGAGCCCAGTAACGGCAATTTTATTTATTGACGGTGCCATTCAGACAAAATGTTGCCTCATCAGAAAAAGCGATGTTTCTAATTAAGCAAGGATTTGCATTAGAGAGTTCCATCTTTGTCTCACAAAACACTCGTCGATCAAAATCATCATCGGACAATTCTTTTGCCAAGTGCACTTTATACGAGTGAAATTTGTCTTTTCGAAATAATCTGGACACTGTACTTTTTGACGCACTAACTTGTGAAGCGACCTCCGCAAGGGTTGAATGTGGATTTTCTTGCACCATTAAAATAGCATACAATTGTCGGTTTTCAATTAAGGCCAGATGATCGAGATAGTAAAATTTGTTTTCGATTCGACTTACTGTAGATTGCGATATTGGCGGACGGTCCGGGTGCGTTTCATTGAACAAAACACAAGCTTCGATTAAAACTTCGATTCTTTCGATTTCAATAAGTCTCATTTTGCTACTATTTCTTCAATCACGAAAAATCTGAATTGTGTTTGACATAAGTAAATCAAGTTGCAATTGTTTGAACGATATTGCTATGCCCGCTTCAACAGCGCTTACTCGAATATTGACGCTGTTCATTGAATACATTTTGGTAAATATCGCCGTTATTTATCAACCGATTTTTATATCTTTTTTTCGTTGTATTCAGAATAAAAAAATCTATCAATTGACGTATCGGAAGGGTTACTTTGCTATTTGAATTTTTAAAGTTGGGGTTACCACCCCTTAGGGGCGAAGGGGTGGGGGGCTGAAAAGTGTATGTCGGGATAGTAAATTAAAGATAAAAATCGACGTGCATTTTTCTGAAATATTTTTATTTAAGGTTTTATAGAATTTATCCGTTACTTTTGGGAAGCATTGTATGTATGTATTTTACGCAATGGATCTGAATCTGGTCCAAATTATTTTATCATTACTATAAGATTGGTTTTCCAAATTTTAAAACTACTAACAAATTAGTTTGCAGTATGGGACAAATTCCTCAATATATCAAATAACGAATAATTTTGAAACAGAAATTTTATTCTTCTTGAAACTACAATATACCAAACTTAGCTACGTCACGATTCGGCAAACGTCGCGATCTGGAACATCAGATAACACCAACCCTCATATATACATTCGGGATCGTTTTCGCTTATGCAAAATAAACCCGCAGCCGGTCGGGCCGCGAAATCCCGTTATCCCGTCTTCGCAATTTTTCGCGCGGTCCGCACAAAGTGACCGCGCTTTAATTTCCTGTTGGGGTTGGGATATATGCAAAACGCATCATTTAATTTGAATTTCAAAACTGGGTCACAGACTCTCGTACAGATACAGGCGCCGCGGTCGCATTTCTATACCAGGCTTGCCAACCCAACCATCCACGCTATGTTTATCTCCGACTTGGCAAAACCTCCAAAAGTAAATTTCTGTCAGAAATTGAAGAGAGCGTTATCGCTGGAACTTGGCAAATTATTATTATTATAATTTGGCGCCGCACAGTGGCCATAATGCGAATCTAACCCTTACAAAAGTGTTTTAGCGCTATAGTCCAATTTAATTCAAAGAGACACAAACATGTTCTAAGGTAACCAGAATTGCATTAAGCTTACACTTTTTTGCAATAACTTCAAGCAATTTTAAAAATTTTCTTGCCGGTTACTTAATTGGTTACTTGACCACGTAGATATTATTGTTTCTCATTAGTTTTGATTTCCAGAATATACCGAAAGTAGTGATAACAGCATGGGGGTGGAATTTAGATATTTTAATGAAAAACAACATTTGCTTGAAAAAATTGTCATGACGAAAATTACAGGTAATAGTTCTGTATTTAGTTAGTAGAGACGGCAAGTGATATTGATTGACTAAGATTTCTTTATAACGAAAGATGTTTTATTTTAAAATATCTATCCAATGATAGATAAAACCTAGAACGCACGTTCTAGGTTTTACTTTGAAATTCTGATACTGAGTGCAGTGTGATTACTGCCGGTACATACCGAAAATGATCTTCAGGGTGGCTTATTTTATGTTGCTTTCCGAATTTCTATGACGTCATATAACCAGGAAATAAACCTAGGGTAAAACTGATTATATTTACAGATATAATAATATTTCAGATTTTTTAAAAACATTTTATGTGTATTTGCAGCTGTAATATTATCATTTGCACATTAAGAATTTTAACTCACACTTTATTTCTCAATTTTAACCCTGTCAAAAACAACCCCATTATTACTCAGGTTTGTTCTTACTATTTTTCCTATATTCACAAGTGCAGTATTATTATACCCACTGAGTTTGAGAACTTTAAAACTAAATTTATATATCTAAACCACCCTCAAAATCCACCCCATAAGTAATGGATTTGTTTACTATTTTTCCAATATTTACAGATATATTATAATATTATCATACTCAACAGGCTTTAGAATCTCCACGCCAAACATATGTTTCAGTTGAGATTTTTCCACTATTTTTGCGCCTAACGACTATTTTAAGTTCATTTACAAGAAAGAAAATAATTTTGATCATTTAAAAGTCCAAAATCGACCACTATGCGACGCTTAATTATTATTTAGACAAACGCTCGTCATAGGGAGGGTTGTAATGTACGGAGGGTGGTTGGGGGGTATGGTGTCGGTATGACGTAGGAATGACTGGAGCTCTCTCTATACTGTGTACGCGTCTCCAAACTTAGGCACAAACAAGTCATTATGCGAACAGGGGGAAGTCTATGAAATATGAATTCAGGACTGTCAAACCCATGTTACGGGGCACATTCCAGGTGGGCTCTACAGGGAGCTCTTACCCGCCTGAAACTTTCATGCCGCCTCAAACAGTGCATTCGAGTTGGATAATATTCCACGGAAATTGTTGTCTTAATGTTTGTTCTAGAGCAGCGTTTCTTAACATTTTTTACTCTCGTGGAACACTTGACATTGAGTTGAAACCCGGGGGAACCCCAACAGAAAAACCTGGTACTTAGGCCCTTCTAAATGTCATTCTTAGTAAACAGTCTTATCAACAGAGAAAAATGTATACACAAAAAAAAATTACTGTGATAATGCTGTAATTTTATAGAAATATGTAGAGAAACACAATTCGGCTCTTAAAAATAATTTTCTTTTCCGCAAAATTGTCCAAATATCCTGTAAAATTACGGTGATAATGCTGTGATTTCACGGAAATATGGTGGTATCAAATAACCGGTGACATTTGTTTGGAAAGGGTAACAGATTCATTTTAAATGATTATTGTCACTTAAAAATCAATTTTATATATCAAGAGCGTTGCACCAGAAACTTTTTTACTTTGTCATTGAAAAGAGTTAATAAGAACGGAACTTTTATTTATTTATTATTTTATTTATTAATGGTTCAAACCAAATATCGCTATTGTAAACGTCTAAAACCAACAAATTCCAATCAACTAATTAGCAGTAGAATTTTGAGTTGGGTGCACTGATTTTTTCTTTTAAGAAACTTTTAAATTTTGCTGATAAAAAACTATTTGTTAATACCAAGTATATTTATTTAAATATTAATGATTTGCCATACCCAACTAGGTAAAAAAAATATTGTTGTGGTGGATACAAGAACAAGTTTATTTCGTTATCCTTTCAAGTTGATCTATTTCCTTGAACATAAATTCAAATATTATATACAAATTTGTCCTTTGTGGGTAGTAAATATTGTAAATACATAAGTGAATTTTTATTACCTAATAAATGTATTAAGAAGGTTAATTATTTTATTATGAAGACATTCATAAGGCCCAAAAAGATAAGCAAATAAATGATCCATTTTAATATTGATATTTTTCGTACAATTTTGTACACGTAAAGGTGTACACACTGTACACTGTACACAAAGGTGCTTTTTTCTCGATCAATTCAATTTTGTCCAAAAAAATATCAAATAGCCACCATTAGCTATAAGATAATTTACGATAGAATAAAACTAAACACCCCTGAATTCTTATTGAGTCTACGACTGCCTTTTAAACTAAATGAAATTATTAAATTAATTTTTTTCTATGAATATTTATTAACTGATTAAATTAACTTTCTATTTTTAGTTATTATTTATTAAGTTACATGTATCATTAACATTATAAAGATATTATGCTGTTACTGTCTTTCAGCGAACAATTTGAAGAAGAATGTTTGGACCAAATAAGATTCTAAAGAGCGGGACATTTTTAAAACTACGCGGGACGCGGGACGCGGGACAAAATGTGAAAGGTCGAGATTATCTCCGCAAAACGGGACATCTGGTTGCCTTAATCATCCCCCTCTTCGGAGATAAGTGTCTTTAATAGCCATCTAAAGGCAAACATAGTTTCTATTTCCACATATTAGTTGTGTTTTAAAGATCAGTAAGTAATATTTTGTTGAAAAACGAGATAATTGTACCCATATGCTTATAAATACGTGTCTTATAAGGGATAATATCAGAAAGTGTTCAAATGCGTTCATACTCCAATAATTTTCTGGCTTAAATCATTAAGTACGGTGTTAAATATGTTCTATTGAATGCAGAAACTCACTAAGTGACTAGTGACTTTTACCACTATTATAATAAACGCATCTCGTGCTTTGTTAATTGATTTTTAATCTAGTAGGTAAGCATCTAACGGTAGCTTGATCTTGCAGAAAGTCAAAAAAGATTGTTTTTGGAAATTATGGTATTTTGGGGCCGTAATAAATATCTAAAATTTGAACCCCTTTCAAGGAGTTTACCATAGAAGCCTTTTTTATATCTGGTTTCCAGCTCACTATGGAGCAAATGTACAAATTGGTGGGACATATTAATTTTCTACCATTTTAGTATTAGTAAACTTCCTTTTTAGATTTATAGATTACGAGCTAGGGCACAGGAAAGCGGAGCAAATACAGCTGTTAAATAAAAAAGTCGTTAAATAAAAAAAAATGAGAGACAAAATTAATTGAAATACTAAGAACAAACGATGATAATAATATAGTAGTTATACTGTATGGGTATAATTCCTTTCAATTGTGGAAAACTTTGTTTGGTTTTAAAACATTTTAACAATCATGGCCGATCTAAAATTTCAGGGAAAACACATTTTTGCAAATATCAGAAAACCGTATTGTTTTTCTCTAACGTAATTTTATTATAAATTTTTCTACTTTTATAAAGGCGCTTTTTCTCTGAAAAACAATGGTCAGAAATAATGGCTCTTCCCAAATGAAGGGGTTGCCCTAAACCTGTCAGGCAGGAAAATTTAGGATTTTTATTAGGGCTTGCAAATTTATTAGGTTTCTAGAATGAAGATACGATCACAGTTTTGCCAAAAAAAAAACTGTAAAACAGTGTAAAAGGCTCTGTAAAAAGTCTACCTGTAAAAAGAACCATTTAGCTTATTTTGGCTTATTTACCATATCAAGACAAAAAGTTACCAAATAAGAAA
Organism: Aphodius sticticus; assembly: GCA_963966075.1. Lineage (NCBI taxonomy): Eukaryota > Metazoa > Arthropoda > Insecta > Coleoptera > Scarabaeidae > Aphodius > Aphodius sticticus. Next base: position 62,860,849 of record OZ014509.1, read on the forward strand.
AGTGAGCAAGTTTGGTATTGAAATTGCCAGACAAAATTTGTAGACAAACTATGTATTTCCAGAACCAGCAGCGTATGACAGTATTCATGAAGAAACATAAAATTTCTTAAATTCATTATTCGTAAGTTAATTTAATTGATCTTTTTTTACTGCTTTTGTAAAGGTTTTATAATAAAAATATATAAATAAAAATTAAATAATATTCTTTGAATGACATCGATGTGCAAGAATGTATAAAGGTAAAAGTCATTAAGTACAAAAATCAAAGTTTCTCCGTGATGGGAAATAAAATACATGGCGTTTAAGTATTAAATTAACTATAATCTACAGTGTCTCTGCACTAGAATAAACATATTTTCTTTTAATTCCAATTTCTTTATAAAACTTCGTTTTTCTCAATATTAGTAAGATGTTACTAGTAAGATGTCATACAAAAAATAACTTTCGAGTTTTATAGTTTTTCTTTAATCCGAAGTAATGTTGGCCTGAGGTCCCCACTGTCGAGGTTGTACTGTAATGATATTTTGCACGAGTTAGGATGATAATTGATTATACTTGTGAAAAACTGTTATGTTATTATCTCTCTAATGGCAACCAACCGAGTACTAAATTTAATCACAGCTAACTATATCATTAATAAAATATGATCCAGTGAATTTACAGTGGATATAAAATCGGATGCTAAAAATATAACTAATTAAATAAATAAATAAATCTATACATTTAACACAATTTACTCATGCACAAAATACATCACCATACCACCCAATTACAAATTTATGTAATTTAATGGTTTATACATGAATAATTTAATGATATCTGTTAATTTATTGAACAGTTTAAAATATAGCTTTAATATAATTTAATCTAGTGTTCATTAATCAGTAACCAATCAGATTATAAGTCACTGATATCGCTGCTATAGAACTTTATATCAATCCCTGACCTCATGAGAGATTCCTTAACGACTTTCCACAATTCAAATCCGACTCCTTAGCCGCTCCGAAGTAACTCGCAAGTCAATTCGCTCATTTCCGCGTCGAGTCTCATCGCCTAGTTTCCTGGTTTAGTTTCAAGACTGGAACGCTTTCCGTTCCGTTTTAGCCTCATTGTCCTCATTCTGCGGATATTTCAATTCGGGCCATCGACACGTAATGGAAGCCGGTGCCCCCCAGGGGGATGATTTATCTTGCTCCCTGAGACGTACCGTGCGCCCTGAAACTTATATAATTAAGGTTATTTGTGAGAGAGTGCGCGCGCGTGGTGGGGGTGGATTTTATAATCGCGAAGAATAAGAGAATTCCGGGAAATGTTCTTCAGGCCGCCCGCCCCTCTAATGGGCCGACCATGTTACGCCCGAATTCAGGTCTGAAACTTTATAATTAAGAAATTCACTTTCGCCGAATCAGCCATGATGGCGGTGTGCAACCGCCGACGTTGGGATAAGGGTGCGGTGAATCCCCGTCGATGAAATATGAATTGAATTGGAGTGAAGAGTGGGTGGAGGATGTTCGGATTTGTTTTGATCTCGTCCTGGGAAATTAATTTGGAAAATGGGGGGTGGTGATTTTGGTAATTGGGCAATAAGTGCGAAATTTGTAAAAAAAGGTCCCTTTCGATATGAAAGTAAATGGAGAAGATCATCCAAAATTCTTAACTCCATAAGTTTATCAAAATTAAAAACTTAAATTATGAATTATTGAAATCGGATAAATCTCCAGGACAAAAATAAATCCTGCATAAGAAAATCGATATTTGGAATATTTGTAATAGTGGAATATGGATTTTGCAACTTAAAAGTAGCTAGTCAGTCGTGTTGAAAACACACACACAGACATTTTTTTGTACCTTGGTCAAAAATGTTCAGGGGACCCAAAAAGACATATTTCCGCTAAAATCTCAAAATTTTTTTTTGGCTCGATTACAATACTTTACATACTACGTATGATAAAGTAAAAAATAAAAGTTTGTGGTTTTATGTTGCCTTAAAAAGCTAAAGTTAAATTAATCATCCTAAAAACAGGTAACTTTGTGGCAATTTGACCGTTTTCATTATGTCTTAACATTCTGTCAAATAGCAGTCAGTATATTAAGGGTGGTCCTCATTTTTCAACTTTTATTTTTTTCTGCAGGACCCACTCAATTTGTTTTTTTTTAATCCATTTTTTATTCCTGTGTAATTTAAGATCGATTAATACATATTAAAAAACATTTTTTATAGACCACAGTTATTAACTTACGAGAAAAAAATTATTCAAACAATTTTTTCGTCTAGATATCAGAGCATTTCACATATTTTCAAGAACTTAATTCGACAAGAATACAATAATCTAAGCTACCTACGTGACTATCCTGACCAACTGTGAACCAAATCTAAAAAGTGATAACTGTTTCTGGCATGCTTTTTCCTGTAAAATCTAAATCTCAAAAACTAAACACTATTTGGATTTTCTGCTATCAGATTCAGATTGTACGGAAGAAAGCATACCAGAAACAGGTTTCACTTGTCCGATTTTGTCCTTTGTTGACCACGATAGTTACATATAGCTTTGCTTATTGTATTTTTCACAAATTACCTACCTGGAAATATGTGAAATGATCTGGTATCATCACGTAAGGGAATTTGAATGGGAACTTGTCATAATTATTACCTGTGAAGACATAATTAGCAAAGACTTCGGAGCCTTACAATTGTGGAATAGTTTTCCACACTTCTTGAAACAATGATGAACAGAGAATTGGCCCCGTTTCATAATGCAATTGTTGAAAACTCTGTCCTAAATATACCATTTAATTACCCACAAAACAAAACCCATAAATTGATTTAATTCACGCAACAGCAAATAATAATAAATCCCCAATCAGCAAATTTGAGGGTGGACGAAATCTTCCGTCCCACCAACCCCGACCCGTTAAATCAACCCTGAACGGACCCATAAAGGCAGCGGCGCCTATTTACCTGTGAACGCTCCCGGGTTAATCTGAATATACCCAAAGTCCGACGGGGAGCCCCGCCGCCCCCATTCGCGTTTAACCCATCCGTTGCCGTCGTATTAATTCAAACAAGGGGCTGTCTTCTGCGGCGCAGACCTTTGTGTCAACCGTAGCGCGCCCAGCCTTTGTGTGTGACATTCTATCTGGGTTCCGTTTCCGTACACTAGGCAGCAGCGCTTCTTACACACTGACACAAAATAATATATCTTTCGCGAATGTCGTTAAATTTCGCTGCAGCATAGCGGCGAGCAGGGCCGGTCCTAGCGTTTTTGTCGCCGTAGCCAAACCTCAAAAGTGCCACCCCTTAAACTTTAAAATTAAAAATAAATAACAGATCTATAAAAAATATGATACCGAAAAATACGGTCTACAGTCTATGCTAGCGTTTTTCAACCTTTTTGCTCTTACGGAACCCTTTAAGTTCGGTTGGAACCTGGCGGAACGCCAACAAAAAAAAATAGACAATGTCCTTGCCAATGTCATTTCGAATATTTTTTTTGCGGAGACAAAAGCGTGTAAAGAAGTTTTTCAAGTACTTTCTCTGTCAAATTTAAAAAATGCCCTGTGAATATACGGAGATACTGTTGTAATTTCACACGAAAATGTATGAACAGATGTGAATTTTGTAAAAACAATACAGAAATATAGCTGGTATCCGATAACCAGCGATGTTACAGTTAATTCTTCTTTAACAGCTTTTTTCGTAGTTTATTACATTCATTTTCTGTAACATAGCAGATATTTATCTCTTGGTATAAATTTATTTGTTCTTTTCAGTTCCTTCAAATATTACAGCTCTTTCAAGTATTACCAAAGGAAGGAAACAGAAAATACAAATCAAACAATGCGAAAACGAAGAATACAAACAGTACCTTTTACAAATAATTAAATAAATACATTCATTAAAACATTTTAAAAAATATCTTTGGTCAAAATACAAAAATTAAGGAACATTTATTCTAAGTAAAAAGTTTCATATGGACCTAGTTATAATAAACTAATATTCATTAAGAAGTTAGAGCCATTTAAAATATAGTTTTATTAATGTTTTGTTATTTTTAAGGTATTGAAAAAATTGATGTTTTATGAAACAGTCAGAACATAACATACGTGCTGAGAAAATAGTGTGGGCATAAACACCCAAGTTTGTACACACTTTTCTTTTAAAGTTTGTTAAATAAGAAAAAGCCTTGCTTAAACATATACAATGTTGAAAACTGCATTAATACAAGGTAATTTATAACTCGAGGTAACAATTAAACGTAAAAACCAAATAATAAACAAAAAATGTGAAGAACTTTTAAATTGTTTGCGTTGTCAAAATTAGTACTTACTTCAATTTCATTTAATTATTTTTTGTTTAATTAAATGCAGTCAGGGAATTTTAAAATTCACTTTAGTTTCCTGTCCGCATAAATTTTCGCCTAGAATTGCAAATAACTCTGTATATTTATTGATTTTCTATGAATGGGATCGACATAATTTTCGTCATAGAAGCTCAGAACTTGTCTGGTGATAGGTTAGTTATCTTATCTGGTATGTAAAATCATATTGAAATCCACCACCTACAACTAACTTTGTTGTTCTCCTAAGGTACCATTATGAGCAGCAAGTTTATATTATATGTTTATTTTGTCACACATTTGGAGAAGCAATAATATTGAAAGCAATTGTTAGATTTTGACCAATTCTGGAGGTTATTTTGTTTTTATGTAACAGATAATTGTAAGTAATATTGTCATTTAAAGTTAATAAATAATTAAAATGCCCGTTGGATGTAACATCGAAATAACAGTGGTTTATTGGGTTAGAAGGCTTTGAAATTAAAATTGTTCATGGATTGACCTTGTTTAAACTTGACCTTGTTAATATAAGGTAATAATAATAAATATAATATAAAAATGGCACTGAATAATGTGCCCATGAACCGGCGACCTACACTATTTTTTCACGCAACCCCTGACGACATCTCGCGGAACCCCAGGATTCTGCGGAACCCCGGATGGAAAACGCTGGTATACACTCATACAATATTTTCTACATTTTTTATATTCAAAACACAAACTTTGGTACTAAAACTAGTACAAACAATACTTGTAAAACAACAAAGAATAAAGAATACAATACTTTTTCAACTTAAATTTGACATTTGTCCACAACATTAAAATTGAGAATGAATAAGTTCATATTGGGAATAAACACATTCAAAGCGGGAATAAACAAGTTTAAAATGAAATAGAAATTGAGAATCAGCTATTTCAAATTGAGAATAAACGCAACCAATTTGGTACTAAGCAAATTCAATTTGGCACAAAAGAATCAATACCGGTAGAGAATTTCAAAATGTTCATGAGTTCACTTAGTTGAGCATTTTTTATAATTTATTTCATTTCCTGATTAAGACAAATTATTGATAATGAGGAAAGACTAAAGGCAACTTGAATAACTTGGTTACCCATTTCCCAATATTTATTAAAACTATTGTGTTATTAAAACAGTGCCAATTTGAATTTACTTAGTACCAAATTGAATGTGGTTACTCTCAATTTGAAATTGTTTATTGCATTTCGCAATTGTTAATGCCCAATTTAAAATTGTTTATTCCAAATTTGAAATTGCTTATTCTGTATTTGAAATTGTCTATTTCATTTTAGAATTCTTTATTCCCAATTTGGAATTGTTCATTTTATTTTGGAATTGTTTACTCCCAATTTGAAATTGTTTATTCAAATTCGAATGTGTTTATTCTCAATTTGAAATTGTTCAATCTCAATTTGATGTTGAGAAGGTCTAGTACAATATAATATATAAAGTTTAGCCTTAAATTAAAATAATCTTTTCGAACTTCTTTTTCTGCAAAATCGCGAATAACTTCTTTTAGATCTAATGTATTACTCAATTCATGTTCAATGGCCAACATTGCCAACCCATTAAGAAGATTTTGAGCAAACATGGTTCTAAGTATTTTTTAAATTATTTTTTGTTTAGAAAACAATCTATCGCCTGCGCCGGTAGCAACAATTATGGGCAGGGTTAGCAAAATTCTTAAACAATGGCACACTTGGCCTAATGTTAAGGGAAGCAATGAATTTAAAAACATCAACTGGACCTTCTAGTAACAAGGTCTATAGTCTAGTCATTTTAGACGCCTAATCGTTGATCATCATAATTAATTCGCCCGCCTATGAACATAATACCAATAATACCATTATATCAAACTGTTTCCTGAATCTTTGATGATATTATTATCAAAATTAATTAAAAACTATCAGCAATAAATATCTCCAAACGTATTAAACTTCGCAGAGCAAATTATATGCCATATTAAAGACGAAAAATGTCAACATAAACAGAGAATTACTTAAAAATCTTGAAAGATATATATTTGGAGAAGGTTAAAAATGGGTTTTCAAAGCCAAAATATTATAGTCTATCTATTATATTAAGTCATCTGTCATCAGCAAACTTTTGTATTTTTTGACAGAATAGATATTGACATAATATCTTGGTTATGAAACCACTTTTTTATCTTCTTGCAAATCTACATCTTCCAACAGTTTTAAGTAATTCTTTGTTTATCATGTACACAAATTTTCATCAAAATTTCATAAGTATAATTTGTTCTGTTAATCTTAATATATTATGAGATATCGCTGCAAGCATTTGATCGCGAATTCTGTAATCACTGATAGTTCTTATTTAATTTCATCAAAGATTCAGCAAACATTTTGATATTATTTTCATAAGCCGGCGAAGTATGTCTAGTTGTCTACTCAAATCTAAAATGACTAAACTGCTATTTCGTCAGCCAATTTTAAAACGTTAAGATAGGAGGAATCACCATCTGTTTAGACGTTTTCCATATCTTTGCAATATGCCAGTAATTCTTTTTTACCTTTCTTTAAGTTTGTCGATATCATATAAAAACTCAAAAGAGACGTTTCATAAGATTTTTTTTCTTATTTGGTTAGCTAATTATTCAGCTTCAAAGATGACGTTGTCAAAGCATTAATTCGATCTTAATTCTTAAAAAAAAGTTAATAGCTAGTTTTTTTAAGCTTGTCAATGATAGTGCTGTGCATCTTCAAGTATAGGAATGGCCAGAAGCCTGTCAACTCCTGTTGTATTTGATTTTATTTTACTATTCCCTTATTTTCTAGATTCAGGCAATATTTTTATAGCTTTTTTTTCTAATGTAGTTCAGTTGATTTTGCCGCCCCTAAATTTTGCCGCCGTAGACAGTTGCCTATGTTGCCTACCGCCTAGGGCCGGCCCTGCAGCGAACCGAGCAATCTAGCAGGAAAGGTGGGCGTAGTGAGCTAGCGCGAGCTTTTGAAATATCCACAGACAGCTGGAATACAATTCCAGATGTAGTACAATGCGTGCGCGCCGTCTGGTGTACGTGAAAGGAGATAATTAAGTAGGAGCGATGGCGATGCCGCGTCTCGTTCTCACTTATCTCGCACGCACTTCCCCAGAAGTTCGTCGCCACTATCTTTGATAGCCCGCCCGCTACTAGAGGCTACATTGTATTGTATTCTGCGTAATTAAAGTCGGGACTTGCCTTTCAGTGATGGAGGTATTTGTAGGATGCGACACGAAGCTCTAACTAAATAAAGGAAATGATGGGATATTATGGTACCTACCAGCGTCGCCACAATGTCGTGAGTAGTGTATTTGCGAAGCATTTTCATCTAAGTATGAAGCCATCTCCAAACCAAACCAAAATATTTCTGTTTCGAAATGATAAGTTCGTGTATGTTGTGCCAATATGTGACAGCGCGTTTTCAAGTAAAGCCGTTGTTTATTGTTCAAAATTGCTGAAATTTTCAGTGTAACTTCTTGGGTAAATAAGGATTTGGGCTATGTAAAAATTATTTTTTAGCAAGATTAAAATAAATTTTACTCGTACATCTTTCGTTTTAAGTACAATTCAGCTAGTCTAACTCACAATACAAAAATATATTTTTTATCGCAGTACAATTTCAGCCCACAACTTTTATTAATTCTTTTCAGGCATAGTTATTTCCCCACTTTTTTAACCTGGCGTCGCCCAGACGAAAAATAGATGTAATTCCTGACACTGAATTACATTTTATTCTTATCTAGCCATTGTTTTCGTTCAAAAGACTTTGGAGGCATTCTTAGTCAATGGTAATTAATTAGCCTATAATAAAATAAACTGATTAATTCGATACATGAATTATGAATTGAAAAGCTGTCTTTATCATGTTCTGTTCTGGCCTTAGTATTAAAATTATCGTGGATGTTTTTAAACTTTTGGGCAATTCTATATGTTCCTGAATATTTCCGGTTATGATATTGTATACATAGGAAACAGTGCTAAGAGAAAATTGTTAAGAAGTTTGTAGACACGATTCCATTCAACCCTAGGTAGGTACGTTTTAAAGCCTTTATTGCTCAACAACTGCATTTAGTTTATCCGAAGATAACGATCTACAAATAGTTGTGGTTAGACTGGGTGATAGAATTCTGTAAAGTTGAAGTATCTGGCACGTTAACCCAATTGGAAAAAATCTTATGTAGCCAGGCACATGACTTTATCATAATAAATATAAAATTAATAGTTTAGCTGTTTGAGATTCTATTTGATCGAGATCTGTCGTGTCTGCATTAAAATAAAACTAGTTAGCCAGGATTTGACAGATATTTTGATACTATTGACAGTAGCCATTGTCAAAACATCAGCGTTTGACACTGCCTACTGTCATTAGAATGAAAATATCTGTCAAATCCTGGCTAACTAGTTTTATATTAATGCAGACACGACCGATCTCGATCAAATAGAATTACAATCCTTTGGACAATTACATCCTTTGGACCCTTTTGAACCAAAAGCTTTTCACCTCTAAGTTTGGTCATGAAACTTCTAAATATGAAGTTTCGTCCCGATACCTTTGGCAGTTTCTCCGGAATCGGAGACATGTTTTGTACCTTGGTCAAAAATGTTCAGGGCACCCAATAGGACATATTTCCGCTAAAATCTCATTTTTTGTGGCTCGTTTACAATACTTTGTCATACTACGTATGATAAAATAAAAATGTAGAAACAAAGGTTTTGAGTACTTTTTCACAATGTACGGGCATATTCCGAATCAAAAAAGAATTAGTCATCTATATCCTTAAAACTAGGGTTATGCACCGTGAATTGTAATCGTATTGGTATCCATTTTGTCTATAATTTCCCGTAGAAGATCAGCTTTTGAACATCTGCCAGCTTGGTTTCTATTTGTCTTCTTTCGTCGTCTTAATTTCTTCTTCATCTTGTCTTCCCTTCATATTCTTCTTCTTCCTCACGTTCTTCTTCCTCGAAAGACCTTTCAGCTTCTACTACTACAATCATCGCTGCGTCTTCACCTTCTTGTACTTCTCCTGTGCTTCTTCTCCAATTCGGTCATCTCCTCATCTTATAGATAGCTTCTACTACTACAATCATCGCTACGTCTTCACCTTCTTGTACTTCTGCTGTGCTTCTTCTCCAATTCGGTCATCTCCTCATCTTATAGACTTCTAGACTTTTGTCCCAATCGTGTTTCTTTCTTATCCAGGCTCTATGGTAACTATTATTTCCACAAATTCTGGTTGACACTTTCTTGGATAGTACCTGTGAGTTTTTTTTTCAAACTCCTACGTGAATTTCTTCCTCTTACTGACTACCTCACAATTATTATTTCAACATTATTAACCTCCTTGGTAACATATTTATCTTTATTTTCTTCTCGAAGTTATTAATCCATTCTTCAGTTGAAAAATCGTTTTCTTCATTAAAACTGTGGGCACCGCCTTTCACATTGTCGTCGTCCACCGACCTGTCCACTTTTACTATTTTTTTACTTTTTCTAGCTTTCTACCAACTTTATCTATAATTTCTTCTTCTTTGGTGTTATAATTTACTTTTCTTCATTGACTTCCTTTTCGAGATTGTATGATTCAACCCCCAAATATTGGGACGTAATATGGAATATACAAAGTGTATTCTAACCATATCTACCAAATTATTGTCATAATATCACCAACAACGTATCTTGGCCAAGGCAAGGGATACGTGGGACGATTTTCTTCTGAGAGTTGCTTGTAATGACGTCGATGAATGTTATTAGTTATTACCAACTCCTGTTGGTACCAACATTCATTGACGTTATTACAAGCTTCACAATATTCTTTGCATCTTTGATCATAGTATTTTACGTTTGTTTCATCTGCCTTATAGGTATAACCGAAAGCCAAATTCCACAGTGCACAAAATGTAACAACCCCTTGTTGTTTGCATTAAACGATAGCGAAACTGCTATAGCCACATCATCACCAGGCAATAAACAATCATCTAACCTTCCATAACTTCCCGTAATATCAACATTCCCTTACAAGCTATCGTCACGTACCATCTTACTGACTCTATAAGCCAGAGGGCGCTGAACGTATTCGGGCAAACTCAAACAAAAGATGCATTGGCGGAACGACGAATATCTGGTTACTCGGCTTGGCAGTGAAGAGGCCGCGCATTAGTCGCGGGCTTGAGTTACATTTTAGGCTTAGTGCGTAACGGGCGCCAAGTTAACACGTTAATTGATTGCCAAGGTTAATTTATGCGTGAGTCAGAGAGTAGGTACGATCCGCCATTCGGTATTCAACGACGCTGGGCGTCGTCACGGATCCGCTGAATTAATTTATTCCGGTGTTTGTTTTCGGCGGCGCCGGATGATATTGTTATGTTGCAAACTGCGAAACGGGGAAATTGCTAATCGATAACTTTTAAAGATGCTAGATGGAGTGAAAATGTTGTTTTCCGATTACGCCGTGGTATTTAAACGGAAAACTATTTACCCAAGTTAGCCTAAATAAATAGCTCTTTTACTCCCTCCTTTTCGATTAGAAATTTGAAACATTTTCATTATCACAATCCTTAACGCCTAATTCAGAGCTGCAAAAAGATAAATGGAACTAGGTTTCCACAAATACATGCGTTAAGAATCGGAATAGAAAATAAGAAATAATTGCCTGTTTTTATGAACAGCAGTGGACAATTCTGATGATCAAATCTGAGAATTGTCTGTCAAATTTGTGACTATCACGAACAGTGGTGGCTCCTACATCATCTCCCAAAAACTTTGTGATGAAATTTCTCATCCATTGGTTCACACCTTGCAAGGAATAATCTGCAAGTCCACATTAAATTGAACAAACGACAAAAGTACAGCAAGAAAACTATTTCGAAACTGGAAGTTCTTTCAAAATCGTGTAATTAAAGTTTTCCATGCATTAAATTACCTAAATCCTACTTACCATTTCAGTAAATATTAAATTAACAACTAACATAGCATTGAATCTAAAGGGCAACCTGTACAAATGGCGCAAACATTTTTGGCTTGCACAAACATTTTTGTGCAAGCCGTAGTTTCAAATTTTAAGACCAAAAGGTTTTAGCGCCAGATTGAGTGACTACAAAATATTTTGTCTGTGATGCCAAACAGTTTAGAGCAAATTCTACATAGGACACAAACATAAATAATGTGTATATCTAACCCTACCATTTGGAGTATAAAGGATGGTAGCCTTAATTCGTGATTTACAGAACAACCGATAGTTCTGAGCTCAGAATTTATTACCTAGATAGGTCGGCGAACCTAACCGTTTTAGCGTAATAGCTTATACTTAGATCGGAATGTTCTATTCTCCGATTGAGTATTAATCTAAATTCCGCAAACATTCCAAACCTTCGGGGTGAAAAGCTATTTATATGTTTGGAAATTACCTATATTATTGGGTATCTGGGAAATTAACTATATTATTGGGTATCTGTGATAATATGTGACAGGCTTCGAAGAAAGGGGTCTTACGGCTAAATTATCGGTTTTAGGATTTTGACAGATTAGGAATGCTGGAATCTTTTCTTTAAAATGCAATTTAGCCGACATCAATCGGACAAAATTTGGCGAAGTTAGAGGAAGATTCCACAAAACTATATTTTCGCGGGAGTAATCAATATTAAAGGGTACTGTTTGCGTACATCGTTGTCACATGGTGTGATCTGTATTTTCATTTTCCTTATTTAAAGTAAAATTCGTATGAATAATTTATCAACTGCACAATATCAATAAGAAATCGACTTAATAAAATATTTTCAAACAGACATGTGCGTTCGAGGTTGAAAACGTACTCGAGAAAAAGCGTTCAAGTTTGCGAAACGCAGAAAAAACATTCGGTTCATAAACGGAGAATTTCTTCGGCATCAAATTTAATTTTAATTTGTTTTCTGAGATACCAAAATAACGTCGAATGACGTTGTAAATGCTGCACAGAAAAATACATTCTTATGCCCACGTTAACTGCGTTAACGAAACATAGAAATAGAAATGGCGAAATCGCCACACAGTGACAAGTCGCAATACTAAGATACCTTTCTCAAAAAAAAAAATAATAGATAATATACTACTAAATTATAAATTTTGCAGTTTTGAAGGTCTCAGTTTGCAGAAATCTTATAATTTTGTAATGTATAAACAGCCGCGGACATGTGCAGTCAGAGCACTTGACTTGATTAGCAACGTCAACTGTGCCCTAAAACATACTCAAACAAATCTCAAAGATGTTCATAACTCTGAAATTACGGAAAAAAATCAAATAAACTGCGTAATACCCCTGAAACATTTCTATATAACATATATAACTATCAAAACTGTCTGCTCTTAGGTTTAAGCTTCAACATGAGACTTGTGGAAAAATCGTACCCTATTCTTCAAACTTGTTTACAACCAGTATTACATAAGAACATAAGAAAACATAAATGCCAATCAATAGACAATATTCCAAATTTTACTTGGTCATGATCTGACATTTTTGCAGTAAGAGGTTTAGAAGAAAAAAATGGAAAGGCGAGTGTTAATTTAAAACAGTTAAAACTGCAGAATTCGGGTACCTCTTTACACTTCTGTCATCTTTAAACCGAACCGTAGAAAATTTTGATAGTGATACACTACATATAGAAACGATTAACTGATATATATATCACACTTTATTTTATTTGCTTTCGATAAGTAGTTTCAGAGTTATGAGTCTTCAAACACATGTCTCCATACTATTATTTAGCGCGGGGCAGCGCTGTACTCTAGACGCGTATTTTTCGAAAACATGATTTTAGCAGTAAGACCCCTTTCTTCCGAGCGGGTCACATATAGTAGCTTTGTTCGCTGAGCGAATCCCGAATTAGTTCAGGTACTGTTTTATATTGGACCAATGCGATGTCTTGCAGTGTCTCTCCTACCATCATCACACTGACATATCTGGTCCAATATAAATAACGTCCCGAATACGTTCCGAACTGGCTCAGCGAACAAAGCTAATATTTGAGATATTATTATTATACTGGTATTATAACCAGAAAATTATTCATGATATTTGAAATCTATTGGTGCCACTAACAAAATGTCTTCACACAAAGGACGATAATTACTTTTGTTTTTACCATTCTTTTCGAAAAGAGACTTCTATACAGTATAATCTATTTTAGACAAATATAAGCATTGAATTATTTTGGTACCAAAACAATTCCTTCATAAAACAGCAATAAGCTCCAGATTATCTCTTATAGGTTTTTTTTAAATTTAATGACCTTATTATAAAATCGATAGTTTACCATAATAGCACAGACGTTCAACGCCCTTTTAATTCTTGTGGGTATCCAAACAACATGCTATAGTGACTTCAAACAGAAGCTGTCACAGCTTTGATGTGCTCAAAGTATAAAGCAAGCTGCGACGGCCTCTTTGCAACTAATAAGCGGATTGACTTGTGGTCAGTGAAAATACCGCACGTTAACAATGCAAACGCGACAATGCACTTGCCAGCGTGCAGGTCACTATCTTTGACATGTAATTACATTATATACCTTGAAAATGGTTTGTTAATGTTAACTTCTTCGTTTAACAAAATCAGAACAAATTCTCGACATCAAAGGAATGCCTACAATATTTTTATGGCCAAAAGACTACGGTTTATGCAAGGTGTTAAACAATAATGTTAAAATTTAAAAATAAGACGTGATTTTGTCTTTGTCACAGAAGACTTTTTGTCACAAGAGATGTGACATGTCATTTCGAAAAGTCTACGTCACCCAAAAGTGAGACGTGATGGAGACTTTCCAGTTCCGTTACAAATAAGGAAAAGGTTTAATTAATAATTGAACCACTCCTCCACCTTTCATTTGACGTATTATTGAAAATAATGCATTTTTGGAAAAGTTTTTCTAAAGCAGAACACCGTATAATTCCATATAATGGTATAATTCCATGTTCACTTGTTAGCACTCAATTTAAATACAATATTGTTATTTAGGAGCAATTCGCTTCGGAAGAAAGGTGATTGCATTCATGTAGAACTTGTGACTACCCCAACTAACCACAATTTGGTGTAAGATGGAATGTTACGCAATAATTGTTAAAAAAGTTATAAACATTTTGTTAGCGCAGCCACTCAAAGTATCAATTTCCTCCAGTCGGTGCTCTACATAGTATTGTCATTTGGGGGCCTTTCACCACTGATCGGAATTAAGAAGTAAAGTCCCTATAATTCACCTACAATTTTTTTTTTTAGGAGAGTAATATATTTTTGAGTAAATACTACTACCACTAATTACCTTCAATTTGATATATGACGAAAACTTATAGATCAATTTTTGTAAAAGTAGCTATAATAACTTCCTCACATAGTCGAAACAAACTATTGTGATTTAGTTCAAATCTACGTCGACTTCTGTGAAGATAACATCTCATAAGTTCACTTCATATTTTCTTGCATCCACACACAGAAAAGTGACTATTTGGAACGAGAAAACATAATTTCTTGAATTTATTTACTAGAGTCAAAAGCATATTTACTTGGATGTAGAAAGTTAGGTATAATATACAAGAAATGCCACATACTCAATCTAAGTAAAATAATTTCTCAGATAAATGCTGTCGACAAATAAATTTTTTCTTTATAAGAACCAATATTGTATTGAAAGACGTAATTGAATTTTTCGTCCCAAAAATGTCAATTTCTCCAACGAAGTAATAGTAAATCCATCCAAGTACGTAGTTACTTGATCCAAGAAAATATAAGACATTTAATATAAGTAAGTATTGTTTACTGAATGAAAACCCACCAATTATTTAAGTGATTCTCACTTCTTTCAAGTAATCTCTTTCTCTGGAATAAATATGCGCATCGTGATTTTGTCAAGGCTCGCGCGCCCGCGCGTATTGCTGGCGCGGAACCTCGTAAGGAGCGGAACCTCGTACGCAAACAACAACGAAGTACCCGTAGGGGATGTGCCTTGAGGTTGTGATTAGTGTACATTGTGTACAATAAACGTTTCAACACGGAATAATTTGATGTAAGGCACGCAACAGGTTAGAACGAGTAAGTAAATATAACATACCTATCTTGTTAATTAGCAATAGAAAACGTATTTGTGCCAAATCTTTAAAATTCTTACATTAAGTAGCTACAAATATTTACCGGGAATAAAAATCTACACTTAATTGAAGACTGTTTACTTCCTTCACCAGAGTAACAACTTTCTAAATCTAGTAATTATTCCAAGAAATAAAATGTCTTGGTTGAAGTCAATAATCTCTCGCGTATATACGAACCTACCAACTACTTCATCCAAGTAATTCTCTTTTCGTTCGAGAGATCACTTTTCTGTGTGCAGTATAGTTCTACAGTTCTAGATACGTTTTAACAATAGTTATGTTTCTTTACGTATTTTAATGCTAACTTCGCAATGCATATGTTAGCATCTCACAGAATTCTGACAGTTCTATGTTCCACGAAATTATACCGGGTGACCCACGGCATAGGTACCCCCGTTTATTTTTTTTTGTTATAAACTTCGACGAATGAAATTTGGGAAAGTGTTAATAGACAAATAATGCCATTCTTTGGGATACTCTTGAGGTTAATATGACTTCCGGTTTTTCCGGAAGTGACGTCATCATTGAATTTTTAAATGGCACCCTATATTCTTTGTGTGATATTTTCAATCACGATGATATTCTGAACACAAAAATATATCGATCGTCAATTTTTATCACCAAGGCAACGCAAAAATACCTTTTTTGTGTATTAATCTAGGTGGCTATGAATTGGTGAAATTAGTCGAAAATTGTCAAATAAACACTAACTAAGTCGATTTTGGCCGACGTTGCATTACTGGCGCCCTCCAGCGTGATTTAATTGGTTTTTGGCTAGTGAGTCATTTTTCTCACGGGTACCCAATAGCCACACTATGATTATTCGATAGAAAACATCTTTCCGGTGACAATGATACCAAATACTTCTTATTTTGTTGAAATTCTTAGCGTACAAATGTTAGAAGCAAGGAAATCTCAAAATATATTGACCTAATGATCTAAGTCAGCGTACAAGTCAAAATCACTCAATGGACTACTCGAAGGAAGTAGGTACTCTGGTTATTCGAGGAAAGACATTTTTCCGACACATTGATACCAAATTGTTGATGTTTTGCTGATAATCGTAGCGTGAAAATGACATTTACGGGTTCTTCCTTCTAGTAGTCCATTGAGTGACTTTGACTTGTACGCTGACTTAGATCATTAGGTGAATATTTTTTCGATTTGCTTGCTTCTAAGGACATTTGTACGCTAAGAATTTCAACAAAATATAAAGTATTTGGTATCATTGTAATCGGAAAGATGTTTTCTATCGAATAATCAGGGGTACCCGTGAAAATAATGACTCACTGGCCAAAAACCAATTAAATCACGCTAAAGGGCGCCAGTAATGCAATGTCGGCCGAAATCGATTTAGTTAGTGTTTATTAGACAATTTTCGACCATTTTCACCAGTTCCTAGCCACCTAGATTTATACACAAAAAGTTATTTTTGCGTTGCCTTGGTGATAAAAATTGACGATCGTAATGTTTTTGTGTTCAGAATGTCATCCGGATTGAAAATATCACACACAGAATATAGGGTGCCATTTAAAATTTCAATGATGACGTCATTTCCGGAAAGACCGGAAGTCCAAAAACCTCAAGAGTATCCCAAAGAATGGCATTTTTTGTCTATTAACACTTTCCCAAATTTCATTCGTCCAGCCTTATAAACAAAAAAAATAACCGGAAAAATAACAAACTACGATACAAACACGGGTCCCTGAATAATCATTAAAAGTTATACACAATTTTTTTCAAGAAATTGGTGAACTACTAGTATTTAGAGGACGGTCCTAGGCTTCCAGAATTTTTATGATATAGATTCATAGCTGGAAATTAAAATGCACAAGAGTTCTGGCCCTTACGAATCCCTAAACAATTAAAAAATTATAAACAATTTTTTTTTTCATGAAATCGATGAAATGCTGATACTTAGGGGACAATTCTGGGTTCCCAGAATTTATATATGTATCTAAATATCAGCATGTCACCTATTTCTTGAAAAACAAAATTGTTAATAATTTTTAATAATTCTTTAGGAACTGGTAGGATTCAGAACTTTGTGGTATCTTAATTTGCATCACGAGGACGATCTGAGAATTCTGCCAGGACTGTATTCTAAGTATCAGCATCTCATCGATTTCTTAAAAACAAAATTGTTTTTGATTTTTAATAATTAATTACGGACTCGTAGGACCCAGAACTTTTTGATATCTTAAATTGGATCACTAGAACTACCATATATGTATAAATTCTGAGAGCCCAGAAATGTCTTCTAAGTATCAGCATCTCACCAATTTCATGAAAAAGTTTAATAAGGCTCAGAACTCTTGTGCATTTTAATTTCCAGCTAAAAATCTATCTCATAGAAATTCTGGAAGCCTAGAACCGTCCTCTAAATATATCATCATTTCACCTATTTCACCCATTGCGAAGTTTGCATCTCATTTCTTGAAAACGCATTAAAATAGGAAAATAAACAGAAGTATTGTAAAAACCTATCTAGAACTGTAGAACTATATTTGATACAAGTAAATATGAACTCAACTTATAAGATGCTATTTGAGATGCTAACTTCACAGATGTTCCACGTCGGGTTTATTTTGCCTTAAATTATCCTCACCTGGATTAATTCTCATTCGTTTCCGAATGAATTTGTTCATTATGTTGACTTAAACTGGAGAGAAATAATTTTGTAGGCAAAAATAATCTCGACTCTTAACTAAAGTCGTTCCGGCCACTAAGTAAGTTCTCTACTAATTAGCGGTAAAAGTCGTCGAGGTCCCTAGTGGCGGCGCGGAAAGCCAAGGATTTTTTATTATTGAGCACAATGGGAACCGCGGGGACGCACAATCGCTGAAGTTAAGGAGCTTTTCTTTTACGACGGAAGCTTCTGGTCGGATTCGTGATCAGCTAACAATATTCGATAAACCGATTATTGCTCTGGGTCGGCAGGGCATCGAAGGATAACGGCGGAATTTCAAGAGTCCTTAAGGATTGCGAAATGTACTATATTCCCAGTCAATTTCAACGGTATTACGGCTTGGTATATGTTGATTTTTCTCTTTTGGTTTCTTTTGTGTCGGTTACATTTTAGGTACATGTACAGTTAAATAGGTACATTTTTGTGAACGAATTATTGTAGAAATACACTGATTAGTATAAAACTAACATATGTTCGTTGATCACCCGTTGCTTATATAATATTTATTTACCACCCTCGCACAGAGATTCATTTGCAACTTTTAGGTGAACAAAATTATTTTTTTGTTTTAGATGAACTTAAAATAATAGTTTGGTAACTAGAAAAAAAGTGAAAAAAATCTATACCTTAAGGGGTTGTTTTTAGGGGGTTGAAACGCTAAATGTTCGTTTAATAATTTGATTTCATCTAAATGTGATAGTATTATACCCACAAAGACATTATAAATAGCAGATAAAATTTTAAGTGTCAATAGGGTTGTGTTTGAGGGGGTTGAAAAATAAAGTATAATTAAAAATTCTGAAACTTTGCAAATGTGTTATTACAACTGGGAACTCGTTAAAAATATGTCTTTAAAATCATTTGATAATCGGGTGGTTTTGGAGGGGGTTGATTAATAAAGTATGTTTCTTGTATACTGCGGTGGATCAGAGATAATATACTAAAGAAAGTTGTAAAGAAGTAATTTCATATAATGAGCTTTTTATATACATATATGAAGTGACACCGATATTATTGTTATTATGTTTCTGTATCAACATGTATTTTATATATAGATAACTAGATATTAACACTGTACATTATAACATTTGATCTCCAACAAAAATTATGAAATTTTATAATAGGTACTATATTATTCCAGAGACCTCGGTACTAAAAATGATATGAAAACACAATTAGCAGTGCGTTAGTTTTTTTTGTTGTAAATAAGATAATATTATACCTATCTGCAAAAACAAGAGAAATATTTTTGTAAATCAATTAACAACAGCGAATAGAACAAGGTAGCTGGACAAAAGTATTTTATTTTGCGCTTTGATTATTTATTGATTATAGTAAATACTTGCTCAATTATGACAAAAACAACAAAATCTCCTTGACATTAAATATAAAATATAAAAATTAAAAACCTGAGGAATATGCATAATTTATAATCAATAATAATAAATAAATAAAACATTATTCGAAAAGAAAACTGTATTAGCTTTAATATTACAGAATTTATATATGAAAAATATCTTATTCAAAAAACAACTCAACAGTACTAAATAAAAATGCAATTATAAATTAACTTTGGAACAAACACAATGAAACTACTTGTAACTCTGTGACTGATATAATCCAGTAGACAACCATTTAGTTCTTCTTTCCTATGTTTTCGCCATTCTTCAAAAAACTCCAATTTTAAAATCGAGTAGACACGTTCTGAAAAAAAAATCAATGCAGCAAAAGTGTGGCAAAATGTGGTATTCAAATTTATATCATTTAAAAGATAAATGTTTAATCTATATTATATAAAAAATATATAATGTATAAACGTGGATAAAAAAAATTGTATTCGACGAAAGTTTACAAATATAAAATTAGCATGTACTTTCGATCATCTTTTCAACATAATTATTACACCACATAGTCTGTTAATAGAATCTAATTTGGAGTGAATTAAGAAAATACTAAAGTAAAATTCATCACAGTACAAATTAAATTATCAACCACAAGTGTTAGGGTGTACTATCGAAAACACTGGGAAAATGCAACTAAACCGGTTATGAATGCGCTACCTTATCACGCGTCTATAACTCTCTATAACTCCTCAATGTGGAATTTTTTTCACACTTATTACCTAAAATTGTCACCTCGGGAGGTTTGTTTATAACATGTGCCTATTAATTAACCGACTCTTAGAAAAGACTTTTATTCACCTAGATTATTATAGGCGATTCACTGTGCTAGATATGTGTAGTGCTTCCAATCCGGGATTGCTTCTTCAGAACCGGGATTACGGTGCTAGAAATTTTCAATCCCGGGATCCCGGTGCCAGCACCGGGAAAAACGATGTATAAAAAAAATGAAAATAAGTAGATATTTTAAATACGGATTTTATTTTTAAAATATAAATAAGTGAATGGAACAATATACAGTGTACATAATACTGTAATATACATAAAAAGTAAAAAAAAATATGGCTACAATATTAAATAATATTATTATTTTCTGCCTTAAAATGAGATCTTAGAAAACTCAAAATATTCAATGTTTCATCGTTGAGCGATGACCTAATTTTAGTCACTATCTTAGCTAAGGTGACCAGATTTTTATTGTAGATAACTGGGACAGTACCGGGGCGGAGCGGGGGGTAGTAATTAAACCAAACGTCTTTTCCAAAGATCGTACTCGAAAATAGACAAATTCTAGGATTTTGATAAACACAAAACTTATTCTTAGTATGTTTTTTGTTGTTTGGTTGGTTACACAGATTTTTCTTTATTTTAAGCAACATCATCACATACTCCTTAAAATTGTTGTGCTTGTGATCAAATCATATTTGTTTAAACTAAACATAAGTACTTCATTGAATATTCGACATTATTTGCATAGTGATTAATTGTTTTCCATTTTTATTTTAAATAAACAAATATCATTTGATACAAGAAAAAGTTTATTCCATTATCGTTTATTATAGGGATTAAAGTTGTATATATTAACTCTTTCCTACATAAATTCAATATATCAGTCAATATTCCAATAGTCCTTTGCACAAATAAATATTGTAAAGAAATTTTTATATTTTTTAAAAACATTCTTATTAACTACTAAATATAGTAGGAAAGATGAATTATCTTCTTATGGTTAATAAATAAATCTTAAGGTAAAAAAGTAACAAACATATGTTCTAATCTCACGACCCTGTACAGTACAACAAGATATGCCAAGTTTCAGGTGCAGTTTTGAGAAAAATACGCTGACTGGCACAATTAAAGGAACGCTTATTTTGCTAAACTTTTGTGATGATGACCGGTTTTCATTATTTTTCAATGCATATTAAAGAAATTCAATAAAGAAATTCATTGAATTTCTTAGAGATTAGCACATACTATTGTAAATTTTGAAAAACAGACGATAATGACGTTTTTGATCTGCTTTCGATACACGCTTTGAAAAACTGCGGAGCATAAGCAAGTTTTAAAGTACTCTGTTACAAAGACATCCATATTCTGAACATTTTGTTTTTGGTTCATTCCAATATATGAATTTTGTAGAAGATAAACAATTTCAAATAAAACTTAGCTATTTAAATTTACCCTTAAACCTTGCAGCAAATCTGACTTGATTATGAGTGAAATATAAAATCTTGCATAAAACTGTGTATATTCTACAAACATTCAGATATTGTGATGAATTAGAAAACAAGATGTTGAGAATTGATATGGTTTTGTAAGAGAGTACCTAGTTGTCTCACAGGATGTCTCAAACATGACCAAAAACACAACTTTTGATCTCCCAGTATTAATAATCATCTGGAACATCTTATTTTCTTTAATTATCAAAGTATATTATGTATCATAAATTTGATAAATTTCCTTACATGTCTCGAAAAAAATAATGAAAATCGGTCAAAGTCTACAAAAGTTATTGAATATCAAAGTTTAGCTAACTTAGTTTAAGCCGGTCAGTCGACATATCAAATGTTGATAGTTCTTTTACGTCCTGTCTCGTTCTTTCTCACTTTCTGCCGGCACCAAAATTCACTGAACCAAATATAAACTACTAGGTCGAAGAGCACACATCCTAGCACTGGATAGTTTATGCCCTACTTAATGGCATTAACCATTAATTTAGTATTCCTTTCTCTTAGCTTGTTTGTAAAAATAATGTTTTGATTTTCTATTAAAAATCTATCAGCACCGTAATCCCGGTATTCAGACTAATCTTAGCACCGGGATTACGGTACCAGAAAAGTCCGGGAATACCGGGATCCCGGGATTGGATGCACTAGATATGTGTCAGTAGAACTATTTCTCGGAATGTTATGATGTCATTACCTCTATTGTAGCTTAAATAACGTATCAAGTTGTACGGCAGATGAATCTTGCTCACTAGGCTGAAAGGGTCGGGTTTAGTATTAGATTTTATGCTAGAATCGCGTTGTTGTTCTGTCTGTCAAAAGCCTCAGTTTATGAAATGTTTACATTCTTATCTCATTTTTTTTAATTATGTTAATTTTACGAAGAGAGAAACCCTATCAGTTGTCATTTATCCGGCAATTCATAAAATTTGATTGGCCTTCGACAAAATTGAGACTAACTACATAAAATGTTGGTTCGTCATAACCTCATAATCTCATAGATTTTTCTACTAAATTTACTTACTTTTGAAGATAAATAATAAGCGGAAGACTAATTCTCCAAACTTCCTAAAGACATACAATACTCCCTCATAGTTAATTACGGTAAGATAACTAGGGTAGCTTTATAATGGAAGCAGCGAGCTCTAAAAACAATAACCGTTCATACCTAATGGCGAACTTCTTTAATTTTCTAATGCAAATACCGACTTCGGTTCAGCGCAGCAGTGCGAGAACTTCAACAGATTTAATTTGGCCCATTCCACCGCCAATCGACAAAAATCCGGAACATGTAGGCGGCCTTTCGAGTGGGGTATAATGAAAAGTGTTGATTGCTGGAAATTATGCTGAATATTCAATTAAATTCTAATTAAGGGCGTGAATCGGGAGGGACATACACACCGACCGGAGCAATCCCGCTCGCTGCCTGCTGCTCATTTCGTCTACCCTGCTTAAGTGTGAGCTGCAGATTTAATTAAATCAGGCGGCAGGTCGATGAATTACAGTAGGAACGACGTGTCAGAAGAACGATTCTGACACGACTTGACCGTGGAATTGAACAGCCATCGTGCAAAATTTACTAGCACATAAAATCAATATTGGATGGGAGGTTTGTTAGAGAGATTATAATCACCTGTACTGAAAAAAATTTGGATGTGAATTTACAGTAGGAATAGTAGATTTTTTTTGCCCTGCGAGAATCAGTGTAATTTTACATCTCAATTGTATTTTTACATTGTCATTGTATATTTACACTGTGATTTTACAAGAATTTGGCTGAAATATTACACCGATTTTAATGTAATTTTTAGTGATATATGCGGGGCGTAATACTTGAACATCAATTCAAAAGTAATTTTAAGTGAAATATGAGATAATGCGTAATAATTTTACATCTATTTCAGTGTAATATTCAATGAAATATGCAGTATTTTTTATTTGGATAATTTTATTCTGATCTTGAGTAGATATTAACATTATCTATCATATAATACAAAAAAAACAATGACATCATGCACACAGTCAAACGTTACAATAGTACAAACGGTCAGACAAAATGGTATAGATAAAATTACTTGTAAAAAATAAATATGTAGACGTACATACAAGTATAAAATAGTTTGAGGGACATAAAAATACATTAAAACTACAGAGAAGCAATTAATAAATACTTAGCGTACGCAAATACTTAAACATAGAAAACACACGGATAAATATATCAATGCACTTCGGTCAACCATGAACACATATACTCGTTCACTCTTTTTCTGACAAACACACTTGGCGCAAGATGTTCCGCATCTGTATCTGTAAGAACAAGGAAACATATTAGACAGACACAAAAAAGTTAACCTAAAAAGAAGATTGCACATTATCTTTCTGTTGGTATAAAACTCTTCAATCTTAAAGCAAATTTTCACAACGGAACGTAGAAGACTGTACTTACAGCTTTCATCCAGGTATGGCGTTAACGTTAAGACATCAATTTCTAATGGCTAATTGTCGTCGTTGGTGATCTACAAAGGCAATACATTTGTTCTGCAGTGTGACATGGTATTTTAACCTACACCTACATGGTATCAAGATAAGTTTTAGTTCACTGTATCATTGTTACTTACCGGAGACAACGCGCCCGACTACATTTTGCACTCGATGGTGTGCGTGCCGGCGTTCGTTTGCAAAACAGCTGATCAAACGTAGCGCATGCGTCTGGGCATTACAATATCAACAAACCCGCTATTATAATAGTAAAATCACAACATACGTTGTAATTTTACGAATTTAAGGTATATTTCCATTGTATTTTTACTAAAAGATCATTGTAATTGAAATAAAGCAGCAATATCGCTGTAATAGTACACTGACTGGTAAAAATAATTGGAATTACGTGCAATTTTTATACTTACCACATTTCTATTGTAATTTTCACAATGATTTATGTGTAATTTTACAGCCATTTTTCTCAGTGTGGGAATATCAATTGTGTGACCTAGATTGAGACTATGTCTTTTCGATGTCAGGTTTAAAAAATCTGATGTGGCCAGGCAAATGACTTTATCATACTATATATAAAATTAATAGTTTACCTGCGTGAGATTCTATTTGATCGAGATTGGTCGTGTCTGCATTAAAATAAAAGTAGTAGAACTAGACAGATATGTCGATTAAAGCTGCGTTCGGATATTGTACTCCGTTGACACCGGGTACACCGTCCAAATGACACTTACGTGTTATTGGGTGTAAAACTGTAACGGTGTACAATATCCGTACGCAGCTTATATTGACAGTAGGTATTATCAAAACATCAGCGTTTGACACTACCTACTGTCATTATAATCAAATTATCTGACATATCCTGGCTAGTAGTTTTAATGCAGTACGACCGATCTCGATGAAATAGAAGCAGCTAAACTATTGATTGTACCAAAAATTGTCGACAAACTATTTCGACGATTTTCCAGAAATGGCGGCTTATTTGCAAAATCTTTCAAAAATGCTAAGACTAAACCTCAGTTCCTTTGGACCCTTTTCAACAGAAAGCTTTTCAGCTCTAAGTTTGGTCATGAAACTTCTAAATATGAAGTTTCGTCCCGATTCCTTTAGTAGGTAGTTTCTCCGGAATCGTCGCCACAAAAAACGGGTGCACGCACACACAGACATTTTTGGTACCTTGGTCAAAAATGTTCAGGGGACCCAAAAAGGCATATTTCCGCTAAAAACTCAAATTTTTTTTTTGGCACGATTACAATACTTTACATGCTACGTGTGATAAAGTAAAGAATAATGTTAGGATTTGTAATTAGCTATACATTGTGTAGCATTATGGTTTCGATAAGATGACCAACATTGCTTTAAATATTTCGGAAAATCTAAACTTCCACACTTTTTCAATTCCAGAATTTTCAAGACGCGGCCTATATTAATTTCAGGCAGAAATGTTATCGAGGATGCGGCGTATTAAAAATCCTTGAAAAGCCGCTAAGTTTCCCGGGTAAAGATTATTTTGTGGCCGTCGCCAAATTAGGGACACAAAAGGACGCTGCGGCTCATAACTCACTGTCAAAAAGGCATTCATTATTCCTCTCCCCTAGCTACTTCTCCATCTTATTCAGCGGTCTGCCTGATAAATTTACGATCTACACCGTCGTTAACTAGCACCGTAGCATCCGTGAACTAATTAGGGGACATTAATTTTTCAAATAAATGCTAAATTCCGAGGTGCCTGCACTGTCAGCGGAGAATATTTTCGGCAAATTGTTATTAGAATATTTTGGAGTTATTAATTTAGGATAAAATTACACCAAGTTGAATCAGTTCAATTAATTAATTTTTTATTTTGTCAGAGATTATTTTTTCCTGATGAATAATTGTCTCCTGAGGTACAACTACTTGTCTTTAAAGTATTGTTCACCAGACTGGCCCTAAAATATTCTACAGACTGTCAAACAGGATCAATCTTGTCCTACATGCATGGAAATGTTAACAAGTTTGCACTTTAAGACCCAGTTCTACCTCCCCTGAAACGCGTTTTCAAATAAAAACATTATTTATTGTTCGAAGTTTATGAAACTTTCAGTGTAAATTCTTAGATAAATGACGAGTTGGGTTGGATGAAAAATATTTTTTTGGAACGATAATAATTAATTTTACTTCTATATCTTTTGGCTTTTTTTCAAATATCTAGCCCAACTCATGATACAAAAATAATTTTTTTATTCAAGTAAAGGGTGTTTTTTAGAGGCGGAGAACTTTAAATTGAAATCAAACATACATTTTTATATTTATATTAATGAATTGTTTTTTATTTCAAAGATAATTGTTTGGCATTAACATTTAAATATGATTTCGGGCATGTGGCTCCCACTACTGGTGTGTACAGCCGAAGAAAAAAAGATCTTTACATGAGCGCGGCAAGCCTACACCAAGCGTAGGTCGGAGATTGTCGGTCGTCGTATACCTATACCTGCTAGTCATAAAACCGAAGGGTCACCTCTGTTTCATTTCATTTTAACTTTTCTCTATATAGATGGCTTGAATATGAGTTTCGTATTTATATAATACATTTTCGATATTCGGAACGAGCGAAACTGCCGCTCGTAGCTAAAGCTGGTTTCGTAAAGCTTGATTCGTTAATTACTTCGTCGCAGACCGAGATAATATACTTATATCTCAAAATGCTTTATATTTATTTAATTTAAGTTATGGTAAGTAATTGAAAAATAGCAACTCCGTAAACTACAAAAAAATCACTTAGATGGATATTATATATTTTATTTATGCATATAATTATGTATACAACAAAAATAATATAAATATAACATGAGAATAGTATAGATAAAAATAATAGATAGATATATAACAGTAAAATATAATATATCTAATAACATAACATAAATATATGTAATAACATAAAAACAAACATTTAATAATATAGTAATAACATAAGCGTGTATTAAATAAGAAAAGTGTTCTTGTAGGTTGGAGGTTGATATAAATTTGGAGGAGTGCTTTTATTTCATATCTTGTTGAGGTTGTTATGACCCTGCTGTTTTAGGAAATGATACATTTATGACTATCTTAACACAGAACATATGTATCGTCAATTTGTTGCACTAAGGAAACAACCAAATCATTTGTTGTTGTATCAGCCAAAATCGATTTACTTGTGGTTGTCTAATAAATTTACGCTTTTTAATCAAATAGAAAGAAAAACAAACACAGTACTATTTGAACCATTTAAAAACATGTAGGGTCGCTACAAGCTGCAAGTTAAAAACTATTAAATAAATGAATTTTTAATTATATTGGCTACTAATTTGAATAAATAAAAATGTATCAATTTTCTTTCCTAAAAATTAGAGACAATTTATTATGTCTTTCTATGAAAAATTGAATGAAATCGCACAGCAAGAATAAAAATATTTGCTTTTGGCGACTGACCAATTTAGGTATGTAAATATGACAGAATCCCTATAAATGCATAACCAAAAATAGCACAATTTTGGATTTATATATTTTCCAACCGTTCGTTGTTGAGTTTGCAGTCGGAAAATATTCAAATCCAAGATTTCAATATTTTGGTCGAGCTGCTGTAGAGTTCCATATTGTCATATTTCCATACTTTATGTGCTGGTTGTAAAGTTATATTATTATTGAATATTGTTAATATCTACTATTATATTAAATTGTACCATTTACCATCACTGAGCTTTAATTTGAAAATTATCTCGTAAAAATGATCAAATATATTATGTATGATATACTTATGTATTATGCAAAGACATCCATCAACCCACAACAACGGTTTCTGGTTGTCGAACGTATTGCATAAAATATTAGTTTTAGGTCGCACTACATTTTTATCATGTTTTATTTTAAATTACATATAATTTTTAAATTGCAATTTAATTAAACTAATGGACATATTTAACGACCTTTTAGCTGCTCATTATAATTTATAGAGGTTTAGACTGTATTCCACATTTATTTACATAAGTGTTTAAAATATATTATATACGGAATATTCACAATTAGTATGTCCCACATTTTTTCCCGCAAAAAATATTTTTAGAAACTAAATGTAATTCATAGTAAAACTTTTCATATGGACCTAATGTTTTTCCAAATCCTTAAAAAGTTACAACAGACTTGAAATATTAGCAAAATAAATTGTTGATAGGGCATTGTAACTCTTCGAAATTGTGTGTCGATGGCACGAAGTCACAACGTTATGTGATACATATTTTCAATATTTGCCTAATTTGCCTATTCCAGCAAAAAAGTCAATTAAGGAAGAAAAGGCGACCCAAAGTGTAATAAAAATATTTACCTTTGTGGTTGATTGTGGTAGGTCGGCCGCAATACAAAATGTTATACAAGGAACATGTGGACTTGAAACTTTTGCAATACGGCGAAACGATTGAGTAACATAAATATAAGTAGATTGAAATTTAAATAATTTTAATTTTATAATATTTTCAAAGTTATCAACATATCCTTCTGATGTGATGGGATGCTATTATAGAACGTCAAAATATAATTTTAATAAACACAAAAATAACAAAATTTTTATAATTAAACTAAAATGCCAAACAACACTAGTATCGGTTCTAAAGGGCATATCTGCAGCAAAGTAGAAACCGGGACAAATAAGATTTTCAAATAAATGCAAAAATGTAGAAATCTTTTAAAAATTAATTACGCCGGCTATAATGATCGGTTTTGTGTTTTAGA
The DNA here is from genome assembly GCA_963966075.1 of Aphodius sticticus. Classification (NCBI taxonomy): domain Eukaryota; kingdom Metazoa; phylum Arthropoda; class Insecta; order Coleoptera; family Scarabaeidae; genus Aphodius; species Aphodius sticticus. The sequence goes on from OZ014509.1 coordinate 62,889,866, forward strand.
CATACGCCGGCTGGCGGCGCCCTGATGATCAAGGACTTCAAAATGTGCTTTACACAATATTCAACAAATTTATAGATACGACCTTTAGAACTATAACGGCAGTATACCGACTGAAATTGTCGGTATACCTACTTACAATAAGAATTAATTTACTGTGTATTTTAAAATACATTAAATATTACAACGCACTTTTGTCAGGTTCGGATATCGGAAACATATATAAATAGACGAAATTCGATTTCATTCCATACATACAGAAAAATAAAACGAAACGAAACAAAAGTGACCCTTTGGTTTTATGACTTTAGCAGGTAGGTATCCGACGACCGACGACCGACAATCTCCGACCTACGTTTGGTGTACGCAAGCTGCGAGCATGTTAAAATCTTATTTTCTTCGGTTGTACATGGCGTAATCTAGAGGTCCAATTTTCACATTCCCTTTGCAGTACTTCAGGCTGTATTTCGGCAATCACGAGTCGAATGTTGGCTTCCAAGTTCTCAAGTGTTTCGGGTTTATCGGCATAGACATGTGATTTTACATATCCCCAAAGAAAATAATCTACTGGCGTCAAGTCGCCGTTAATAAATTTTAGAGGAGAAAACTTTAATTTGGCAACACTGTTCTCTGCAAGAGCCAATGTGACAGTTCTAGGCAATTCATTATGACTGACGCCAGAGCAACGTTTCGATAATTGTTAAAATTTTTTTTTGTTCAGTGATAAAGCACACTTTTGGATAAATGGTTACGTGAACAAACAGAATTTTCCAACTTGGGGCGATTAGAATCCACGTGCTATTGTCGAAGTACCATTAAATCCACAAAAACTGACCATTTGGTGCGCATTATGGGCTGGTGGAATCATTGGTCCTTATGTGAAAGTTTTTGGGATTTATTGGTGTTTCGACAATAGCTCGTGAATTCTCATCGCTCCAAATTGGGAAATTCTGTTTGTTCACGTAACCATTTAACCAAAAGTGTGCTTCATCGCTTAACAAAAAAAAATTGAACAATTTTCGAAATGTTGCTCTGGCGTCAGTCTATTCAAAATGAATTGCCGAGAACTATCACATTGGCTCTGTCACTGTGTTGCCAAATTAAAGTTTTCGCCTCTAAAATTTATTAATGGCGACATGACGCCAGTAGATTATTTTCTTTGGGGATATGTAAAGTCACATGTCTATGTCGATAAACCCGAAACATTTGAGTACTTGGAAGCCAACATTTGACTCGTGATTGCCGAAATACAGCCTGAAGTAATAATAATAATATTTATTTGCCGTAAGATCTCAGAAAGACATAGACAATGGTCATAGAAAATACAAGATATAAAGAAATACAAAATCTTAAACACTAACAATACTCGTTAAAAATCATATCATTCATTCCATTCCAGTCGTGCGCCAAACATAAATAATATAATTACGCCGCAATACTGCAGAAAGCGATCACACTAAACATCTCAAATTAGGCGACTCTCGGAGCATTCACAAATTCATCAACAGAATAGTATGAGTGGGCAAGTAGATGGCGCTTTACCCGCGCTCGAAATAACTTAAAACTGGTCTCGCTCAGTATTTGAGAGGGTAAGGCATTGTAGGTTTTGATCATCATGTATTGTGGGCCCCTCTCAAAGACCGACGAGGTATGACGAGGCACCGCAAGGCGTGAGGCGTTACGGGTGTGCATAGACCGCGATATCTCACCGTTGCTATTGAAGGAGTGCAAACTTTGTTTACAATATGTAACCAGGTGATAAATATACAGGGATGGAAGCGCTAAAATACCCAATGACTTAAAAAGCGGTCTGCATGGTTCCCTGTAGCCCTTGTGCAGCATACACCGCAAGAACCTTTTTTGTAGACGAAACAGCATGGCCAGTTGGGACGAGGACCCCCACAAAATGATTCCATAGGACAAGACTGACTCTACGCAAGCGAAGTAGTAACTCTTCAGAACACTCAACTCCACAACACTCCTGAGTTTGAGCACGGCGTAGTAAATTCGGGACAACTTCGAATGAGTGTAAGATATGTGTTTGTCCCACCGCAAATCCCTCTGTAGAAAAACCCCCAAAAACTTAACGGAGTCACTCAATGGTACAGACCCATAGTGAGCTCTCACCAGAACCGATCGACTAGGAACGTCCATTGCAAACTGGACAAGGGCCGTCTTGTCAGAATTCAAAATTACAATTGGATCTGCACCATCGATTCATATTCACCACCGCCTCGGTCGCAAGTGACGAAACACCACTCATCTGCGGATGGTGAACGACGTGTGTAGTATCGTCGGCAAATTGATACAGATCTCCAGTATTGAGATGCTCACACAGATCGTTGGTGTAAACCAGAAAGAGCAAAGGGCCCAAGATTGAACCCTGTGGGACGCCCGCCCTCAGAATGCAAGAAACCGCGTTTGGAGTACCGTTTACGCATACCGTCTGCTGCCTATTCTCCAGGTATGACCCCAAAAGATCCAACGCAACGCCCCGCACTCCAGAAGACCGCAACTTCGCCAACAGAATCGCGTGGTTCACAGTGTCGAATGCCCTGGAAAGATCAAAGTATATTGTCACCACGCAATGACGCTGGTCCAGATAGGACAGCGTTTTGGACATGGCCTCAAAAAGCGCCGGCTCACATGAAGACCCGGGCAAAAATCCAAACTGACTGGCCGATATTATACCGTGCTGCGAAAAAAACGAATGTAATCTATCATATAAAATTCTCTCAAATACCTTTGAGAACGCAGGCAAAATGGAAAGGGTATGTGAAAATTGGACTTCTAGATTACGCCATGTACGCACCAGTCGTGGGAGCCACATGCCCGAAATCATATTTAAATGTTAATGCCAAACAATTATCTTTGAAATAAAAAACAATTCATTACTATAAATATAAAAATCTGTGTTTAATTTCAATTTAAAGTTCTCCGCCTCTAAAAAAACACCCTATACAACTTTAACCCAAACATTATAATTTCGATAATAAAGCGAAATTGCCAGAAATTTATTTATTTGCCCATATTACGGCTACCCGGTGTAGACAGCAGACGTCAGCAGCGTTAAACACCGTTTATAACTGGTGACTACGGATTGACGTTGGTGGGGAGCAGACTGACCACTCCCAGCAAAAGAAAACAACGCAACCAAATATTTAATTCGGAGTTGCGATGTTTTTAGAACGGAGCCTTAAATTAAATAATAAATATTTTCGCAGTTTCTTGTTGTCTGTCAATGCTGTCTTTAAGGCGTAATAATTGTTGGTGTTTTTTAACATTTTGTTGATTTGTCGTTTTTGAGTTTTCAAGCAAACCGTATGTCTATTATATTCCATTTTTTCAAATCGGTCGGATTGAACATTAACCAAAGCATGTTTGATTCAATCATACGGTGATTTACACTTTACGTGCACATCCAAATAGCTCTTTAAAAAAAATCGCTCTAAGTAAATATCTCGAAAAGATAACTAATTGATCATACATTTGGGGTCAAATAGCTTGCAACTGATCTCTACTATAACGTGTTTAAAGGAATACGTTTAGGTAATAATAAACCTATATCGACTGTAACTCAAAATGTATTTTATCTGTTACCTATACCTTATAGATTTAGGCTGATGACGGTCTGAAAGGATAGAAACAAAAAAAGATATATAATGGTAAATCATATAAATGATGGTTTAGGTTTTCCCAAGTAAGCGGCATGAAATCGGCGATACCACTCGTGCCTGCAGCTTAGAAACTTAGAGGGTGCATCATATGTCTTCATTTGACTTATCGTACGCTCATAGCTTAAGCCAAGGAGTGTACAGCAATATCTTTCAGCATTAGGATTGGCACTATTAATGCCATACTACAAATATAATTTACTATTATTCCATTTCCTTAACATAATATTAATTTATTACCTTTTTCTCCGCCCTCTTTTTATCATGAGTGTTACAGGTTACTACAATCGAGACGCCCATGAAGAACAGACCCAAAACTACGACACTTCATATCGTAGCAATAAATGTACGTGAGTGACCTAATCGATTTAAAAAAAAATGCAATTGATATTTAATACACTACCATATCATATAGGTGGTAATTTAGTGCAAGACTTTATGTATTGTAATTGTCAGTAGCCATATTAAAATTTACGTAATCACCTATTGTATCCCAAAATAATGCTACCTACATTGTTCATTAATTTGTTATAACAATTCGCGAGTCCGTTTCTTCACCCGTGGACATCAGTGATGTGAACTGATGGCATCAAAAGGGTTATTTTAATGTTGGTGCCATCAGTTGGTGACAGCAGTTTGTTGTTGTTTTGCAAGGAATAAGAGCCAAATCTTCCTGGTTTTATCCAGTCCATGAGGACTTGAAAGAACGTGGAAAAATATATCTACCAAGTTACAGTAAATTTCGACACCTGTATCTCCGGATGAACAACATAATTTACGCTCTTTGCGTTTATGCTGAACGTTGACATTTTGTATTAAGAACAGAGAATAAGTGTAATTTAATAATTCGGAAAAGTCCATGATGCAAAGGTCGGTAAATATCGTAAAAGAAGTAATTAAAACGCCTCTTAACTTTGCAGAATTTATTAGTTTACTTTTGGTACCAGTTTTGGCTATGCTGCCTTCTTCAGCCAAAAATCTACAGAAAAATGAGATAAAAGGAATAAGCAAACACTCACGTCTATAAATAGGTAAAAACAGAGAAAAAACAGTACTATCTATAGACGTGATTGTTTGCTTATTCCTTTTATCTCATTTTTCTGTAGATGTTTGGCTGAAGAAGGCAGCATTGCCGAAACTGGTACCAAAAGTAAACTAATAAATTCTGCAAAGTTGAGAGGTGTTTTAATTACTTCTTTGACGGTAATTTAATAATATTAAATATAAGAAGAAAGATTAATAAAAAATCATTTTTGTTTTACAGTAAATTTTCATACCACAGTTACCAAGTTATTTAAAAAATAAGCAATTAACATTTGAATCTAGGCATCAAAATATTTCTTATATATTCATGGACTTAATTTGTCAATAAGTAATTTAATAAATGTAAATGTGACTATCCTGGCCAACAATGAATAAAATCGAACAAGTGAAACCTGTATCTTGTGCGCGTTTTTCCGTAGATTCTGAATCTGTAATCAGAAATTCTGAATTGCGTCTAGTTTTGACAAAAAGGAGCAGTTTTATCACTCATTTTCGCAAAAACTACATTCATTCGAAATTTCTGCTTCATATTCAGATTCTACAAATAGCATACTAGAAACAGTTTTCAGTTGTTCCATATTTTCAATGTTTGGCCGGGATAGACACTTAGCATAGTAGATTATTATGTTTTTGGCATAAAAATATATGTCAAATTCTCTAATATCTAGACTCAAAGGTATTATGTTTTTATAATAAATGCTATAATAAATTTATGTAGTGATTTATTTTTATGTTACTGCCTACATACTTTATTTTTCTTAAACTAAATACATACTAAGGGGGCGACCTTTTGAAAACTCGTCACTATCTTGAATAGAGCGAAGCCCAGCGAAGGCATATTTTTGTTGTTGATCAATAACCAAAAACACAATTCAAATAATACATCTTATTTCTTTGGATTCAGTTTTACGCCTTAACAATTCAAAACATAGTAAAATGGCAATTTTAGCAGTTTTTGATACTTTGAAAAGTCATAACTTCCGTACCGTTCCATATAGAAAAAAATCAATTACTCCAGCGTAATCGGCGTCAAAAACTGTACCAGAGACCAAAATCTCAATTGGGTGGGAGGTACTTTTGTTTTTAAAGAGCTATATATAGAAGAGGCTATAGAAGAGGCTTTAAATGCAACCTGAACAAAAATTTACATTTATGTGGCAAACGGTTTACGAGGAAAAAAAATGGAAAGACCAGCGGTAATATAAAAGTCCAAAAATCGGGTACCTTTTCTCATTGCTCTCGCGCTCATGTTTACACCGAGAGGCAAAAAATGTTGACATTCATACAACTTATGTAGAAATGATTCAGGAGTATAAGACACTTTATTTAGTTTTTTTTTTCTGTTCAGTAGTTTTAGAGTTATGCGCCCTCAAACACAGGTGTCAATATTATCGAAACGAGAGATGGCAGTTAGGGCGATTCTCTCGTGCGGGGTCACATATTGTGGTCGGGTGGGATCCGTAATATATGTAATACCATCAAAATTTAATAAAAAAAAATCAACAAGATTTGAAACAAAAATAAAAATGGGTGTGACAAAACCCACCCGACCAATCGTATTATTTTATTTCATCTGAATCCATCTTACTTGAGGATTAACCTTGTTTTGGCTATTGGCTGATAGTGTTTTCCGTAAAAATGGCATTTTCAAATTAAGAATATCGATACAAGCAATACAAGAATTGAGTTTTGTGCTTTAAGGTTGGCTTGTAGGGTTGTTTGGTTTTGTTTGTTTTATATTTCGTTATATATTTCTCTTGTAATACAACCTAATCAGTCATCAAGACTAAGGTGGTCCTTGTTTGGCTCAAGCAGTTTTTTCAAGCTGCAGCTTTTCAAATGGTTCTATGATCTGAAAACAAATCCAGTATTTTCTTTTCACAATTTTAAAATAGTTGTTAGTAGTCAATTGGGTTTTAATAAATAATAAAGGAATATTTTTCTATTCATTTTAATAAATTTGCCAACTACTACTTTAAAAAACTTATCAATACACTTTATAGAAGTTTTTAAACTGTTTGGACTATCTATCAGGTCTAATTAAATCTCATTACTCTCTTACATTTCCGAAAAAAGTATCTAGTCCCTACGGGATTTTAGTCAGTTTCTTGTTAAAAAACTAAAGAACAAAGTTAAATTTAATTTTTGATAAAATTGTTCAGCACAAATTCACGTTCGTGTTGAAGTTGAACAATGCACATACCTGTTATAAACCGACTTTTAGAATTTATAAATCACAGCAAATTCGCATTTTCCTACAAATATCCTTCGTCCACATTATCGACCGATCGCTCCTTTTTGTTCAACCCGGGAGTATTCAGTTCTTTCGGAGTGCCTCGTGAAATAAATGCCGGACATTAATCAGTGTTGAAAGGCCGGCATCTGCGAGTAGGGGTTGGCACACTTTGAATTACAAAACCAAACTGTTCCATTATTAATAAACTTGAGTGTATACCCTTTGAGAATTAACTAACCGTTGCCGAAGTAACCCGAGAAGGATATTTGCGGCAGTCGGCGAAAGAACTTCTCCCAAGCCTTCCGCGTTTAATTCCTTCGGGATATCTTCAGCACCGCATGAAATATTGAACAGCGTCGCAGCGCGGGACCAAGAAGAACTAGTCATTACCTGGGAATAGTAATTGATAACTCCCACTCGAATACTTTGCTTTATTATCTCTGCGGAAGCTGGATCCCGTGGGTTCTTTTTCTTAATGAAAAACACCGTTCTGAGGGAATTTCTTCTCCTGAACCAATCATAAAATATTTAGGCGGGCTTTAAGTGGATATTCAATTTGAATTTTTGAAAATGCCAAGCTGGGACATAACGTTATTACGTTTTATTCTTTTTCTGTGCGTTTTACCCTAGAGGTTTTAAGGGCGTAGTGAATCATTAATGTAACTCTGTTATTTGCGTTGTTACATTAATAAGCCACGGAATTACGTAGATTTCGGATTTCCTTTTATAAAGCCGCGTACTTTGTGCATAATAAAGTGTGAGTAAATAAAATGTCATAGGACCAAATTGTCATCTTTGAATTTTTGGTACATGACAGTCGTGGAAAATGTATTTGTTACGCTACTAATAGCAATTAGTCACTGGACCGATTTACACCTTACATCATTCATAAAAAAATCATACTCTAGTATTGTAAAACGTAGCACTAATGTTACTCTGATACAATTTGCATTTAGTGCAGGCAAATTAACTGATTATAAGCCAAAACCGGTTTTAATTGTGGACAGGAGTTTTATCATTTGAAATGGTAAAGGGGCTCATAGTGAACGTAAAAAAAATAAATGCTGGTCATGGGGTGGTATAGTGTTTATTTGGGAGGGTTGAAAGCGGATGCATAGTATATTATTGTGTTTTCCGGCGAAACTTGACGTTTTATCCAAAAACGTCCTATACTAAGTTGCAGATCATAAAAAAATCTACAACATTCATATGGGTCACTTTTTACTATGACCTCAAAATTTCCCAGAAAAATGCGAACTCCAATGCCAAAACGAATTTTCTTTTTTTTAATTTTTCGTTGTCGCAACAATAATTCAATTTTAATCAAACCGTGAAAACGTGCCTTTTTATACCTTAAATAAGCATACATTTATTACACCAAAAACAAGAAGTTTTTGAGATATTTAGTTACTTCCGGGGGTGAAATTCTGGGGTGAAAAGTCATCGTACAGAGTTCTTCTGGGACTCATTTTTGTTTTTTTTTACATGTACTTATTGATACAATAATAAAAATAATAGTCTCTATTTAACAACATGCTCAAAAATTGAAAAAACTCAAAAACGACTTTTGCAACTGTAAATTTTTCAGTAATTGTTCATTATTTGTTTAAATTTTTAAGAAAATTGCAATACTGGTTACGACATTCAATTGTACGACAAAATACAAAGGAAACTGTCTCTCATTTCTACACTAATGCTATAACCATTAAAATAGAATAAGAAATCTACAGATTTCTTTAAGATTTCTTTTAAGCAAAATAATCAGTTTTTTTCTTAGAATCAAAAAGTACATAGCATAACCTCGATTTTTCGCCTCAGAACTTGTTTTTAAAAAAATCTGATTTTGGCGGAAAGATCTACATATCTCAAAAACTTCTTGTTTTTTTTTGTGTAATAAAAAAAAATGCTTATTTAAGGTATAAATTTCCAATGATAAAACTCCTGTCTACAATTAATACCCACTCTCAACTTAATTTGCCTGCACTATATTGGTATATTTGAAATAAATTCAAATATTTGCTTGCGTTTTCATTTGGATTTAATTGTTGGTATTGCACAATATTACGAAAATATCTCTGTTCCGTTCATATTAAATTGAATTCGTATTATTTATATTTTGTTTACTGTTTCAACTACTTTTATTTGAATAATAATCACTCAATAGTTTTTTTCTGATCCCATTTCAACGACATGAGAAATTTTACAATGAGCTTATCCCATTGTAGGATCTTTTTATTCGTCAACGTTTATGGCAAAAACAAATGCTTTTGCTTTGTGTAATGTGTTGTAAATAATAACGAGACTTGAATAATAATAATAATAAATGATAAGTAATGTTTATTTTGTATGTTATATGAACATTGTTGACTAGAGGTCTAGAGAACATCAAATAGGGTATTTGACTATTTTTGGAAAACCATCTTAATGTGTTTATTCCTTCACTCTACATTGTAAATGCATTATTTTTTGTAATTATTTCCTCAATATTTCATAAAAATCAGCGTTAAAAATTGAATCAGAAAAAGTCCCGCCAAAACGATACTTTCTGTTGTGTGACGTCACCGGTTAGTGATGTCAAGATGATGTGATGTCAAGATGTCAAATCGGCCCATATGGTCTGTCAGCATCGGCATCGTCGCCGTTTGGTAATTGTATTGTATGATGTGTTGTTTTCACAATTTCTACATAAAAATGGGTTACAAATGGTGTATAAATCCACAATGCAGAGGTACGTCAAGAAAAACTCCGGATAAACTATTTGTAGCTATTCCGCAAGATTTGAAACTGCGAAGAAAGTGGTTGGCTCGTAGAAATCCAAATGAAATAAATAGCCGCCAATACAAGTGTTTTCTGTTGTGAAGATTACTTCGACATAAGTAAAACTGACTAGAATAAGTTATCTATCGTATTTTCGAAAGGTATTATCTGATCTGACAGCTGAAGGTTAGGGCTATCCTAACCTACAAAGTTATGCTTACATGACGCTTTTGTGCTATTAAATTCAAACGGGAGAAGCATAAAAGCGCGTTCGGATAACCCGGTATTTTACGGTGAGAGTGACGCGCTGCATAATAGGCGGACTAACGTCATACGGCGTTTATCTGCATATAAGAGAGAGACAGCCGACTCAAGTTATCTGAGCATTGCTCTCCCCATACCATACCCTGACAAACCGAACGCGCTCTAAGGCGGACTAACGAATGACATCACTGGAGACTGACCCAATTACAGAGCGTTTTCAATCACGTGATAGGACGTGAATAAAATTCAATTTTAATTTTGGTTTTTCATAGAAATAAAGCATATTTTTTTTGAAAAGTAATAACAAATAGTTTTCTTAAACTGTAATCTATTAGGATGACTATAATACATGCCATATTTTTAATACAGTCAAATACCCTATTATGATATTCTTCATATTTTGTCCTGAATATAGCCCCAATTGATGTAGATTTCTGAATTGTAGTCTTGTTAATTTAGACACAAAATCATTGATCGTAAAAAAGCGGCCGCGCAAAAAAAACAATACCAATAGATTGATAAAAATGCCCTGCAGTTGAATTTTGTTAGGGTGAATTCACGGGCGAATATTTCACGTTCTCCCCACCCATTACTATTCGTTGTTGATATATTTTCTATTTCTATATCTGAGGTGGGGAGACACAGGAAATTCATGGTTACAAAATTAATTCTCTTAACATCATTACTGGCCAACGCCAATAACATTGATAAGTTCAACTCAACTCAACAATAAAAAAATACCACATTGTAGAGGAGCAAAATCTCTTCAAATTTGGACTAGGTGGTGGTCCAGGACATACGGTGTGCCCGTAAATAATATTGAAGTTTTTTAACCGCAGAATCATGTAATCAGAAATTGGGGCAAGTTTTTCAGAAATATTTTATTTACATTTTTTGTCACTGATTTTCTCAAAAACTCAACTTGTGAATGTCAGCCGTCATATTCAGATTCTATGGAAATAAAACTTATCCGAAACAGTTTCTTCTAGTTTGATTTTGTTCCTTGTTGGCCTGGATGGTCACTTAACTTAAGATTATTGTATTTTTGATGATATTTTGTGTAACAATTGTGCTTATAAATCATTATAATTTTGGACAATGTCGATTTGATGTAATTAATAAAGAAGAGAAAGGTGAAGATAGTAGATGCCCGATAAACAGAAGACGGAAATTCTTATAACTAATTACGCACTAATTTAATCAGGTGGTTCACTCTCTCTTCAATCCATCAGATCCAACGAGTTTCAACTCCGATGAGTTGATGGATACACCAACACCAAACCAGTGAAGAAAATGACGCTTAACCGATGTCAGCAACTGATGGCACCAAGATTAAAATAACCCTTTTGATGCCATCAGTTCCCATCACTGATGTCCACTCGTGAAGAAACGGACGCGCGAATTGTTATTACAAATTAACGAACAATACCTTGACAAAGCATGTCGTTAAACATTTTCATTAATGAACAATGTAGGTAGTAGTATTGTGGGATATCAATATGCAATTCCGTAAATTTTAATCTGACTGATAATAACAGTACATAAAATCATGCACGAAATTACCACCTATATGATATTATGGTAGTGTATTAAATACCAATTGTTTTTTTAAGTCGATTAATTTGTCACTCACGTTCATTTATTGCTACTGATATGAAGTGTGTCCTAGTTTTGGGTCTGTTCTTCATCGGCTTATCCATTGTGGTAGCCTGTAACTCTCAAAAATCTAAAGATAAGGCGGATAAAAAAGTAATAAATTAATTTTAGGTTAAGGAAATGGGATAATAGTAGATTATATTTGTAGTATGGCCTCCACAGTGGTAATCGTAATGCTGGAAGATATTGCTGTCTACTCTATGACATCTATGACCCTAAATGTAGCCGTATAATTAAAATGCGAGAGGACAAAGCCCCTAAGAAATGGAGGGAATGCAAACGCGAGTACGATCAAGCTGTGGCCCGGGGGGGTTATACATTTAAACCCGGATTTGGCATCTTCGGGAAATAAGATGTACCTAAGTACTGAGAAGATGTATGTACGAGTATTATTGCCAATATCATTACAATAGGGAAATATATTAAAGCACTATCATCGTTTGTATGATTTACCATTATATATGGGAACAAACGAGTTTCTATCCTTTCAGACCGCCATCAGCCTAAATCTATAAGGTAGGTAATAGTCCGGGAGCCGATTGCGAGTATACCAGCCGATAGGTTTACAGCATGGAAAGTGTATAAAATGTTAATACAGACAATTACAAAGGAGATACGCTTTGGACGCCTGGGCGGAACCGGTGTAAACCCTCTCGTAATTGATTTTTAGAATTATTTTTGGTAGTAACCTGTAACACGAACAAGGAGGTAAAATTAATAAATTACGACTAGGTTAAGGAAATGGGATAATGACAGATTATATTTTCGTATGATTGGATTCCTGGTAGACCTGCTCGTGGTAAACATTGCTGTCGGGTCTTATAAATGGAGAAAATGTGTAACCGATAAACCTATTCCATACTGATAACATAACTAACTACTTAGTGTAAAATTTACCAACAGCCGTAACTGAAATAGATTAATTGTCGCTGAGCTGATCCGGCTTTTCATAAATATTTATCGGGTTGAATGAAAAATTCCGACAGAAAGAACTATAGCCACTGCGTCTCTTGATAAAATCTTTCAACGTGGTGTAGCATTTAGGAAATAAGTGCAGATTTGAACAATTCGAACACGTTGTAGCTCTAGTTATAAGTTTGGAATGTGCCCACGACGACAAAGGTATATAATACAGTATTCTGGAATAAAAAACTCTTTTTCTTTGTCAAATATATTTAATATCTTAGGTACCGGTTTCGTTTTGCAACATCATCGGCGTAAATCTACAATAAGAATATTGGTATTAATAAAATAAATAAATAATAATTTACCATATAACTTACAGTCAGGTAAATAAAAACACTAGCAACAACGTGTGCAATGTTTAAAAGATGAAGTGACACTTGACATACGGTTGGAAGTTAGCAAGAGGGATATAACTTAAGAATCTAAAACTTTAAAATTATTATAAAGTGAACATGAATAATGGTTTTTGTTGAAATTCTAATCGATCGTTGTTTAACAAAGTAATATTGTAGTTTCTGTGGCAGTTAGATCCTTTGTAAGTCCCACTCTTCAATTGTCCTTATGATTAATTATAATTTTGGACAATGTCGATTGGATGTAATTAATACAGAAGATAAAGGTGAAAATAGTAGATGCCCGATAAACAGAAGACGAAACTAATTAATTACGCACTAATTTAATCAGGTGGTTCCCCCCTCTTCAATCCATCAGATCCAACGAGTTTCAACTCTGATGAGTTGATGGATCCACCAACACCAAACCAGTGAAGAAAATGACGCTTAACCGATGTCAGCAACTGATGGCACCAAGATTAAAATAACCCTTTTGATGCCATCAGTTCCCATCACTGATGTCCACCGGTGAAGAAACGGACTCGCGAATTGTTATTACAAATTAACGAACAATACCTTGATAAAGCATGTCGTTAAACATTTTCATTAATGAACAATGTAGGTAGTAGTATTGTGGGATATCAATATGCGATTCCGTAAATTTTAATATGACTACTGATAATAACAGTACATAAAATCATGCACTAAATTACCACCTATATGATATTATGGTAGTGTATTAAATACCAATTGTTTTTTTAAATCGATTAATTTGTCACTCACGTTCATTTATTGCTACTGATATGAAGTGTGTCCTAGTTTTGGGTCTGTTCTTCATCGGCTTATCCATTGTGGTAGCCTGTAACTCTCAAAAATCTAAAGATAAGGCGGATAAAAAAGTAATAAATTAATTTTAGGTTAAGGAAATGGGATAATAGTAGATTATATTTGTAGTATGGCCTCCACAGTGGTAATCGTAATGCTGGAAGATATTGCTGTCTACTCTATGACATCTATGACCCTAAATGTAGCCGTATAATTAAAATGCGAGAGGACAAAGCCCCTAAGAAATGGAGGGAATGCAAACGCGAGTACGATCAAGCTGTGGCCCGGGGGGGTATAATAGCAAGACCCGGATTTGGCATCTTCGGGAAATAAGATGTACCTAAGTACTGAGAAGATGTATGTACGAGTATTATTGCCAATATCATTACAATAGGGAAATATATTAAAGCACTATCATCGTTTGTATGATTTACCATTATATATGGGAACAAACGAGTTTCTACCCTTTCAGACCGTCATCAGCCTAAATCTATAAGGTAGGTAATAGTCCGGGAGCCGATTGCAAGTATACCAGCCGATAGGTTTACAGCATGGAAAGTGTATAAAATGTTAATACAGACAATTACAAAGGAGATACGCTTTGGACGCCTGGGCGGAACCGGTGTAAACCCTCTCGTAATTGATTTTTAGAATTATTTTTGGTAGTAACCTGTAACACGAACAAGGAGGTAAAATTAATAAATTACGACTAGGTTAAGGAAATGGGATAATGACAGATTATATTTTCGTATGATTGGATTCCTGGTAGACCTGCTCGTGGTAAACATTGCTGTCGGGTCTTATAAATGGAGAAAATGTGTAACCGATAAACCTATTCCATACTGATAACATAACTAACTACTTAGTGTAAAATTTACCAACAGCCGTAACTGAAATAGATTAATTGTCGCTGAGCTGATCCGGCTTTTCATAAATGTTTATCGGGTTGAATGAAAAATTCCGACAGAAAGAACTATAGCCACTGCGTCTCTTGATAAAATCTTTCAACGTGGTGTAGCATTTAGGAAATAAGTGCAGATTTGAACAATTCGAACACGTTGTAGCTCTAGTTATAAGTTTGGAATGTGCCCACGACGACAAAGGTATATAATACAGTATTCTGGAATAAAAAAATCTTTTTCTTTGTCAAATATATTTAATATCTTAGGTACCGGTTTCGTTTTGCAACATCATCGGCGTAAATCTACAATAAGAATATTGGTATTAATAAAATAAATAAATAATAATTTACCATATAACTTACAGTCAGGTAAATAAAAACACTAGCAACAACGTGTGCAATGTTTAAAAGATGAAGTGACACTTGACATACGGTTGGAAGTTAGCAAGAGGGATATAACTTAAGAATCTAAAATTTTAAAATTATTATAAAGTGAACATGAATAATGGTTTTTGTTGAAATTCTAATCGATCGTTGTTTAACAAAGTAATATTGTAGTTTCTGTGGCAGTTAGATCCTTTGTAAGTCCCACTCTTCAATTGTGCTTATAATTAATTATAATTTTGGACAATGTCGATTGGATGTAATTAATACAGAAGATAAAGGTGAAAATAGTAGATGCCCGATAAACAGAAGACGAAACTAATTAATTACGCACTAATTTAATCAGGTGGTTCCCCCCTCTTCAATCCATCAGATCCAACGAGTTTCAACTCCGATGAGTTGATGGATACACCAACACCAAACCAGTGAAGAAAATGACGCTTAACCGATGTCAGCAACTGATGGCACCAAGATTAAAATAACCCTTTTGATGCCATCAGTTCCCATCACTGATGTCCACCGGTGAAGAAACGGACTCGCGAATTGTTATTACAAATTAACGAACAATACCTTGACAAAGCATGTCGTTAAACATTTTCATTAATGAACAATGTAGGTAGTAGTATTGTGGGATATCAATATGCGATTCCGTAAATTTTAATATGACTACTGATAATAACAGTACATAAAATCGTGCACTAAATTACCACCTATGTGATATTATGGTAGTGTATTAAATACCAATTGTTTTTTTTAAATCGATTATTTTGTCGGTCACGTTCATTTATTGCTACTGATATGAAGTGTGTCCTAGTTTTGTGTCTGTTCTTCATCGGCTTATCCATTGTGGTAGCCTGTAACTCTCAAAAATCTAAAGATAAGGCGGATAAAAAAGTAATAAATTAATTTTAGGTTAAGGAAATGGGATAATAGTAGATTATATTTGTAGTATGGCCTCCACAGTGGTAATCGTAATGCTGGAAGATATTGCTGTCTACTCTATGACATCTATGACCCTAAATGTGGCCGTATAATTAAAATGCGAGAGGACAAAGCCCCTAAGAAATGGAGGGAATGCAAACACGAGTACGAGCGAGCTGTGGCCCGGGGGGGTTTGACAGATCGACCCGGATCGAGCGTCTTTTTGTAATTGTTCACGAGGACACTAAGTGGGTGAAAATATACCCAATATGTCCACATCATAGTGCCACATAAAACACAATCCAATAATAAAACAATCTATTCTTGAAATATAAAAAAAAAACAAATATTACATTACTTCATTAAATATGCAAAAATAATACTTTGCTGTGGCAATATAACATAAAAATAAAATTTAGGTTTATTCTCAAAAACTACCATGTAAACCGAAATTTCGCGACCGGAATTTCAACCTAGCATAATGTGCATAATGGCTTTAAACTCGTCCATTTTTTGGAGCCAACTTTTGGTGATTAGCCAGGAACTGTTGAATTTTGTATCTCGCTTAATTTTAATATTAAAAAATATTAAATCTTACCGAAATGTTAAAAGCATTTGTAGGTTAGGTTAGGTAGTACAATTTCATCCTACACAGATAGATACTTTGTCTAATTCAAATAAAAATGCATTGACCCAACGAAATCTGGTGTTTCAATAGAGGCAAAGAAATATTTATTTGCGGATAAAAACGCATTTGTGTGAAATATTTACTTGCTAGAAAGAGCGTTTATTTCTGTCAAACAACTTATGTTTTCAGTTATAATTTACAATTTGTATATTATAACGAACGAGATTTATTAAGTTAAAATAATTATGATTGTGTTGAGTGAAAAAATTATAATTTTTTAAATTGACGAAATTGTTGGTTGAGTTACAATGCGATATTTTAGGGTTGCCATAAATGGTTCTTTGATTAAAGAAATTATGGACCTATTATTGGCTAGAACTTTTCGAGGGGTACAGTAGAGCAAAATTTCCACGCGTCATCTTCTTTTGGGATGTCGCACATCCTCAACCAGTGGTTGGTTTCCCCAGACCTACATATAGTCATGGTTAGGGTAGCAAAGTGTACGCTGATTCGGAATCGGAACTTGAACCTGCATGTACTGTGCTCTATACTGCTGATCACACGGCCTTTTTAACGATTTAGCCAGACGTATGACACCAACTGAGCGGTAGGCTTTCACCACACTACGATTTATACCCAAGATAAGACCACACTGCGAGGAGAGTGTTTACAGCGCCATCGAACAATACAGTTGGATGAGGTATTCACACTAAAAATATATTCATTTGAATCAAAATATGATATTTTTGGCAGAAGTAAACCTATTTCTAAGCTAAAGCAAGAATATTCCTTCGAAGGAAATAAATCTCTTCTTGTTGGTACCTATACAAATATAATTATTTGAATCACACTTAGATTTATTTGGTGTAAAGATGAGTCTTTTTAAATCAAAACAAAAATATTACTTTAAAGGAATCCAAATATATTTATTTGTCTTAAATAAATATTGCAAATAAATTAATCTCTACAAGCAAATATACTATAGTATTCAATTAAAGGAAATATTGTTGGCATCAAAGAAATATGTATTGATCCAAAAGAATAAATTCAAAAGAATATATTTTTTTAAAACAAGAAATCTTTTCTGTCTGTACTCTGTGTACACGAGGACAAATGGTATCATGCCGAGAACACGAGGACAAATGATTCGTACGAGGACAATCCTCGTGAAAGGAGGACAGGTGGCAACCCTGGTACGAGTATTATTACCGATATCATTACAATAGGGAAATATATTAAAGCACTAACATAGTTTGTATGATTTACCATTATATATGGGAACAAACCAGTTTCTATCCTTTCAGACCGTCATCAGCCTAAATCTATAAGGTAGGTAATAGTCCGGGAGCCGATCGCAAGTATATACCAGCCATAGGCTTACAGCATGAAAAGTGTATACAAAGTTAATACAGACAATTACAAAGGAGATACGCTTTGGACGCCTGGGTGGAACCGGTGTAAACCCTCCCGTAATTGATTTTTAGAATTATTTTGGTAGTAACCTGTAACACGAAGAAGGAGGTAAAATTAATAAATTACGACTAGGTTAAGGAAATGGGATAATGACAGCTTATATTTTAGTATGACTGGATTCCTGGTAGAGACCTGCTCGTGGTAAACATTGCTGTCGGGTCACTGGCATTACTGATTGTGACGCTGTACTCTTTTAATGCCCGTTTTCGATGCACCTTATAAATGGAGAAAATGTATAACCGATAAACCTATTCCATACTGATAACATAAGTAACATCTTAGTGTAAAATTTACCAACAGCCGTAACTGAAATAGATTAATTGTCGCTGAGCTGGTCCGGCTGTTCATAAATAATTATCGGGTTGAATAAAAAATTCCGACAGAAGGAACTATAGCCATTGCATCTCTTGATAAAATCTTTCAACGTGCTGTAGGATTTAGGAAATAAATGCAGATTTGAACAATTCGAACACGTTGTAACTCTAGCTATAAGTTTGGAATGGGCCCACGTCGACAAAGGTATATAACGCAATATTCTTGAATAAAAAAAAAATTCGTTTTGCAACATCGTCGGCGTAAATCTACAATAAGAATATTGGTATTCATAAAATAAATAAATAATAATTTACCATATAACTTACAGTCAGGTAATTAAAAACACCAGCAACAACGTGTGCAATGTTTAAAAGATGAAGTGACGACATACGGTTGGAAGTTAGCAAGAGTGACATATCCTAAGAATCTAAAATTTTAAAATTATTGTAAAGTGAACATGAATAATGGTTTTTGTTGAAATTCTAATTGATCGTTGTTTAACAAAGTGATATTGTAGTTTCTGTGGCACTTAGATCCTTTGTAACTTCCACTCTTCAATTGTGCTTATAATTAATTATTATTTTGGGCACTGTCGATTGGATGTAATTAATAAAGAAGATAAAGGTGAAAATAGTAGATTCCCGATAAACAGAAGACGGAAATAACTAATTACGCACTAATTTAATCAGGTGGTTCCCCCCTCTTCAATCCATCAGATCCAACGAGTTTCAACTCCGATGAGTTGATGGATCCACCAACACCAAACCAGTGAAGAAAATGACGCTTAACCGATGTCAGCACTGATGGCACCAAGATTAAAATAACACTTTTGACGCCATCAGTTCCCATCACTGATGTCCACCGGTGAAGAAACGGACTCGCGAATTGTTATTACAAATTAACGAACAATACCTTGACAAAGCATGTCGTTAAACATTTTCATTAATGAACAATGTAGGTAGTAGTATTGTGGGATATCAATATGCGATTCCGTAAATTTTAATATGACTACTGATAATAACAGTACATAAAATCGTGCACTAAATTACCACCTATGTGATATTATGGTAGTGTATTAAATACCAATTGTTTTTTTTTAAATCGATTATTTTGTCAGTCACGTTCATTTATTGCCACTGATATGAAGTGTGTCCTAGTTTTGTGTCTGTTCTTCATCGGCTTATCCATTGTGGTAGCCTGTAACTCTCACAAATCTCAAGAAAAGGCGGATAAAAAAGTAATAAATTAATTTTAGGTTAAGGAAATGGGATAATAGTAGATTATATTTGTAGTATGGCCTCAACAGTGGTAATCGTAATGCTGGAAGATATTGCTGTCTACTCTATGACATATATGACCCTAAATGTAGCCGTATAATTAAAATGCGAGAGGACAAAGCCCCTAAGAAATGGAGGGAATGCAAACACGAGTACGAGCAAGCTGTGGCCCGGGGGGGTATAATAGCACAACCCGGATATGGCATCTTCTGGAAATAAGATGTAACTAAGTACTGAGAAGATGTATGTACGAGTATTATATCCATTATCATTACAATAGGGAAATATATTAAAGCACTATCATCGGTTGTATGATTTACCATTATATATGGGAACAAACCAGTTTCTATCCTTTCAGACCGTCATCAGCCTAAATCTATAAGGTAGGTAATAGTCCGGGAGCCTACTGGAAGTATACCCGCCGATAAGCTTACGGCATGAAAAGTGTATAAAATGTTAATACAGACAATTACGAAGGAGATGCGCTTTGGACGTCTGGGCGGAACCGGTGTAAACCCTCCCGTAATTGATTTTTTAGAATTATTTTTGGTAGTAACCTGTAACACGAACAAAGACGTAAAATTAATAAATTACTACTAGGTTAAGGAAATGGGATTATGACAGATTATATTTTAGTATGACTGGATTCCTGGTAGACCTGCTCGTGGTAAACATTGCTGTCGGGTCTAACTACTTAGTGTAAAATTTACCAACAGCCGTAACTGAAATAGATTAATTGTCGCTGAGCTGATCCGGCTTTTCATAAATATTTATCGGGTTGAATGAAAAATTCCGACAGAAAGAACAATAGCCACTGCGTCTCTTGATAAAATCTTTCAACGTGGTGTAGCATTTAGGAAATAAGTGCAGATTTGAACAATTCGAACACGTTGTAGCTCTAGTTATAAGTTTGGAATGTGCCCACGACGACAAAGGTATATAATACAGTATTCTGGAATAAAAAACTCTTTTTCTTTGTCAAATATATTTAATATCTTAGGTACCGGTTTCGTTTTGCAACATCATCGGCGTAAATCTACAATAAGAATATTGGTATTAATAAAATAAATAAATAATAATTTACCATATAACTTACAGTCGGGTAAATAAAAACACTAGCAACAACGTGTGCAATGTTTAAAAGATGAAGTGACGACATACGGTTGGAAGTTAGCAAGAGGGATATAACTTAAGAATATAAAACTTTAAAATTATTATAAAGTGAACATGAATAATGGTTTTTGTTGAAATTCTAATTGATCGTTGTTCAATAAAGTAATATTGTAGTTTCTGTGGCAGTTAGATCCTTTGTAAATCCCACTCTTCAATTGTGCTTATAATTAATTATAATTTTGGACAATGTCGATTGGATGTAATTAATAAAGAAGAGAAAGGTGAAAATAGTAGATGCCCGATGAACAGCAGACAAACATTCTAATAATAAATTAATAAACAATAGAAAGGCGATAACATACGATACGTAAATTGTTATAAAAAATTAATAGACAATGTAGGTACAATTCGTAATATACGATTACCTGAATTTTAATATGACTACTGACAATTACAGCATATAAAATCAAGCACTGAATTACCACCCACATGATATCATGGCAGTATATTAAATACCAATTGTTTTTTTTATAGTTTCAGTTGTCACTCACGTAAATTTATTGCTACTGAAGTGTGTCCTAGCCCAGATTTGAACAATACAGGAACGTTTTCACTGTAGTTATAAGTGTGTATTTATTTAGTCCAATTTGAAAATGCAAATTAACCGAGAAGGCTAAATTTTTGATATGACGTGCGGGGGGGGGGCTAGAAAAGCTTAACTTCAAATGGTCGACAAAGATTTCCTATCTGCATTTTCGGCCATCTTGAAAAAAGGGTTAAATTCAGTCTTTTTACAATAACTCGGTTCTTCGTCGGGATACGGTAATTTTGAATGAATACTTTTTTGTTGCTTCTTTTACGCTCTACAATTAAGGTCTCCTACATTTTTTACCTGTCGTTCATCGTTATTGAGATATCGATCGAAAAAGTCGAAATTTAAGGTAGGGAAATTTGTTTTTGCTATTTTCTCTTTTCTCGCGATAGATATCGAAAAAATGTCTATTATGAAACTTTTAGAGCATGTTCAAACCTACAATTTTGATTTTTAATTTTTTCCCGTCGACCAAAATTACGATCGCTAGCGCGCCACAAATTCGATAAGTCCGTGTCCCGTTTCGTTTTAGCCGCTTGCACGGTGTATGCACACGTCAAAACGGATGAAAGGTTATTCGGGGAATTATTGGGATACAAAATAAATACACAAACCAGACAAATTATGAAACAAACACATGAAATTTATTGAACAAATAATTTTTTGTGTAGCCAAAAATAATAATTAAGCGCCCCTTTTTTATAATTTTCGTCGTTTCGATAGTCCTGTCTGAAGAAGTTCTTTCTCGGTTAACTCTTCGAGTTGTGGAGACTCTCGAACCGCAGGAAATGATGCTTACATGGTCGAAACATCATCATCATAGTCGTCGTCGTCGTCGTTGAATAGAATGTTGACTCTGGCGATGTTGTTGCATGTTATTATGGAGTGAGCTATCGCTGTACATTTTTTTCCACTGCTCCATTGCACCGCGTTTATCTTTTGTGATGGGCGTGGCGAGAAAACTTGCAAAGATTCAGGATCAGCGGCTTCGACATCTTTTACCAATGCATCCGATGGGGGATAATTATTTGTATCGTAAACGACACCTCTAAAGTCCTCGCGGATTTTTGCAACAGCTTCGCGGATAACTCTTAGGGTACGGACACACATCGAGCGTATAGCCTAGCGGAAACCGTTTTCTATATGTTCGAACATACCGAAAACGCTTTCCGCTACGCTGTACGCTCTCTGTGTGTCCATAGCCTTTCTTCACGCGAGTCCTTTTTTTTCTTCATTCCATTTCTCCGAAAGTTTTTAAAGCCAGTATTCCGAGAACAAACGACACAATCACGTCCTTGTTTTTCGTTTATAAGCGTGTCATCTCCATACTTATACGATCGATATCTCAATAATCATGAACATTAGCTAAAAAATGTATATGTAGGACCTAAATTGTAGAGCGTGAAAAAAGCAACAAAACAGTATTCATTCAAAATTATAGTATCTCAACGGAAAACGAATTATTGTAAAAAACTGTGTTTAACCCTTTTTTCAAGATGGCGGAAAATGCACATAGGAAACCTTGGTCGATAATTTGAAGTTAAGCTTTTCTAGGCCCTCCCCACGTCATATCGAAAATTTAGCCTTCTCGGTTTGCATTTCTAACCCGTTTTTCCGACGTAATGACTGGACTAATTGTAAAATAAAAGCCAATTGAGAAGGTCCTGCATAAAAAGTAAACAATTCTTCCATTTCAACATAACATTTAGCTTATATTGTTGTGACTTTCTGTCGTAGATTATATTCCTTTACATTTGCCTAGTGCTTTAAAAACCCATAATAAGTAATAAAAAAAAAATGTAAAAGCTATCGAAGAACGCTGGACAAAATGGTCAACTTAAATATTCGAATAATTCAATGTATTACTATTTTAATTTACATCTCGTGTTGTTTAGTTTAAGGGGTAATGCCACTCTAGATTTTTTGAAAAATAAAAAAAAATGTGTGCTTAAATGGTGTCTTGGGATCTTAGAAATAAGGTACAATACGTTTCATATGAAAAAACAATTTTTAAATCCTATTTGATGAACATACGGCTATGCGTCTAACCAAGCGTAAATGCAAAAAGTTTAGCGTGATAGTTTACAGCCTAGAGCCTATACGCTCTTATCTCATTGGGAGGAATTACATCCGTGGTGTGAAAATAACATAAAATATTATAAAACATAAAGATTTTGTGGAAATATCCTCGTTACGTTCGTTGAACTGACGCTTACCGCACATTGTTACAGCTGTCTGATGTAACGTGTGTTATTCTTGATTAGTTGGTAAAAAATAGCAGACATAATTAGTGACATTCCCAGAGTATATCGTGATCGAAAGGAGTCGACAGGACGTAGCAGATTTTCAAATAGAACTAATATGACAAGCATTGAATCGCTTGGAACTAGAGTCGCCTCTGCCTGATAACGTATCCACAGTCGACACCTGCAAGAAAGTAATGTCGGTTGAAGATTATTACAACGTTGAAGTGGCTGACGTTTAATTATCATCTTTTGAGCTTTGTTGCTGTGTCTTCTGCTATTTCACAAGTTGTAGTGTGTAAAACGTACAAATCAAACGCGAAATTGGCCGAAAGTGGCAACTGTGCCTTAGGATTTCAAATCGTGGTTTCTTGTGAGAATTTTGAACAAACTTTCATTCCGATTTGCTCATTTGTTCAAAAAGGATATGAAATGAATAGCGGAATTATCCTTGCCATGCGCATAAGAATAAGTGTAGATGGAATTGAAAAGTTTTGCTCACTCAGGGACCTTCCTCGTCAGATTTTTCACTCATTTTACGGTAAAGTTGGTCGCACCATTTTTGTCGCAACAGAAGCAGTTTGCAAACAAAGTATACAGAAAGCAGCAGAAGATGAGAGGGCTAAAAGTCAACTGAAAATAGTAAAAAAGAAGGATGACGTAACTGTCTCGTAACGATGGAACATGGAGAAAGCATAGCTTTTCTTCTGTGTATGATTGGTTGCGCTTATCAGCTGGAGAAATGTTGTTGATATTCTCATAAAATCTAAATACTGCAAAGCTTGCAAATTTTGGAATAAGAAAAGTAAATAAGAAAAGGAATGCATAGATCACGTGCAAAAATTAGTTAAGTCCTCGAAGAAAAGGGGAAGTTAACCCAGAAGCCTATAAATGAGCTTTCAATTTATGATGGACTAGCCATTTGTCGTAGTCATGATTCAATTGATGAAATGAAGAAAATAAAGCTGGGCGACACTGTATCATAAATTCTGGCCGATAAAATGCCGCAGCACGAGAATTGTCCACCTGGTGACTTCATTTTCATTTTCACTTTCAAGTGGCAAAGTAATTGTGGATATTGCAGCAAGTATAGCCATTTGTGTTGTCAATGATGTATTATCCAGCCTTATGAAGATTATGGAGGTATTATGTATGAGCATCTGACCAAACTGCAATAATTTCTGCGCGAAGGCTGACGCACGGCGCATCATGTTTTCAGAGCCATCGCTGACTGATACTGCAAAACAGGCCCGACTGTCGTCAAAATCAAACAGAAAGAAACAAGAGGAGGAAAATGTTAATTTGAAAAGATGTTTATATGGTTCAGGCATCGCCGACTATAGTAAAATATAACAATTCTATACATCAAAGAAGTTACACAATACTTTAAACAGTGTTTTCTTAAAACCGCATTTTTCAAACTGGCCGGAACGATAACTTCAACTGATCTCCGTCAATTCACTTCAAATTTTATATGCAGCTTCAGAACAATATTATCTAGAGAAGTACGTACGGATTTTACGATAAGTTCGAAACTTTTTTGTTATAAACAGTTTTTAACCGAATTTTGTACCTAAAAGTGATAATTTGTGTTCAAACGTGCACCATTTTGTTTTAAAGCGGAATTTTCTAGTTTCCGTACGTACTTTCCGAGATAATCTTATATAGAATCAATTCTTTTTTTGTTTTTATGGCTAAGTGGAAAACTGCGTGTAAAATCTTTCCGGCCGTGCAACCCTGTCCGCCGGAAGCGGCTTCCTTTGATGTCCTCTAACGCTGCTATTTTTGATTTATTTTTGTTTTTTTTATTGTGAATATTCCTCAAAATATGAACAATAAGGGACTTCAAAGAGATTTTGTAATTCATTTACAGTAGAATCTCCTATAAGGCGGTTCCTACAACGCGAAATGCGACAAACGCGCTAAAAATTTTGCGACTACATCTGCATATAACGCGATTCTCATACAACGCGCATGCATCAAAATTTGCGATCCTCAAATTCCTATAGCGCATTTTCATAAAACGCGGAGTATTAAACCGTGTTGTAGGAGAGTCTACTGTACTATATTGTAAAAAATATACCTAAATCGGCTATTTTTTCTCGCGCTAGAGTGGCATTACCCCTTAATTTAAATCTTTTGGTATTTTCGAATTCCTAATTAAACATCATAATAATACAAATTTTATTATACCTCTCGTCATCAGCACCAGACTAATGGACCACAGAAGCCCCAATTGCGCCAGATTGCTCAAACGGGTCGCCATGCAAACGAACGGCACACGCTACTACTCGTATGTTACCAAATCCTTGAAAACGAAATCAGCGATACGCCTCAGGCGACCCGTCGGTCTGCGCCCAGCCTTCTCTCGGAGCTTTTCACACTTTTACGTAATTACACTTTGATGGTACCGTAATTCTAGAACATTAGATGCGGGAACGACGTACTGCGGAGGCAGCAGAACCCATCATTGGTGGCGAACGCATTCTCCTGCGCGAGTACAAAGGGGACGATATAATTACACAAAAGGCATTCGCTCCGAGAGACGGCAGGAAACATATTTCCATCCGAGGGAACAACTGCCGAGGCATCCTGTGTCCTTATTTCGACGTTGCGTTCGTTTTCATCGTGTTCTATCTTTGACTATGTTGACTGAATAGAGTGTCAAGACGCATATTGATTTCGGGAATGCGGGGATCGGGAAGTGTCAGTTTTCATATTGATGAAAACCGGATGGGAGGCGCTGTCTTGTAATATTAAGGATAAGGGGGGGGGGGGGAAATTCCTGCTTTTGTGGTTTTATTTTCTGTGGATTGAAATTATTCATGCATATCTAAAAATTGTCGCTGGAGTTTCTGGTGTACATTTAGTATGTAAGAAATATTTTATTGTGGATTTTATATTTTTAAATATGTAATATTAATAGATAATTTCTTGTTTCAGGACACACATCAATCGTCACCAACAAGTAAGTTTTGAATTATTTTACACTATTATACTATTATTAAAATGAAGGCAATGGTAGCAC
Organism: Aphodius sticticus; assembly: GCA_963966075.1. NCBI lineage: Eukaryota > Metazoa > Arthropoda > Insecta > Coleoptera > Scarabaeidae > Aphodius > Aphodius sticticus. The sequence continues at coordinate 62,916,492 of OZ014509.1, forward strand.
CAATCCATTCATATACGTACAATTCTCTGATATATGTGCTACGTTGATGGAACTACTCACCTAATCAAATAATGTGGTGCAGAAAATTGTCGTATTTACGTGTTTGTTTTCTATGGCCTCTTGGATGCATTGCTAATCGGAAATGCATACTAGTTATTTTCAGTAAATTGAATTAATTTTAACGTTTTATATCCAACCAAAGTTTATAACTATTTCATTAATTGTCAAATATTTAGCCTGGTTTGGGCGATTAAAACTTCACAGGACGTTAAAATGAAAATCTGATCGTTTTGGAATCTCCAAACCTTACTGTTTCCTGACAAATGATGTCAGGACTCAAATCTTAAAATTTTTATTACAGACAATAATTAAATGGAACACTCAGTTAATACGAAAAAAATTAAAAGATGTAGCTTGGATATCACTTTCGTGTTGCAGAAGGTATGATACACCATTTCTTTATAACGCGACAGTACTTAGCACACACGCAGTTAAAGAAAACATATGCTACATATTACCATAAAGTTCGCACATATTTGTTCGTTTCATAGCTTGAATCTTCAAGGTTCAAACTGTCATTCAAACTGTCTATTTACATAATTCTATCCCGTCAGATTATATTTTTAGAGACGAAGTTTAAACCTCGAACTTTAAGCTGAGAAGAGGAAAATTATGTGATAATTCTCTTTACTGTACTTATTATTTAATTTTTATTTAATATTTAATATTAATATGTATTTTATTACTATCAAAGCCGGTGCAAAATTAATAGGTTAAAAAAACCCCATTCATTGCAACAAATAGACCAGGCAATTGAGCAGAAAATGACGTAAGTTTGTTACAAAAATACTAGCAGGAAGCCGACGTACCCAGGTCACGTGAACAGTCCGTAGATGTATTGTGATGTGTTTCCTACTCGCAAATATCATTTCTTAATTTGTTATGAACAAAAAACCTCAAAAAATCGTGTTCTTTTTCGTTTTTCGCTTGTAAAAACTGAACCGATGGAGCAATCTTGATGCTTTCAACAGACGAATTGTAGAGAATGGAAAGACGAAAAAAATTGACCCTGCACGGACTCGATTGAATTAATATTAACGGAGGAAATTCGGATAAACCGGAAAAATCTGCTTTTTTTCAAAAATTCATAACTCCGCCATTTTAAAAGTTGTAACGGAGGCTTTTCGCGTGAAAGTAGCGATTGATGGATACTTTGAGTGTGGATAACCCAGGCTTTGTCCGATGATTAGTTTTTGCACAATTGCGATTTGAATATTTTTATGCAATATGTTTCAGAGAGCCTCGATGCGTCGGAGGTGGTCCGATTTTAATTTTTTTAACGTATTTCGAATGTAGGTATTGTGCTACAAAACGTCTATTCTGATTTTGCGTGAAAATGTTGCGAAATAGGTGAAAAATGCTTGCAAACATGATTGAAAGCTGCCGCGCGCTCCAAACCTGTCGAGTAGTGGGAGTAGGCGGTCGACGCGGGGAACCGCGTATCTATAAATACAATCGCGCTGCGAGCTTCCCCGCGTCGGCCGCCTGCCCTCACTACTCGACCGCGTTGGAGCGCGCGGCAGTTTTCGGTAATGTTTGCAAGCATTTTTCTCCTATTTCGCAACATTTTAACGCAAACTCAAAATAGACGTTTTGTAGCACAATACTTCTACTTTCGAAAAACGTAAAAAAAATTAAAATCTGGCCACCTCCTACGCATCAAGCCTTGCCGAAACATATTGCATAAAAATATTCAAATCGCAATTGTGCAAAAACTAATCATCGGACAACGCCTGGCTTGTCCACACTCAAAGTGCCCATCAATCGCTATTTTCACGCGAAAAGCCTTCGCTACAACTTTGAGAATGGCGGAGTTATAAATTTTTTAAAAAACGCAGATTTTTCCGGTTTTTCCGAATTTCCTTCGTTAATATTAATTTAATCGAGTATGTGCAGGGTTCATTTTTTTGTTGATAGTCTGTTGAAAGCATCAAGATTGCTCCATCGGTTCAGTTTTTACAAGCAAAAAGGAAAAAAAAAGCACGATTTTTTTAGGTTTTTTGTTTATAACAAATTAAGAAATGATATTTGCGAGTAGGAAACACATCACAATACATCTACGGACTGTTCCACGTGACCTAGGACCGTCGGCTTCCTGCTAGTATTTTAGTCACGCAAAAATCTCTATTGCCTGGTCTAAAAGTGAAGTTCAACGCTTCTACAGTCAACAATTTTAGTTATTGAACATTAACATGTGTAAACTTGCTGTAAACTCAGCTGTCCTTAATTGCCATTTTTATTGGTTGAATGTCAACATTTAAAATGACATTAATGTGAGGGAGTTGGAATTCCTTCATTTAGACAATTCCTGGCTGTGTGTAGCATGCACTCAGTGTCGGTGATCGGTCTAAGTTGCGGTAATAGACTGAACGTAAAATAAATAAGTTAAAAAGAAACAATGCGACTTTTTAAGTGTATCAGGGTCAATTTTTATGACCCTGATCATCCATCCAGATTTATGTTCATTCCTCCCGAAAATCAGTACTGAAAATTTAATTTCAATTGAGTTGTTGAGACGTAAAAGTTTTATTGAAATTTGAAATCCGACATCAAATTTGTTTATATTTCTTTTACTATTCTGGGAAAAATAAGGCACGTGTCACATGAAAAAGACTTTCGCTTCAATAATGAATGATGAATATAATTTAATATTCTTAAAAGATATACCACGAACCATAAGCTTATTTTGCAATACTTGACATGATCAATTCGGTACATTGTGGTTACACGTTGTTAACTTGCTCAAATTCTCGTCTATACCGAGCAACATTTCCCTCCAATTTCCCAAGGGGTATAGTTACTTCGAGGCAGACGAGATCCTGCAGTTATACAGGCCGAGGTCCGTCTCGGAGGACCGTCTTGAACCTGCACCGTCGCACCGTTCCAGTGTTTTAATTTTGTCAATCCTCTTTGAGCAATTTAAGACCTTCACTTGCGAGCTCACTTTATTAGCGAATAAATCTTAAGCCGCGTAAGGCCGAATCGCCCCATCGTCGGCCGGCGTCTCCTTGGCACCGCAATACCGGAAATTCTTGGGACCCTATCTGGCTCTATTGTCTCACTCGTTCGTCGTTTTTTTTTATTTTCATTTTAATTTAGTGGAGCTACGAGCACAGCTTGAAAATTCCAGTTTATATATTGGCCTATCTGATGATGGCTTTCTTTTCACCATTTTAACAGTAGGCACTTCAGGCGGTAGTGGTTTAAAGTTTTTAATAGTGTTGTACAGTGCTATTTATGCGAGAAAAACAACAGATTTAAAAAGAAATTTTAGCTGCTTGCCGGTTTTTAAGTCAGATATCGATGGCCTAGCTGCAATACCACGTATCACCTTGGTTAAAGAGGGGCGTTTATGCCAGTGAGATCAACGTCAGCCTTGAGTCTATAGGCCGACGTCGATCGCCCAGGATGTGGTTCCATCTAACGGTGAACCGTTGTCCTCAAATCCTTGGGTATAAACAAACATACTTACTTAATTTGCTCAGCTGATTTCTGGCCTTTGCCAATAAGCAGGTACTGTAGGTGTTGTCAACTATTAGTGATTATTGATCTGAGTTGTTGATACTCTTCTCCCTTGCCTTGGTCTGTGGACCTTCACAGAAACCTTCTTGACAGAGGTCCGCGGTGACAGATCGTACTAATTGATACACAATTGCATAAACAGCAGATCAACTTGACAACGGCTGGGTCAATTTTAAACAGATATGTCTTAAAATGTCATCCACAAATTTACTCCTGTTCCGAGATTACTGCTATTGGCTTAATCACCATGAAAGCATATTAATCAACTAGTATATCGTGTCGAAAATTAGCTCCTTTTTTCTAATAAAGTTCATGATTAAAGTAAACGCGGTTGAACTTTTTATCTATCCCGGAACAATGCCATATGCTTACACATTTCAACAGTACCTGACTTTTACACATCAGTGCAATAGTTTCGACTCTTTATCTGCTTTTTATGCACCCGTGTTATGCATGCAACTGGTATATGGATAAACGCCCTCTTAAAGCATAGGTAATACTTGATATTGCAGCTACGCCATCGATCGTTTATAGGTTTTATAATTCTGTACCTTGGTTTTATAAGTACCAGTATCAAAAGTAGTTGTTTTGGATAAATAATAAATATAATATAATAACTTTATAAATTTTGTTTATATAAAAATCTGTTTAAATACAAAACTGTTGGGTAATTATGCGTCAAATAAGCTTTTTTATGAATTTATGTGCGGTAGAATGTCCAAAAGAAGTTTAAAAAGCATTCAACATGGTAATTTTCCTGAACTCCTGAAAGATTTTTCAAAAGTGTCCTTGAAGCACTGACAGCGTTTACTTAAACGCAGAAGAAACACAAAACGCAATTTGATTTTCATATTCAGAGGTTTATTAGGAAATATTATTATGTAGGTAAGATCATAATATTTCAACAATTTAAGGCAACGAAATGAACCGCAATTAATTTTGTGCGAAAAATAATAATATACCATTGCATTTGAAAGAATAATCTTGACTGCTATCTAGCAATAGCCCATAATAAGCTAACAGCAAAAACAAGCCAAAACTTTTTCAAAAGGCAACAGAACTATATAAAATACATTTAAACTCGTTTGTTGTAAATCAACAATTAAAAAGGTTATAGCAATAATTTGTTACTTATCCTAGTCTGTATAAAGCTTGTACACTATGGCGGTCCTTTTTTTCAAAATTTTAATTGTTTTTATGCAGGACCGTCTCAATTTGTTCTTATACATCCATACTTAATTCCAGTGAAATTTGAGATTGATCAATAAGTTGTTCAATTGTTATAGATATATTAAAACTAAACATTTTCATTTTCTTTTACTTCAATGACAATAAGTTTAAAAACGACAGTCAGACCAATGGAACCAATAACAATTAACTTTTGAGTTTAGAGATCAGAGTATTTTACATATAAATAAAAAATAAAATAAATAAATAATATAATCTCATAAATAAACTAAGTGGCTATCTTGGCTAACAATGGACAAAATCAAACAATTGAAAACTTTTCCTGGTATGTTTTCTTTTTGCGCAGAATCTGCATCTGAAAGCAGAAATTCTGCATTGAGATGTAAAACTTCAAAACAAACAAAAATTAATTTTTTCATCCTAAAAATGCATACCTAAGCAGATATCAGCAATAATGTATTTTTGACAAATTAAGTGTGTACTTGCAAATTATATGTACGGAACAAAGTAAGATTGCCCTGCTTAAAAGCAATATGATTTTCAGAATAAATACCGTCCTACAATACATAGTAAAAACCCTTTTCGACAGGTTTCTGGAATAAGTAATTATGATTTTACCTTTCGACAATGATTATCCTGCAATATATTACTGAATAGATTATTATTGATTAGATATTTGCGTGCTGTCAAATTCAAATTGTTGTCCCTTGTTCCCAAAATTTTAAGTGATAAAGTGATCATAATGATATTATCTTTTGCTTTGCTTTTTTACACCTTATATTAAACTAAAATTAATACAATACCTATATTGTGATGGAGACAGTTCATGAGAAAACACTAATAATAATTAATTTATGTAAAAATAAATTTATCAAACACTACGCTTTATATTGCTTTTTCTTGATTCATTGCATTGCCATCGAAAATCAGTCCACATGCAAAATTTCAACTCGATTGGACATTGGCAAGTATATAAAATATTGATTACGAGATTTGAACGTATCAAACAAACAAATAAGCAACAATTGAAGTAAGATAAGCGTAGTAATCATTCTACCAACTAATTATTTTAATTAATTTGTTATAGTTAATAATATAGACTGGCGAAATAATTCATAATTAGTCAACAACTGTAAATTAATTATTGATTGGTATCGTAGGGTTAAAAAATAAACTTCTTGATTCTTGCTTTACGGATGTATTTATTTTGCTTATATAGGAGCTTATCTAGTTTCTAAACTGTCGAAAAAGTGAAAAAACAAATGAGAATATAATCCAGTTCGATTACTGTTGTTGTCGGACTAAACATGCCCATATGTGATTAACACACTGATTTCAATATTTAAAGGATAACAAGGACTATGGTTATTCTGTTATCCTTGTCATTCTTTAAATATCATAGCATAAGTTGAGGAGATTAGTCGGAAACAGATTCTAATTAAACTAAATTTAGTAAATAGATACAAAAGCCACTAATTGAAAAATCCTCTCTAGTGCCATCTACTTCACAACGCAACTTTTTCTTCTTACCACCCGGCAACCGCAGTCCAAATTAACTTTGATACCATTCACTTGGCTCACTACTGGAGAAGCTCCTCCATTAATTTCCAGTAGCGGCGCTCACCTGTAAGTGAACCGGGCGTTCGCGTCAGACTTGGCCTTCATTTCCTGTCGAGCTTACCAGTAGTGGTGCCGGGACTCTTATTAACAAAGTACGAATTGAATATTCCACCCTTCTTTCACTTCCTTTTGCCTGGCCCTTAGCGGTGCATGTTATTAGCACTGGTGCCATTCGCTGCCAGCCATAGAGCGTGGCTTCAAGAATTTAATGCCATGGGATCTGTTCGGGTTGCCAGAGAGAGCCCGGACGAATAACTGCTTGCCTGCCGGAATTAATTTTCAGCATTTCTCGCCTTCAAACTTACACTCCAAATATGCCCTACATTTCACCACGGATGATGTGTACGTGTAATAGAAATTGTTGGTGATGTTCACGAGGAGTAAGTCTGACACAGGGATGGAGTAGAAATCTTCGTTGTTTACTGGATTAATATTTGGATAACTTAGATGAAACCAATTATGAGCCGTCTTGGAATGAATACCTTCACCGACAATACTGAAAAACCTTCTAAATTGTGAATGACATGGCGCAGTCGATAGGATCCACTTGACCCAAGTCATTTTTGAGAAATTATCGTGGTTGTACTTGTACTAATATCTCCACCACCAAGACTTGACCAATTCGTCAATGACTAAACAGTTGAAATGAATGTTTTGTAGTTGAAATGTTGGGTAATATACCTAAGGAAGTTATCAATAGTAACTTCAAGAAGCTGACGTTATGTTTACCCAATCGATTGAGCTTTAATTAGTTGTGTCAACAAAATAAACAAACATAAGTTAGCTCTAGTGCTGTCAGTGGGTACTGAAGTTTTCCTGATATCGGTAATTTATGGATCGATCGTCTTTCGTGCTGAATTGCTGAATTACATTGGTAACAAAACTTGGTGAAACTATTGCAGAAATCGTCCCACAAATTAGATGAACGTGAACGAGTTATTCTGCCCTCCAATGGTAAAGTGCCGTATGTATAAATGTTTTCTTGATGTTTTCTTATGTTTTCTCGAAAATCTGACCTTGCCAGTTAAAACAAATTAGCCTGTTTAACGTACAAATTGTTAGGTAACATACTAGGCTAAGGTAAATTCTTTAAAATTTATAAAATGTGCGTGGTTTTTGCATTCAAACAGAAAAATTCTAGCGATTTTTTGTATGGAGATACAGCGTTTTACCGTTGGACGGTAGTATTGTTTGTGATATTTCACCGGTATTTAAGTATAATAAAAATGATGTGATACACTCTATGTTGCATTTTTGAAATCTTGTTGTTTTTTTTGCATTAAATATTTCATAAAACAATTTATTTTTGTAAAATGCCAATCCTACAATAAAAACGAAGTTTATTCTTTATATTTAAATATAGAAACTTTGAAGAAAAAGGCAGTTTTTCTCTGCAGTATTTTATATTAAACATTGTTGAGGTAACCGGTTTTGCTTAAGTTAATAGCATTATCAGACCTCGTGTCTATTGAAATAACATAATCCTTAATGGCGTTACAAACATTTTAAAATAATATATAGCTAGAAATGGTTGTTATATAAAAAAATCTAGTTTTTCAGAAAATCAGTGATAAAAAACTTAAAAGAAAACAAAATGCATTATTTTAATTTTATAGCCTGCCTTTAATTTCGCAGATGTTCTGATTTTCGCAAAAAGCAAGGTGCACACTTTTAATTCATAAAGAGTACCTACTTCAGCGTGTTATTTTTGCATACTTACAATGTTGTCGAATTACATTTATTAAATTGAAATCGCTAGCAAAGCAAATCTACTGCTGAAGATTTTTTTGTATCTCAGTAGGTATAATAACAATCTGAAGTGGCCAGACACACGACTTTATCATACTATACGTAGTATCAAACTGTGTAAAACTCTGATGTTTTGACAATACTGTCAATAGAATTAAAATATCTGTCAAATCCTGGTAACTAGTTTTAATGCAGTACGAGCGATCTCGATGAAATAGAATTTGCTAATACAGCTAAACTATTAATTTTACCAAAAAATTTCAGACATAAATTATTCAGAATTTCCGCTACTTTAATATATTATTTAACTAATTTGATGAAATCACAGAAATGGCGGCTCAAAATCGTTGAAAATTGCTAAGAATAAACATCCAGTTCCTTTGGACTCTTTTGAACAAAAGCCTGTTCAGCTAAAATTTTTTTGTTAAGTTTTTTTTTGGGCACGATTACTTTAATACTTTGTCATATTACGTATGATACAGTAAAAAGGCGATAATATTAGTGGGCATTGGGCATTCACTCAATTATCGAGAAAGAATGTTTAACACCTAAAACACACACACAGAGCAATGGTTGTCTAATGTTACGAACATAACATTCTCAAAATAATTTGTTTTTATCCTACATGATGCGAAAATGTTCGCCCGCTAGACCCAGCCAGCCCTGTAATGAACACTTTTCAGCGCTAGCCACGAAAATAATTAACCCTATAGGTGGCGACCGAATAGTTTACCCAATAAAAACACAGCTTCGATTCGATTTGACGGTTACCATTAATAAAAACGTGAACGTTTTTACTTTATCATACGCAGTATGTAAAGTATTGTAATCATGCCAAAAAAAAATTTAGAGATTTTAGCGGAAATATGTCTTTTTGGGTCCCCTGAACATTTTTGACCAAGGTACAAAAAAATGTCTGTGTGTGTGTGTGTGTGTGTGTGTGTGTGTGTGTGTGTATGTGTGTGTGTGTGTACCCGTTTTTGTGGAGACGATTCCGGAGAAACTACTAAAGGTATCGGGACAAAACTTCATATTTAGAAGTTTCATAACCGAACTTAGAGCTGAAAAGCTTTCTGTTGAAAAGGGTCCAAAGGAACTGGTGGTTTACTCTTAGCATTTTTTAAAGATTTTGTAAATGAGCCGCTATTTGTGTAATGTCGTCAAAATAGTTAAATAATAAATTAAAGGAGATGAAATTTTACATTATTTATGTATATGAAATTTTTTGGTAGAATTTATAGTTTAGCTGCATGAGCAAATTCTATTTCATCGAGATCGGTCGTACTGCATTAAAACAAGTAGCCAGGATATGTCACATTTTTTGATTCTAATGACAGTAGCTAGTGTCAAACGCTGTTTTGAAAATACTGTCAATATAGGCTGCGTTCGGATATTGAACACCGTTACACTTTTTACACCCACTAACCCGTAAGTGTCATTTGGACGGTGTACCCGGTGTCAACGGAGTACAATATCCGAACGCAGCTTTAATCGAGATATCTGTCTAGTTCTACTAGTTTTATTTTATTGCAGACATAGCCGATCTCGATCAAATAGGATCTCATGCAGCTAAACTATTAATTTTATATATAGTATGATAAAGTCATGTGCCTGGCCACATCAGATTTTTTTATTTGTTAAAGCCAATATGTCAGTGATTAGTCTTTAGAAACGGGTGATTTTATTACGATATTGTTGTGTAGGATAAAAAATTATGTGTGCACCACGGCCAGAAAATGGTTTTCCGGGCCTCTAGAAGTAACAACTCTTCTCTCGGCCCGGAAAAGAACGACTTTCTTGGCTTGGTATACAATATACTATTGTTTTAAGACAACACATACTTGTAATCGCAATATTTCTTTAATATGAAACAACCTAAATACTTGCTTTAGGTTAACGATTGTTTTGATTTAAGTAATTCGTGTTTTGAAAATAATGTGAGGGATGCCGATAGATGGCGCTTTAGTTTCTCGTCGTAAGAGAGGTCTCCTAGAGGGTATATAACCGCATTATACGGTGAATGTACCTGACTACCTGACGTACAAATGTCCAATAGCTCTAGTATTGGTTGAAAAATAACAAAATATTCTTCTTTGGATGCGTTAATTGCATTACATGTAAAACATTATTAAATTATTAATAACATACATGTTCACATTTAAAAGAAGTAGTTGGTGAATGTTTAATCCAAGAATGTGAGCTGATAATTCCAACTACTCAACCTTTTGATTTTAAAATCTGATCAAATTCTTAAGTCAAATAAATATAGTATCTATTTAAAATTGTACAATCTTAAAGTAAGACAACCTCTCAAAACAACGGATTTCTTCAATGAACGAAATATATTCTTGCGTATATATAAAACAACCGTTGTTTTGGATTAACAAAGGTTGCTTTGAATTGAGACAACGTTTCGTTGTGTGCATGTTTAACACCCTGGCTAAAATACAAGAAACACGTTATAAAAGTATTGCAATGTGACTTTATTGGAAATTTTTGGTACAACCAATAAGATTTAACGTCGTAATTTAAAGTTATTTATTAAAAATGTATCATCATCACACCTTATAGCAAGGAACTATTTCTGACAAGTACATTATATGTAGGTTACGTATGTAGGTGTTCCGGTGTTCTGTAACAGAACAAGAACACATATTAGATTCACATTTCGTTTTGTACTCCAAATTTTGCTTTGCATGGAGTTTGAATAATATCCTGCAAGCTTTGTGGGTATAAAATCCTTCAATTTTAAAGCCAAAAACACTTGCAGCTCTCTGCCAAGCATGACTAGGGTTGCCATATTGTATGGTAACACTGTCCTGATCCAGTTTGTATGACACAAAAAATACCTGAACCGGTTGTAATTGGTTCGATATTTTTTTATTAATATTGTATGCAAACTTATTAAAATGATTACACATAAAAATACATACAAATATAGATTCTATTTTTAAAAAAATTATTTTGACAGCCGCTAGTAACTCCTAAATATTATTTTAAATTATGAAATAAATGCTATCATTGTTAGTCAGGTCATATAACATTTTAAAAAGGTCAAAAACATGATTGGGCCAAAAAAAGCCCAGCCTAATCTACAGTTTGTTGACACATGGTTTACACCCACGTAAGAGTGTCCTTTTTCAATTGCCAAATCCATTATTTTCCGAAATGGAACACACAACGGTCAGTACAAAAAGCCCTCTTTAAATACAAAGCAACCTGCAATAACAAAATGAACGAAAAAAAAATAAGAAATAATATTAGGGATTTTTTATTGCTTAAATATACATAGATGTTCAGAATTGTTAAAACCCTTTAAATATTTTTTGTCATATTAACACAATGAGATCCAAGAAAAAAAGTAATTCAAAAATACTACTCTAGCGCGGTTTAGATCGTACTGTGGCAATTTGTTATAATAAAATGTAAACCGCACAGTTTGTAAATTGTTTTGTGGCAATTCCGTGTTGTAAAAATTCAAAAGATTTTTTTTGTGAAACTTTGTATGTAAGGTTTAATTTAGGTATAATTTCTTTTTCGTTTTTCTTCAGTTATTTTAATATCCCAAAGGCATTGGTAGCCGTTATTTCAAAAAGGTATAACAGTGTTGTTACACACTGTTGCAGTGAGATGTGAACAAAATAATAATAATTATGAAGTTCATATAATTCCTGGTTTGTCAAAAAATAAGAATTTACCGCTATGACATGATAAATGTTTTCCCATGTCGATTAAAATTACGAAAAAATATAGTATACAAATAAAATAACTACCAAACGCGTCGGGACTTTACACGACTTTAGCCCGACAACTAGGCCAATAACGGTGACAGTCCCGATATATCGGGACGGATGCGAACCCTAAGTATGACGTTAAGACATCAATCTCTAGTGGTTGGTCGTTATCGTTGATCAACTATAAAAATGACACAATTGTTCTGGCATACTACTTTAAACCAATATCATAATTGTTAAAATAAGGCTAAAATGTACATTAATTTTTTAATACTAGCATACATAATTCAGTTATGTATCAATTTGGAGATTTTCTCAAATGCATGGTTGCTACTAAATTACGGGTAACCCTAAGTTAAACACTAACAAAACCCGCATAAACCCATCCATAAACAACTCACCCATTAGCAGCACGTTGGAATTCCGAAGAAAATTACCCTGTCGCGCTTTTAATTAAAAATGTTTATAGCGAATCCCCGTTTATAATTTAGCGAAACGCTGAACCGTGCTGAATTTCTTCATTATAATGCCGTGGCCTCGGCCGATAAAGCGCGGACCTAAGAGAGCACCAACTCACTACCACTCCATTTACCGAATAATCCACCGCAGGGGATTCGGCAACTCTCCAAAATCCAATTCAAATTTGCACATTTGATCATCGCGGCATTCCAGCCCTCCTCGTGCTATTATAATTTGCGAAAATCATCGCCGTAAGGAGTGGGGTCGAAGCTCAAGACTCGCGCCAGAGCGCCCCCTTGCGTAAAGCTTATTAACCTAATTGGGGTAATACCCTGTGGCTCCATTCGGACATACGCAAGCCATAAGGGTTCGTTTAAAAATTGCGAAACGGCGGCGTACCTTGTCTTCTGATGAAGGTGATGAAATTTTATAGTACGTGGAGCGTATTTTAATTAAGAAATTTTGAGTTATCTTGATTTTAATTTGGGTTAAGGTAGTTTTCTGTTTAACGTTTATAGTTCGGTATGGTTACTGGCTCGTTACTTAGGGTGACCAACTTTTTAAAACCCCAAATCGGGACGCTAACATATTGCAAATAACTGAAACATATTTTTATCTTAAGTATTGCAAGGCTTTTTGATGAGCGGGAGATAAATGGAAATAAAGTTAAAGCTAGGTTTCTAAGCTAGGTCTTTGTTCTTCTTTATTTTTTTTAAATTTCTGTTTACGTTTTTCTAAGAATACAATAGAAAAGATTGTACGGACATCCCGTAATGACCAATTGATATAAGTAGTGTAAACGCAAAAGTGGTTGACACTCGTCTTTGATTAGCATTGTATTGCTTGGGTGCCAACGTTTTGGAGTGCAAATGACTGCATGTGTACTTTACCCTATAAAGAACTAAAAAAAGCATGCCATACGCCCCAATAGTATAAATATTTTTGCATTGTTCTGGATACCAAAAGATGCCTGGCTTAAATCCAGGTTTTGGCTTTAATTATTAGCTTTGTTCGCTGAGCGAATCCCGAACTAGTTCAGGTACTGTTTTATATTGGACCAATGCGATGTCTTGCAGTGTCTCTCCTACCATCATCACACTCACATATCTGGTCCAATATAAATAACGTCCCGAATACGTTCCGAACTGGCTCAGCGAACAAAGCTATTATTAATTCTATTTAATTTACGTCCTGCCCATGTCCAATCATTTGGCTCTTTATATTTTTTAAGAAGTTAGCTAACCAATGATACTGACATAGATAATGATTAGAAATGTATCTGGAAAATATTTTTCCTTCCAACAGTTTCACCTCCACCGCCAGAATATTATCAATTTTCAAGACCTTGTAACTTTAATGCATTATTACTTATTAGATGCAATATGTTTATTGTATTTCACTGACTTCGCCGCTGGAAAACTACACCTAAGCACGTGAGTTGTTTCCAACTGATTTCCAATAACGGAGTTTCTTTGCTGAAATTAAATTAAATTTTCGTTTCTTGACTGTCTATCCAGATTGTGATTAATGAAAAATATCTGTAAAAATATGTGATGTTAATTACAAGGTCATTTAAATTTAAATTTTGAAAGAAATTTTATGGACAACAAAGCTATTGAAAGCATTTGAGCCGAAATCTGATATTATTTTTTTATTACAAATAATATGTATCGATTAAATTTTAATATTAATCAAAATCCGTTTGACTAAATTACAAACACAATACACGATTAAAAATCGTTTGAATAAGTTAATTATTATTTTTTTGAAAGTGTTGCATTTCTATGACTATAAAATTCCATTCATTCACCCAATCAGAAGCTCAAAGTACGTTGTCCGTCAGCAATATTTAATATAGAATTTGTCAATCTTGACTGACTGAAACTTTTATACTTACACCAGATCTGTTCTTTTACAGAATAAACCGTCGATTCTCTAAACACAATTTGAATCCGAACCCCCTACATTCTACTCACAAAACACAGTTTTCTTTGCTATTAGTGCACAGAATGACAAAAGGTATCAACCAAATTAAGGATACAATTTTCTGTCTAGTGATAGAATTGTTAAATTTTTGATCGTTTTTGACAAAAAGTTACTTAATCTGACATAAAATTACCTGACTTTACGATTTTTTCTAGGGAGAAGACAACTTAAAATTGAAAAAAGTATCACATAATAAGTCTCAGTTACACCTTCCTGTATAAGTGTAGAAATACCAATATCCCATATATCAAAATTTCACTTCTTTGAGTACATGAGTCAGACATATTTTATCACATGGCGAATACATCAATAACAATTAATACATGAGGTATTACATAAGATCATTGATACAAAATTAAGCTCATTATGGATGCTTCTTTTATAGGACGCACTAGCTCTAATGATTCCTCTTAACTAAATACGCTAATGTTTTCAAAATTGCCTGGGAAATTCTGGACATTAGAATAACATTTTTAAAAATCGGGACAAAATTCGGGACGCTTCATCAGACGGGACAAGTGCTTAGAATTCGGGACTGTCCCGCCCAAATCGGGACGGTTGGTCACCCTACTGTACATGTTTAATGAAGGAATTTTTCATTAGTTTCACTAGCAGTTCTTATTTTTTTGTTTGCAGTACTACCTCAATTCTTTTCTTTATATAAAAATATCCGTGGATTTTAGGATTGGTCAATACCTACGTATCACCCATGCTGAGCGGACTCAAAGTTGAAAAAAGACTTTTTAACTTTAATAAATATTAACTTATTAAATAAAACCTGCGAAATTAAAAAAAAATAGGAAAGGAAACGCAAAAAACATTAAAATCGTGCTAAAAATGATGTAGGCTTGTTCTTCGCATAACTCCTTATTCGAGGCGTTTAGTATCAAAACCAGCTCAATCCTTTATAAATTTTACAGGAGAGAGAAAAAACGTTTCATGCTCTGCCCATTTAATTTCTCCAAAATATTTTTTTTTCGTTTGCAGAACCTGTGGTGTGTGATGCCAAATATTTGTTCAGTTTAAAGTTAGCAGTTTTGTATAATTATTTATAATTAAAAATTGTTTGGATTAAGCTGGTTTTGAAAAAAATACCAGGGAAAATTTCTAAAAAAAAATCATTGGTCTACTACTGGGAGGTATTAACACATTTCTTTGAATCATAATTATAATTATAAACATATTTTTTTTTATTATAAACATATTTATGATATAATTTATTATAAACATATTTATGATATAACTATAAACATAATTATAATTATTATTGTCGTTAGGTCAAAAAAATTTTCATGGGAGTTGACGTTGGCAACACATTCGCATTCGTCGAAGAAATTATCTTGTTGAATGTAGGTCCTCGCTATGTATAATATTTGAGGAATTCGATGGCCATCCACTGATCCCCAAAATGTTTGGTGAGCAAATTGTTCACGTCATTTATCTTTGCTTCAGCATCAGAAACGCCCTTAGCCACAGAGGTAGGTTCCTCTGTGGAAGTTCTGAATTGTTTTGTTTCTTTGACACGCTCTTCAAAGTGCCGAATTATAACAAACTTCACCTCTTACTTCGGTGTCATTTTTCATCTTATTCCTTATGAGCAAAGATCCTTTCGAAGCGAAAAATGTAAAATGCCAGGTATCACTGTCCTGTGATGTGCAAAATAGAGGATACAGCAGCTTTAAAATCGTAACCAGCTGGTTCCCAGGAAGCAAAAAGAAAGTAGTTTCTTACTGAGCAAGAATGGCTGTATATTCTTGGGGTCTATATGTTTTTCTTCTTTATTTTCTTTTCCCTATCTGTAGGTGTCTTGACGTGTGCTGGAACAATTTTGAAGGAGCCAAAAACTCAACTTTCCAATCAGTGTGGAGTTCTACATTGTTTTCCGTCACAATGCTGATATTTTATTTGAACTTTTTTCTGCTCATTCTCACATCAATAATACACAAACACGTCGCTGGGAGTTTGAGTTTTAGCCGGGTGACGCACATGGCGGCTTGCAGTGGGAGCATGGATTGAGCTGGGTTTGAAAAAACACTGGTTTTTTACACATGTTTTCGACCGGATTGTGTTGGATTCGTGCAAAATCGCTTGGTGATAGTATCGACCAAGTCTTTTCAATTTAAGCAAAATAATACTTTCCAAAAAATATGGATTGAGCTGGTTTTGATACTAAACGCCTCATTCAGGTAATGGTGGTCTTTGTATTATATTTGAAAATGGGGTTTGAGGCTTAGTTGACGAGAATAATGCTAGAGACTATTGTTTTAATCCTACAAGATCAACTAACTCGCAATACGAAGAGACAAATTGCGGCTCATTCGTCTTCTTTCAAACAAGATGGAAATAGGGACGAAGATTATGCTCAAAGGCCCCAGTCATAATCTCCATGTAATGCAAACAAAAGTAACGTGGTTATGTTTACGCTTTTGCGTTTAATAATGTTGCCGGTATATTTGTTTACATACACACAATCTATACATTCTATAATAATAGTTATTTAGTTATTTATTTCGTATTCAAAACTTTCCGGGAACTAAAATTGGGACACGACGAGTGTGTATGTGCGGTTAAATTATGTCTGTTGTGGCGGCCATGCGGGTAACAAATGTTACCAACTCACAAGTCCCTACTTGCGCCTAAACTCACAACTAACTCATTCGTACCAACCGTCCCAAATGCTAAAATTATCCACAGCCCACTAGGCAGGACACAGCAAGGACCCCGCAAAAACATGCAAATATAAATGTATGTACTCGACGCAAGTTTATCTTGATCTCGTGACGTACCGGACAGACCGTTTGTCTAAATACTGTTTGTCCAGAATTTACATAGATATGGTGGACTAAATCTCGCTAATGGTTCTGGTTATGGTATATTTATGTAATTTATATATCTCCGATTAGATTGTATAAAAATAACAATCGTTATTATAAATATGTACAATAATTTGGTTTATCTATAATTGACCTACGATTCACCAATACATTCATAATGTATATGTGGGTAAGTCCCATGCTATGCTGTGATTACAAATAGGGATCTTTTGAGTTACTTACAACTAATGCAAAATTTGTCCAAACACGTTTACTCTTGCACGTGAATGTAGTTCACACAAATTTTGAACTTTCTGTACAAATATCACATGATTAAATGTCGATTATATCATTTCGGTATTGGTACCAAACCTCATTTATTATGTAATTTTATTTGTTTTCTTCTACACGTGATCATTAACTACCTTAATTTTGTGATTTTTCTAGAGTAGAATAGTCCTACTAATAGAACTGTGTATACAGGTCCGTGATTAATTATTCAGTTGCTTTCATTAAATGCTATTTTTTGTCCACCACTTTTGCGTCATCTTGGTAATGCCAAGCTGGCATATGGTTACCCCACACACCACAACCTTGGATGCACCAATGTAGGGCGCAGTAGTTAGCATTAACGACGGTACACCACTGTTTGATTGATTAGCCTTGAATTTTTATGTCTTTTGACATCAATATCGTAGTTAATGTTCCATTTTGAGATCGTATATTTAATACACGTCATATCGGTAATGCTCGATGTGATTAGCTCCTGTTTCGAATAAGGAAAACCTAAAGTATTGATAAAGCCTGAACATTATCCTCACTTTTATTCTCAAGGATTATCCTATGAGAAGGCAGTGTCGTTCACTTTTATATAGGTTGTCATTTCGACAATGGTCATTTCGGTAATGATTCCATATTACCACAATGACATAGGCATTCACTTTTTCTTTGATGGTTCGCCTGTACAGTATAGAAATAGCAGCAACATTTACTTCCTTCTTTCAAAAGTGCCGCCTTATCTTGGAATTAGTGATGGGACATCGATGCAAAATATCGATGTTGACCAGCCATGTTACCATCGATACTATCGATGGTATAAAAACATCGACAACAAAACATCGATGTTTGAAAACATTGATGATTTCAGCGGACAACATTATTTTCTATAATTTTCTATAGTAATACGTAATGAAGCTTATTTTAATTTAGGTTTGGTAGCTTTGTTTTATTTTCCAATTATAAATACAAAATGAGAATGAATAGAAAGAATAGTTAAAGCACACCTAGATTTATTTTTTCTTATACGTTGCATATTTATTATTCAACATAACATATATTCAAACTCTTAAGCGGCATCTTACAAAGTTATTTCTATAAAATGTTTCCATTTAGTGCTTTCTTTCTTTCTCCTTTTTTACTTATATAATCAACGTACTTAGTACCTACGTAACACCGCATCACTGTGCTTCACAGACGAGGATCAAAGACCAAGGAGGGCAATTGACTCATGTGCCCAGGAATGTTCCCATAGGAACTTACAAAGGGCAAACATCTACGTATCCTCAGACACCCAGGCGACATTGAAAGCGCTGCAATCAAAAGCCCACAAATCCAAAACTGTCTGGGGCTGCAACATTTCCCTGGAAAAACTAGCAAAAGAGAAGAAGGTTTTACCTATGTGGGTTCCAGGACATTCAGGGATCAAAGGCAACGAACAAGCCGATATCCTAGCCAAAGAAGGCTCTAAGACTCCCTTCTATGGACCTGAACCCTGTTGCGGTATCACAAAGAGCCACATCAGGAAGATGGTACAAAACTGGGAAGATAAACCTAAACGAGCTTATTGGGAAACATCACCTGGCATGAGGCAAGCTAAGACTACCATAACCTTCTCCGCTTCCAAGGCCAGACAGTATCTTCAGTTACAATAAAAACAGACGCTCGACTGATTACAGATCTCCTTACAGGACATTGTCCACTGAGATATCATCTCACAACGAAGGGACGGGCAAACAACGCAGACTGTAGATTCTGCGGGAGGTCCTCAGAGACAGCGTTACACCTATTGTTCGAATGTGACGCTCTAATGCGCACAAGACATAATCACTTGGGAGCCGCCATCATTGAACCAGCAGAGCTGACACAACTTACTCCTCGAACAATAACCGACTTCGTGAAAAGGCTCAATATCGAAGGACTGTAATGTATGATGGAAATACAAAAGATCTTTTAGATCAAAGTATATCGAAAGGCACAGATGCCAAACGACCCAACTCTACCATACCAGACCATACCTACGTAACACTGAATTTTTCGACAAGATAACTGTAGCACTAAAATTTACACCCTTACGCAACGGTATCTCTGGCATAACGAAGTTAACTTTGATTTTGCTGTAAAGAAAAAAAATTACTAGTCTAAACATAAGAAAGTGCCGCCAAACAGCAGCAACCCTTTGTGGGCGCAACATAAACCCCCCGATCCTTTATCTATTTTTTGCTGTTACTTTAGGACGATGTTTGCAAACATCGATGTTTTAAAATAAAAACATCAATGGCAAAAACCGACCATCGAACCATAAGAACGATGTTTCTAAAACATCGCTAAATATCGCCCATCACTACTTGGAATCGTAACACATGGCGGGCATGGGAGAGGGTCTATGGACGGAATTGGTGGAGCACTGAATAGGAACGCCAATCGCTTGAAACTATTTTAAATGATGTTTACAGTTGCATACAATATGTACTATCCGCGCCAAAAAAAGTCGTACAGCTAAGTTTGACATCATGTAAGTCTGGCTTGTCAACTTGACAGCTGGTGCATGTTTCATCCCTATGACTAATGTCAGAATGACAGCGTATAGGTTATAGAAGAACCATTTACAAAGCTACAAGGTGTACGACTTCTTTTTGGCGTGCATAGTACATAAGTACAATTAGCAACTTCGTATGTTGTTGTTTAAATATTTTTATCTTCGAAATTCATTTCTCAAATTATATCAATACCTTGCATTTACTCAAATCTAGGGGACATAAGATTAGCAATAAAGTACTCCATGCTCCTTGGGTTTGAATGAGTTGAAAATAAAAGGACGTTAGTCGTCTCCAAGGGGTTTAATTTGTTTCTTTAGCTACTAGTTTCAAACCTTAGTTTGTCATCAGGCCAACTGCTTGAAAATAACGACACACAAATTAGACATCAATAAATATTTCGCACCAGACAATACACTTAGAAAAACAAAATTATAGAAAGAATATAAAATATAAAAAATATAAAAAACTTTTACCGTCAAACGGGTCGCAATGTGGTCATAAGTTGTTCACACATATATAATTCTCTGCGAAGCTCAGTAGAATTTAACATAGTCAATCTTAAAAACACACACACACTATTAAACACACGGCGCGGCGTGCAACAGGGCAATAAACAATTTTAGTCTATTTCGCGCATGTCCGTCCGTGGGGGCGGGATTTTTGAAAAGTTAATAAACAAATGGTGCGGTTTAACATCAATAAATTCGTTGAGAACAAGGTCTGGTGTCCTCCCTATGTGTCTATAGATCTCAAGTTCTTCTGCGATATTCATCTTTTTAGATTTTTTGAAGTGATGTAATAGCTTTATATGACTAGTATCGGTAGAGTGTTGACACTCTTGTAAGTGTTTAAAAACGCTTGAGTTTGTGTATTGTCTGGTGCGAAATATTTATTGATGTCTAATTTGTGTGTCGTTATTTTCAAGCAGCTGGCCTGATGAACGAAAGTTTGAAACTAGTAGCCAAAGAAACAAATTAAACCCCTTGGAAACGACTAACGTCCTTTTATTTTCAACGTGTTTTCAACTCACTAGGAGACCTATATACATCATCTATGCTAGGAGACATAATGCTGATGACAGTTCGGGTGTTCATGGCATGTTCGTAGTGACAGTTCGACTTAACCTAAATTGTGTTCTCATCAAATAGTATACTATTATTTTTATTGTAATAGCGTGTTCGCACGCTCTCAGTGCGACCTAGCACCGTGCCAGTGGGATGTGTACTTTTTTCGTGCAGTTGGTAAGCCGAATGCTTCAGGTATTATAATAAACTCAGATTCATCATGCTCGTCAAATAAAATGTGAAAATTTTATTCGCGGCAGTTTTTTTTTCTTGTTTTCGGCATGGCAATTGAGATATCAATTGACATCATCGTCTGAAGATGAAGATTATCTGAAGATAATAATTCCATAAAGCCTCGTTTACGTCCGCTTAACTTAACTTAACGTACGAAAACTTAAACATTAGAGATAGTTGACACCATTAAATTATATGCGTTCGTTTACATTCACTTAACGTAGAACAACTTAACGTAACGTACGGATTTGTTTACTCAACTTCAACTTAACAGAATCCGTGCAGTAAGTGCACCAATCACAAGCTCTCGATTTTGACAATTTGGATGATGGTGAGAGCGAGCGTCTGTAACATAACCTACAAATTAACTCGTGCGACTTAATCTTTGTTATCTTTGTGTTGTTTTGCAATATTCTTAGCTTGATTAACGGATTATTAACACGGATGATGAACCTTGATCCAACTTGCGTGTACATAAACATATTTGTATAATAAAAGCGATAGATTTAATATGGATTTCATATTGTGTCACCGTCAAATGCGCATGTCAAGCACCTCAACGTAAGTGAATGAAAATGGAACGGATCTAAATTTAGTACGTTAAGTAAATTTTTAGTACGATAAGTTAAGTGGATGTAAACGATACTTAAGCCGGAACAGTTTCATTTTGTCACAACCTGTCATCGTTTGTTGACAGTCCGCCATATTGCACTGGACACTGCACCGTCCCCGAACTCAGTGCAAGAAAGTTGCCCTGAGTGCGCAGTGCGCACTCAGGGCAGCTTTCGTTGTAAGTCGAACACGTCGCTCTCGCTGATTGCCCCCTGAAAATGATAAGTCGAATACGCAAAACTGCCCCAGGGCAAGCTAGTGCAGAAACATTGCAGTAAGTCGAAAACACTATAAGAAAAAGAATGCACTTGGCAATGTGAAAATCTGAAGATTTATCGCAAAACTAATAACCGTTTTTCATCCGTTACAAATAAGTCCTGACACACTCGAGCAGTAAAATACCAACAAAAAAGGACCACGGGACGGACACGGGTAAAGGTCGGCCCATTTGGGGGTTGCAGAGCGCAATATGTTAGTTAATTTCAGAAGCGTGCGGAGTAGACAAAGCCAACTTTGCACTATATATAAGAAGGAAAAGGTCACAGTGCCCTGGAAATGGAGTAGCGGGTAGGTGCGGGCGTCCGGAGATTAGAGGAGAGAATCCGCAGACCGTGGCGAAGCAGAATGAGAAAAACAAGACTTGACGAAGGTGTCCCCGGACAATCGTAGAAAACTTACTGGTATGGAACTAGCGTGAAAAGTTAATTGACAATGAAATAGAGCATATATTTAGTATATTGAATAGTGTGTTAAACTTTATTTGAGCTGTCAGTATTGGATAATTACATCAAAATTTCAATTCGATAACACTGGTTCCGCCAGAATGATTTTTCATATTGGTCATTATACTTTTAAGGCTCAGTATTTCGTACTTAAACAGACTTAAACTTACAAATTAATATTCAAATTTCAAATCATTTGTATAATTTTCGAAGCACAGTAATCACTAAACTTTGTCCGTCCGTCATTCTGTCAGTTTGCGTTATCTACAACATAGATTCATTCCCGATTTCCTAATTAGAGGTACATAGTTATCAATAGGATAATATCTATCGTCCAGTGAATTGACTACAGCTCTACAGCTATTTATCCTTTGGTTAGTGAAACGCAGTTGTAAGTCTTCTTCTATGTCTATTTTAGTTGTGAGTGTGTATAAATTTGTTTGGACACCCATTATTGCCCAGTAAAAATAGTCAGAAAAAAATGTTTACTTCGGAAAAATTGTGTTTAGCTTCTAGACCAAGTGCTGGTGAACGACTTAACCACCCGACTTTGGACCGCTTCAAAATTTTCAGGGTTACGCCGGTCACAAACCCCATAAAAGCCACCTCTAACGTGCACCTTCGCGGTTTTCTATATAATTCTGCACAAACAAGATATATTCCACTTTTGCTTAAATACAGAAGTTCTCACTGCACACAATTTTTGATAGAATTTAGCACATCTACATAATCATAATAATTATGTAATTTTACATTGATGAGCTTTTTCAACTTCTTCTTTGTTTACTCCAATTGTGTAAGTTTTCTTATCCACCGCATCCTGGGAGTTAAACATTAAGCACACGGTATCGAAATTTGTGTGTTATTTCCAGTGGCGGTTCGTAGCTAAAATAAATGGGATTAATGCTCCAGAAAATGTTAAGCTTTTGTTTTAACACATATTGTGTAAAAGGAAAAAACATGTATAAATAGAAAATGTATTCAGAAACTTGATAAAATCGTAAAAGCATTTAGGAAAAGAAAGAAAAGAAAACGGATTTCTTATTTACTTTAACATAAATTACTACAGTTATATTCATTAATAAATTTATATAAAAAATTTTTTCT
Organism: Aphodius sticticus; assembly: GCA_963966075.1. NCBI lineage: Eukaryota > Metazoa > Arthropoda > Insecta > Coleoptera > Scarabaeidae > Aphodius > Aphodius sticticus. Next base: position 62,940,178 of record OZ014509.1, read on the forward strand.
AAAAACTACGCTTTAAAAGAATTAAACTAAAATTTAAAAATTTTCCAAATTTGTTATTGTTTCATGCATTGTCACCGGAAATCGCGCACATGCGAAAATTCAACTCAAGACAAATAAATTCAAAAGGGAAGTAAATAAATTGAACATAACAAACAAGTGAGGATACAATAAGCGTGGTAATAAATTTATACAAAAATTACATATTTTAAAAAATACTGCACTGAAAATTAATACTTTTTGAAGATTTTGCAAATTGTAGCAAAATTTCAACTCGATTAAACATTGGGAAGGGTAGGTAAAATATCGGTTACAAGATTTAAATGTAACAAACAAGTGAAGTTAAGATAAGCGTAGTGAACAGATTTGAGCCTCAGACTAGTTATAATTCACAGCCTAAGACAAACACCTGCGGTGTAAATAAGACAATAAATACAAGAGAAAAACAGTAGAGAAAATAAATGAAACGTGCATTACCTGGTTGATGAAAAAACTGTTCTTTATTAGAAAATAATCGGTTTATATACAATAATTCTTGATTTTACAAATTAAGCAGTGGTTCAAAAAATGATGATAGGTTTATATTACATATTATGCACAAAGTTTGAAAGTATTGATGTGTTCTATTGGGAGCCGCCGATGTCTTGTACTTGGTCAGCAATTCGTCGTTGAAATGTGCAGCGTGCGTGTTTACGCGATCGTGGCACGTCCGGTATTACAGCAAAATGTTCGATATTTGTTCGCTTTAAAACTAAATTATTTGCCTTATAAAATTGTTTGATTTTGGATTAAACACGTAGTATACATAAAATTCCATTCTTCTTGTTTTAATTTGCTCGAAATGATTAATAATTTTCTCCTTGATCTCTGAATGACAACTGAGAAATGTTTTCTCTGTTGAAAGCCCTGCATTTGTTTTAAAATACGTTTCGATATGCCATCTGCAGTTTGTAAAACTACCTCCTACAAGCACGGCGGGGTCGTTACGGTCAGCACTGCGGGAGCAACAGTGCTCTGTCTTTCCCTAGCAGGTCGCCGCCGCGAGTGTACGTTCGTATGTGCGCTTGCGCAGAATAGTTAAGCACCACGGCGGTGGAACTGTACAGATTACAGTTCCATACAACGATTTCTGTATATTTTTCTTAAGCTGGGGGATAGCTACTGACATTCAGGATTAAGGATTATATATTGTCCAAGTATAAAGAAAGAATTGAAGGAAAAAGGACTCCTTATATTAAATGTTATCCATAATATCAAATGGAAATAGGGGGTGCTGCAGTTCCATAGTGACTATACACGAGCCGGCACTGGTTATATCTATTATTAAATGAAAAAATCACAAAAGGTATGTGGGGTTATGCTCCTCCAGCCATAATAAGTTGCACTAATTTAAGCAGCTGGTTCACCTCCTCTTCAATCCATCAGATCCAAGGAGCTTCAACTCCGATAAGGTAATGGATCCACCAACACCAAACCTGTGAAGAAAATGACGCTTAACCGATGTCACCAACTGATGGCACCAAGATTAAAATAACCCTTTTGTTGCCATCAGTTCCCATTACTGATGTCCACCGGTGAAAAAACGCACTCGCGAATTGTTATAACTAATTAATGAATAATATACAGACAAAGTATGTCGTTAAACATTTTCATTAATGAACAATGTAGGTAGCATTATTGTGGGATATCAATATGCGATTACGTAAATTTTAATATGACTACTGACAACTATAGTAGGTACATAAAATCATGCACTAAATTACCACCTATATGATAATTATGATAGTGTATTAAATACCAATTGTTTTTTTTAAATCGATTAAGTTGTCACTCACGTACATTTATTGCTACTGATATGAAGTGTGTCCCAGTTTTGTGTTATTTTGCATACACTCTGAAAAATCTCTATCGCTTTAAGGTAGTGAAATGTTTTTGTTCACATTTTTGTGTGTTAATAGCCATCCATGGTCGTGATCCCTGTATGCTCGACAACACTTACTTATTATATATTGATATTCGTTGAATTTCAAGTCTTTCTAGAGTTTATTAATGTGGGATTAATATTTTTATCAACGACTCACATATAATAAGTTCATTGCATACGTATCTATGACTATATAATCCCCATCATGATACGCGCCAATGATTATAATGACAAGAGCGTTGTATAATAATGACAGTTTGTTCAAATAATGGCTTTATTATTTGAAGGAACTGTCATCATTATACGAACGTACTGTCAAAGTCAGTCTAAACCTACGTGGATGACACTTATTTGACATTTCGCCTCGCCACCAATGACAAATACATTTAAAAGATTTGATATAAAATGGAATTTGTGAGTCGTAGATAAAACGTTGTATTCGATTCGCACACAACTGATATAAATCGCTCGCGTATAAACTTCTTGCTCGCGATTTATATCCTTAGTTATGTGCTCGTCAAATAATATACTATTAATTAATAATTGTTTGTAAATATATTTTGTTTCTGAATCATCGAACTCTTATTCTAGAATTTAAGATTTTGTATAATTTTCAACCAATATTGTAGCCTTTTTATTACCTTTTAATACGTTAGGAGAAAATTGTTGTTAATTTCCTATAATAATTTCTAGCTCGTGGTCATCGAGAATCTGATAAAATATCTTAATAACAATTTGATAAACAATAAAAAGGCAACAATATTATTTTCAAATTTACCTCGTTAACGAGAAATAATGAAGAAATAATGAAATAATGAATAATGAAAATTCTGTGTTAAGGATAATCGACGACCAAATATTTTTTTATTTTACTATTATACTTGAACACTTTTAAGGCGACAATGTTAGGTCAACTACTAACTTTTGAACGAACTCATGTACGGAAATGTATTGTGTCAACGCTGGAGAGAGTCATGAAATGCTACCAATATTACAAACAGCATAGAGAATCTATTGTCATGGATGGCCCTTTTAATACCAAATAACTTTTGTCTGAAATTTTTTATTATTGAACTTTGAAACTCCCTTTCATTAACCGAATTGTAATTTTAGTACCAATTTTGGCCAATAATAAATCTTTTTAAATTATTTGATTTTAAAATAGTTATTCTATGATACTTTATACAACCTACTTTAATAAAGCAATTTCTAAAGTTGGCACATTATTCCGGCTCTCTGCAGTTCCTAAACGGCGTCTATCTGAACATGAGTTCGTTATTAAAATTTTGTCTACTACCAAAAGTTGACTATTATACCTTATCTATATATTCTACGCTTATTGGTTTAACACCCAGTGTAATTAAGATAAACTGCTCAGCAGTGCCAAAAATTGTGAAGTAATGGAAACTAATAAGTACGATCAAATAAAAGTGCATACAACAATACTTATTTTGGACTGCAGCGCAAAATTTAGATACCGTATCTTGTCATCTTGGCTCTTTCGCGACTGTTACGAGAGGGCAATATCGCAATATCTAATAAAACTGACATTGGTGACAATAGCCGATAATAATCGAAATAGTCATCATTTATCTAGTAATTTTTTTTTATCTTTCACTATACGAAAATATCATTTTTGCATCTTTGTAGGGACACGAAAGATGCTAATTGCCCGCTAGGCGTTTAGTTAATAACTTTCAAGCCTAGCCGCGAAAATATTTCACATACAGGCCGGGCGGCGACTGACCTGTCTGTTAAATAAATATATAGCTTTCAATTCGGTTTGATATGCGAGATCCACCTGATGTATGATCAAAAGATCCATCTGATATGATAATAACCGATTTATCGATCAGATCTATTTATCGGTCTTCAATTGTGACAAATTTCTCGTCCACTCCTGTCTTTTTCATTTTTCGCGTAGCGGTAGTTGGGTTCGAAATCCAGGGGGGGGGGGCAAGCGCCCCCCCTGCCCATGGGCGCCATGTAACGGCGCCCATGTATATGGGAACAAACCAGTTTCTATCCTTTCAGACCGTCATTAGCCTAAACCTATAAGGTAGGTAATAGTCCGGGAGCCGATCGCAAGAATACCAGCCGATAACCTTACAGCATGAAAAGTGTATAAAATGTTAGTACAGACAATTACGAAGACGATGCGCTTTGGATGCCTGGGCGGAAGCGGTGGAAACCCTCCCGTAATTCATTTTTTAGAATTATTTTTTCTACATTTAGGTACTATACCCATCGACTATACCCATCGACAAGTTAAAACTATCATCAAATTAAAGCTTGGACATCCTTTTTATAGAATAAAATAGGTTGCCACCAGTCCAGAAATCATTCAGCTTACTTTTGATTTCAAAAATATATCGTTTCACAACGAGTCGTATTTGATATTTCCGTTATCTTGAGAGATGGACAAAAACATTTTGTATAAAAATTTTTTGGTCCGTTATTTTTTTTACGAGCAATTAATTTTATTTATACAGGATGTTGAATTGTGGCGTGGGGATAGTATAACCTTGGGGAAAAGAATTACAAAAGGTTGGCTGCCAAAGTATTGGACCGGAATTGGCGAGGCAGCCAATTCTATTTCAATAGAACTCATTAAATCTTATAATTTGATGATAATTTTAAGTTTAAAGTCGATGGGTATAGTAACGTTGGAAAAAAATAATTTGTAAAAGTCAATTAGGGCATGGTTTGTACCTGTACTCACATTTTATACATATTTCATGCTGTAAGCTTATCGGCTGGAATTCTTGCGGTCGGCTCCCGGACTATAACAGATAAAATACATTTTCAGTTACAGTCAATATACAGCCGGTAACTGTTAAGAGCTACGATGTCGGTTAAATGGGACACAAGTTGGGTAAATGTGGATCCTTTTCAGAACAGCTTTCTCTTTTCAAAAATTTTGCATGGATCACTAGATATTACGGAAAAAGTTAAAACTGTCAATTACTTTCTTCTTGAATAACTTCGCTATTACAATAAATAGAAAGTTGAAATTTTGTATTCTTACATAAGAGCGTACTCTGAAGCCATTTTTGTTATCAAAAAGGTGCATTGATCCATCAGCTTTACCTGGGCGATACTTAACTTTTTTATTTCTTATGGACTCCATACTGAATTTTTACAGATTTAAATAGAATATTGAAAGAGCTTTACAACCATGTATAAGACGTGTAATGTAGAATTATCACAACATACATTGAAGGTCCTGTTAGATGGCCCGCCATATCGCCCGACTTAACCCCCATGATTTTTTTTCTATGTAGTAGTATACAGGGGCTTCAGATGGCAGTGGAGAAGGCTATTAGGGGCCTCTTCAGTAATAGTTAATTAATAGTCTCCTGTATACTATAGTATGTCAATGATGTCCGAAATGTTACTGTAAAATTATAAATAAAGAAATACTGTTAGTTGATTTTCAGAGCATGTCTGAAAGGTGCTCCCTGCCAAAAAAAATGATTGGGCAAAATAACAAGCTACAATGTGTCAATATTATAAAAATTTTTATATTTTCAACATTTTCTCATAAGGCAGTAAATACGGTGGTACAAATTTTTAGTTGTCGGTAAGAGAGTTCAAGGATCTTTTCAAATCATGGATGTGTTTTTTTAACCACTGTATATTTATAGTTCAATTTGCGTTGTGGAATGTTACGGTTAGTGGTTGTGTAGCCGTCCGTTGGCAAAGCATCTTTTTTTATTATTGAATTTGGACTATTTAGAGTTCGCTTACGTTTCTACCATTTCAAAATTAACATGAAACCTAAACCATTGATGTAAACATGACAATAGTTTTAGAGTTTGGGGAAACACATTTGATATGTAATCAACAGGTCAATACTGTGACAATTTTTTTTCAATATTAGAGCTCTCCACCAGATTTGGGGTTTACGGTAGGCAAATAATTTACTGGGAAATTTTGCTAACTGGAAGGGCTTTACTAAATGTTACCACGCGACGGTGCCAGCTCTATCTCTACAGGTAATGAATTTCCGGCACTAATGGCCGAAACTCAATGAACTAACTTCTCTTATCGCCAACAATATATTTGCTAATCGGTGCTCCCCATAATCCACATTATTCGCCCACACTAAAACACATGCGTGAATTCGTACCATTAATTCCATAGTTAATTCAACCGGAACAGCGCATTATCTTATTTAAGTATGTAGTGCATTATCTAGTAGAAGTATAGTCGGTAAGTAGGCCAATAAACACCCGATATACTTGCAGTATGCAGACATGCTGAAAGCATCAACAACACTCTTTAAACTATAAACCCTGCGTAAAACCCATATGGATTAGGGAAATATATATCAGCCCGACAAATTAGGTATTCGCGACCATAATTTTTGCACGACAGAATATGTACTCAGCACGACAAGTTGGGTATTCGTAACGACAAAGACGTACACGACAGAATGTGTACTCGTCACGACAAATTAGGGAGTCTTAACGACAATTGAAGTCGAGAGTTTGACAGATTTTGTGTTTACGTTTACGGACCAAAAATGATTTTTTATTTATGAGTTTTAATTAATTTGTCTTAGATTTATTAAACTTTTCTTCATCGCCTTTAAATACCTACCTTCAAATATATGCTTGGTTTGTGAAATTATAATATAGACAAAATGCAACTAATGCATTATATTTAATAGTAAGTATCAAGTCAGGTAAATTAATTATGATGTATATTAAGTATTAAAATGTACATTTTTAAAATAAGGAAAGGATAAAAACTAAAAGCATTAATTTTGAACAATTTGAGATAGCTTCTGAAAGTCTTCTGCTTTCTGAAAACTACTTTTTCGGAATCAGAGGAAGGAATCAGTAAGCTTGCGTTTATCTTGCAAAACTACGTAAGTAAACTCCGAGTAGGTTTTTAAGGTTTTTATACATTGAAAATTAACAGCGATACATCAAAATAAGGGGCCGGTCTTAAACACTTTTGATAGTTTTTAAACACTTAAACCGACTGAAAATTGTTTTATGTAAGGCCATAAAAATATTATGCTACCATGAAGACAATTAAAACATCTGTCAAATTAATTAAAAAAATATAGGGTTGTCATTTGAAAAAAATGTCGATGACGTCACCTGTTAAAAACAATTGAAGGTAAAAAAATTAATTTGATATCAGAAGGTGTATTTTGGTAATTATAAATCGACGTGTTTGAGGATTTTTAAAAATACCAAACCGTTCTTGAGATTTTGTCGTGTTTCCATACTTTACGCGCTCACTGTATAACTAACAAAATCGTCTGCTCTTAGGTTTAACAATGTAGTCTACCGGATGCAATGCAGTACAATGCAGTATTTCGTATAGATATAAAATTGGTACAGTTATTTTTTGATGTAATATTACATCCTGGAAAGTACATAAAATTAATAAAAGAGTAACTAGCCTTTTTTTTTGTAAATTTTGTTTTTTTTGTGAAAATGACTTTCGAGGGTAGTACATAAAAAAATAGAACGGTTTTACATTTTGCATTATCTATGATTTTTGCGTGATTTGTAATCACCATTTAGAAAAAAAACTGTTTTTTTCCACAACACCTTTGACGTTACCGTTTATTTCATGTATTATGTCCTATACTACTCGCGGTTTCACTGCAAATAGTATTTTCGAAACACACAACGATTTTCATTAGTGTGGTATAAACCAAAGTGAAAAAAGGTTCCCGATTTTTTGTGTGTTGTTTACAACCTTTATAACATAGAAACATAAGAAAACATAAATTAAAATCTTACTCATTATTTCATATGCTTTCGATAAGTAGTTTCAGAGTTATGGTCTTCAAACATAGGGTTAAATATTATTATTTCTACTTATTATGTAGTTGACTTCAGTAAAACGTAGAAAACGTAGTTGAAACGTAGTGCATCATCGATTTAAAATATTGCTGTAAAAAACACACATACATTTTCAACACTGGACCAAATTGTTTATCCGATCATAAATTCCCTTCATTTGCGATGCGGTCCGTCATATTTTCTGTATTCAATTCCAGTCCATCGAGACCTGGTATAGATATCACTTTCAGTGAACAAAAAACCGAAATATCACCCTTCGAAAGGTCAAAGTTCCTACCGTATATACGTCACGGAAATACGGAAAAGCGCCGCGGCTACATTCGAAAAATATCCTCTGTCTCTGTTGGAAAAGAGTGCTTCTCGCGCTGGAAATTTGTTCATCAACAAGAAGGAGGGGTTTCCCCTCATTCAATTTCCTTGAGGCGTGCCGTACCGCATCATCCGCGGTCAATACGTTTTAAATCTAACCAAGTCAGCGTTCTTGAAGATGGCGGAGGCTTTATCGTCCAGAGTGGCCTGGGACAGATACCATGTTCTATGACGGCGGTCATGTGTGAACAGATACGAAAATAAGTGATGGCGCGGCATATTTTCCGGTACACATCGCACAAACTTCGTGATTTATATTGAAATTTAATAATCGCACCGCAAACAGTGTAATGGTAATCGAATATGGGATGCTTTTTACCTGAAATAAAATGTGGTTTTGTTCGTAACATTGTTTAATGTTGGAGGGTAATGATAATATGAATAATCGTTACAACACAACTGATATTATTTATAGTTATAAGTTACTCGTTCATAAATTTTATTTGCGGATGATGATTTATATTAGTTTGCAACGATACGAGACTTATGAGGATATATTGTGCATATTAACCATAATATTAAATCATTGACTAAAATCCAGGTGGAGTCAATATTAAATTATCGCCATGTTACAATAATTATTGGTAAATCGTTATTAATGATAACCACGGCGAAAGCTATGACGGTATATTAGTTTAAAGTGCAATTCCAAAAGTATTTTTTTCTTATTATTATCATTTATTGGAATTCTCTGATACATGTCAATGACTATATTAAACCTAGATAATATAATTTAGATACAACATATAAGTACTAAAATTATACTAATAAATTTTGAAAAATAATGAAGAGCATCAGGGCAAATTGGTAGTACCGAGCTTCGCCGAAGCCTAGGGTACTCCCTTTGAGGCGATCACTGCAGCTCAACCCAATTTAGAAAATCAACGCCATTTATGCTTTGCAAATAAAAATTACATTTTTCTTTGCAAAGCAAAGGAAAACTGCAGAAACCCCTTGCAGCGTTGTGCAGAGGACAATAAAAACACATACATTATTTGATAATAGACAATCTATCTACATCAAAGGAAGGTAATGATGAAATATTATTATTATTATTTATTTGGAACTTAATTGATATAATAGTAATGTTTTTTTTAAATATTTCTTTGTAGTTCTAAATAATTCAGTTTTAGATCTTAAAAATAAAAACGGGTTGAAAGCAAAATGTTGGTGAAACTTGTTTTTCCAAATAATATTATTTTTATCGTAACTATTTTTGAAATATATTTCGAAAACCCTAAAATACTTCAGGTTGTAACTCTAACTAACGAAAGGTTAGAAAGTTAAATCGAACAACATTTTGTCATACTAGGATGTTGATTATTTGAAAATATATTTTTCTTGGGTTCTTTCAGGTTTCTTAACCAAAAAATGAACAAATTGATTGTTGTTATAGAAATTATAGACAAGGGAATTATAGTTCAAATATTGAAGAGAGAATTGAATTGTAAATAAATAATTAAAAGTACGGCCAAGTGCCTGCCGAGGGTTCCGTGTCATCAGTAAATTTGCCTTGGAATTATTACTTAAGTCATAGAAATTCGGCATATTGGAAAGATCAGTACTGTTCCTACCTAATTTTACGTATAATTCTAACATAGTTTTGTGTGTAGTGGATTTTGAAATGATTTAAGTGAAATCGTCTAAAAAAAAAGACTAAAGAAAGCATGAATTATTTTATCATAGTTATACTTATAACTCATTAACAGAGAGTCGACAAAATAGTCACTTTTGAAGCTCGCATACCTCGACGTTCCTGAATGTTCCTGAAACACATAATAAATACAAAAAGAAACAAAAGTTTGATATTAAATTACAATATTTAACAAATCTGATGTGGCCAGGCACATGCCTTTATCATACAATATATAAAATTAATAGTTTAGCTGCAAGAGATTCTATTTATAGGAGATCGGTTTTGTCTGTATTAAAATAAAACGAGTTAGCCAGAATTTGACAGATATTTTAATACTATTGACAGTAGGTATTGTCAAAAAAATCAGCGTTTGACACTACCTACTGTCATTAGAATGAAAGTATCTGTCAAATCCTGGCTAACTAGTTTAATATTAATGCAGACACGACCGATCTCGATCAAATAGAATTTGCTCATGCAGCTAAAATAACAATTTTACAAAAACATTTTATAGACATAAATTATTCAGAATTTCCTCTACTTTAATTAATTATTTAACTATTGTGACGAAATTACCAAAATGGCGGCTCATTTGCAAAATCGTTAAAAAATAGTTAAGTAAACATCCAGTTCCTTTGGACCCTTTTCAACCAAAAGCATTTCAGCTCTAAGTTTGGTCATGAAACTTCTAAATATGAAGTGTCGTCCCGATACCTTTAGTAGTTTCTCCGGAACACACACACACACACACACACACACACACACGCACATACACACACACGGACACTTTTTTTGTACCTTGATCAAATATGTTAAGGAACCCAAAAGAACATATTTCCGCTAAAATCTTAAAAATTTTTTTCGTCACGTTAATAATACTTTATCATACTGCGTATGATGAAGTAAAAAGCGATTTCTTTTTATCAATCAAGATTATCACATTTGAAATTTGATTTAACAGTTGTATTACAGTATCAATTTTATTATAGGGACATATTTTTTGTATTCAACATCTAAAGACTTTTTGATATTGCAAAGAAATGCAACTAAATTTAATTTGATTCGGCAAATCTTCATTATCGTTGAGTTTTAAAATATGAAAATTGTTGTTACAAAGAAAAGCGGCCTCCAAACACGTTTTTTTTTTCAGCGTGCTATACGATATGTTGGGTTTGGTATAATCAGATAATTTTCTCCACGTTTGATTTTGTTTGATCTTTTGTTGTGTAAAACTACTGTGGTACGTACTATGTATTATCATATTTTTTTCTACTAATCATTTTCAATTCACACATTGTAAGTAATACTGATTCGGTGTTACAATTCGCAATTAGCAAAAGATTAATGAAATTGATATCAAATGCCTTATGCCAAACGTCAATACACATAAGCACAAACTGTCTTTTTAGAATGGCTTGCAATCGCGTAAAGTGCCAAATATCTACAGTCAATCCCAAAAGTCTTCGTACACCACACGAAAATTAGAAACTCAAGAAACTACAAAATAAAATTACAGCCACATGTATTTATTTTATCCGTCTGTTTAGAAATGACATACTTACTAAATAAATACGTTTTTTTTTCACGAATTTCAACGAATAATTAACAAATTCGTAATAGCTCCAATAAAGAATCTCTCATAAGTGTTCGCACAGTAAAGAAAATATGTCGTCACAAAAATAATTCTTTTTTAGAAAGATTTAGTTCGACCTCCCTTGGGTTCAAGAACTACTTGCAAACGGCGTTACATGGAATTTACTCGTTTTTGCGTAAATTATTTGCGAATACATTTCTCCATTGCTGCTAATTGCCTGTGTCGCCATTTTCTTTGTCAAACAGTACAAACAGTTCTCAATTGGGTTGAGATCTGGTGAATGCAACTGCTTTGGTACTCAATAAAATAACCACTCACGAACAATGCCGACAAGATGCTTAGGATGTTGACATTGTTTCAAGTTGATTTGTCCAATAGTTTTCTTTGCCATTTTGGTTTCAGCGTCGTCCAAAAACCCATAAAAACGCCAATAAACTAGATTTTGTCGAAAATACTCTTAATTTTCATTTTGTGGTCGGCCACTTTGTATTTTGGAATGTTTATGCCAGGATTAGAATCAGCGTCATTCAAAGGACCTAAAGTTTGAACGAGTTCTGAGCGATTTCGGTCAAGGGTAGTTTGGGGTAAAATACCCCAAAAAAGCATGACGCAGGCATAGGACTTTTACTTTAGAAAAATAGCATATAAGAAGCTATTTTTGCAATTGTTTATTAAATATGCTATGTGGACATGTTGCGACAGTTGAATGACCTTCCGGCCATTCATAGTCGCTCTGCCTCGTTCGAACCGCCTATATGAATGATGTATACTCATTCGACATTTTCCGAATTTGAAGTTTGGATTTTGGAGATAATTGCTTGATGTTTTAACTTTTGACTGGTCCGTTTTACTGATAACATTGTCTGGAATGACATTTTAACCTATCCATGTAAGTGCAATAACTATTATTTATATTCCTTAACCTGAACAAAACATTTTTATTTCCGGTAATTTAGACACGTTTCCGTTCGTCTCCGTTTGGTTTTGCCTCCAGTTGCTGCATGTCTTTGCAGTGGCTTTCCCGATGCTTGTTCCGTTTGTGCTTCGGACTTGACTGTAGGTTTGCTTCTACCAGCTGGTTTTTCTTGTGATTTTTTATTGTACCTTTTTTGTAGATTATGTGCTGAAGATGACTGTTTAAAACTGTCGAAACATGTCCACATAGTATATTTAATAAACAATTGTAAAGATATAAGAAGCTATTTTTGTAGAGTATCCATTTACTTTGCACAATGGGCTCAAACCAAATAGGACTGAGGTATGGGCATTAGATTTTCGCTATCAGAATGCACAGTTTCATTTTGAATGATTTTTTCCACTATATATAACATATAATTAATTGGAAATAAATTCCTAAAAGCAAACCTCATTTAATCAGGCGGAAACCCACGTAACGTCAAACACGTGGTGGTAATGTCCCCGAAACCCAAAAGCTCTCGCATCGATGCTTTCGGTCCACAGATGTTACCCAAGCCTCCATACCACTGTATGGGATCCTCTATCGGGCCGCACAACATGCCGAGATATCGGTCCGTGTCATTTCTCGGTTCGGTGGCGGAAGGCTTTTCCGCCGCCACCGCTCCCCCCCCCCCCACCCGACCCCGTCTGCTCTCTCACGCCCCCTTTAACACTTGGCCGCGTGCTGGGTAACGGTCGATCGATGGCCGAAGCGGGGTGACACGGTCCCGGAGTCCGCTGATTGTTTAACTATTGATTGATAGTAAATAGAGTTTTGCACGGTCGATTTCCGCCATGTACACGCTACGCGGCCAGTCGGTCATGAATATGGGACCAAATGGGATGGAGGACGACAAAGTGGATGATGCTGGCAGGCTATGCTAGATAGGACAACAGACGGGGACCGGGTTATTGATAATTTGGAGATGTATGGGGTGGGGTGTTCATGCTGACTTGCTGAATTCTGATTGATGATCGCCAAAGAGAGGCTAGGCAAAATTTGGTTGCTGTTTTATTTTTTCTTGGCTCATAAATGCGAAAAATATACCATCTTTCTTTCTTTTTGAAGACTATAGAAGTATTCCGTTGTCTTCTGGCGAGCTATTCTGTTAGTTATTATATGAAAGTGTGTATTAAAAAAATTGCGAAACTCAAAACACAAATAATTCCATAATTTCTTAACTTTCAAAAATTTAATTGTCTCATGCTTACTGACCAAATTGAAATACGAATCACCAAAGTGGCATTACGAATAATTGTTGAAGGAAAATAGAGGAAATAGGGATGAGTGCATTCATTTCTAGGGATTATAATTCTTCATAATTGGAGTAAAATATTCAAATACTTTTTTCTTTATCTGGCACCACTTTTGAGTAAATTATTGAAAATGCAGAATTTGACTCCTCACGTTTATAGGAAGGCTAGTACTACCTTGACCTACTCCGCGAGGTTATGTGCCGAGGTGACTGAGATCAGCTGACAACTGAGCGAGCCGTGGAAAGTCCCGTGTTTGCTGTGTTACCCGTGTTGCGGCAATTTCTTGCATTATAGTCGTATGGGGATAGGTGATATTAGGGGTAACACTTTCCCAATACTATTATTGGATGCAAAATTGTATGCGCTTTCAGAACTTGTAACACTTGTTTCTCTATGGGGTTATTGCAAAAAGTTATGTGCAATTCCTTATTGAGATGACAAGTGCTCTTATAAGGTGACGCGTAAGGAAATAAATCAAAGTTCCGACAACACCGTTTGATGAATTTTTGGAGTAAAACTCTGGCGTATAGTACTTGAACACCCCATATATCATTTCATATAATATGTTTCTTTTATAGCTAACTTTTCCGCGGTATATTAGTTATCTATCAATTTTTGTTTTCACTTCATCTAAGTTATATTTGTGGTGTAAAAAATATGTACCACGTCAATTACATATCACTAGTCACTTTGTTTCTGATAGTAAAAACATAAACTATAATATCTAAACTATAATCAAAACTGCAACTAGAAGATATGTAAAACAAAAACACAGAAATTTTGTTTAATTTAAATAAATGTCCATTGACTCAAAAATGCTAGTATGTGAATAGAGACTAAGATATATTTCTTTGGGAACAAAATATGTATTATTATGTATTCTAAGGAACAATATTTATTTAACTAAAGATGAATATACAAATAGCATCAATAAATAATATAATATGTAAATAATATTTATTTAGTTCTAATAATTATACTGTGAAAAAAACTTAAAACGCTATATTTTAATGTTGCAATAAATTGTTCTTTCATTAAAGAAATTAATTTAGACCTTTCGGAGGACCTTTTGGGGTTTTGCATTTTCCCTACCGGTAGTTGGTGAGGTTAGTCTCCCCGGATAACGCGCATCGACGGTGATGGATGAGGGGGTATGACTCCGCAGATGATGGGGCGTCATATGGTATAGGGGTCCATATGGTATATCGCCTGGTCCGATATGGCTTGTTATAATATAGAGAATATTTAAAAAAAAAAACCTCGTTTGAAATTTAAAATTTTGCGAAGTTTTGTGCTTGTCTTGTACTGGTTTGTGCCGCAAACCAAAAATTTTGTGATCCTATCAATTCGGAGCTATAAGCAATTAAGAATTACGATATCTCGATTACCATATTTTACGCTAAAATGGTCTCTAATACAATTTAAGCCATTTCATTTATTAAAAACCAAAATATGAGATAATGACTACCTAGACATGAAAATCTGTTTCAAATACCGATTTAATTTTCATTTAATTAATTAACGTTAAATCAACTAAGTCTGTACGATTATAATGCGCTTACGATAATTTTTTCAAAGTGCCAAAATATGCAAGTTACTTACTAGAAAATCGTTTTAACAGCGATATTACTAGTGTAACTACGAAAATTGCAATACAATTTGACACAAAGATTTCACCAGAATATTACCATACAAACTGATAAAAACACAAACATTTTATTTTCTTTATTGTACATTCCTAATACAAATTACAATAGCAACGAATAATAATAAGTACCCTACTTTATACTGTTTTCTCTATGGCCAGATTAAAAAAACTCTGACATACAAGCGTGCCCTGGCACCGCTTAGCGGAGCTAAATAATATTAAGGGCCGATCTTACAATCGTACGTATAACCAGTAGAATAGTTATTCTCTGAACAAATAATCCTGTGTCGCCTCCGATTGGCTAAAATATTTATGTTTCCATAGTAATAACAACTTATTCTGGTATTTATACCAATATTTAGGTTATCCCACGGTATAACGTGTTTTGTAAGATCTGCCCTTAAACCGATTCCAGGTTTTGTTTACTACGAAATCTGTAATAAATGCAGCAACCAAAACAACAATATTACAAGTACCCTCCTCTATACTCTTTCCTCTATGGCCAGATGAAGAAAAAACTGCAATCAGGTACAATCATGCTCCCACGACCGACAGTGCTGAGCGTAGTACAATATGGTGCGCGTCGGTTGTGTAGGTCCGGTCTTCTTACACCGATTTCAAGCGAATTTTTATCGATTTACTGTGTTCGAGTGCGTTTGTGTTGTGACTAAAAGGACCGACCATGATTCGAACACAATATTGGGACGAAAGAACACGCGGTAAGTCTAAGTTTCGTGATTTTTGGCAGCGTTGTATTGTATGTATAACCTTGCATTGATACGTGACGCATGCGCGATGCGTTCATAGCGGTGAGCGGTTGGTATTGCAGATTTTCTCTCGAGCTATATTGATGTAGTTTGACAGATTACGGATACACTGCTTGTATTATTTATTGTTATATTATTCAGAGAAGCAGACCGTTGTGAGCAGAGAGATTATAATATAACGCCGTCTAACAGTATTTACGCCGTGATGAAAAAGAATCGCTTAAGTTGTAAATTACAAGTTGTACCCGATCAAAGGCATTTAACTATTTCTCAATATATTGGCTTAAGGCCGAGTATTATTAAGGACCTATCTGATCTCCGAATAGTTTAGTATCGAAGTAAATCTACTAACCTAGTAAATCGTATTTGGGAACTCTAAATTAATGTATGACAGAAACTAAACAGTGAATTGTTTGGAAAATTTAATGCGAAATATAACATAGTTGTAGAATGTTGCCGTAGTGGGATGTAACCAAATTATAGTGTAGGTGATATAATTTTTGAATGTAAACAATTAAGATTAATTTTTACGAGGTTGGTACGATAAACGTAAATATGAGAATCTAATGGACAGATCTCGGGAGTAAATTACTACCTAGAAATTTCACAGAGTAAAAATTATTTGCAAATTAAATTTTTGGTGGTGTTGACATTCACTTGAAATAGGTAATCAAATGTAAAATTAGTATTACGCCACGAGTTCACCAGCAAACGTTTCAAAAATTAAATACAGAAGACGCTAATTTGCCAATACTTCAGCTGTCACCTCCGCTACCGGTCGCTTTAATACCGAAACATCATTTTTTTTTGTGTTAGTAGAATAAGAACAAATTTTACCTTTTCATGTAGGTATATACTTCATAGATAACTGTATTCTTGGCAGCTTTATACTCGTCATCTCTGCTCGTCATCATAACGATATGTACTTTACGTTATGGAGGTATTTCTGCTAATGTATTTGTAACATAAATATTATCTCCAATTTTTCTACAATATTACTGTTTATATTTATACAACCTTAGTGGCCTCTGGTGGCCTCAGAATCGATATGGGTGAACCATTAGAAAGAATAACGTCGCTTCAACACACTCCCCAACGGTTCTGAGGTTCTGCGTATGCAAAATGAGTTAGTTTTTTTTTGCATCAATACCTGGAATCTCCAGCCGGTAAGACTTCACAAGCTTATTGGTTTCCAGTCCAGCATAAGTTTTCTTCCTTTGTAAGATGGAAATACTAACCTAAAAGTCAAATCTTTAACCGAATTCGCAAATCTCTCGGTAGACGACATCTTCGATATATCAGTGGGTGAATTTTAATCATAACCCTGAAGACCGCAAAACATCGGGAAACGCATAAAATAGTACTCTATTTATTGACACTTGTTAGTTGTAGATGCCTAGTGGCAACTTTCGAATACGAAATTCCCCAGAAGTACTCGCAGAGTAAAAATTTACTTGGGAGATCAGCAGACTAAATTAAAGTACTTGACTAGTAAAAAGTAACTGCCTAGTAAATTGCTTATTCGGCGTTTATAATACCCGGCCGATAGTGACTTTGTCCAATAATAAGCAAAACCAATACGAATAGAGAAAAGTACAAACACATTATACGCTACACAGGGCAATCCTAGCACATTGTAATCTTTTAAACAAGTTCTTCAGTTTCTTTCATATTAGGTATGTCATATAGTTACTTATTTTTACCAGTTTTTATGATTTGAAATTTAAACACTTACCTTAAAATTGCTTTGTACACAGGGGTCTGGTAGTTGGACGTAAAATATTTAAGACATTTTACAAAAATTGTCGATACATTTCTCTTTATACGTCAGATGTACCCATGAATGCGAAAAGTCGTCAGATTGTAGGTAATTAACGGGGGTTGGTTGATATTTGATTGATTTCTGAATACTCTGTTTTTGTAATTTTGCTCTTGCGATTGTTTCTGTGTACTACCAAAGTCAATCTTAAATATAATAGCAAGAATGCGCACGTTAGAGGGCACATTACTTCAACGCTCGTGTAGACCTAGACTAAATACTAAGCATTTCTAAATACTAAGCCCTGCAATAAACAAAGCAGATTTGAGCCTGGAAGATTTACTATCCACTATAACTCAATTTCGTGCGTCAAAATAAATAAATCCCAAATATATAAAAGTAGAGAACTGAAAAGGAATTTGATGAGGTGCCATTATGCAAATACTTGATCTAACGCCATTTTCGCTCCATCGCGGGGCCTCCTAACCCGAAAATAAAACGAAGAAACGGCCGAAAAAAGAATGTAAATAACGGCGTTGTCGCCACTTCCTCCCAGCTGTATTCTGCGTTCAGTTTATGAGAGAGCCCAAAGAGGTTTCTGATGTCGTGACAGCTCGGGAAATCTGTGTTCGAGACGGATTATCTCTGAAAGTTTCAGCCAGATGTCGCGGCCACACCGCCAGTATTAATGCCCCGTATTAGATAACGGATCAAGCCTTCAAGCCTCCGACGCGACGCCACTCCGCGTATGTGTCTGCGATTTTTTTGTGTCACGTTCGCCTGTCGTTTCAGGAAGGAAGACTTGTCGCCTTAGCGCCAAGTTTTGCCAGAGGATTTTCTTAAGAAAAAAAAATGGGTGAAGTTTCAAAGTAGATTAATAAAACAGTTATATTGTACGGGCAAAACTTTCCTATCGTGGAAGATATTAATAATTGATGATGCGTGGATGCTGGCCTTCAATAAATTTGAAGCTCAAAATGGTGCGAATTTTGTTCTTATCCTATTTCCTATTTTGTTTGTTTTTATATAGATAGTTTTGTTTCCCATAGACTGTGAAAATAATAACTAAACGTTACTACTACTTTATCTTAATTTCATAAAGAAATTAGCAAAAGATGTCAATAAATCACATTTTTGTGACAGACATCTTTAGGTATATTGAAATAAAATGATTGAATTTTGAACTGTTGATTGAAAGACTTGATGTGGAAAACCATATGAAAACTCTGTAAAATAAGTCCGCTGCATCTGCTTTGACAGTAAGAAACTATCACTAAACAGACTTGTCAAATGTTTGCTCAAATTTGCCAAAATATAAAGAAAGTGGCAAGTGATTGGTAATACTACACACTTCGACACACTTTTTTATCTATTTCAGAATAGCCAACATGGTGCAACCAAAAGCATTTAAGGTTATGTTGTTTGTTTACTTTATTTCTGGAATATTTTTCGTAAGCATATCAGTGCAAATTAATTTACATAAATTCACCCAATTGTACAAATTCTAGCGCGTCACTGTGAGGTTAAACGTATACGTTACTGCTGTATATCAAAACAAAACAAAATGTCTCACGTTGGCACTGTTGGCAAACCCCACAAATGCCACCAGTGCGCATGCGACAGCGCCAAAAAAATCGTTAAGAAATATAATAGCACGGCGTTTCCAACTATACTATTATTTCGAACTTTTTCTAGTTACCTAAAAGAAGTTTAGAGAAAGACGAAAGTAGTTTAGCGTAAAATAGCCTCAACGTTATGGAGCGAAAAACTATATGGCACTGTACTATCTTCTCGTAATGTTAAAGTTTATGGTTCGAGCATTCATTTTTGGCAGTTACAGTAATTCTATCTTTTCACATTGCTTCTATGCAGGCTATCAAACAGTGCCAAATAACGCCCCAATTCTTTGCCAAATAACGCCCCAATTCTTTGACATTTTAGGTATTTGCTTTTTGAAAATGTAAACCGGTGAACACTTTATTTTCATATTCGTAGAATACGAAATCGCAATATCGACAGTTTTCGTTATATGGCCTTTCATTCGGAGCTAGTCACGTACTTGTTGCCTTTTCTTGCTATAATGTTGGTTACCACACTGTTTTTTCAAATAATTTTTTTTTTCACTTAATGGAGGATTTTTTTTAATAAATTCTACGTCCTGCTATGTTCAAATACTATGAACATTAATAGAAAAAGTTTCCTATCCTGTCTGCTTTTAGATTAAGGTATAGTTTGAGACTATTTTGAAGTGTCATGGGCATTGGGTTTGGTAACTAAAACTGTGGAAGCCTGCAAAAATAAGGTTTTTTTGACATATTGACTTCAACTTTCTCGAAAACTTGACTATTTTCTTTATCCATTATTGTGCGGACAGCTCCCTTCAAATGATGTGCTGCTGATATGCTCTTCAAATTATGCATTAGAACAAATAGTGTTTGAACATAATTTTCATCCAGATCCAATTTCAGTTAGTAATTTAAGTATCATTCCAAAATTATTATAATTACCTACTTCTGAATTACCAACAATGCCAACCATTTTATTGAGGGCCTGTTTAAGCTTAAGACAGTCAACTTAATAAATACAAAGAGAAAACACACTTTAAAGTAACTAAAAGTAAATGACTGACGTGATAATATCACTTACTACGTGATGTCATCTTCAGAGGAAGACTAAAAAAATCTCCAGAAATAGCCCATTGATATTTAAAAGGAAATAAATAAAAACTTCATTCAGTTGTCTATCGTAACATAACTCCTTCACAACAAACCATATCTGAACGGTATTTTTTCCGTCTAACGAAGTATAATCCATGTACGGCACTAATGACGCCAATAAGGAAAATTTTTATTATCAGTTCTTCAAACAATGTTATTCTCCATAAACGCTGCTAGATTGTCTTAAACATAAAATACAAATATTAGAATTAAATTATCTCCTTGCATGTACCGGGTGTTAGCAAAACTATGAAAAACTGTTAATAGTAAAGTACATTTGTTTTAAAAGATATGCAAAACTGTTATTTGAAGAAAAGTGTTTCGATATATCAAAGGGCATTAAATACGAAATTATAATCTCCTTCGTCATTGCATAAACACCCGGTGTACGAAACGTCGAAGTGACTATAATTTCGTATTTAATACCTTCAAATCTTTTGAAATACTTTTCAAAGAATATTTTTGCATAGCTTTGAAAATGTAGGTACTTTACTATTATGTCATTTTCATCTTTTTGGCAACACGGGGTAAATGCAACGGAGAAGGTGATTATAATTTCGTAAGCTTTGAACGTAAGGTACTCTACTCGTAAGAGTTTTGCATAGGTTTGGTAACACCCGGTACATGCAAGCAAATAATTACATTCCAATATCTGCATTTTAGGTTTAATCAATCTAGATACTTTATGAAGAATAAAATTGTCTGAAAAATTGATAATAATCATCTTTCTCATCTGTGTCCAAGTTAGTGCCGGACACGGTATGTATCCCTTTTAACATCTATACTCGTTAACCCACGGTTGAGCAGGGCCAGTGTTTTAAGATCTAGTGCGTTGTGGTGATGTTGTGGGATCCTTAAACCAAATAAACGCCCACAGATCCTTAAACCACATCAACGCAAGCAAATCCGAAATAGCGTAATAAAGTTTTATTACCTATTCTATGCTCTACTTACCGGTCATCCGCACTCAGAACTTAAACAGTAGCGTACATCTTCGTCTGTACCATTATTCTTAATTTTATATGGCCAATATAATGTTATTTCACTTTTAATATGCGAGAAATATGGTACATTAGTAGTATGTACATAATAAACTAGGGGCTATATTGTTCGCACTAATGCTTGTTTTTCCCAGATACGTTTTACAAGTAAGAAGTTGTGCTCTTATTTGTATTATACCTAATATAATTTGAACATAAAGTTCTTGTGCCTGCGTGCATTAACACATAAAGGAACCAGATATCTAAATTAACCCATCTCTAGGATATTATATAGCTGACAACACAATCAACAACAGAAACCCAACAACACCTAATCTCGGGTCTGTGACAACCAAACGCGAAAATCATGTACCCAACCAACAAAGCAAATGAAGCGCTAACTTTATAATATTATTATCTACCCTGATATCCTAAAATAAAATAAATTAATCGCATTACCTTATAAGCCAAGGTTGTAAAATTAAGACTACAATTCAAAATAGGGGTCGTCAGAACATAACCACGTAATCCTCACAATTACCAAAGTATACCGACCACCCGCGTAAGCAGGGGTGCGAGCTTTGAACACCGAAGAAGTCCTTATCTAAGGCATAGTCCTGATTGCTTTGTTTTTTCCGACGACAAAAAGGGGTTTCTCGACGCTTAACCGTGAGACTCAGCAGTAAGATTTATATGTGAACGCAAGCACCTGCATCTATCTGGTGGTGGTAGGCAGGATATAGCGAGGGAAGAGCGGTGGACGAAAAAAACACACGTCCTTCATTGTTACGTGACTGGGAGCAATTTTCGACCCGTTCGGACTAAAGAGGAGAAAGTGAGGATGAGGTGCTCCCTGATGATTACGCTGCCTAAGTCCCTAATTCGGCGAGGTATTGAATTCTAACAGGTCTCCTTTCATCTTGGAGTGTCACACGCGGACGTGCCCTCTAATCCTGTCGATGTCTCCCGTTTGTATGGCAGGAGTATTAGTTCAACTTGGGGGTTCCGGAGAGTGATGTGAACTATGAGTTTGGCGTGAAAATCTTGCTTTAATATATATATTGAGGAAACTGTCACATAGCGAAGATTATTATGGTAACCTACATCAGTAGATTTGAATACTTTCAACTAGAAATAACACTGTATAACGACATTACGTTACTTTAGTTTTAAAAGATACTGGAATAGTTAAAAGATGGTTGTAATCACAATTTAGTTGGCGAAAATTAGATTATAGCATTGTGCACTGAACAATAATCCTGCTGATCTGAGACATATAATTATTATTAATAACCTATGATAGTGCCAACATTTGAATAGCAATAGCAATTTGAGTATTGTTTGTGATTGCGTATTGTGTTTGATTGTGCATAATATGCTTATGATTGGCAAAATATTAATTATTACCATTACGTACGGCAGTATGTATATTAGCTAATCAAAGCCTTACTTAACAATAACAATTAAATGGTGCATTCATGTGTACATAATGCGTCATACTACATTCGGAATATTGGCGTATAGCAAATTCCTGAAATTCCTAGTACGTCCAAATGTTATCTGTGAAAGTAATTGTATAAAGAATGGTTGAAACTTTATTTCAGATCAAATGATTTAAACTGCTAGCTTCTTTTTTATGTCGGCATCAATCATCATGTCAGGTTTTCTTCTCTTCATATTGTGCACATTTAATTTAAGAAAGAGCTTTTCTCGTAAGTGGAAGTGAAAAGAATACCTTATAGAAAGTAGATCGAGACTATATATAACAGAATCCAAGTACTTCTGCCAGAGAAATGATACAAGTCGAATACAATTGCCATGGATGTTACTACCATAATAACTTTAACGTTTATTTTAGTTTATAGTTGAACAGAATAAAAATTCAATTTACTGATGAAGTTTTCATACACTAATTACATCTACACTAATTACTTTATTTTTTACATACTTTTTCTTTCTTCTATAAAAAGTAATGCACGCTCAAATCGAACGTGCGATTTATCTAGTAACTTTCTAGGAATTTACGCCTGAAAACATAAATGTTGGTGGTGACCCCACCGTGTATACTACACGCGAAACATATCCTATTCCGCATTTCGTTATTTGTTATTCTTTGTTGTGATTAAATATGTCGATAAAAGCCTACGAGCAACATTTTGTGTGGAAGAATCAATGATTTAATAACAAAGAAAGAGGGTTATGTTTGCTGCCAACCCAAAACGACTACCGTTGTAAAAAGATGGCCCATTGGCAACAATGAGATCTCCCGGAATCGGACTAAAGTTTATAATTTTCTTAAAAAAAAACATGTTTTTACATATTTTTTTCCTTTCAACCCCAATTTACATGGACTAAAAAAATAATATTGTTAAAATTACACAATTTTACTTAATACCGTAAGTGCTGGAGACCTAAGCGAGTGCATTACAGTAATATTTTTTAATTCTTTTATTTCACACCCCACCAGTAAAACTTTTCTAAACAAAAAAATCACTGCACCGTCCATGAGAGGCAGTAATAATTTATTTATTTAATCTCCAGTCCTTTTACCGTTACGTGTCGGACAATGTATGTACAGTTTCTATATTACATCTGTTGGTATTTCAAATATTTTTGATTTCCATAGCTTTCTGGCCTGCGCTAGTCCTCAGGTTTCGCTCCACTGAATGTTCCGCTTTTATGCAGCTCTTCTCACCTGTTCTTCCCACCTCATCATCGGTCTACCAACTCTGTTTTTCCCTACTAATCTTGCTTCAAAGTTTCTTTTGTTTTTCTCTCTTCCTTCATTCTACGTAGCCCAGCCATCTCAGCTGTCTCTCCTCTATTATTCTTTCTATCCGCTTTATTTTTATCTCTTCTGTAACTGTCGTGTTTCTCACCGTATATCTTGGCGTAATCCCTTTGATCTTCCTTAAAAATCTCATTTCTATAGCTATCAGTCTGCTCTTATTTCAGTTGGTTACTGTCGATGATTCACTGCCATATATAAGTGCCGGTCTTACTACCTTCTGGTAAACTTGTGTTTTTATATATTTTGATATTTCACTTTTGCCCAGGAATGTAGATCTTGGGATGTTAAACATTCTTCCCGCTTTCCCTATTCTTTCTGTTATCGCTTTTTTTACTTTGCCATTCTCTTCTACAACTGTCCCCAGGTAATTGTAGGTTTTAACCTGCTCTAGTATTTTGCCATCTATTTCTATTACATGATGTATTTCTTCCGTTACAGTTATCATTGTCTTTGTTTTTCCACTGTTTATTTCCATATTTATTTTCCGGAGTTCTTCTTGGTATATTAAGGTTTTGTTGTAGTTTTTCTTTGTATTCTGCTATAAGTGCCATGTCATCTGCAAAAATTAGTTCCTCTTCTGTCTCCCTTTGCATCTCTTCGCAGCATCTTCCACAACTATTAAGAATAATAGCGGGCTCGGTACACAACATTGTTGTTGACCCATCTTTGTTTGTAATTCTGATGATTCTGATGAATAATAATAATAATGATAATAAATGCCTTTAATTTTAACTTAATTTAATCCCAAAGCAACAATCAAATTTTGAATTGTAGGTGTCCTGTGGGAAACCTATTTTTTTTTTCAATTGGCCCAAAATTGTTTGGCGTTGACCAAACCCTCTTTGGATTTGGGCGGGGCAGTCCCGAATTTTGTCCATTGTCCGGCCTAAACTCATGTCTAAAATTTCCAAGATACCAGTCATCAAATTTCCTAATGTCGTTAGCATAAAAAAGTGTACCGTACTTTGCCTTTTTAAGAAAATGAGCCAACTGTAGCTCCAAAAAAAAGGTACTGAGATATTTTCTATGCATTTATAGAACCATATTACCTTATTTAGTTAATGAATAAATTATAGTGAAACAACTGTATATTTTTTTGAGATTCGACACTTTATTTCTTAGACCAATTCTTTGGGCTCATGATTGGGTCAAATGAAGCTAGCATGCTATTTTAGCGTCATAGATAGGCAACACTAGTACACAAAATAAATAATAATCTATTTAAAACGATTTTTAAATGATTACTGTATTTGTAGTTTTGCCCAATTTTAATTTTTAATTTTATGGATTATCCCAGGACAAGCGAACAAATTTATTATCGGATTTTCATTCAAATAGAAACAATCGTTAATTAATTAATTGTCGAAAACTCCGTTTCAAACTTAAATAAAACTTTTTTCTTTAATTTAAAAAAGACTTATGTATGATATGGGTAAATAGTAAAGATAATAAAACAATGTAACCTCTTTGTTGCAAAAGTTTTTATTATTTACTTCAGCCTTTCCGGCATTATCAGCGAAATAGTCCCATCATTCTAAAACTACCAATACAATCGGTGCGGATGAGGTAGTTTTAGAATTAGATTGTTGATTGTATTGGTAGTTTTAGAATGATGGGACTATTTCACTGATGATGCCGGAAAGGCGAAAGAAACTAGTCTGAAGTAAATAATAAAAACTTTTGCAAGAGGTTACATTGTTTTATTATCAAATTTTGCAAAATGGATCTACATCTTAAATAGTAAAGAAACGAAAATTTGGCGGCGAAAAGAAAAAAGAAACTCCATTATAAATCCATTAAAAAATCAGTGGGCAAAAATACCAGTCAGATAGAACATTTGTTTTGGTTTTCCGAGTTTTCTATCGGTGAAGGCAGTGAAATATGCAGAACAAACATAACTCCTGAGACCCAAATCAAAACAAACATGGAATCTTAAAAATTATAACAGTTAATTTGGTTGTAAACCATATTGAACGTTAAATCAAGAGTCCAACAAAATGGACGCTGGGTTTCAGGAGGATATTGCATCTAATAACTACAAATCATGCTTTAACGATATATCTGAGTTCTTGAAAATTGATAATATTCTGGTGGTGGAGGGGAGACAATTAGGAGACAAGAAAAGATTTTTCATGCATATTGTCAAACATTATATATGCCGGAATCAAACTTCTTAAAAGTGTTAAGAACTAATGATGGTAATGATGGTTTCATGTAAAACTTTTCAATTTTAAATGAGGTTAAACTTTGAATTTCTTAACTTATAGCTTATAGTTTTCTCTTTTTCATTACTTACAATTCCAAAGCAGTGTGATATGTGACGCTGTATGGCGCACATCTTCGTGCCTATATAACAGATCCAAATTCCGTTTTGCATAATTAATTTTCTGGGATAAGTATATCCCAAAACATAAAATAGATGAAGGGTGTCACAAACGTCACCTCCTCAAACGTTAACGAACCATCTCAACCTCACCCCATTTCAGGCTTATGAAGCGGTCAAGGCATTGTTAGCAATTTTTAAGTGGTCCTTGGAGGAGAGAGAGGAGGACGTGTTGTTTGCATGGAATGATTTATTGTGGGCCGCGGCCAGCGTTGGCCTTTGTAAATGATGATTTAAGCCATCACAGGAGACGTTCCGATAGCTAAAGCGGGAGCGACCAACGGCCGTTCCTTGCACGGCGAAGTAATTTACGAGCTCCTATTTGCATGATCCGGCCGGAGTTGTAAACTGCGCCCCTGTCCATTTCGTTCATTAACAGAGTTGAGAATAAACACGGTGATTAAGGGGTATCGTTAGCGAAAGTTTTCACGCGGTCGAGGGGCCCGCAGGAGTTACGCTGTTTACCGAAGAGCGGACGCAGCGTTCCTGCTTATCCTAACAAAATATTTATACGTGTGCACAAGCTCGAGGGTTAGTTATTGATCACATAACAAGTTTTGTTGACGTGATGTTGTTTTTGTTAATAGGTGTTACGTGGAAGTTTGTTTTTAATTGATAAACCGTAGAGTGACAGTTAAAGATAAAGTCAACATCTTCAGTTCTGATATTGTTCTGTTAAATGTGTTCATTATATATGCATACAAATTAGTTATCTCGTTAATTAATAAAACATAATTATATAACCCTATACTATTGTATTGTCATCATTCATCAGTCCTAAGCGGACATAATTAGACTACTGGAAGTCATTTATTATCATATTAAGAAAATAAAAAAATGATAGCAACTACGGGATATGTTATGTTTGATGGTATGGCAAACTCATTTATGGACACAATCAGAGTGCGATAATGTTTTAATAATCAAAACTTGAATTGTTCTGCCTACTACAACTTTGATATAAACGATGTGGTTCTCAACTGCATAATAAAAAATTATAAGCAAATTTGTCATCCAGGTACTTATTCGACATAAACAATGACCAATTAATATTAGTTTTCTGTAACTATAAATTCATTAAAAATATTATACAAATACGTTGATATTACGTAATGCGTTTATTTTTCTAGTTACGTCTGTGTAAATTCATATCTCGAAAATCCCGGTTCAAATATTCGAGTTATAGAAACATTTTTACAGCTTTATTTAATACAGTAAAGATTAATTATAAATCAGTATCCAATAACTACAATTTCATGTTACAAATGAACCACATAATCATCAAATTCGGATGAGCGGTTTAAAGGAAAATCATTTTGAAATTGTGACGATTTTTGAGTGCTGCGTTGAAGCTCAGTCCGAATCTTAGGAGATAACAATACCGTA
This sequence comes from Aphodius sticticus, assembly GCA_963966075.1. Taxonomy (NCBI): domain Eukaryota; kingdom Metazoa; phylum Arthropoda; class Insecta; order Coleoptera; family Scarabaeidae; genus Aphodius; species Aphodius sticticus. The sequence continues at coordinate 62,968,174 of OZ014509.1, forward strand.
GTACTGTGAGAAATATAATTTTTTCTCCTCCTATTGATGAATGATTCATTATCATGGGAATTTATGATAAGTAATACTAACTATTCCCCACACACATGGCAAATATTTCTTACCTTTCTCCTCATATCTCGCGAGTCGTGAGAAATATTTCATTTCTCACGGGTCTAGAACCAATCACAGCTCTGGAGTTTTCATTTCCATCGTGTTTTGATACACTGCTTAGCGACATTGTCAAGCCAAGTGACAAGCGCACCAAACAATTTTAATCTGTCAAAATCCTGTAAACCGTCATAGTGACATACAGCCGTCCCTATATGCAATAATAAGTATATTATTATACAAGTTTTATAAGACGTCAAATTGGCGCACGAGTTGTTTTGGGAACGAGTGCGCCAATACGTCTTATAAAACGAGTGTAATATACTATTTTTTCTACTTTGCGTCATTAATTTTATATATATATTTAGAAATTGTGGTTACTATATCGCGCTAAATTAGAATCTAGGGTATTTTTCGGGTACCACGTGGCAGCACTGTAGTAACTGTCAACTTCGTTAAGGATGAGATCGATGAGATAAAATCATGACAAAATCTAATTGTGAAGAATTTTACTCTACTTTAGCCTACAAGTTTGAATAAATATTCAGCGGGGTCGCAACGATGATCATAATGGAGCTTGCGGCAACAACTTTTAACCCTACTGTGATAAATACATGAAACTTAACCTAAAAAGTTAACAACTTTAAAATAGTGGTTTCATAAGTATAATAATCAGAATAGAAGTGTTTGGCGGTGACTGATTAGTTACTTCGAAGAACAAGAACTTACTAAAGAATTGTTATAACGCTTAACGTTTAATAGCGGTGTGTACCTAATTCCGCTACGTAGCCGTTGCGGCTTATATATTTACAAGCACTTATAATTGAAACCCAATTCTAATTTCGGCAAAGTAGTTTATTAGAATAAATTATACTTGGTAAAATTACATGTGATGGAGGTAATACAAATACGTTGCACACAACCACAACTAAGACGAAGTCGAAAGCGACGGACAAAAACCAATACGAATTGAACCGAGCATCCAAGCGTCCAAAATATTACCGAAAACTTAAACTAAGAAATCCTCTACACTTTAAATGTACTATAGCTTCGTACGTGTATGCTGATAAACCATTTATTGCGCATATACAATCTCGCAGCAGTAATTAAAATCGTTCATATCTACGATGTAGGTTTGATCTTCGCATAATACCTTATTAAAGTAAATGTGGTCCTTGAATTATATCTGAAAGGGGGATTTGATGTTTAGTTGAAAAGAATGATGACGATCACTTACCAGAGTCGTAAAACATCACTGAAAACGTCATGCTGGCGTATTTTGATGAACACAGCAAAACTAAGAAAGCCCCAATTTTTTGGCCATACTATAGCAGGCTACACCCATGTTTAAATATGTATAGAATATTGATATTTCGCAGTTTATGCGATTGCAAGCGATTAAGAAGATGCAGTGTGTGGTTATGTTGGGTTATGTATTGTACGTTTGACATATGGCATTTGATATCAATGTCTACCAATCTTAAACAAACATGTTACTGTTTTCGGTATTACAATGTGTTAATTGTAACACCGAAAACAGTGTTACAATGTGTGCACTGTGAATACAAAGTAGAAAAATTAATTTATAAAATTTCATTGCATGGTCGTACAAAAAGTATAGTATTCCATTCGCAAGTAATGGCAATTTCTCACTCGAACGTTTTGCAGTAATCGCCTACGGCTCGTGCTGCAAACTTCGTTCTCGTGAGAAATTGCTTACATTACTTGCTCATAGAATAATATACTATTTATGAATTGTACGTGTCTCGTCGTTCTTGATAGATTTTTTTTGTGGTGAATGCCAACCTGGCATTAAAATGTCAAAATAAAGATACAGAAAAGCAAATAAGTATTTTGAAAAAGGAGAGACCTTGATTCGATAAAAATTGAGTAAGACAAAAAATCACAGTTCTGCGAAAAGCGACTTTAAAGTATACTATTGTAGACTGTTTGTGTACCCACAACTATCCAATCACATAGTAAGTATGCACACATCCTTTTTAAGGATAATTTTATTCATAACTTAAAAATCTGTCATTGTAAAAAATATCGCATAGATGTATTGGTTTGATTTATTTTTTGAGGGTGGTAAAGGTAAATATAAGATAATTGCCCTACATATAAAAGAGTTCAAAAGTATAGAGTATAGAGACCTACAACTGACATCGTTCTTAGTGCGAATGTAATGACATCGCCTTTATTTCAAGAGGTAGAAAAACGGTTTAAAGTGGACAAAGTTGCTCATTTGCATATTGTCTGAAACGAAACTTCATTAAAGTTATCTTAATCTAAATGCGCAATCATTTTTTTGTAACATGTCATGTCTTAACTATTATGATGTATTGAGTTAAGAATTAGGGACAAAATTAAAGCATTTCAGCTTTTCATTAATTTTTTCAATACTATTTTTAAAATGTTATTGTAGCTAATTGATCATCATTAAAATGTTTTCCCCCATTTAACTGTTTCCATATATTTTGAAATAAAAATAAACTATTCCCGAAAAAACGAACAATTTTTATCCACGTACATATATGAATAACTCATTTTTGTTGTTGTTTTGAAGATCAAAATGTATGAACTGACTCATTTCATATCAAGTGTCATTAAAAATTGTCAATACCGACACGTATACTGTATAGGTGTGCTAGTAAATAAAACGCGTCTCAACATATCTCCGGCTCATAATAAACTTCAGATTGATCAGATGCGAGCGTCGGGTGTACACAGACATTGATAGGTTTTTGTGTGAAAACGTGTTGTAATTTAAAATTTTGAACATGACATCACTTTTGTGTCTTAATAAATAAGAAAAGCTCCCTATATCATAGATCTCGAAAAAGTAAAATAGGGTACAAAAATAAACAATAAATGATTAAAAAAATCACATCAAGTTTTTAAGGAATCTTAAAGTCTCAAATGTGTTCGAGCGTTTGAAGCTCTACAGTACCGTTCACGTGACCTATGCACTATCCAACATTGCCAAAGGTTTATTAGAAACAGAATTGCATCACATATTTTTACTTATTTAGTAGAAACATTAAGCTTTTGTTTTCGACTTGTTTTCAGTTTCTAGGTAATCGACTTCTACTTTAAATCAGCAAAAGAAAAGAATAGAATTTGTTACTGAAAACCTCTTATTTAACGGCTTTAACTTTGGTGGAGGAGCCGGTAATACGATAATATAGATTGTTGTGTATGAAATTGGTTCATTACTCAATCCAATACCAATTCATTGAGTAAAAGACACCTTATCATCATTTTAATTATCATTTCGCGTCTTAATGATTTTCGTAGACAATATCAAACGTTTATAATGAGTGACAGCAGAACGATGAAACAAAGACTACCGCTGCTGTGCCGATGCGACAATGAAAACTGTATCCGTCAGTAACAAAAGCCGATAACGTGGGTTTTCAATTTTCATACAAACAGCGTGAGAAAAAAAATCGTTTGAACCATACACGAAATGTGACTGTCCCGAATACCAAAAACGAAAAACGAGAATAAACCAGCACCAACAATTAATCAAGCGTATCTCGCACGCTGCTGTCAAACCGTAAACATTTTCACTCGGTATCAGATTACACTGGATAACCATGTCCACAGTAACGATTTTCATGTACGTACGTACCAACACTGGAAATTATAATGTGAAATGTATAATGGTTTTATCCGTTGATCGAGTTGTGTGAAAGCTGATTATGCAATCAATTTTCCTGTGTATTTATCACATGTTCTTAGTTGAAATGTTGTTGGCACTGTGTTTTTATTTGGATTGTATCTACATACACATATTTGTACATATACTTGGATAAAAATTACAGGAAATGTTGATTATTATTTAGTAATTTAAGTATTAAACTACTAACCAACTGGATATTATAAACATCTGAACTCTATACTAAATAATTTATTAGAAACTGGTTTTTATCGCACAAATGTCCTGAATTACCCTACCAGGTCTGAAATGAAGAAACATTATAGATCAGTAAAGGATCACGATTCCCATAAAACAAAACAAATAAAGCGGTCCGGGATTGCTAAGCGATCTTAAATTGAAATCTACGATACGAAACGGGCTCTAAAACGCAACCCATATTGTCGGAACGATATTTCGTTGTAGGCCTCCGAAAACAAACACGAGGGGGCGAGATATGGTGCGCGCCCCACAGTGTTCTTCGATAGTCATCTGTCAATGTTATTTACATGAAATTGCCTGTCGCGCTTCTCGTCGAACTATTATTGAATTTTATGTCGCGAGGTTTTACCCAATATTTCAGCGAGACAACATCTCTCGCATTTTTCGCCAGACCTCAAATGCATTCGTTTTATCGCGTCAACATTATTTCGTCTTTCGAGTAAACGGAAATATATTTAAAGCTCGTATAGTACATAATGGAAAACTCATAGCGCTGGTATAAAGATGGGTTTCTTGTTTGTATACATACATTGATATCACTGCCCTAGTTTATGTCCTTTCGTCTGGTTCGTCCTTTTCGTATTTTTTGGAATTTTCTTCCTTTTCGTCCTTTTTATCATTTTTTATCCTTTTCGTCCTTTTTGACCTTTTCATCCTTTGTGCCCTTTTCGTCCTTTTCGTCCTTTTCGTCCTTTGTGCCCTTTTCGTCCTTTTCGTCCTTTTCGTCTTTTTCGTCCTTTTCGTCCTTTTCGTCCTTTTCGTCTTTTTCGTCCTTTTCGTCCTTTTCGTCCTTTTCGTCCTTTTCGTCCTCGTCCATCTCGTCCTTCTCGTCTTTCTTGTCCCTTTCGTCCTCGTCCATCTCGTCCTTCTCGTCTTTCTTGTCCCTTTCGTCCTTAACTTCCTTATCTTTCTTTTCGTCCTCTTTGTGCTTAAATTAAATAGGCATTAACTCTTGTGGTTAAAGACTTCTCTAGTCCTTAGATATTGGTTTCAAACAATGCCAACATATTTGCAAATCAAAGCTGATTTGTACGTCGCGAGGTTTGACCCAATATTTCATCGAGACAACATCTCTCGCATTTTTCGCCAGACCTCAAATGCACTCGTTTTATCGCGTCAACATTATTTCGTCTTTCGAGTAAACGGAAATATATATAAAGCTCGTATAGTACATAATGGAAAACTCAAAGCGCTGGTATAAAGATGTTTTTCTTGTTTGTATACATACATTGATATCACTGCGCTAGTTTATGTCCTTTCGTCTGGTTCGTCCTTTTCGTATTTTTTGGAATTTTCGTCCTTTTCGTCCTTTTTATCATTTTTTATCCTTTTCGTCCTTTTTGACCTTTTCGTCCTTTGTGCCCTTTTCGTCCTCTGTGCCCTTTTCGTCCTTTTCGCCCTTTTCGCCCTTTTCGTCCTTTTCGTCCTTTTCGTCCTTTTCGTCCTTTCGTCCTTTACGTCCTTCTCGTCTTTCTTGTCCCTTTCGTCCTTAACTTCCTTAGCTTTCTTTTCGTCCTCTTTGTGTTTGAAATAAAATAGGCATTAACTCTTGTGGTTAAAGACTTCTCTAGTCCTTAGATATTGGTTTCAAACAATGCCAACATATTTGCAAATCAAATCTGATTTGTACGTAAAAAGATTTGGCGTTTCAATTTTGCAGTGGATCAGTCAAAGATAACAGTTCGGGTAAACGACATAGTTATAACAAAGTCCGGATATAAATATAAACTCATAAAGGATGCCTAACCAGATTACGGATTTAGAGGGTGTATGCAAATAAAGTTCGGGTCGATTCTGGGAGAAATTCAAGTCGAGAGGACGATTTAGAAGGTCCGGGAACAACAAAAACTCCGCGTTAGGCAGCGGCCCTGTTCGAGTGGGGCTTTAAAGTTGGAAGCACTTTTCCGGCCTACGAGCTTTCCCAAGCTTATAATGTCCTATATTTTGATGAATGCTAACAAACGCGTATTCGTCGCGGTAGACAGCGAGGGAAATGTACTTTTTCATGTGAATTTTCATCGGTGGGTGTCAAGTTTAACATTAAAGGGCATTTCAAGTATGGTATCTCCGTTATACTGTTGTACTTACTGTTTTTGAATTGAATGCGCTATACCATATTATGAATTTTAACAGAACCCAGACTTTTCTTAATGTGTAACTTTTCTTAATGTGTAACATTAGAACACGACATACACATTTAAAAATGCTGAAAAATATACTTATAATAGTATATTATATACTATTAAGTTTTATAAGACGTCAAATTGGCACACGAGTTGTAATGGAACGAGTGCGCCAATACAATATAATCTTATAAAACGAGTGTAATATACTATTTTCCTACTTTGCGGCATTAATTTAGAAATTGTGGTTACTATATTGCGCTAAATTAGAATCTAGAGTATTTTGCGAGTACCACGTGGCAGTACCGCAGTACTGTAGTAACTGTCAACTTCGTAAGGATAGGATAAAATCATGACAAAATCTAATTGTGAATAATTTTACTCTACTTTAGCCTACAAGTTTTATTAAATAATCAGCGAGGTCGCAACTAAGATGATAATGGAGCTTGGGGCAACACTTTGAACCCTACTGTGATAAATACCTGAAACATTAAAAATGAAAAGTTAATTTAAAATAGTGGTTTCATAAGTATAATAATCAGAATAGACGTGTTTGGAACTTACTATAGAATTGTTATAACGGTTAACGTTATGGTTGCTACCTAGTACCACTGGCTTACACAAGTTTACACGCACATATAATTGAAACCTAATTCTAATTTCGGTGTAACAATTTATTAGAATAAATTATTCTTAGTAAAATTACATGTGATGGAGGTAATACAAATACGTTGCACACAACCAGAACTAAGACGAAGTCGAAGGCGACGGACAAAAACGAATACGGTATTGAACCGAGCAGAATTCGATCCAAAATGTTACCGAAAACTTATACGTTACATAAATTAAGAAATCCTCAACACTTTAAATGTACTATAGCTTTCTGCGTGAATGCCGACATTCAATAAACCATTTATTGCGCAATTTTGCAGCAGTAATTAAAATCGTTCATATCTACGATGTAGGTTTGATCTTCGCATAATACCTTATTAAAGTAAATGTGGTCCTTGAATTATATCTGAAAAGGGGATTTGATGTTTAGTTGAAAAGAATGATGACGATGACTCACCAGAGTCGCAATAGATCACCGAAAACGTCATGCTGGCGTATTTTGATAAACACAGCAAAACTAGGAAAGCCCCAACCCTTTGGCAATACTATAGCAGGCTACACGCATGTTTAAATACGTATAGAATATAAATATTTTGCAGTTTATGCTAATTGGAGGCGATTCAAAAGAGGCAGTTTGTGGTTGTGTTGAACATGTGTTGTTTGACATATGGCATTTGATATCAATGTGCCCATTAGAAAAAAAAGTTACTAAAAACGATGTTACAATTTGTTAATTGTAACACCGAAAACATGTTAGAATGTGTGCAACTGTGCATTGTGAATGCAAAGTAGAAAAATCTTGATACACGGCATAACCCAGACGCAGTTTATTTTCTAAATGATTCTGGCCGTGAAAGAAGGCCTACGTACTTTCTTAATATTTTCATATTTACAAACTGAACCAAATTTTTAAATTAGATGAATCGAGTTTGATATAATTTGGTCTTTATTCTCCGAATTTTTAACATACTTTAAGAAGATGAAGGACCAAGGAACTAATATGTTATATATAATGTGTTGCATGTGATTTTTAGATGCAATGCGTTTATTTTATTTTGATCGTTTGTGCCCAATGACCAATAATGGAATTTTTATTCTAAAATTGTTGTCGATAGAGCATTTTCTTTCCTTTCTATTTCTCCAAATCCTATTTGTAATAACAATAATGTTTAAAGTTATGTTTAATTTTAAACCAGACTTTTCAGACACAATATAAATAGAACCTGGTTAATACTAATAAACTCGAATCTAAACGTTTCTCAATCGAATCGTTGAGATTAAAATATATGTCACAAATAGAAATACCGCAATGAAGTAATAAAACAATTTTCTGTTTTGTTTTGTATGGAGTAGGTCCATTGTTTTCGAAAATTGAAAGTAGATAGATGATTTCGATTAAAATATCAAGTTAATAAATTTAAATTTCGTTAAATTAAAAACGCTATCCGCGTTTTAATAACGTTTACAAAATTAATAACTACTTTGTGTATAAGTGTGAATTGCTATGACTATGAAATACATTCATTCTACTTGAACCTACCCAGAGATACAGACGTAATTTGTCGACAAGATTTACTATCGCTGTAATTGCTAGATAAACGATTGATAACTTTGTTGAAATGATAGTAATCGTACATCCAATTCTACAGTTTCATTTCATTACATGTATTGTAAAAGTACGTATTTTTACATTTTATTCTGCAAAACTGCTGTTCTCTTGTAATAATACATTTGCATGGGAATTATTATAGTTTCAGCACTGCAGTTATGGTGTACCCTCACAATGAACTCATAAAAAATCATAATAATTGTTAATTTTACTTTCAAAATTAAACAGTTTTTATATAATTTACCCTAGCTTATCATATTAACACAATGTTGCTTACAAAGTATTTAAGTTTTTTAAAGTATAGTGAATGTTATTATTAATGATACAAAATTAATCAGTATCTTCTTTGAAAACTACAGAGTAGGACCACACTTTGCAGAATACGGTTTTCAAAAAGCGGGGCAAAATTCGGGAAGCTTTAAAGGTCGAGACAAGTCAAACTTTGGGAACCATCCAGAACAACGGTGGGCAATTTCATCGGATGATATAAAGAAACTGGGCGTGCAATATAAAATAGCGATTGCACATCTCATGCAACTTGCTATACGGAGCGAGTGTGTTTATCGAAAAGCGAGGGAATGGCAGGTACCACCTAGTGTGAAGTACCTACTCCACAATATCCATATTTAATTTTATTGGGTAGGACGCGGGTAGACGGTGCGGAAACGCGCACTACCATTTCCGGGCGTCACTTTGCAAACGATTTCGAAACAAAGCCGAAAGCGTTCGGCAAACGCAAACAAAAAGGCTCGGCGCGCCCGAGCGGCCGCGTAGCAACGGCTGCAGGCCTCGCCAAGCGCAAAAAGCCCGGCTCAAATGCGCCGAAATAAATGTAAAATTTGTATAGTGGTGTTCTCGGCTGAACATATCCGATATTGCCGATTTTCCTCAGCGGGCGGAAATATGCATGATCGAGTGAGTCGATATACACCGTACAGCACTTATCCAGAATAGTACAAGTATTATTACTCGTATTATAATCGGATTATACCACCTTAAGCCATTATGTTACTTAATATGGTATATAAAAGAGAACAAAAATTGAAACTACTTTTTCAGAACTACACAAAATGATGTAGTCAGTATCCATGAATTGGGATGCTTTCTAAAGTTCGCCTAGCCTGTCACATATGGCGGGTGCTTTCTGAATGAGTTTGCTTTTCTCTATTGCGAATTCAAAAGATTTGTGTGAGTAACCAAATACCCGAATGAATAGACTGCGTCCCTGGGTATTTCGAGTAAAATGCTGGCCAAAATGATATTTCTTTCGAATTGACCTAATCTGAGTTGGTAAGTATTGTTAAACGTTCTATTGTATATAATTACATGTTAAATGTTGATAATACTTTTTGTTTTTCATGTTTGATGCTCAGATAGGTATAGTGTAGATATAGTGAGAAAATTCTGAATAATTTGTCATTTTTGACATTTTTTGGTAAAATTAATAGTTTAGCTGCATGAGCAAATTCTATTTCAGTACAAATTATATGCGCAATAAATAAAATAAAACGTGCATTTAGTGTAAGCATTTGATAAAATATTTGACCAATACCAAAAATATTTGTCCAATACAAAAAATATTTGAGCAATGCAAAAAATTACTTGTGCATTAAAAAAAGTAAATTTGCAATAAATTTATATAAATGCACATCAGACTAAATAATTGTGCATTTGTATATTTAAATGTTCCTTTCATAATATATTGGTACACTTAAATAAGTAAATGTGCAATACAATCGTTGCCTCTATAAAAATATAATGAGCAGCTTAAAAATACTTGTTCATTGAAAAAAATATATATCCAATGGTTTAAATAACTCAGCATTTGAAAATATTATAAGCGCATTCAATAATCTAAATTGTACCATGAGAAAATTATAATGCACCCTACAAAGAATATAATGTGCATTACCTGCAACCTGTAGCGCAAATATAGTAAGCGCGTAAAAAGTTATCGACAAAAGTGGGGTAAAAATGTAAAACGCGCGATTTTGGTATTTTTTACAAATGTATGGCAAAATGGCTTCATAGGAAACCATAATCTGAATCCTGAATCCTAAAAGTTTGGTCATAAATCTTGAGGCATTTAGATCATGATGTGCGGGCGCATCCGGAAGGAATATAAAAAACGCATTAAGCTAACGTGATATGCAACTTACAAGCTCAGCTTCGCATTCAGCGCAAGTAAATCTATTGTAAACGCCTATGCGTATTCCATAAAGAAATAAGTTATCAATACTACCCTAATTTTCAACAGTCTTTTTCTCGAAAATATCTTTCAAACAAGTAACAGATCTATCAATATCAGTAGGTCAACAAAATATGGGGTTGCCATTAAAAAAAATGTGTCGATGACGCCATAAGTCGAAAACAATTGAATTTTTATTTAATATAATATGTAGAGTGAGCCATTTGAATTAATTATGAATAAAATATTGCTCATAACATTTTTCATGTAACATATTCATATTTATTGAATGCTGAACATGTATTATTTTAATGCACAAGTTATCCTTTCTAGGGCTCAATGTTATATTTTATGTAACATGTACACTTATTTAATGCACAATATTTAATATTTTAATGCACATAACTATTATTGAAATAATGCAAGCTTAAATCGCACCCATCCTATTTGATCGAGATCGGTCGTGTCTGCATTAATATAAAACTAGTTAACCAGGATTTGACAGATATTTTCATGCTAATGACAGTAGGTAGTGTCAAACGGCAATGTTTTGATCATACCTACTGTCAATAGTATCAAAATATCTGTCAAATCCTGGATAATTGGTTTTCTTTTAATGTAGACACGACCGATCTCGATCAAATGGAATCTCATGCAGCTAAACTATTAATTTTATATATAGTATGATAAAGTCATGTACCTGGCCACATCAGATTTTTTATAAGAATTTCCGTATCGAATATTATTATCGCCTTTCTATTGTTTATTAATTTATTATTGGGGGGTTTGTCTCTTATTTATCGAGCATCTACTATCTTCACTTTTCTCTTCTTTATTAATTACATCCAATCGTCATTGTCCAAAATTACAATTAATTGTAAGCACAATTGAAGAGTGGAAGTTACAAAGGAGCTAAGTGCCAAAGAAACCACAATATCACTTTGTTAAACAACAATCAATTAGAATTTCAACAAAAACCATTATTCATGTTCAGTTTACAATAATTTTAAAATGTTTGATTTTTAAGTTGCCCACTTTGTTCTAATTTCCGCTGCTCCTCTTGCAAACTTCCAGCCGTATGTCAAGTGTCACTTTGTCTTTTAAACATTGCCCACGTTGTAGCCAGTGTTTTTAATTACCTGACCTTAACTTATAGGTTAAATTATTATTTATTTATTTTATTAATACCAATATTCTGCGCCGATGATGTTGCAATACGAAACCGGTAATATATTTTACAAAGAAAAAGAGTTTTTTATTAAGAATATTGTATTATATACATTTGTCGACGTGGACACATTCTATACTTATAACTAGAGTTACAACGTGTTTGCATTGTTAAAATCTGCACTTATTTCCTACATCCTACTACCACGTTGAAAGATTTTATCAAGAGACGCAATGGCTATAGTTATTACTGTCGGAATTTTTCATTCAACCCGATAAATATTTATGAAAAGCCGGATCAGCTCAGCGACAATTAATCTATTTCAGTTTCTCTTGGTAAATTTTTTCACTAAGTAGCTAGTTGTGTTATCAGTATAGAAGCGGTCTTTCGAGTATACATTCTCTCCATTTATAAGGTGCATCGAAAAAGGGCATTAAAAGTACAGCGTCACAATCAGTAATGAGAGTGACCCGACAGCAATGTTTAGCACGAATAGGTCTGCCAGGAGTCCAGTCATACTAAAATATAATCTGTCATTATCCCATTTCCTTAACCTAGTATTAATTTACCTGCTGGCCCGAGTTACAAGTTCCTACCATGGACACACCAATGAAGAATATAACCACAACTAGGACACACGTCATATCAGTAGCAATAAATTTACGTGACTAACAACTTGATGGATTAAAAAAGAACAATTGGTATTTAATATACTTCCATAATATCATGTAGGTGGTTCAGTGCATGATTTTAATGTAATTGTCAGTAGTCATATTAAAATGTACGTAATCGCATATTGATATCCCACAATAATGGTACCTACATTGTTCATTAATGAAAATGTTTAACGACATACTTTGTCAGAGTATTGTTCATTAATTTGTTATAACAATTCGCGAGTCCGTTTTTTTCACCGGTGGACATCAGTGATCGGAACTGATGGCATCAAAAGGGTTATTTTAATCTTGGTAATCCATCAGTTGGTGACATCGGTTAAGCGTCATTCTCTTCACTGGTTTGGTGTTGGTGGATCCATCAACGCATCGGAGTTGAAACTCGTTGGATCTGATGGATTGAAGAGGTGGTGAACCAGCTGATTAAACTAGTGCGATTTGTTTTGACTGGGGGAGCATAACCCCACATACCTTCTGCGATTTTTCATTTAAAACTAGAAATAACACAGCAATTTCGGTAGCGTGTCCTTAGTGTTCAACTCTAAAGATGCGGTGGATAAGAAAACTTACACAATTGGAGTCAAGAAAGAGGATCTTGGAAAAGCTCATCATTGTAAAATTAAATAATTATTATGATTTTGTAGATGTAAATTCCATTAAAAATTGTGTGAAATTGTGTGACACCTCTGTATTGAAGCAAAAGTGGAATATATCTTTTTATGTGCAGAATTATATAAAGATTAATTTTGTACAGGAACTAAAATTTCGTAATCGTGACCGTTTTGCGGTAGAATGCGAAAAACCGCGCACATGCGTTAGCTGTGTATATTTTTTTAGGCCGTTAGGACCATATCTCAAAAACTGTACGAATTGTGGTACACTGAAAAAAGTTTTAGGTAAATTTACTTCAAAACGACGGGTAATTTTGTCGCCCGAGGAATGATAGTAATTTTTCCATCAACAAGTAATTTTCCCATCCATTGTAAAATTACATTGGGAATTTACTTTTTGCACTGTCGATTTACAATAGATTTATTGAAAAATACTAGCGACATTTATGGTAATATTATGGGATAATAGTAATTATTAAATATAGTACTGTAAATTTACTATATGCTATAGTAAATTTACAGTACTATATATAAATAAAAGATTTGTTTATATTTATCAACACATTTTATTTTTATTATGAATAATAATAAATCTATATAAATAAAAAAACAACATATGCATCAATATAGAAAAGAAATCTGTACATAAAAAAACATTCTAAGATACAAATTTATTCAGTTTGTTGATCAATATAACAACGGCCTTCCTCTTTGTAGTGGCTCCTCCACTGTCCTGGTACAGTTTTAAGAAATACCTTTGGCACAATTCCATAGTTGTTCGTATTTCTTTGGGGTACTCCCTATTTAAAATAAATAACAATGCAAATAAAAACGAAAATGCTTCAAGGAATATATCCGTTTCTACGGCCTTTGCATTGCCAAAGTAGACACGTGATAGTTCCATACGAAGTACCACACGTTCGACAGTTGTACGCCATGATGTACTTACCCCTTATCCTGGTTTTATAATAAACCGCACTTCTATTACCTTCAGTAGTAAATGAAACATATAACCCCTACGAGGTTTCAGGTTATGGCGCGGATTGGTGTTGCACATATGCGAGCTTGGAAACACGCCGAATTGACGCGCAATTAGCAACGCGCATGCGTGGATGGTTTACCGTGTTATCATAGTATAATTACTATACGAACTAGATTATTACTAAACAAGGTAATTGTGTCACAAAATAGCGTACATTTACAGTGTATTTTTACTGTTCCTACGGTATATTCAGGGTCCAAACGTTAAAACTACTGTTTCCTTGTAATAGTACTTAGATATTTGGAAATTTAAGGAACGTAAATATAGACTTACAATGGTTACATAGTAAAATTTTCACAAATACGAATAGTATTTTTACAGATACTTTTTTCAGTGTAGTACTACTTTAGTACTTTATGCACTAACATTTCGCAAACACTTTGAATGTTGACCTCACCCTCGTTTTTATGACACTAGCCTTCTATAACAAAACCAACACAAAGGGGGATTTCGTACATGGAAAGATTCACTCTGTATTTCATTTACATAATTATAAGTTATTTATCGTGTTTGAAAATTAACCGGATGTTATTGAAGAAATTTAAGAAGTGTCATTTAATTCTAATATAATTCTTTTTGGAAAAGTTACTGCAGAATGTGTTTTTAACAATTCTCAAATTTAACAAAGCAGCAATATGAAGGAAAATAGCATATTATTTTACAAGTTTTATAAGACGTCAAATGGGCGCACGAGTTGTTTTGGGCACGACGAGCGTAGCGAGGAGTGCCCAAATGGAACTAGTGCGCCAATACGTCTTATAAAACGAGTGTAATATACTATTTGTTCTACTTTGCGTCATTAATTTAGTATAAATTTAGAAATTGTGGTTACTATATTGCGCTAAATTAGAATCTAGGGTATTTTGCGGGTACCACGTGACAGTACTGTAGTAACTGTCAACTTCGTAGGGATGGGATAAAATCATGACAAAATCTAATTGTGAATAATTTTACTCTACTTTAGCCTACAAGTTTTATTAAATAATCAGCGAGGTCGCAACTATTATGATAATGGAGCTTGGGGCAACACTTTTAACCGTACTGTGATAAATACATGAAACATAACCTAAAAGTTAACTTTAAAATAGTGGTTTCATAAGTATAATAATCAGAATAGACGAGTTTGGCGGTGACTGATTAGTTACTTCGAAGAACAAAAACTTACTAAAGAATTGTTATAACGCTTAACTTTTAATAGCGGTGTCTACCTAATTCCGCTACGTAGCCGTTGCGGCTTATATATTTACAAGCACTTATAATTGAAACCCAATTCTAATTTCTGCAAAGTAGTTTATTAGAATAAATTATACTTAGTAAAATTACATGTGATGGAGGTAATACAAATACGTTGCACACAACCAGAACTAAGACGAAGTCGAAAGCGACGGACAAAAACGAATACGATTTGAACCGAGCATCCAAGCGTCCAAAATATTACCGCAAACTTATACGTTACATAAACTAAGAAATCCTCTACACTTTAAATGTACTATAGCTTCGTACGTGTATGCTGATAAACCAGTTATTGCGCATATACAATCTCGCAGCAGTAATTAAAATCGTTCATATCTACGATGTAGGTTTGATCTTCGCATAATACCTTATTAAAGTAAATGTGGTCCTTGAATTATATCTGAAAAGGGGATTTGATGTTTAGTTGAAAAGAATGATAACGATCACTTACCAGAGTCGTAAAACATCACTGAAAACGTCATGCTGGTGTATTTTGATGAACAGCAACACTAAGACAGCCCCAATCCTTTGGCCGTACTATAGCAGGCTACACCCATGTTTAAATATGTATAGAATATTGATATTTCGCAGTTTATGCGATTGCAAGCGATTAAGAAGATGCAGTGTGTGGTTATGTTGGGTTATGTATTGTACGTTTGACATATGGCATTTGATATCAATGTGTACCAATCTTAGACAAAAATGTTACTGTTTTCGGTATTACAATGTGTTAATTGTAACACCGAAAACAGTGTCTCAATGTGTGCATTGTGAATGCAAAGTAGAAAAAAATATATTCGCCCCTGAAATAACGATCATTAGAACTGTGGCATGCTGCAATTATTTTTTTTAAAGCAGAACTGCTTTAAGCTAGTGTGCTTTGTATTTTGAGGTTGTAAGCCGATATAGAGTTTGATCGAATGAAAAGGCAAGAATCCTGAAAAATAAGTGCCGCTTGAATGTTTACGCAAGAGCACACAAATGTAGAAATCCGCAGATTCGGTCCATTGATTTAATGAAACCAGAGTCGCTGATGTCAAGGCGGCCGGTTGGTGGCGTTTTGCGACTACTGTGAAGTGGTGGCGCGCCACTTCGCCAATACTCCCATTATTAAATCGATTTCTCAGTACATTTCCGACCGATAAGAAGAAACCATTTCACGGTCCGGAGTGTTCGTGCCCATTAGCGCCCGCAGTCTGTCACAGGGCCGCGTTTCACTCTACACCCAAAAGTAACGAAAAAAAAGTAAATTACTTCTGAACGTTCAAAAGTTTATTATTCCCTGGCGCTCAAATTTCCGCTTGCGCAACTTAAATGAGATGTCAAACTTTGGTCTAGTTCGATCGTCAAGTTTAATTGTTTTCGTTGGTAATAAGTTTTTTGTTGTTGCATTGGGGAACGTTCAGTTCATTCGTGAGATTTAATTTGATTGCGGATTCGTATTATAACTTTGTTTTAATTTGCTGGATTGCATACAGATTGCGTTCATAGCCATGGTGTAACATTAGTTTGTACCTAACCTATTCCATATCATAAACAATTCGTTCCTACATTTGGACGAGATGACGAAAAGAGATTCTAAAAGAAAGTTGTGTGTTGTCTGATATGACAATGTTTGAACGACAATATATAATTACAATATTTCTGCTAAGTTATGTTACCATTTTTGTTGCTGCATTTAAACATCTGTATGCACACCATTTTGCAATTTTTTCCAACAGATTATTTGTTTACAGTATCAAACGCAGTATCAAACGCTAATGTGCTGACAATGTTGTCAATAGAATCAAAATATCTGTCAAATCCTGGCTACCTAGTTTTAATGCAGTACGAGCGATCACTATGAAATAGAATTTGTTGCACCTTGGTCGGAAATGTTCAGGCGACCCAAAAGAGACATATTGACGCTAAAATCTCAATATTTTTTTCGGCACGATTACAATACTTTGTCATACAAAGATAAAGTCATAACGTTTATCAAATAATTTGAATTAAATATAAAAATGTCTTGGTTGTAGCCTGTAGGTCTACACAGGGCGAGTCTATAAAGGGACAATTTATCGCAGAAAAATGACAAAATCTATTACTAAACAGTTCTATTAATGCACGATGTATTATAGCCAATCGAACATACGTAAAATTATGTAATTCAATAAAAACATTCTGTCATCCAGATTTGTCACTGTCAATGTCAATGTCAATGTTGCCGCGGCCAGACGAATACTATCGACAAAAGAAAATTACCAACTTATATTAAAATTACTGATGTATCACGCAGGAGCGATAGCGAGTACATCAAGTGCTTTTTTTAATATACTTGCTGGTTAAATAATTATTTCGTAACTCACATGTGATGTTAAATGTACGATGAAATAATGATGAAGTAATTTTTTGTGGGTAAAAGGCAGTTCAGTTTTTAACAGAAAATCAGCACACCACTGAAATTTTGTTTTTATTACATTGTGGAGCTTATCGTTTATTGAAAAAAATCACAACCTTACATTGGTCCCTAGAATCGGATAAATTGGACGTGTGTGTGAGCTATAGAAATTTTATTTAATATTTATTTTGATACCGGGAGAAGTTAGTCATGCAAGTTATCCATATTGTTTTTCAAGCATTTTTAATAAATGGTACGTTTTTGGAAATCCAACACACACACAGTAGTTATTGCATATACAGTAATTATTGTAGAGGGATCAACTCATAATTACTACCTAAAATATTATACCCAGAGTCATTACTTGCTTAACGTTGCAAATTTTTGGAATCTCATATCTCAGTTTTTTCATTCGATTCCAACAAAATGACCCCAAATAAAAGTAGACTTCAGGTAAACGCCCCAAGTTCAGACAGGTTAAGGAATTTCTGTTACATTTGTAACTGTAGAATTTAGAATTTTTTTTAAACAAATATTTCCTTATAAAGATACCTTGCTATGCATTTTTAAAGAAAATTCATAATACATAGTTATATAATTTATATTATATTTTAAAAATTTATTAGCATATTTTGATCCGAAATCCGACACCTCAGTGAACCTAATTCAGACGGTGATCCTGACTCAGATACTTGTGGTATGTACATTTTTCCGACAAATATAAACATTCAAGTAAATATTAAGTGTTTTAAATATTGTTAAATAAGATGTATTATTAAGAAATATTACACATTTATGTTTTACCATTTTTAATGAAACAGTATAAAATAAGTTCTTAGTCTTCTTCAGTCTGTCGTCTTTACTTCATCTGTATTTTAATGTTTCTTGCATCTGGAATTTTTGTGTTCTCTTTTTCTTGGCACAGCTTTTTATTCTGTTCCTTTTTCGCTTCCTTTCTTCTTTCTCTAGAATGATTTTCTTTTGTGCTTCCCTTTTTTTATTAACAAATATTCTCTCCAATAATCAGTGATAGTGTTACAGTGTTTTAGACCAGAATAAAAATTTGTTAATGGAGATGGTATCAGTTCAACAGTTATCTCCAAAGGGGTGTGTCAATGCCAAAATCGCCACTATCTGGTGCTAGTGTTGCATCATTCTGTCCTATTTCATCATCTCCTATGATGCTAGTCGATATTTATGACGGAATTAGGGACTATTGATGATTGTAATTCTGACACCCTGTAATAATTAGTGATTATTGATGTCCGTAATTCCGACATTCGTATCGGAGTTTGAACGAAATACGAAATTGTAATATAGCAAACGATGTAAAATATGTTATTTTCTTTTGTAAAGACAGCAATAAAGCCATATGTATTACTTCTAACCATGTACACAATTCCGACACACATGTCTGATTTACGGACGGGCTATATTTACATGTATCTAATTCCGGCATCCCTAAATTTGTAAATAATAGTGGTTTAAAGAGTAGTACATCGTATTATTATGAAATTCTAAAGCATGTTTAGCCAGCCTAAATAGATATTATTAGAATTTTCTTAATTACTGTTATTCTGAATTGCAGTTACCTTATAAGGAAAAAATCAACTTTCAGCATAACACTCAATTATCAAGATCCGTCAAATTTCGAGGTTATATTCTGACAGTTAGAACATTGGTAGAATAAGAAACGATTTTTTATTTTATCCAACTAAACAGAAATATGTCGGAATTTAGGACAGTGTCTTTTTGGGTCGTTTACCTTATCTGCACTTATGCTAACTATTGTAGCCAGAAAATACGGTAATCGGTGGTCTAGTTTCATAAACTTTGATCATTTTCATCCTCAGCGATGCGAGTATAGAAGAATGTATCTTTTCAGAAAAGGTGCATAAGTTATTTTTTCAATCTATTGTAACAAATCGTATTATTAGCGTAATTTCGTGATGTAAATAACTATGGAAATGTGGGCTCTATTTTGATTGGTGTAGGCGATGTTATAGTTCGTAAAGATTTGAATATCCCAATTTAAGCAAATAATAATTGCTTTATATTGTTTTTTTTTCAATACATCATTTATTAAAATTTGAATAGAAAATGTATCGACTCGCAACCAGGTTAAAAAAGATTTCGGTGTCTTTATTTTCATTTCCATCATTTTTTTTTCTATTTTGTCACACTGCTTTCTTAATACTTATATGATTTCTTGTTTCAGGAGACTCATCAATCGGCAGGCATCACGTAAGTTGTGATTTATATACCTTTCTATGTTGATTGTTATGTCTAAGTCGTGTGGCGAATGTGGTGTGGCGTTGTTTTGGCATTTTAAAACTGCTATGTATCAGGTAAACAATTAAATTAATCAGTTACTAATTTGAATACTACTTTAGTACCATATTAAAGTAACACGATCATAATACAAACTCCCCGATTTGCAAAGCAATAATTAAAACATCGTAACATTTTATTGAAATGTTCGTTTTATTATGGCAAATATGGTATGTCAATCTCACAATCTAAGCAATTGTTTTTTTCAGAAACATTTGAATCGGCTAAATTATTACTGGAAATACGATATAATATTGGTTTAGTTGAAAAATCTCAATATACACAGACAGAAGAAACACAACATATTGTAACAATAAATAATGTAAGAAGAAACATTGTATTATTTTATTACTCACGGACAAACATTTTCTATTTCTGCATGTTACATGACAGCCTGTGACGAGCATACCTAAAAGAATGTATAAGTAAAAAAAAAACAGTGAATTAGAGTACTTGTTGGGCCATAGCCACATAGCTTTTTCTCGTCTTGACTACAATACTTGGACTAAAATACGCGTCTTTGATTGTACCCTTAATACTCACCGCAAAAGTCAAACTAAACACAAACTAAATATTATTAACAATGACTGCACAGATTTAGATCTAACACAAGCGTAATCCATTTCATTTCATATAAAACAACAATTGTCGGAAGTTATCTATCTGCCCAAGGCACTTCGCGAACACTGCTACTACATTTGGCTAGTTAGCATAGCGAAACTATTAATTTTCATCCACTCATCTCCAGATATTCAGCGCACCATTAGGGACGAAACCGTATCTTAATTGCTACTGGTGGACACCATACAATTGCTGTTATAATCAAGAAATTGTACCTCAAACGCCCTTAAGATGCATTGTTAACGAATTGTGCACATCTGCGAACCAAAATTAAAGCCTTCTCTGGACCTACTGTCACACTAAGCTAAGAAGATTATCTATCACACAAAAGGGAATCTTGGCATACAAAGTCACCACAATTGTATTTCTGTTGTAATTACTGTATATAGTAAAGAAACTGCCGTGTAAATTGAATACGTACGTATATATCATAAAATAAGAAAAGGAATATCTAGGTGTAGAGTTGAGGGAGCGATATTTTGCCCGGAAAGATAAAAAATGGCCTTAGCGCTGGAGGGTCCCGTATAATCCGTTTAAACTTATCGTGTGACAGTTCTATTGTTCAAGTCGATTTATCTTGGGCCGTCACAAGCACGCGCAGTTAAAGAAAAAGGATGGTGGAATTCTTGCTAGCCTCGCAAAATCAACTTGATTTTGTTGCACTAAACTGCCCGCAATTTCGAACAGTCGAGCCAATCTATCGGCTAAGCTGTGTAGGCTTCGAGGATACGTAATTCAATAACGGCCAATCATTTGTCAATGAATTTTCGGATCAGTAAACCACTGTTTCGTATATTCTTGGATTACTTTTCATATCTATCAATTATTTTATGTGTGTGTGTGATTAGTTGATTATGCGAGTTTTAGAATACATACTCCGGTATAGAATATGCGGCACTATAACTCAAAAACTATCCAATAAATTTTGATCTATTATTCTTGAATATTCCTTAAAATACAAAGGATTTGTAGGCGAAAGTTTGATCAAAATTCCTTGACTAGTTAGGTATATTAAAACAAAAACAAAATACGGTTTATACATCATTTTTTTCTTCCAGCGAGTATACTAATAGTTTGTCCACTGTCCAGTCAAGAAAATTTGAATAGTCTGCTCTGCACTACATTAATACATACAGTGAGCACCCAAAAATAATGAAACATGATTAAATCTCTGAAAATCTTCCTCTGTCTGAAACGGTTTGATATCTGACAAAATTCTCGGACGTTGATTTGCGGTTTTCAATTGTTTCTTACTTATGACGTCATCGACAGTTTTTTTAACGGCAACCACATATTTTTTGTACTTATATTGATAATTTGTTAATTGTCGTAATGGTAATATACAAAATATATGGCTTTGAACATTAAAATTTTCAAAGAACTCGAGAAAAAAAATTAGGGTTATATTGATAACTTTGGATTGAGTTATTTGTGCGGAATACGAATTCAAAAGTTCCATAGTTATTGCATAATTGTGAACTAACTTCACTTAAGGATTTCTGGTAAAAGTACACAGATTATGGCTCAGTATGAGACCCTATGCGGTTTCTAGGACAATGGGTTCAGCTGGAATAAATTTGAAAACATTAACAAAATCGCGCTTTTTGACACATTGACACCACTTATTTCGAAAACCCGGATTCGTTTTTAGGGCAAATAATTCTACAAAAAATTCAATTTTATATTCAATTCACAAAATTCACGTTCCTTTGAGTTTTCAAGACTTTGCAATTTTTGATTGTCGTTTTCTCAAAAAATGATCTTATGTGAGGCCATAAAATATAAATGGGGTTGCTGTTCAATAAAATTTCGATGCCGTCATAAGTTATGGATATTTTAAAATAACAAACCTTCACACCGTATTTCTTTGAGACTAGAAAAACTTGTCAATTAAATAAAATATATCGGAATTTAGTGTCCAAAATAAGTAGTTGTTTCTTATTTGTCGTCACTATACAGGCTGTTTCTTAATAACATGCTAATATTTAAGGAGGTTATTTTTGGGTCCATTTTTAGGAAAAAAATTCATATGAACATATGTCCTAAAGTAGGGTGACCAACCGTCCCGATTTGGGCGGGACAGTCCCGAATTCTAGGCACTTGTCCCGCCTGATGAAGCGTCCCGAATTTTGTCCCGATTTTTAAAAATGTTACTCTAATGTCCAGAATTTCCCAGACACCAGCCATGAAAGTAATGATTTTGTTAGCATATTAAAGTGTACCATACTTTTCTCAACAATATGACCTCACCGAATGTATCTAAGAGAACTGTAGGTCATCGAGATATTTTCTAGCCAAACATTAGCGTATTTAGTTAAAGGGGATCATTAGAGCTAGTGCGTCCTATAGAAGAAGCACCCATAGTGAGCTTAATTTTTGTATCGATGATTGATTATTGTTGTATCCATGCCATGTGATAAAAGTATGACTCATGTGCTCAAAGAAGTGAAATTTTGATATATGGGATATTGATATTTCTACGCGAAATTTTGTACACTTATACAGGAAGGTGTAACTGTGAGATAATATGTGATACTTTTTTCAATTTTAAGTTGTGTTCTCCGTACAAAAAAATCGCAAAGTCAGGCAATTTTATGTAGGGGATACGGATTCACCTTGTGTTTAGAGAATCGACTGTTTATTCTGTAAAAGAACAGATCTGGTGTAGGTATAGAAATTTCAGTTAGTCAGGATTGACAAATTCTATATTAAATATTGCTGACGGACAACGTACTACTTTGAGCTCCTGATTGGGTGAATTTTATAGTCATAGAAATGCAACACTTTCACAAAAATAATAATTCACTTATTCGAACCATTTTTAAAAGTGTATTGTGTTTGTAACTGATTTTGATTAATTTTAAAATTTAATCGATATTTATTTGTAATAAAGGAAAACATTATTATCAGATTTCGGCTCAAAGGAAAACATCATTACATTATTGTTGATAAAATTTCTTTCAAAATTTAAATTTTAATGACCTTGTAATTAACATCACATATTTTTACAGATATTTTTAATTAATCTAAATATAATCACAAAAATTAAAAATTGATAATATTCTGGCAGTGGTGGTGAAACTGTTGGAAGAAAAAATATTTTCCAGGTACATTTCTAATCATTATCTACGTCAGTATCATTGGTTAGCTCACCAAACTTCTTAAAAAATATAAAGGGCAAATGATGAGACATGGGCAGGACGTAAACTTTAATTTAAATAGAATTAGTAATAATTAAAGCCAAAACCTGGATTCAAACCAGGCATCTTTTGGTATCCAGAACAAAGCACAAATATATATGATATCGGGGCCTGTGATATGCTTTTTTTTTTTTAGTTTTTTATAGTCATTCAATGCAAATCAAATACGAGTGTCAACCACTTTTGCGTTTACACTACTTAGTTAAATTCGTCATTACGGAAAGTCCGTTCCATCTTTTCAATTGTATTCTTAGAAAAATGTAAAAAGAACGTTAAAAAAAATTAAAGAAGAACAAATACGTAGCTTAGAAACCTAGCTTTAATTTATTAAGATAAAAATATGTTTCAGTTTTTGGCAATATGTTAGCGTCCCGATTTGGAGTTTTAAAAAGTTGGTCACCCTATCCTAAAGGTCTTAACTTTGAACTACAGGGTGCTAAAGTTTAAAGAAAAAATCTTTTTTTATGATACTTTGGTACGCATTTATTGCTGTACAACATATTTTTTTTCTTGCCAGTGGCGTTCGTGTTCCAAATTTTTTTTACCTTTTCATTTTAAAGATATTTTGAAACAGTTTTGGTTTATGTTAGTTTTTTTATTCATGGTAAGCGTTTTAAAAGGATTGATCTTTTCCTGTATGAGAATTCTTGTAGATAATTTTCTTGGGACTTATTTTTTAGCTTTTTGTTTACTAAAAAATATTGTTTTTGTAAGTATGTATTTTCCTACTTTTAAAATATTATAAGTACATAAGTCTGAAAATCGGGAGAGGACATAGGTGACATAGGTTTTGGAAAAGAATTTATAACCCGCTCCATTACCATATCTAAAGATGTCTAATATTTCATTTGAATTTAATTGAAACTTCATCTATTCAGCTATATGTATATCATTCAGGATTAAAATAAATGTTATGTGCATCTGATGTTATCCTTGTATTCAATGTATTTTTTTCTTTCAAAATATTTTCAATGCAAATAGATACATATTACCTAAAGACGTTGTTAAGCATGATGATGTCGATGATACCTACGGTCGGTCAATTGAAACCTTGAACAATACAGACAAAACAATACTGATGCCAGTTTGGATCTATAAAATATGCTCACCATTATAAAACAATGATATTTATAACGCGAAAGATAGAATCCAGCGACATAGATGAATTCAGCCGCGTGATGTTTCGGCTCAATGTCGTTGCCAGCTTTGCGTTGATTTACGATCGTAATTTTATATGTTAGAGAGCAAACAAGCGTCGCCAGAACTAAATAATCTGCTGACAAATCAGTTCGCGTCAATAGCAGGGTACCATTTGATATCAATGCCTCGGGTCTTTTGGCGGCAGCCAGCGATCGAAGAGGGCCGCTCTGTGTATCGAAGTCGGCCTCGACGGTGGCGGAGTTTATAGATCCCGTGGCGCGCCGCGCCGCTAGCTGTCAACCGGCACAAACCCTTCGACACTACCTCGAGGCAGCATTCTGTTCTACGTCCTGTTCATGAACGTGAGCCGATTATCCAGCGTGGCAAATATTTTTCACCGCTGAAGGCGCTGCGCTATCGGTAAACACGGTTCCAAAGGGAGTTCGTATACCTCTCTGTGTGTACGTGTGGTGTATTCGACGTTATTTAATTTGTTTTAGTGTGGATAAATAATTGCTGTGTATGCCTCTTCCAGCCACGAGTGGTCAATTTATGCTTTTTCCAACCACGAGTGGCCAATTTTCGAAACTATCTCGACTTTTAGTTGAGTTCCTAGTTGAATCAAAGCCTAATTTAGATCGGGGCAACATACGGCGACAGCAACATGCAACAACGGAGCAGACATATTTCTGTTGTTTCCGATTCAAACAAAAATACCGTCGACCAGGTCAGGTTCATCTCAAAAAAGTATGTCGCATTCTACATGTTGCCCACTATTGCCGAGGTGTAAATGAAATTTTAGGATTATGTACTGGAAAATTGTTATGAAATATAAAGAAAAGATGATAATGCTTGGCCATCTATTATGTTTTCAGCATCTCCCGGTCACACCCCTTGTTTTGGGGAATGTGGTTTAAAATCAACACAGGTTCGCACCTCACCATGAAATATGGGAAAGCAAAATGTCAAAAATCTCAAACATACATATCTTTAAACTAAATGGGTTCATATTTTAAACAATAGCTGCCTAATAGGAAATTTGATGGAGTTTTGATATCAGAGTATTTTTGTGTGTGTAACCGCACAAAAACTAAGGCACTATGAGATATTTTCTAAGAAAAAAGAATTTTTAGAATTCGATTGTCTTCACACATTTATTATACACATACCAAAACATGTCTACCCATGCTTTTATCGATATGTCAAAACTTATTGAACTTAGAAAAACTAATTATATATCATTTTAAAGAGGAGGCACGTTGGTTACTTACAAAGACAAGTTAAAAAAAAAAATAAGTTATTATGCGTTTTAGGACCGCTCGACTTTAGGTTATGGAAAAAATTATTTAAAAAAAATCTTTTAAAAAACATAACACCATAATGTATCCTGTATTTGTCAAAAATAGAAAAATAAACAACAAAAAGCAAGTTAGTAATTCTGATATGCTTTTTCTCTGTGGAACCTGAATGTGGGGGCAGATATTTTGAATTGTGTCTAGTTTTTTGAGAAAAAGAAGGCGTTTTTGAATGGGTCAGGTGTAGTTACACTAATTTAATTATTTGCATGCGCTTATTCACTCGTCCTTTTTGTGGAGGAAATGGAATAACAGGGTATTGTTATAAACATCTAACAGCCAGGAAGGAAAGTTAAAATAGAATGACGTTTATGATTTGATTTGATTTTGATTTGACGTTAAGAACGTGTTGACGGTTATGAAGTATAATATTGTGTTTCTCAGTTTTATTTTTTTATTATGTTCATCAATAAGTCGTTAATAAATATTTTATTTCGACTTAAATGACTGGAATCTTGTCCCGACCGACACAGTCTTTAAAAATTCATATAACAAAAATATTTCTTTAGTCATCAAATCATATATTATTGTTAATATATTAGCTTATATTAAACATTATATAACGAAAAGTGTGTTAGAAAATGACTTAAAATGTCCCGACGTTCACTATGGAATGCCTCAGTAGCTCAATTTTTTGTATTAATAAAAATTATCAAATTTGTTACACTTTTGAGTCAATCCATCTGAAATGGTCCAGAAAAAGATAAGTTGGTCGCTTGAACATTTTTTGATTGAATTTGCCTATCTTCTGGGAGTGCAAAACCATTTTTTTTTGTTATTATTTTATTTGGTTCAGAAATGGCGACCAGTTTTGTGTCAGCGTATCCGACATTTTTGACATTGGTATGTGTTTGCGTTAAACGAAATAACTTTGTTTGAAATTTCACAGAGCGTTGAAATAAAAACCACTCGATTAAGCACATTCCAAGCTATCTGTTAGGTATATAATGCATAGAATTTACGCTTATTTTCTGTTTAAAAAATATCTTAAAGTTTAGTTACGATAGTCCATTAGGAGGCGTTTTCATGATTTTTTTAGACATGATTAATTTGTCCATTCAATATTTTTTAGTTATAACCTTGTATGTAAAGAGCTTATAATAAAAAAAAATAGCTTTCTTACTCCTTCTCCCTATTGATGACAAGCTATTGAAATTTCAAAATTTCTTATTTTTACGATGTTTAATGTCAAATATCTCTGATGGGACCCGGGCAAAAAATCTGAAACTTTCAAAATTTATTCATCTTTCATAAGGTTTAATAATAAATAAAAGCATTCTTGTGTATTGCACTGTTTGGAATAACAGCCCTTTAAAAGGAGTAGTCAGTAAATACAAAACAAAGCATACTATTCATAACAATTATGTCATTTTTTTACAAAAGAGACTTATAAAACTAAGTGAACTTCATACGTTTTTGAAGTTGATGTGATGTAACATCTTATTACACCTTCTGTTGGTTGAGGAGAGAATTTGTGGTGCAATACACAAGAATGTTTTTATTTATTATTAAACCTTAAAAAGGTGAATTAATTATGAAAGTTTCAGATTTTTTGTCCTGGGCCCATCAGAGATATTTGATATTAAATGTCTCAAAAATGAGAAATTTTCAAATTTCAATAGCTTGTTATCAATAGGGGGAAGGTGTAAGAAAGCTAATTTTTTTATTACAAGCACTTTGCATACAAGGTTATAACTAAAAAATATTGAATGGACAAATGAAGAACCCCTTCATGTCAAAGAAAATCATGAAAACGGTTCCTAATAAGCTATTCTAAGCAAACTTTAGGATATTTTTTAAAATAGAAAATAAACGTAAACTACTCGTATTATATACTTAACAGGTAGCTTGAAATCTGCTTAATAGAGTGGTTTTTATTACAACTCTCCAGGACCATCCCAAAAAAAAATATTTTGTTTAACACATACCAATGTCAAAAATGTCGAATTCAATAACACAAAACTGGGCGCCATTTCTGAACGGAGTAAAATAATTTTAAAAAAAGTGGTTTTGTACTCCCGGACCCTTTTAACACTTGTGCTACACCACTTCACACAACAAACTAAAAGATGCTTAAAGAACAGTAATTGCCATTATGTGCTAATGAAATAATAGGCGTTTTCGACGACTATGCAATGATATATGTAAATAATAACTCTAATAACTCTAATCTCTAATAACATTACCAGGAAATAATTTAATTACTTTTCACGCAGGTGTAATGTCACAATTTGTGTCGTTCAGATACCACCCGTCTCGTAAATTTTGCATGACAACATCCTAAATATAATTCCGGGCCCGAAAGTTACCCACCTCTGGGAAATGAGGGGATCATCAAAATTTTATTCGATTTGCGGCCGGGTTTTAACAACGTTTCGGGTAAAGTTCGGTTCGTATTTTCCGAAAAGCTTGCAATTTAGTATTCCGGGTAACTTTGCAAATAGTACAGTATCAACATTAAAGTCCGTTTGATTTAATTTCCCATTAGATCAAATTTGTCAAGTTTATAGATAGGCATTAGTATTTAAAAAGTCAAAATTGTGTTAAATCCGCTATCATGAAAAATTCTTTTTATCAATTTGTTATTTTCCGTTACTAAACTGGATTGCAGTAGTGAAAACGTAACGCAATTAAAATTTTTGTTATTTTAACGTAACTATGTTCCGAAGTGAACTTTCCGGATTGCTCTAAGTGCTCGTAATGCCCGTTCGTGGCGCTGCTGGTAGCAGGGCTTTCAAATTTCCTATAGACAAATTTAATTTCGAATCGTAATGAGACTTCAGCTGCCGATAGAAGAAAGAGGACCTCTTGCCGTTTTCAACTTGATGCCCTCAGGGGATGCTTTGCTATTGACGGGATTGTGTTTACGGATCTTGTGTTATTTTTTTCTTATTCTCCCGTCATCCGCCTCCGAATTTAAAGTAAATATTTGGCTGCGATATCGAATATTATTCTTTTCTCAACTTTACGTGAAGTGAAGAGGCAGGAGACAAACAATGGGATCTGAGGGATGTCTCTGTTGTTGAGTGCAATCTAATCGAATTGAATGTGTGTTTTCAGGGTTTTTCTTATACTTTTTCCTTGCGGTAGTGTATTTGATTTGGTGCCATCTACTACCCTTTGGAGAATTTTGCCATTGTATACGATGTTTTTCTGTGTACACCTATTTTTTTTTACTTAACTTACACACAGTGCAGCAACAACAAACAATACCTGTATGCTAATGGGTGTATCTTATTTATGTGTTCATAGTGTTTTATAGTTTAAGAAATTTTGCGTAAACTTTATTATCAAGTACTATGACAAATAAATGAAATAAATTCATTTCAATTGTTATTATTTTATAATATAAAACACGTCATTTTTTTATCAAGACGTACATGTTATAGGTGGTTCTTTTTTCTGCAGGATCCTCCCAATTTGTTCTTTAATATACAGATAACTGTTTTTGGTATGCCTTTTTTCCGGAGAATCGGAATCTGATGCCAGAAATTTTTACTTGGGCTTAGTTTTTGACAAAAGTAGTACTAAATAAACTGCAAACAATCCTAAAATGCATTTTTTTCTCTTTAAAGCTTGACACAGTTTGGAATTTCTGCCTTCACGGTTTGGCCAAAATAAGCGATTAAGATATGCAATTTGTTGCATATTGTGGAAATTTACGTAGTTTTAGAATAATCCTAGCCATTTTAACTAACTCGTAAACTGTTTTTTACATAAAGTAGGGAAATTTGGCTTCCTTTCAGCGCGCTCTAGCGGCCGAACCGTTCAACCAAAAATGCATTTCAGGGGTCCTCTTATACGAAATTTAATGTACTTTATTTTGTAGAGGATGGTCTACCACGAAAGTGCATAGTTTTATCACTTTTTCGCAAAAAAGTGAAGCCACATACGTGGGAAGTAGCAAAGTTAAAATTCGGATTCAGCACCCCAAAAAACATAGAATGAGAGAAAAAGAAACTATATTTTTTCCTGGAACAGGCACCCTCTGAAACGATTTGACTGGACTACGAGTGTTAGTCAAAATATAGTGAAATTTTCTCCAGGAACTTTTAGCACATAATGGATTAATATTAATAATTAGTGATAACTGTTTAATATTGGTGACAAAAATAGATTTGTCAAAAAAACTGTCTGGTTTTGCCCAACTTCATTGCTAAAGACGTTTATAAACTATGTAGGTAAAAACAATTATTTAGGTCAAACTGGAAGAACGTTGGCAAAACGGATAGCGGAACACAAATCCAGAACTTCTTCTAACATTTATCACCACAAGATTTCAACAGGTCATTTGTATAAAATACAATGAACCTACTTCTTCACAAATGTAATCAAAACTGCAAATTAGATCTATTAGAACAACTGGAGATAGAAAAACATAAAAAGAACCACAACATAACTTTATTAAATTATCAATTGGACTTCCAACAGAAACCATTATTCATGTTTACATTACAATAATTTTAAAAATGTTGAACTTAAAGTTGCCTACCTTGAACCAATTTTTTACTATTTTCGCTGTTCCTTCCAGCCGTATGTCAATTGTCTCGTCGTCATTCACACATGATACACGTACTTCGCTTGTGTTTTTAACTACCTGACCGTGAGTAATCTGTTAAATTGTTGTTTATTTCTTTTCGTACCAACATTTTCTAATTGTAGATTTAGGCTGATGATGTTGTTACCAACGAAACTGGTACCTAAGAGGTTTTAATATATTTTACAAATGAATAGAGGTAGTTTGTTTTCGAGAATATTAATTTATATACATGGGCGCCGCAGAAATATTTTCAGGGGAGTGAAAAACTAAACCATCCATTGGGTTGGGTTTTAGAGTTACCAACACCAAAAAGTAGAGTACCCGTTATGCTTTTTGGAAAGAACCAACCGGACAAAAACATCTTGGCGAAGAAAAATCGCGGAGGACAAATAGGAGAAAAATTTATATTTTCAATAACTTGTTTTGAAGCATCTCCTTTTGAAAATATTAATTTAGTATTAAAAAACATTTTTATTTTCCAAGCTAATATAAATTTGCACTCTAAAATGATTTTTAACTTAATGAAAAACATTTAAAAAATGCTTTTGGATGTAGATACCACCCGATCTGTTTTACATACTTCCAGTTAATTGGTCAAAAATACATAGTATGTAATCTAAATCTGACGGCAAAAATTGTGAATTGTTTTTGAGAAAAACAGTGTAAAAAACGTGAGTACAAAAAAGAATACGTATTTGCTGTTTCAAAATCTGATTAAATTTACAATTTCTGCGTCAAAAACATTTTTCCGATTCTGCGAAAGAAAAGATACCATAATCAGTTGTCACTTGTTAGTTATCTTTTCTGTTTGTTGGCCGGGGTTAATTTATTTTCGATTATTGTATTTTTTACGAATAATGTACCTAACTAACCTAACTCAGGAAATCTGAGATCTTTTTTATGTGTAGTCAAAATTTTCTTATTTATTTTATTATTAAGTTAATAATTGTTGACTGCAAATTTTATTACTTAAAAACATTACATTTTTACAACCGATATTTTGAAAAGGTTAATTAATTAATTATGAAACGTCCTAATTCAGGATGTTAAAAAAGTATGTTTTGATAATTATATACTTTACATTGATACTCTACAATTCTAGTCATTTGACTACAAAGATTGGTCGATATTTGTACTAAAACAGTAAACCAGTACCTAGATGACATCAAATTAATAGTAGATAGTAGATCTGCTGTTAAAACAGCTGATCTAGCAACACTACTACCAATTATCGCGGCCCAAAATATGCTGTCAAAACGTCAGATAAATCAAAAATCACTAAAAAAACTTTATCATTTTTACGTAAAATATTATATTTTATGTGGAAATTTCATTTTTAACACTAGTTGTTGAATACCCAATATAATACAGCAGTACTATATACAGCATTGTCTGCAGTTATAAAATATTGGCACCTTTTAATTTTTTAAGTATCTTTTAGAAAATAAACTGCTTCCGGGTTATGCCGTGTGTCAAGATTTGTTAATGCTGACGTTTCGCGAGCCATGTTGCTCGCTTCTTCAAAGCTAATTGAATACTGAAGCCTACGAAAGCCTACGTACTTACTTTTTTAAGTATCATTTACATCCACTTAACTTAACTTAACGTACGATAACTTATTAATTTGGGAAAGTTGAACTCCATTGAATTATATGTGTTCGTGTACATTCACTTAACGTAGCAAAACTTAACGTAACGTACGGAATTGTTCACTCAACTTCAACTTAACAGAATCTGTGCGCTAAGTGCACCAATCACAGGCTTTCAATTTTGACAATACAGATGATGGTGACAGATACATAACCTAAAAATTAACTCATGTGTTTCGAATTTTGTTGTCTTTGTGTTTTTTGCAATATGTTTAGCTTAATTACTGATTATAATCATGGATGATGGAAACTTGATCCAACTTGTGTATACGTGAACATATTTGCATCGTTAAAAGCAATAAATTTCATATTGTGTCACTGTCAGATGCGTATGTCAAACACTCCACAATAAGTGAATGTAAATGGAAACGATCTAAATTTCGTACGTTAAGTATAAGTTTTCGTACGTTAAGTTAAGTTAAGTGGATGTAAACGAGGCTTTAAATCTCAGATAGACACGCAGAAACCGGATAAATGTCGTATGACAATTCAAAACCGGACCGTAGGTAAGTGGGATTATCTGTGATAAATATCAAACATGTTGACAGAAAGGTTAGTTTTAATTATTAAATATTTTATTATTAAACATAATAACAAAACTTATGATAAACTGAATCAGATCGTTACTCGTATTCAAGTAGTAGTTTGTAATACTAGTTATAAATTAGAATTATTTCGTATTGTTTATCGTTAATCTGTCTTCACTTATTACAATGGTGATGGGTGCACCCTCTTGCACCCCTGAGGGCACACATGTTTGCAAATACAATTTTCAGTATTTTTTTCTGTTTTTACTACAACCTATTTTGTTATTAAATAAGTTGTATGGTTATTTAATATATATATTTAGATCAGATAACTCAAAAACGACGAAAAATTTGATCAAATAATTAATCCTTAACTGTCTTATAATAATATTCTGTATGTGGGGAGGTGGGGTTTTAATTTTTAACACTAGTTGTAAATCAGGAAGTATTTCATAACTTGTTCTTGTTGATCTTTTCCTACTTACAATCAAAAGCCAGGGGGGGTGCAACTGCACCCCCTTGCCCCTCTCTGCGGGCGTCCATGTTTATATACCTTTGTCGACATGGACACATTAAAAAAAAAGAATACTGTTGGTTTTAATGTTCCAACTTAATAAACATCAAAACTCCTATAATTCAGCCAAAGATAGCAATTCCAGCGAAAGCTCTTAGAACTCCATCATCATATTTCAACTTTAGATTACGCGCCAAAGAACCGCTACGGCGGGGGATGCTTTAATTAACTGCCTGAACTAGCATTCCAGGACTCAAAGGACGACAGTTACAGGACCGGTCGTTCCATATTATACGTCACATCGTCACGAGATGAACTTATAAAAATGCCATTTTATAGTCTCCTAGTAGGCATGCTCGGGGAAGAAACTCCACGTACGACGCTTGCAGAGTCATCCCCCAGGGTGTCTTACCTCTCCCGGTGTTTCATTTCGCCGTCGCTCTCTCTTTTCGCTGCGTTCCCCACTATAAATCAATGTCTAATATGTACCGCTGGTTTATCCTCTTCCTTTTACTGTTCCATTTCAAAAGGGCCTTATCGCGCGCTCCGCTCTTCCATTTTTATGCCCGCAGACGTCTCAGAACGTGTATTGTTATTCGTCCTGGTATTAAATTGAAATACGAGCGTCTCTTACGACTCTCGGAACGTTGAGACGTCGTCATCGCGACGCGTCCTTGTCCTCCTTGAAAGGGATAACTCCGAATCGGGAACTTTATTACATTCAAATTGGTTTCGGTGAGATAATTCTGGTGATATTGACCGTGAAATGGGGTTATGCGATTAAGTATTAGACAAGATGAAAGAGACTATAATATAATTGTTTGGTGTTTGAAGGATTGGAATGTATCTTTGTGTTAAAGAAGATGTTTTGAAGCCGTACTACACGTGCTCTTTGCAGCATTTTTGACACAAGGAAATAATTGCTAAATTACAAAATATATTATGTTGATTTTTGTGTAAAATTTGGGCAAAATGTGCCAATTTGTATGGAACTAAATTTTTATTATTGGTTTGGTAACACCAGTCGCGATAATGTTGTTAGCTTGGTAAAAAGAAATACTTGAAAATCATACATATAATTTACCAATGGATCATTTTTCTGAAACCTAGAATTATTAACAAAAAAATTCCGTAGAGAAAATTTTAGGATAATGGAGTATAATACAGGCTGATTCTTATTTCGAGGCTAACAATTAAGTTTTATATTCAGCATCAAATTCTAAATGAAAAATGCGATAACTATATTTTCCGATTGGCCTTTGTTTGCGAAATATGTCACTTCAAAGTTTTGCTACTACGGTTAAATTAATAAAAAAGAAATTAAAAAAGAGGAAAGATAGAAAGTTGGAAAACTAATTTATTAACCATATTAACTGTAATGACAAGTGCGTATGTCGAAGAAAATAACGATAGAGCACAATAAAAGAAACAACAATGAAAATAAATAACCTTACTCAAATGAGAATCGATTAATAATTTAATTATTGCCTTATTGTCCGTTGTCAAGCTTGCCTTTAGAGTTCGTGGCGGATATTTTGAATATTCTCTAATACTAATAAATAATTGACTTTTTCACCAAACTGTAATAGACCAGGCAATAGAGATTTTTGCGTGACAAAAATACTAGCAGGAAGCCGACGGTCCTAAGTCACCTGGAACAGTCCGTATTGTGATGTGTTTCCTACACGCAAATATCATTTCTTAATTTGTTATAAACAAAAACCCTATAAAAATTCTGTTTTTTTTTTCGTTTTTCGCTTGTAAATACTGAACCGATGGAGTAATCTTGATGCTTTTAACAGACGACTTGTAGAGAATGAAAAGCCGAGAAATTTGAACCCTTTTCAAAAATTCATAACTCCGCCATTTTCAAAGTTGTAGCAGAGGCTTTTCGCGTGAAAATGGCGGTTGATTAGTGTGGACAACCCAGGCGTTGTCCGATGATTAGTTATTACACAATGGATGCATCGGAGGTGGTCAGATTTGAATTTTTTTCACTCTTTTCGAAAGTGGAAGTATTGTGCTACAAAACGTCTATTTTGATTTTGCGTTAAAATGTTGCGAAATAGGACAAAAATGCTTGCAAACATGACCGAAAACTGCCGCGCGCACCAACGCGGTTGAGTAGTGAGGGCAGGCGGCCGACGCGTGGAAGCTCGCAGCGCTCGTCTTTTCATCCTCTACAATTCGTCTGTTGCGAGCGAAAAGCGAAAAAGAACACGATTTTTGAGGTTTTTCGTTTATAACAAATTAAGAAATGATATTTGCGAGTATGAAACATCACAATACATCTACGGACTGTTCCACGTGACCTGGGACCGTCGGCTTCCTGCTAGTATTTTGTCACGGACTTAGTCATTTTCTGCGCTATTGCCTGGTCTATAATGGCAAATATGCCGAAAACAAAATGAGAAAAGTTATTTCTAGTTCTTTTATACAATTTGATGCTGAATCTACCATTTCATGTTCGGCTCGAGTTATGAATTACCTTGTATAATGAAGTACCAAAAAATTAAATCGCTAATTTTCTCTTTCTGATCTAAGGCCACGAAAGAGCATCACTGAATTCGGAAAAGAATCTTCTACTAAATATCTATAAATCTACTACTCAAAAAGTAAGCTAGCTATGGGGATTGTTCTGTCACTAGTTTATGCTATAGAATAAACATTTATGATGTTTTTCGTTGACTAATCAAATGTCAAATTTTTTAGCTTTTGTTTTATAAATAGGCGTTTGATAACAGATTAAAAATCGATTTATAAAATGAAGCTTCAAATATCATTCTAAGTAAATAGTGAAGTAGAAAAAGTTGAAGAATTGCAACTGGAAATGGAATAGAGTGATATACATTAGAGTGGTCCTTATTTTTCGACATTTAATTTTTTACTATCTAATAGCCATACTAATTCGTGAATAGAAAAATTATTTTTTCACTAGAATCTGAATCTGAAGATAGAAATAACGACATGAGCCTAGTTTTTGAGAAAATCAGTCCTGACAAACTGCAAATGAATTTTTTTGCTCAAAATTAGACTTAGGTTCAAATTGTACGAAACAAAAAACTTACTAGAAGCAGTTTTCACTTCGATTTTGTTCGTTGCTTAGATTATTGTATTTTTAACGAATAATTGTAATAAATACTTGGAAATGCGTGATATTCTCTAACATCTATACTCAACAGTTAATGTAATGGGTTATTTTTTTAAATTAAACTAATAACTGTGATATGCAAATTTATTATGGTAAAACACAAAAAAAGCGTTTTTATTTTTAAGATTATTAAATTAAACTGTTCCATTTATCGATAAAAAAGAACAAATTCAGAATGCCCCGCAAACAAAATTACAAGTTTTAGTTTTACTATATAAACAGGTACTACCCTACTTTGCATATTATTAAGAATGGCTGAGAGTGGTTTGTCACTACTTCTGAAAAATTTAAATTTATATACGATTTAAAACAGAAGCTCGGAACAAAACACTCTACAAGAACCCTTTAAGAGTCCTTCATTTGAATGCTTACGACTTAGGCCATCAAAAAACTTCCTGACCCTGGTCT
This sequence comes from Aphodius sticticus, assembly GCA_963966075.1. NCBI lineage: Eukaryota > Metazoa > Arthropoda > Insecta > Coleoptera > Scarabaeidae > Aphodius > Aphodius sticticus. The sequence goes on from OZ014509.1 coordinate 63,005,271, forward strand.
GCTGCCAAGTACTTTTAAAGTAGCCACCATCGTAAAAATAAAAACAAATTTGGCCATCCTATAAGCGAATTAAGTAACAAATCCTGTGGGAATGATTTGGAAATTAAATCTCAGAACTTCCTGCTCATTGTGTCGGTGGAATAATTGGTTATATACCAATTAGTTCGCGACTATATTACATGTTACAACCCTTGTTTTCAAAATTAACTCCTGTTCGGTAAAATATTCAGAAGCCACGTAAACCTATGTTTCGTTTCGCGTTTACGGTTCCAAGGGGGCACATAATACGTTTAATTAAGCTCCTGTTTAAGGGAAATTACACCAATTACAATAATTCGCAATTACGCTCTACGTGGGCAAAATAGGAGACCAGTACGGGCAAGCACCTCTTCTATATACGACGTGAGAAGGGGGGAGGGGGGATACGTAATTAGCGAAGCTCTAATTCCCGGTCGTACGTATGTGAAAATTCACCAGCGATGAGGGCGCTTGTTACAAAAGAACAAAGAACTAGTAGCGACTTCTGCTGGCGCAATTATGCGACACTTTTACATTACTCAGTGTCTTTTTTTTTAGTCTTCGTGCACAAGTCCATAGAGGGTAATTAATATGTACCTACTTTGACGTTTTGTTGGGCGAATTCTACTTTTTGCATGCCCCATTTTCGAGTATGCAAGTAGCAAATGAGATGTGAATGTATATTGCGCAATATGGCGCAGCAAAATAGTGAGAAATGTCTGGGGTGGCGAAAATTATTAACGGGGATATTGTTATACTTCCTTACATCTTAGTCATTGTCAGCTGTTTCCTGGTTTACGGAATTTGTACTGAAATTTGATCGTAATATGTATCTTGTACCTATGTGTATGTGGCTGTAGTGTACTAAAAAATGTGTGTTGCGGAGTGAATCCGCCAAATATCAGTCTTTTTCTGGTGAAATAACTTTAATCATGCTATGTTTCAACGGCATTGTAGAACTGTCACACTGTATTTGTTTTTAATATTTAGATCAGACTTTTGTATTGGATTACAAAATTTTATGTGGAACAGAAACTAAATTTCTTAAAAATGCAAAGTAGCTCCTGCATTCAGCCCTTCAATTTACTACTACTGGTTGAACGATTTTTTAAGATAGTGTAGAGGATATTTAAAAATAACTTTTGATAAGAAAAGTGATCAGAATCGCACCGTTCGAGAGCTGCAAAGAGTTATGGAGAACGGCAAGATGGTATGAACAGCATAGAAAAATTAGATCGTGTAAGTTATCATAAAATAGCTCTTTCAAAACTATGTAAGCGAGTAGAGCTATAACTTTATTTACAGTATAATTTCTATTAGAAATTGTCATTTGACTATTTCGTTTCACTATAATTACGTGAACATTACAATTTTTTATTTACTATTTTAATTTTTTAGTAAAATTCACAAAACATACTGATATTTTCTTTGATTAACTATGTTTTTAACCCAGTTCAAAAAAGAAGCAGGTTATCAATTCGTAGCAATATTTTTTTGTGTACACAGAAAATAAAATGTTTTAAAGAATATTTGTTTGGAGTAAAATTATATTCTTTTGACCCCAATAAACATTCTTTGTGGCAAATAAATATATTTTTGACCCTATTCAAACAACAATTTATTTGACCAATCTAAACAAACAATGAATTCGGAAGTTGATCGACTCTGAAAGTGGACAAGGCAAAATGTTTTATGACGTATGGTAGATACCAAAATAGGTCAAAATGTAAAATCGATATGGGTCCTAAAATAAACCGTTTATATACAGTGAGCGCGTAAAGTATGGAAACTTGAGAAAATCTCTGCGATAGCTTGTTATTTTTAAAAATCCTCGAACACATCGATTATTAATTATTAAAATTCACATTTCTGTGAAAACTTCAATTTCCCACCATCAATTGTTACTGAGTTATGACTTCATCGACACTTTTTTTTTAAATGGCATCCCAATTTTTTTCTTTCTGATTTTGACAGGTCATTTAATTTTTTTCATATCATCGCAAATATTTTACGGTCTTACATAAGAAAATATTCGAAAAAAGTCAGTTGAAATTGTAAAATATTGACTGAAATTGTGAAATATTGTAATTGTCAGAAAACGCTATGTTGGTAATTTTTACAATTTTAAACCAGCTGAACGCATTGTCCTAGAAACATTTAAATGGTGTCATAATAAACCTTAATCATTGCACTTTTACCTAAAATCCCAAAAGTTTGTTCACAAATGTTTTTGTAGCATTTACATCTATTCTTTAAGTGAGGTGTGGAGACTGCTATATAAAAGAAACGTAAAAAACACACAATAACCTGTCGTGATATGCAACTTTTGATCTCAGATTTGCATTCAGCGCTAATAAATCAGTCTAAAACGTCTATTCCCTTTCCATAAACAAGCAAATGTTATCAATATTAGGTGCCCTAATTTTCAACCGTCTTTTTCTCAAAAATTGTCTAATATAAGGCGATGAATTTTGTCAATTGCCTTTAAGGCAATTAACAGATCTATCTATACCAGTATACAAATATGGGCCATTAAAAAAGTGTCGATAATGTCATAGTTCGGAAACAATTGAAGGTAGGAAATTAAATTTTATGTAAGTATGTATATTTCGATAATTAAAAATGCACGTGTCCGAGGATTTTTTCAAATAACAAACCGTTTCAGAGATTTTGTCTAGTCACTTTAGGTACCGACTTCAACCAACTTCAAAAATGGAGCAGGTTAGGTACCGATTTCGTTTTTTATAAAAATATCGTCAGCCTAAATCTACAAAAAGAATAGTGGTGGTAATGTAATAAATAAATAATTTAACAGAGTACGGACAGTCAGATAATTAAAAACATTAAAAACAATAAAGAACACGTGTGCTATGTGTGAAACACGGAGGACATTTGACATACGACTGGAAGTTAGCAAGAGGGATGGCTGAAAAATTGGTATAAGGTAGGCAACTTAAGATACAAAAATTTCAAAATCATTGTTAAGTGAACATGAATAAAGGTTTTTGTTGAAAGTCTAATTGATAATTTAGTAAGGTGATATTGGGGCTTCTTCTATGCTTTTCTATTTCAAGTTGTGCTACTATATCTAATTTGTAGTTTTTATTACATTTGTGAAGTAATGTAGGTTCATTGTATTTTATACATTGACCTGTTGAAATTTTAAGCTGATAAATGTTAGAAGAAGTTTTATATTTATGTTCTGCCATCCGTTTTGCCAACTTCCTTCCGGTTTGATCAACATAAACAGCATCACAATTCGAGCATTCGACTGAGTAGACTCCAGACTCATCCATAACTGATTTACTGGTTTTGAAATTTCAGAGTAAGTTGTAAATGGTATTACTGCTTTTAAAAGCCTATTAATAATAAAGGCCTATTTATTTGACCAGTGTATAATTTCGCGGATAGTTTTGTAGCGATTGGACCGATTTGGATGATTATTTTTCTGTTGGAAAGGTTGCTATCATTGGTGGTAACCTAAATATAAATGGAAAGCTAACAATGAACTCGGAAGTTGATGGACTCTGAAAGTGGACAAGGCAAAATTTTTGGTGTTACCAAAATAAGTCTAAACGTAAAAGCGACATGGGTCCTAAAATGAACCTAAAGTGAAATATATGTATTCCATTTTACATTAAGGACTGAAATTAAGAAAGAAAGTGCGTTTGCTCCAAGACGGTTAGTTTTTAAATTAGATTTTATTAAATGTTCTGTAGTTATTCATAAACCAGTTTCACCATCGGAACGTCATACCTCTCAAACTGGCAATTTGTTTTTTATGTTTATTGAGCTTGCGTGCATAAGTTGATGTGCTCTATCCCTCAAACATAACATAACATTAGACGCGGAACAACATAAACTGTATTAACTTAGGTGAGTTCAAATTTAGCAATCATTGTTTAAGTAAGTTCCCGTCCACCAATTATCTAGAAATTTTGCACACTTGCTATCGCCCGATGACAATACTACATTATTATTATTTGACATTTGCATTTTAGATGTGGTTTTAAAAGTCTGTATATACATTAGGTTCATTAAAAGTTATCTGATTAAACCAGAAAGCAAAATCTGGAATCATAATATGGCCATCATATCCACCCAGGAAAAGCTCCACTTATTTATAGTAAATCGTTATAATCAATGCTAGTGATAACTTTGTTTTTAATATGACTATAAGATCGGACTCTGTAAAATCACTGTTCTAAATATCTGTGATGTAATTAAGTATCTCTATAATTTAAAGAAATACCTACGTACACACAGTTAAAAACCTGAAAGTTCTTAAATTGACCATGCGTACCTATTACTAATCGTAACAGGAAACTGCACTCACCGTTACATCTTTTGCACAGGCATGGCCAGGAGTGGTACCACCACGAATTCTGTGAGTAAATTGATTGCCTCTGTTCTTGACAACTATCCAATGGTAGAAAGAAACGCCACCATTCCGCAAACCGGGTGCAGTCTGCGGCGTCTAGCGACGAAAAAACGAACAGGATAACGTCGCTGCAAAAGTGCACTAGGAAGTTCCAAATCTACTGGACCATGTTGCGGTCGCCGCTCATGGCATACCTAAAATGTCCATTAGACCTTCGCTCACTCACTAAAGGGAAACTTAACGAAATTAGAAAGTGCACGTCTGCATGTAATACTACCAGAAAAAGGAAAAACGTGGAACTAAATGCGAAGTAAAATGTAGAGATTTTGTACGTTGTGGTTCGTGCTAATAAATCCAGAATTCCCCAAAATCTGAGACTTATTCATATGGTGAACTCAGCAGTTTTGATGTTCTTATTAATTAATTGTTATTGCAATAGGATTGAGTTTTTAATTAATAATTTGAGAGAATATCAAGTTGAACTTGTAACATCATATTTTCAGTAGTGTGTCATCATTTGGTACTTGAGCCGAACTGTTATATTTCAAATAATAAAGTAAATAATAAATTGACTTGGCTAGTGTACAATCAATAACATTTAATAATCTCAAAGATTTATGAAAAAATTAGTAGATCATTTTCAATTACAGGGTGTTTTATGTAAGAACAGTTTTAGTTCAATAAACGATACGTTATTTGAAACTGACGTTCTGATACAGGGTTTCCCTATTAGTTTGTATTCAAATTTACAGCCTCTAACTGTAAGGAATTGTCAAATAGGCCGAATAGGGCAGGGCATTCATTTAAAAATCGATTCACCCCTATAAAAGTTGAAAATCAATGAATCAATAAAATATAGATCGGTTTGTTTGGTGAACAGTTTATATAACGAATTGCACGACTATAACTTCACTGGCTTGTAAGATCTGTACATCATCAAAAAAACTATTATCTCTAACATATTTCATTACATAACGCTTTCGAGAAAAAGACAATTGAAAATTGTGAATACTTCTGACTCTGCGCGTATTTCGTGAATGAAATGTAAATCAAAAAAATTTAGAATCAATTGAAAAAAACGTAATTTTTGCACCAATTGTTGCCCATTTGTTCCAGCTAAACCCAATAACCTAAAAACTTCGAAAGCATATCATTTTCACAAGCGGTTTTGAAGCACCAGCAATTCGACAACAATTCTTGTAGCGTGTCGGCACATCTAACCAACAATCTTTAAAAACCTGACTTGATGTGCAACTATTATTGACCACGTTGAATAACAATATAAACGAGCAATTGTACACCATTGTGGTTGTTCTGGATTTAAAACGTGCATTTGAGACAGTTGACCGAACCATACTGTTAAAAAAACTTAATTACTTTGGCATAACAGGTGTTGCTCATAGGTGGTTTAAAGATTTGTTTAATCGTAGGCAAATTACTAGAATTGGATGTGACAACTGTGCTATAGTCAATGTGGATACAGGAGTCCCTCAAGGTAGTGTGTTGGGTCCCCTATTATTCGTTGCATATATCAATGACATTCAATATGCTGCCGATTTTGATTTCATGAACATGTTTGCTAATGACACCTTGGTTGCTACGTAACATAGGGATTTGGACGTTGCAATGCTTAAAATAACCAGTGTATTGTCAAAGTTATCGAGATACCTTTTTAAAAATAAACTTAAAGTAAATGTTAATAAGTGTAATGTTATGGTAGTGACAAGTAAGTATCGTAATAGCCAACTAAATATTGCCAACGTACAAATCTGGATGGAATATCTAGGGTTTATTGTCGATAGCAGCTTAACGTTTAATTGTCACTTTGATTTTATTGCACGTAAAATATCAAAAAAGCTGTTTTTCTTTTATAGAAGTTCAAGGTCTATTTCAATTTCGACTAGGATAACAGTTTATATCGCTATTGTTAGGCCTCATTTTGAGTATTGTGCGAGCATTTTATTCCTGTTTAACGAGAACCAAAAATCAACTCCAGAGGATGCAAAATAAAGCCATGCGAACGATTTTGCGGTGTAATCGGAATACTCCTACAGCCCTCATGCTGGACACACTAAATTGGAGGTCAGTCACAAGTCGTCTCAGATATCTTACATTAGTTTTTATTTTTAAAATCGTTAAGGGGTTGGCACCACCTTACCTTACGAGCTTAATAAGTTACAACAGCGACATATATTCGCATATGACAAGGTGTAGGAACGACATTTACGTTTTCCCAAGTCGAACCAGGAGGGGTATGAATTCGTTATTCCATAAAGGAATCGTTGATTATAATAGTTTACCTACTAGTCTGAGAGGAATCATGAATTTAAAGTTATTTAAGGCGGAACGAATGAAATATTTAAGAGAATTAAATTTGATATGGTGTGACGTATAGTGAATTATATTGTATTATTATTGTATTAGGTTTTTCCTACTTTAAATAAAGTATTATTATTATTATATAACTCCGTATTCATAAACAGCGCCTAGAAATCTATCGAAAACGTATATTCACCCATTCGCAAGCAAATGTTATCCATATTTTATTAATTTTTGTCTTTTTCTCGATAATTTTTTTATGCAAGGGTGTAGAATTTGTTTGCTACTATAAACATCTAAGAGAAAAAAATCTATAAAAATCAGTAACAACTGAAGAGGGTTACATGAAAACAATGATGGTCGAAAACAATTGAAAAACGGAAACTAAATTTAATATTAAGATGTGTATTTTAATCATAAATAATCTGATGTGGCCAGACACATGACTTTATCATACTATTTAGCAGTGTTTTCCAACGCAAGCGTTGATGTTGTGTCAATACTGTCAAGAGTTTTAAAATAGCTGTCAAACCCTGGTTAACTAGTTATACCACAAAATGTCATAGACATAAATTATACCAAATTTCCTCCACTACAATTTATTATTTAACTATTTTGACGAAATTACAGAAATGACAGCTCATTTGCAAAATCATTGAAAAATACTAAGAGTCAACCTCCAGTTTCTTTGGACCCGTATGAACAAAAATTCTTCAGCTCTAAGTTTGGCCATGAATTTTCTAAATATGAAGTAGGTATCGTCCCGATGCATAGTTTCTCCGGATACATATGATGTGACATATGAAGTACTGTAATCGTGTCGAAAAAAAGTTTTGAGATTTTAGCGGAAATATGTCCTTGGGTACAAAAAAAAAGTCTACAAAAAACCATTAAAACAAAAAGTATTTCGGCAATTTGCTTCTCTTCTTGCATGGGAATTTTGTGTGACCCTCTTGGCAATTATTATTTTTATTAATTTGTACTCTTCGTGGACTCATTAATCCAGATTATTCAAGATAAATACCTACAACAGATCATCCCGACCTTCCGGTAGACCGGAAGTAGCAGTCTTCTTGAGAGTACTTTAATTTACAATTTCGGACAGCGATATCCTAATTCCAAACAGGGATATCCTAATTCCAAACTTCCAAATATATAGAAATAGTAGAACGTCAGAATCTACTAATAGAACAGTTCGGTGAGACACCCAGTATGTATAGATTGATATAATACAAACTTTTACTTTACATTTTGTTGTAAAAAAACACAATTTTCAGTAACTAATACGCTAGATTATCTAACAATTACACGCATTAGACATAAAAAGCAAAAGTGTTTGTTTTAGTAATAGATGAGCTTAAACGAATAATGACCCAGATACGTAATTGAAAAAATATTGACCATTGATGTATGTGACATAATTATAGTTAGTGTCCATGTAAATCCATATATTCTGTATAAGGTCAAGTGTAATGTCAGTGACAGTATTGAATTGTAATTTGCGTTGGGAATAGACTTCGAAGTCGTACAATATCTGTTCAATCATTCAGTGCCATTACCTGGAACGCTATTTATAGAACCGTTGCACGTTTCGACATATGTGATTTAGTGATTTGCCTTCACGTGTTCATAAATGGTTGATGACATGTAATTTTCCTATGTTAAATAATTATGGCTTCTATAGATTTTGTTATTTCACTTCCACCACTATAAATGGGAAGATTCCAATTAGAAATAAATATTTTTAAACCGAAATGGTTTATTGAACATGTAATATGAAATAATATTAAAAGTATGTACCAATGATAAAAACAAAATTGAATGGTTAATTCCAATTCAGAATTTAACACAAATAATATTAAATATCTTATCTTACATATCTACAAATGTATTTACAATTACGCAAGCCTAAAAATAATAATATAATCCTACTTCTGAAAAATCCTTTTGTTGGGAAGAGAGATTTCAAGCCTTTTACCGTCCCTTCTCTAAAGTTTAAAGCATTAATCAGCCGGGAGGATAAAACAAGAGGTTGGGAATTTTTAATTGCCAGGTCGAGGAAATGTTTCCGCGTTCCTCAACTGGCGGCGCAGATAAATGTTACGAATTTCTTAAGACGGGCCCCGGCCAACTTCACCGTTTCCAACTTTGACGGCGAAACCCTTTGTTCTCGAGCGCTTGAAAGAAAAGAACAACAATCATAACTTCGCGAATACTTGAGTGGCTTTATAAATTACGTATTTATTCCGGAAACCCAGTAATTATCGTGTTCGTGTTATCGTTTTATCATCTGATATTTACCATTCAAACATCAGTACCAGATGCGAAGAGGAAACATGTTGTGGAGACAAATACCTCCATAATTATGACTACAATAACAGCTACTTGGCATGCCACAATTATTAACTTGAGAAAACTCAATAAACTTTAGAACAACGGCATTTAAATTTCTTAATCTGTGAAATCTGTCTAAATCTAAATCTGTCTAATCGGTCTTAATACATGGTCAGCTCATTTATCTCCTTTACAAATTAAGTACTTAATTGGAAATCTGCAATTCACGTTGTTTCTAATTTCTATACGTAAAGTTTATAAACTATTTATGGTTTATAATTAATAAAGGTTGTATTAATCAAAATTGTGATAAGCAAATTTACTGTTCTTAAAAAAGCAAAATTCTTTTGTTGCTTTTTTATGATACTAGTAACTGCACTATAGACGGTGGCCTTGAAACGATTTTTACTACTTTTAAACGTTCATTGTAGTTGTTTATTTCCAAATCTTTCGCATTCACGTAATGAAACAAAAATCAGCAAGGATCACAACAGATAGCGCCAACCTACACTGTAAATACAGAACCAATTCGCAGTGAAAATTTGCACTACCAGATGGCACCAAGTGTCAACAAGCACGATTACACTACATTATTTAAGTGATAACTGTACAAGACACGTTAAGGCTCCCGTCTCAATTCAAATAGCGAACTGTAGCAAACTTTTCTCCAAAGCTTCGAAGTAAAAAAAATCACCAGATGGAGATAGCGCAACTATAAACATCTCTGTTTTTATTTCGTATTTATTACATTTGACGTATGGTATAACCTAAAGAAATTAATGTATTGCTTTTCTATTTGTACAAATATTCAAACTGGACTGTGTTTGAGTTTTCTAGTCGATGATATAGTACTTTCACAATCGTCGCTATTGTAAACATGGTTGCCTGCTTATTACAAACATGCACTACAATACTCCAGAGTACAAGTCTAGAGAATTTCAGAAGAAAATAACTTGTGCTCTTATAGTTAACATTAAATTATATTTTATAATGTATTACAGCAAACAATAATCACACGCAACTGCCATCGGAAAGCATTTCTATATTTGTAGTTCATACCAAAATTTGCATAAATAATTTCCATAGGTATCGAAATTCCTTTCCGATGGCAGTTGCATAATGACGTTCAGAATCCAATCGTAGCGAGCTTTTCGCGATTGGTACAATAATTATGTCGTGGGTTAATTTTCGCGTTTTGGGGGTCAAATTACAAATTACAGTAGAGCGTCGATAATCCGAACTAATTGGGACCGAAGGTGATTCGGATTATCAAATTGTTCGGATTATCAAATATTGCAGCTAAATACTAGAAACTACGAAAAAGTTAAATCTTAATAAAACCATTCGATCCCGCTCTTCTTAAACGATAGGAATGTTAAAAAGTAAAAATCAAATGATATCGAAGAGATATCGAAGGGATATCGAAGAGATATCGAAGGGATATCGAAGAGATATCGAAGGGATATCGAAGAGATATCGCAGGGATATCAAAGGGATATCTAAAGGATTTATTTATTATTTATTTATGACCTATTTATGATTTCTTTATTATTTATTTATTATTCATTTAACTAATTGGGATCGAAAGTAATTCGGATTACTAATATATCTATAAAACAAAAGCAACGCTTTTCTGTAAACAGGAACCGACAAAAATGGCTTTTCCCTAGTTTACTCAGTGATTTATTTTACTATTATTTCTTGGAACGTTCGGATTAGCAAACGTTCGGATTACCGAGGTTCGGATTATCGACGCTCTACTGTAATTAATTACAGTTAATTGTATATACCATTTTGTTCAGAAGGATTTGGTGGTTTTTATCTCTACTTTATCTCCATTGTATATAATTTATGTAGTATTTAAAAGTCACCAATAAATATAGATAATTAAAATGATATATTATCTCAAACAAACGCCTTGTACATTTTGATTTTATATGATTTCTGTGTGGTCAGCTTAATCGGCCGCCGATTCTTAATTCATTTGTTTCTTTCATACTACAGGCGGTAGTAGCAACACCTAAATAATTTATTAATTACACAAAATACTAATTGTAACTGTTTTTTTTTTTACATTATAAAAGTGTAGCAAAGAACGGGAACATGACAAAGTTTCTTTAACGGTTATTTTAAAAAAAAGATTCTCGAACAATTTTCAATTTTGTAGGGCTGATTTTGACGTTTTTTTTTTCAATAGCAATTTTTTTTAAACTCTTTGTTAGATATTTAATGTAAACGTCCTAAATTCCGACATATTTCTGTTTAGTTGGATAAAATCTACAACATAGAACTTTATTTTAGGACATCCAGTTTATTGATTCGACATTTTTCTTATTAACCCACAATCGTTTCGTATTTTACCAATGTTCTAACTGTCAGAATGTAACCTAGAAGTTTGACTGATCTCGATAATTGAGTGTTTTGGTAAAAGTTGATTTTTCCTATATAAGGTAACTGCAATTCGAATTCTTTTTACATCGCTACAGGATAACAGTAATTAAAAAATTCTTATAATATCTATTTAGGCTGACTGAAAATACTTTATATTTTCATAATAATATGGTGTACCTACTACTCTTTTAACCACTATTATTTACAAATTTGATGTCGGAATTAGGTACATTGAAATATAGCAAATCCGTAAATCAGACATGTGTGTCGGAAGTGTGTACATGGTTAGAAGTAATACATATGGCTCTATTGCTGTCTTTACACAAGAAAATAAACATATTTTACATCATTTGCTAAATTACAATTAATTGTACGCATTTTGTCCAAATTCCGACACGAGTGTCGGAATTACGTATATCAATAATCCCTAATTATTACAGGGTGTCGGAATTACGGTCATCAATAGTCCTTAATTCCGTCATAAATATCGACAGGTATCATAAATGAAATATAACAGAATGATGCAATACATGTAGCGGAGAGTAGCGATTTTGGCATTAATACACCACCTTTGGAGATAACAGTTGATCTCATGCCTTCTCCATTAAAAAAGTTATTATTCTGGCCTGAAACACCCAAGTAAAGTAAGAAGAAACTATTCTTCTGTAACACTCTCTGATGCTTGGGGAGTATATTTGTTAATAAAGAAGAAGATAGCACAAAAGAAAATCATTCTAGAGAAATAAGAAAGGAAGCGAAAAAGGAAAAGAATAAAAAACTGCGAGAAGAAAAAGAGAACACTAAAGATTCCAGATTGAAGAAACATTAATGTACAGATAAGGTAGAGAGGGCAGACTGAAGACCTTATTTTACTTTAAGACTTGTTTTATACTGTGTTTCATTAAAAATGGTAAAACGTAAATGTCTAACATTTCTTAATAATAAATCTTATATAACATATTCAAAGCACTTAATATTTACTTGAATGTTTATATTTGTCGGAATAATGTACCACAAGTGTCAGATTTAGGAGCACTGCCTGAATTAGGTTCACTGAGGTGAACTGAGGTCATGTGGAATATAAATAAATTCGTTAATTTCAAAATTACTTAGTACGCTGCTTAAGTTATTTATATCAGTCACAGTACTTTTTGCGTAAAACACAAAACATTTTATTATTATTCAATACAATCTGTATTGTATATTGTACAACCTCGTCTCAAACATGGTACTGACTGTACATTTTGCACAACTGGGAACAGAGTATGATCGAATCACTATTAGTAGAGCGCTGAGAGAGATGGACTACTTCGTGTATTTCCTAAAACCTGAGAGACACCCTACTCGATATTTTCGAAATGGCAGCCCCATATTTTTCTTACTGATTTTTATACAGCCGAGTTTTATTTTATGACATATTTGACACATTGCATGACACATTTACTTTAGTAGGGTATATTCACATTGTTAATTTTCGTTAATTTGCACATCTGTCATATTTATAAAGATTCTACATCTTCAAAAATGTGTTCCCCATTTTTTTCCTGTAGCTGTTTACTGTTTAGTTAGTTTTTTTAATTCCAGGACACTAAAAGTAGAATATAATTGGAAAACATTCTCGTGCATGACATGCCTTGTGTACCTGTTTTCAGCTGAGCCTGAAAGTTGGAATGATAAGCACGCAGAGCGCGCAGATTCAAAGTTTTGAAACTATTTTAATACCCAGGCGAGGAATGACGTTGGGGGAGAGGTGCGGGAATTACAGGGCAACTATTGAATATACGACAGATTTTCTGATGCTGCCGGCGGCGCGGCGGGCCCAGGATATGCTAAGTAGCACTAGGGGAATCTGGTTCACAAGAGCTGGTAAGGAATTTGTTACCAGGTGGATACCGGCGAGAATAATTTACGACACTTTATAACCAGGTTGCGTCTAAATCGGGATTGCTCTTTCCGTTCACCTTTTTTTCTCTCTCTGCAATGCTGCGGGGGGAAAGTTGTTCTAGCGCGACCGAAAAATTGGTTTTGGGAGAAATCGTTTGGAACTAACGTTTGTTTTTTTTTTGTTTGCGAGATTTATCACTATCAAGTTTTTGGGCGTTCCGGCTGTATAAATGATTAAAGGGGCATGTTTGCGTTAAGCTGATAAGCTGTTTCGTTGCGTCTAGGGGGTGCTTTATACGCAAATACGAAGCGTATGTCTCTGAGGGTAAACTCCAAATTATGATACAGCACTTACTTACACTTACACATAGACCGATAATATTGAAGAAACTATACCTCTTTTGTTTATTCTGATCTTCACTTTTCTTAGAGCTACTTATTTTAAAATATAATGACAGAATCATAAAACGTGTGGTTAAATAAATCATTATTTTGTTTGCATCATTGGATTTAGCGTACAGAACGCAAAACTTTTTTGAAAAAAAATAACAATCTCAATTAAACCGGTTTTTTAGTTTACTTTACTTTTGACTATCATTTTTATTCCGACGTTGATGATTTTTTTTCTTTAATTGTGGCATAATTCCTCGGTTGCAAAAACTAATTTTTATTCAGTTTTTGAAGCTCACACAGCTTTCGAATGAGAATTAGTCCATTGCAGATTTGAATGTATTTTTGCCCACAATTGCGCCAAATTGCTTAGATATACCGAGCCAATGCTGAATACTAACGCACTTTAGCTTAATTACTTCCTATAAAAATTTAAATTGGAAAAAGCAGGAAATAATTAACCTTCTTAATCAAAATGCGGGAAGTTTAGATAGTTTAGTAGGTTTAGATAATATTTTGGCTCCTTTGGAAAGTTAAAAGCTTCAAAAGAGCCTTTAAACACACTTTTTTTGTAAAACAGTTTTCATGTTTTTAATCACAGCATACTAAAATTACAAAGTGTAAGGTTTGCTATGAAGTAATATCATATATAAATGTGTACAGTACAGCGTCGATAATACGAGCCTCGGTAATCCGAACGTTAAAAAAAATAATGATAAAATAAACCACTGACCAACCTAGGGAAAAGCCATTTTTGTCGGTTTATGTTTACAGAAAAATTTTGCTTTTGTTTTATTTATATGTTAGTAATCCGAATTACTTTCGGTGCCAATTAGTTAAATGAATAATAAATAAATAAAAAATAAATCATAAATAAGTTATAATTAAATAATAAATAAATCCTTTAGATATCCTTTTGATATCCCTTCGATATCTCTTCGATGTCCCTTCGATATCTCTTCGATATCCCTTCGATATCTCTTCGATGTCCTTCGATTTTTAGTTTTTGGCATTCTTATAGTTTAAGAACAGCGGGATAGAATGGTGTTGGTTTTATTAAGATTGAACTTTTATCCAATACTTGTAGTTTCTAGTATTTAGCTGCAATATTTGATAATCCGAACAATTTGATAATCCGAATCACCTTCGGTCCCAATTAATTCGGATTATCGACGCTCTACTGTATTTTGATTAAAAATCGACGTGTCCGAAGATTTTTAAAAATAAATAATTGTTCAAAAATTGAGTGAATTTTATCCTACTTTTGCTGGTGTAATAAGTGTAATAAACAGCAAATTATGTAGAATAATGAATTATTCTCCATTTGGCCTTCAAAGGGGTAAGCTTACTAGGGACTTTCCAGATACTGTTTAAACCATCAAAATATTATGTTTTAGCTAGCTGTATCTGTATTAACACGTTTGGAGCTTTGTTTATATCTTTTCCGTCGATCATTTATTTATGAGTATTTGCCAGAAGAATACGATCGACGAAAAAATTGTTTACCCAACATGGATATTAAGCGGCGATTAATGATCTCGACAGTTAACAAGTTTCGATCATTAATCGCTCTTATTAACGTACTTGTTGGGTAAATAACTATTTCCGTCGATCGTTTATTTATGAGTATGTTTACTGAATAGAAAATCATTTATTAAAAAGCTCTATAAATGCACGATTTCTATTAATGCATGATTTGTTATAGCCAATCAAACGACTTCATTATAGCCAATCGAACAAACGTAAAATAAAACCATCCAATCAAAACATTCCGTTATCCAGGCACACAGCCTAGAACTGTCAGTGTCAAATTACATAAATGGTCATATAACCTCAAACGACATCGACGAATAAAATCTATGTAGACGCCGCCAGAAGAATACGATCGACGGAAAAAATTTGCAACCAACTCGAATATTAAACGGCGATTAATGATCTCGACAATTAACGCACGTTAAATAACTATTAATTACAATATTTTGTTTACAAATCCATGATCGTTAAATTTGCTGTAGACTCGCTATTTTGTAGTGTATGAGTATTTTTTCTATGACTGTCAATATAATAGAGTACTGTATGGCATTACCTTATTTT
Source organism: Aphodius sticticus (assembly GCA_963966075.1). NCBI lineage: Eukaryota > Metazoa > Arthropoda > Insecta > Coleoptera > Scarabaeidae > Aphodius > Aphodius sticticus. The sequence continues at coordinate 63,021,082 of OZ014509.1, forward strand.
GTCATCTTCCATTCCAACTAAATTTACAAATTAAATCAGGTTTTCAAAATGGTGGATGCGCCGGATTTGTCGACCTATTCCTATTTAATTAATTAATTAAGCAATAAAAAGTCAGTGCAACGCTATTTTCTGCATATAAACATGCCTACTGCAAATTAAATCCGGCGTTTTGCACGTGCATCAAACATCTGAAACAACTTAGTTTGCTTGATGAAAACACAAGATCCTCTGCATGCATTTTGCACGCTCACTGTTTGACGACCTCTAATTGATATAATATGCACATTAGGAAATTAGGTATTTGCCTTAGTATTGCGCATTCTGCAAATATTAACAAGCATAATACCGCATTATTATCACAGAGCACACACGCTGTTTGTACGTACAATCAATTTTCCGATATTAGCGATATTTCGTCCAATTACGGTATTTACTACTGCCTTAGACAATTAGCTGCAATTATTCAGCATGTGGTAATTCTGGCAAACACTGCGGTTGGCGTGTAGTAACCCAATTGTGTAATCTACCAGAAGCGCCACATCCGCCATTACATAATGACAAATGGATATCAAGATCCATGCCCATTAAAATCCAATTTATAAACGCTGCTCAAGATAAATGATTCACACTTGTCCAGAACCAGCTAAAACGTTTTATGAAATATCATCATAAATGAACACGTTTAGTATGCACTTTGTGTGCCGAAAACTAACAGAATATAACATAAGTTACCACTTATAACTAATACGAATGTAAGAGTTATTTATTTGGACAATTTGTTATAGAATAAATATATTATTTTTCCTGATCCCCGAAGTTCCCTCCAGTTTTCTTTTTTTGGCCTTTTGGTGACAATTTATTAAGAGAGTGCTCAAGGAGGAACATTTTATTAAAGGTCTACCAAAACAAACGTAATATTTTCTCTCCACCGTTTCCTTCTCGGTTGTGGATCAAGTCTCTACGAAGTCCTTAATTCTAATTTCCCCAGTGACAGACGGTCCCCGGAGCTGACACGAAGGACACCCCCAATTCTTGCTGTCAACTCGCGTGACATTTATTATGTCTCCCGTGAATTGTTTTTGATATGGAGATGGAATCTAATGAAATTGAAGAGCGCTTCTAAGACATCCGTGCAATAACAGAGTTTGCTAGTGATATGTTGACGCGTACTTGTGTGTTTGCATCGTACTGAAGCAATTTCTGAATGATGACATAGAAGTGCATGGAAATATTGCTGGATGTATGTTTCCAAATAATGAATAATATTGTTGTTTTCATGTCGTTCTAAAATACGAATTTATGTGAAAGGTTGTAGTGGAAAAATAGTTTTAGAATTAAACTATTCTTATTCAGTAACTATTCTTATATATGGAGAATCGAATAGTGGGGTACCAATACCTTCATGAAATATTTTAAGTATCCGATTTTCTTTTTAAGGATATTTCTCAGTATTCACATTGTGCAGAAAATTGTGGCCTTTGTTAAGACATTTTTTAACGGTTTTTATTAAAATGTATACGCACAGCGCATGTATTCGGGCAAAGTTTCGCATGCGCAAGGCAAAGAATAAGTGCTTCATGCACTTATTTTGGTGCTGCTCGAACAAAACTATTAACATAGCCACTACTAGTTTTGAGAATTATTTTAGATGCACAAGACGATTTCAAAACCCTAAAATATCTTCACGATAGATGCCAGGAACTGGTCTCGTTTCGTATCAATTGCGCTTTTATCAAAATTTTTAGTTAACCGCTGAAAAAAAAAATTTTTCTTGTAAGGTTCGTCGTTTTTTTAACCTAGTTTTACATTCCAGTCTACCTACGACATTATCTTTTCGTATTAATTGTAAAAAAAAATAAAGTTAAAAATTGACATATTGTTTTTGAATAAGTTTTTCTGCTTTTGTCAAAAATATGTTCAGATCATATGCACCTACTTTTTATTATTCTTTCAAATAGTTCAAATACTTGTGAGTTTGAACAATTTGCAAAAGCGTTTGCCATTGTAAAATGTAAGTGTTACTAAAGCAATTAAAAATAATAATAATAAAAGGAATTAACAAATGAAGATACAAATTAAGTCATAAAACTTCAATGAGTTACATCCGTTGTCATTTTGACATTTTTTGCCGTTTTTGACGTATTTGATAATTAGCTTTCTCTTTGTTGACATGTAGGTTTCCAGGGTGTTAGTAAATAAGTGCGACAAACTTCAGGGATTCTGCATGAAAAAACTAATGACAATTTGCTGTATAAACGCAAATGTCCGCAAATGCTTCGTTTTCTGAGGTACTGGATGTTGAAATTTTTCTTAAAAACTGACGATTTATTTATTGCTCTGAAACCTGTCGAGATATGCAAATGAAATTTCGTGGGTTTTAAGAGGTAGTTATAGCGCATTTTTTGACATAAGAATTAAGAATTTTATGTTCATCATAGGCGCGCATACGGGTAATGATATCAATTTTTTTAAAGATAAAACTGGTACGCCATTGGGATATTTAAAATTAAAAATCATTTTGGAATTCCTCGTTCCTCGTTCAATTTGTGACAAAAAATCTCTCTGCCTTTTTCTCGTAGGGTTTTTATGCATGGGCCCGGTTTTTATGCAAACAAAATACGATCTCAATTTTTTTAAAGAACTATTTAATACAAAAACATTAAACTAAAACAGTAATAGAAAATAACACTAATAAAAATTTAAATAGGCGCAAAGCTACAAAAAATATTGAAAATGACCTCCCTAAGACGTGACACAAGATTCAATCGTCAGTTTTTAAGAAAAACTTCAACTGCCCGTATCTCAGAGTACGAAGCATTTGCGGACATACGTTTATATAGCAAACTGACATTATTTTTTCCTACAGAATCACCCTCTGAAGTTTGTCGCACTTATTTACTAACACCCTGTTTAAAATAGCACAATATTTAGACTTTATACTATACCATTATATTCGTGCCGGAGAAAAGATATTTTTCAAATGTTTCCCCTGTAAAAGTTACCTACTTTTTAGAGTTGAGCCTACTTTTAATACAGTGTCTTCGAAGTATTATATTTCAAGGTGCTTATATAAACTAATGTTTCAGAAAAATGCAGTTTTCAGAGATTTTCTCTGACAATTGCATCTTTACCATCACATCGTTGATTTGCTATAATAAATCTCTGACAATTGCATTTTTCTGAAACATTAGTTTATATAAGCACCTTGAAATATAATACTTCGGAGACACTGAATGCGAAAATTTCGTTATTTTTGACAACCAATTAAAGATAGAATAAAAATAGAAATGCTCTGTAAGCCATGAGATGTGTTATTATATGATATATTTAAATTTGTTTCTAGAATACGAAAACCATTAAGTTATCAGTCACAGGACACGTGGTTTTTTATTACATTAGCTTTCTATAAAACAAAATTTGGGAGTTAAAAATAGGGGATAAATTTAGTGTAAATGTTTTCACTATTTGAATTTATTTACCGATTTATTTTGTTCTTTTTTTCTTTGCAATTTATTTAATTATTACTTTGTCTTCTTGTTTATTTTTTTCTAATGGTTAAGTAGAGCAGCATACGCTGGTCTATATGCCAAATAAAGTCTATATTTATTTATTTATTTTTTAAAAGCGGTAATATTAATAACTCACGTCTACGGTATTGGATGCCAAATAAAGTCTATATTTATTTATTTATTTTTTAAAAGCTGTAATATTAAATACTCACGTCTACGGTATTGGTATTATTATCTCATCTATCGTACATTGGTATTTAGATTGGCATTTGGCATTTCAAAGTGGTTTTTACCTTTTAAATATCAAAGATACCCGTGTTTTGCAATTTTCCGAAAATCTACTTAAGAGGGCTGAAAAAATGGGTGTTAATTTTTGGAAAAAAAATGACCGCATTTTATTTAGTTGCTAAAATCAGTAGGACTGTTTTGGTCCATCATCTGTGGTTGTTAAATTCGCAAGGACACAATTAAAAAAACTTCTGTTTACTACTTTTAATCTAATAAAAAAAAATAAAAATACATTTTAAGTAATAAATTATCAAAGAAACAACGGGTATTTGCTAGTCATTTCGCTCACTTACGTCATTAAGCTTCTCAATCTGCTACTCTCTATTTATACTGCAAGATATTTGATTTGATTAAGCATACGAACAATAGAGTGGGCCGATTTTTTTAAATTTTCAGATTCGGGAATGTGCAATCATGGAAAAGTTGTGAGTTATTGAATTAAAGAAAACACTTAATTTATTTTTCTTTATTTTGATGTTTTGAACTGCCCCAAAGGCTTTCAAATTATTTTAATATTTGAATTTTTTTTTAAATTTTTTAAATATGATATTACGGAGTAGTATCATATAATAAGAATATATTATTTGACAAGCACATAACTAAGGATATAAATCGTGAGCATGAAGCTTACACGTGAGCCGTACGCGAGCGTGTAAATGTTACTTCCATGCCAGTGTGCACAGACCATTAGGTAAAAAAAAATTGTATAGCAAATCCGTGTGTTTTATCAAATAATCGGACGTTCTCTAAAATTAATTTGTGAATTTTAATCAGTTTTTTACGCCTTCTAGCTGTTTTCAAGGATACAATGATCTCAACAATATAGGTATGATTAGAAAAATATTTACCTGCAAAAGTATTATCTTTGCAGCATCTTATAAATTGATGACAAGAAAATAGAAACTTTTGTGGACAAAAATATTTTCTTGTCGCTCGCATTTTTACATGCCAGCGACATGTTTACATGTTTCATGCTCGCTATTTATATAATATCAAAAGTTTTTGATATGTTTTTAATTTTTTTTGTTTTCTAAATATGATATAGATAGATATAGATAATTAAGGATATCCTTAATTATGTGCTCGTCAAATAATATAGTATTATTATATCATACTATTTCCGCTATATCATATTTAGAAAACAAAAGAAAATTAAAAAAATATCAATAATTAAAATAATTTTAAAGGCTTTGCAGCAGTTCAAAACATGAAAATAAAAAAAATAAATTCGGTGTTTCCTTTCATTTATTAACTCATAACTTTTCCATGATTGCACATTACCGAATTTGAAAATTTAAAAAAATCGGCCCTCCCTAATGAACAATGCACAAGTAGGTTTTAAACAGAGGAGAAATCGCAATTTGTTGCGTCTCATGATGACACTCACGAAGCAAAGATACAAAGAAACCACCACAAGTTTAAACCAAAGGTTTAGTTAAACACTACAAGCTTTTATAAAAGTTAAATAAGTAAACGAAAAACTCTTCTTTTATGCACAGTGTTTATTTGTTATGTACTTGGGGACGCGTTTCGGACCGCGGGTCCATCCTCAGCCGCAAAATAGTCAGTTCAATCGACGTCGACAAACAGACAGTAACAGCTATCAAATAAGTAGTAGGTAAGGCACAAAATTCCGCGGAAAGATGATAATATAAAATAACTTGTCGCTAGCAGTGTTGGAACGGAGTGGTCCACTCCCCAAGCACATAACAAATAAACACTGTGCATAAAGGAAGAGTTTTTTCATTTACTTATTTAAGACCACTTATGCACTATGGATTTTAATCTCTTTTATAAAAGTTCATATTTATAGAATTATCCACAATTCAGCTGGAACCTTTCGACAAACCATATATCAAAATCTCTATTTTCTCACAAATACGAGAGTTAGCTTTGCGCCTTAGCAGTTTTGATAAAACGGGTCTTTGGAAGAGCAACAAATCAGTGTCTTTTCGGCTAAACTTCCTCGTTATCACCCTCCAAGTTGTTTTATATCGATGCCCTCGCGATATATCCGCATCTATAGCGTCCTCGGCACGCGGACAAATCGCCTTTCAAACAGCGAAAAGGGCTAAAAAGTTCGCACCGCCGTCGTTGTCTACACAACTACAACGAGCGAGGGGAAAAACTTAAACGATTACAGTTGTATCAGAAGAAAACAATAGCCAGGGGCAAAAGCCGTTATAAAGACGCGAAACTATTACAAGTTTCCGAAGGGCTTTCGACTTCAACATATTGCGGGCACCATTAGTGAGTTTTAACGCAAGCTGGAGCGTTGTTTTTTCTTTCTATTGCAACAAGAAGAGTTGGGGATGGATATGGGATATCGATTTTCAAAGGGGAGCATTAAAAATTGCGCCAACGCTTGACGAGCTTTCGGTGGGGAACGAGAGCTGCGGTGCGGCCGCCGTAATCATTTCAGAGCCGCCGTTGCGCCTCCGCCTCTCCTCACTTTTCATGTTTTCCCACTTTACGCGATGTTCAATTTGCGGCGGTTTCGATTTTTGCAAATTGTGCGCCGCTCTCTGCAACAGCCGTTGCATATTTGGACAGATCTGTGTCACAGGACTGCTACAATACTGGTGGAATTGAAAGCACGCTACGTAAAAACACGTAATCGATTGGAGCTTTGAAGCTACTTTTTGAAATAAGACGACCGCATTGTATATCATTAGGGTGCTTCTTTGTTTATTAAAACTTGGTTCTTATTACAAGGCCAGAAAAGCAATTAGAGTATTTTTTCTTATTTAAATTTGTATTTAATAAAAATCATAAGAACAGATTTTTCTTTTGACAACAATGTCAAACACGATTATTATCTTAACCGTTAGAGTTTAGGTATCGGAGCATTTCACAGATTTCCAACTTAATTTTTAAAAATTGAATAGTCTAAACAATTGGAAGAAATTACTATCCTGACCAACAGCAAAAAGTCGAATACGTTACAACCGATTCTGATGTGGTTTTTCTTTTTGTAGAATCTAGATAATACAGAGTAGAGTACCTGATAGAGTTATCTCGGCGCAATGAGTAATACAGATGTCATTCTATCTATATATATAGAACAGTTTATTTCCAAAAAAAAATAAATTACATAGCATTTGGTAAATTATTTTCTAATGTATATTACATGGTGCTTCTTCTTTTTTATTTCTTCGGAAATGGCCATGGACCGATCTATCTATTTTACTGCATTTCGACGTTTTTTTATAATTACGTTTCTCTCCTTTGACATGTAGGTATAAAACAACACAATATTTATACTTCAATTGGATTTGTGCCTGAAAGCAAATATTTTTTAGATGTTTCTCCAGTAAAATGTGCTTTTTAAAATTGTATCACTATTATAGCCCAGCGATATGATGGATGAAAAGCTATATATCGGCGACATATCGCTATAGCTCATGGAAAGATCAAAAGGAATGGAGGTTAATAAACTTCTAAGTTCCATAGAGTAACTTCAAAAATCAGGAGAAAACTAGTTTAACGCTAATGTGAAAATTTCAGTTTTTGAGACAAACCAAGTTGAGTATTTTTCTATTTTTTATGTATTTTAACATTTTATTTTATTTTTTATGATATTTATTGGTTATAATAGTTATAGTTAATAGGTATAGATTTCTTTTTAAATTGGGATATTGCAATCCGTTTATATAATGTAGCTTTTTGTGTAAACCCTAGTCACTTGTTGGATTTAGTTAATTGTTAGCCAGGCTAATTATTTCGTTTCAATTATTGTATTTTTGTCAAATTATATATTGGAAATATATAAAATGTTCTCGTATATACACTCGAAAGTTTATAGATTATCTTCTTCATTAAGCCAATAATTGTGGGAAGCAAATTTGCACGTACATGTAAACACTTACAAAGAAAACAAAGAAACAATTCATAATATCATTACTTTAAACAACTGTTTCCAGCTACCTTTGTTCTGTATTGGTCACATTTTTAAACCATAGGCAACTGCAAATGCAAACTGTCGCATAACAGGCCGACATTTCTCTACGCCTGCTATTACAAGGCTGTATAATCGCGATCGGACTTTTTGAGATTCCTATAGTTTAAGAAGAGGGGAATCGAATGCTGTTGGCTTTATTAAGATTGAATAAAGGGCCAACGAGATACAGCCTATTGAATATCCCGATTTTTGCTAATATTTCGTGTCACTTAATCAGTTATTAATTGATTACGGATACTAATTTACATATTTCAGATCGGACTTTTCCACTTTTAGATTGACTGAAGAATGCTCGTTCGAACAGTGTTAATTTCTTCGCGATTTATCTCAGGGTACTCCAGTAATTAGCATTTTTCTATTCACGTAACTTCCCGTAAGGGGAGCTGGAAGTAGTGATGCAACGGAACTGTCATAACAGAAGCAGAAGCGGAAACAGATGTCAAAAATATTTTTTAGCGGAAACGGAAGCGGATGCGGAAACGGATGTGTAAATACTATAAAAAAATAATAGTTTTTCATGATGTGACATTTTATTTATTAATCTAATATTCAAAATCAGTGATGTTAAATACCCGGGTATTTATTATCAAGGGTAAATATCCAGGGTAAGTACCCGGATATTTACCCAAAGTGGGCATTTATAGGGGTACTTATAAACATAATATTGTTATTAAAAATAGCAGTAAAATGAAATATTTAAGTAAGTACTAAATAAAGGTTTTTCTTTTATCACAAAATCAAAAAGTATTCTCTTATCACAAAATAAAGGTTAATCTTATACAAATAAAAACATTTTTAAAACAAAGAATAAAAATATCAGTCTCATCTGGCGATATATCAAGAGCAGAAATTTCCTTGTCATCATCGTCCATTCAATTGTGTGAATCTTCCATATTTTCTGATTCTGTTATCGAAGAAGATTTAGCAGAAAGTTATGATTATATAGAAAGTATACTTGATGTAACGGCTTTTGTCGTTGTTAATCAATTTCTTATTTTGCTATGAATCCAACTAAATATACTGAATGTTCTTATATAACTGAAATATTTTAGATTATTTGTAATCAAGAGTACACATCTACAGAGTCCCATTTTTTTCCCGCATTACTATTTTCCAGATAGTAAATGCCACACTGAGCAAAAAGTTTCACGTGGACCTATTTGTTTTCTTTATTCCTTAAAAAATTATAACCGATAGATATAGTTGTAAAATAATTGCAAAACTGTATATTAAATGACTTAACTTCTTTAGAAATTGATAAACCCAATAAGTCTGCATGAAAGAAACTTTATACTCATAATGACAATTACTTATAGAGAAACAAATGTTAATTTAGATTATTTTTAACATTTTGAATTTTTTACTTAAATTTATTTACTTTTATGTTTGTTATTGGTATTGATTGTGCTGTTTCTTAGTTTTAGCATTGTTTGATATGTAGTTTATTGTTTATTTTTCTTGATGTAGTTAATATTTCAAGCGGATGTAACGTGGCGTTGAGACAACTATTAGGTCCATATGAAAAGTTATACTCAGAATGAAATTTACTATCTAAAAATAATTCTTGCGGGAAAAATGTGTTACACCTTGTATAAATAACTCTGAAATGTTGTTAAATGGTGCTTTAAGGATAAAAAGGATAAATACCCAAAATTTGGGTATTTATCCTAAGTAGGGGTAAATATCCGGGTAAATACCCATTTTATAAGATCTCACCCGCCGGGTATTTACCCGGCCCACATCACTGTTCAAAATCTAAGGTATGTTGTACTTTGACACCATATCTGGAAACTTTCGATACACTTCTGTTATAAAATTGCGGAAACGGATGCAGAAGCAGAGGTGAAAAAGTTTGCAGAACTTCCGCAGTTGCGGAAGCAGAAGCAGAGGTCTGTTGCATCACTAGCTGGAAGCCGGCCGTCCAAGTTAAGAACGCAAACTGTCGCATAACACGCCGACTTCGGTCCACGCCTTTTTGACATTCCTATAGTTTAAGAAAACGAGGATCGAATAGTGTCGGTTTTATTAAGATTGATCTAAGGGTCAGCGAGATACAGCCTATTGAATATCCGGATTTTTGCTAATATTTCGTGTCACCTAATTAGTTATTAATAAATTACGGATACTAATTTACATAAAAATTGAAAAATTTGATAACGTTGCAAACCGTAGATTCTTTGTACTGAATAAAAACTTAAAAAGTTGCTCATATGATGTCAACTTTTTAGGTTTTTTCATTTTATATGTTGTCCGGAGTTCAAAGGCAATAAACTTTCTAAATAATTCAGGTAACGGCACAAAGTTTTTGGTGTGCTTAGAGATCCTTTTGAAATTTGTAGGACATTGGATTTTGTTTCAGAAACCAACAGACTGTTGACATTGGATTCATAAGATACTATTTTTAGCATACTGAGCAACGGAAAAAATACGCCCGTAATGTACAAAGACCGCGCATTACAAATGAGGCCCTGAAAATCATAAATGCAAATGAAGATCAAAATGCAATAAAAGTTTACTGAACTAAACCAATTAAAAACGCCTAAATATTTTCATGGATGCGAATCTCATTAATATACCCAAAATATCCACTTATAAAATCTTATCTGATAAGTACCTATCTATGAATTAATTATTTAATCTGCTTACGCGTATCCTTTTTTAATCTTTTGCTTCGCCCAATTTAATATGAAGATATCTGCATCAATTCTACATTAATTAAATCCATTGAACCGAAGAGATTTCAGCCGACTCTTGCACTTTAATCCTATTAAATTTCAGTAGACTGAGATAATTGCCTTTAGAATTAATGGAGACGGTTTAAAATATCAATTCAGCATTTTGCATTTCTTCAATTATGGGATTTTATTTTCTTAAACCTATTTTTTATTTATTTTCTGTACTTTATTATAATTTGGCTCAGTATCTAAGGTACCCAATTTGAACTTATTTCATTTCCGTATTCTTACGACTTGACTTCTTGACTTACGAGTGCAGATTTAGTTAAATTCCTTCAAGACAAGTGGTGAGGGGAAGATAAAACATATTAAGGTCTCGAAAGTTAGGTACGACTCAAAATTAAGGCTAAGTAGTTTAATTAAATTGGGATCATAAAGCTTAAGAGCGTGTCCTTCTCCGGAATTACGCCCCCCTAACTTTTAAATTAAACATTTTAGTTTTATTACGAACACAGTTACTATTTCGTTTGTTGTAATCTTTCAATTTACGTCTAAACTTACACTTTATACGAAATTAAGCAAATATAGTATAAAAAGTAGTAGAAGTACAGTGGAACGTAGGAGTATGAACATGGGAATTGAACTGTTACCAATTCTAATAAAATAGTTTAAAATTAATCAAATTTTGTTCGTCTCTGTTATCGATTAAACTTCCCCACCCGTGTAATTTATAGTATGCAAAAGCCTTGTTGAAATTGTGGTTCGGGCATTGACATTTTAATCGATTCATCGGTAATTAGTTATCCAGTGTTTGGAAAAAGTTGTGTAATTGCGTACGTAATGAGATATGTCATTACAATGTGGCATTTAAATTAGATTTGTTTAACCTGCCATTGAAATAGGTATAAAACAAAGCGTTAAAAAGGAAAATGTATTAAATGAAATCTGTTTAACCTGGATTGGGAAGCACAATCCATACTCTCTTATGGGGTTGAGCACCACTGGTTCAATATGAATTCGCATGAAAAGTGGTCAGAAACTCTGTGCAACTTTCCGTAACTGGCACGAAACTACGATTTCCTAGAAAACTGTCAGAAACCGTCCACACGGAACTGCTTGAATGGTAACGAGCGTTCTCCAGAATTTTGCCAGGTAAATCTGCATGCATAGTTTGAAGGACTGGCGTTTCAGTTTTTAGTTTTTGAAGGGTGATATAAAACCTTTTAAAGGATAAATTACCTTTTTAATGGTGTATAAGTCCATTTTATCACGATGGAAAATCAGAAAGATATCGTTGAAAACATATCGTACAAGTGTTTATTGTACAACATATTATACAATTTTTTTTGTCCTCTTTTTGACTACTAGTCTTTACGATATGCAATCGCTCAGTTGGGAAAATAAATATTTTTTTTTGTAGGAATTTCTTCATAAAAACATGTTTGTCTGACCGGTGTTTTAGAGATTACTGAATGTAATATTACATGTGTGGTATTACAGTTTCCACGACATTAATCCTAATAAAAATAAGGGTGATATTGTCAACAAAAACAAGGGCACAGACGGGATATTTATTTCTCATGGCTAAAATAATACAATAGCTTCCTATTTTTCTTGTACACGTCGACTTTTAATTATTAAAATACAGATTTTTATGAAACAATCATTTTGCGACCGTCAATCGTTACTGACTGACTCATGACGGCTTTTACACTTCTTGTTTTAATGAAAACTTCATATTTATTTTTCCTACTGATTTTGGTGGATATCTGTGCCCAATATTTTCGTTTCTGCGTACCACCTAAACCATATAAAATTTTTTTCCGGCCACTACTTTTATATTGTTTTGGTACTACATACTTATGTGATAGGGTGGACACCCTTCTGAATATTTGTTATTATACTTTAATGAACTCTAAACAATTTGATCTTACGGTAGCGTGAATTAATTATCTCTCTCTTACGGAGGCATCAAATCGTGAGTTCTTTCTCTAAGACTTTGTTAGAGAAGTTTGAACTCACTAATTATTAATCATTATATGCAAGGCTAAGTACTTTACTATAAAAGGGACAGGATTATATTATTCTAAAATGAATATGCCGAAGAAAACCACAATAAAATCTATTAACAAAATATATACAACAATGCAGAACTGCTTACATGAAAATATGAATGTTAATTCTAAAACAATGACAATATTCTTTTGGCAGAGATGGACGAATCAGTAAGTACAGACAACAAATAAACACCTTATTATTACGGTTGAGGACTAGAAACACGAGACACCACAGTTATCTTATAGAGCCGCTGGTCTATACGTCTTTACCCCATAATGGCTAAAATAAGAAGGAAGTCTTCCGCGTTTTGACCGTCTCACGCACCCCTGAATGCTATGGTCACGCCATCTCCAAAAACCGTTAGGGTATATGAACGCTTCAGTTCGCCTCCAATACCAGCCTAACACAAAGCACGCCAAAGTTCGAATTCAAATCTTCCTTTCAAACTAACGCGCCAAATCTGATTTGTTACACTTATATAGATAGCATCTGTCACGAGGAGTTGCAATTAAAAGGAAAAGGAGAATCTAATGAAATGAAGCATTGAAAATTTGTTGATACAATTTTTTGAAATAAAATATTTGTTTTTTGATTACTTCCGGTTTCGCCGGAAATGGTGTTAACTTTCATATTTCAAATCGAATAACCTGTATTCTATAGCATTTTTTAAATCTTTGTTAAATTATAGGTCCATTGTATGTTACATACCCTATATCATTTGAGATATTGAATTCTTTCGATAAAAAATGACACTTGCATGATCACTTTCAATTATTTACAAATTATTCACTGTGATCGTTGGAAAAAAGTTTTTTGGTAAAATTATTGCGAAGATAACATATTAGCAATACATCGATAGAGTTTTTCGAAAAGTTATACAGGGTGTTCCAATTATAAGATCAAAGTTGAACTAGAGAAAAGTAGTAAAAGTCGATTTTTTCAAATGGCATATTGAAATTCCATGGAGAATTTTAGATCAAGTTTTTGTAAAATGTCCTATACTTACCTTAAATCTACTTACATCGTTTTTCAAAGACAACAATAGAGTTGAAAACAACGCCAAACGCAGAAATTCATTGAACAAGGTTTTTAAGTCATTATTACAGTCTTTAGTCATCTTGATTAAATTACTATTTATAAAATTATAAGTTTAGCAACAATGAGACAGACGAAATTACAATTTAAATAATATTGTAGATCTACACAAATAAAATCTTTAAGACCCAGTAAAAATATGTTGTTTCATTTGTTCCGTCACTTGTTCTTCTACTGTGCGTTTCAGTTAAGTTGAGCTGTCTGGAGGGTTGCATAAACATTAAATCCATATGCGGGCAAATCCGGGATTCTGACACACCGTATAGGTTGCTGCTCGGTTAATATCGCCTTTAAAAATACATTTATCTGTTTCCATTCGATTCCTATACTCACAGACCGCCGCACTGCTACTGGGTGACTTTTGAGTGACAGTTCACCATGACTACTGTCAAAACAAACTTAAACTGTGCCGCTATAGTAATTATATGTAACAGATGCTTGGCCATTATAACTCCAATGGATTATTGGATATAAGCCAGCGGAAATATTTGTATCATTTTCTATCATTTTACTAATATACGTAGAAACTATTTCCGCACCATATTAATTGTGGACTGCCCTATAACTTATGTGAAACGGACAGCACGCCTTTCTCGAAAAAAATAAATTAATACACTTCTGGTTTATTTTTTTCCAACTCTAACTATAATAGACGTTTCTCGTTCTGGTGTTTGATCTGACGCTGTGCGCGCGCATTTCTCCCAGGACCACCCAGGACTAAATTAAGTTGGCAACTGTGCTTTGTAAAAAGCCAAATTAGTATCAAATGAAATGTAATTGATAAAAGATAAGTGTGAGAATGACATGCATTCATTGAAAACTGAATAATTATATGGAAGTGAACATGAAAACCAAACTACCTACTGTGTTTTTAGGTTAGGACAGTTCAGCAAATTTTCCAAAGTACATAAAAACAGGTACACCCGCGGCAAGCTTCCTTGAGTTGGGATACGTAGATACAGAATACTTCATGATTAAAGACGAAATTGGTAATTTTACATGGAATGCGTGTTTTCTGGGGATTTTAAGCAATATTATGTTACCAGATTTGACAGCGGCGCCAAGTCTTCTACGCATGTTATCTAGCGTTTTGGGTCAGAAGTAAAAGCCCCTATTGAGGAACATTTACTATTCCGTAGTATTATCTAATTGGAGTTAAAATATTTACCTACTTTTAAATGTTGTGGCTTTTAATGACACTTGCTTTTGCTGAACCAAATAGTGTTTAAGAATTAATATTTGCTGCTGATAAGGTCATCGCTGCGGGTACTGCCAGTCTGTGCAGTTGTTAAGACACAGGAGTAACTTGATTCCAAAGTCTTTTTTGCCTCCTAAGTTAGCCAAATAAAGTTTCCATGATATGTTTGATATGATAGGATCTACAAAATTTTATTTCGAAATATTCAGAAGATGGAAACGCTTGGATTAAATATAGATTGACAAGATCTAATGATAAAATGGAATCTGTTTTTCTACTTTGTGTTTAATGTATTTTTGAAAAAAAAATAGTAGCATTTCACCTTTCAACATTTATATGTTTCATAAAGAAACTCATTCACTTTCGTTTATATTATTTAACTAATGATGATACATTTCTGGTTTATATGAAATTCCTGATTGATTATTGGCAATATTCAAATTCAATATTCATTCAATTTATACAACATCCACTATGTCCCATTATTATCTCATAGCAGTTTTAAACCAACAACTAAAATATTCAGCGTTACCATGGAATTCTATTCACATCCGGATATCCATTGAAATAATCCAGACATAAATCCCATACAGTAACTACGCAAAATTTGGGATTATTAATCCCAAATTTCTACATTATGCACGCGAAAACAAAATAGCGCCCAACAAATCCAACGTTTAAACGCTCCGAGTTCCGATGGCCGATATTCATCATAGCGTAGCGGTGGGAACGAAAGGGATGGCTACATTAAATATTTGTGCGATTTAACGCCATCAAACGCAGATTATAATTAAATTAAGCGCCTTCTCTAATGGAGTAGCGGAGCGTATTGTGCGGGAGGTCCACCGCAACCCGATCCCGAACAAGCCGCCGAGAAGGAGCATCAAGGAGGCCTCCCGGTTCCCATCTATCCCATCGGGGTGGTGGAGGGTGGAGAAGACCGACGCCTTACTTTCGCAGCGTCACGACAAGGCGCCAGACCGACCGACGCTGTTTTTCATCTTCTGATGGCTGATGGCAAGTGCCAGGAATTCCTATCGATTGAGATTATTCTTATTTTACTGTGTTTTTGTTTTTGTAAATTCTTAATTAACAAACGAATGAGAAGTGATCATTATTAACTATGTGAAACTGATTTTTTTTTCTAATTTCGTTTGTCGATCAGAGTCTAGCATAATTTCTGTGCAAATTCCATATTCAGATCTGATTGAGTCAATCTGGGATCGAATTGTGCTTATGCCGTCATTTTCAATCAGGTTTTCAGAAAATATGGCAACATAGATCGCCGGGCCTTAAATCAAATCTGATGAACTAAAACTGATGTTTTTGTAGGATTTTTTGCAGTTTTTTAGCACTGATTTTCTCCAAAACTAGGCTCTAGTTAAAATGTTTGCCTTTCGATTTTGATTCTACGGAGAAAAGCATAAAATAACCAGTTATTACATGTTGGATTTTGATCATTGTTGGTCAGGATAGTCAAGTAGTTTAAATTATTGTACTTTTGACAAATTAGTACTTGAAAATATGTGAAATGCTTTGATACAAAGCCTGAGATGTAAATTAAATTATTTGAAAAATAAGGACAACCCAACTATACAGCTTGTCAAATATCAAACTTACTATCCATTGTGGGACTGCCATTTAGCTCATTTATCTCAGTAATTGAGGGATTTTAGAGATCTGAAATGTTGGAATACGGAATTATAATTCCGGATTCCAACAAAATACTACAAAACCCAACTGCTAACTGTTTTTTTTTTAAATAAAATTCTAAATACCTTTAATTAAGAAAAAAGTTTCTAAATATCTTCCACATTCAATAATATGATCTGTATGTATCATGTATGTACGTATGTACTTCGGTTGTCTTGCATAACTGGTTTATTTTTTGTTAAATGAAAATTCGCGTATCTCCAAAGTCTAGAGCATGTTATAAAATCAAAATAAATAAAGGAAAACTGTTACATGCTACTTGTAAGTAAATAATAAGATTCTGGTGGTCCTGTTAATTGTTTGATTGGTAACTGTAGGTATCATGGATTTTGTGAATGGAATATAAAATGGGATTTTTTGATAAAATTACTTATATTTGCTCTGAAGACCAGTCAGGATTAAAAATTTTCTATCACGCAAAATTTTCGAGGTAATAGTTGTCAAAAGGCGAGGATTTTAGTAATGTTTGTAAATTTATAGCACCTAAAGCTATTGTGGTAGAAACCTCAAAAGGGACTAATGTAAACTTTAATATTTGTACCTTTACTTTTAACCCTGCATTTTCAACTATATTTTTTTCTGCCATTAAAAAAGTGCTACATTCCTTTAGTATATTCCACATTCAATTACACTGTGTTACAGTGAAATTATACTTTTCACGAGACAGTGTAAGTTATTGAGCTGGTAGAACTGAACATAATGGCATATACGAAAAAATTTTCCAAACACCACCAAAGACTCGATTTTTTTCAAAAAAACTGTTTTTGGGTACTTGCATGTGTATAAAAATGCAGAACTCCGTCATTTTCTATTCGATTTCTATTTTTTTATTGAAAGCCCATTTAAATTTGCGTTTAATACTAGTTTGTTTATTAGAATCGGTTGAAATTTGACTAAGTTATCGAAGTACCGTCTTGACATTCACACTATGCAGAAGGAATATACCTACGGCCTGACCGTAATAAATCAGTACTCGTGATTCACATTAACTACTCGTGATTTTGTTTGTTTATTACCTTGTTTTATTGTATTTTAGTCTATCTAATATGTTATTAAGTTGTTAAGGTGCGATAACTTTCTTGGAAATGATAAAAGTGCCGGCTACGCAAATGTTGTACAAGAGCTTTTGAGTGCCTACGGTCCTGCAACATGTCTATCAAAATTCACTTATTGCATTTGAATTTCTTTCCGGACAGTCTTGGCCAATTCAGTGACGAACAAGGTAAACGATTTCATCAGGAAATGAAAGCTATTGAAAAACGTTTTCAAGGAAAAAACACCATCAACATGATCGCAGACTACTGCTGGTCAGATAAACACGAAAGAGATGATGTATTGTATAAACGACAGAGATCGAGTAAACATCTTGAAGTTTTGTTGTATTTCTCGTTTTTTTTTTATTTTTCATAAATCACGATAGTAACTCAGTACTGTTAAAATAAGCGAGTGAAATTTTTACTTTTGGTGCAATTTATTTTGAACCCAAATATACCTGGAAATGTGATGAACGTAAAATCTAATGTGCTTAGTAACATATTGTGGTAGTCTAGCAGGTAACAACAAAAAGGAGAAGAAATAATCTGATGTGGCCAGGCACATGACTTTATCATACTATATATAAAATTAATAGTTTAGCTGCATGAGATTCTATTTGATCGAGATCGGCTATGTCTGCATTAAAATAAAACTAGTAGAACGAGACAAATATCTCGATTAAAGCTGCGTTCGGATATTGTACTCCGTTGACAGCGGGTACACCGTAAAAAATGACACCTACGTGTTATTGGGTGTAAAAAGTGTAACGGTGTTCAATATCCGAACGCAGCCTATATTGACAGTAGCATTTTCAAGACATTAGCGTTTGACACTAGCTACTGTCATTAGAGTCCAAATAATCTGACATATCCTGGCTACTAGTTTTAAAGCAGTACGCCCGATCTCGATGAAATAGAATTTGCTCAAGCGGCTAAACTATAAATTCTACCAAAAAATGTCATATACATAAATTATGGAAAATTTCCTCTCCTTGAATTTATTATTTAACTATTTTGACGACATTACACAAATAGCCGCTCATTTGCAAAATCTTCGAAAAATGCTATGAGTAAACCACCAGCTCCTTTGGACCCTTTTCAACAGAAAGCTTTTCAGCTCTAAGTTTGGTTATAAAACTTCTAAATATGAAGTTTCGTCCCGATACCATTAGTAGTTTCTCCGGAATCGTCTCCACAAAAACGGGTACACACACACACACATACACACACACACACACACACACACACACACACACACACACACAGACATTTTTTTGTACCTTGGTCAAAAATGTTCAGGGGACCCAAAAAGACATATTTCCGCTAAAATCTCAAAAAATTTTTTTGGCATGATTACAATACTTTACATACTGCGTATGATAAAGTAAAAACACAGTGTCTGAATTTTACAATAACATTATAAATATAAGTGCTAGTAATGTCTAATTGATGGCTATAAAGACTACGGATTTATTACAGTCGGCCTGTATATTTCTTGTCCGTAGTGTGTAGTGCCTAGCCTTCAATAAAATTTTATAATTCTGTTAAATTTCAACAGATTCTAATAAACAAACGCGTATTAGACGCAAATTTAAATGGGCTTTCAATAAAAAATAGCAAACAAATATTACGGATTCAAACAGGTCATCAAATTGTTATTAAAGTTAAAAAATCTGAAAATAATTGGAAACTTCTAAACTTGAACGTCTATAACTTTTCGATTGCTTCCTCTTTCATTTGCATTTTATTTTGGAAATAGAATAGAAAATGGCGGAGTTATGAATTTTTATACACGTGCCCAAAAAGTACCCAAAAACGGTTTTTTTTAAATCGAGATTTTGGGGGTGTTTGGGGGTGCTATGCCAGCTCAACAACTGGCTATGGCTCGTCAAAAGTATATTTTGTTTTTTTTTACACAGCGTTATAGGTACAGTATGTACTTCCTTCTGTCTGGCATAAAGTGTTTATTTTTGCCAAAAGAAAATTCGCCAAAGTCTAGAGCATGTTATAAAATGAAAATAATAAAAGGAAAACTGTTACATGCGAATTTAAGTAAGTAAATAAGTAGTAAATAATTAGTAAAATCTTTAACTTAGTGCTGACAAAATTTGATGTACAGCACGTACTAGTAGAGTAAGGTGCCACTTTGTTTAATTTAATTTTATTAGGGGAACGTGGTATAGAAATTAGGCATATACTTTTTAAATGTAAAGTAAATGAAATTAACTAAAAACATTTATTTTTCATATCTAAAAATTGGTGGTCTATATTTTTAGCATTATGTGGACAGTGCTACAAAATAAAATAATAGGAGTAATTGTTTTGAGGCAGAATTTTCTTTTATCGGCTCATGAATAACCAATTGGTGACATACTTTCTTCTTCCCTCTTCATAAATATCCTGCTTGTATACACTTGCCGGTTTAACAGCAACAACACAAATAACTTCTGTAATAAATCATTCCACTTAAAGCACATACAAGTGAAGGCGCACAGCACAATCGTCGACCATCTTACAAACGCTGATGAATACATCAGTTCGACGGTTGAACGAGTCAGTACAATACGCTGTGAGTACGGGTCGATAGCGGATATAATTAGAAAATAGATTGGGCCGTCGCCGCGCTCCTTCAGTTGAATGTATTCAAGTATTCATGAGTCGCATCACAACAAACAATATGAGATGTCTTACGCAGGTCAAACGTCTACCATGCTTTTCTTCTCGCCCCATCAACCACCCTTTCCAACCATCAATCATCTGCTGAGGAGCTTCCATTTGCCAGGACACGGTCTTATTAGAAATATCGTATATAGGTTCTAAAGCAGAGCCAATGCTTATTTGCTGATGTTATATGCCGTACAAAATATTATATAGCTAATAAGATGTACCATTCTGAAGTTATGTGTTTCTATGTGGTGGTTTCATGTTGATCCTGGTTCTTGTTTTTGAGATAGGTGTGCCGCTTCAAATTTATAATTGGAAAGATATGATTTACAACGAAAATTGTGGCTAGTCAGCTAAAATTCAATTACCTCCAATCGAATTAAGTTAATGGCCCTTAATACAGTTTTTGACGCTGATTATGTCGCTGATTACAATTTGGAAATGTACTGACTCTTGGACAGTAAGCACCATTATACCAATACAAAAAATTGTGAACACCACCAAATGCGAAGAGTTTCGGCCTATTAACTTGTTACCAAAACTAGAACAAATACTGGACATTATTGTTAAACAACAGCTCAGTGAGTACTTGGATGAAAATGAATTTACTACTGACGAACAGTCAGGTTTTCGTGCTCAGCATTCATGCGAGACAGCCCTAAATCTGGTATTGGCAAATTGGAAAGGAGAATTAGAAGACGGTAAAACGATAGTTGCAGTTTTTGTAGACTTGAAAAGAGCCTTCGAGACTATTTGTCTTCAAAAGTTATTACAAAAATTGGAAACTTACGGAATCAGAGGAAAAGAATTGAAATGGTTTCAAACCTATTCAACAAACAGGAGACAGAAGGTTAGGATTGGAGAAAATGAGTCAACAGCTTGGGGGTACCACAAGGTTCTGTTCTGAGACCAGTTTTATTTAATTTGTACATAAATGATGTTGCTTCACTAGTTAAATGTTGTGATATGCACCTATTTGCAGACGATACACTAATATCAATTGCAGGAGATAACTTACCTGATGTAATCGCGACATTGAACTCTGAACTGGTTTCGATGTCAAATTGGTATAAAGAAAATAAGTTATGTTTGAATGTACTGAAAACAAAAGCTATGATATTGGGAAATAGAAATTAAGTAAACCCTACACCAGAAAAAGTTATCGATAACACAGTTGATAACACAGTTGAGATAGTGGACGAATTAGGACTTTAAAAATATTCAAGTACAACAAAATCGAGCACTCAGAATTTTTCAATGTTGAATAAATTAAATTTCTTGAATGTTAAACAAGGAACGATATATCAGGCACTCACCTTGGTATATGAATGCATAAATAATAATTTTCCAAATTATATGAGTAATTATTTAACATACAATAGTCAGCAGCGTGAATACAATACTCGGCAAAAGGACTACTTCAGAGTACCAAAATATACGAAAAGCAGTACGCAAAATTCATTTTATTATAAAGCACTGAAGATATTTAACAGCCTACCAAGTGATATAAAAAGCAGTAGTTCGCTAAGTCTTTTTAAAACATTATGGGCGTTTTCATATTTACCGACACCGACACCGACACGACATCAGCACAGCACCGATATCGGCACGATATTGGCAGTATGTTTACACATTGCAACAATCACGGCACGATTAGTTGTCGTGTGGTGTTCGAGAAAATGTCATTGCGGGATTTAACAAATTGTATTTGCTTTATTTATTATATTTAAGGCGCAAGAAACAAAATAAGCAAAGGATGTTATGGGTACATCCAATTGTAAAAGTGAGATATTTAGAGGGTACTTACTATACTCTGTTTGAGAAGTTGTCTAAGGACCCAAACAAGTTTTCTAACTATTTTCGTATGAGCAAAAATACAATTGACTACATATTATCGAATATAATTAATAAGATCAAGAAGCAAGATACTCAATTTAGAATGTGCATACCACCTGAAGAAATGCTAGCAGTGACAAGAAGGTAAGGTTTTGGCATTGAAAAATTGAAAAAGAAATAAAACTATTTAAAATTTTAAAGATATATTATTTATTTTAAAAAAAATAGGAACTTAAGGTTATTTCATTATATCCATCCTCTATAAATATAAATATTTCTTGCCAACTTTTCTCCAGAAGAATTTTGTTTCTATTATTGTCATTCGTTTTATCCCAAATACAGGGTTTCGATTCGACAAGTTCAATTAATGTAACAATATCATATTTGAAACCCATTTTTATTTAGTGTCAATTAAAAACTCAACAGCCGTCGACGACACGAGTGGAGTGACTGCTGCTCACCGACACGTCGTCACCTGTAACGACACGACACCGACATATCGGCGAGTGTGAAAGCATTCCCATGATTTACATGAGATTACGCGTCCACCGACATCGTTGTCGTTGTCGTGCCGGTGTCGTGTCGGCCAGTGTGAAAACGCCCTATGTCGGGTTTATGTATTGGCTAATTTTAAGTAGTTGATAAGTTTAGTACTAAGGAAACCAAATTTATTGTGATTATTAATTTCTTTTAACTAAATAAACATCATTATTATTATTACTATGATATATATATAATGTATGATCTATAATGTATAATTTGTCCTATTTGGAACGGTTTGGAAGTTATGGCGTCAAAAGTTATCAAAAATAGTGCAAAAATAGCCGTGGGAATTCAGGGAATTCATTTCTGAAAGCCGCATTACTCTAAGTTGTGCGGTTCGCGAAAAAACCGCGAGAAATCGCGGAAACTATAGTTTCCCACTTTCTGGCCAAACCGTACGCGCTACGGGAAAACCGACCTCACCGTAGCACTTTTAGATAGACAAAAATTGAAGTTTGCAACCGTTGGCGATAGAAAGGTTAACCCACCATCAAATCATAGCTCTCGACGAGTAAATCAAAAATATATATGCTTTTATATGCCTAAGATTTACCATTTTGAAGTTATGTGGTACATTTCGCTTATTTTTGTGTTATTTGGAAAAGCGTAATTTCAATACAACTCGGTAACCAGTCGAGACAGAGCCTTTTCCAATGTGAATTTGCAATCGGTGCACCTATTTTAGTAAGATAGCAAAGGTTTCATGTTGATCCGAGTTCCAGTTTTTGAGATAGGTGTGCCACATACTTTAAAATATGTGATTTCTGACAAAATTTTAGCCAGTCGGCGAAAACCCAACTGCCTTTAATCAAATTAAGATTGTGTTCCATGATATAATTTTTGACGCTGAACACGCCGGTGTAATTAGATTTTTAAAATCACTTTTAACGCAAGGTGTGTCCGATCTAATCGACCGATGTTCATATTTCAAACGGTACCGAATGGTAAATTGGGCGAGGTACTCATTTCTGAAAACCGCGTTGCTCTAAGACGTGCGGTTTGCGAGAAACCGCGGAAAATATGGTTTTCCACTTTTTGGCGAAACCGTACGTGTTTCGGCAAAACGGAACCCACCGTTGAATTCAGCACATTCTAAGGTATAAGCACTATTTTATTAGAATGCTCTACTCTCAAAAAGATAGCATTTTTCTTTCATCAAAATGTAGTACTTTAAAGTTAAAAAAAATATTTACTTTGCAACCGTTGGCGATAGAGAGGTGTACCCACCACCAATTGTTAGCTCACGACAAGTACATCAAATATATGTATACTTTTACATGCCTAAGATGTACTGTTTTGAAGTTGTGTGGTTCATTTCCCTTATTTTTGTGTTATTTGAAAAAACGTAATTTGAGCACAACTCGGTAACCAGTAGAGATGGAGACTTTTCCTGTGTAAATTTGTAATCAGCGCACCCATTTTAGTAGGATAGCAAAGGTTTCATGTTGATCCGGGTTCTAGTTTTTGAGATAGATGTGCCTCTTCAAACTTCTAGTTGAAAATATACGATTTTCAACAAAATTTTGGCTAGTCGCCTGAAATCTAATTACCTTCAATCGAATTAAGTTAGTGGTAGTTAGTATAGTTTCCTGCGCTGATTACGTCGGTATTAGATTTTTCCTATTTGGAACAGTTTGGAAGCTCTGACGTCCCAAATTATCAAAAATAATGCAAAAATACCCGTCTTACTATATTAGCAATTTTTAACACAACGTGTCCGATCAACCGCATTTCTGTAAGATTCACGGTTTGCAACAAAACCGTGAGAAAGTTTTCTATGTAGATTCGTAACCAGCATACTCATTTTAGTAATATAGCGAAGTTTTCATGCCCCATCTGTGTCTTTTAAGGTGCACGGTTTGCTAGAAAAACGTCAAAAGAACGCAAGAATCCAAGTTTTCAGTTTCTGGACAATCCGTATGCTTGGAGGGAAAGCAGAAAGTCTACTCTTGTCATCTTTTTGAAGCGAATACGAGACTTCTCGAATGGTTAGGTGAGACGGAGTGGGGATATCAGCGGGTGCCCTCTGTTTGGAACATATATATGAGCAAGTTTGCTTGTCAAACACCAGGGCAACCGCCGATATCCCCACCCGTCTCACCTAACCATTTGAGAAGTCTCGTATTCGCTTCAAAAAGATGACAAGAGTAGACTCCCAGATCTGTAAACAATCTCTCGATCAATATCCCTTCTTCAAAAACATTCCCCTTAATAACTTAAACCACATTTTTTCCGCATTTGCGAGTTTTTACTGGCCCTACACGCAACAAAAAGCGTTAATTCCCCAGTTTCATAAGCGAAAGCGGTTGTAAATTTATGTAAAGTTGAACCCTTATCTTTTAGAGTTCACATAAAATTTTCCAACAATGGTAATGCCCTACCTGATATGACGCAGTTCACGCCGTTGAAGCATAACCCCTGCATGTAACAAAAATCCCGCTCGCAACAACGGCATAATAATATTTAATATTTACTGTCGCTATTTTTCGGTTGGTAGGATGTATTATGGCGCGTTACCGGGTGCTCATTTCGAATGCAAAATACGTTCTAGCGGCTCCAGCGAATCAGTTTATAAAATTTACCTTCTGTTCCAGATTAATCGGCCAAAATGGCGGCGTTCGTGGCGAAGCAAATGGTTGGCAACAAATTGAACGCTGTTAAAGGTAAATTGCATTTTATGTTATTTATTTTTGTTATATTTGGCGACAGGGCAATTAACTTTTTATAATTTATTTACGCCAATGTTTAAAATGTGCTGGTAGTGCGGTGTTGGGCTAAAATATAACCATAAAATTGTACAAACACAGTTTGTGGTGGCTATTGTTTTTGTGCATACGCTTCCTGCTTGTTTTAGTGATGATAAATTTGTTTATTGCTAAAAGCGTTAAAGTATTGTTCTGCGTGAAAAATATTATAGCTACATGGATGGAACATGCATATTTTAAATAAATTATTGAAAATGCGAGGAGTGATTTCATCGAATTTGCTTCATTCGAAATTTCAAAATGTTAAAATTAATATTTATTTATGTTTTAGTTTCATTATAAATAAATCTCACATTAATACCTATTAGTGCAGGCAAATTAACTGATTATAAGCAAAAACCGGTATTAATTGTAGACAGGAGTTTTATCATTGGAAATGGTAAAGGGGCACATAGTGAACGTAAAAAAATAAATGCAGGTCATGGGGTGGTATAGTGTTTATTTAGGGGGGTTGAAAGCGGGTGCAAAGTATATTATTGCGTTTGCCGGCGAAACTTGACATTTTATCTAAAAACGTCCTATACTAAGTTGTAGATCATAAAAAAATCTACAACATTCATATGGGTCACTTTTTACTATGACCTCAACATTTCCGAGAAAAATGCGAATGCCAATGCCAAAGCGAATTTTCTGCTTTTTTATTTTTCGTTGTCGCAACAATAATTCAATTTTAATCAAATTTTGTGAAAGCGTGCCTTTTTATGCCTTAAATAGGCATACATTTTTTTATTACACAAAGAACAAGAAGTTTTGGAGATATTTAGTTTTTTCCGTCAAAATCAGACTTTTTTTAAAAAGAAATTCTGTGGTGAAAAATCCTCGTACAGAGTTCTTCTGGGACTCATTTTTGTTATTTTTACATGTACTTATTGATACAATAATAAAAATAATAGTCCCTATTTAATAACATGCTCAAAACTTGAAAAAACTCAAAACGACTTTTGCAATAGTGAATTTTTGAGTAATTGTTCATTATTTGTTTAAATTTTTAAGAAAGTTGCAATACTGGTTACAACATTCAATTGTACGGAAAAAAATGCAATCATTTCTATACACTAATGCTATAACCATTACATTAGAATAAGAAATCTTCAGATAAGTAAGCAAAATAGTCAGTTTTTGTCTTAGAATCAAAAAGTATCCAATACAAAAGTTGTAGGTCAAGAAAAAATCTACAACTTTTGTAGAGGTTACTATATAACATAACCTCAAAACTTCCGAGAAAATGCGAAAAATACATGTTTTTTAGAATTTATTATTTTAATTTAGTTTTGACGAAACTTCTGAAAGTAAATTATTTATGTCTTAAAAAATCACTGTTTATGAAAAAATCTACTTAAGTAGTTAAAAATGTGATAACATCAATACAGTAGAAACAGTACTTTAATAATTGATAATAAAAAATTACAAAAGATAATATTGTAACACGCCCATAATCCTGTGCGCTCCGTAATAGCGCTTTCGAGGTCGCCACCATGACCAGCGAGGGCGTAGGAGCCCCCTTCCACTACGTGTCGACACACGACCTGGACCGAGCAGCATAAAATACGGTACGCAACCCTGGCACATGAGTTCGCTCACCGGTCTGGAGGAAACTATTAACTTGGCGCACCTCGTAGGGCCTTGCTGACAACGTGGAATCCAGACGGAGAGACAGGCCTCGTCAGTATACGACACGCTGCACCTACCGCGACTTGCACTTTTGAATATCTCTTTTCGAACGACCCCACCCCGTCAATATATATTAACAGACTTACAAATAAAAAATTAAAAATAAATAACTGCCAATCTTTGCCTTATTCGCATTTTTTCGGAAGTTTTGAGGTTATGTTATATAGTAACCTCTACAAAATTTGTAGATTTTTTCTTAACCTACAACTTTTGTATTGGATTCTTTTTGATTCCAAGACAAAAAGTGATTATTTTGCTTACTTATCTGAAGATTTCTTATTCTAATTTAATGGTTATAGCATTAGTGTAGAAATTAGAGCCAGTTTCCTTTGTACTTTTTTCCGTACAATTTGATGTCGTAACCAGTATTGCAATTTTCTTAAAACTTTAAACAAATAATGAACAAATACTGAAAAATTCACTGTTACAAAAGTCGTTTTTGAGTTTTTCAATTTTTGAGCATGTTGTTAAATAGGAACCATTACTTTTTATTTATGTATCAATAAGTACATGTAAAAACAACAAAAATGAGTCCCAGAAGAACTCTGTACGATGATTTCTCACCACAGATTTTCTTTTTAAAAAAAGTCTGATTTTTGACGGAAAAACTAAATATCTCAAAAACTTCTTGTTTTTTGTGTAATAAAAAAAATTATGCTTATTTAAGGTATAAAAAGGCACGCTTTCACAAAATTTAATTAAAATTGAATTATTGTTGCGACCACAAAAAATAAAAACAGAAAATTCGTTTTGGCATTGGCATTCGCATTTTTCTCGGAAATTTAGAGGTCCTACAAAAAAGTGACCCATATGAATGTTGTCGATGTTTTTATGATCTACAACTTAGTATAGGACGTTTTTGGATAAAACATCAAGTTTCGGCGGAAAACGCAATAATATACTTTGCACCCGTTTTCAACCCCCCCAAATAAACATTATACCACCCCATGACCTGCATTTATTTTTTCTACGGTCACTTTCTAGGTCACCATTTCCAATGATAAAACTCCTGTCTACAATTAATACCCACTCTCAACTTAATTTGCCTGCACTATATATTCATTTTATGTTAATAATACATACCTATTATTCACCAACTGCGCTTGTGAAATAAAAACTCTGTTTCAATAATTTATTGACGTAATTTTTAATGATATTTTGTATTTATTGTAGATGTATAGAAAAAGTATCAGTGGCATCCAGAATTGCATTCAACAATAAACAACATAAACGAAATAATTTAACCGTTCATGTCGTCTATCCATTTCCTTTATTAACCTTTGAAATTATAATTTATCACGAAATACCAAGAGTTTACAAAGTGTTTTCTGTGCTCTGGAATGTCGTAAGTACAGTAAGAATTTTGATTTAACATACAGGACAGTTGAGAAACAAAAATTGTTAAATTTGCTCAAGTTTTTTTTTTATATTTAAATAAAGATTGTCTTAGGGAATAATTGTTTGAAATGTTTATGCTCAAATATCAAATTAACATTCTAACGTCACAAGCTATCAAATTGATTTTTTATTCGGAATTTTTAGTCGGCACATTAGGCTCAAAACAAGTTCTGTGGTGGTTGCTCAGGTATTTATTCACAATCTTGAAGACAATATATTATCAAACTATATGTAAAAAATGTTCCATCTAATTATCGATATTCAATATTTTTTAATGAAATATAATAGTATATTATTATACAAGTTTTATAAGACGTCAAATTGGCGCACGAGTTGTTTTGGGCACGACGAGCGTAGCGAGGAGTGCCCAAATGGAACGAGTGCGCCAATACGTCTTATAAAACGAGTGTAATATACTATTTTTTCTACTTTGCGTCATTAATTTTATATAAATTTAGAAATTGTGGTTACTATATCGCGCTAAATTAGAATCTAGGGTATTTTGCGGGTACCACGTGGCAGCACTGTAGTAACTGTCAACTTCGTTAAGGATGAGATCGATGAAATAAAATCATAACAAAATCTAATTGTGAATAATTTTACTCTAGTTTAGCCTACAAGTTTTAATAAATATTCAGCGAGGTCTCAACGATGATCATAATGGAGCTTGGGGCAACACTTTTAACCCTACTGTGATAAATATATGAAACTTAACCTAAAAAGTCAACAACTTTAATAATGGTTTCATAAGTATAATAATCAGAATAGAAGTGTTTGGCGGTGACTGATTAGTTACTTCGAGGAACAAGAACTTACTAAAGAATTGTTTTAACGCCTAACGTTTAATAGCGGTGTCTACCTAATTCCGCTACGTAGCCGTTGCGGCTTATATATTTACAAGCACTTATAATTGAAACCCAATTTTAATTTCGGCAAAGTAGTTTATTAGAACAAATTATACTTAGTAAAATTACATGTGATGGAGGTAATACAAATATGTTGCACACAACCAGAACTAAGACGAAGTCGAAAGCGACGGACAAAAATTAATACGAATTGAGCCGAACAGAATTCGGTCCAAAATATTACCGAAAACTTATACGTTACATAAACTAAGAAATCCTCTACACTTTAAATGTACTATAGCTTCATAAGTGTATGCTGATAAACCATTGATTGCGCATGTACAATCTCGTAGCAGTAATTAAAATTATTCATATCTACGATGTAGGTTTGATCTTCGCATAATACCTTATTAAAGTAAATGTGGTCCTTGAGTTATATCTGAAAAAGGGATTTGATGTTTAGTTGAAAAGAATGATAACGATCACTTACCAGAGTCGTAAAACATCACCGAAAACGTTATGCTGGCGTATTTTGATAAACACACCAAAACTAAGAAAGCCACAACCTTTGGCCATACTATAGCAGGCTACACGCATGTTTAAATATGTATAGAATATTGATATTTCGCAGTTTATGCGATTGCAAGCGATTAAAAAGTGGCAGTGTGTGGTTATGTATTGTACGTTTGACATTTGGCATTTGATATCAATGTTTACCAATCCTGGCAATCTTAGACAAAAATGTTACTGTTTTCGGTGTTACAATGTGTTAATTGTAACACCGAAAACAGTGTTACAATGTGTGCATTGTGAATGCAAAGTAGAAAAACTTTATTTTCCAAAGGAATTTGATTGGTATAACATTATTGTTACTGAAAACACAGGTTATTGTGACTCAGTTAACACTAGCAATAGTACATTATCAAATGGAGTTTCCATAATTTGCTGTTTAATAAGTTGTTTAATAAGTTGTATTTGCCAGAGAATAAAGCAGGTTTTTGATTAATAACTGATTTAAAAAATATTCAGTTCGGCTAGTACAAGAAGGCTTCCCAGTCATTCCAGTAATTGCACCCTGTTCTAGAGCTAAAATTTGATTTTAAACAAGTTTTTGTTGTAACTTCTTACCCATTACAAAACATTGAGAACGCCCTATTAGCAATGCTGAAGTAGTCTTAAAAATTACTAAAAAAATATTCTATTAACTATCCCTTGAACTAATACATACGTATGTAGTTTTTCACTTTCAAAAGAACTAGATATACATGTAGTCCCACAAAAAAAAGCGGGACCCTGTATATAGTATACTTTGCCAAGTGATTTATTTAATTGATGACGTTCTTTTAGTTAAAATAAATTAGGATTATACCCTGAATTATACCCTGTATTATCAATCACGGCAGAAAAAAAAATTGCTTTTTCTTAAAATGCTCAATCGGACAGACGTGGTATCTAAACTACTGAAAAGGGGGTAAACTGGGAGCTATTTCTATTTCTATTTCAAGGCTTTAGGTTATTCAAAACCAGAATAGTTACATGCGCGAGCAAATGCTATATACAAAATTTCGTTAAAAAATAACCAAATCACAGTGCACTTCAAACGTTAATTACTAAGGTGATTTATGACAATTATATCTAACAAATGGCATAGACCTCAGTAACTCAGATGGGAGAGCATTGTGCTAAAAACGCAAACGTCCCTGGATCAAATCCAGGTTGTGGCTGTAATCTCTGATTTATTTAAAATTTACATCCGCCTGTATGTTACCAAATTATTAACCTATAATATTACAATATGTCGTTAAACATTTTCAGTTAATTACTAATTGTGCATTGGTGTTGCGCCTTTAGGGAATCCAAACCTCTTTTTAAAGAAAGTCGTGAAAGAATTATCTTGGCCCGCTTAGGTACAGTTAGGTCCATCTGGAGAGTGGAGAATGCACTGTATTAGATTTGACATTTGAAATATCGAAATTGCTATTCATATTTTTACGAGTGGAGCTTCAAGTATCAACAAATATCTTTCATGTCAATACTATTTTTCTTCTTGAGTTGGCAACTATAATTTGCTCTCCGCCACCATAAAAATAAAATGAACTACGACGTACAAACAAAAATCAATTGCACGAACTTATATTTTACTTGTACGTGACTGTTATTTTGTTGAGTAAGGTAAACTCGCACCAAATTATATTTATCGAACATCGTTACTTTACCCATGTCTACATCGCCCTTTCTCAAAGCGACGTTCATGCTAAATATCTCCGATACAAATTGGTAACTTCCGAGCGAACATTTCACGTTATTACTTTCCTCACATCAAAGAATTCCCTCCGCATTTCTAGCAGAAGGCCGCGAAAAAAGAAAAGAAAAAGCGGAGAAAGAAACGTTCCGCATTTCTACCGCTTATCGTTGGCATCCCTTCCATTTCCAACACGGTAACGGCCACTCTTCGAGTGACATAATTTTCCATTTTCCAGTCGGATTGGGAGTGCACACCACTCGCCCGGCCCTCCACTTCTTTCCGCACTTTGAGGACCTTTCTCGCTTCTCCTCGACCGTTTCCACTCTTTCCCTGGCAATTGCTTCTTTAAGTGGCCGGCTTTAGTAAAACTGTACCGGCGTAATAGTGGGCCCTTTTCGGTGGTCAGAGGTGAAATGTGCGGAGGAAGCCGTTTCCAAGGGCGAAAACTCTCGGGCCCCATTTACTGTGGTGGCCCCTGGTACACGCCTCGGCAAATTGCTGCTGATTAAGGTACATTAAGGGCCTTGGATATAAATTAACCGCAAATACCTGCACGACCGGATAGCTCTTCGTTCTATTCGCGGAGGTGGCGCCCCCACAACGCTCATAAATATGGTAATTCTTTTATTTACATACGCGGGCGTCATCTGGCGTCTCTAGGCGAACGATAACGTCTGAGAACAGAATGGCTAATCGTCTATAATTGCGCGAGTATCCGCTCTACGAAATCTACGGATTCTACCTACTTCGGGAGAAGTAGGTAGTTCAAGTTTTTCGCTTTACATTTGCGATGACTACAATTCTGTGTTTGGAAAAGTGTGGTGGAGGGTTTGATTGAAAGTTTTCACAAGTAGACTAAGGAGTTTTTCCTTCTAACATGGCGCTTCCATCTTAGTTAGCGAAGGCACAAAATGGATAAAACGAATCGCAGAAGGAACTAAAGTAGGTTCTAATTTTTAATCTAATTAATCTAATTTAAAAGAAAAATACTAAATGTATCTGGAAATTCTAGAAATTGGTGATAGATTGAATGGTTTTCACCCAAAATCATCTGTTGAAACAGCAGAAAATGGGAAAAGTCGTGGAACAATTTTGCACATGCACTACGGCCATGGAAAGAACTCTGAGCGACAGATGGCTGAATATGTTATTCTAGAAGAAGCGTTTACTGCCAAGAACTTCTGAGCACCATGGTTTCTTTCCGCACTTTGAGGACCTTTCTTGCTTCTCCTCAACCGTTTCCACTCTTTCCCTGGCAATTGCTTCTTTAAGTGGCCGGCTTTAGTAAAACTGTACCGGCGTAATAGTGGGCCCTTTTCGGTGGTCAGAGGTGAAATGTGCGGAGGAAGCCGTTTCCAAGGGCGAAAACTCTCGGGCCCCATTTACTGTGGTGGCCCCTGGTACACGTCTCGGCAAATTGCTGCTGATTAAGGTACATTAAGGGCCTTGGATATAAATTAACCGCAAATACCTGCACGACCGGATAGCTATTCGTTCTATTCTCGGAGGTGGCGCCCCCACAACGCTCATAAATATGGTAATTCTTTTATTTACATACGCGGGCGTTCTCTGGCGTCTCTAGGCGAACGATTACGTCTGAGAACAGAATGGCTAATCGTCTATAATTGCGCGAGTTTCCGCCCTACGAAATCTACGGATTCTACCTACTTCGGGAGAAGTAGGTAGTTCAATTTTTTCGCTTTACATTTGCGACGACCACAATTCTGTGTTTGGAAAAGTGTGGCGGAGGGTTTGATTGAAAGTTTTCACAAGTAGACTAATGAGTTTTTCCTTCTAACATGGCGCTTCCATCTTAGTTATCGAAGGCACAAAATGGATAAAACGAATCGCAGAAGGAACTAAAGTAGGTTCTAATTTTTAATCTAATTAATCTAATTTAAAAGAAAAATACTAAATGTATCTGGAAATTCTAGAAATTGGTGATAGATTGAATGGTTTTCACCCAAAATCATCTGTTGAAACAGCAGAAAATGGGAAAAGTCGTGGAACAATTTTGCACATGCACTACGGCCATGGAAAGAACTCTGAGCGACAGATGGCTGAATATGTTATTCTAGAAGAAGCGTTTACTGCCAAGAACTTCTGAGCACCATGGTTTCTTTCCGCACTTTGAGGACCTTTCTTGCTTCTCCTCAACCGTTTCCACTCTTTCCCTGGCAATTGCTTCTTTAAGTGGCCGGCTTTAGTAAAACTGTACCGGCGTAATAGTGGGTCCTTTTCGGTGGTCAGCGGTGAAATGTGCGAAGGAAGCCCTTTCCAAGGGCGAAAACTCTCGGGCCCCATTTACTGTGGTGGCCCTGGTACACGCCTCGGCAAATTGCTGCTGATTAAGGTACATTAAGGGCCTTGGATATAAATTAACCGCAAATACCTGCACGACCGAATAGCTCTTCGTTCTATTCGAGGAGGTGGCGCCCCCACAGCGCTCATAAATATGGTAATTCTTTTATTTACATACGCGGGCGTTCTCTGGCGTCTCTAGGCGAACGATTACGTCTGAGAACAGAATGGCTAATCGTCTATAATTGCGCGAGTTTCCGCTCTACGAAATCTACGGATTCTACCTACTTTGGGAGAAGTAGTTCAAGTTTTTCGCTTTACATTTTCGACGACCACAATTCTGTGTTTCGAAAAGTGTGGTGGAGGGTTTGATTGAAAGTTTTTCACAAGTAGACTAATGAGTTTTTCCTTGTAACATTGCGCTTCCACCTTAGTTATCGAAGGCACAAAATGGATAAAACGAATCTCAGATGGAACTAAAGTAGGTTCTAATTTTTGACCTAGTTAATTTAGATTAATTAGAAAAGGAAAATACGAAATATGTTTCTGAAAATTCTAGAAATTGCTGATAGATTGAATGGCTTTCATCCAAAATCATCTGTTGAAACAGCAGAAGATGGAAAATTGAGATGGTGGAACAGGTTTGCACATGCACCACGGCCATGGAAAGAACTCTGAGCTGAAAATTTTATTCTTGAAGAAGAGGTTACTGCCAAAAGCTTGTGGGCACCATAGTTAGCTTCCATAAAAGGAACAGAGCTTTATACCAAGCGACGCAACAGCAGAAATGTGAAGTTTGTTCTAAGTACTGGTCCACTCACATAAATTAGATCCCTGACCTAATTGGTCTACTTATCGCTAAATATTTATCATTCGTTTTTATTCAAGAAGAAGGTGATTTTAGTCTGGATTCTTAACATTCGCCAGTAGTTCTAACCTACAAAATATGTACTTCACAAATATAAAATGCTAGCCTTGGATTAGATGGACCAAAGCAAATTGGAAAACAAACTGTGAAATTGGCTTAAAAGTAAACTATCCAGTTTCTCACAATTAAATGTAAAATTACATAGAGATACAAGTTGTTTTAATTTGAATTTAATGCTCACATACCAAATTTTAATATTTTTTTTTCATCTCTTGTCTTTATCGTTTGTTCTGATTTTATCGTTTGAGTGGAAATCAACATTATTATTGATAACAAATTATGACAATTTACTACTATTGCTAGTCCAAACTGAGTCGCAATAATAATAGCTTAATGCTTGCGTTTTCACTAAAACGAAACAGATGTTAAAATGAGCTAAAGCTTTTTACTTTTTAGAAAATATACCTAGTAGGTAGGTACTTTTTAGTAATAAAAACTTCTTTAGACCACGTTTAAGTCTAATTCGAGCTTAACTCTCAAAGATTTTGTATGCTTACACATAGCTTATGTTTTAAACTAGCATTGAAAAACCCACCGTTAGGATATTTTTTTACAAAGTGAACTGCTTTGTAGCATTCTAGATGTTATTTAATAATATTTTCCTATTTTTCTCAATTTTAAATTACGTTTAAAAACAAGTGGATAGATTTTGATCGCACTAGCAAAATGTGGCGCTTTAAAGATTTGGTCTGAACTGGGCTGATATCTGAGAGTTGAGTACTATATTTCAATTTGATATGTGAGCTTAATAACTATTCCCCTAGACAATTTTATTTAGATGTAAAGACATCATGGTTTCCACTTGAGCACAGTTAACAATATCTTGTTGTGACCAACAAAATTAAATCAAAATTATGTCTGTGCTATGGACTTAGGACTTAAATTAAGGTGCGTAGGTTTAGTTAAGTCCATTTGGGGGCTCGCTGCGAAGGATTATTTAACATATTAAGCAACAGACAATAAATAAAAACCCAAAAGCAATGAAAATGCAATAAACACCCAAGGAAAGTACGAAACGTGACTAAAGGATTAAAGAAACCAGTCACTCAAATTCCGCCAATAAACAAAACGGACACAAAAAAGTATTTTAACTTGAGGTGAAAAAGACAATTAATTTTTCATTCAACTAAGGTCAAATAAAGGAAAATCTTTATTACCACTCAAAGAAAAACCTCAAAACTCAAGTGTTGAAGTTTTAAAAATATACCTGGAAAAGCTATTGTTAAGAGAACCAATCTATCCAATGCAGCATTTAGGGTTAAATATGTGCTAACCCTTTGGAAGATTTCTGAGCTAGTGGTGATTTCCAAACCAGGACAACCACCAAATCATCCTTGTTCTTGGTATTCATTTTCACCCAGTATATTAATTACAAATTCAATTAAAAATACCTTTAACTATTCACCACAGTAAAATTGTCACTTGCTACATGTTGCCTATATTCTTTGTGTAAACGACTCGCAAAGTTAGAATTAAGCTGGATTCACACGAACCGTTCCGGTCACGGTAAATTTTGACGATACCAATCACAATCCGAATTACGGAGCTGTGATTCATCAGCCTTGACCGTGACCGCCAACCACACATTGCTGTACTACATTAGTACAGCGGAGGTATTTGTGTTTAAGTACATGAAACCCAGACAATAAAGAAACTCGTTATAATAAAATGATATCTCGTCTATTTACAATTTAAGCGAGCTTCATTGTCTCGCCTCCACATAAATGCCACACATTAAACTCAGCGTTACGCGGGCCCGCGACAACAGAAACGTTAAAACACCAATTCCCCAGCTGACTGATACGTTTTATACTACCCATAGTGATTCATAAGGAAATCTTATCCTGCGTTCAAAGTACGCCGCTCGAATTTGTTACATTCAATTAGACAAGTTTTCTGCGTCACATTAGTCAGGCGACACGACACTTCCCACGACACGTCCCACTTCTCACCAATGAAAATGCAATAAGTACCCAAGGAAAGTGACTAAAGGATTAAAGGAACCAGACACTCAAATTCCGCCAATAAACAGAACGGATACAAAGAACAATATTTTAACTTGAGGATACAGACAATTAATTCTTCATTCAACTAAGGTCAAATAAAGGAAAAGCTTTATTACCACTCAAAGAAAAACATCAAAACAAACAGTTTGTGGGGTTTTTAAAAATATACCTGAAACAGCTATTGTTAAGAGAACCAACCTATACAATGCCGCATTTAGGGTTAAATATGTGCTAACTCTTTGGAAGATTTCTGAGCTAGTGGTGATTTCCAAACCAGGAAAACCACGAAATTATCCTTGTTCTGGGTGTTCATTTTCACCCAGTATATTAATTATTACAAATTCAATTAAAAATACCGTTGGCTATTCACCACAAAGTAAAATTGTCACTTGCTACATGTTGCCTATATTCTTTGTGTAAACGACATGCAAGGTTAGAATTAAGCTGGAT
This sequence comes from Aphodius sticticus, assembly GCA_963966075.1. NCBI lineage: Eukaryota > Metazoa > Arthropoda > Insecta > Coleoptera > Scarabaeidae > Aphodius > Aphodius sticticus. The sequence goes on from OZ014509.1 coordinate 63,058,265, forward strand.
TCACACGAGACGTTCCGGTCACGGTAAATTTTGACGATACCAATCACAATCCGAATTACCGAGCTGTGATTCATTAGCCTTGACCTTGACCGCCAACCACACATTGCCGTACTACATTAGTGCAGCGGAGGTATTTGTGTTTAAGTACATAAAACCCAGACAATAAAGAAACTCGCTATAATAAAATGATATCTCATCTATTTACAATTTAAGCGATCTTCATTGTCTCGCCTCCACATAAATTCCACACATTAAACTCAGCGTTACGCGGGCAACGCGACAACGGAAACGTTAAAACACCAATTCCCCAGCTGACTGATACGTTTTATACTACCCACAGTGATCCATGAGGAAATCTCATTCTGCGTTCAAAGTACGCCGCTCGAATTTGTTAGATTCAATTAGACAAGTTTTCTGCGTCACATTAGTCAGGCGACACGACACTTCCCACGACACGTCCCACTTCTCACCAATGAAAATGCAATAAACACCCAAGGAAAGTGACTAAAGGATTAAAGGAACCAGACACTCAAATTCCGCCAATAAGCAGAACGGATACAAAATAAAATATTTTAACTTGAGGTAACACAGACAATTAATTCTTCATTCAACTAAGGTCAAATAAAGGAAAAGCTTTATTACCACCCAAAGAAAAACATCAAAACAAACAGTTTGTTGAGTTTTTAAAAATATACCTGGAAAAGCTATTGTTAAGAGAACCAACCTATACAACGCAGCGTTTAGGGGTAAATATGTGCTAACTCTTTGGAAGATTTCTGAGGTAGTGGTGATTTCCAAACCAGGAAAACCGCCAAATCATCCTTGTTCTTGGTATTCATTTTCACTCAGTATATTAATTATTACAAATTCAATTAAAAATACCTTTGACTATTCACCACAAAGTAAAATTGTCGCTTGCTACATGTTGCCTATATTCTTTGTGTAAACGACATGCAAGGTTAGAATTAAGCTGGATTCACACGAGACGTTCCGGTCACGGTAAACTTTGACGATACCAATCACAATCCGAATTACCGAGCTGTGATTCATTAGCCTTGACCTTGACCGCCAACCACACATTGCCGTACTACATTAGTGCAGCGGAGGCATTTGTGTTTAAGTACTTAAAACCCAGACAATAAAGAAACTCGCTATAATAAAATGATATCTCATCTATTTACAATTTATGCGACCTTCATTGTCTCGCCTGCACATAAATTCCACACATTAAACTCAACGTTACGCGGGCTCGCGACAACGGAAACGTTAAAACACCAATTCCCCAGCTGACTGATACGTTTTATACTACCCACAGTGATTCATGAGGAAATCTCATTCTGCGTTCAAAGTACGCCGCTCGAATTTGTTACATTCAATTAGACAAGTTTTCAGCGTCACATTAGTCAGGCGACACGACACTTCCCACCCCCTCCACGAGTCGAATTAATTCACTTACACAAATCACCATAAAGTTCGGATTTTATTTGACGGCAACCAGGGCGCGCCTCCGTGCAGTGGTTGGTATTCGAACTAACGGTTTCCCGGCCGAGTTTTCATTGCCGGTGTGCGCGCGTTCGGTACTAGCCGAAACGTCAAAACTATAAATTGTGGTCCTACCGCGTACTTGCGACGAGGTTTGTGGGGGGAAACAATAGGCCTCGACGCGTCGCAAAAACTAATGGGGATTCCTGGCCGAACGCTGGCAAACTAAACCCATTTAGGTAGAATTGTAATTCTTGTGTATAAAGAGCGACCGGGAAAAGCCGTTTTCGTGAAATGTTAATTATAAATTTAACTGTCTTGCCGAGCGCTTCGTTCGAAACGGTTTTAAAACATGCTATAAAATTGTCGTGTTGCGAAAATTACCGTTTCTATTTATTGCTAGCGTGCGGTCGGAGTTATCTGGTCGTTGTTGTGGTGTACCTGCTATTTTGTCGTGTATTAAAACGTCAAATGTTTATTTTATGAATATCTGTTTTGTTTTTGGCTTATGACCTATTATAGATATTTTTGGGCAACACCCATTTGTCTTTTTTATTAATCTTGTATTTGTCATTATGTAGCATTGATTTCTTGACGAACCCAGATTAAAATTTTTTATCAAATCACAAGTCTGGTAAAAGTGCAGTCAAAACGTGAAAAGAGAAAGGTTTTTGCGAATTTATTCAAGCTGAACCTAATCACCTAGAAACCTCACAGGCATCTTATGGCAAATCGTAAACTTTTAGGTAAAATCTTGAAAATTTGTTCTTATTGTTTTTAAAACGTCGCACCACACAGTGTTTGAAAATGCGAATCTAGCCGTTCAAAATTATTTTAGCGCTTTGGTCGAATTTAATCCAAAGTGTCATGAACATGTTAAAGATAACCAAATACTTAAAACCAATCAGTTTACCACCGTGGAAAATTTAGATAACGTACAGTAACGGGCTAGTCTCTCCGATGTAGATGTTTGTACTAATTTTTAATTTTCGCGTCAATTCTCGGCTGTCGTGTTGAACAATTTGTTACCAAGTGATTGTGAATGTTGTTGGTGTAAACTTTATTATGGCCTGATTGTCTGAGGATGAGACTTGATTTCATGTTAAATATTCTTTAATACTAATTTGGAAATTTAGTTAAGCTTACAGTTTTTTTTCAATAACTAGAAGCAAAGTTATTATACTAAGTTCGTCGACATAAACATATATATATGCTTTTTTCTTGGTTATATGACTTCATAGTGGATCAGGAATCTAATTTACGTAACATAAAATAGCTGATGTATCTAACAGTTTTGATTTCCTCAATATATCCCAAGTAGTAATAACTGCATGGGGGTGGAATTTATAACCAGAATCTAGGTCGTGTGTAGTATCATTGGATAGACATTATAATAAAACATTGTATCATATGGTTTATTTCGTAAACCATATGATTGTGTACGAAAGATGTTTAATTTTTAAATATCTACCAAATGATACCACACACGACCTAGGTTTTATTATGAAATTCTAAAGAGAGTGCAGCTACGACTACTTTCGGTACTTCCGGCTCTGTGTGACGTTATATAGGAAATAAACCTTGGATAAAAATGGTTTTTATTTACATAAAATAAGATAAAATAAAATTATACGATCTCATTGGTATTTAGATTTTTTTAAACATTTTATATGTATTTGCAGATGTAATACTATCATATGCACATGGTTTCAGAATTTTAAATCAAACTGTTTTTCTCAATTTCGACCGTGTCAAAAACAACCTCGTTGTCCCTTAAATTTTTTTAACTATTTTTCATATATTCACAGGTGCAGTATTATTATACTCACTATGTTTCAGCACTTTAAAACTAAATTTGTACCTAAACCACCCCCAAAACCCACCCCAAGTGCTAGACTTTTTTACAATTTTTCCTTTATTTGCAGATATAAAATTATCATACTCACGAGATATCAGAATGTTCACGCCAAACATATGTTTCAACCCCCTTAAAACATCCCCTATATGGCTGAGCTTTTTCACTATTTTTCCGCGTATCTAACGACTATTTGAAGCTCATTTACAAAAAAAAAATTACTTTGATCAGCTATAAATTCAAAATGGCCACTGCGCGCCGGCCTGTAGCAAATATTTAAGTTTGGACTCAATAGACTTCAGCGCTGTCTAGTGAAAATGCTCATTAACACTTCATTCCCTATCAAAAACTATATCGATATTTTTCATATGTATTTTAGAAAAAATTATCAGATTGCCCCACCGTCACAAAATAAAAAGGGAATTGAACGTCGGAAATTAAATTTTGGAATTGACGTGCCCGAGGAATAATTATTAAACAAGCAGTTTAAATTTTAATGAATTTATTCTTTTGTATTTTTGCCGCTGACTGTATATGGATTTTGATATAGATTTTACTTATATTAAAATTTTTGGTAGGTGTAGGTATATTTTTTTCTCATGGTAACTTACGGTAAATTTTAAATTGACGAATGATAATACGTGATTGATGGGGAGATTGATTTTTTTAGAAAGTAAATGTTATTCTGAGTAAACAATTTCTTATGGACTGCTTTTGCTAATTCAATTCCTTATAAAGTAACAGCACCTTAAAATCTTGTCAAATTAAGTAAAAATAAATGAAAATACATATCAAGTGATTCGAATACAAAGAAAGAGCACAAATGATAGCCGTTAAAATAATAATAAAATAATAAATAAATAAAACTAAAAAAATATGTAAAAATTTGTTGAATAATCAAACAAATAATAAAATAAGTCCAAATTGTTAAACGTTTTACTTATAATTTAGTAAATGGAATTCTGAGTAAAACGTGGCATACTGGACTAACTGTTATACCCCACATTTACTGTGGTAGGGTATATTCAATTTGGCACAACGTCTGTAACGCCTTTATATGACGGCGTGGTAGTTATAACTTTATACAATATATATTTTTGTTCAGCATTGAAAACTCAATAGATTTACGATGTGCGTCTGTCTGCCCGTCTGCTGTCTGTCTGCCTGTGTACACGATAATTGCCGTAATTATGGAGCAATCGATTTGAAATTTGGTGTTCAAGCATATCTCTTAACCAGTAAGATAAGTTTCCAAATTGGCAAAATCAGATAGAAAAAAAGATAAACTTTTAGAAACTTCCACAACGAAAATATTTTGTGAAAATTAACTTCGGCCTGGCCGAAGATAATACTCAATATGACATGTACTATCTGGAAAGGAAAATAATGGTGCAGTCCTTTTTCTTATGACAATACTTAGTATTGTGTAATTGAAGAGCTCAGAATGAAAAGTGGATAAAGACCATAGGAATCCCTATGGTTTTATCCACTTTTCATTCTCATGCCTTCAATTATATTCTTAATAATGACATAAATGATCTCATTCATATTTGTCATATTTGACAAAGTCAAACCCATAGGGAGAAAACCATAGAAACAGCATAGGGAAAATAAGTCGTGTGGAGTATTAAAAAGTCGTACATTACAGAAAACCTTTTTTGGTATTGGTATCAAAGTCGCCGTTTTTAGTGACGCTAAAAGTGCGCTTATGATACCTTACAATACCTTCTTAATTTACGTATCACTATAAAAGGACAGATGTTAAAATAAACTGTTTTCCTAATTTTTTCAGTAGGATTTACAAATAGCACCGTGTATAAATGAATTATATGTATAAAAAGATTACATTCTGGAAATTTGTTTCTTATATGTTTCCACTGTGAAATATTTCTTTATTGTGTTTAGAACGCATTTGAATTCGTATTTTACTTGTTATTAATGGATTATTTCAAATAGTTTATTAGAATTAACAGAAACCAATTTCTTTTATGACTGCTTCTTTTTGCATCATGTCCGTACAGTTCAGTAGTAAAAGGAAATACACGCTTTGGCCTACAAACATAGTGATATATGATAATATGGTGATGGAAATGTCGCCTTTATTGCACTTTTAACATGCTCACATGCACAAGTAAATATGACATCCTGTCTCTCCAAGGAGAAACCCCGCTCTCAAGTTGAGATGGTTTTCTTGTTTGCGTACGTTGGCCTCTTCCGTTTTTTGTTTCATGTATAGTCAATAAATACGCGTCCTTTGCGCCCTTCGACACCCTTCCTCCGTTCCGTTCGCTCGTTTTTCAATATGGAGTACTAAAATTTTTCATGTCGGAAAATTTCACCCCGCCCCCCCCCCACCTCTCGGTAAAAGTTTTCCGCTGCGCGAGAGCGAGAGAGATTTTTTTTATCGGCTACGGTCGCGCACTCGAATTTTCTATGCGACTTGCAAGCAAATGGCGGGGAAAAGTTGTCAATAAGAAAGGCAAATACAATTTGGCTGAGTGTGCCCGGCACGAGAGAAGAGATGAACACGCGACAGTAAAGGGGACATTGATTTTCTAATAAAGCACTTAGCGACTGGTCTTTAGCAATTTATCGACACTCCTTTGGCCGCCTCCAGGCGTTCTCCGCTCCGCATAAGAAGGCTTTTATCTAAAATGACTACCAGTAAAATTTCTAGTTAAAGGGAAGGACTCAGAAGCACGAAGCAGTACGATGATGGAGGAGTTGCTCATTTTTTCGAATGTCGTGACTCAATAAGCGCAGATTATATTTTGTACTTGTAATCAGTAATCAGATTTATCGTTCACTTTTAGGTTGCTGTTGTAAGGGTTGGCATTGTTACTTGGTCTTCTTCCTTCTTTAATAGTTTTATCTATTTTCTTTAATAGATAGGACTTTTCAGGGACGCAAGACGCGCTAAAGGTTCGTATTCAACAATACTACATTGCGCGTGTTCGACTCAAAAGAGCCTCTTTCAACATTTTTAGTTTAATTATTTTCCTGATTTTGTTACAAAACAACTGTATTTATAACAGATTTTTTAAATTGCCTGCAGAAAGGCGTCGCATAGTCGACTTCTGCTGACCTAAGAATCAGCGTCTCTTTACTTGATTTACAAATGTAATTAAATGTTTTGTGTTGATGCATTAATAGTACTTACCTACTAAAATTATTAAAAACCATTGGAACCGAAACATTGTTAGGACATTTTTTACCAGTAATCCAACAGTCTAATACAAATATACAAAGTAGTTGAATTTTCTGTTCATATGTCTTTATTGTCTGGTTTTCATTTTATAGTGCTTTACAATGATCCTTTTTTTGCTGGAGCAGTATTATGAGGATCTATATATTTTGTATTATGCCCATTTGATTGCAATATTTCGACAAATTAAATATCTTCTGTGTTTCACATAATAATTCAAAGAATACAGTAGAGTCTCCTATAACGCAGGAATATGATACGCGTTGTACGAAATCGCGTTATAGGAATTCGAGTATCACGAAATTTTGATGCATGCGCCGCGCGCCATCGCGCCGCTGTCATATTATTTGTCGCCTGGTGACATTAACCTCCTTAACCTAAAAACAATATTGCCATGTAGCTTAACAAGCTGAAATGATAATCCAGCTTCAGAAGTGGCACAACTCAAAATTACAAATTTAAGTTGTAAATGGATAATATTTAATGAGCGCAATATTGACTTACGACATCTACCTACCTGCGTTGTTGAAGGAAAATAATGTAGAATAGACACCACAATATTATAACAATGCAAGCGACTTTGTGTGAATTAGTTAATACACCTGAATAAGTGTATACCTATATTAAAACAAACCAGAAAATACTATTATATGTATGTTTTCTATTTGTTAAAACAATACATTTAGCGAATGAATGAATATAATATTATGTCAACAAATACCGTATATTATTTTAATTCTTCCCTATCGTTCGGATGGTGGGGTCTATTAACTAAACTTTCATGGCAATTTCTTCAAGTTCTCACAAGTGCTCAGTCGATCTAATATCGTAATTTTGTCTGATAGAAATACATTTTCTTTAAAATGTTATTTATGTCCAACATTCTTCGCCTTGCAATACATGTTAGTTAAGTATTTTCTAACCGCGTTGACAGTTCGAAATAGCAGCACCCTTGTAATGGCGGCCAAGTACCAGCGGCCAATTGTACACGCACATCGCGCGTTGTACGAAAATCGCGTTATATGAAAAAGTTGCCGCAAAATCTTTAGCACGTTGTAGGAATTCGCGCTGTAGGAACTCCCGTTGTAGGAGACTCTACTGTATATTATTCTATTCAATGAGGTAAACATGCAGGGAAAGAAATTAGATACAAACTTTTGGGCTTGGTGCCTGACCTTTTAGTATTAAACCTGTTAAAACGAAAATTAAATGCTTCCTGCTATAAGAATTTTACCCCCGTGAAATTTGAATAATTTACTAAAAGAATTTTTCCATCGCGTTCTGTACACGAATTTTTATTATTATTTCTACACATAATTTGATTTAATAATGTTTGCCACTTGTTTGTTGACTCAAATTTTGGTTATTGATTCCTTTGCTATAAGAATTTGTGGGGTTAGGGTGACCAGATTTCAGAATATTCCAATGCCGAACTATACTGACCGGCACAATCAAAGGAACGCCTAATACCTATTTTGCTAATCTTTGATATTCTTGAAATTTGAACCTTGGATCTTGCTAGGAATGTCTCCATGTTGCATCAGTTCAATGTGTAGATATAGGTTAATAAAGAAGAGTCGAATCTGATGTAAAAGTTGTATTTGTTTTCTTGCAGACTAGTTTCGAGACATTTCACTCGTCTTCAGTGCTTACGTCGGCTTTTAGTTCTTTACGGATACAGAAAAATTTGATATAGGTAGTTTGGTCCATACTCAATATTGTTTGGTGTTGATGCTTCGTGCATGTAACTGCCTTAATCGGTTTTACAGATATACATTCGTGGGTGTTGGTAGTGTGCATGGACATAAACGGGTGTTCTACTTTTTCTATCGTAAATTATTTTAACCTTTCAGTCGGAGTCAAATTCTTTTTTCTTTAAACCTTTAATAGAATATGTACAATACGTGGTAGGTTCGGCGTTGACGCTTCGTGCGTATAATAGCACTTTTCGTTTCGAGATTGTATACAGCCTGCAGGTGTTGATATTGCACGACTATAAGCGGGTATCTTCTCTATCAGAGTGATCGCAACGAATCGATTGGAGTCAAACTAACTTAAAATATCAGTGGTAATGGTCAACTGCGTAGCAACTATTGTGACATACACATTAAGTCATACACATTAAGACTTTTAAAACTTTTAGTTCAGATTCGAGTCTTATTTATTAACCTATATCTTGAAACTTGGATGTTGCAAAGAAATTTATCAAAATAATCACAACCCATTGCAATGTTAAGTAACAAAAAGCTACATCTGTTTTTACCGGGTAATCCAATGTGATGTTTTTGGTCTATTTTCAAGACATCCTGTGGAATAAGTATTCTAAATTTATTTAAAGTATTCTGTTAGAACGCCCCATAATTTCTCAACAACTTTTGTTTGTTGGTTTTTACAATATCTGAATTTATGTTGAATTTCCACAATTTTATGTAAACCTTTGCAATTTGAAATGCGGTTGAACTTTGCAGCAAATGTTAGGTACTTGATTGTGAGTATAAGACTATTGTTTTTAAAACCAGCAATGATTTCACTTAAAGGGAATAACTAGAAATCAAACGACAATCCGATGGGTAAAATATTTTTATTTTTTAAAAGATTTTAATAACTTAAACTTAACGTGTATTTGTATTTGTATGTCTTTGTAACTGAGTACTAGAAAAAAAGTTGCTTAGATAACCTCATAGGGTGTCTCAATCTTAGATCTAAAACATAATTTTGGTTCTCCCAATGTAATCAACTGTAACATTCCTTTTCAAAATTTTCAAGTAATATGATAATATTAATGAATTTCTTTGAATGTCCCATTTTTCCTCTTGTATATAAATGATAATGTAAAATATGTAAAGAAGTGTCATATACAGTTGTTTGCTGACGACACACTATTGTATATAGTTGGAGATGATTTGGACTATTTGATTACAACTTTAAACGAGGAGCTTGCGGTTATGTGGATAAGTGACAATAACCTGAAATTAAAATAAATAAAACAAAAATTATGACAGTAAGAAGTAAATATAAGAACAAAAATTTTTCAATTAGTGTGGACTGTGTAAACATTGAGAGACTAGCAGAGATAAAATATTTAGGCACTATTGTGGATGAACATTTGTGTTTCTCAGGTCATGCCGCCTATGTCAGTAATAAGGTAGCAAAGAAACGTGAATTTTTTGTACAAAATTGGTGGTGATTTAACTGTGAATACTAAGCATATGATTTAATTTTGTACCATACACCCGCATTTTATTTACTGTTCAAGTATTTTGTATGTATGTAAGAAAACTGAGATTGACAATCTGCAAATTAAACAGAATTCTGTCCAAAGAGCTGTGTTACGTTGCAATCGACATACTAGTAGATCACTTATGTTGGATAGTCTTAACTTACTAAGCGTTAGACAAACGATTGTACTTAATACTATGTGCTTTACTTATAAGATTCTTAAGGAGTTGCAATGTGGACACCTGTTGGAACATTAAAAATTTGTACATGATGTACATAAGCATCATACTAGAAACCGAGATCATTTTTATATTGATCCAGTTGACAATGCTTATAGCAAGAGAAGTTTGTTTCATCATGGGGTGATACAATATCATGCAAAAGTGAAACGTTGAATTTATTTAAGAATAAATATGTTAAGAATATTATTGAGATTTGATGCTTTGTGGCATTATGTTATGTTATTATTGGGTTGGATGTTATATATATTGAGTTCATTGGTTTTTCTTGTTTTGATTTTTGTTAGCTTTCTTTCTGGTAAATAGAGAATTTTCTATTATTATTATTATGTCCAGAAAAAAAAATATAAAACACGGTTAAACAGTAAAACCGGTTATGATCATCAAAGTTTAGCTAAATATGTTTAAGCGTTCCTTTAATTTTCCTTTTTGCTGTTTTATTGTCTAAAATTCTTAAAGATGGATCTCCGCGGATTAGGTAAAATTATTGTATCTCTCAGCTTTAACGGATCAAGAAACACTTTATTTTAAAACAGAATTCTGAATTAAAATTTTACTCAAAAAGAGTTTATATTGAGATAGAAACATCCCAAATAAAACAAAAATTTCTTTTCTTACTATGCCACACATCTTAGGTTACACATTATATTATACATACTATTTTCATAGTTTAGTACATCTACCCAACAGAATCCAAAAGAAACAATATCTAGTAAGGTATTTTCTTTCGTTCTGTTGTTTCATTTCACCACTTCATTGACAACGTACGCCCATTTGTGTACTATTTTCAACTGTAAATCTATACAATACGCTTGTGGATCGGTATCGCTTTAAAGTAGTAGATGACAGAGTGGCCTGAAAGTGTAGCAGAGCTGTCACCTCCAGTACAACCGTCGCATCCACCATTCTGGCTGCTCGCGGCTTATTGTATTATTCAGTTTATGCCGGCTTCCGTGTGCATCTATTAACGAGCGGCGTGTCGGCACACAAACACGTAACTGATATTACTTGCAAATCCCTGGCCTGCGGACTTCATAAAATGCTACGGCGGAAACTTTATGATGCAGACGTTGCAGTATTATCTCGGCCCGGTTTCGAGTGCACCAGCGACCAACCAACCTACTATGCTCGTACGTATAACGTGCATGTATGGACGGCGTACGGTATTCAGTTACTTCGGGGCCTGAATTCTATACGCCATTATGTGTAACATCTTTTATGGTCCACTTGAGGAAGACGTGTGGCGACGATTTGATTTCAACGTATGCATCAGCTGAACGCTCGGTTAGATTCTGCGAAATTCTTCGATTGTAAAATATATCCCTGAGGTATTCTGTGGTCGTATGGAATCTGAATTTTTTTTAGTGGAATTTTGTAAATCGGGTGACCTGTCATTTAGAATCAAACCTGAACCGCATTTGAAAACGGTGTCGTTGCAGTCTGTTGAATTACGCAGCATGTTAATGAAGTAAGCAATGATTGGTATAAATAACTCTTGTAAATTGTTGTTTTCCAAGAAAGTTGTATAATGATTTTTTTTCGTATCACAAAGCTTTAAAAATGCTATAGACTGCATAGCTTGAATATTTACTAGCGTATGGCCGGGGTAATAAACAAAAAAAAATTACTAGCAAAATATGTTTTCACAATAGGCTTTGTCTATTGTGGAAAAACACTTCACTAGCGAACTCGTATTTGACATTTAACATACCTGCCGTTAAACGTGGACATAACAGTTTTCCAACTGTGCCATCAGCACACTTACCATTTTTTAGATCCCGCTGGTGATGTGGATGCTGTTTCGATTATAATTTAATCCTACATTTTTAAGTTTTCATATTTTTTTATTTTCTAGTTTATGCGAAAAGTTTTGCATTCTTATAACTTATTTTCTCAAAAACTAGATTTAATTCAGAACTTCTGCCTGCAGATTCAGATACTATGAAAAGAAAAAACATAACAAAACATAAAAGAATATAGAAAACATATTGAAATATTTACGTTTGGCAGAAGGTAAAAACTGGAAGTTTAAGAACTGCTTCTGAACTGAGATATTATGTCAATACCTATCCTGTCAAAAAATACCAAAGTTTGCTGATGACAAATGACTTGATAGTATAGATAATCAGTCCAAGTGTGTATCCACATACCGGGTGACCCACGGCATAGGTACTCCCGTTTATTTTTTTTGTTTATAAAGCTGGACGAATGAAATTTGGGAATGTATTAATAGACAAAAAAATGCATTTTTTTGGGATACTCTTGAGGTTAATATGATTTCCGGTTTTTCCGGAAATGACGTCATTATTGAAATTTTAAATGGCATTCTTTGTGTGATATTTTCAATCACGATGATATTCTGAACACAAACATATATCGATCGTCAATTTTTATCACCAAGGCAACGCAAAAATAGGTAACTTTTTTGTGTATTAATCTAGGTGGCTATGAATTGGTGAAATTAGTCGAAAATTGTCAAATAAACACTAACTAAATCGATGTTGGCCGACATTGCATTACTGGCGCCCTGTAGGGTGATTTAATTGGGTTTTGACCAGTGAATCATTTTTTCCACGGGTACCCAATGGCCACACCGTGATAGAAAACAATCGATAGAAAACATCTTTCCGATTACAATGATACCAAATACTTGATATTTTATTGAAATTCGTAGCGACAAAATGTTGTTAGAAGCAAGGAAATCGAAAAAATATTGACCTAATGATCAGTCACCTGTTCCTTCTTTTAAGTAAAATGTCAAAACAAAATGTAAAATGTACACCATTCAAAGTAGATAGTTCAAGCTAGCAAAATCATACGTATGCAATTCAAAATAATTGTGTTTCTACAAAGATCTCGACATTAAAGGCTACATATTAAAATTTCAAAATCATCGCGTTACATTAAAACTAGTTACATTAAAAGACTTATTTAGAAAATAATAATAAATGTGTTTATCAAAGCTGGGCACAAAAGCGTTAATCAGTTAATCGTTAATTAACGAAGTTTCGTTAACGAATTAACTTTTAAGTTACCTTTCAAAACCATTAACGGACTCATTAACTTACTACATTCATCATCCGTTAATTCAAGTCCGTTAAATCGAAAATACCTATCCTAATTAAGCATTTCAAATTGTGTAAATTATGTATAGGCATTCTGTGCAAGTTCGGACGTGATTTTGTTTACATTTGTGACGTACTAATTTGGTGACGCGGCGTCTGTATATAAAGCTTGCGCGCGAATTGCTTTGTTTTTAGTTCTTCCAGCTCCAACCTCCTTAAGCCCCTTTTACATCTGTGCAACTCAGACTTTCAATTTAATCATTAGTCAAATCATATTTTGTTTTACACTATGCAATTTTTTAATATTATAAAGTTGCATGGAGAGCAGTTCTAAATACGTGCCATTCTCGTAACATTCTAGAATTTTTTTTCTAAAAACAAAATTGTTATGGTAACACCACTGTGTATAGACACGAAACGTTCCGCATTTCGTTATGTGTTATTATTTGCTGTGATTAAAAATGTCGAAGAAAGTGTACCAGAAAAATAAGCTGTGGAAGAAAAGCGTAATTTAGATTTAATAACAAAGCAAGGAGGTTATGTTTGCTATCAACACAATACTGTTGTCAAAAATCTGATGTGGCCAGGCACATGACTTTATCATACTATATATAAAATTAATAGTTTATGCATGAGATATTATTTGATCGAGATCGGCTATGTCTGCATTAAAATAAAACTAGTGGAACGAGACATATATGTCGATTAAATCTGCGTTCGGATATTCTACTCCGTTGATACCGGGTACACCGTCCAAATGACACGTGTTATTGGGTGTAGAAAGTGTGAAGGTGCGTTCCGAATGGTGACAATGGTTGGTAATGGCGGTGGTAGCAGACGAAATTATAGTGTTTCTCACATGTCGTGATGGTGACACATATTAGTTTGCATGTACATAAACTTGAGTCACTAGCAAATGCTATTAGAAATACTATAATTGCGTCTACTACCACTGCCATTAGCACTAATGAAAACGCACCTTAGCGGTGTACAATATCCGAACGCAGCTTGTATTGACAGTAGTATTGTCAAAGCATTAGCGTTTGACACTATCTACACCGTCATTAAAATCACATCTGACATTAAATCTGACATATCCTGGCTACTAGTTTTAATGCAGTACGACCGATCTCGATGAAATAGAATTTGTTCATGCAGCTAAACTATTGATTATACCAAAAAATGTCATAGTCATAAATTGTTCAGAATTTCCTCTAGTTTAATTTATTATTTAACTATTTCGACGAAATTCCAGAAATGCCGGCTTATTTACAAAATCTTTCAAAAATGCTAAGACTAAACCTCCAGTTCCTTTGGACCCTTTTTAACAGAAAGCTTTTCAGCTCTAAGTTTGGCCATGAAACTTCTAAATATGAAGTTTCGTCCCGATACCTTTAGTAGTTTCTCCGGAATCGTCACCACAAAAAACGGGCACACACACACACACACACACACACACACACACACACACACACACCCACATCCACACACACAGACATTATTTTGTACCTTGGTCAAAAATGTTCAGGGGACCCAAAAAGACATATTTCCGCTAAAATCTCAAAAAAATTTTTTGGCACGATTACAATACTTTACATACTGCGTATGATAAAGTAAAAATCTGATGTGGCCAGGCACATGACTTTATCATACTATATATAAAATTAATAGTTTAGCTGCATGAGATTCTATTTGATCGAGATCGGCTATGTCTGCATTAAAATAAAACTAGTAGAACTAGACAAATATCTCGATTAAAGCTGCGTTCGGATATTGTACTCCGTTGACAGCGGGTACACCGTCCAAATGACACTTACGTGTTATTGGGTGTAAAAAGTGTAACGGTGTTCAATATCCGAACGCAGCCTACATTGACAGTAGCATTTTCAAGACATTAGCGTTTGACACTAGCTACTGTCATTAGAATCAAAATAATCTGACATATCCTGGCTACTAGTTTTAGAGCAGTACGCCCGATCTCGATGAAATAGAATTTGCTCATGCGGCTAAACTATAAATTCTACCAAAAAATGTCATATACATAAATTATGGAAACTTTCCTCTCCTTTAATTTATTATTTAACTATTTTGACGACATTACACAAATAGCGGCTCATTTGCAAAATCTTCGAAAAATGCTATGAGTAAACCACCAGTTCCTTTGGACCCTTTTCAACAGAAAGCTTTTCAGCTCTAAGTTTGGTTATAAAACTTCTAAATATGAAGTTTCGTCCCGATACCATTAGCAGTTTCTCCGGAATCGTCTCCACAAAAACGGGTACACACACACACACATACACACACACACACACACACACACACACACACAGACATTTTTTTGTACCTTGGTCAAAAATGTTCAGGGGACCCAAAAAGACATATTTCCGCTAAAATCTCAAAAAATTTTTTTGGCATGATTACAATACTTTACATACTGCGTATGATAAAGTAAAAATAAAATCACTGATGCTCAAGGTATGCGATTTATAAAGTTTATTAAGTCACACATGTAAACGGTGGACAAATTGTCATAGAATCGCATGCTAAATCGCTTGGTTGAAATTTCATAGATGTGAAAATAGCTTTAGTTGATCTTTTCAATGTCTTTTATTAATCTTGCATCGCCCAATGTAGTTATTTTAGTTACCACAGTACCTTGTTTGAAAAATTCCTAAGGCAATTTTATCTTATGCAACCGAAAGGAACGCAGGTATATAGGTTGTTTACTCACCGGCAGATCGGCACTCAATACCTACATATGTTTTATAAAATTTAACGATTGACGGTTAACGTTAACTTCCGTTACATTTGTGACAAATTAACGGACTATCGGTTAACGAAGTTAACTTTTTCGTTAACGGATTAACGAAGTTAACTTTCTGATTAACTTTGCCCAGCTTTGGTGTTCATATATGTAAAAAAATAATATGCAAACTGTATGCAAACTGATACTGTATGTTTTGCCGTTTTGCATCTGCAACACTGAAGGTAAATTACTTAATACAGGATGTATATCAAATGAGTGCAATAATTTCTAGGGGTTATAGATCTTCATAATTGGAGTAAAAAATTCAAATACGTTTTTTCTCTAAGTGACACCAGTATTGACTAATTAATTATTGAAAATGCAGAATTTGACGCCGCACGTTTTTAGAATAATAGAACTTTTGTTTCCGTGGTTCAACGGTTCAGGGATAGTCCTGCTCGGGTATTTTTGCCTAACCATGGAGGAAGAGGCCGTCCACGCGATCGTAATATGGTAAATACCGAAGAACAAATCTTGCTCATGGTCGGCTCACGCCATTGTCAATCCTAAATTGTCTATTATGGGGATATACATTAAATACAGGTGACCGTGGACCAGTCAAGTGTGCCACGAAAAGACCAGCGAGTTAGTAGCAGTTTTACAATCACAGACATAGATGTGTGCGAGCGAAGCACCTCTGGAAAACAATGTTGTTTTCCAGAGGTGCTTCGCTCGTACACATCGATGTCTGTGATGGCGTGGGCCGAAACATGTTTTCTATATAAATTAAATTTCTTTGCAAAATTAAAGAGGTCACTTTATTCACCAGGAGCTACATAATAATTCTTGCAAGTATGTAACACCCCATTTCTAACTAGAACAATAGCTCGACAAGTCGGAGTTCCCCACGAGATAGTGCACAGAAGACTACGTGAAACCTTACTTCGGGTATATCGGGAAACGCGTGTACAAGATTTGCTCCCACAGGATTATTTACAGAGGGTCATCCTTTGTGAATGATTTCGTGGTCAATGTCAAACCAATGAAAACTTTCCTCATTTGGTACTTTCCACTGATGAAGCGACATTTACCCGAAACGGAATTTTTAACACTGGACCTATGAAAATCCGAAAATCCTATGGTCCTGGGTGTGAACCCTGGACCTCCTAGTCAGTAGGCCAACGCTCTACTACTAGAGCCATTCGCCCCGCTCCTGCACATAAGAGCCGCATTGTAGTGCAACGTTTAAGTGAAACATTTGGTTAAAAGTGGATAGGGATTAATGGACCAAGACGGTGGCCAAGTCGTTCTCCAGACTTGAATCCTCTGGATTTTTATTTCTGGGGTTATTTAAAAGGATTAGTGTATAAGACTAATGGAAGTAAACAATGAAAATGAACTCCGTGAGCGAATTTTTAATTGTGCTGAAATTGTGCGCGATGACATTGAACGCCGCTCTTTATGTGCGAATTGGGCTGGGCAGAAGCGTGTTTGTATGCAAACGGTGCGCACTTTGAGCAGTTTCTTTAAAATTTTTGGTAAGTTTATTGTTAAATCATTGAATACATCGTTATTTATACGGTTTTCGTGATCCCCGCGTGCTACAGATAGGTGCGGGCTAGTTTTCGACGGAGTACTACACATTATGAAAACATGTGGGTAGCGGCAGTAGAAATTTCAACTGCAAAATTTTGAAAAATTTTATTGGGATTTTTTGTTCCTCATAGTGAGTTACATCACCCCTCCAAATTATTGCACTGAATTAGTATACACCCTGTATAATGATGTTTGGTGCATCGAATAACAGTATTTACAGTTCTTATCACGACTTGTCCAATTTCAGATACCAATCACCCTTAATTTGTTAAACACTAACCACACTTTACATTATAGCAACGTACCGTGACGACACACTGTATACCAACGTAATTACATTCAGGCTCGACTGTCAACTTCAGCGAACACTAGAATCCCTGAGTGTTCCTGATCGATCTCCGTCTACGCTCCGGTCGACATAGTATTCTATCTCCGGCGCTACATTTCGGGATGCGGTCGCGTATTTGACTTGTAAAACAAGCCGGATCCATCGAGTTCGAGAAACTGTAGTCGGTGAGAGCTGAGGGGATGGCGAGGTCGGTTGTTCGGCGACCCGCAAAACGACAAGGCCTACTGACTCTAATTGGCGAAATTCACGTTCGCAACGTAACTTCTATATCCCAAGAATCCTCGGATGATGGTACATAAACGGTTCGATTCCGTAGTATTCGGTTCCGTTACGCGTTCGCCGTACATCGCGTAGCGAACGCTTTCGATTTCACGGACGGGCGCCGAAAAGAAATTGATATAACAGTTAAGGCAGGCGCTATGACGGGTCGGTGGGGCTGGTGGCGTGTAGGGTTGGTTTCGTAGGGTGGCGGAATCGGTTTAAGCGAGCACGTAGAGCGTTGGAAATGTACCGTTGATATCCAGGTTGAACGTGTATTGACACACATTTTTCGTACGCTTAAATATAGATATTGTAAAGTGAACATATATAAACCTGAAAACAAAATGAGTAAAGAGTCCACAAAAATGTCAATTTCATAACTTCCGGTATTTGCAAAGCAAATTGTGTTCGATCCTGATGTCCCATGTTGACAATTTAGGCCTATCGGAAGGGAAATTATCAAAGGAATTCATTTCCATCCATTCCGTTCCTCAAAGACGTTTCTTGAAGAAAATGCAAAAAACGCACGATTTGCTTGAAAGCCGAGTTCGCCGTTGAATTCAGCGTAATTCAAAGCATAAAGGTATAACCACATCAAACTAGTAAAAATAAGCATAACCATATTAAATCTGAAACAAATTTCTTCTCGATTTTTAGAGATTAGACTATTTTAGTAGAGATAGAGGCTTTTCCTGTGTAAATTAGCAATCATTTTAGTAGGATAGCACAGGTTTCGTGTCTATCGAGTCCTAGCTTTCGAAATAACTGTGTCATTTCACTTTTAGGCTGTGGCCACGAACCAATCGACAGCGGGGCGTTGGCGTCGGCGACCGTTGTGTATATATCTATATATACGTATGTATATAGGTATATACACAACGGTCGCCGACGCCACCGCTGCGCTGTCGCTCGGTCCGTGGCCCCAGCCTTATTGTTTAAAAAGTGCGATTTTTAACGAAATGTTGGCCAGCTGGGAAAACACCAAGTACCTCCGATCAAATTAATGTAAGGGTCCATCATATCGTTTTGCTGCTGATTACGCCGCACCAGTTTACAACTACAACTAAAATATAAAAATAATGAGGTATTTAATTAAAAATCGCCGCCATTATGTCTTTAAGTGAATAGATATTGTACATATTAATCATTTCGTGCATGGAAGCTGTGCTCAGTAAATATACGATTGTTCCACTTTTTTTTAGGCAGTATTCTGAGTAACTTTTTATATGAATTGAAATTCTTAAAAGTTACAGCCGTTTGAAATATAGGCAAAACGAACAAAAATAAAATAGGTGCATGGGAAACTATGCGAAAACGTTTGCCATTACAACAATAAAAAATCTGATGTAGCCAGGCACATGACTTTATTATACTAAAGATAAAATTAATAGTTTAGCTGCATGAGATTCCATTAACCATTAACACAAACATATTAGTTAAATAAAATACACATTATGAATTAACATAATTTCAAATGCTATAAAACAAACCGTGCCTTGCGCCGTGGGCGCTTGTCCGCAATTGTATTTACAAATTTGAAATCTCTACGATTTACCCGACAGTGAGTGAACAGCTTGGCGGGTAAATTTTTAATAAGAAACGACGATAAATTAATAAAAAATGCTTTACAAAAATATTTAAAAGGGCGTAAAACGTTTTGATCTAAAAATTATTGAATAACACACGAACACACACAGCACGCACACACAGCTACCGCCACCGACTTCGCCGTCTCCTTCGGTGATCAGGCTCAACGTCATCTTCATCGCTGACGTCCCGCTCAGCATCTAGTTGCAGAGGTCCTGCATCCGCATCGCCTTTGTCCTCGTCCCCACGCTGCACAGGTGGTTCCGGCGCTGCAACCTCTTACGGATATTTTGATACTATTGACAGTAGGTATTGTCATAACACCACCGTTTGACACTACCTACTGTCATTAGAATGAAAATATCTCTCAAATCCTGGCTGACTAGTTTTAACGCCGACACGACCGATCTCAATTTGAACCTGCTCCTGCAGCCAAACTATTAATTTTACCAAAAAAAAATGTCAGGTATAAATTATACAAAATTTCCTCTACTTTAAATTATTATTTAACTATTTTGACGAAATTACAGAAATGGCGGCTGATTCACTTTCGCTTCAAAAAGATGACGAGAATAGGGTCCCAGTTCCTTTGGACCCTTTTGAGCCAAAAGCTTTTCAGCCCTAAGTTTGGTCATGAAACTTCTAAATATGAAGTTTCGTCCCGATACCTCCTAGTAGTTTCTCCGGATACGTCGCCACAAAAATCGGGTACACACACACATACACACATGCACACATACACGCACATACATTTTTGTACCTTGGTCAAAAATGTTCAGGGGACCCAAAAACACCTATTGCCGCTAAAATCTCAAAAATTTCTTTTGGCACGATTACAATACTTTATCATGCTGTGTATGATAAATAAAAATAGATATAAGTAATACAATTAAAAAAGTTTAATGCCAAAAGAATAAACAAATAAGCAACATATAAATTTATATAAAAAATGTGATTGATTTTTTAAATTTAATCCTTTAGTAAAAGGCTTTGCATTTACTGATATCGTAAACCAGCGACATCATTCCTCTATGATGAAAAACTATAATATCAAAATATTATATAATATCAAATATAATATCAAAGAAATTGTCATCGGAAAATCAAACATAATGAAAAAAATTATTCATAGGTTATTTCAAGAATCTGGAGAAATATTATTCGAAGACAGTGAATGCGAAAATTTCAATATATGAGAAAACTAATAGAAAACCAAATATAGATAGAAATCATCTGATAACTGTAAGCAAGTTGGAGATTTTGTCTGTTTATTATATTATGAATTTAATTTTGCTATCTGGAATATGTGAAATATTAGATACGTACTTTAGTATTTTGTATGGATGTTTGTTTTATTTTGTGTGCAAACATTCGAAAGCATTTTTTCAAAAGTTTGTTTCTGTGTAAACCCTACTAAATACGTCATAGATTGGTTTTTGGACTGGTAAATTAATTCTTCCGTCGTTGTTTTGAGGTTTTGCGTACTTTTTAGGCTTCATCAGAAGCCAGAGAAAAAGAGTTTTCAAGTAGTTTTATATTACCCGGCATCCTGTGGGCCAAGATGTGCCTCTTTATGTGTCAGCCTGCCAACTTCCAAACTCTTGTAAGTTTAGATAAGGCCTATCATCATAATTACCACATTTGCGTCAAGTATATACACCGGGAGAACAAAGTACAAAGAAAGAAATGGGCATGAAAAATAAAGAACAAATACCTGATGTAGTTGAGACAGAAACTAAACAAGCAATAAAAGAACTGAAGTCAGACAAGGATCCGGGAGAGGACACGATTAATTAGAGAATTGAAAATGAATGGAAATAACATCACAATACTGACTAACCACGTCATATACCCCTTAAAATTAAACAATTGGGGAATCGGATTAAATGTTTCTACAGCAAAGCCAAGAAGGAAATACAGAAGAATACGGAATTGATGGAAACAGTTTTGGCCACTAAAATTTAAGATAACAGGCAATTCTAATCTATCATCTACATGAAATAGGTACAATGAGACAATGTGTTGGTCCAGATGAATCAGCGCATCTTTTTATCATTGAGTTATCGATCGTAACATAACTGGTACATCACAAAGCACGATACCTATACGGTGTTTTCTTCGTGTTGAAGCAAACCTAAAAAAAAATAAAATAAAAATTGTTACTTGAGTAGGATGGCAAAATTTCAAAATTAAACTCTTACAACCCAGCATGATTATTACTATTATCATAATCTGAATGGCTGTTTAGCCCTCTGCTACCATTGATACACGCTGTAGAAGCTCATCTTTCGCATAACAAAATCTATAAATCTCAGTGACAACGACTAAAATTTTTATTCATGCTTGTCCCGGAACGTCTCTTACATTCAAACTCTATAAATTCAAATCTGCAACAATTGAATAGTGATATATGTTATCGAATCCAATTCTGCTCGAGTCCAATACCTACTACATCACTGTAAATAATGCACAGACACATCCCCGGGACCTATTTTACAATTTCGCCTCATGCCCGTCGCATTCGCCAATTCTAACAATCGCAAATCCCGCCTTTATTGCTGCAATCTCTGTGCGTAACGGCGGCGCATTTCAAACGGTTACTGCAGCCACTGCAAGTAAGTATAGATGGCGGTAATGTCGCCGGTGATAATGTAGCAATTTGTATTCAAATCTTCTCAATATCGGGCCGGAGTCAATCCGGCGACGTCGACGTAAAGTTCCACTTGACGTGCCTGAGCATGTTACGGACTCGGACGGGAACTAACCGGATTGTTCGGGACGTGAATGAAGATCGAAATGGTTGTCGTAACCTTTACGGGCATGAGAGGGGGTTGAGGGGTGGTAGCACATACTGCATTTGCACGTACGGTTTGCCGTAAGAAGGATCTACCAGGGCATTGTGTACATCGGGTCGACACTGGGAGTATAACATGGTATCGATCACGGGGTTTGCCCTGATTGAAAATCGAACCGTTCGGTACGTGCAGTCGGCGGAAGGCTGTTTTTCTCGTGGAATAGATTACTGGGATTATCGGGCGTGCATGATGTATGGTTTCGTTGGCCGTAAATCTATAGAGAAATATTCCGATAGCGACAGAGATTATGGTGAAATATTTTCAATATGACCGTGAAACTATATAAATTTAAAGAGAAAAGCTGGGGTAAAAGAATTGATGCTTGTTTTACGATAAAGTCTACAAATTTCTATTGTGAGGAATAAATGTCTCTTGGATTTATTGATGTTGAAATGTCTCTACTATTTTATTTTGTTTCTGTTTAATATAACTAAGGAATACCAACTTTAGAAACTTCATTGGTTTATAAGTACCGTGTAATGTATCATTATGATAGCTTCTTTTTAAAAACAAATAAGTTTTTTGCAGGCCTTTTTTTTTTTATTTTATCATACGCAGTATGTAAAGTATTGTAATCGTGCCAAAAAAATTTTTTGAGATTTTAGCGGAAATATGTCTTTTTGGGTCCCCTGAACATTTTTGACCAAGGTACAAAAAAATGTCTGTGTGTGTGTGTGGGGATGTGGGTGTGTGTGTGTGTGTGTGTGTGTGTGTGTGTGTGTGTGTGTGTGTACCCGTTTTTTGTGGCGACGATTCCGGAGAAACTACTAAAGGTACCGGGACGAAACTTCATATTTAGAAGTGTCATGACCAAACTTAGAGCTGAAAAGCTTTCTGTTGAAAAGGGTCCAAAGGAACTGGATGTTTAGTCTTAGCATTTTTCAAAGATTTTGCAAATTAGTCGCCATTTCCGGAAATTTGTCGAAATAGTTAAATAATAAATTAAAGAAGAGGAAATTCCGAATAATTTATGACTATGACATTTTTTGGTACAATTTATAGTTTAGCTGCATGAGCAAATTCTATTTCATCGTGATCGGTCGTACTGCATGAAAGCTAGTAGCCATGATATGTCAGAAATTTTGATTCTAATGACAGTAGTTAGTGTCAAACGCTAATGTTTTGACACATTATAAGCTGCGTTCGTATATTGCACACCGTTACACTTTTTACACCCATTAACACGTAAGTATCATTTTGACGGTGTACCCGATGTTAACGGAGTACAATATCCGAACGCAGCTTTAATCGACATATCTGTCTAGTTCTACTAATTTTATTTTAATGCTGTCATGGCCGATCTCGATCAAATAGAATCTCATGCAGCTAAACCATTAATTTTATATATAGTATGATAAAGTTATGTGCCTGGCCACATCATATTTTGTTAATTTAACGCAACTGAAGAGAGGTGAAGCGAATTTCTTGTTTCTTAAGGGGATGTTCTCATGTAGAGACCTTAAAAGTAGCTTAACTTTGAGACAGTTTTTCAAACGAATTGTAAGAGATATCAATATTTTTCCTTTTGCCATATGTTCACCATACTTTAGTGTACAAAAGGACATACTTATATAAATAAAAGAAAAATAATGACCCCTATACTTCAATCCTTCAGCCTAATTAATCCAATATGCAGACGACACCCATAATTTCCCATTCCCATAACCTCAACAGCGCAGTCGACAACCTACAACACCTACTTGACCGCACAGAAAAATGGTTTAAACTATGGAGAATCAACGCAAACCCTACAAAAACCCAACTCCTAATCCCTAATCATAAAATCAGAAGCTCCTCCCCTACGGTCACATTAAGAAACCAAACTATATCACCATCCAATACCTGTAAATATCTCGGAATCATAGTTGACTCAAAAATCAACTTCAAAAAACACATCAACACTATGAAAATCAATATGAAGAAGAGAGCATCGCACTTCAGAAGTTTAACTTACAAGAACCAGGGAATTAGTGTGAAGACAGCAAGCCACATATATAAAACCATCTGTAGACCTATGATCGAATATGGAGCAATACTCTGGAGTAATCAGCGCAGATCAATCATAGAACCCCTTATGATAGCTGAAAGATCAGCTCTTAGATCTATCACACGAATTAGACATCCGAACAATCCACTTCATAACCCACCTAATGCCCTACTATACGAAAAAACGAGAATAACACCATTTAACGAACGCACAACTCCTCTCCTTAAAAAAATCGTTTCCAAATTCCCCAATACCTTACATAATCTATTCCTATCCCGCAGTCGTGACAATCCTCCCAAATTTAAAACCCCAAAGAAAACGTTATACGAATTTATAACCTCCCTTGATGAAGAACCCAGCGACGAGTGAATGATGAATTAGCAGATAATAAGACACCCAAAATAAGAGATGGAACAGGGCAGAAAGACCAAGGTCGATAGCCCGTTCGAACACCAAATGAAATCTATTCAATGAAACTAAATATGTAATAAACCTAATGTTGCCTGCTGGATGTTTGAATAAAGATTATTACTACTAAAAGAAAAATAACTCGATCCGTAGTATCAGTGTAATAAATTCTACAAGAGAAGGTAGAAACATGATACTTTTTAAAACTTTTTTTTTATATGAATTCATTGAAATATAATAATTTAAACAACATAAGCACCTAGATCTGTACGTTCTATACGTTCTCTGTACTATATCCAAATTTCACATTCCTAAGTTAAAGCGTTACCGAAAATTATCATTTGAATAGACACATGTCTTTGCGCCGCCTTAATGCAGAAAATTTTGACCGGAGAATACCATAGGCTATAAAACCGCAAAACTTGCGAGAATCAAAAAACTGGTTCAGGGGCTGATTTTATACACTCCAAGGTTTCAAAATATGAAAGGAAAAAGAAAAGATTTTTTCAACCAATTACATGAGAACCTCTTTGGGACAGTCGTAAAATAATTAGTTTCTTTTTGAACATTAGTTGGATTAATCTAAGTAATAGTTTTATAATCTAGAATCTGAGATTTTTTTTTTTAGAGTTCTTTTAAATAAACACAAAAGTTGGCGGCTTATGGCTTGTGAATTGAAACCATATATATTATGACAATGTCTTGTTTTAATTCATTTATTTTAATTCTAATTCCTAATTCTAAAACTTCCTATCTCTATCATATAGTCCGGTAAAACAAGGATATCACTTTAGAAAATTTGAAATCCAGCTGGATTTTTGTACACCTACAAGTTTGTTTGGGCGTTACAAATAACATGTAGGAAGTCCCCATTGTTAGGAAATTTCAGGATCGTTTAATTCTAGTACGAGTTCTAGTTTTCAAGCTACTTATCTGTAAATAGTTAAACACTTAAGAATAATACTGCATAACAATATTATAGCTTTTCCTAAACAAATTTTCGATAAAAAAAAGCAATTAAAAATATTCGGTAACTTTGTGGAAAATAGCTCTGTAAATGAAAACTAAAAAGGCGTTTTCGTTAGGTTTCGAATTTTGATTGTCCAATCTTTGGGCTTTGAAATTAATTATGAAATTTTCAAACTTTTGAGTAAATGTACAAATTTAAAACATTTGACACCCTCTGAATTTCTAGGGCATTGGATTTATCCGCTTAGGCTTGCAAAAACCACCAAAATTGCGATATATATATATATATATACATCGACAAATGTTTTAACGATTTGAGAATTTGTATAAACTTCGTTCCTTGATATACAAATATTGGTAGTGATCTAGAAAGAAACTTAGTCATAGTGGCCCACAAAACCACAAGATGAAAGACCCATATAAACCGCATTGTTTAAACTTTTAACTTCCATTGAATACATGAAGTACGGACATGAGAACAAACTATAGTATGTAAACGAGGATCCGCCCTCTTTTGTCTATGTAAATGTCAAGAGTTTACCGAGAAATATAGTTTCAATAGTGTGTTGCATGTTTGGTTCCTTTGTCGACACGTGGAGTATGTGTAGTGTGTACATTATCCTCAACACAATATTGGCTAATAGGGATTCAGCCGTCCAAACTACCCTTATTACAATGCTGCTAATCATACACCATACAGTTGAGCACGCAGCGCATATTTGCCTATTTACGCAATGACTGATGACACGCCGGTCTGCACTGCAAGCTCTCTGCAGTGCGGAAATCTACGAGTTTCTAGAATTTACTAATTATAATGAGATGCGACGATTTCAGAACTAATTTCGGGATTTATTGTTATATTGTGACTCGTAACCTTGAATGTAATATCTTATATCGGATTTACCTAAACCAAAATATGGAGTCTGGAAATAGATTATATTTTTTATGAGGTACCTACCTATTGTAGATTATCATAATATACCATTGTACTTATAAAAATCAAAATTGTAAAACTGATTATACCAAGTAAACATGAAACCAGGTAAACAAAAATAATGATGTTTTTAGACTACTGTGATACACTGTGGAAAAGCAAAGGAACTTGGGCAAGTGGTGAAGGTCTCTTACAAAGCCATATTAATTTTCAACATTCTGATTTTTGGTTCATACGAATATCTGAATTTGTATGGATGATTGACACTAAAAGTAAACACTTTTAAACACAACTTTACACTGTACCGAAAAAAATAATAAAAATCAGCAACAGATTACGGAAGTTATGAAACTGTATAGTGTATACTGTTAATTGAATCGGTCAGTGTAGATTTATTTCATAAAAGTACTTAATATACAAGGTGTTACAATTGAAAATGATACATGTAAGTAATTCTTTTATTTAGAAAGCAATCAAATTCACTTTTTTATATTTATGTTACCTGAATTATTGATAGTTACTATTAAATACAATGTTTTAGTTGAGTTTTGTCTACATTATAATTTTAAAATCTAGGCATATTTAAAGTAGGTATTTAAATCTTACACAAATTAATTAAAACTCATATATAAAAAATGATGTAGCCAGGCACATGACTTTATCATACTATATATAAAATTAATAGTTTAGCTGCATGATATTCTATTTGATCGAGATCGGTCGTGTCTGCATTAAAATAAAACTAGTTAGCCAGGATTTGACAGATATTTTGATTCTATTGAGAGAAGGTATTGTCTAAACCCACTGTCTAAACCACAGTCTAAATATCAGCGTTTGACACTACCTACTGTCATTGTACTGAGTACACATTCTGTCGTGCAAAATTTGTCGTTGCGAATGCCTAATTTGTCGCGCTGATATGTATTCCCCCGAATAAATTAGAGAAAGGCGGAGGGAGTAGATGCTCGCTAAACACAAGACAAACATTGTAATAATAACTCTGTTATGAATCTCTCCATCTCATCGGTGGAATAGATAGGGTAGAAAATAAAACACTTGCGTGATCCGATGATGTCTATTATTTATTATTTCTTGTGGCTACCAGGTTTCGAATAATAATAATCCGTCGTCGGGCCAGGATACAATGAAAAGAGGAGGAACTTACAATTAAAAAATACAATTAATGTTCTGTCAAACGGTTGTACATTTTGATCGGTCTCTCTTAATAAGAGTGTTAACACTAACTAAAAATACAACAGCGAATAAGTTCCACAATTGAGTTCCTCGCAGTACCAATTTGGTATGTTATTATATAAATAAAATTTGCTCAGTTTACCTGGATATCCTTATAGTAAATTAATAAACAATGTAGGTAGCATTATTGTGGGATATCAATATGCGATTACGTAAATTTTAATATGACTACTGACAATTTCACTACATAAAATTATGCACTAAATTACCACCTACTTGGTATTATGGAAGTATATTAAATACAAATTGTTTTTTTTAATCGATTAAGTTGTCACTCACGTACATTTATTGCTACTGATACGATTGTTAGTTTCTATTATTTTACTAATTAATATTGGCTTTATAGAGATTTTCAGTGAAATATTTCATTGCTTGGATACTTTGCGTCGACAAAATTATTGTCGACAAACCCCACAAAAAGAAGTTCTTTAAATCACGAGATGTGGCTGGCCATGTGACATCAAAATTGTTGTGGACAATCCCGAACCGATGTTTTGAGGTTTCTCGATTTATCGAGTTGTCAGGAATACTATCACTATATAATATATTCATCACTTTTGTACCTGTAATAAAAACAGAGAAAGAATATGAATTAACAGTGTTATGTTTTTCAATGTTGTCCATCTAATTCTGGAAAATAATCCGGTGGTCCGCATACAGGAACTAAATCATTACCTTTCGTTACACCGAAGCAATCAATTTCAATTCATGGTTCAATATTGGTCAATTCCGCAGCCCCGTCGAAAGAATTGCGTTGTAAAAGAAGACTCGATAATCGAGGTGGAACCCACTCGAACTAACTAGTAATCTACACGTATAATGAACTTACGATTGAACCCCGCCGCCATGGGCCTCGCCACCTACCCCTTCCCTTCCCTTCCTACCCCTTCATTTCCCAGGTTCATCTCCACCGTCTAGCAATTATCAGAGCTGTTATCCGGAACTGTGTTATATTGTATTAAATTCCTCGCTTCGCGATTTCATCCAATTACCGCTAGGGCGGGCAATGCAGATGATGCACACCCGGCGCCATCTTGAAATCGAAGTTGGTCGAAGAGACCATCCTGCTAATTGACCTAACTCAATACGCAGAGAATGAAGCAGCGCGTTTGGAGACATACGCGTCGCACAATAAACTCTAATTGCAGATAGAGTTGCCTAAGTTGATTATCAAGTCGTAACCCGTTTGTGATTTCAGAAGCGGGATATGGGCGACTTAAAAATCCGAACCTGGGCAAATGCAATTAGATCGGATGCGGGTGTCTGTAACTTGGGGAAGTGTGCTTGGCCAATCAAATAAGTCGGCGGATTGAAACTAAGCCTGAAGTTATGATTGACTACTGCGAAATTGGATGTCAATTTAATGACAAACTGGTCTGAAGGCGCTTTGAATGGGCGAGGAGATGCTGCGCGCCGAGTTGGTTGCGAATAAAACGAGTTAAACTGCCCGAATAAGGTGGGAAACTCAATTTATCGTGACTGCTTTATGTAGCGCTAGATCGGGACGGCAGTACCTACTTGAACAGGCAATATTGCATGCGAAAGTAAATTGTGGGTATTCAGAAGATGAAGGAGTATATTGAATTCGAGATTATGACTAGAAATATCAAGTTACAAGGCAAAAATAAAACGTATGTTATTTTAGGTGTATCCGGTTTTGCTTTATTTTTCATTCTGTCTCAGATTTTTGTTTTGTTTTCATAACTGTATTCCATACACCCATACTGGCTTGAATAACACTAGTCAACAGTCAAAATGTACATTGGATGCGCCTATTTTTCTATTTTTCTTGTGTAGGTAATTAGGTCCGCCAAACTCAAAAATAGCACTAAAATTTTTTTGAATGGATACGTGTTCGAATTATGATTTTTTTCTTTTTTTTTGTTTTTGATTTGCAATACAAAAAGTTGTTCTGTAGAAATGACATGCGCATCAAGATGCGGGCCAAGGCCCGAATCACGTGATGTACTCGTCGTCCGGAATTTTGGTTTCCTTCCTTCAATGTGATTCGCTATTTCTTTGTAAATCTATGTATAAGTTGATTTTGTTTGCAGCGACTAATTTGTTAGTTGCTTCTTCGACAGTTACTAATCGCCAGTATAGCAGTGCTGTCTGTAAATGTTGCCACTGTTCTTTTTTCCGAAATAGGAATATCATAAAGTTTACAGTAGGTATAAAACTGGTCCCAGTACACTTTCTTGTGATACTCCGGCATTGATACTGCGTAGCGATGAGCATTGGTCAACGTTTTCACCCTGAAGTAACGGTATTTCAATGATGGGCATTGATGGGCAAATTTGCATGTTTTGTAGGTGAACTGGGCCAAGGTCAAGAGGCAAACGCCATCTGTGATATTATGACAACAGTTGTTTTTAACTGTAATATTGGTTGTGGTTTTAGTTTCGGATATGTGGGTCAAAAATTTCAATTATACTGTTTATATGATACCAAATAAACATAGTCGGTATATTTTTCACGAGACCTAGTGTAGATAGATAGATACTAATCCATGCTGGCCCAATATTGATTGTTGGTTTTTTCAAACAAATTAAGTTAACTAAAATTAAATTTACTTGCGAAGAAGAAACAAATAAACATGTTATTTTTTGCACTTATCAATAATAGAAATTTAGATCAATTAGGTACAATCGCATTTTTCAAAAACTTACGAGTATGATTCCAAATGCATCCCAGCATTCTCACAATGTTAAGTCTTCAGGATTTAACTCTTTATTTCATGGACTTTTATCAATACTTTTCACAGAAGATAATTAAAAGAAGGAATACAACACTATCATGCAAATAGCTCAAAATAACGGAGACAAGAAAGAAAATGTAGACAGCATATACAATTAAATGAAGCAGAAACACACATTACAAAAGATTGATCAACATATAACAACCAAACCGAGACATATAACAACAATTCTTTACCACCCCAAAATGCATAAGTAAATAAAAGACATTCAGCAGAGATTTAACATTACCACTTCAACCAACACAAAGAATACAATAACAAAGGCATTTACAAACTTAAATGCTAAAACTATAATGCTGATTTGACGAACACAACACAAGAAAATCATTTATGTTTAACATGCATTTGATTGAACATCAACACAAAACAAAAATAGAAAACATTTCAACTGTTACGCAACTGGAAAAATCTACAAAGAAGGAGTATTATGAAATGTTTGAAATTAAAAAGCACTATAATCCGATAATTCCAACGCAATAAAGAAAGTGACAGATTTAACAGATTTTAAATTAACGTACATATATTAACTATTGTTTTATAATAATTGAAAAGATTACCTTTTAGATGATGTCGAAGGACGAAATCAAGCACGCTACCTTCTTTTTTTATTATTGATAGATCGCGAGTATAACAGGATGGAAACTATCGTACACCTCATAGATATTAATGTTCTCCAAAGGTGTCCCTATGCCTGTAATCAACCCTGAAGTGGTTTTAATATAAATAAAAATCAGTAGACCGACATTTCTTATTATATTTCTAAAATTGCAATATGGCTTAAAGAAAAAGTGCCTTTAAAACGATGTAGTTTATTTTGTTATGACGAAAAGTCACGAAGTTTAAGACAAAGACATTTGAAACTTCATCAAACTACAAAAGAAAATTTTAATTTAACTTGGCTGTTTCTAAATTTTGTTATGTAACTGTAGGTAACTTTGTTACTTTTCAACAAAGCCAAATAAACTATAGATTCTTTTTTTTTTACTTTTATCTTTCCTTTTTACATGCACAATGTAATATAAGAAAATAATATCAGAAATCGAGTCAATGTCAATGGCAGAGTTATGACTTCTATTCTACGACCATCTATCCAAAACCGTTTTGCAAATGACAATATTTTGGGGGCGAGTGAGAAATTTCAAATGCTATTCGAATCTGATGATCAAACGCTGATTAAATGTGGAATTGAAAGTACTTGAGCTATGCCAACATACCCAATTTGAAAACTGGTTTATTTTTGTTTTTGGGACTATTTTAACACTTCGTTTTTAACTCGAATATAATAGCTATAATTTAATTAATATTCTGCCCATGATTAAAATAGTAAAACAATTTCAGATTTGGAAATCACATAGAATAACAGAAAATAGAACATACAATACTTAATTTCCGATATCTCTATTCACTTGCCTTTGCTTTGAAACGTTTCAAAAATGAGCCGTAACACTTCGTATTTAACTCGAATATAATAGCTATAATTTAATTAATATTCTGCCCATGATTAAACGAACAAAACATTTTTTGAGATTTGAAAATCACATAGAACAACAGAAACTAGAGCATACAATACTTAATTTCTGATATCTCCATTCTTTTGCTTTTGCTTTGAAACGTTTAAAAAGTTTTGAGCACCAAGTTGCCCACAATATAAAACCATACAATTATTACCACTTTGATCTATATCTGGGGTGGCATGGTGAAATTTCATTACATATTTCCTCACAGAGGCAGACCTAGAAAGTACCTGCTACTCCTGGGCAATGCAGATTTGCTCAGAAGATTCGCACACAGAGGCGGGCGCAGGTACTTATTAAATATTTACGCAATGCGGAGGCGGGCGTTTCATTTCAACGTGCTTATCGTTTATTCATTTTATCTCATGTTTATTCCTCAACACTAGACCCCGGGGGTGTACGGTGCGAAAAGATATCCTCCTTCTTGTTCATTAAATATGATTTGTTGCTCAACACCGGTGCGCGCCATTATTTTAGAGTGGAGCTAGGCATTAATCCGGCCGTTTTAATATGCAGCCCGTGCGCACTCGCCCATATTTCATCTTAAAGGAATCAAACTTGCCCGCACCGTCCGACCAATGCTATGCGATGTTTCGCTTAATTGGTCGTTTAAGGAAGACTGCATGAGTAGCATATTGTAGGGTATTGAAACGTGTATAATTATGGTTCGGTGGTACTTCCGCATTTACACATCTCTTGAAAATCAATGTGTGGATTAAGATTGAACAAATACACTACTCAAAAAAATTGGAGGAACACTTTTTTCGAAAGCTGTAACTTTTTAAATAATAAATTCTAGGCAAATCAAGTTTGGTATACTTCAAAGGCATATATTTAACTCAAGAAAATTACAAAAGCAATGTTACAACTTTAGTTACTTCCAAGTTACACTTAGAAATGTAAATTAATAACGCAAAACAAAATGGAGATGACTGTCATAGTATCGATAACAGTCGGGTTTTCTGTGGATTGGTGAGGTTTAATACAGTCTATGCCCCCCACGAGCACGAATCACGTCCTCACACCTGCGTGGCATGCTTCGCACTAGTCTGCGAAGAGATTCTTGGCGTATGCTTTCCCATTCCTCAATCAGGGTTTGTGTCAGTTCCTATATGGTTAGTGGTGGACTAAGGCGCTTGCGAACTCGTCAGTCAAGCTGATCCCACACTAGTTCAATAGTATTTAGGTCAGGACCGGCCATTCCATGACCAGAATTCCACGTTCTTGTAAAAAGTTTCTGGTGATGTCGGCGGTATGTGACTTTGCATTGTCATGCATTAGGATGATGGCATTTAGTCTATCAGGAACCACAACAACATCAGTTCTGTTGTCTATATTGATTCCAGCCCAAACCATCATAGATCCACAACCAAATCTATCCACTTCCTGTATAGTAGTGGCTGCGTAGCGTTCACCAGGACGTCTATATACACGTACTCGCCCGTCGCAACGAATTAAACAAAATCTGGACTAAATCTGTAAACACTACAGGCGTCCAGTGTCGAAGTTGCCAATCTCTGTGATTCAGAGAAAACCTCATTCGCGCTGCTTTGTGATGCTGCGTAAGGCATGGTGCGCGGACAAGGTCTTCTTGGTTTCAAATTCGCTTCTTTTAATCTGTTTCTAATAGTTCGATCAGAAATTTCTATTCTATGTGCTCGTCTTAGGTCGTTTAGGAGGTCTCATGCTGTGGCAGTATAGTGACGTAAAGAGAAAAGGACAAGAAATCGGTCTTGATTTTGAATAGTTTTTCGACATATCAAAATAACATCCGACCCTTTGACCCTTATGTGTACTGGCTTGAGCGACCTGCGTGGATCTGCCACTGAATACTTTAAATTTCAACCGTTTTCTGACGTACAGGTGCGGGATGCAATAGGGAAGCTGAAATCCAGTAGATCTCGAGACTATTATGGTTTGAATGCGGTTATGATAAAGAAGGCCCAGGACATATTAATTTCACCGTTGACGAGATTATTTAATCAATGCATTGAGGTCGGAACATTTCCCGACGTATTAAAGATAGGTTTAGTGTCCCCTATTTTTAGAAAGGGAGACAAAGATAATCCGTCAAATTACAGACCCATAAGTATCCTACCAGTCATCAAAAGTTTTTGAAGCTTTACTAAATCCCAGTTGGTCGAGTATTTTGAGTCTAACTCATTGTTCAGCCCGCGTCAGTATGGTTATAGGTCTGGAAGGTCCACTGCCGGGGCTATTGCTGATCTGGTGGAACTGGTGGTGGACTGCTTCGAGACCGGTGACTATTGCAGGGCTTCCTTCCTCGATCTATCTAAGGCATTTGACTGCGTATCGTATACAGTCCTTCTCAGAAAGTTAAATATGTACAATCTATCGCCGGCTGCCTGTGAACTGTTAAGTTCCTACTTATCGAACAGACAACAGTCTGTCGTATTTAATCGAGAAACCTCAAAAATGAGCCAACTTTCCTGTGGTGTCCCACAGGGTTCAATTCTGGGCCCTGTACTGTTTTTAATATTTATTAATGATCTGCCGGGTACTCTGGGTAGCGATACAGTATTGCATGCAGACGACACCACTATTCTGACGAGAGGACCTTGCCTAGAGAGTACCATGGCTCGTCAAGCCGAAGTTTTGGGGACGGCGAGGAACTGGTTTAATACTAATCTGCTCATCCTAAATGAGTCAAAGTCAGTTGAAATGACCTTTGCCTTGCGTCAACACGCTGACGCTGGGGCTGTCGGTAAGTTCCTAGGTGTGAGCATTGACTCTGAGCTGACCTGGGCCCCGCATGGGGATGTACTGGCTGGTCGCCTGTCCTCGGTTGTTTTCATGCTTCGCCGCCTGGCGGACACTTTGTCCATACGTGTCTTGCGTATCGCCTATTTTTCTTTTTTTCATTCCCACATTTGCTATGGGTTGCTGTCGTGGGGACACTCTTCTACAATGAAGAGAATATTTGCTATTGAGAGGAGAGCGGTGAGAGTCTTGGCGCAGCTTGGCTATAGAGATAATTGCCGGCAAGCGTTCGTTGATCTTGAAATTTTAACACTTCCATCGCTCTATATATATATGAGTGTGTCAAACATGTGACTTGGACAGCCACACAGTTAACTCGGATATTCACTCTTACCGCACTCGCCAGAGCCATGACGTTCGACCGAGATCTCTACGTCTGAACCGTTCGCGAAATTGTTACAATCACTATGGAATAAAATTCTATAATGCCGTGGACTTTACATTCAGAAGCCAGCCTCACAATTTGCTCCTCTGGCGCCTTAAGCAGCACCTCATTAAAAGTGCATTCCTCAGTGTTGAAGAGTATTTGGCTGGTGCGTCCGCCATCACGGTAACCACATGACCGATTCCTGCCAACACGTATTGTGTACTGTTGGAGGATGTCATCGACTACTGTCGTGTACGCACTGACCTGTGTATCCTGTAGATGTGTTTAATGTATAAGTTTATTTGTTTTACAATGTTTAATCAACATTTTTGTTTTTGTATATCTGTATGTGACTTATGTAAGCCCTTTGGCAGTAACATCAATAAATTATCTTATCTTATCTTATTTCGACCTTGTCCAGCTCTTCTAACATATTGGCCAGTCTCCCAAAACCGATTCCATAAAGGCTGAATAACGTCGAATAGTGGCCATGCTGAATAAGGGCGACAGCACGACCAACTTGCACGTCACTAACATGCCTCATTTTACTTCTAATGATGTGTCCCTTCAACGAAAATTTACAACTGAATTTATTTGTCATCTTTAGTAGGGTTTCATACGTGAATTCAAAGCATACTTGACATTTTTTCAATTTTGTTTTGCGTTATTAATTTACATTTTTAATTGTTTACTTAGAAGTAACTAAGAGTTGTAACATTGTGTTTGTAACTTTCTTTAGTTAAATATATGCCCTTAAAGCATACCAAATTTGATTTGCCTACAACTATTATTTAAAAAGTTACAGGTTTCGAAAACTGTTCCCCTATTTTTTTGAACAGTGTAGTTATTTAATGAATATATCATTTAAGTTATTACACGAGATAACTAATCGTATTTTAACTACAATTTTATAGCAAGTTGACCTGAAATACGTTTTTTTTATATTCACGTTTATTGTATGTGCAAATCCGCATGTGGATGAGCTTTCGATCATTAGAATCGGATAAAATTTAGTTAGGAATTATTGAATTTAAACTATCATTCAAGTCGCAATTAATTTAAGTCAAAAATATTCGACATTCGTATAAATTGAATGTATTTGTCATTAGTATAAATATCAATTTTGGTCGCCATGTTGGATCTGCCATTGGAATTTTGAAAATCTGACGTTATATTTAACTCCCAGCATTTTTATATTTGGCGACACCATAAACATGATTACAGTATTTGCATTTAGAGTTTACTTTGGTGACAGATTTAAATTATTTAATTATTTACTTAAATGACTCGTTTAGAATGTGTTTATTAAAGAATCCTCAGTTGTTCTACTGTAATTTTCTTATTTAAATTACTCGTCACGTAAACTTATTAACGAACTTTTTCTTTTTATTTCAGGTGAGTTTCACACGTGTATACTTGAGTGCGCATATGAAACCGTCTGCTTATATGTATAGGTAAGTCCGACTTGCAAACCATGAGATTAATACTTATTGATGATTAAAGATGAAAAGCAAAGCGCCTGTATTCCTTTGTACTAAATTTAGTTACAGACCTCCAATCAACGTGAAAATGATTGTTTTTAGGAATATTTTTTGGCGAATTGTTAAATGCAAGACGAAATAATATGCATTGCATGTTATTTATTGACTCTTTAAGGACCAGAAACAAAAATATATCACTTTTTTCTTAAATTAATTATGTGCGTAATGAAGTTTCTTAAGCCTTGTATACACTGCAGCTGTAACGCGTAATGTAACATGTAATGTAACGTGAATGCTCGTGGACGGGGTTAAAACGACCGCGCAATGCATTGGCGCGCTAGTCCCGCTCGTAGGTGATCCACAGTTGTTCGACGAGCGTTGAGAAGCATGGAATCGTCATTTCAAGTAGCCGTTGCTTGCGGTGCATTTATGTTGATGCATGAATTAACTACGTATAGAAAAAAGCGAAGATGGTGGTTCATTTTTGGCCCATGATTAAGATTTTCGACTGTTTGGTACCTTTCTATAGATCTTCTTCAAATATTGGACATTTGTTTTTAACGCCATGTATATTATTCCATTATTAAAACGTGCAGCATAACAAATTATTTAAAAAAGTCAATGTTATATTTGGGTTTTTTTCACTTGGAGACTTTTTTATTCAAATCTATCGTAAGAGTTTGTTTTTCAAGTGATACCTTTTCAAACTATGTATTATATTACCAGAAAACTATTACGCATTTTTTTTTCTTCACAAAAGTGTGTGCGAAAATGCACAAAAAAACTCATAATTATATTAATTATAAAGAAATTTGAAATTGTTTTTCTGATCATCTACCAAGTGAAAACATTTCTTTATTACAAAATAATAAAATCGCCTTCTGGTTTTACAGTTATTATTGCTGATTACTCGATTTTTTTTAAGTTTTGCGTAACCCTGGAACATTTTCGCAAAGTACCCTAGCTTGTACCGGAGGTTGTGATAAAAAAAAAAGTTGGGATATTGGCACCTTAAAATTTATTCGTGCGAGATGTCATCATACTTAAAAACTATGTTTTGTTTGAACTCTTTCTTAACATCATTAAAGAAATTTATGGAGCACCGAAATTTGGTGACATTGGTACCTCACTTTTTTCTATTTAGCGCCAGTGAAGAGAAATTTAAGAAAATCTAACAACGGTTTTACGTAAACCTATTTGGATTTGAAAGAGCTATCGAATGATGCCTCACGCGACTGACTGTACCAAAGCTGTTTCTAAAGTTGGTACCTATATCATCAACTTTTGCTTCAAATTAAAATAAAATATGTATCCAACAATGCGCAAACGAAAAAAACACAATAAATACCCATTATAACAATCAAAAGTAAACACATTTAAGTAAAAAAAAAATATACCATGACGAAAAATAATTCAATCTGTTTTCAAATGTAATTCTGAGTAAAAAATCATATGGATTTGCAACGCATAAATGTTTAATTGTAGGAACCTTGACACAAAAAGAGCCAATCTGGCTGCATTGTTCACTTCATTCAATACTATCGGACTTGTTTAGACCTGTGGGTTTCAATGAAATTGTTCTACCACGTTCTTCGTCCCAGCTATCCATTTTAATAAAAATCCCCGTTTGTCTTGACGTTGTTCGCACTGCATGTTCGCTGCACAGTACACACTGGCCGATGCGCCACCAAACACGTCCACGCTGCAACTGCTCGGTCCCTTTGTGTTCGCGACAAATACCGACAGCCGACGGAGCACAGCGAGCACACAGTGTACTGCTCGCTGTAACATGGAATGCGCGCTTGTACCCCGTCCACACAGGTTACATTACACGTTACATTACATGTTACATTACACGTTACAGCTGCAGTGTATACAAGGCTTTAGAAAATACTGCTAGCTAAACATTGCCTCATGGTCGGCATGATTTCATCCGTCAAGAATCTAGATCAATAGATCTTAAAAATTCCAAAAGATTCGTGTAGAATAATATTGTCAAATAGGCTATCGAACTAAAATGTTTAATTTCGACAAAATTACCGATTTATGACATTTTGAAGTTAAAGTTGCATATTATGACTAATCGTTCTTTGATTTGTTTATAAACAATACACTAAATAATATAGCAAAAAAATGCTCGACAGCCTCGAGTCAGAAAAGCTCGACGAATCGCTAAAATCTTAACTTTACTTTTTCTGGCCAAACCGTACGCGTTACGAGAAAAACGAGTCCACCGTTGAATTCGCGTAAATTCATTATAGTATAGACTCTATACTATAGACAATAATGATAAATAATAAAAAAAAATAATAATTTCTTTAAAAATATTGGAGGCATGTTACAAAATAGTTACAAAGCTATCATGAGCCTAAATCTGAAGCTAGAATTACATAATACTAGTCTTGGCTAGAAACTTGTATGTTGGCCTTATGCATTTTATTTTTTAAACTATCGTTACTCATTTGACTCTTGACTCACTTCTTGAGTTATTTTTCTGCTCCCACACATTGTGATAGTGACAACAATATTATTAGTGTTTACTACTATTTTATTGACTTCTTCATTTGTTTTGATTTTCGTCTACAGTTCGAATACAATACAAGAATAGCCCATCGAATGACTGTACTTTTATTTGTGCCACTGCTAAAAGTCTTCATAATGTGCTAAAAGATATATGCTCAAAAATAAGTTTATAAATACATTTCTGGCAATTACGCTTTCTTATCGCAATTATAATGTTTGGGTTAAAATTGTACTTAAATAAATCATCTATTTTTGTATCATATGAGTTTTTCATCCAGCCCAACTCGTTATTTATCTAAGAACACTGAAAATTTTATAAACTTTGAACAATAAATAACGTTTTTATTTGAAAACGCGTTTTAGGAGAGGTAGAACTGGGTCTTAATTGCATTATTGAATTGAAGTCAAGTCCTCCAACTCGACTCAACAGACATTTACTTCCTCAGAAGTGCATACGTAATTATTCTTGCGAAAACAGCACAATCCGTTGCGGCTAATTATGTCGATTAAATCTTCCTGGCAAAAAGATAACAAATCGGTCATCCTCAACAATTTAGAGCAAAATTTGAGCCAAGTTTTGATACTGACACTTTTAAAAATAAAAAAAAAATGTATCCCTATAAGGTTAAATTGGTCCATGAATTAGCAACTTTGATCATAGACAACAATAGGGTATTTGACTATTTTTGGAAAACCATCTTAATGTGTTTATTCCTTCACTCTACATTGTAAATGCATTATTTTTTGTAATTATTTCCTCAATATTTCATAAAAATCAGCGTTAAAAATTGAATCACAAAAAGTCCCGCCAAAACGATACTTTCTGTTGTGTGACGTCACCGGTTAGTGATGTCAAGATGATGTGATATCAAGATGTCAAATCGGCCCATATGGTCTGTCAGCATCGGCATCGTCGCCGTTTGGTAATTGTGTTGTATGGTGTGTTGTTTTCACAATTTCTACATCAAAATGGGTTATAAATGGTGTATAAATCCAGAATGCAGAGATACGTCAAGAACAACTCCGGATAAACTATTTGTAGCTGTTCCGCAAGATTTGAAACTGCGAAGAAAGTGGTTGGCTCGTAGAAATCCAAATGAAGTAAATAGCCGCCAATACAAGTGTTTTCTGTTGTGAAGATTACTTCGACATAAGTAAAACTGACTAGAATAAGTTATCTATCGTATTTTCGAAAGGTATTATCTGATCTGACAGCTGAAGGTTAGGGCTATCCTAACCTACAAAGTTATGCTTACATGACGCTTTCGTGCTATTAAATTCAAACGGGAGAAGCATAAAAGCGCGTTCGGATAACCCGGTATTTTACGGTGAGAGTGACGCGCTGCATAATAGGCGGACTAACGTCATACGGCGTTTATCTGCATATAAGAGAGAGACAGCCAACCCAAGTTATCTGAGCATTGCTCTCCCCATACCATACCCTGACAAACCGAACGCGCTCTAAGGGCGGTCGCCCATATAGCTGGTGTGGCGGAAGTGTGATAGTGACGTGGCAGTGATATGGTTCATTGGCCAATGTAAACAAATGCATGACCGCCCACCAAGGTGATGCGGCAGTGCTATGTAACTGTCGTGGTACTGGATCGGATTCCACTCGTCTCTCAATGCTTAATCTCGAGTGGCAAGCGCGCCAAGCGTCTCTCGCCCGTCGCCGCTCCTGTCAATAACTGCAGGCTCAGCTTCGTGTGCTCTTTCGGATTGTTTACTATTTTTGTTTTTTTTATGTTTATTGTGTTATGTAACAATCGTTTTGTAATGAGCAACATATAAATGCAAGAAATAATGTATGTGATAAACGACAGAAATATTTTCATAGGTGAGTAAATATTAAAATCATAACCTATACCTATCTGATGACCTGTACTTTTCAGATTCCATTCAAGCCACCCGAATATATTAAATATATAGAATAATAAGAAGCAAACATTGGAACTCTCTAAATATAGCAAATTGTGTTGTGCGTTCTCATGCTAGACAACGACTATGACAATTATACTACGTTCAATAGGTTGGCTATTGAACATAGCTGCACCTGCATCCAGTGTTTTTTTAATTTCTACCACATATACAACAAAAACGCAAAAGCCATCCCAAGACTCATTTTGGTCTCTAAATCTTGATCTCAGGCTCTTGCGTTGATATGTCCAAGCCTGCCGTAAGTAATTATTTTCTTAACCTATATTATTTCAAGGTTAGATTTCACGAAGCAATGACAACATTGTTTTATTTTCAGATAATTCAATCCTACAAACCTCATCAATAAAATTTGAAACGGACCCTGTAGAGACAGAGACTGTCCGAACTAAAGGGAAAAATATAACGCTCCAATAAAAAGTTTGCCGCAGAAGATATCAACGTTAAAGTGATTAATCGTTAAGTTGAAGAAGCAATTGTGTGCCACATATTAGAATATTTTTTACTGTTTCTTCTAAAATGCACAATTAACAAGATTAAGTTAAATGGGTTCTAGCAGAAACCACTACAGTAATTTATTAAAAACTCCTAGAAAAGCGTATATAAAAGTTTAAACATTTTTCGCAAAGGAAAACCTACTGTGCAGTCAAATAAGAATTTACATACTTATTTTTCATTAAAGATAGTATATTTTTGTTAAAATTAATAATTTTTGTAATTATTTATATTTGTACCGGTAAATTTACCAATATCAGATTATTCTCAAAAG
This sequence comes from Aphodius sticticus, assembly GCA_963966075.1. NCBI lineage: Eukaryota > Metazoa > Arthropoda > Insecta > Coleoptera > Scarabaeidae > Aphodius > Aphodius sticticus. The sequence continues at coordinate 63,100,404 of OZ014509.1, forward strand.
AAAAAGCAATAATTGAATATGTATTACATTAGTAATTGTTTTTTTTATAACGATCCTATCTCCATATATTTTCAACAATTAAGACTTATTGACTACTACAATAACTGTCAAACAAATATTTTCTTTCTATACCTAACTAGTAAATTAACTAAAAAACCTAAAGTTAAATGGCATAACATATTATTTATGTACAGTTCGATCGACATAATATGTAATGAATGTTCATATTTAGGAAATTGGTGATAATTCATACCAGTATCGGAATTAGCGCCATCTAGCGAACGTACCGCGCACTCATAATATTACAGTTTACATACATATTTGACTCTGACTAACCGATTAGTAAGTATTGGCGAACTGTACGATTTTTTATTTCGCAGTGTGATATAGGAATAATGTGGAAACGTAATGCAAGATTTAATTTTATGTTTGTTCTTCATATGTGTGAAATTAGTATGAGCGGCATGCGAAACAATTCCATCTAGCGGACTATTACGATATTACAGAATGAGACACGGACGCAGTGAAACAGCAAGCGCTGCGTGCCGGCGCGCCACTAAGTGGGCGTTGAACCACGCACTCGTCATTTCACAATCTAGCCACACTTATACCTCGCCAATATCACTTGCCACTGCCACAACCACGCTTCCGCCTTACCACCTATATGGGCGACCTGCCTAAGGCGGACTAACGAATGACATCACTGGAGACTGACCCAATTACAGAGCGTTTTCAATCACGTGATAGGACGTGAATAAAATTCAATTTTAATTTTGGTTTTTCATAGAAATAAAGCGTTCTTTTTTGAAAAGTAATAAGAAATAGTTTTCTTAAACTGTAATCTATTAGGATGACTATAATACATGCCATATTTTTAATACAGTCAAATACCCTATTCTGTGAACGAATGATGGAAATCGGTATTTGCGATTCAATGTTCTCGCGGATTTATAATATTTCCTGATGAAACATATTTTTATTTACAAGGGAATGTTAGTAACTAGTACATATAACATATAAGGAACAAAACTACAATCGAAAATACTTTCCAAATTTTCCGAAGAAAACATATAGTTGCACTCCCTATAGTATCTAAGGCCGGCCACACACGTTCAGTTTCAACTGATAGTTTGAACTGATCAGGTTAATTGTACAGTTTAACCTCTACGTGTGTGGATATTTGTCTCAGTTGAACTCAACTGCACAGTTAATCTGAGACGAATGAATTTCGTCTTGTTCAACTGAATGGTTCAACTGTTGCGTGTGTGGGCGTTCAACTGTACAGTTCTCAGTTCAATTTGTTTCAGGAGCCAGCGCGCTGGGTTGTTCTGAAAAAACTGTCGCGTAATAAGTCAAACCCAATGATGGAAGATTTTATTGCAATGTGCAGATCGCAATCTATTAATCAACGCAGAAACCAGCGAAAGCAACTTTTGTACACTATTTCTGTAATGCGCAAATAATTGCATAAATCTGCTGGTTCTTCACCCAACTCTTTTAATCAGGTGATGTCCGAAGATAGAGTTCTTCTTTCGAACCACTTCTTGGACCAGTGTTGACGTTTTTTCGATGTTTACATTTTTACTTTTTTTTGTAACATTACACCAAGTAAACCGTGACTGGCGAAATTATCCTGCTCCCTAGAATCCAAGGTAAAACTGAAGGATTGAACTGTAAGTATGTGTGCTTCACAGTGTACAGTTTCAACTGAACAGTTCAAACTGTCAGTTGAAACTGAACGTTTGTGGCCGGCTTAAGAGACTCATAATAATAAAGTGTATCAATACGATCATGAACTTCAAAATTGCGTCATCCACATAAATATTCCCCAAACTATTTCATTTTCAACTTTCCCGAAAATTCATAACCGAAAATACTTTTCCCTGCGCTCAATTCCATCCGAAATTCTTCCACTATCCTAATTGGGCCGCGCAGCGAACATTCCCAGGTGTCGCCTCGGTTCCAATATCGGCGATGCCGCCGCAGAATACTATCACGCCACCTAGCGGTCGTTTGTCGTTAAAGGGGGTCGGGTATGCCGGAATATTGGATGCAATATTACTGGGCGGCCGTGCAAGATTCAATTGTTCGCATTCCGTCGCGACGGCGGCATTCCGGCGGCCGAGGAGCCGAAGAGACGAGCGAAGGGGCGTCGCGGGGGATGCAAGCCCGGAGGGGACGCCTGTGAATTAAACTGGAAAAATGCGGCCAAGAATTCCCATCGTCGCCATCGTGGATAACGATTTCCTTATCACGGACTTATTTCGTAGTCTTTGGAATTCCCACGATGCCGCGCTGGAGACCTTAAGGTGCATAACGTAGGGGGCTTTTTCGAGGTCGGAATAGGGGTTAGGTTCGGTTAGGGCGGGTATTTGGGGCGATAAAATTAGTGCGGGTACTTTGATAGGGGTGGAAAGGTAATTTCGTATTTGAATAGTGGTTATTTCAAGGATTTATTTAATATCCAATTTATTTAAAGCGTTGAGATAAGAATGATTCGGGGGGGCGCTACTTGCCCTCGTTTTTTCCCTCATTACTAGCCGTTGAGGTTGTTTCATAATAGCATCGTGAACCTGGAGGGTGTTACTCCTTGGATGATTACCAATAAGATCCCGTCATGTGCAATTCTCTGTAAATGGTCCGTTGTAAAAGCGTTGCTTCAAAAAGTAAAATGCGAATTATCTTCAATTTCCAGTAAGATATCAAGCTGTATATCTTCGATTAATTTCGTGTTGGGGCGGGGAGTTTTTGGAAGATTCTTCATAGTACCATGTTCTAGAAATGTATTTTCGATATTCTGCTGACTTGATTGGTTTTTTTGCCGATCAGGATACTTTGATCTTCATACCAAATCAACATTAAAACTTAAATACTTGTTTAAGCAGCAATGCCATTTTGTTAACCATAAACAAAATGAAGTGCGACAACTCAGTAATTATTAACAAAAATTCCGGCAAAGAACATTTATGCAACCAGAAAGCGAAAGTAATAATTCCAAAAAATGTCTAACCAAGCAAAATTTCAAAAACCAAATCAAAATTAATAGTAATCCAAATAAAAATTAAAAGCAAATCCGTATTAAATCTCAAAGGAGATAAAGATTAGCAGAGGAGAATTGATCTCAAATGAAATTATAAACAAACTTAAACAACACGTCAAAAAAGCTGTCAAAGCATTGCGTCAAGTTTTGTCCGTCGTGTCAATCCAAAATTCCTCGTAAGTTAGTTGACCATCTCTTGTAACGTTAAAATGTTTAGTATACCGCAATTTATCCGTATGACTTTTCGTCCAGATACCGCATATCTTTATAACGCTACCAAATCTAAAAGTAAATTGTATTCTACCGCAAGTGATTCAGTAACTAGACTGGATTTCGGCAAGCCGACATATGCTCTAATAACAGGTGCATCTAAAGGACTTGGAAAACTCATTTCTGTGCACCTAGCAAGAAGATTGGAATGCCCGTCAAAATTTGTGTTAATAGCCAGGCATGACAAAGGTTTAGAAGAAACGAAAGAAAAAATCCTGGAAGAAAATTGTGACCATACCGTAGATATTTATACAGTTGATTTAAGTGAAGCAAATCTAGATGACTACAAGTGCATTATAAAGAACAGTGTGGATAAAAGTTACGAAAATTCCGTTATTTTCCATAACGCTGGAAGCCTCGGTCGACTAGCAAAATCAACAGAGTTAACAAACCAAGAAGAATGGACTAAATTTTTTAACCTAACTCTGTTTTCCACGGCTTTACTGAACTTAGCTTTCCTGGAAAAACTCAAGGACAATTCTAAATGCCACGTCGTCAATATCTCTTCGTATGCCAGTAAAGAACCTTTGTTTGGTTATGGACTCTACTGTTCTGGGAAAGCAGCTCGCAACCTCTACTTTGGCTGCGTTTCTGTTGAAGAACCGAAAGTGAGTGTTCTAAATTATTCTACTGGTACGGTAAAAACTGATATTCTCCAAGCGGTCAACGAAGCCTCTGATGAAATCAAGAAATTCTTTAAAGAGAAGTCGTCGTTTGTCGATGGTGATTTGAGTATAGAGTGGATGATGAACGTTTTGGAACACGGAAATTACATATCAGGAGATTTTGTCGACTATCGACATAGAAGATGACCTATGTTTTTCTTGTATTGCAGTAAATAGTAAAGTAAGAAACCAGAGTTTTAATCAGTGATGTGGGCCGGGTAAATACCCGGTGGGTGGGATCTTATAAAATGGGTATTTACCCGGGTATTTACCCCTACTTGGGGTAAATACTTAAATTTTGGGTATTTATTATTTATCCTTAAAACACCATTTAACAAGTATTTAGATAAATTTCTCCACTCCACTGGATACAGTGATATTAATTAAAAGGCGTAAATATTTCCAATGTTTCTTTAATGGTACTTGTGGCCACAAGTACCATTAACGGAATACTATACTACTATACTATACTATACTCTTCAGCTCTGGAGGATTAGTCACCAAAAGATTTAAGACGCATTTTCAAAAAAAGAAATATCTCATGTGGCCAGGCACATGACTTTTTCATACTATATATAAAATTAATAGTTTAGCTGCATGAGATTCTATTTGATCGAGATCGGCCATGTCTGCATTAAAATAAAACTAGTAGAACTAGACAGATATGTCTATTAAAGCTGCGTTCGGATATTGTACTCCGTTGACACCGGGTATACCGTCCAAATGACACTTACGTGTTATTGGGTGTCAAAGTGTAATACAATATCCGAACGCAGCTTATATTGACAGAAGTTATTGTCTAAGAGTAAACCTCCAGTTCCTTTGGACACTTTTCAACACAAAGCTTTTCAGCTCTAAGTTTGGTTATGAAACTTCTAAATATGATGGTAAAGGTCCATAATGCAAAAAAATTGGTAAAGGAAAGGAGTTAATTAAAACCTCTTAATTTTAGATCATCAGCCAAAAGCTAGAAAAAACACAATACAATCAAAAGTATTCACGTAACAAATGTAACACAAAAAGCGAACAAAAATGAATTGAAAGGCAAAATCTTAATTAGTAAACATTAGTAATACTCACAGTCAAAATCAATTATAGGAAGCGCAAGACATCAGAATAAATTAACAAGTAAAACTAAACACACGACAATAAACATGTCAAACAGTACCCACGCAGCGGAGACAAGGACAGTACTGAGAACGAGTAAGTGTAGTACGATACGAAACATGATAAAAACTGAGCGAGTGCCAACCAACAAATAAAGTCGAAATTTAAAAATTAAAGCTGGCGATAAAAGTTTGAATAAACTACAAAATAAGAAAATGAAAAGAAAACAGAAGGTCAAATAGACTAAAATGAAAAATCAAAAACCAAAAGCAAAATGAAAATATGTAGGATAACGTGGGCAGAAAACTACTTAGAAAAACATAATTTAAAGGTAAGAGAAAAGTGGCTTGTAAAAAAATTCCACCTGATCATTTAAAAGGTTGTAATTTCTCTTTTTAAGATATTCAATATGATATTGTTCAAACAAATCAAGTTTGTAACCTTTATCACATTTTTGGAGTAGTTTAACGTTGTCAAAATTAATTTTGTGTCCGGTAATAAAATTGCTACTAAACAATTTTGACTAAGCAAATTTTATAAGAACAAGACATTATCACATAAGAACACATTATGAATGTCGGCTTCATATATTTATACAGTGTCCCCCCGATGGACCTAACTATACCTATAATGAACATAATTTTTAATTTCTTGAATTAATTTTATGCTCAAATATCAAACTTGAATGTTCTATTTCAAATTTTACATCTCGGACCAGTGAAAAGACATTACATAAAGGTGACCAAAAATTTAGAGACCACGATTATGATTGATCAGTTGACAGTAGTAACAGCGTATCCAAGCAATTTGTAGATAGAAGCTGATTCAAAGTATGTTGACTTTGAGCAAAGGGTTTAGTTAGTTCTTTGTTACGGCTTAGGATAGAAAGTACCCTGAGGTAGACATTTCTGACAATTGTGTTCGTGAATTGGTAAAAAAATTTCATGCAACAGGAGACGTGAAAAATATCAAGAAAAAAAATCGAAATGGCGAAGATGATGCAGGAGCTATGTTAGCTATGGATTCCGTGAACACTTGCCAAAAGAAAATCGTTGAGGAAGATCTCGAGACTTGAACATCAGTAAAAGCCACCTGCAAAGGATCTTTTCAAATCAAAAATTTCATCCTTATAAACCAGTACTGATACACACTTTAGTAGAAGGAGATAATGCTCGTCAATTAGAATTTTACCTATTAATGGGAGAACGAATTATGGTCGATAGATTTTTCTACAGAAAAATTATTTTCTCTGACGAAGCGACGTTTACCACAAATGGAGTTGTTAGTTCACAGAATTGCAGATATTGGTCTCAAGAAAATCCAAACTTCCGTATTATAACCAAATCTCAAAAATATAAAAAAGTGAATGTTTGGTGTGAAATTTATTACAAGAAGATAATTGGACTATGCTCTTTTGACGGTATTGTAAACCAAAACACTTATTTTGATATATTGGAAAATTTTTTGCTACCGACGGTTGTCCTGCTCATAGCGCATACCAAGTCAGGGATTGGTTGAACAGACATTTTCCAAATAAGTGGATTGGAGAATTCGGCCCTATAGGATGGCCACCACGTTCACCTGATTTAACGCCGGTTGATTTTTTTCTGTGGGTAATTTAAAACAGAAGATGTATGCGAATAATTTTGATGATAATGTAGACATTCTAAAATTAAAAATTAGGGAAGCAGTAGACGAAATAAATGAAGAAACAATTGATTTGGTAGATCGGGAGTTTAGAAGAAGATTGGAAAATGTGTAGCTGTAGAGAATGACTTTTTCTGTATACATAGAAGTAACTACAAAATTCCTCAATAATGAATCACTGTTTACTTATTTAATCTTTTTGCCGCTCCAGAAACAACTCACTCATTGAGAAGTAAACACGCAACACCGCCGATCAATCATGCAATTCTTAGCATCCCCCTGGAGAACGATCCTGATCCCGGCACACAACACACACGCTTATTTATTTAAGGGTGCGCATTCACACATTCCCGGTAAATAAAATATACACTAAAAGTATCTCTGATCTATTGTGATTTATGGGGACCAAAAGTTTTATCGTTACGTGATTCGATTTCGGTATTCCGGCCGGAGTTTTTGATCGCGTTCCTCTCTACTTATTTCTTTCTCGTTTTCCACCCCGACGCGGCCACCGCGAATCTGGAGGGGTGGCTGCAGGAGCCTGAGGGGTATTTATTATAATGTTTGATTTATTACACCTATAACAGTTGAGGCACGTTCCTGCAGGGAGCGGCCCCTCCCCCTCCCCGAAAGGTATAAATCATCTCTTTACTTGTCGACTTTACTACTTTATAATAGACATTGTTCTTGCTCGATCACGGACCTTTACTTAATAGAGACCGCTCTAGCATCGACCAGATGGTACTGCACATTTTTCATGGAGATATATCTGGAAACTCGATAGAGGCGTGCCTTTCGCTTTTGATTTAAATCGGGTTAAAGTTATTGTTTAACATTAATTTTGAAACCACTACAATATTTCTTTGGGTCAAGTATATATGTACTGCTGCAATATATTGTACCTTTGTTAGCTTGGTTTCTATAGATCGGACTACAATCAGCATCATGAGGAAATTTCTAAATCTTATTATTCTCTAAAAAAGACAAATTGATTAGTAGCGTTAGGCGGAAGGATTCTATCCGCAGCGAACCATCTAAGCCAGCGTTCTTCAACCTTTTACGCCTGCGGACCGGCAAAAGTAGCAGAAATATTTCGCGGACCGGCTGACGATTAAGGGGTAATACCACCTCTGGAGGTAGAAAAATGATACCTAAGTTTAAGCATGTACCTAGTACTAGTGTAAAAATCAATTTTATTCAAAAATCAAATATTCTGCTCGAAATTCTGTTAGACACAAGTCTTTTGCTTTATAATCATTTGCATTTCAAAAACGGTCGGATGTCTCAACCAATTCACACCTGATTGATTTAAAATTACTACATAGACAGATTTTATGTATTCTCTGATACAAAACCCAGTCCAGTACGTAGGATGTTAGCGAATAGTATTTTTTTGCAGTTTGGCATGTTATTGAACACAAATTGAACACTCTTTATTCGAGAATTTTGTAACCAAATAGCTGTAACCAAAAAGAAGTTTTGAAAATTTCGTAAAAAAGCTCGCTGGGCTGGTATATGTAGAAGATTGTCTCAATTTCAAGTCAATCGGTTATGAATTGGCTGAGATATCCTACTCAACGTATTTGATGATTTTAAAACGAGTTTTGAGGAGAAATGCCGGTCCTCAGCCATTTTGATTTTTGTTAATATTTTTTAAGAAGGTACGTGATTTTAAAGACTTGTGTAAATTACGTAACTTCTGAATAAAATTCATTTTTACACTTGTACATGCTTAAACTTCTTTCGACCTAAAAAGTGGACACTTATACACACACTATAACTTGTATTTCAATGTCGGTGGCGATGTCATTAATTCTTCTCTGAGTTGTGGTATCCGATAGTGGTACAGCCTCTAATTTTGTACCAGCTGAATTTCCATCTCATTATGTAATCTTTCAAAAAAGTCCAGTGGTTTATTAGTAAAATGTTTATGCTTTGAATGCAAATGACGACCTAGGTTTAAAGGCTTCATAGCTTCATTTGAAAGATTTCTGAACATACTACACATAAAGGCAGTGGCGATAGTTCGCTGCTAGGGTACAATAAAACCGAACTTTATATACTCCTTATCATATTGGCTAATAAAGTAACCATTTCTCTTTTTTGTTTGTATTGTATATTCAGAAGTATGGACTCATGCCTTTTTCTGTGGTCCTTCTACACTTGGCTTAATTTCGATACCATCAGTACTTTTCTCCTGAATATTGTCCTTGCTTCTACCAAAGAAACTTAGAAGGTTTTGCTGTATGACTTTTTTTACTTCCATTTTACTGCCACCACCAAACTAATAATCGTACAATATTGTAGTTCAGGATAAAAGAAGATGATGTTTATCTAGAATATACTTTCTGTGCATGTTTGTCACGCATTTCCATTGACTGGTGTTAGTGCCATCTAGTTGTAGCTATAGCAAGTATTATGAAGTATAGATAAATAATACAATAATATATGTAAATACAATAGAAACCACATACATATCTTCTGTCAACAGTTAAGCAACACAATTTGCGACGCATACTATATTTATAAAGAAATACCTACAAATGTATGTCCTTGCCGTTAATGACTCGTAGGTGCACAGAAGAGAGTCAGCTCCGTCGGCGCCGGGCGCTGACCCGCCTTGATACGGGCGAAATCTCTCGCGAACCGGTAAAATATTTCTGCGGACCGGCACCGGTCCGCGGAACGGCGGTTGGGAACCGCTGATCTAAGCGGTTGGAAGCTCACCGTACATTGTCGGATCAGTATCGCACTGTAATATTTCTCCAATGAACGCCCGCTAACGTAGCAGGATAGTGTGGCGTAAAGTATAAACAAACAGCGCTTCTGAATGCGGGTTTTGCCTAATGGCGGGAATTCCTCGGATATCGGTGCCGTAATATGACGGACGTAATATGACGGACGTAATATGACGGACGTAATATGACGGACGTAATATGACGGACGTAATATGACGGACGTAATATGACGGACGTAATATGACGGACGTAATGTTACCAACGTAACAACCGTTCAAAATAATACGGTAACGCTTTTTAATAGACCAAGCAATAGAGATTTTTGCGTGACAAAAATAGTACCAGGAAGCCGACGACGGTCCCAGGTCACGTAGAACAGTCCGTAGATGTATTGTGATGTGATTTCGACTCAAAAAATTAACAAAAAAACCTCAAAAAATTCAAATCGCAATTGTGTAAAAACTAATCATCTGGCAACGCCTGGGTTGTGCACACTCAAAGCACCCATCATTCGCTATTTTTTCGCGAGAAGCCTGCGCAACAACATTGATAATAGCGGAGTTATGAATTTAACCAAAAAACGCAGATTTAGTTTATAACAAATTAAGTAATGATATTTGCGAGTCGAAAACACATCACAATACATCTACGGACTGTTCCACGTGACCTGGGACCGTCGGCTTCCTGATACTATTTTTGCCACGAGCTCAGTCATTTTCTGCTCTATTGCCTGGTCCATAAACACATACCTGCCGTTGAAAACAATACGGGACACCGTATTGTTTTGGCGTAACGTTACCAACGAAGCGTATTGGTAACATTACGCCCGTCATATTACGTCCGTCATATTACGCTTCCGCTATCCGAAGAACCCCCGCCTTAACGCTATAAATTTTTATTTATCGAGAAAAGGAAATTATTCATTTAGATCAGTTTTTTGTGCCAAAGTTGATATATTGAGTAGAGAATGGTCGAAAAAGAAAGAAATTGACAATTATTATTGACAATATCAATATCAATATCAATTATTGTTGTTATTAATAGAGACGATAAAACAAAAGATAAAATATTCAAATTTGATATCATTTAATTGTGAAACCTAAACAAAATAATGATTTTTTTCGAGAAATTACAATTTTGGTCCATTATAGGTACAACTTGGTCCATCTAGAAACAACTATTTACGTAATCCACGTTCTTAAGTTATATTATAGTATACAACGATTAAAAGAGAAATAATAGACAGTAGAAGCGATTTAAAACCAAGAATCAGAAAATGAACAGTCTGAATTAAATACAATAAAAAAGTTAGGGCGATTATAAGAATTTCTGCTGGAATTTTCTATGTAGTGAATTGTTTCGATAATTCAGTGAATTCATATGGTTTTTACCTTTTTTTTATTAGACTCTGGCTTGTGTTCATAGGGACAGTCTCGGTAAACACTTTCAAATTGGTTTTATGTATTTTTACTTAAAACATACTTCGTTGATATTGTAAATTCCAGCTGATATTGTTACATTTCTTTGGTTTTTAGTAATTTACTATACAATTTGCTCACAACTAGCCAAATAAGACGCTAGATGTACCTACGTTTTCCAGTACCCCACAGCAATAAAACTGCAAACTGCACTGTATTTATTTCAACCTCCGCCATTTCAAATAAAATACATTTCATCGATACACAACCATCCCAATCCCTCTTTCGACGACTCGGCAAATTTTTCCTTCCGATCCCATCAGCTGATTGCACAGTGCACACCTCTAGAACTGTCGATGACTACACCTTCCGGGAAAATCGGGACCCAGGAGTGATCGTATTTCCTTAAAAATCGCTTTGTCTCAATATTGGCACGATCGGAAAAGTCACGTCCACCGTTCTGACGACATCCAGCCGCTACCAGAATATGGAACTTCTCCAACTTAGCATCCGAGCAGCAGAGGCAGCAGCCGAGATAGGCTAAATGTAAAAGTATCACGTCGTAGGATCGCGCACCGGGTCCGAGCGAAATAAGGGGCATCAATCGTAAAACTGCATCGTTCGGTGCGACCCCAACCCCCTTTCGTCCGTATTCGTCCTGTTAAAACTTCTTCTTCTTCGGCCGTAGTAGTCCTTTTTGTCCCTTCGAGCCCCTTTATACCTTTATTGGAAACGCCGGAATAACGCGACATTCGTCGCGATAAACTTTGGATTAGTTTGATCAAATCGAAGTGAATAAAATGGGGTGGATTTTGCTATTCGACGTTTGCGATGGATCGCTTCGAAGGGTCTCTTATAGAATTTATGAACATTGTCTGGATATTCAAAATCGAGGGTGCGATTGGAGTGATGTTAACTACGAAAATCCCGAGGAAATTCTTAATTTTTCACGTTACTTCCTTCTTTTAAATTTTACTGAGTGACGTAGTCTGTTATGGTGAAATGAACATAGCTGACTTTAGATTTTATTAATTTTTAGTGTCCTGAGTTCTCACTGAAAGAAACGGGTGGGGTTAGTAGGTCATAGCAAATCTACATCCATAAAATTTGATTTGTCGTCATTTAAAAATAAAGAATCACATATTTTATTTTAATAGGAGGCGAACTAAGGATTAATGTGCCTGGGGAGCCAAAAGTTGCCTAATCACGTCAATAAGAAACGCTTGAAATATTAATTTGATCAGAAAATATCTGTTGCCCCAAGAACGTGCTCAGTTTTCAATTTTGAGAAAAAACTGGTCGAAAACAATAATTGCCGAATTATCATCAATGATAAATTCTAAAAAAAATTGAACGATACATCAATATTTTTTGCTCAGTAACCGTGATGAACGATTTAAGTCCACAATTGCTTTCTGATAGATGTCAGATTTGCTTCACTATTACAGTTATATCAAGTGAGAACGATGAACGTAAATGTGTTTATAATGAACCAAAATTTCCATGTCTTCAGAAAAAAACAATTCTTTATAATGACTTTTGAATGTCCTAAATACGCACACATCCAGTCAGGTTGGACACGAAATTGAATTTTTTTGTAGAATTATTTAGGTGTTCCGGTAATTTTGACTATTGTTGGTTAATAGCTTATAATTAAAAAAATCTGATGTGGCCAGGCACATGACTTTATCATACTATATATAAAATTAATAGTTTAGCTGCATGAGATTCTATTTGATCGAGATCGGCTATGTCTGCATTAAAATAAAACTAGTAGAACTAGACAGATATCTCGATTAAAGGTGCGTTCGGATATTGTACTCCGTTGACACCGGGTACACCGTCCAAATGACACTTACGTGTTATTGGGTGTAAAAAGTGTAACGGTGTTCAATATCCGAACGCAGCCTATATTGACAGTAGTATTTTCAAAACATTAGCGTTTGACACTAGCTACTCTCATTAGAATAAAAAAATCTGACATATCCTGGCTACTGGTTTTAATGCAGTACGACCGATCTCGATGAAATAGAATTTGCTCATGCAGCTAAACTATAAATTCTACCAAAAAATTTCATATACATAAATTATAGAAAACTTCCTCTCCTTTAATTTATTATTTAACTGTTTTGGCGACATTACACAAATAGCGGCTCATTTGCAAAATCTTCGAAAAATGCTAAGAGTAAACCACCAGTTCCTTTGGACCCTTTTCAACAGAAAGCTTTTCAGCTCTAAGTTTGGTTATGAAACTTCTAAATATGAAGTTTCGTCCCGATACCTTTAGTAGTTTCTCCGGAATCGTCGCCACAAAAACGGGTACACACACACACATACACGTACACAGACATTTTTTGTACCTTGGTCAAAAATGTTCAGGGGGCACAAAAAGACATTTCCGCTAAAATCTCAAATTTTTTTTGGCACGATTACAATAATTTACATACTGCGTATGATAAAGTAAAAATAATGCATTTTATAAAAAATGATTGGTATAAAAAAATCTTAAAATTAATTTTAGAAGAAAAAACCGTAATAATATATAGGGTGTTCTATTTCAAAAAAGGAAAGGTTACCAAATTTCTATAATAAAATGAGCACCCTATATATTGAAAACATATTTAAACAATAGCTTGTTTAAAGCCAAAAAAACTTGTTTGAACAATTTTTTGAAATTTCTTACCGTTTGAGAATTATTTAGGTGTTCCTTTTTAAGGTAATTTTGGTTAACTCCCTGTATATGACAACTGTATTTGATAATGTACTGCTGCTAATGATTATTGAATCAACATTTTAACAATAACCTGTGTATAAAAAATAAAATCATCAATTTGGTTTGCCAGATGCATTTACTAATTGTTTAAAAGCAAAATCCATCTGGTTGAAATACCTCAATTTTTCATCGGATGGTATATAAAACTATAAAGTCTGGATTCCATGCAACTTTTTATTCAATTTGGATTCGTGCAGTATTCGAATTTTGACATGTAGGCTCGTCATCAGTTGCCTGCTGTACATGGAAAAATATACACAAGTTACATCCATTCTACAATAACCATTCCATTATACATACCGTCGATTTTCAATGCAACATTACTTGTGTTTATTTTTCCATTTACAGCACGCAACTGATGACGAGCCTACGTGCTCGAAATTCGAATATTGCACGAATCCCAATAAAATAAAAAGTTTCATCGAATCCGGTGTTTGTATTATTAGTATTATATATCAAAAATCCATTCTTTACCTTTAAGGCTGGTGCATTGCAGTTAAGGTTCTGTGAATAAATAAATACCTGAGAACAAACCTCAGAAATGTTACGTGCGCAGTATTCTACTTTTTCTAATTCCGTTTAAAAAATCATTTTGGTAGCTTGTAATGTCGCATTAAAAAAATATTTTGAACAAATAGTCTTTTAGTAGTTTTATTCTAAATCTTGATTCCAATATTGCAGATGTGTATTATTTTTAATTTCTGATGTTTCATGATTCGTCCTGAAGTGGACCGATATTTGAGATTTGTTATACAACATTCCAATTTTATATTTTAGCATAAAATTATACGTACTATTCCCTAGACACTTTCAATTTACATGGAGCATTTTAAAAGGACGTTAAAATACTTGAAAGTTGGAAAGTATGTATCTATAGTCAAGTGAAGTAAGTATTGTACACACATTAGAGTACCTAATGTTTCGTCTTAAATCTAATCCTCTTAACTGAATGTGAAAATTAAAATAAAATTAAAATAAAAATTGTTTAACAGTGACAACTTTTAGAGAACCATAAACACGGGTCTTACCATAGGTAGTCCAAAATTCCAGTTAAGGAGTTAAGTAGAACTCATCATTTCCAAAATCTACGCTGGAAAATCCACGGGAGCAGCAATCGGCCTATAAAATATAATCGACGAATATATTTTCAAAATTAGAGCTTAGTATATGAATATTCGATTCTATAACTGAGTTGTTTGTCTACTGTGGTAGCCTTTAGAGTAGGTATATTGACTTTAAACTTCAAAACTCAATTCCGACAATTGGCTTGGTCAAATCCTTTGTAAAAATTACTCTCTGCGTAGGGTTTCAAAAGATAAAGAATATATCAGAATGAAATTAAAAGCGAGAAAAGAAAAGGTATATAAAGTTCGAGAATGGTCCTGGCCTCATCTTTCCTCGTTCAAGTCAAGTGCGGATACAGATATTGCTCATTACTCTCGGCGAGGATTTTTAATTAAAAGAGGTGTTTTTCTTTTACTCCAGTGCCTACCAGCGAGATGAAAGCCTTAAGTACGTCGAATGTGCTGACGATTGTACGCCAGCGTTTCAAAAGAGTTTTTCATCATCGCCTTCTTTTCTCATCTCGCAGCATAGCAACGTCTCCCTATTTACCCATGAATTTATTTTTCATTCCTCACTGTACTCGAAACACCCAAAACTAGAACGAGAAACCCAATTTGAGCATCATAAATAATACGAAGAGTCGTGCTTAAATCTCCTTTTAATACACTGCTGAAAAGAATTAAGTTACCTTTTTTTGATGGTTTGAGCCCATTGTGCAAAGTAAATGGATAATGTAGAAAAATAGCTTCTTATATTTTTGCAATTGTTTATTAAATATACTATGTGGACATGTTTCGACAGTTCAAACTGTCATCTTCAGCACATAATCTACAAAAAGGGTATAATAAAAAATTACTTGAAAAACCAACTGGTGGAAGCAAACCCACAGTCAAATCCGAAATATCCGCACAAGCACAAACGGAACAAGCATCGGGAAAGTCACTGCAAAGATATGCAGTAATTGGAGGCAAAGCCAAACGGAGACAAACGGAAACGTGTCTAAATTAGCGGAAATAAAAAATATTTTGTTCAGGTTAAGGAATATAAATAATCGTTATTGAACTTACATGGATAGTTTAAAATGTCTTTGCAGACAATGTTCATCAGTAAAAAGGACCAGTCAAAAGTTAAAACATCAAGCAATTGTGTGCGTGGATATGAAAAGGGACCAGTTCACCGAAATTGAGTTATGAGTGTTTTTAGATAGAATAAGTTATGGCAAAGGTACTCCAACATTTTAAGCCGATTACCATAAAGAGAAAATGTAAAAAAAAATATTTAAGTTGCTGGTGCAAAAATTAAACTTTTGCGCTATGACGCTTCAAACTTTTGCAAAGTTTAAAAGTTAATAACTTCCCGCATATTTGGAAGTTACGCTGACTCCAACATTTTTTTAACAATTTCGATATTAGTTTCAAGATTTTTAGTAGAATTTATTATTTCATTATTCCGTTTGGGTTTTATAGGTCTTTTAATCTATAGCGCCATTGGCCTGGGCCTACAATATGTATAATGTAAGCTAGGTATCTTCATCTCTCGAGTCTTAAGAAGACTTAAGCATTCTCGTAAGGGGTTTATGGGGTCCTCTGATTCCAAATCTTATTTATTTTTAGATTTTTAGAATTCAAAATGGCGGATCTAATATGGCGACCAAACATGTAATTAAGTGTCGGATTTATACAAAAATTAAATTTTGTGATATATGAAGGTTACGGATGCCTAATCTGTTGTCAGATGTATAAAATTCAAAATGGCGGATCCAATATGGCGACCAAACATGTAATTAACTGTTGGATTCAGAAGAAAACAAATATCTGATGTTAGATGTTTATAATTCAAAATGGCACCGGGTGCAATCTGGCAACCATAATAAATTAACGTGAATTTGCAACTTTTTTCATCCTATTTCCTGTTATATAATTATGCAGCTTAAAAATCCAAATTTACGAGTTCAAATAAATCAGATAGTATCAAATTATTTTAAACTTTTAATGATAAGAAATAAACATAAATAAACAAAATTACAATTTTTTAAAATTTTCTTCAAATTTTCTATTTTTTTATTAATTTTATTTTTTTCGAGCATTGTCGCCGGAAATCTGTCCACATACAAAATTTCAACACGATTGGACATATTTTCCAAATTTTGAAATTTTTTCAAATTTTGGAAAAGTTTCCATATTTTTTTATTGCTTCTTGTATTGTCACCGGAAATCTGTCCACATGCAAAATTTTAACTTGATTGGACACTGGGAAGTAGAAATAATATCGATTACAAGATTTGTACATAACAAACAGACAAACAAACAAACAAAAAGTGAAGTTAATATAAGCGTAGTAATTGTCTCGGAATATTATATAACTTTGTAATTAAATTTTATACAAACAAGTTTATAAACTGCTATCATACGGACATTTGTTTCTGCTAATGTCTGCGGCAACACCGTAATGCGCTAGAGTGTAGCGTGATGTCGACAACTGGTCCCTTTTTCGTTCGCAGTAAAACGCATTTTTTCATGCTTTTCCAACCGCAGACGGGTTTCAGACGAACACATCTGATAAAAAAACACAATAATGAGAGTAATTAGCCAATAAAACAAATATGTGTATTTTGAACCAGTTTAACTTTATTTGCGATTATCTGCGTAACTAGAATCGGACAACTGGTCCCTTTTCACATCCACGCACACAATTATTTCCAAAATCCAAACTTCAAATTCGGAAAATGTCGAATCAGTATACATCATTCATATAGGCGGTTCGAACGAGACAGAGCGACTATGAATGGCCGGAAGGTCATTCAACACGTCAAGACGATATAAAAAAGCAGCAGAGCGATACGAATACCCGCAAAATGCTTAAAATAAATCTGAAAATATATATATCGGAAAACAAGATAGTGCATATCGCATAACTCTAAAAATCATTTAATCGAAATACAAAGAACAAGAAAATTTAAACGTTGAAATTACACAATTATCAAAAAAAATCGTTTGAAGATATTGTCAAGAATGGAACAAAAATATAATAATGCAAGTTTCAAGAGTAGGTAAATTTTTTTGGTTGTTGGCGAGACGAACATGGGAGCTACTGTAGATAAGTGAAAAGGGGTTTGTAAATAAAGTTAGTTTGGTCGTTGAGTAAAATGCAATTTGGCATTTGTTTGTCGCTCGCTCTCAAGTTGTTCCAACAAATCTAATCTCTCTAATCACATTAGTGTAATCAATATTATGACCTGTGTCCAATCTGTGTCTATAAAGATTTGATGTAGATTGAGTTTTGTGTTCTCGGATTCGTCTCGCCAAATATCTCCCTGTTTGTCCTACATAAATAGCGTTGCATTGGACTGAATACACACCACTCTCTCCGTCCTCCGATAAAGAAATCCGACGCTGCTTAGAAAGTAAATTATAAATTTGAGTGGTTGTTTTAAAAACAGGTACAATATTAAAGGATTTCAAACTTTTAACTAATTTCGGGTTGGCAGTATTATATTTAGAAGACCTGTAGAAAGGATTAGCAGTGCCCGAAGGTTCGCGGGTAAAAAGTGGGTCAAGTTTGGTGTTGATCTCATGTACAACCTTATTGATTAATTTTTTTTTTGGGAAACCGTTTTGGAAAGCAAGATTGTTGATGAACTCACTGACCCTATCACCATGTGAAAGAAGATATGTCAAGATCCGGCGAAAATAATATTTAACAGCGGCAAATCGATGTGATACGGAATGGAATGAATCATAAGGGATAATGGTGGTCACCGAGGTGGGCTTTCTATAAATATTAAATGTGAATTTGTCGTCATGTCGAGAAACGGACAAATCGAGAAAATTAAGCTGTTTTTCAGTTTCAATTCCGATAGTAAACTTAAGCTTGGGATGTAAGTTGTTAATATAATTCAACATGTTATTGAGGTTGTCACGATCGCCTTCCCAAATCCAAAAGATATCATCTACGTACCGTGTTTTTTTTTGAAACGCCTAAATTTGTTTCAGGTACTTAATTAATTTATCTATGTTGTAATTAATAAACAACATCAACGTTAATAATAAATTCTCCAAATGGAGCACAAGTTCATTTCTACTGGATTACAAGGTTGTTGTTTGGAAGATAGAATTTTATTGGTCTATAAATTAGGCGAATAAAGTACTCGGCCTAATTTAAAACCGCCAGATAAGCTGGCGATCTTGGCTAATGTGTTTTGTTTGCGCCTAAAGGGAATATATTTCAGGCTAATAGCGGTTTCAAAGGAAGTAAATGGCCGGTCGTTTAGGGGGTGTCATAATGAACTGATAAGAATGATTGAGTATTATTTCGGAGCACTCGGATAACTCTTTCTTTAACGACCCATATTTTAAACGGTGAAACCGGGCGGCGATTGTTCTGCCAAATATACAGACATTTTGAGTTTATTTTGTTTACCGAATTTTTGCTGTAATTTATTACATATTTATTTACTATTTAGCCTACTAATAACCCCGTATTATAAACGTTGAATAAAAGAATAAACCAGCGAAGTATATTTTTCGTTATAGTATTTGGTTATTCTGAAAAACAAAATTTTAAATACTAAATTTGGTCTAAATTTTATATTTTATAACTTAATGTAATATGTTGTAAATGAATAGCTACTGTGCACTTACGTTGAGGGCTTTCCAAAACGCATCATTGATTAAAATCGTTAAAAAAAATTATGGAATACTTGTACCTATTTATTGACTGATATTTATTGAAGTTTTCCATAAAAAAGCCCACAACGTAAAATACTAAAAGAGCAAAATAGTTTAGATGGAAAGGTCTAATTTTCAGGAACTTTCAGGACATATGTATATCATTCTCATTTCCATCCTAACTACTTTGGTGGCAATAGCACATGAAGCAAAATTACAATATTCTACCATTTAAACAGACAAACATAATTGAAAGCTATAGTTTTCAGGATTAATTAGTCAATTCATCTGTGATCCAGGCGTTAATGATAATTATTTCTATCCGAATTAGTTTATTCGCAATCGCACATAAAGCAAAATCACAACATTATACTATTCCCAAACAATACAAACTCCATCTGTCACAAATTCTCCTGAACAAAATCGTTTAGGTGGAAAGCTGTAATTTTCAGGATAAATTACTCAATTTATCTGTAAGCCAGGCGTATTTGATAATTATTTATATCCCATCTACTTTGGTTGCAATCACATATATGTAGCAAAATCACCACATTCTACCACATAAAAAAATATCAACTCTACCTTTTAAAAATTCTCCTGAACAAAATAGTTTACTAGACCAGGCAATAGAGAGAGATTTTTTCGTGACAAAAATAGTATCAGCAAGCCGACGGTCCCAGGTCACGTGGAACAGTATGTAGATGAATTGTGATGTGTTTTCGAATTGCGATGTGATTCGCAAATATCATTACTTAATTTGTTATAAACAAAAAACCACAAAAAATCGTGCTTTTTTTCGTTTTTCGCTTGTAAAACCTGAACCGATGGAGCAATCTTGATACTTTCAACAGGCAAATTGTAGAGAAAAACCGGAAAAATCTGCGTGTTTTTCAAGAATTCATATCTCCGCCATGTCTTGTTGCCCAGGCTTTTCGAGAGAAAGTAGCGATTGATGGGTACTTTGAGTGTGGATAACACAGGCGTTGTCCGATGATTAGTTTTTACACAATTGCAATTTGAATTTTTTTTATGCAATATTGTTCGGCGACCCTGGATGCGTCAGCGGTGGTCCGATTTTAATTTTTGTATTTCGAAGGTAGAAGTATTGTGCTACAAAACGTCTATTCTGATTTTGCGTTAAAATGTTGCGAAATAGGCGAAAAATGCTTGCAACCATGACCGAAAACTGCCGTACGCTCCAAAGCGATCGAGTAGTATTTGCAGTAGTATTTGTAGTATTTGCGAGTCGAAAACACATCACAATTCATCTACGGACTGTTCCACGTGACCTGGGACCGTCGGCTTGCTGACTATTTTTCACACGAAAAAATCTCTATTGCCTGGGCTATACATGGATGGCTGTAATTCTCTAGATTAATACCCAATTTGTCTGTGACAATTTATCTGTAACACAGGCGTATATAATAATAATTTCTATCAGAACTACTTTGGTCGCAATCGCACATCAAGCAAAATTATAACATTCTGTATCTAAAAACGATACAAACTATTTTTGTTTAAAATACTCCTGAATAAAATCGTTTAGATGGTTAAATTACCCAATTTATCTGTGACTTAGTACCTCTGCAATAACTACTGTAGAGTCAGTACGTTGTGGGCTCTCCGAAAACGTATCATTTATTCAAATCAGTTAAAAACCAAAATTATGGAAACCTTATGATTTATTGTGATTTTTATTGAAATTTTCCATAAACATTTTTTTCAACCAATTTTAATAAATAAGTACGTAGGATTTCACGGCCAGAACCAGAAAATAAATTGCTTCCGGGTTATGCCGTGTCTCAATATTCGTAAATGCTGACGTTTCGCGGACCATGTTGCTTGCTTCTTCAGAGCTAACAGAATACTCAGTATTCAGTGACTGAACTGAACTAACTGAATACTCATTATTCAGTTAGCTCTAAACCAACTGAATACTCAGTATTCAGTTAGCTCTAAAGAAGCGAGCAACATGGTTCGCGAAACGTCAGCATTTACGAATTTTGACACACGGCATAACCGGGAAGCAATTTATTTTCTCTTTTAACAAATAATACGTTTTTTGGAAAGCACACATAATTACTACGTAAATTTAAATTAAAAAAAAAAGTCATTGTTTGCCAAGGAGTTACAGGACGATCGCGAATTGTAAAGCACGTATCCTAAAAAGTGTAGTTTCAGCAATTTTTTTATTATAATTGACATATAGAAAATAAACTGCTTCCGGGTTATGCTGTGTGTCAAGATTTGTTAATGCTGACGTTTCGCGAGCCATGTTGCTCGCTTCTTCAAAGCTAATTGAATACTGAAGACCTACCAAGAAAGTCTCCCTTATATACCTGAATTTACACCTCACTGCGCACATCTGGCGCTACCGCTCCATGTGTTTTTCCACCTGACCGCGTTAGGATCGATTTCCAGACCCTACTAGTGTCAGTACCGTCCTCGCGATTGATGTTGTCAGGGTCTGGAAGTCGATCTTAACGCGGTCAGGTGGAAAAACACATGGAGCGGTAGCGCCAGATGTGCGCAGTGAGGTGTAAATTCAGGTATATAAGGGAGACTTTCTTGGTAGGTCTTCAGTATTCAAGAAGCGAGCAACATGGCTCGCGAAACGTCAGCATTAACAAATCTTGACACACGGCATAACCCGGAAGCAGTTTATTTTCTAAATGATTCTGGCCGTGAAAGCCTACGTACTTACATAATTGACATAATATTCGCCTCCCAAGTATTTGTTAAATACACAAAGCTTTAGTAATTTTATTTCTGTAATTAGTTTGAAACTTGTTACGCGTTGCTATGTGGTTTTATTAATCTACCTATAACGAGAGAACGGGAGGGCAAAATTCGGTTCATTCCAATTTACCGAAATTTATTCGGCGTTGTATTGGAATGCGGGGTTCGTTAGATTGAAAGTATAGGGAAAATAGGTCAGCCTGCTTTGTCCAACCCTCCGGGGTAATGCAATTTACGGAGGTGGAATATATATGAGATAGAATTCTAAATATTCAGAACGATATGCAAGATTTATGTCGACGATTATCCTGCAGACTTGGTGGCTATATATTTCCGTCTATGGCAATTCACGCTGGAATAGTGTAAGACGAAATATGCGCGCTTATACCACGTTAAATATATTGTTCTAGTTTTTCCCCATTGTTCCAAACGTCAGCACTGAAGCTTTCAACAAATATAAAGTCTGTGATATACAGTCTGAACAAAGTTGGTAATAAAATATGATATATAAAATCTTAGGAACACAACATGCATTGAGAATAGTTTCCTTCCTTAGATCATCTTGTTCGTTGTATAATAGAAGTTTTTTTCTTGTTTTCTATTGAATGTAATGAATACAGGGCTTTTCAGAAATAATGGCTAACCTTGAAGCAACATCTCCGCCAATGACAGAGAAGCAATTTTTGTCAAATAACGCATCGTCCGTCTATTTCAACGTTTTAAGACTTAAGTACTAACCAAATTGTAAAATAATTCGTCTAAGGCCTGCCCTGGTGAATAGACGATCGCGCATGACGGAAAGACGATTGCGAAGTTTCGGACAAACATTTATCATTTAAAAAATTAGTATGATTAGTACATCCGGATCGTAGTATTATTATTAGAGGTATGCCCATACTCATGTGGAGTGGGGATGAAAATCTGCGAAAATCTTCGTTACGTTAATATCCGCTGGGCGGCGCTGCATGGTTGTAGAATAATAACGTAAACATAACTAGTACCAAACCAATTTTTGTTTATTTATGCCTTATTTTTGCGTACATAATGCAAATGCTTGAAAGTTTTCTTTTTATACAAGTACATTTGTCTGTTATATTCTATAAATTGTTAGTGGCATAACCCCTAATAACGTAAACATAACTAGCACCAAAACAATTTTTGTTTATTTATGCTTATTTCTGCGTACATAATGCAAATGCTTGAAACTTTTCTTTTTATACAAGTACATTTGTCTGTTATATAACCCCTAAGTTTGACATATGCAATGTTGGTTGTCTATATATCACCTGCGCAGTAGCGGTCGTAAATTCGTCCAAAAATTGATCATACCTTTAATGTTCAGACCACGATCCGGATGACCAAGCTGTTATTTTTTAAACAACCTGTATAATGTGGAGCAAAAACAAATAATTCAATTCTGCAAAAATTAATTCTACACGTAAGTCTATGGAATTTTTGTCTCCCGCTAAAATTAGGGGGATAATAAACAATTTTCAACGTTTAATTTTAATATCTACATTGTTTAATTTAATTATTTATAAAAACGTAAGATGAAAATAAAAAGGTACTAGGAAGAAATTTAAATTTTGCCATTTGAAAACTTACTGTAATATTGATTTCATGTACTATGCAGTATCCTGTTAAAGAATGGGTTGTCCCATTTTTAATCAGGTTTAATATCTACCGAAAATAGCCTACATTCATAAACTTGCAAAGATTAAGGTTTACTTTAAAATCATTTTAACAACTTTTGGTGATTGATTGTCGCTTTATATTTCCTTAAAAATGCCAAAATATCGTTTAGTTTTTGGAATTTTGACTTAATTATTGTCGAAATCATATCTTTTGAGCCCAAAAAACTCATCCTCAATTTCTTAATTTACGAAATTACTTACTCATAGCTGTCTCCACAAGAATAACCAACTTATTAATGGACCAAATTTGATGATGTTAGAAAAATGTAATAAACGGCGTGTTTTTTTTTCTGGAAAAAGTACCTTTTTTGAACCGATTTTTATAAAACTATAGTGACAGGCATAGTATATAGTTTTTGGAATGTGTCCATATCGACAAAGGTTTATATAATAAAATAAAATACGGAACAAGAACCCCTTTTCCTTTGTAATAAGTTTTAATTGCTTAGGTACCGGTTTCGTTTTTTATAAAAACATCTTCAGCCTAAATCTACAAAAAGAATAGTGGTGGTAATGTAATAAATAAATAATTTAACAGAATACGTAGAGTCAGATAATTAGAAACAATAAGAAAGCAATAGAAAGCAATAAAGAGCACGTGTGCGATGTGCGAAACACGGAGGACATTTGACATACGGCTGGAAGTTAGCAAGAGGGATGGCTGAAAATTGGTATAAGGTAGGCTTAAGGTAACTTAAGATACAAAAATTTCAAAATTATTGTAAAGTGAACATGAATAAAGGCTTTTGTTGAAAGTCTAATTGATCATTTAGGTAGTTGATATTGGGGTTTCTTCTATGCTTTTAAATTTCAAGTTGTTCTAATATATCTAATTTGTAGTTTTTATTACATTTGTGAAGCAATGTAGGTTCATTGTATTTTATACAATGACCTGTTGAAATTTTATGCTGATAAATGTTAGAAGAAGTTTTATATTTATGTTCTGCCATCCATTTTGCTAACCTCCTTCCGGTTTGACCAACATAAACAGCATCACAATTAGAGCATTCGACTGAGTAGACTCCAGACTCATCCATAACTGATTTACGGGTTTTGAAATTTGAATGTAAGTTGTAAATGGTATTACTGCTTTTAAAAGCAAGATAAATGTTGAATTTCGGTAAGATTTTGTTAAGTTTCAGATTGACATTATTGTAGGTGAGCGGTTTGTATATTTTCGCAGGTATTTTTTCAGATATGTAAAAGATATAGTATATAGTACCTACTACTTTATTGTAAATACCTAAACAATTTCATTGTGTTTTGTTAAAGTTTATTTTGCACAAATTCTGACAACGAACATTTTTTTATTGTCAATTTCTCAACATCTGAGACACTTCTGAATAGTATATTTTGTTAAATAATTTCCCAATGACTTCTTAGGTAACCCCATAAAAAAAAAACATTACCGGGATGAAAATATGTTTATTCTTTAACCAAATAAATAAATATTATTCTTTCACTAACTGTTACAAATATGGTCATTTTCAATTGTAGCTACCTTTTACGTTCACATCATTGTAAAGTCTTATATTTTCAACAAAAAAAATAGATATTTTAGTCATCTTTTTATAAAACCAATATTTTATGAGTGAATTAATAAACGTAAAAACCTATGGCATGCACTCCGCAGATCGTTTTTGCAATAACCTTGTATAATTATTAATGTTTTATTTTTACAAAATAAAATCGCTCTCTATTTCACTAACATTGAACTATACTTTTATGCACACTACATTGTATAACTAACGAAAATTTTTCATTGAATAATAAAATAGTAAATAATAAAATAAATTTTATTGATAATAAAGTTTTTATGTCAATTACCTTTTTAGTTATTTCCTGATCGTCCTGCATTTTTATTACATACATTTATATCATGAGCGGATTATAAAGCGGTAATTTTAAATGCCAAAATTTACACATTTGTTGAGAATTGCAAATTTTATGTGGGGTATTTGTGGGGTTTGAATATTTGGTATCGAGGATAGTTTTTTAGATGCAGTCTGTGATTAATTCACGTAAATTGCTCCCTTAAAGAAAGAAATCTGGGAACACGGGAAATCTTGCTGGCCATAGCAAATCATAAAATTTAATTCGCGCTCTTGAATGGTATGTATATACAAGTGCGTTACCACGAGCACCACTAGAAATACATCGAGGTAGCAGTTTCTGTATCACAACATACCTATATTTATTTAGAGGGTATTGTGTCCAACAGTTTGCAGTTTGTTTGCCATTAGTCTGAACGAGAAGGCGTGTGCACTATTTCCCCTAATTTACTGGTATGTGAGAGAGTGCACC
Source organism: Aphodius sticticus (assembly GCA_963966075.1). NCBI lineage: Eukaryota > Metazoa > Arthropoda > Insecta > Coleoptera > Scarabaeidae > Aphodius > Aphodius sticticus. The sequence goes on from OZ014509.1 coordinate 63,126,531, forward strand.
CTCCGAGCGCTGTTTATAGGCGCTAAGTGCATTATTTGATAAACTGTTCCCGACGAACGCGAACATATTTAATTGACTTAGATAACTTTACCGGATTTAACGTTAACTACGAAATTGATGGGCAACTCTTGCGTCGGGACGCCGCGTCTAATTCGATTCCTTCTTCGCTTATTGACTTTGCCAGCGTCAATTTCGATCATTCACAGGTCAATTATTCCCGTACACGGTTCCTGCATTACCCACCTTGCGTGGTAAGTTCTTTCCATTAACATCCGTCCCTAATCTGAAGTGCTAATGGTTAGTTCATAGTTCAAGTGCACCTAGTGTTTAACAGGGAAGGTGCAACAAACTCTTAGAAGGTGTAAATTTAATTTAATACCATGAAGTCCGCACTTCCGTGCAAACTTTGTATAATAAATACCTTGAGTTGGTAACTACAAAACTTTGAAGATGGCACTGCAGTTTGCGGTGCTAAGTTAAGTAATATGGCTACTACTATCTTGGATATTATCGTTAAATGTTCTTACTGTTACCTGTTAGATAATGTTTACGATTCTACCGTCATTTGATATAAGAACAACTCTTCCTTCAAATTTAATTGGTAACTATTCATAAAAGTAAACGTAAAAACTTCTAGTACGGTGCTTGGTTGTCAAAGTTTTAACGTTAAAGTAGTTTTTTGTGACCTGCAAGTTAGAAATGCCGTCAGTGGGCAAAACATTTTCAGTAGTTACTTTGATTGTATAGCAGGTTTAGAATTACGGAGGCTTTCTGATTTTTCAGTCGAAAAACAAAGCACTATGCAAAAAGTGTACCGTATTCTAGAAGGTATTTAGAAAATCTTTCAAAAGTGATATTTTATTTAAACATTGACAGCTTGGAGGTCATGTGTGAATTAAAAAGACAACCTGATTAAAAATTTTAGATCTTTATTATTCAATTCATGGGACAATGACTTATATGACTCGCCCTGTATTATTAGTTTCTTAACCCGTTATTGCATGATTCTTAATTTTTATAAAGTGAAAAAAATTAAGGGGTTATAAAATTATTCACTAATTACTGGAAAAATACGGGAAAAATGTATTTAAATTTTTACCATTTTGCTATGTAATAATAAACTGGTAACAAAACCGGTACGAATCAAACATGACACAGTATGCAATCCAATGATATTGCTAATCCAATAAATATCACCACTTGGTATGGAACCGAACAAAACAATTTATATTTTTATTAAGATTTGCAAAGATTTGCAATTAACGTGTATACAGACAAAAAATAATGTAATTTTCATTCGAAAATAACATTAGAGACATTTGTGCCTATTGGCCTCATTCCGTCACATTTCGCATATTAGATGAAACTTGTATGGAAGTTCATGAAGAACTTGACAAAGAAACTTGTCAACACTTATTATGTATTCAGGCATTATATTATACAGAGTGTTTCATAAATAACGGCTAACCTTGAACGAGCATATGCCCAAGGACGTAATAAGCATGTTTTGTCAAATAACGTTTGGTCTAACGCATTTATGAGAAAATTAATAAACAAACACGGAGTCCGTCCCTGTTCAGCGCAAGAAAATCAACAACACTCTGCCACGGCTGGGTTGCAACTGGTGACAAAATCAACGCCGCCGAAATCAACGCCGCGGGCAACATATCGGCCTCCCTCCACTCCGGTCTTTCTCGCTCAGAGCGACAATGACCTACGTTCGCCAGATTCGTACGTATGTTACGTACGATAGTGTGATCAGCTGTTTGTTGGTTTATCAACAATAAGAATCTTTTGGATTGTGGGATCACAATGAGGTGTGTTTGTGTAATGATTTGTGTAGTACCAGACACGGATGGATGACAATTGTATGGCTAGAATGCGACGTAACTTTGATCGGCCGCAAAGCGCAATTGCTGTGTTAAGTCGGTTTGTTTTGTTCGACGGATATCGCTTTGCAATCACAATGTTTGTAAATCCGGATCACATTTCTGGATTTGGTACGTATTAAACTCTCTAATTTTCAATTGATAAATGTTCGTACGTACGCTTGCAACCGTATTTTAGTCATGCTCGATCGGCTATGCACCAGGGCAGGCCTTAGACGATTTCTTCAACACAATTTTGTTGGTAGTTTAAAAGTTTGGTACGTTATTTGTCCAAAATTGCTTCTTCAAGGTTAGCCGTTATTTCTGAAACACTCTGTATAATTGGGAAGTACAGTCAGATATTTGCAACATCTATTTGAGAAATATTAGCACTAGGTTGTACCCTTTATTGTTGATTTATGTGATTCCTAGTGCAGGCTGTGGTATTATTTGAGCTAGAGATTTCGTAAGAACAACTGTAACTTTGAGAGCCCATGCAGTTTTGTTGATTTTAGTGTTTGATTGTTAATCTGGATTTAGTGAGCATTATCTACCGCGACTTTTTCCTGCATTGATATGAATCCCAGTCTCTTTTGTTGACTTTTCAGTATTGGACTGATCATATTTCCTTGTTACTGACGAGCACAAAGCATTTTGTATTTCCGATCCCCTGGCTATGATTGATAGTTTTCCACATCTTTTTGCCCCCCTCTCTTTAGTTGGGTTCCTCCTCATGCTATCAATGCGCATGTGGCTTTGGTTGGCTCTTCTCCACAAGTCTTGCTTTGAATTGCCGTCGACCCAAAAATCGTTCACAATCTGACGGAGACAGGCAAATTAAGTGCTTTCTCACTATTTAGCTTCTCTAATAATTAAAACTTGTCGTACATCGCTTATGCACCATGTTTTTATTTAAGCACATAGAGTAATGCGTTTTTGCCATTTTTCATGTTTTGTTGCAATTTGCTTTACCTGTGCTTGAAAAGTCTTTGCAAATTACTGCTTCTAAGGAATCAGGGTTTACCCAAGGCGTTTCTTTCTTGTCCCAATCCTGCATCCCTGGATGAAATGTCCGTGAAAAAGTTAAGAAATACAGTCATTGTAAGTTGTCTGGCTACAGTTGATAACTCTTTTGATAAACACTTTTGACTAGAATATGTCCAAACCATATAATCTGTGAGCAAAATTATCTTTTTAAATCTTAATTACGTACTACAATAACTTAAAACGTTAGCTAAATACATACAAAGAGAAACATCATTTTTTTAGTATTCAGACTAGACATCGCTCAAGCACAACGATAAACATGCCGAACTAAGGATGCGTAAACACAAGCAAGAGCTAATAAATCTGTTGTGTAAACACATCGTACGCTGGGTTGTTTTCAGCGTGACGTACCGGCAAAAAGAAGAAAACATAACCAACATCCCCCGCGCCTCACCGCCGATCGCAAAAAGCTAACGACGCCGTCGTATATATCGAGTTATTGATTTATTTTGACGGCGATACAGATTCACGTCCGTCCGTCGAAGTTATTGGTGCGTATAGCAGCAAATTGAAAACTTTCCTGTTTATAAACGTGTTCCTTTTGGCGCCCGCACCGACGCCGCAGACGCGCGCGCGGCTTTTCCAGCGCAAATACGATTAATCGCTCCCGTAAACAGCTCTAAGGCCCCAAAAGTACGCTATTTTCCCCCTGCTGCTAATAACTTTTATTTGTGCTCTCACACTTCGAAACATTATCGAAGCTGTCGTTTATTTCTTGTATTGGAAAGAATGATATGTACCTACTAGCATTGAATGTAAAACATTTATTTTGTTTTTATTGATTGACAGCTGTGTTAATTTAACATAAATTGCTAAGTATTAAAATGATATTAAGTATTCCCATTGGTTTGGCTTAAATTTAGTTTGAATGGTGACGTTTTAAACTTCACTCTCTGCACGTTGCTCTGCTTTGGTCACATATCCTCACATAGCAGTGGCCTCTGCTTTTGTAACATCACTTCATCAACGCAAATGGTTTAGTTGCTTCCAGTCTTGGCACTATGTCACTATTATCAAGTATGTGGATTGCCTCGACATTCGTGTGTTGAAGAAGTATAGTCTAATGATTCCTCTGCAAACTTGGTTACTAATTCCATCTCATGACCCCTGTTGAAAGGTGCTGATATTGCTTGGCTGAGGTCTGTCCCACAATTGGGTACCATAGATCCACACAGGTTTCGTATCACAAGTATCGTATCTGCTTGTAAAATAGAAGGTTATTATATGTCGACAGAACCGACTTCCTACCAGTAAGCCAGTAGATTGTGTTATATCTTATGCCCAATTCTTGTCGATCATTTGTTCTTTCCAGCGAAGATTGGTGTCCAGCGTCATACCAAGGTATTTTGCCGTTTCGAGTACGGTACTTGTCGGTAAAATGTATGTGAACTGATTTAGTTTTGTTCAGGGTATTAGCCATCGTTGTATCCAATCACTAATATTGTTGACAGCATTCTGCAGTATTAGTGTTGCTCCTTCAACATTTGTATCAACGCCATAATACCACTGTCGTCAGCAAACGTGGCAATGGTAGCACCAACTGGTTGCTGAAGATCATGTGTGTACAGAAGGTACAGAATTGGCCAAGTATACTGTCTTGTGGTACTCCAGCTTTTGAGAGTCGAGTAGTCATTATATTGTTTTGTACGGAAGTATGTGTCAGGGAGAGACGATTAAGTAATAGTTGGCTATACTCGAAAGGTAGTAGTTTAGGTCTAGCTTATAGACTAGGTCCTCATGCCAAAGTTTGTCGAAGGACTTTGCCACATCCAGAAATATAACGGGCATATCTTTTTTCTTCTATTGTTTTTTCTATTACCGTTGTTATTCTGTGGACCTGATCGTTTGTCGAATGTCTGTTTCTGAATCCAAACTTATGAGCGGGTATAATTTTTGTTTCTTTCATGTAAGATTGGAGTCGTTTCACTTGTAGTTTTTCCGTTAGTTTCGCCAGTGTTGGCAATAAATATTTTGGCATAGGAACTGGAAATCGTTATTACCTCCGCAGTTTTCCAAGCGGTTGGCACATATTCTTTTTCAAATATTCTTTGTTAGGTATTTTTTTAAGGTTTTAAGATCATAACCAGGTGACTTTTTGTTTTATATTCTTTATTTCATTTATTATCTCTTTAAGAGTCACGGTGGGTATTAGATTTCCTTGGATTATTTTAGAATATCTCTTCTTAAATTGTCTTCATTTGGTGTAAAGGATTGTTCCCAGTACTCTGCAAAGACTAGCTATTTATTTCGTCATTTCCAGCCCAGGTTCCATGCGGTCTTTGTATTGGCGGAATTTGGGCGATTGGTTTCTTAAGGGGGGGGGGGGGGGTTCTTCCGCTTTGTTGACCGCTTTTCATGCCTGTTTTAAGGAATTGATAATGAAAGAACCACACAAGATTTATAAACAAAGTATTTTTTATTCTTTTGTGTTAATATCGATGTATAAAATTAACAATTTCAAAATTATTGTGATGATTTCGGTGACCTTGCAGATTACTTTGTGCTCGCTTTTGTGAAAACATTAATGTGTAACGGTAACCACGATTACACGTGTGCAGGTCGTCTGATACAAAAAAGTGAAACCTTATCTTAATTGTTATTTCGTTGGCTATCGTTCGATCGTTCAGTTTCTCAATATGTTGATTTTTAACAAAATGGCGGTCGTATGTCCCAAAAAGGTCCGTTTTCACCGCTCTTTTCGTGATATAGAACGCTGTAAAAATGAAATAAAACAAAAATTAGAAAAAATTAACGATCGAACGAAAACTAGATGTGTGCTGAACATAAAAAAACAAGAACTTTGGTAAATACCGCAACAGCCGAGATGATCACGTGATGATCGGTTTAAAACTGAACGAATGAATGACAAAAGGTATTGGTACCAGTGGTGGGAGATCTATGACTTCGTCGAGCCATATGTAATACGTATATAAGTACGCATTTCGCAAGGTCGGAGGGATTTCTCCTCCCTTATCACAACACTGATCGATGCACACACAAATCACCGGCTACAACTCCAGAACTAGGGCGAATTTTGCAAAACCCTCTTACAGGAATAATTCTGAGACCTTCTAGATTAGAATAAACCAAAAAAGAAAAATTTTTTAAAACCAACAAAGCGGAAGACCCCCTTAACGCCTTTAGTCCTCTTCCATAGAGAATCTGTGCTTTAAACGTCATTTGTCATTTCTTGTAGGCTTTTATTTAATATCTTGAATCGTCCTACGTAATTCCTGAGTTTGTCAATTTAAATTAGTTTTGACTACTGGATCCCTCGTATCTTGTCCCAAGAAAATATAGACAACAAGACCGCTAATCAGATAGATCACCTCGTGGTTTCCCCGAGAACTTTTTATTTTCATTTTACGTCGCGAGAATTGAAGAGAGCCTACTTTTTCAAAAATTAGTATCCAGGTTATTACATAATATCGGTTCTCTGTAATTCATGTCACATACTGGTTACGACCCAATCGAATCCAATCGCCACTGCAACAACTACAAAGATTTACACAAAATTTATTTTAAAAAGATCGATGTCTCATAAAACCTTCTTTTGCTATGGTAAAACTTTAGCAAGGCATTGAAACAGATTATATCTGAGCAAGTTTAATTCAAAAGAACTATCTGTTCTTGGGCAACATTAACAATTATGCGATTTTAAACCATCTGCGCATTTTATTGTGAAGAATTTTTTGCTGCTCATGTGCCATTTATTTACTTATTTTATTCAGCTTTTTCTTACTTTGCTTGGTTTGGTTCGCATTCATACTTATAGATCATTTGACATTACGTTTTCTATTTTCTTCCATTCTGCAAACCATTTTCAAATGCAAATATAAATTAGAATGTAGAAATTAAAAAATATCGGTGTCAAAATATTTTGTAACTAATTTCTTGTTTTTCTCCTTTACAGGTAAGCAATGACTTTTTGGTACACAATGTTTACAACTGAACAGTAAGTAAGTTATTTACATAACACATCTAATAGAATACTTTTGCTTCGAATATTACCCGTAATGAAGTATATTTGCTATCTAGTTTCCAATATTTTTGCAGCACACACCTCATAAGAAATAAAACTCTTCCGGTGTCAAACATTATCCGCCATAAAGTATATCAACACTTGACTAAACACCATTTCACCGTCCCATTTCACCTACCCTTCGCGGAATTGCTCAATGGTTTGTGCGTGCTCGCTTCCTCCATATTTCAAGCACTCGTAATAGTTTTCCATAAATAAATTGGATACCTCCAGCATCTCCTATCTCCACACACCGTTCGCGGCGTGTCCACTGAACTGTATCGAATGTTAAGCGACAAAATCGAAACGTTTGTAAACCTATGACAACCAATGCGGAAAGGTACACCGGCAGAAGAATTATGTTTACGGTTAGAATGTGAAGCTCCGAATGGGCGTGCGATTGGATGCGGTATATTCTAAGTCTGGACGAAGTTATCTATAGGTTACAGGGACCCAAAATCGGCGAACTGTTGAAAAGTGTCAACGGTATTATCGGGTGAGGAACGTGAAATTAATTCCTGCGTTCGGTGTGCAAAAGACCCGAGGCTGTGTAGTTGGTAGACCTGATTGTGGATTTCAGGGTTCGATAGAGTGGGGCGTGGGTGGGTTTGTGATCTCAGTTATTCCAGGCAAATTGGTACGCACAAACGTCAGGATAATTTGTGCGATTGCTTGTATCAAATAATGGAATGTCGTTGTTTGATGTACGATTGGCGTTTGATGATTGTTGCGATGCTTGATTGGGGAAATGTTGAAGATTACTATTGAGGGAATTGGTATATTTAAAAAATAAAACTGGTTTAAATTGTTACCCCAGGACTCACAGCAGGAATACTTACACACGATCCTAGATCAGGAAGAACAACATTCCAAAACGGAAATTAAAATTTAAATATTTTGTAGAATTCTGTACGAACACAAGATATAACTTTTGCACAATAGAGATTGTAGAGAACAAAATAGACAATTCCAAAATAGAATAACACTTTTGTTGTTACCAGAAACACAATTTTTGTTTTCCTATTTGTTTTTTTCTAGAGAGAGCTTTAAAAGTACTGCTCATTTATTTCTTTAAGTACAGAATTCTACAAAATATTTAATTTTTAATTTCTGTTTTGGAATGTTATTTATTCTTTTCTTCCTAAATTAGTTGGTTAGATGGAAGCCGTATTACAAAGTAAATAATTTCGAACTCTTTTTATCCAGAAAGAAATTACACTTATCATTTCGATAAGCTTCTTCGGTTGGTGACTTCGGTTTTCATCGGTAAACGTCACATTCGTTCGAAGTTTTTGATTTCATAAAAAAGAATAAGAATAATCAGGTATATTAAATTACGGTAATTATTTTCTTTTGTAAAATACCGTTGAAATTAAAATTATTAATTTCAAATATTAAATTACCACGTAAATAAAAATTAAAAATGGTAAATGACGTTGGCTTAAATTACCGAGTAATTAAAAATTAAAAATGGTGAATTACGCTGGTTTGAATTACCGGGTAATTCAAAATTCAAAATGGTAAATTACACCGGAATTAATACCGATCACTGTAGGTTATGACTGCTACTTGTGTTAATAAAAATGTTTGGTAAATAAAAGTCATTATTTTGTAGATAACTAGGAATCTGACTAAGGATGTTAAATTTCCGTATTTAGTTTTTTTAGTAAATTACCGCTGAAATTAAAATTATTACTTTCAAATTTAAATTACAACGTAATTAAAAATTGCAACTGTTAAATTATATTTTCTTAAATTACCGGGTAATTCAAAACGATAATTCACCGATGACAGTAAGTTATGTAAAAAAAATCTGATGTGGCCAGGCACATGACTTTATCATACTACATATAAAATTAATAGTTTAGGTGCATGAGATTCTATTTGATCGAGATCGGCTATGTCTGCATTAAAATCAAACTAGTAGAACTAGACAGATATCTCGATTAAAGCTGCGTTCGGATATTGTACTCCGTTGACACCGGGTATACCGTCCAAATGATACTTACGTGTTATTGGGTGTAAAAAGTGTAACGGTGTTCAATATCCGAACGCAGCCTATATTGACAGTAGTATTTTCAAAACATTAGCGCCTGACACTAGCTACTGTCATTACAATCAAAAAATCTGACATATCCTGGCTACTAGTTTTAAATCAGTACAACCGATCTCGATGAAATAGAATTTGCTCATGTAGCTAAACTATAAATTCCACCAAAAAATGTCATATACATAAATTATAGGAAATTTTCTCTCCTATAACTTATTATTTAACTATTTTGACGACAAATTACACAAATAGCGGCTCATTTGCAAAATCTTCGAAAAATGCTATTAGTAAACCACTAGTTCCTTTGGACCCTTTCCAACAGAAAGCTTTTCAGCTCTAAGTTTGGTTATGAAACTTCTAAATATGAAGTTTCGTCCCGACACCTTTAGTAGTTTCTCCGGAATCGTCGCCACAAAAACGGGTACACACACACACACATACACACACACATACACACACACACACACACACACACACACAGACATTCTTTGTACCTTGGTCAAAAATGTTCAAGGGACCCAAAAAGACATATTTCCGCTAAAATCTCAAAAATTTTATTTGGCATGATTGCAATACTTTACATACTGCGTATGAAAAAGTAAAAATGGGTACAGCCTTATAAGTCATTAAAGTCATTAAATTGTAGATATGATGCTTTTCCTGATTTAATAGTAGTAATTCATAATTAAAATGAAAGCAGGGACTACAATAAAAATACGTTTTATACCAGCAATTTATAAAATGAACAGTCTCACAGCATAATTATAGTATAAATTACTGTAATTTATTACCGACTCGCAAAACGACAATGCCCAGTTTCACAATGATCAATTTTTATCCGGATCACCCCAACATTTCTTTAAATCATGAATTTGATAGTAGGTAAATGGGTTCTGATTTAAAATGTGCATTATTGGCTCCATTGAATCAAGTAATTAAAAATCCGAAAGTTATCATTAATTTCGGTAATTTATTTAGTAATTTACCCGATTCGACCGAATTAGTGGCCTGAACCTTGACCTTTTAATTAATCATAATAATAATAATCCTTTATTTGTCATTTGATCGTATATAGATATTGACAATAATTGTCGTTTACAGTAAGTTTATGGATTATAGTGTGCGAAAAAAAAATACACTTTAAAGTAAGTACTCAGATAAACAAAAATAGAAAGAACATCATTTTTTTACGTAATACAAGATAGAATATATCGTGCTCTGGAATGCTTTTAAAATAATTTTACAATTACAAAGTTACAAAGTTAATACATAAATAAATAAACATCTCATGCGCTCAAAGAGTGACCAGGTGTGCCGAGGAACTGATATATTTGTTTGTTCCCGTTTCGAGTTCTTGCTGTTATCAATATTTTGGAATTCGTCTGAAATTTAATCAAATTTGCCGTGAAATTTGCTTACATCTATTAGTTCCACTATTAACTGTAACAAATTACCACTCACTACGAAGTTATCACTGGTTTTTTTCCCCACAGTTATGCTGATCAAGATGTAAGCTTTTATTTCAGGATACTGAGAGAATTCTTTTATGTAGCGTTATATTTTAGAGGGTATCAAGAAGTGCTTTATATTTTGACATTTTGTGACTTTATCTTCACAAAATCTGATGTGAAAATCTGAACTTTAAAGCTATAAAGCGAAAAAGAAACAGGACAAATCTCTTTGCAGTGATATTTACACCTGTTAAACGTACGTAAGTACGTAAAAAAATAAGTAATTATTGATAATATTGTTTCTAGGCAGAGTGAGTCTGTAAAACAGCACCACTCCATTTATCTCAGTAATTACAAATCATGCAGATCAATGATTTTGAAATAAAACATGTTCATAATTAACAGTTCGCCATACAAAATATTCTTGTAATTCACAAGTTGTCAACTTGATTTTCACTCAAAGAAATTATTTTAGGTACTAATATTGATTTCTTTGCATCATTTATTTCGCAAATGAGCTTATTTTCGGCTTAAAAGTAACGTACTTTTAACGCCAGAGGAACTACGTCGCCGTCAAAATCTTCAAAGTAAGCACTGTTTCGCATTCTAGATGTTATTTAAAAACTTAGTTTAATTCCATTAAAGAAGAACAAGTTAACCACTTGTATCAATTATTATTACGTTTTCTTCTAACATTTCGATTCTAATTTATGATCCTATAATTACAATTATCATTGTTGACGCCATAGCGCGGCAGCTTATTTACATGTTTGAAATCATTTAAATATATTTTAGTTTCGCCGATGTCCACCTGTTTGTGGTCGAGTATAGGTGCGCTGGCGGTCTAGTATTGTAACGTCCAGTTTTTGCGACCGTACGTAGAGTTCGGCTCATACTGCTTCGAGCGAACAGATACAGCTTGCTTTTCGTTGGTTACAGACGTTCTGTCGCCTGTCCATATATTTCTCGTTGTTTCGCTGATTAGTGGCTTATTTCGTTGATTTTCTTCGTTTCGTTGTTTGTATGTGCAATTGTGAACACATGAGGGTGCCAGTTACACATATAAATAATATTTTGGATCATATAGTTGATCGATTCTTTCTTTTCGTTTGTCGTTGTGATTACAGTCCACTTTCGTTGTCTACTGAAACTATCCTGCAGTTTTGCATCATTTAATCATTTAAGTTTCTTTGATAAATGGGGAGTGAAGTATTTGTGCAAATTTTCTCTTTTTTATCAAAAATATGTCGTATATAAGGATCTATCTCAGAAAATGGAAGGTTTATAACTTTCTGTAACAGAAAAATAACAGTGTCCTTATCTAAGAACTAACTTTTCATTGGAGAATCTAAACTTATTACTTTTATTGTTTTTAGTTTTTTAAATTTAAATTAATAACATTGTTGTACTTACATTTTTGTATTCCAACAAACTGGAAACAAAACTGTAATACTGTGAAAATATAGTGAAACTATATTTCGTCCGTAATTTCGGCGAGAATCGGAAAACATCGTACGAATACTCATAAGTTGTCATCGCAAAATATCCTCAAGCATTTAGAAATTCTAGAAATGCTCCATTACTTAGATTTATTAACCGTGTATAAATTTTCTTGCGGGAAACTATCCCCAATTAACAAAGTGCATAAAGTGCCATTAGCCATTTCCTTCAACAAAACAACCTTAAGACGTTATTCCGCAGCTTCGCTAATTCGGTTCCTCGGTAGTTCAAGCTTTCCGGCCAGGCAAAATTTTCGCAATTTTTCACCGAATTTTCCGTGCAATAACGTACGTCGAGCAGTTCGCTCGCGACGTCGGAAATGGAGCACCGGTTCAGAATTACCGCAAACCCTGTAAACTACGTCTGCCCTCGGGGTTCCACGCCCGCACCATTGCCCGCCTCCGCAATGGGTTCTGCCACTGCTGACCTGCAGTTTTTCGCGTCCCGACGCTGAAATACGGTCAGCGTATTTTCCGGTTGAAAAAAAAAAATGCCGGCGACTCGGCCGGTAATTAGTTAGATCGTGGCGAGTGTATCCAATTAGGATCTCCGTGCTTGCTGGCACGTAAGTAACGCGATAATAAGAAGATTCTCTAGCTCTAATTATAATTAATGGGACTTCGTGTAGTTCTTATCTGTTTTATTTGTCGGTATGAATATATTATTCTTTTATTATTATTGTTTTGTAAATATGACTAAATTATGATATAGAACTTAGTTTTAATGTATGTAATAATCGTATGGGGAGAGCAACGCTCAGATAACCTGGGTCGGCTGTCTCTCTCTTATATGCAGATAAACGCCGTGTGACGTTAGTCCGCCTATTATGCAGCGCGTCACTCTCACCGTACAATACCGGGTTTTCCAAACGCGCTCTTATGCTTCTCCCGTTTGAATTTAATAGCACGAAAGTGCCATGAAGCATAACTTTGTAGGTTAGGATAGCCCTAACCTTAAGCTGTCAGATCAGATAATACCTGGTTCGAAAATACGATAGATAACTCATTCTAGTCAGTTTTACTTATGTCGAAGTAATCTTCACAACAAAAAGCACTTGTATTGGCCGCTATTTATTTCATTTGGATTTCTACGAGCCAACCACTTTCTTCGCAGTTTCAAATCTTGCGGAACAGCTACAAATAGTTTATCCGGAGTTTTTATTGACGTACTTCAGCATTGTGGATTTATAGACCATTTATAACACATTTTTATGTAGAAATTGTGAAAACAACACATCATACAACACAATTACGAAACGGCGACGATGCCGATGCTGACAGACCATATGGGCCGATTTGACATCTACTATCGTGTGACGTCACACAACAGAAAGTATCGTTTTGGCGGAATATTTTGTGATTCAATTTCTAACGCTGATTTTTATGAAATATTGAGGAAATAATTACGAAAAATAATGCATTTACAATGTAGAGTGAACGAATAAACACACTAAGATGGTTTTCCAATAATTGTCAAATACCCTATTATACATACATATCAGTGTAAAAAACAATTTTACCTAATCTTGCTTAATCACACACACACACACACACACACACACACACACACACACACACACACACAAACACACACTCACAACCACTCATTTTTTAGGTACGTCGTTTCTTAGACCTCCAATATTGAACGTGACAGTATTTTAAGAAAAATGTTTTCGTTGAAAGGAAAGCAGCTTAATACAAAATCGATGGTGAAGAAGAGACTGACAAGGTCAAGAGACTCATCTTATGTTTGGTTGCTCTAAATGTAATTTAACTAGTGGAGGTAATAGCAATATTAATTTAATTCCGATAATATCCGTCTGTTGTATGCAATGCATTTACTGTGATGAAAGTTCGGTTGCCTATCTACTGAACAATCTACGCGTTACGTTCAAATCTTGGTTCGTACACTCTTATGTGATGATTGATTTGCAAAATACCTGAAAATTACCATACAAGGATCAAAGTACCATTAAAAAAATATGAGAAAACATACCAACAGAAAACTGTCGACAGCAACTCATTTCAATGAGGTACCATGTAACAATATGAACCATATTTTTACTTTAAACTGTGGAAAATTGATAAAATTGCTGGCTGTTGTCATGTCGACTTTTCACACCTCAGGTCGCTATAAAAAATGTAATTATTATATAGTTATTTATGTATAATTAAAATTTTACATATTAGATTAGCGGTTCAACCTCCAACAAGAAATATTTTCTTGGAGCGAAAGAAGTTTGAAACATTGTGTTCTTGAAAATTGCGGCCGTTGTATCGATATCTGCAAGAGCAAGTAGAAAAATTGTACTTTTTAAGTTATTTTTTTCTATTAAGGCTCCGTTCTGAAAACCTCGCAACTCCGAAACGAAATATTTCGTTGCGATATTTTTTTTTGCTGGGGGCGGTCAGCCTGTCCCCCACCAACGTCAATCCGTAGTCACCAGTTATAGGCGGTGTTTAAAGCTCCTGGCGTCTGCTGTATTATCGCTTTATTATCGCAATTATAATGTTTGTGTTAAAATTGTACTTAAATAAAAAAATCTATTTTTCTATCATGAGTTGGGCTGGATGTTTTATATTTGAAAAATAGCTAAAGATGTAGAAGTAAACTAAAGTTTTATCTTTCCAAGTAATTATTTTTCATCCAGCCCAACTTGTTATTTATCTCAGAAGTTACACTAAAAATTTCATAAACTTTAAAATGTAAATAACACTTTTTTTTGAAAACGCATTTTAGGAGAGGTAGAACTGGGTCTTAATACATTAAAATATAATAATTTACTTAACATAAGCACCTATATCTATTCGTTTTCTACATTCTATCCATATTATCTAATTTCTCATTCGGACTATAAAGCGTTACCGAAAATTATCAATAATTGAAAAATTATGTATTTGAGTCGCCTTAATGCAGGAAATTTCGACATAATCTGTAAAACCGTAAAAAATGTGAGAATCAAAACCGTCTCGGGGGCTTATTCAAGACACTTCAATGTTTCAAAATATTACAGAAGAAAAATTGATATTTCCAACGGATTAGATTCATATAAATCTCTCGTTTACAAGCATTTTTTACTAGGATTCCATTTCTCATCAGGAAGCTACGTTTAAACTTGGTAAAATGTCGTATCTTCGTTTGTCAATGTTGTAAAATGTCGAGTTTAAGAATGCTTTTATTTTCCAGATCAAAGCGTTTTAACATTTTTCTTTATTATTTCTCTGTCATATTCTTGCAGCTTCTAGCGTACACAGATCAAAAAGTAGAAACTCACGAGGCAGTGGCTTTTGTGGTATAGAAATTGCAAAATTTATTAGATATAGTCGAAGAAATAATTATATATGAATTCGATTTTTGTGGCAATATAACCCAAAAGATACCGAATTAATTTCGATGGGACTTTCACACATTTCACACAGTACTTTGTATTTCAAGGAATAACCAAGAAAAGCAAATGATATACTGTGGTGAGTTATTTTGTTATGTATTCATTTTCGAGGCAATATTAGATGTTAGATAGAAAACCTCAGAAGCTGAAGATATTTAGTATTTTTTTGTATTACCCTTTGTAGTAAATCTTTAAAGTGTACCTAACTTCTATTCACTTTATGTGATGAAACTCCTCACATCCAGCTAAGCCTCCCAGTAAAACTGTTACCAACCTTTACAAATTTGGCCCGCTTAACTCGCAAGCCAAAATCGATCTAATTCATTGCGGTAGACCACAAATTGGGATTTTCCCGTCATAGAATTGGTGTAATCCCGTCGGGAAAATTTTCATGTGCTCGGAGCGAAAACGGAGGACGCCTTTTCAGGAATAAGCCAATCGGCGAACGAAGAAGATTGTCCGCTCTGTAGTAGCGCTCCCTCGGCATTGCGGATATACCGGGAATTAAGAAAATCGGCAGTTCGATATTAAATAAGGGCATTGCGTTCGGCCAATCGGTATTCACGTCTCGATTATCGGGGCCGAATTAATTTTCGGCGAGCAATAGCGAAGGAAACGCAGTCCACAATTTGCATTGACTGCGACCGGATTATGGAAATCGTAACGGATGTTTCGAGGAATTTTTACGGTGATCAGAGCTGGAAAGAAAGGATTTTTGGGAATATCGAAGTCGACTGAAAAAGTCGACGAGTACAAAAAGGACGTTTCATGAATTTTGAGTTAAATGAGATGTAGTGCACTGAGTGCACTTAAAACTTCAAATGCTATGCGTTAATTGGACACCATTTTGATGTTGCTAACACATCGGGTTCGTTCGCTATAAATACGCAAATTTATCGGTTATTTGAAATTCAAAATCTGTTTTATTATTTTAAAAAAGAACTGGTTTTAGACACCAGTGCATAATATCAATTAATATGTCAAAATAATCAGATATTTGATTCAAAATTGCTATTTTCTCTTTGAATACCTTGAATGTCGTACATATTATTCATGTCCTGTCAAAACTAACATTTCCAGATAAAAGGTGGAATTGAGCAATGTCGTTCTGACGTTTGTGGGATTCACCAAATACAGTAATTGAGGGACAGTCTTTTACCGAGTTTTTTTGACAGTCTTCATGCTAAATGTGGACATTGACGGCATACCCAGTTTTAACACAAATCAAAATAATAATAAACAATATCAACAAAAGATAAACAAGTGCGTATGTATTTTTTCCTATATTTACTGGGATAGAAGAATTAAGCTGCTGACATTACAGTGTCTCAGAGGAAGTCGTACAAGGTATCATAAGTTTTCTTTGAAACATTATTAAATAGTGTTGAAGATAGTTAAATCTAAATGGACACCTATTTTGGGACAAATAAGTTTCATCAATCGGATACTTATTGTACGATAGAGTTAGGAAGTTTTAATTTAAGATGTCATGTCATAACTGTCAAATTGGATTGTTCATAGCTTTGTAGCTCTTGACGATAGACCTACTGTTCGTTTCAGTTAAGCTAAGCGCTCTGGAGCGGGGCATAAATTCGCGGTGGCGTTAAATCCATAGGCGCGCCGTATAATTTTGTGATTGGTACCGGTAAAATTTAAGTCAATTATAAACAGACAAAATCTATGGTTCTCGAATTATGTCAATACTCTATTGTTAAATAGAAATCTAAAACAATCTCAAAAACAGTATTTGCAGATTTATAGTACATAAGAAAATATTTAAATGTCAAAGTCAAAATGACAGTTTGACGTTAAATAAATTAAAATACATACTCAACACAACATTTGTTATTAAAAACGAATACATATGTGACTAGAAACGGACAAACCGCCGTAAAGGATTTTGACGGAATCGGGTAGCTCTTCCTATTGGCAAACCGATGCAGACAAAATAAAAAAAAATTATTTTTATCACTAGGGCGGTATCTCCGATTCAGGTCACATATTATAACAGTAACAGAAAATATATACCAACAATACAAATGCTTAAATGATTAATAACTTATTTGGAATATAACTCTTCACGGGACTTGTCCTGCAAAGTCCTGCAAAGAATCTTGGTCGGAAGAGGATGTCCACAGCGGTTCATCGCAATACTTCGACAACATAATCTTTTTCCCAGTATAAGTATGCAATACCAATCACATGTTTCACGTACCCCTTCCACTTTTCAGGCGTAATTGTGGCAGTGACATGCTGAGTTAGATCTTTTAAGGCTGTTATGGATAACTCGCCAGTCGTGTTATGGTCCCGACTCTCGAATATAACGTTCTACGTCCGCCCAGGCAATTTCAATCGGATTTAATTCACACATGGCGATAATCGTTGAAGAGCGTACCCTTCATTTCTTATAATCTCATCAATTTTATAGTGTTTTTCTCTATCCTCACCGGTCGCATGCGAATTCATTTTGGCCATCAATTCAGTCTTCCTTAAGGATACATCGTGAGGGACATGCATCTTTTGCAACCATGAATTCATGAACCCGAAGTTGCCACATTTGATATAATTTCACGGACACAGCTCCGGAGAATTTGACCCCGTTTTCTTAAAATAAATCACAATTGCCCAATAAAGCTAAGCATATAGCATCTCGGCATAGTCATACATTCGAACTTGTATGAATAATTGGACGTACACTAGCAGGAGTAAGCGGAATCGTTTGTACTCTTTCTATCATTGTTCTAAGATGTATAGAAAAAAATGCCGCTTCATTCCATAGGTGGACAATGTTACATTCCTTAGACCGCTCAACTTATCTGACACGAACAGTACTGAATTAGGGCATTTATGGAAAGCTAGTTTATTTATCTTACAAACTGTGTCAAATTATACAGGGTGTTACATTAAAAAATATTAAGTTATTTGATAAATAGGAAACATCTATTTATTCGGGATAAAAATCATATTAGAAACGTAAATCATAAATCGTGTTTTTACAATTCCAAATGATTCAAAATGTTTAAGTCTCAGAAATAATTGATTATAGCCAAATACAACTTATTCTCACAATGATTAGCAGAGAAATCTTAATCGAGTCAAATACGACGTTTTATCTACGAACTTTAAATTCCAGTTTACTGTCAACTTCGTAGGTGTTGACAGTAGCTTTGAATAATAATGACAATTCCTTAGTCATAATTCAAAAGAACTATCATATTATTCAAAGCTACTGTCATCATAATCATCGGCATGTATCATGTTAGGGATTATATACCCTTAGATATGTATAACATGAACTTATTAGCTGTGAGTCGTGAATAAAGATTATAAGGTAAACGCCTCAAATTTAGACAGGTTAAGGAATTTTTGTTACATTTGTAACTGTAGAATTTATATTTATGTGGTGCTAATGACTATGTCAATTTTTTTAAACAAATATTTCCCGTTAAAGATATCTGGCTATTCATTTTTAACGAAAAATTTATTCATTTATTCGTATATTTTGATCTGAAATCAGACACTTCAGTGAACTTAATTCAGACAGTGATCCTAAATCAGATATTTGTGGTGTATTATTTCGACAAATATAGACATTCAAGTAAATAGTAAGTGTTTTAAATATTGTTAAATTTGATTTATTATTATGAAATATTAAACGTTTATGTTTTACCATTTTTAATGAAACACAGTATAAAATAGGTCGTTAGTGTACATCAGTCTGTCCTCTATACCTCATCTGTGTTTTAATGTTTCTTGCATTTGGAATTTTTAGTGTTCTCTTTTTCTTGGCGCAGGTTTTTATTCTTTCCTTTTTTTTTTCTTTTTTTTAACAAATATTCTCTCCAAGCCTCAGAGATAGTGTTACAGAAGAACAGTTTCTTTTTACTTTAATTGGATGTTTTAGGCCAGAATAATGATTTTTTAAATGGAGATGGCATGAGTTCAAGTGTTATCTTTAAAGGTGGTGTATTAATGCCAAAATCGCTACGCTCTGCTGCTAGTGTTGCATCATTCTGTCTTATTTCATCATCTCCTATGATGCATGTCGATATTTATGATGGAATTAGGGACTATTAATGATCGTAATTCCGACACCCTGTAATAATTAGGTATTATTGATGTCCGTAATTCCACACTAGTGTCGGAACTTGGACTAAATGCGTACAATTAATTGTAATATAGCAAACGATGTAAAATGTGTTATTTTCTTGTGTAAAGACAGCAATAGCGCCATATGTATTACTTCTAACCATGTACACAATTCCGACACCCATGTCTGATCTACGGACGTGCTATATTTACATTAACCTAATTCCGACACCCCTAAAATTTGCAAATAATAGTGGTTAAAAGAGTAGTACACCGTACCCGATTTACATATTCGCTAGTTATTTTGATATTCCATCTTATTTGAATTCATACGTCAAATTTATAGAAACAAAAAAATAGACAAACATGTTTGAATCATTTACATTTACTCTGTGCTTCTGTATATTATGAATTGCTTTATTTCTCATTCCTGATACTTATATCTACTGGTGCGAAAATTTAAAAATGTATACCTACATCTTAAAATACTGCAGAAATCGGTCTCCTTTATTGTACGGTACGGCTGAACCAGTATTTTCTAAGCCAAGCGATTCGCAGTCAATCGACAACAATACGTATTGTCACCGCTTTGGTATTCTGCCCGCCTGATACTCGAGATCGGATCAGAGCAGTTTTGCTAACGACCGGCGGGTGGCCTGGAATCGCTTACGTACTGCATACGAGCTTCTCGATATTTCTGGCCGCCTGGTCAAGTCAAATTCATAAACATTCAGAACGAGCGGACATTAGGGTCGACGGTCGACATAACATTAGGCGTGTCCTAAACTCCTTCCACATGAGAACTTATTCGGCAAGGCCCACCTCTGCGAGCTTGTTTCCCCTTACCCCACATCCGCTACAGATGGTCTCCGACCGTGTATGTATGCTGTTAAAAGCGTAGTACACCGTATTCATTATGAAAATATAAAGCATTTTCAGTCTGCCTAAATAGATATCATTGGAATTTTCTTAATTACTGTTATCCTGTAGCGATGTAAAAAGAAGTCGAGTTGCAGTTACCTTATAAAGAAAATATCAACTTTTAGCATAACACTCAATTATCAAGACCAGTCAAACTTCTAGGTTATATTCTGACCGTTTGAACATTGGTGGAATAGGAAATGATTATGGGTTGATAAGTGTAATGTCAAATCAGCAAACCGGATGGGCTAAAATAAAGCTCAATGATGTTTATTTCTTATTTTATCCAACTAAACAGACATATTATGTGGGAATTTAGGACAGTGTCTGATCTTGGGACGTTTGCCTTAATAATGGCATAAATGAATGAAACATCTCTTTTTATCACTAGGTTTTTATTTCTCTTCTCTTGGTTGCCGGATTCGGGGTACTCCCAGCGTCAGGCCAAAGTGAAAATTTTGTAATTTAATTATTTAATTAGTTATAATTAATACTTATCAGAAATCCAATATTTACAAAGTATAGCATTTGTAAAGATTACATACAAGCAACTTTGGTTACCAACGGACGATAAGGTAGGGGTAAAATGCAAAATTTAAAAATTATATTATATTGGTCATACGAAAGTTTATACAGTGTATATTTATAAAAAGAAATGTAACTTGTCAATATCTCGTCCTCCAACTTTTGAACGAATAAATTTAAGCAATTTAACACAGTATCAAAAAATGAACGGTTAGAGAAAAATAGGCTTTGGCCAGCCCCTTACAAATGAATCACCGTGTATATTCAAAAGTATTTCGTTTTAGCATAGATTATTTCCTAAAACTATTGTTTGGAATTTTTTCTTGTAAACTTTTCAGAGTATGACATATTGCCACGTTACGTATAATGTATGTACGTAAATATTTTTAATTTATTCCTATTCTCCGCTTCTGATGTAAATTCGATATACTTATTACTTAGTTACCCATATTTTCTGCCTTCGGGTCATCACGGAGGTCACGATAACATGATCCTATTGTTATTCACCGAAACTTGACGAACTTCTTCGTATCATGCCACGTAGAGGGTGAAATTTATTACAAGGGGATTCGTCGAGGCCCTGTCGTAAACACGGAAAGTTTTCTATGAGCCCTGAATAAATTATAAAGTCATTTTTACTCGCGGAAGACAGCCCACAAAATTCGACAATCTTGCTTTACGCCCCCCAAAGTAATTCAATTAGAAACACGAGACATAAAAAATGTCTTCGATTAAAAAATTGAATTGGTCCTAAAAACCCAAATATGCGGTTTAATACATTGGAATAACTTTAGTTTACTAATCACAGAATTATTGCAATATAGTTCATTTAGTGTTTAAATTTCTCTTTAATACTTATAACATTACATCATATTTCTTTAAATAGCACAACAACAATATTTCTACTTGGTATATCTATATTTATTCTCAAAGTGGATGTACTTTCCTTGCGACGATGGTACAGAAAATATATATCTTGCAATTAAGGTTGACTGAAGGAAACTCATTCGTTTTCCGGTTGAGTATGGTTGTGGGTATTTACCCTATTCACTGAGAGGGCAACATCTGTATAAAACGTAATCGCATTACATAAATAAATAAGGGACTTACATTTGAAATCCGGGCAATGTTGTTACTGCGGGCTTTACGCAGAAATATAACTTGAAAGAACATGCTTCGAAGCGCGGAATATAATACTGTAACGATTCAGTTCCAGCAAGATTCCGTTGGAAAGGGAACTTAACTGTGGTTACAGTTAGACATTACATAATACTATGAACCACCTATATATTTTGGAGTTATATGTAAATTTTATTCATTTAAATTTACATATTTCGAAATTAATGTAAGTACCTACTTACTACACTAAATACAGAGGTTTAAGATAACATGAAGCAAGAATTATTTATTTTCATCACAAGATTAAACTGACGGAAACTTTTAGGTTCAGAATTCACAGAATATGTTCAGATTATATTACAGTACGTCTAAACACACACGTCAGTTGTTATTTTGTGATTATAGTTGCTTTAAAATTGCTGTTAAGCCATATGTTCTGGTTTTGTTTCTGGCATTAAACGTCATCTGTCTAGTCGTCAGTTTTATTGAACATATTATAGTGTATTGAATCAACTTTTTTTGATAATTCTTAATCAAAAATTTTATTTTGTTGTCATCCTTCCTTTAATGTCCCATCTCCAACATATGTCTTCGAACATTTGGTACGTTCCAGAGATAACAACGGTTTTAATTCAAAAATCGTACATAAAATAATAAGTAAGAAATATTGTAAAGATAGAGATGTTCTGATCAAAGAAAACAAATAATTTAAACGATACAACGGAAACATACCGGACAAGATTTTATATAAACACTAAATAATGTATGCCTTTAAAACTAAATCCATGATATACAGTGTGTTCCCGAAGGGCCTAACTAGTGTTATGGACCTACATTTTTATTTCTAGAGCCAAATTTATTCTTTATTAAAAGTTTTGGCTCCTCTAAAATGTCCACAGAGTTGACTTGCAATTTTTTTTACATCAAATTAAAAATGTAAAAAGGTAATAGTTGTCTTAATTGCAGTTTTATGCTCAAATATCAAATTGGAATGTTGATTCTTAAATCTTAAATCACAGGCACATCCGTAATTAAAAATAATAAATACTTATCTAAAATTTTTTAATCAGCAATTAGAATCGAACCACTAAAAGTCTATGTCCTAAAATGTTTTTTAATCCACATTTCGTATGTGCGCTATTCGAACGGATATTATCGCCATTTAGGGGTTGTTCCTATAGGGCAAAACTCCGGCCGTCAAAGGGCTGCTAGATCTTTTATTTACCAACAATTAAAGGTACGATAGAAAATTATGCAATCATTTTTGCGAAAATTATAAACATTCTGTAGCAACTGATTGATATACGTTTGATATTCGAACGGACAATCAGGCCAATTCTGTAACGGAATTGTTACGTAGCAAGCGGTTAAATTTCTTAGCAACGTTGTTAAAATATAAATTAGTATTCTGTAACATATCCAGTGGTTATAGTTTGCCACCAGTTGAGTGGCGAACTGAGTGACTACGAACTATGTATCAACTGATAGGGAGAGGGACGTGCTGCTAAACACTCTTCAAGGTTTTAACCTTAAAATAAAAACGAATTATTTGGTTTATGGTATATGTATCGTAAATAAACAAGTGCTAAATGAAATGGAATGTTTACATGAAAGATGATTGATTTTGTTTTTACTATTAAATAAGTATCAAAAGTATTTTGATTTAAGGTTACCTAACAATTGCCAGAAGGTACTTGGGGAATACTTCCTTTGGCTCTTACCAAGGAAGTATATCTATACAAGTAAAAAAGTAATGTTATAGTCAAATACAATTTTGTTAAATTTACTAAATGTACAGTGGAAAGATTACCATAGTTAAATTAAATGATCATTGTTAAAGACTTAAATTAGTATCCAATAAACGAGAAACCTTTAAAACTTCTAACCACAACTACTAGAATTTAACCAGTTGTCGTATTAATGAACCCCTTCAATTGAAACTTGTGGTTATACGTATCCGAATAAGCTAACCTCACAATTCAGAAATGCACTCAGACCCGAAGTCTCAGAAGAATAAGAATATCAAATTCAATTCTTCGACGTTACCGGCTTCCGTAAGCGGAGTTGAGTGCGTCACAAAAAAACTTTATTATTGGGAATAAAATTAAACATGACAGCATACATATGGCTTTTGTGTAGTTCTACTCTCGCAGATACTCCTATCCATTATTAATCTGCATACAGAAGTGTGTACACAGCACATCGAAGGGTACTGATCAGCTGATTGAATGTTTTGTAATGAATGCGCATGACCATCAACAGTTAACCACTGTTGTTAACCGCATGATTATTAACAAGTGGTTAATTGTTTCAATGTAGAATGCGAAATCTTATTAAAGTCGTTAACAAGGTGGTTAACAAAAGTTGTTAACGTAGTTGATACGTAGCGACTTGCTACGTATCAACTGCGTTACAGAATTGGCCTGATTATCCCCCTTTAGGGGTTGTCTATACGGCAAAATCCGAGCGTCAAAGGGCGTTCATTATGCTCGTTTTGTGAAAGCTATAAACATTTTTCTGGGGTTGACTTAACACTTTTTTTATTGAAAATATGACAGATTATCACTGTTTTCAGTTAACACTAGCAATAATCTATTATCAAAAGCAGTTTCAGAGTTTGTTGTTAATAATAATGTGAATTTAGATGAAACGATAAAATCAGAACAAACGATATAAACAAAAGATGAAATAATAAAATTTATATAAAATATTCAAATTTGATATCAGAGTATTACTTAAATTTAAAGTAGTTGTTCCCTATGACAATTTACATTACCTTGTCATAGATCTGGTTTTTCACACTGGAGCAAATTTGTCAATTCCTTGTTTTGCAACCAGCCTATATGTTAAATCAGAATTCTGACTATGGGTTTTTACTTTTTCTGGTAAAAGGAAAATTGTTGCCCATTATAGGTATTGTTAGGTATATCTGGAGACACACTGTATAATAAATTAGCTGATAAGAAAACAAAAATACAAAACGGATGAAAGCATATCAAACATAAATTGCAGGATGATCAAAAATCCTTTTCAGGTTTTCAACATCCTGTAGACAAGTGTTCTGTATTTCTTACAAAGAGAATTTTAAGTATTTGTTATTTTGTTTCCCATCCTCGTAAGACGTTTCATTTTATATATCCCCCTTTGTTTCAAAATGTCTACAATATCCAATAAAACCACGACTTTTTGGTCTCTCAATTTATTTCGGCGCGTCATTATTTTCAGGCGAATACCGCCTGAGTCTTGATAAAACTTAATAAAATCCGCGGAATATCCTGGCAAACATGTATACGGCATTACGGCCAAATTGCAGAATCAAATATATATTACTTGCAGTGCCCTTTGGAGCGCGAACGGCGTTTGCCTGTAACTGATACCATTGCCTTCTGAGTGAATATTCTTGTTCGCGCTCAAAATATATCTGGACTTGTCAGGATCTAGTTCCTCCGCTCCCGGTCATATTGTGTACTTAGAGCCTGAGACGGAGACATTTGAATTCGGTTTATCGTGTTTCTGAAGGATATTATCATTTCACTCGCGAATCCTGACATGACGTAGTGTCAAGTATCCGTAGAAATATTGTTCTCGGAGACGCTATGGCTCTCTGCTAAGTAGTAAGGGGACTAACACCACAGAAGGAAAGGGGTTATTATTTGTAGAACTGCGTTGTATTATTACTATGTATTAGAAATAATATACATCGCTGCTTTGAAAAGATTCAAAAGCGGTTATATTGGGAATAAATTTGCAATTTTCCACACTGATCAACCTATATTTTACTTATGTTTTTATAGTTTGAAAGATATCAACAAAAACTCAAGTTTAAATTTATTGTCCGACAGTCAAAATGGATACGCCGAGAAATATGACTATTGAGCATCAGCAAATAAGTATTTCTTTTAACTTGTTTGTTGTTTGCTACAACATACTATTCATTTCAAATATTCATGTATCATATTTAGGGCAAATAAATATTTCTTTAAAATAGAAAATCTTTCCAACTAGATTAACACAGGGTTTATACTAAAATTTGTTTGATGAAAACTATTATATGATAAATTGATTTCCGGGTGGAAACCGCGTTGATGACTTAAGTATCTTAAGTATCTTACTTAGTATCTTCTTAGCAGTTGGTTTCATACTTAGTCCTGAAGATTCATCTTGCAACAGAGTGCGAAACGTCGACTAGTATTAAGTCATCAACGCGGTTTCCACCCGGAAATAAATTTATCATTGACTCTGACCGCGGAAGTCTACAATATAAATAAAACTATTATACCTATGCTTGAATAAAGTTAGTATGTTGTTGAGTTAATCATCACTTTAATAAATATATGTTATTATCAATAAAATGTTTTTTCATATTAATACACTCAACTGGAAAGAAATATTTGCAAAAGTAACCTTACTTAATTTGTTAACGATATTACATTATTATATTATTAGTCACTTTGTTTCTAAACAGTGAATACAAAATAAACAAATCTTCTGTTGTAATATACGAGATATATTTGACTTCGAATCCTGATAACACTGTGCAATAAAGCTATCGAAAAAACGTTTTTTTTTTCAAAATTCAGAATTTCAAGTTGATAAAAAGTTGGACCTATGGACTCACCTACGCACCCTATGGACTCACATATACCACACAAAAGATTGAAAAATATTTTGTCTCCCTCCGGACGCCTAAAATTTATATATTGTCCTTAAAAATTCGATTTTTTCTTATTTCTTTTTAATAAAAAAATTAAATGATTTTTTCCTTTTCGAAGCCCACCTGTACGCACATAATTATATGATTAAACGAACTTACCTTAGTGAAGTTCTATCATAATTATATATCCTCTTCCATCCGGAATATGATTAATTATCTGTAGTCTCTTTATTTCCACATAAGCCACGTGTCTTCAAAGCCATGGTATCAAAAAGAAAGTGTCCAGTATGACAGGTATGGGCAAGCTGGCCCTGGTATATATCTGACATTCTCTTGAAAGCACAGTCTCTAAATTGCTCAGGGTTGGGGAAAGTCTAAACAAAGGAAGGGTGGGTTAAATCATATTCCGGATGGAAGAGGATATATAATTATGATAGAACTTCACTAAGGTAAGTTCGTTTAATCATATAATTATATTTCCTTTCCATCCGTTCATATGATTAATTATCTGTAGATGTTTAAAGCACAGTGCAATTTAGAGCCAAATCAGCATTATCGTCTGTTTATTAATAAGAAGCTGAACAAAATGCACTAGCAAGAACATGTTAACATTTTGTTAACATGTTATTGTGACAATATATCGTTATAATGTTGTAACAACATCAACTTCTTTTTATTCATGCAGTTGTAAAAATGAAGAACAATTGTAAAATTGTGTGTATTTTAACCAATTTAACCAATTCAATCTACCAACACGACTAGATGCCTGCATGACTTGTGAAAAGTGCAAGGAGCACGTATGAATCAACGTTTAACAATTCTCAATGAACCATACAGTACAAATACCTCAATATACCTTTGTATGTGGCTTTTCGAAGCATCTAAATAATAAGAAGGTATATATCATGATGGAGACCTTTGTAAAAATCGCTAAATGAACTTCCCCGAAAAATATTAACATTATTGATGAACTGAAAATGTTTAACGACATATTGTCAAAGTATTTTTATAGATAAAGAATCGTAAATACAGCAACGAATAACACACTAGATGTACATGTATAAATAAAGTCTGGAATTAATTTCATATTGTTATGAATTAAAATAGACGTTTAATAATTTGCATTGGGAAAATCTTTGAGCTCGATGACCAGCGGACAAACGCAAAAGTTTAATAAATGTTTTTCCCAAGATTTCATGTTTAATATGTTTTTTCCAAAACATGAAAGGCAAATTGGTCCTTGCTGCCTCGAAAAGTAATATAATTGAATACAATTGCTGAGTACTATGAATAAAATATAAGCTTAGTTGGACCAGACCTGAAAATACCGTTAGTTTCAGATAAGATGACGGTCTAAAGGAATCCACAATAAATATGTATACACAAAATAGAAAATAACAAAGAAAGATATAAATGTTTCTGCTTTCTAGGTATACATTATGTCCAATGAATTCATTAGAATTCAGATTTAGATGGCTCAGCATCTAATTAACATTTGATTGACATTAAAGAAAAAGCTAGACTGTTTTGACTTCAGTGAGGCGAATTGTCACTCAAACAACTAAACTAGCAGCGGTTGAGCGGTTTATTAATGTCCAGAAAAAATTGCCAAATTATTGGTAACGGTTCACAGGAACACATGTTAACGCCAACCTACGGGTCCGCGGACCCTCAGAAGCGGAGCAGACTCATGAGACTGCCCGCGAGCGGGAGAAGTACATCGGGAGCTGGTTGCCGACCGCTGATATAAGCGGTCCATTTAGCTACTCCAAGCTCACGCCATTGGTCGATCCAAGACAACAAAAAAGATAACTGCCCCGCCAGTGTAACTTTGGGGATAGATGCTGGACCCAATATGTAGGTATGTTATTGTTATATACCAAATGTAAAAAGAAGATAAAAATATCTTTTAAGGCTTATATTAAACAGACAGCTGCCTATACCGGAGTGTCAGAAATCTTTGATTTAGGGTCGATCTTACAAGTGTACGTATAAGTAGTGGAATAGTTATTCCCAGTATAAATAGTGCTATTCCGCCTCCCCTTGGCTAAAAAATTTGTGTTGTCCTAGTAATAACAACTTATACCGGTATTTATACCAATATTTAGTTATACCATGGTATAACGTGCTTTGTAAGATCGGCCCTTAGGCGCTAATGAATTTAAATCTTGTGTAACTACCCAAACAGCTCAAAATACCTGAAAAATGCAGTACGGATTTTTTTAGAAAAAAGGGTAAAATCCTATATCTGGACCCAATACGAATTAGGGCATGTATTGTATCCATGTATCGCATGGAACTCAGTGTTTGATAAAAAATACCTTTCCCGTAGGGAAAAGTTGTAAAAACCCATTATTGGCAGACTCCAAAGGGTGTTAATAGTCATGGTATTAATAGTCATATAAAACATATGACACACTCGCATACGAAGTTGAGAGGATGTTTTAATTTGTGAATTTTAGAATTTTAGAATTTCCAGCAGAACGAGCAACATCTATTAGTTCCAGACCTAATCCCTAGCCGTTTTAATGCTTGGTTGACATCTATCCTGTCAATAGGGAAATGTTTATTTTACACTAGGACAACTGCGGTTGTAACGGCCAGTAAGGCATAACTGAAATTTGTTCTAGGATTACTTCTAGAAAGGTATTCTGGAGCTGCAAATAAAAATGAAAAAATAATGATTTTTTCCAAAAAACGGCGACTTCAGCACTGTGAAATCCAGGATCTGTAACCAGGAACATAGAAGCGTGCCCCGATTAAATACTTTTCTGTACAAATAAAAGTATATAAAGCGTATCCAAGCACTGAGTAATTCTCTTAGCGGCGAAATGAATTAGGTGAATTCAGTTATCCGATATCAGTCTATTTTTAATGATCTTGAAGCATAATCCGCTTTAACTTATTTTTAGAAAATAATATGCAAAATCAGATTTTACGTCCTAAACATCCTTGGGATGCTTTGTTTAATCTGGTAAATGCTCAGAAACAATTTCATTGATACAAGGTATTGCGATAGGGATATCTAAAAGTTTTCATTTGAAAAATTGTCAGTCTTTATACAGAGTGTACCACTTTATATAGTCATCTAAGGTCACCACTTCAGGTAAGAATATTGAAGCTAAGAAATGTTGCTTAAAAGACAAGACACTTTCTATAAAATAGTCTTGTATAAACTCAAATATATTCAAATTATTTTGAAATATTCTCTCTGAATTAACGAATTCAAACATTTTAAAGCTAGATCTTAATAATTACTAGAGTGGCCTGGCTATAATTCATAAACAGAATTTTGCAATTTTGGAAGTTGATGAGAAATCCCAATATCCACAAAACTTGTTTTACTATTAGAGCCACCCGATTCTTCTTTCTTAAGAAAATTTGGAGGCAGAAACTGATCTGAAGAATTGGGCCACCTTGATACAACACATCTTAGTCGCCCCTGAATATCGACCTAATATGGTCACCCAGATTCTTTGCCCAATGTAAGCATTTCAATATGGTCTAAAGACTGGCCTCCAACGAGAAAGGTTTCTGGTTCTGACGGTTGGGATATTGTATACTGGTACCATATATAAAGATGTCTGCCTTGAAAGGGTACTTTAGACCAGTCATCAGGGTCCCAGGACAATGCGCCAGAATTCACAAGATGAAATAGTTGACTTCTGGTCTCTGCAAATTGTGAATATTTCGATATTCACAATTAGAAAGCTTCAACAATCAATAACTAATTGATTGGGGGTGTTGTTGATGACCTAATTGGAGGTTTGTCTAACCTTACGGTAAGTCGCCATAATTATTGAGAAAGAGTAATAAACTGAGGAACTTCGGTTTGATCCACTAACTTTCAAACTTTGCAAAATACACCATAATATTTTAATGCACCTACTCCTCCCCCAATAACTGAAGACTATTATTCTTTGAGTATTCAAATGTGTTGAATCTCGAAACTCTGCTGAATCCGTAAGAAGTGATCTAATTTCTGGACCCAGTCTGGGGAAATTTTATAGTGCTTATACAACCTTGAATTGTGTAATGCGTTACCGAAATTGCAGCTTGGCCAACATCGGAAGGTGGCGCCGACATCTGGGTATCAGCAAAAGGTACACTGTTTGGGACTATTGCCAGATAGATGTATCCGGCGGTACTCAAGTTTACTGGGTGCTCTCGGAGTACACCAAGAGTAGCTTTGTGTCACTTGTGATCATCTTGAAGTGGTGAATGATAGAAACACGGACTTCTGGTATTCACCGTCTTGCCCAACATGGATCAGATGTCAGAATGCAGCTTATTGCGCATAACAATATGGCCCTCTCCTACATGGGTGTAACTGAAGCCTGGCCAACGTCGGGAGGAGGCACTGACATCTCTGTGTCAGCAAAAGGGGGGCCCTGGTTGTGACTACTGCCAGCCAGATGTATCTGTCGGTACTCTAGAAGAGTACGGAGTGGTGTTCACCAAGAGTAGCAGCCGCTTCCTGTCACTTGCATAAGAACACCGCCTTCTTCTAGATGGGCTAAAGGAAATGGTAGTAAACATTAAACAGGGGCAGTACCTGAACGCTTGTCAATTTTGACAAAAAATTACTGTTAGTGACAGTGACAGTCCAGGGGCCATGCTGTTCGTTCTTCTCTGTATGGAAAGCGATGGCAAGCCAAAAATGTTAGCCAACTGGTAACATTAGGGCAATCAAATAGATCTATCAATAACTCTATAGCCAACTGGTATAGGTTAAGATTTTGAAGAAGCAGGACGGCAAGCGATGGTAACCAAACATTAGGGCAATCGCAGGCAGACATTGAAGATCTCGCTGTTGGAGTTGTTCCAGTTGATGTGGGTCTTGTCTGGACTTGATTCTTGACGTCTTTATGTATGTTCGTCTTGTTGCGGCTCCGCTCTCCGGTATGTGAACATAATTTCAATGTTCCATCTTCCAAAACATCCTAGCATGACAATCAGCAGGCCTAATTGGTCCCAGGATGCTCCCATGGCTGAAATTTTAAGCTCTGGAAGAGAGCTGATAAAAATCGGACTTGACTTATCACGTGAAAAAAAAAGAATGTCAGATATATACCAGGGCCAGCTTGCCCATACCTGTCATACTGGACACTTTCTTTTTGATACCATGGCTTTGAAGACACGTGGCTTATGTGGAAATAAAGAGACTACAGATAATTAATCATATGAACGGATGGAAAGGAAATATAATATAGTATATTATAATACAAGTTTTATAAGACAAAAATTGGCACACGAGTTGTTTTGGAACCAAATGGAACGAATGCGCCAATACGTCTTATAAAACGAGTGTTATATACTATTTTTTCTACTTCGCGATATTAAATTTTCATAAAAATTGAAAATTGCGGTTGTCATCTTACAATCTAGAGTAGTTTTATATTCAACAGTTGGTAGTTGTGGTAAAATTCACAAATACGATTGACACGAGCCAATAGCGATTGAGATGTCAGCGTTATTTGACATATCCCGTCAATATCATCAAACTTCGAAAACTAAAAGTAACTAAAATTTTGTGGTCTAGTGTTTTTATAACGACACCGAAAGCGGTTTCGTTATGAGTTTATAACGAACGGAAAGTAGAAAAAAATATTTAAGGAATATTAGTATGTTTATTTATTATTTACTATTATTTTTTTTTTTATTTTGTCTAAATGTTGCATTAGTGAATATATTTTTGTATACGTTAATTTCACACCGTTAACAATAAGGTGTGAAATTAACTTTTTCTATTTGAAAAAGAAAAATCACTTAATCTTTCATTAAAAAAAAATTCTAGTGTTTTAAGAAAATTATAAACTTTAGGCCTCATGCGGGAGACTTAAATATTTTTCAATTGGTCCAATTTTGTTTTATTGTGGGTCCATAGCAACTTCTTATCAGCTTGAAATATTGAATTTCGAAAAAACGGTTTTTCGATAAACCCTGCAGTGCAGTAACAACAAAAATTCCTGCATGTTGATGGCTGTGGCTTATTTGTGTGTTTCTCACAGTTGTAAAAACGCTATTAAAACTTTTTCATATCGTCACAATTTTGAGAAATTCTGCATGAACTTTATTATCACATACAATGGCAAAATATGATTTTTTTTACAATTCTAATTTTATATAATTTATTATAATTATTATGATTCATTAAAATTAAAAGTTAAGTTTCATGGCCTTTCATAAGAAAATTTTCGAGAAAAAGGCAAATGAAAATTAGGAAAATATTGATTACTCTGTGGAGAATGGATTATGTGCATAAAAAGAAAATAAGCATTATCGATAGATTTCTATTCGTCGCATAATGTGAATTGGGGATACACATTATGGGATTTTTGGGGATCAAATTAGATTAGTGTGTAAACCCGTAATGGTGTTATATAACGACTGAACCAAATGTTCAAAATAGCCTCAGAAAACCCTTAAAATTTATATTTATCTGAAATCCTTAAAATACCAGTCGTACGCTTTGCATTTACAGGCTGTCCCACTATTTTCCCAGGTTTTTTTTTAGAAAGAAATTGTAATTCTGAGTAAAAAGTTTCATTTAGACTTATTTGGTTTCTCAATTCCAAAAAAAAATTTACACAGTGAAATATTATCAAAACAAACCCATTATAATAATTAAAAGACAATAAATAATAATAATTAATATTATTAATAAATTATTGTTAATAAATGATAAAGAAATAAATATACCCACATAAATCTTTTACTGTTTTTACCGCTTTATGTAATTGGCGCTGGTAATTCTAATGATTTGGCAACAACACACAAACAATTAATTGAATTGTTACTTTTGCATCAGCAGTTCCATGCAAAATTAGGTACTAAAATTTACCAACAACTTACAACTTACTGACCTCAGTCAGGCATATGGTCAGCTGCTAAACCGATTGTAATTTGACCATATGGCCGACTATAGGATGCACATATAAGTATAGATGAAAGAAGGTCTGAAGATTTGAGCCGTTTCAACCAGAAATGCCACAACAGATCTCAGTGACCTAGTATTTATTTGAAAAAGTATTTACTGGTTCGACATGGCTTGTACATATGTAATAAAACGACAATTTGAGTTTAAACATGTATCAGATTTGATTCACACAAACATCGTACATAGTGGCAACATAACCTAACTTTTGAATATGACAATAGCGTATTCTAAAATAAACAAAAAAAGAAATAATTAAGAAATATTTATTTTATCTAAAGGAATTATATATTTATCGAAAACAAAATGCTAATATACCGAATTCTTTCGAATTGCTTATTCCTTCTCATAAAATTTTTATTCAGTGTCAGTATACATTTCTAATAAGTGATTTCTTTGATTCAAACTTTCCCTGTATAAGAAATATTGTTTCAGTGGGTGTGTCTTATTAAAACTAAAAACATTTATTTAATCACTATATTATGTAATAATTATAACGCAAGACACACGCGTTAAACGGTTTTACATGTTTGTCAAGTTAAACATTATCCTGTATCGTCCACCCGATCTTGTCCATTACCCTTCAGCCAATCGGCTGCCCTATTGGCTTAACTAAATATTACGGGCGTCCAGTGTTTGGGTCATGGATTGTAATTAATTTGCAAACAATACCTCACAACTGATGAGCGGTAATTAGCATTACACGGCAAGCGTAATGGACAGTTTCACGTTCAAATTATCAACAATTTCGAATATTTACTTTGTTCGGCATACACGAGATTATGGGTTCATTATAATAACAATGAGTTGGCTGAACAAATAGGCAGTAGCTGTGCCAGTAGAACGCGCACTAACTAGTTTATCTCGTGCAAATGTACGGCGCCCTTTCATAAATAATAATGATGTATAACGTAATGATGTTTTATTAGTAAACGCTTGTAAATAGTGTAATATATAGATACATCAATAGTACTGTTGTGTTATGCCCGTAGAAATTTATTAATTTGTTATTATTTATCACTATGTTGGTGTGAGAAAAACAAAAATTATTGTTTGCATGACAATTAATCACATATTATGTATACATATATGCATTAACTAAAGCATATAGAATTCTATTTATGCACAAGCTTTTATAAAATATTTCGGAATGATAAATTTGCCTTTGGAAAGCGAATATGTTTGTTTTAAAAGCGCAATAAAAACTCATAAAGCGAACAAACAAATACAGTGCTTTAGCATCAACAATACAGGGAAATTATGCGGTGCAATTGCGAGTGGAAAATACGGGGAAATATTTCATGAAATACCTGCCATATTTGCGAACTTTTCCAGATATTTGCGAGGAAGTTCGAGTGGCAGAACGTGGATTGAAAATACCAGTAAAACAGTCGGCGACCTACTGGGTTCGTACAATACAGGCAAATTAAAAGTGATATGCCTGCAATTATCCAGGAAGTTTAGCTCAAACGAGGAAAATGCATGCTTTTCGGATGTGGCTGAGGTTTATTCTATTTTTCCGCTCACCCTCCGAACATTTCCTCTCTCATTTTCTCTTCGTTACCTGAGAACAATATCAGTATAGTTCTAAAACAGGAAATCTTCAAATCAGAATACATTCAGTATTGTGGAAAACTTGCCAGTTAAACTGACTAATTTGTAATATGACTTAATACAAGTGTAGATAGAAAACAAACTAAGTCATGTTTGAGGTACCTACTTTCACAATAAAAGCAGGTATGTACTTTCATGAACTTTCTTTTGGGCGGGTCTATCAAAGTATATAAAAAAAGATAAAAACGAATAATTATCCGTATAATGTTGGATCGTGGTTAATAAGCAACGATTTATAATATATAATTTACGAAAATAGCAGTAAGTGATTTTGTTTTTAATTTTGAGTTATCTAGTTTGAGTGGTTGGAAGCAGCCCAAAATAAAACCGTCCTTTTTGAAAATTGTTTTTAGTTGTTGTGTGACATTTTGAAGATATGGAAATCTAACGTACCTCGGTGTGTCGCGGTTCACGTCATCAATGGATTCATTAAGTGGTTGCTCTGAAGGAGCAGTTGTCTGGCTCAGGCGTTATTTTGTTTTGTTAAATTTTAATTATTGTGCTTTTACTAGCAATGACTGTCGCTAGAATGTGCTTAAGAGACAACTGACCGTTGATGTTCTCCCTTAATAGTTTCCAAAAACACTGTAAGGAATTTTTAGTCACTTATACATAGACAACTTTCTCTTTGTGTGTTTTGCGATTTTCATTATATTGATTATTGTATTTGACATTGTAGAATTAACCCGTTCTGATGAAGCTTTACCAATAAAAAGCTAAACGGATGAACCAAGTGTTTTATTGATTTTACTCAGGCCGTTCCCGAAATATCCATTGTTTTGAGTGAAAATGAATTCATCCACATGTAATCGATTTAAAAAAGGTTTGGAAATGTTTTGAGGTGCACAAAACATGATGACTTCGATGCTAGGAAAAAGAAGTTTGCCTTTGTTTTGACACCCACACATGAATGTTATTGATTTAGAAAAATTGTTTGGAGCAAATTAGAAAAATATTTCTTTTAATAAAATTTACATGTCAATAAATTTGATTTGCTTGATTTAGACAATTTCTTTCATTTTTTTAAACTGAAAGTGTATGAAATAAGCCCTTGAAAGATCGAACTGAAAACTCAAACAGCCGTGTTGTTAACTTTTTAACCAAATCTTGCTTCAGCGTCCACAGAAACATCAGTTTCATAACGTTTTTACAATTTCAATTCCTGATAATTATAGTAGCTCTAGTGTCCACCGTTGAGACAAGCACACCACGCAGTAAATAAGTAAATGTATAGCAAAATATAAACCATTGATATCTGTTTCAATTCGCTTGAGAAGTTGAAGAAATGTTTAGTTCCTTTTTAGTACCTACATGAGAATCTTCCCTTAATAGATATGAGGGCGTATTTACATTCTTATGGGATGGAACTAAACTATGAGACGCCTTATCGGTCTTATATCTTCTGTTTCAAGCGCATTTGAATATTCTTGAATAAATAATAAATTTAAATAAATTGAGTAAAATTTCTACCAGTGTAGCACAATCAATGAATAAACAAAAATGAGACACTTGATCGGTACATTTTAAACTTTATAATGTACTGTTTCTTAATGACAATAAATACATTGTTTATGTCCGATCCTTATCAGCGCAAGAAAATCGTCAACATCCTACCGCAGTTGTGCTGCGATAGGAATTTGCAATTCTGTTTTGCTGCAAGTGATGATAAAACAACGCCTCCGGCAAAACATCGGTCTCCCTCCACTCTGGCGTTTCTCGTTTACGGTGAGCTTTACCTACATTAGTGAGGTTTCACCCAACATTCTGGGCATCATCAGACCTACGATATAACAGCCAAAAACTGGTACTGGCAAGGCTGAGACACAAAAATGTCCGGTCGCATCTGAGAGCTTCTAAAAGTCAAGAAAACTATAACTCACAACGACACAACCACGACACACGAGCAACGTCCGGCCATTTCTACAGTCCGTTTACTTACATTGGTCTGTTCATATCATCGTACTCAGCTGTTCTTTGGTTTATCCATAATAAGAATCTTTTAGATTGTGGAGTCTTAAAGTGAGTGGGTTGTGTAGTTATTTGTTTGGTATCACGCACGGGTGGCAATTGTATGCGACGGATGCCTACCATGCGAAAAACTTTGATCCACCGCGGAGCGCAGTTGCGGTGTTTAGTCGTTTTGTTTTGTCCGAGGGGAATCACAATCACTTTGTAAATCCGCATCACAGTTCTGGATTTGGTACATAACAATCCACAAATGTGATTTTTTTAACTGATAAATGTTCGTACGTAAGTTTGTAAGTCTTTCGGTCATGCAAGATTTCGATTTCGATTTCGATTCGTGTTCCTTTACAGAATTTTGTTAGTACTTAAA
Source organism: Aphodius sticticus (assembly GCA_963966075.1). Taxonomy (NCBI): domain Eukaryota; kingdom Metazoa; phylum Arthropoda; class Insecta; order Coleoptera; family Scarabaeidae; genus Aphodius; species Aphodius sticticus. The sequence continues at coordinate 63,164,050 of OZ014509.1, forward strand.
ACTTTGAAATATACTATACGTTGTTTGACTAAAACTGTTTAAACCAAAAAGATTAAATAAAAGCTTAATTTATTATACAGGGTTAGCCAAAATTACACCTAAATAAACAACACCTAAATAATTATCCAATCGTAAGAAATATCAACAAATTGTTCAAACAAGTTTTTTGTCTTTAAACAAGCTATCTTTTCAATATATTTTCAATATACAGGCTGCTCATTTTATTATAGAAATTTGGTAACATTTCTTTTTTTTTAATAGAACACTATATATTATTATATTTTTTAATTCTAAGATTAACTCTAAGAATTTTTTATACGAATCAGTTTTTTATAAAATGCATTCTTTTCTAATTAGAACCTATTAACCAAAAAATAGTCAAAATTACCGGACACCTAAATAATCATCCAACCGCAAACAAATTCGAAAAAAAGAGTCGAATAATAGTTTTTTGGGCTAAAAAAACCTCTCGTTTAAATATAGTTTTAATATACAGTGTGTTCGTTTTATGGAAATTTGCAAACCATTCCATTTTCTAATAGAACTTTCAAAATTTTTATTTTTTTTTAATTCTAAAATTAATTCTAAGAACAGGTTATAGAAATAAGTTTTTTTGAAAATGCATTATTTTCGAGTTATATGAGCAATTAAGCAAAACTACTGAACTTCAAATTAAGAATATTTTCCCACATACATGCACATTTATTTTAATTTGACAGTTTGAACATTTAATTTAATTCTATTTAATTGTGTTGTTATTTTCTCCTGATTTTTTTATTTTTTACCCGTTTGGTTAAAGTAGAAGTTCAGAGAGTATTGATTAATTGCTTAACTCAAAAATTAAAATGTAAAGAAATAATTCCAACATAACATTCTTAGTATTAATCTTAGCATTTAAAAAAAGTTAAATGTACAGGATGTTTTGCTAGAAAAGGGAAAGGTTTGCAAATTTCCATAATAAAATAAACACCCAGTATATTAAAAATATATTTGAACGAGAGGTTGTTTAAACCCAAAAAAACTTTTATTTGAAACATATTTTGATTTTTTTTACAGTTGGAGAATTGTTAAGGTGTTTTATAAAAATATGATTCCTATAAAAAATTCTTAGAATTAATTTTTCAATTAAAAAATGTAATAATATATAGGGTGTTCTATTTAAAAAAAGGATAGGTTACCGAATTTCTATAATAAAATGAGCACTCTGTATATTGAAAATATATTCAGACGATAGCTTGTTCAAAGCCAAAAGATTTTTGTTTGAACAATTTGTTGATATTTCTTACGGTTGGAGAATAATTTAGGTGTTCCGGTAATTTTGGCTAACCCTGTATAAATTAGTGGAAGTAGAATCCCCCTAGCCCCCATATGTTGACAGGCGAATGTAAACTTTTATTTTTCAAATGGGACGGCATATTTTTTATTCTCCAAAATTTAGGGGAGGAATTTGTTCGGAATTTTGAAGGGTTTTTGGCGTATTTCTAGTTGCTGAACACTAAAGCCGGACTAAAAAGTTTCATCACGTAAAGTTTTCGAAATAGTTGAGGTCATAATGTAAAAGTTGTGGTGTTGGCAATTTTTGTGGAAATAGTACCCTCACTACTTTTCGGGGAAAAAAGATACCGTACCATTTGAAAAGGAAAACTTACTTTCGCCATGTTTTTCCAAGACAGTTTTGAATCTTCACGGGATTGATTTCATTATATATCATAAAATTGAGGTTAAGTTTTATTTATTACCATTTTGAGACACGGGTTCTTTGTTCTTAGCTTGAATAGTATTTTCCTGCATCTGTTAAGATAAAATTATATAAAATTTTACTCAATCAACAATACCGACGTAATACAAGAAAAAATACAAGCCCTATGCCAAACAAGCCCCGCGGGCTTTAACAAAGCTCCGGTGTGCAGGTGTTGGATTTTGCTTGATCATTCGTTGGCGCGTTACCCGATTACCACGTTTCAATTTCAATTCGCTACAATGTGCGACTCGTCAACGACCCCGTGGGCTAGCACTGTTCAATGAGGAAACCGGGGTGGGTGATGTGCGCACATGGGGTGGGTGGGTGGTACAATGGCAGTTGCCAACGGGCGCAGCGCTCTGACAAGATCATTATTGGCCGCTCACGGAATTGATTCGCGGATAACCGTTTTAATTTCAATTTAATCCGTGCCGACCTATTCAACCAGAACTCACCTCCGCTGCTGTCGACGAAAGGCAACGAGCTAGTTCTAGTTGGCTAGAGTCCTGCCAGCTGGTACCAGCAAGGAGAGTTAGATGGAGTTTTGCACGTTTAGTTTTGCGTATTGGGTTCGATTACCGATAGAGACGAATGCTGATTAAATCGTTTTGCAATTTGGCTAGATTCGGGCTTTGCAATTTGTTACTTTGTTTGTTAAATTAATTAAAATACCGCTGCGCTTGGTGTTTATTTAATTATGTGGATTGTTTGATGGAAATCGGATAAAATTGTTACTGGTGGGCATATTGGTATCAGTAGTACGATAATTGAGGTATAAATATCGACATTGTATCGTTTATTTTTACTAACGGGTTGGTACAAATATTAATGGCAGTTTAATTTTCAAAAAACCTAATGAGTTCAAGTTTAGTATAGTTATAGTTTCTGGTGAATTTTTGTTCGGTTATTGAGGAAGTTTGAGGAAGTCTGTTTTCACTGACATATTTAATGTGACTGGTGGATACAGTTGTTAATTCTACAGGTGTTGTTTTCTTAAAACATCCTTGACAGGAACCATCCTGTGTCATCATCAGAGTTCTTGAACGAAATTCTTGCGACAGATGGATGGTAAAGGTGAATGTATACATCATCAACCTCCATTCTCAAATTTAGTACCTCACGAATCCACCACTGATGATCATAAACACAGGCACGTATTTCTTTTTTTCTATTCCGTTTCCTGACGAAAGTATTGTGGAAACTCCTAGTTCCAGTTATCTTTTTGCAGCTCTGAAATCGACTATCAAGGCAAGTTTTGCGTTATGAAACCTCTTCTTATTTTACAAAGATATATCCAAGATGTATCCCGAAAATATGTGCATCACAAAAGGCATATCTTCAGTAGTAAGGATTTGGCTATTAAGTGGCCTTATCCACAAGTCGCTTTGTTGTCCCCTCTACTCCATCGCATGCATTTTTTGTGCTGGTCCAAAAAAATCCATTCTGCATCTATTTATCATAATTATTTTAAGCTGAGTAAAGTTATAACATTATAGTAAAATGTAATTAGTTTAAATAATTATACTGTTCACACTTTTATTGTTTGGCATTTTGGACAGCAGTCCATGCAACCAGGCGCACGTTTCTATGATACAACTAAACAAAATTTATTTAATACGCATATCTTAAATTTGAATGCCAGTTGCTATAGTACCTCCCGACTATCAAGCGAAAGGACATGTAAGAAGTTGAAAGGAATATCAGCACCCATATTGTTCACACTTCAGGAAGGAAATATCGTAGCTGTTAGTAAGTAAAGGATGTTATTCCAAAAACACAAGAGTGTTTTTATATAGTTTTAAACTATAATAAAATGAATTAATTGACAGTTTCAGATTTTTAAGTCTGAAAAAATGAGAAACTTCAAACTTGTTAAAAACACATCTTTGATGTTGTATTCAAATACCGTAAAGTATATATTTGAATCAGCGAGTTCGAAAACAGTACTAAGTCCACAATTGGCCATTTTGAACTGAAATAGCCAAAATGTTCACTATGGTATATTTCATCGAATAGACTTAAAGAGGATGCTTGGGCGAAATAAGCAAGTCCAGAACAGTGCTTTTTAGCTCCCTCATGCAACGCGTTTCTACTCAGTTTCTACTGATCTACTGATCAGTAGTAAACATTCGCTAACGTCGTAATTTGCATTTAAATCGTTGTTGAGGTATGCCGAAATCAAAATGAATGTCAATATCATAAAGATAGATAATATTAAAACTAGTAAAAAAGTTATCTTCAGCCGTGCTGTAGTTAAAATACCCCCATTTGCGTCCTACAAGTTTATTTAAGACACTTTTGTCGTACCATGCATATTTCTCGAGATATTGAGGAGTCTCAAGTTAAAAGGACCATCCGGTATACAGGGGTTAGTCAAAATTACCGGAAAACCTAAATAATTCTCCAACCGTAAACAACTTCAAAATTTCTTTCAAGTAAAAGTTGTTTTGCTTTAAATAATCTATCGTTTAAAGAAATTTTTAATACAAATGATCTTCATTTTACTCTGGATATTTGGTAACCTTTCCTTTTTCAAATAGAACATCCGGTATAATTTCACATTTTTGAATTCTAGGATTAATTCTAAGAATCTTTTGTAGGATTTTTTTTTTATAAAATGCATCATTTTTGAGCTATGAGCAATTAATCAAAAAATAGGCAAAATTACCGAAATACCTAAATAATTCTCGAACTAAGAAAACAAATAATTTTTCAAACAAAAAATGTTTCTGTGTTTAAACAACATATCGTTTATTCTGGAAATTTGGTAACTTTTCCTTTTTCTGATAGCACACCCTGTATATTTATACAGGGTATATATATTTATATATTTTTAATAATAATAATAATAATGTATATATTTTTCGTTGGATCTGTTACAGACATGGACAATTGTCATAAAATATTACAATGCTATACAACCACAAACCGAGATAAACAAAATACTGTAGAACACACATAACACAGAACATATAAACTATCGACTTCGCGAACCTGCCTCAGTCAAATACTCGTCAATGGTATAGAAAGCTCCAGCAATTAAGTGTTCTTTTAGTTTTTGTTTGAATTGAGTAGTTGTTGCTGCGGTTCTTATGTCGGAGGGGAGTACATTAAATGTCTTCACCATCATGTAGTATGGTCCCCTCTGAAACACAGATGAGGTGTGTCGCGGGCAGACCAAAAGAGAAGTGTTACGTGTCTGCATTGATGAAGAGATATCACCATTTCTTACAAACTTGGCCATATTGGCTCTGCAGAACGATAAAAGGCGGTACACATATAAGCTTGGCAATGTCAATATTTTATTCACCCTGAAATGCGTCCTGCACGGCTCTCGATAAGAGAGACCCAACATACACCGGAGAAACATTTTTGCAACCGGAAAAGACTAATAATGTTAGGCGAGGAACCCCACAGCACAATTCCATAGCTTATGATGGATTCAAAACTGGCGATATAGTAAGTCCTGAGAGAGACGAGTCAACTATCCCCCTCAACTTATAATCCAAACTCCAGAACTTTTCTTTGAGATTCTTTACGGTTGAAGAATTACTAAGGTGTTCCGGTAATTTTGACTAACGATGTATAATCCGCCATTATGAATTTATTTTGAAAATCTCACATGACTGATTACTAATTATCAATCTTCAAATATTACCGGAAATAAGTTTTATGCAAATCTAAGTTTTTTTTTATATTTTCTGTCGCCATATTGATTCCGCCATTTTGAATTTTGATAATTGGACATTGGGTTTGGAGTCTAGGATCTTTAAATATCACAGCAAATTAGTTACATAAGCTAAGCACCATTTTCAATTTAAAAAATACAACAACGGGTTTGGAATCAAAAACAAATCAAATACACTACACTACATCATAATAATAATATTTTTTAAATACATTAAATAAACAAATATTGTTAAAAATGTACGCGTTTTTCCGTTGAGTTCAAAAAGTATCCATGTTCATGATACTTGTTTTAATCATAGCTGTGCTTTAATGCAAATATAAATAAAATGTATACATTTAATTCTCTGTGAACTACTTTATATTTTGTATGTTGGCACAATGTTTTCGAACCGACCGATTCATTTACATTTGCACATTGCTACATTTGCAATGTAAATGTACAAAATTTCACACTCAGCATTTGTGGTGAATATTAGATCTTGACGACATTAAACCCATGTCCTTCATAGTATCCTTATATACCATTACAAAACACGTTTCATTTTAAAAAGAATTGATAGAATTGAAAAGAATTGAGTCATTCAATCACAGAAATAGGGTACGATAGTAGATTAATAAAGCAAGCTTTACATACTGTTAAATAGTACAAATTCTTTCCGGTAAGAATAATTTTGAAAATAGAATGTCAGTTACAGTTACAACATTTTCCTATATATTTTAATTTAATTGTTAGAAACTGTTAGTTTGCTATTGCGAAAATTTAAAAAGATCTTGTTTTGTAACAATTCTGTATATGAAATCAAAAGGCTAAGTAAGGCTGAATAGTACTAGCGGTCAATAAGCGTCACTATTAATCATATAAAATACAATAAAAAACCCTACAACGTAGCCAACTATAAGCAGTTATTTAAATTTCTACAAACTTGACTTTGGTGCAAATGTCCCTGTAAATTAGCAAAATAAACCACTGTGTCATAAGAAGGAATATAACTTTATTAATTTTTTCGTAGGTGGCAGTATGTTTACTATTGCAACTACATGCTGCAGTATGACTGAATCATCTTTGATAACGTTATAAAATGATAAAACTAAAAAAACCACATACATTCCATTATCCCCACACTTTAGAGCCGGGTAAATTTTCATCCACTGCTGAGCCAATAAATCACAATGCGGGCGAAAACTAACAAATCCCTTTGCTGTCAGAGCAATCTGCCCCAGCCAACGTAAACACATTTTAATGGCCGGACGACCAGCACCGTATGTGGCCCGCCCCAGATCGGACGTCGCGTCGCATAGAAAAACAATAACCATTCCACGTTTTTCCATTTGCACCGCGTGCTATAAAACCAACAAAAAGTACCTCGTTAACATGACTGATTTAAATATTTTTTGTCGTACGTGTGGTAACATTAATAGTACGGTTTTTATTATGAAACCGTGTGGTCATTATGAAACTAAAAAAGAAAACCTTCTTTTCTTTCAGTTTTGATAATACCAACTTTATTGTCAATCTCAATGTTCAAAATGAAGATACATGCTTTCTTTTGTACGACAACACCCAAACAAGAAATAGTATATTCTTCTATGAGCAAGTAGTGTAAGCAATTCCTCACGAGAACGAAGTTTGCTGCACGAGCCGTAGGCGAGTGCTGCAAAACGTTCGATTGAGAAATTGCCATTACTTGCGAATGGAATACTATACTTTTTCTACGACCATGCAATGAAGTTTCATAAATTAATTTTTCTACTTTGCATTCACAATGCAGACATTGTAAAACTGTTTTCGGTGTTACAATTAACACATCGTAATACCGAAAACAGTAACATTTTTGTCTGATTGGTACACAATTATATCAAATGCCATATGTCAAACGTACAATACATAACCCAACATAACCACACACTGCATCTTCTTAATCGCTTGCAATCACATAAACTGCGAAATATCAATATTCTATACATATTTAAACATTGGTGTAGCCTGCTATAGTATGGCCAAAGGATTGGGGCTTTCTTACTTTTGCTGTGTTCATCAAAATACGCCAGCATGACGTTTACGGTGATGTTTTACGACTCTAGTAAGTGATCGTTATCATTCTTTTCAACTAAACATCAAATCCCCTTTTCAGATATAATTCAAGGACCACATTTACTTTAATAAGGTATTATGCGAAGATCAAACCTACATCGTAGATACGAACGATTTTAATTACTGCTGCGAGATTGTATATGCGCAATAAATGGTTTATCAGCATACACGTACGAAGCTATAGTACATTTAAAGTGTAGAGGATTTCTTAGTTTATGTAACGTATAAGTTTTCGGTAATATTTTGGACGCTTGGATGCTCGGTTCAATTCATATTCGTTTTTGTCCGTCGCTTTCGTCTTAGTTCTGGTTGTGTGCAACGTATTCGTACCTCCATCACATGTAATTTTACTAAGTATAATTTATTCTAATAAACTACTTTGCCGAAATTAGAATTGGGTTTCAATTATAAGTGCTTGTAAATATATGAGCCGCAACGGCTACGTAGCGGAATTAGGTAGACACCGCTATTAAACGTTAAGCGTTATAACAATTCTTTAGTAAGTTCTTGTTCTTCGAAGTAACTAATCAGTCACCGCCAAACACTTCTATTCTGATTATTTACTTATGAAACCACTATTTTAAAGTTAACTTTTTAGGTTAAGTTTCATGTATTTATCACAATAGGGTTAAAAGTGTTGCCCCAAGCTCCATTATGATCATCGTTGCGACCTCGCTGAATATTTATTCAAACTTGTAGGCTAAAGTAGAGTAAAATTATTCACAATTAGATTTTGTCATGATTTTATCTCATCGATATCATCCTTAACTGTGTCCTTAACGAAGTTGGCAGTTACTACAGTGCTACCACGTGGTACCCGCAAAAACCTAGATTCTAATTTAGCGCTATATAGTAACCACAATTTCTAAATTTATATAAAATTAATGACGCAAAGTAGAAAAAATAGTATATTACACTCGTTTTATAAGACGTATTGGCGCACTCGTTCCATTTGGGCACTCCTCGCTACGCTCGTCGTGCCCAAAACAACTCGTGCGCCAATTTGACGTCTTATAAAACTTGTATAATAATATACTATTATTGCATATAGGGATGACTGTATGTCACTATGACGGTTTACAGGATTATGACAGATTAAAATTGTTTGGTGCGCTTGTCACTTACCGACGTTGTCAATGGCTTGACAATGTCGCTAAGCAGTGTATCAAAACACGATGGAAATGAAAAAAACCACAGCTGTGATTGGTTCTAGAGCCGTGAGAAATGAAATATTTCTCACGACTCGCGAGGTATGAGGAGCCAGGAATGAAATATTTGCCATGTGCGTGGGGAATGGTTAGTATTACTTATCATAAATTGCCATGATAATGAATGCATTCATTAAAGGTGTAGAAAAAACAATTTCTACGTGATTGATTTTAACCGGATGTGGGTTAATTTAAACCGATCACAAAATAAAATCCAACTTGATTCAAGCTTTTTTTTTTTTCGTTGTCAATTTGCTCTATCGTATAGGGGGAGGTTCCGCGAGCAGAACTGTATGTTTTGCGGATGGGGTTAGTTTGAGGGGATGGTGATGTAGCCGGGAGGGGAGGGGGGGTCGGTTTAGCAGACCGGCATAAATGCATTATCGGATCGAATGTATACCAGTGCATGGTGGACACGTGATAAACAGATTAGCACATGGATCGGGCTTCGCGCCACCGGGTAGAAAATAAGGATCAGGCCATTAATGCGAACTTGCCTGTCTGTCATGGCTGGCCGCCCAGCCCGTTTGCCAGTTTCACCAAAACAAATTGCGCGCAACCCGCACCGGGATAGTGCAAATTACGGCAGTCGGATGAATTTCTGATTAAATTTCACTTTTTTGGCGTGCTCGGAGGACTAGTTAAATTATTTCAAATTACCACGTTTGTAAAATTTTATTGCAAATTATCTGTTTATTGTGTCTATTTTTCTCGTTGAATTTGTCAGGGATAATTTGGATGAATGAATTGGTCAAAAGTCCCTAGGAAGCGTATACAAATTACCAAAAAAAGTACACTATTGTACCACCCAACCAAATAGAGAAGCAAGTTCCCAAAATATATTTTTTTTCATGTTTTTGTTATGATAGGGGGGACACAGTAAGATTTATACTTATAACTTCTCTTGTTTATTTACTTCTCTATTGTTTGTTTTTGCCGCTTCCCTGGTGCCTTAAATTAGGTTTCTTTCAATTAGCTCAGATATATATATATTACGTATATTCCGTCATACGAAGATCGAAGATCGAAGAAGCAACCGTAGACAAGTGTTTCGGACTATTAGTCCTCATCAGTACGGTATAGCCAAGGAGCAAGATGGACACTCAATGGAAAAACACTCAAATGGAGACCTACAGGGAGTGACCTCTGTCGCCAATTTGGTGCTTCAGTCCCAACATCTTGAGGATTCGAAGACAAGAAGTGACGTCGCGCCGTAGGTGACTGGTACACCCCAGGTACACCATAGCCCATGGAAATTAAAGGAAAGCTGGTTAATCGACGGTGAGATATAAAGGAGAAAGGTATTTGACGGGCAATTCCGTCATACGAAGATCGAAGAAGCAACCGTGTTTTGGACTATTAGTCCTCATCAGTATTTTTATAAAATTCTGGGTTTTCCCCAATTTTGTTCAACAGATGGGTAGTTATCACATTGTTTCACAAAATGTCTTACATGGCACCATGTGATTTTCAGCAATTCTCGTAGTGTACAATTTTCAGTCAATTCTATTATCTTATTGTATTAGAAACATGGCATGTGGCATACTAAATTACTCAGAAAGAATCAGAAAGAAATGAATCCAAACATGTATAAAACCAATATGGCGTTCATAAGAAAAACAAAAGTTTCGTTTGTTTCTGACGAATTCATTGGCGAAAAAAAATGTAATCTGTCATAATCGAATTGTAGACAAAAAAGTGCCTTTATAATGTGAAAACGCTTTTTTGATTGGATTACAAAGAAAGAAGTTATGACAATAATTAAAAAATAAAATTTTTTGTTTTTTTCAAAATAGCTTGGGAACCATTTGGAATTCAACTGTTTTCTGAACAGATTATGAAAGAGCACATAAATATGCACTACTTTGTCCATTTAACCGACTTTCTATCTCTAATAATAACAAAAGTACCCATACAATCCAACGTCCCGTGAGACAGCCTGTATATTTCGAGCCATCCTTCCAGTTTAGAAACTGTTTCGTCCTGAATTCCCTTAGTCACTGTTTGTCGTTTATTTTTGGTTGTTATATCTTGTTGTAACGTATGTATATTTTTTATGTTTTGTTGTTCTGAGAGTGAATCTTAGAGGAAGTATAATATCTGACCGCGCACGAGAGAATCGCCCTAACTGCCATCTCTCGTTTTGACAATATTGACTCCTGTGTTTTAAGGCGCATAACTGTAAAACTACTGAACAGAAAAAATTGAAATAAAATGTCTCATAGTCCTGAATCATTTCCACGACTGCTCAACATTTTTTGCCTCTCGGTGTAAACACGAGCGCTAGAGAAATGCGAAAAGGTCCCCGATTTTTACACTTTTAAATTAACGTTCGTCTTTCTATTTTTTCCCTCGAAAACCGCTGGCCACAAAATTTTCAATTTTTATTCAGGTTGCATTTAGAGCCTCTTCTATAAATTCTCGTTTTTGTTTTCTTCAGTTTTTGTGTACCTAATAAAGGTTCCGTACAAGATTTTCACGGAAGCGGATATCTCAGTAACAAATATTAGCGCGATATCGGGATATGCACGTAATCAATCGTCATATTTTATTTATTGCGACTGTAGAAAAAGAATTGCGTTATAATTTTTAAGTAATTTTTCAAGCGATTTAATATGAATAATATAAATTTCGTGCAGCACGCACTACGTCAATCGTAACGGTAAATGGAAACGTAGCTGTGACAGTGGAGATTATTTACTATTAGTACGATACGATTAGAACAATTTAATTTCGGAATTTTGAATAGTAGTGCAAGTTAAATATAAATAATTAATTTAGATGTACAATTAATATTATACCCACCAATATTTTACAAACACGGATTCAAACGGATTCACTGATCGCGTAAAAACTCGCACCAAAACCCACAAGCGAGGGAAACCGGACTGCGCAAAATTTTGTCATGTTTATTTCGCTCTTAAAAATTAACAAATAGTCGGAATGCTATTCATTCAAGGGATATGTATCGCAATAAATAAGAATTATTTGCATGATAACTTTATTACATAAAAACAGAAGAAAACAAAAACGCCACTACAGAAGAGACTCTAAATGCAACCTGAACAAAAACTTAAGTTTTTGTAGTAAGTGGTTTAAGAGAAAATAAATCAGACGAGCGTTAAGTTAAAACTGCAAAAATCGGGTACTTTTTTCACTTCTCTCGCGCTCATGTTTACACCGAGAGGCAAACAATTTTGACAGTAATACATCTGATGTAGAAATGATTCAGGAGTACGACACACTTTTCTTAAATTTTTTCTGTTCAGTAGTTTTAGAGTTATGTGCCTTCAAACACAGGAGTCAATATTATCGTAACGAGAGATGGCAGTTAGGGCGATTTTCTCGTGCGGGGTCACATAGATTTCCATTTATGTATCAGCTTTTATAAAATATTTCGGAATGTTTTAAAAGCGCAATAAAAACTCGCAAAGCGAACAAATAAATACAGTGCTATAGCTTCAACATTCAACATTTGAAATTATCCGGTACCACTGCGAGTGGAAAATGCGGAAAAATATTTCATGAAATACCTGCCATATTTGCGAACTTTTCGAGATATTTGCGAGGAAGTTCGAGTGGCAAAACGTGGATTGAAAATTCCAGTAAAACAGTCGGCGACCTTCCGAGTTCGTACAATACGGGCAAATTAAAAGTGATTTGCCTGCTATTATCCAGGAAGTTTAGCTCAACCGAGGAAATGCATACTTTTCGGATGTGGCTGAGGTTTATTCTATTTTTCCGCTCACCCTCCGAACATTTCCTCTCTGATTTTCTCTTCGTTACCTGAGAAATAGTTTTTCCGTCGATCGTCTATTTATGAGTCAGTTTAGTGAATAGGAAATCGTTTATTAAACAACTCTATTAATGCACGATTTTTATTAATGCATGATTTGTTATAGCTAATCAGACGACGTAAAGACGTCGTTTGATTGGCCAATCGAACATATGTGAAATGAAACCTTCCAATCAAAAGATACCGCCCTCTAGAACTGTCAGTGTCAAATTACACAAATTGTTATATAACCTGAAAAGACATTGGCGAAGAGAAATCTATGTAGACGACGCTAGAAGAATACGATTGACGAAAAAATTTTGTAACCAACTCTAATATTAAACGGCGATTAATGATCTCGACAATTAACGTTAAGCAGTCTCGATCATTAATCTCTCTTTTTAATATACTTGTTGGTTAAATAGCTATTACAGTATAGGTCTTCACACACAGGTGTCAATACTATCCGAAACGAGAGATGGCAGTTAGAGCGATTCTCTCGTGCGGGGTCACATATTCGCTTTCTATAAACGAACAAAAGTTATCAATATTACCATAATTTTCAACAGTCTTTTTCTCGAAAATTGTTGTATGTAAGGCCATAAATTTTGTAGACTATCATCAAGACAATTAACAGTTCAGGTGAATATCAGGAGAAAAGAAATGGGGTTAACATAAAAAAGAGTGTCGATGACGTCATAAGTCGATAACAGGTAGGAAATTAAATATGAGTCGAGACTAGAGACCAAAATAAGTCAAATCAACCTGTAACTATACCTGTATAAAAGGCATTAACTGAATATCTGAAATTGTATACGCAGAATGTGGTTTTCTACTTACTAAATAGACTAATAACTAGACAATTGAGAAAAAATAGATTTAGAAATGCCAGTTTGTCAAATATTATTGCTGTTGTAACACGTCCTCGATAGTACAATACAATATCTATCAAGATATCTAACCTATCTAATTTTTGGAAATTTTAATAGATTTAACAAACAGTAGTTTTGGCTTCCTGTGGTTTTATTACAGCATCTTGAGGCATTTAAAATGCAAGAGTATTTTTTTCCAACTAGTTGTTTTCTTCACTAACTGAGGATTATTTTGTTTGTAACTGAGAGATATCCAATTTCGAACGATACCACAAGAATCAAGTAAAAGGTAGTAGAATTAAAATAAGACAGAAATAGTGACGTTTAGATGTATGGAAACGTGATAAAAAGTTGATGTACCTACTATTTGTTGATTGCTATTTTGACATGTAGAAACAAAAATAAAATAAAAATTATAGCTTTCCATTTAAAATAACAAAGTTAATATCGACTTCCGGTAGACCGGAAAACTAATAATAGATCAATTCACTGTACCCCCCTGTCCGGAACTGCCCAGTTGAAATGTCCGGATGTGCCAAAACATGATCGTTATGAATTCAAAAATACTCACAAACTGTAGGTTATGACCATCGAGTTTAATTTATTATAGTATTTGGAGGTCGCACGTTATAGTCCCCACCACGGCGAAAACGGGTCAAACGCCGACTAGTTATCACAGGCGATTATAGAGGGCCAACGCGCGGGAAATTCGAAAACAATAATAACAGACCTAACAGGCATAACTTCTAAGGATTTTTTGTTTATTATCAATATGGAAAGTTAAATTATTAACGTAAATAAATAAATTACGGATTTGCAGTTGAAATCGATCAAAAACGTATTCAATTGCCATTCACAAAATCCCTAATAAATATTTTACGAGACGATGTTTTTTCTCGATAACTTTCTTGTTTTTATCTAGTCTGAAAATATGCAAACACTTTTATAGAAATCTTACCATATTCATCGGGTTCCAAGATTTTTAATGTTTAGTTACAGTCCACTAATACCGGAATTGTATTATTTATAAAAGAGTTTAATTACCAAGTCAGAGGAAAGGAAATGGACTGATTATAATAGCAAATGCAAATGTTGTCCGAATGAATACCCAAGAAAAACCTGTTTTTTATTCATAATAGTATTTATTTCAACAGTAGTAAATATATGAAATATATAAAAAAATTTATATTAAATCATAAAAAAGAAACATTTTTATTGATTACTAAAAAGAACTATTTTATTCAGATTTTGTCTTATGTTTGCTTTTTGTGTGAATATTACTCATTCTACAAATATAATGTAATCTGCATACTAAATACATTTTTGCCACTTCTTTGGTTAGTAAAATAATATGGTTATTACCAATCTCATAATTTAAAATGTATGCAATCAAAGACGTTTGTGTAAACAGAATTAGTTACATTTTCAAGAATATCTTTTAAATTTGGTGGAGTATTACATATTAGTAATAATTAACATCATTCGACAAATTCGCACACTCTCTTGACCCATTAATACCACATCCTTTGAGGGATGTATCAGTTTTCCATGACTCTTAAAGGAAATTAATGATGTTTTGTTTGGCAACGATGAAATACAAGCATCTAAGCAGCCACAATTGTTTTTTTTTCTTAATTTTTTTGACCACAAATCCAGCTATGTATTCCACAATATTTATAAAAAAAAGGAGCCTTCAAGGCTGTTAGAATTTTCGCCCGCCCCCTCCTGTACCATGCGACCTCCAGATGACTATATATTAAACTCGATGGTTATGACTTAGTAGCCGCCCAGAATGGCAGTGTATAGGTAAAACTACGAGAGCTGAACGTGAGTCATCGATTCCAGCTGATATTTTGCTGATACGTTACAGACCATTCCCGTGCGTTAGAAAGAAACATAGTGCTTTTTCATGCGTCTGTTCTTACGTTTTTAGGCGATGACTCACCTTCAGCTCTCGTAGTTTTACCTAGATTTACCTATATATAGAATTTATATGAAATTATGCGAATATGTATTATACTGTACAATAGTATGCAAATCTTTTTAAACTGATTTAAACTGAGAAAATCACCAAAGATTTGTTTAAAAACTGTATAGTCTTGACATTCACTGAAGTGTGTTCTGTGTGCATAATCTATGAAGCGGTAAATTTAGTATTACTACTCACATCCGAAATGACAATGAAATCTAGCAAACTAGCAATTTAAACTATCCCCATAGGGACTAATTCCCTTTGTTACAATAGACGTGCGAAAGTTCTTATCTGGGCGCATTCGTCCTTTAAAAACAAACGAAGTCCGTTTAAGCATCGACGCGAGCAGTAGAAAATCCGGGAGTATCGTAAATTTGCGGTCCCAATTCGGAAAGGAGATCCCGGGCGCCGGATGACCGTGATATACTAACCGCCGGCCACCAGAAATATCAAACTGGGTTAGTGTAGTTCGAGGGTGGCTCTCGAAAGCTCCCGCGCGCCCCGCACGTTAACAAACGGAGGGCTGCGACCGCCCGGATTCTGGCCCACTGCCAAAATATAACCGGTATTGAACGAGGTCGCCCAGTTTTACGGAATGTTGCCATGCTTGCTCCACTACTACAAACAATCACCTGAAAGAGAAAACGAATACATAGAAAAGTACTTAAACTTTTCATGTTTTACTCTATTCTCAAACTTTATGTAGCTTTTGTTTTCGTTCATTTTAACTGGATCTCTGAGTATATAGGTATCAACTTTGGTTCTCGTTTTTGGCTTACGACTAAAACTTCATATGTAAGGCATTCAGAGTGGGTATCAATATTGCACATTGACATAGATACCCACTATGATGTAATTTATATTTGTATAGAAATACTTGCATTAGTTTTCAGGTAAACGTTCCTGGGTTTAGTTTTAAGAAAAACATTAGTATAGTCGATCTCACGAGTGCTGCAAATTAGTCATCGCTTATAAGTGATGAACCAAGATTTTGGCGTATCGCGCAGCTTTATTGTTGTGCATAGGCAACCGAACATAGATCACTGTAAATACGTTGCCTACCGAGGCGGATATTATAGAAATTAAATTAATATTGCTATTATCTTTACTAATTAAATAATCTTTAAATAACCATCACCATAGATTTTTTATTAAGCAGCTTACCTTTCAACGAAAACATTTTTGCTAAAATACGGTCATGCTCAATAATTACGGTAAGTATTAGAGGTTATAAATGGTTAGAAATGTCATTCTAAGAAAAGACGTACTTTTTCGCTGGGCGCATTTAATTTGTACAGCAGATGTATCATAATCATTCTAGTGCGTTCTAACACACGGCAATGTATAGGAATGAAGTTATTGGAACTTATTGGAACCTATACAGGCTGTTCCTAAATATCATGTAAATACAAAAATGGGCAATTCTTTGGCTTATTTAATGACTAAAAATTCATATAAACATAGGTCCGCAAACGCTTCGTTGCCGATCTACAGGGTGTTGAAATTTCAAGATTTTTTAGTTTTTTCTTTATAGCTCTGTAGTTTTTGAGATATTTAGCTCTAATTAGAAATATGGGTTGTAGGCTGTAGGACTTACTTCATTGGTCATATCAAATGGTTTTAAGAATCTACAGGGAGATATTTTTTCAGGGGTCATGCCCCCTTTTCTCACCATTAACCTTTTTTCGGTGCGCCGCTGGTGGATTCTAAAATACAAAATGCATTTTTTGTTTTTTTCTAGCATTTTAATCTTTTGTAGTTTTTTCGTATTTACCACCGTTGCCGAGAAAAAAAATAAAAGCTTTTCTGTGTTTCGCTAGATGAAATTAAATTTCTTTAAATAATTGGTCTAGTATGCCTTGCCTTGATTTTGATAACATTTTGTTTGTAATTATTTTGACATTTTATTTGCCACCAACTGTTAAAAATTAAAACTAGGATACAAGAGCTATAAAGAAAAAACTAAAAAAATTTTGAAATTTCAACACCCTGTAGATCGGCAACGAAGCGTTTGCGGACCTATGTTTATATGAATTTTTAGTCATTAAATAAGCCAAAGAATCACCCCTTTTCGTATTTACATGATATTTAGGAACACCCTGTATATCAATGTTTACGGCACCTCCACCAAAGTTATAAATGTAATAACATTCAATTTTAATATGTTTTTTGGTCATTGTTATGTACCTAGTAGAATATAGAATAGAAACAGAAAAAGTACGTTAAAAGAAACCCTAAAACGTACGTTTCATATTTTTATCAAAACTGATCAAATTTTAGTCTTCTCAAACTGTTTAAATTTCGGGCCAGATAAATAAGAGTTAAATACTAATTTTCCCACCATAAAGGCATTGTCGGTAGGTATACACCTATTTCAAGTTAAACTTGTAAATGTAAATGAAAAACATTATAATAGAATGTGGTACCAATTAGATAAGAAAATTAAGGCGATTTATTACTTATTTTAAATGCAACTTATAACCGTGTCCTGTACGTTTCTTATCTTATAGTCTTTAATCGTAATAGTATGACAGTAAAATATGTGTTGAAATAAATAATATAATTTGCATCAGTTTATCAATAATATACCTATTTTTTTTTGTTTTAATCACAATTGAAATTGAAATAATTTTATGACACTTGTTTATTACTAACGCTCTCTTGTAAAATAAATAAATATTGACAGCAATCGCATAAAAAACAAATGATTAGTCTATAGCAATCGATTTTTCAATATCAGTTGTGTTTTTAATTTATTCATTTGGGCATCTTAATTGATGTTTCCTTGCGATACAAAAATTCTACTGAAAACGACCGACATTACTTCGCAGAAAATAAAACAAAAAATTATTATTATCGGATTTTGGTTCAAATAAAAACAATCATGTTCCTGAAACCCCTGATTTAAAATTAATTAGAACTTAATTATAAATCAATGGGCAAAATTTATAGTCGGATAGAACAGACAACATTTGTTTAGGGCCAGTTTTCTATCGACGAAAGCAGTGAAATGACAAACAAAATGTTTCACAGCCAGCACTTTAAGGCAGGGGTTCTCAACCTTTTAGGTTCCGTATACCACCTGAAAAATATCCAAATTTCTTCGTACCACCACCCTTTATACAAAAATGCATATTAATACAGGGAAAGAAATAATCCTATTTATTTATTTTGTAATAAAATAATAACGTTTATAACAAAAGTTCACTTGGTGAAAACTTATTCTCATCGAAACCAATAACAATAAAAATAAATACCTAACAAATTTCTTTTGGTATACAAAAGTAAAATAAAAAATACCCTCGGGATTGTTTTGCTAAACCAAATTTTTTAAATATCATGATCTGTGTCAATTAGTTTCAAGCTCAAATTTGACTCAATCATTAATTTTGGCTTATGTTTGTTGTTTGAATATAATATTGATGAAAACTCATTTCTACATAAATTTCACATAAATCGTGGCGCAAAAAGGCATTAAAAGTCTAATATCTTAATCTCCAGTTTCTTTAAAATAATTCTTCCTCTGGATCAAAAAAACAGTGATTGTAATAATTTTAAATTCTTCTAACAGCGCTGTGTGTGACGAAGGAAATGTCTATCAAATATTCTTAATGTTCTTTTTCTATTAGGTTGTAAAGTTTGGTATTTACATACCTTTAAGATTTCTGAACCAATTTTCATTGTCATAGATTTGGGAAAATCACTGTTGTTTTTTTAAAGAGGTGCAATATCTATTTTTGTATATCCGACTAATTCATCATTGATGTTTCCCATCTTTCTTCAAGGGAGCCTTCAAAGGCTGGCAATAAACTATATTTATTTTTATTAACTTCTTTTATAATTAACTCGATTTATTTATTGGTAATTTTATCTTCAACGATAATTAAATGAACCTTTGATCCCTTCAAAACTAAATTTAATTCATACAGCTTTCCAAAAATATCAGCTAAATATGCTAACCGGGCCAGCCACAATTCGTCAAAGAAAGAATTTTTGAATTCGAAATTAGCATTCGGTACCTTTTGTATACCACCTAGAAGTCCTTCGCGTACCACCAGTGGTACGCGTACCACCGGTTGAGAACCCCTGCTTTAAGGGATTGGATTATTGTGGCGGCCTAAAAAAGAAATAATTATGTTTTTAATGAATATGATATAGAAATTTGGTCATTAATTGCATATATAAATGCATAGTTAAAAACAAAAAAAAAAGCTAGTACAAACTAAAACGTAATACAGCAAACACTAAAATATAATAAAAGCGCGTTCGTACAGAAAGGGCAATTAATGTATTTTTTTGTGCTTTTGGTCTTGATTATCAAACTCCTTAGTGGAGTTTGTTCAGTTAACATTTTTGCTAAATAGGTGCGCTAAGCGTGGGAACAGTTACTTTTATCTGTGCTAGTTTTCAATAACCCCGTTAAAAAAAAACGAATCTTCATTAAATTTCTTAATATTCCTAGCTAAAATAGATTGTGTGCCATCTACAGTAACATAAAATGCTATACACCATAATCCGAGAAACTGAATCTAATTCCTGTCAACAGAAGTACGAACTATAGGTCAAACCAATTTATTTCAAAACAATCGTACAGCACGTGAAAATGTCGTAAAGTTTCCTCTTTAAATGTAAAATCCTCAAAATATGTTAAAAGAAGTTATCAAGGTAGGTGGTTATAAAACAGGCGCACTTTATAAAACAAACTAACCAACCACAATGACTTTAATTGTATCTAATCAAAATTTGCAGTCTTTTGTTTCAATTAAAACTTTGCTGCATTTTAAGCCGGTTGCTGCTATTATAAAACGATTAAAAAGGAATTAAAAACGCAAATGGAAACCTGTACTTTTTATGACGATAAATATGTAACGCAGCATAGAAAATAATAGAGTATTTACTTCAGTAACCACAATATTAGTCGATACATAAAAGAAAACACCAAAAGCTCTCCCTAAACTTCATTCCACAATAGTCGTTTCTAAAAATATCCTACCGATAAGGCAGCAGCTAAACCAGTTGTATAATATATCTAAAGAGCCCATACCTATCTATACCTTTCATTGCACAACGTTTCCACCAGTAAAATGTTAGCAGACCGTTTCGGCGGCGGCGTTCAGATACGGTTGGAAGGCACGAACCGCCCGCCGGTCTAGCGCGATCGATCGACGGTTTGGACACGAAACCGCTTCCGGCGTTCACGACGGGTTTTATACGCGCCCCGTTACCGATATTCGCCGATTATTGCCACGAATTTGTGGCTGCTCCTTACTGATTGGACACATTAATTTGGTGTTATTGGCCGTGCGATGACAAGCCCTACAATTTATTACACTTATATTTACGAGACGTGTTTGCGAGTTAATCGCTTAGTTACGTCCTACGCACATTTACACGGACAGACACGTACGTATGTGAAAACATTCAAATGCAATAACGATGGCGATGATGGGGCGTTAGTTAGTTAGTTAGTACCCCATCACGTTAAATCGTGGAGGGTTTCGGAAAAGGTTGTTGGTTGCTGTTGATAGCCAATAAAAATGTCATCGATGAGTGTTGAGGGGTTTCCTGACAGAATAACAAAACTTTTAAACAAAATGCAAACATAATCTGGCGATTATTTTATTTTGAAACCTTTCGAGCCATGCCTGCGTTTGGTTTCAGTAAAAACGACGATGACATTGGACATAAATCTTCAGCAATCAGCTGCTGAGAATGTTGTGATGGTCAATCTAGAACGGGGAATAAACTCTTTAACTTACACATCTCTAACAGGAATACTTTACCTTTTCGGGATAGTAAATTTGTAAATAATAATAAGAATGCGGAACATTTGGATTTTACGTTATTTAAAATGACGTAGTTAATCGAGCAACGTTGAAAACTTGTTTGAATTTGACGAAAAAGTCATGTTCCGGCGCATTCACCATTTTAGTAAAACCTCTCGTTGGGTTGATTTGTATAAATTTGGCTTGTATGAGGTGTAATTTCAACGAGATGGCGCCACATGCTACACTCAAAACTTGCCCAAAGGTTAGGGTTACCAGACGTCCTCTTTTAACCGGCCAAGTCCTCTTGGCATAGTTTCATTCCACAATTAATTATTTTCTAGGCCGCATTCACATTGAGAGAAGCGGCGCAAAAGAAATTGTTTGTCCTAAACAACATTTTTAGGAAGTGAATATCCGCAAAAACTATACTGTCTGAGCGATGTTCTCATGAACAGTTTCTGAGAATTATCCATTTCTTCGACCATTTCTTATATGCACTGTTGAGTGCTTGCAATATCGGGATATTTGGGTTTCTGCGGAAATATTTTAAACAATTTTGTTGTTTACTGTAATATCAGGTAAACATATTTTACTTGTCTGTTATTAATTGTCTTAATATTTTGAAGTAGTAATTACTATTAATTGAACGGAGATCATTAGTTTTCCTTGCCCTAATTTTCTCTTTGACTTTTGATTTCTGAATTTACATTTAGACCAGGCAATAGAGCAGAAAACCACTGACTTCGTGATAAAAATAGTATCAGGAAGCAGACGGTCCCAGGTCACGTGGAACAGTCCGTAGATGTATTGTGATGTTTCCGACTCGCAAATATCATTACTTAAGTTGTTATAAACAAAAAAACCGCAAAAAGATCGTATTTTTTTTTCGTTTTTCACTGAACCGATGGAGCAATCTTGACACGTCCAACAACGAATTGTAGAGAATGAAAAGACGAAAAAAAATGATGCCTACACGGAACCGATCGGATTAAAAAAAAATTTTAAAAAACGGAGAAAATTCGCAAAAACCGGAAAAATCAGCGTTTTTTCAAAAGTTCATAACTCAGCCATTTTCAAAGTTGCAGCGCAGACTTTTCGCGAGAAAGTAGCGACTACACTGATACTATTTTTGTCACGCAAAACTCTCTATTACCTGGTTTAATTGAAATTTGTAAGTGATAACTAATAACCATTTTCAAGTTATGCTTTTTGCGAGGAGCACCAATATAATAGTTATTTATGTACCAAGGGCATTAAACGGATGTTTATGCCCCGACGGTGACACTCTCGGGCCTATCGGCCCTCGAGCTTTTTAAGTCGCCCGAGGGTATAAACATCAAGTAATGCCCGTGGTACATATAAAATTTTATGTCCTACATTGGTTTTGTTCCTTCATTTAAATAATATTAATAAATATTTTGACGTAATCAAGTGACATGCGTATCTACGGAGTTGAATAACAATACAAACCATTCGGAGTTGAGTGACAATATAGGCAATTAATTGTCAAACTTATAACCTTAATCGCCAATAATTGACATTTATGAGTGGCAATACAGACAATTAATTGTCAAACTTATAACCTTAATCGCCAATAATTTACATTGACGATTTAAAATTTGAATGACAAATATTTGATATATTTAACATATAGCCATGGCAACCTTTTATGCCAACGCGCGCGTTAAGAATCCTTAACGCCATCGCGGGTGTTAAGAAGCAGTTTTTGCCCCGGTATCTAAAATGTAAAATGTCACTTTATGATCCTGTAGTACATAATAGTATATTATTATACAAGTTTTATAAGACGTCAAATTGGCGCACTAGTTGTTTTGGGCACGACGAGCGTAGCGAGGAGTGCCCAAATGGAACGAATGCGCCAATACGTCTTATAAAACGAGTGTAATATACTATTTTTTCTACTTTGCGTCATTAATTTTATATAAATTTAGAAATTGTGGTTACTATATCGCGCTAAATTAGAATCTAGGGTATTTTGCGGGTACCACGTGGCAGCACTGTAGTAACTGTCAATTTCGTTAAGGATGAGGTCGATGAGATAACATAATGACAAAATCTAATTGTCAATAATTTTACTCTACTTTAGCCTACAAGTTTGAATAAATATTCAGCGAGGTCGCAACGATGATCATAATGGAGCTTGGGGCAACACTTTTAACCCTACTGTGATAAATAGATGAAACTTAACCTAAAAAGTTAACTTTAAAATATTGGTTTCATAAGTATAATAATCAGAATAGAAGTGTTTGGCGGTGACTGATTAGTTACTTCGAAGAACAAGAATTTACTAAAGAATTGTTATAACGCTTAACGTTTAATAGCGGTGTCTACCTAATTCTGCTACGTAGCCGTTGCGGCTTATATATTTACAAGCACTTATAATTAAAACCCAGTTCTAATTTCGGCAAAGTAGTTTATTAGAATAAATTATACTTAGTAAAATTACATGTGATGAAGGTAATACAAATACGTTGCACACAACCAGAACTAAGACGAAGTCGAAAGCGACGGACAAAAACGAATACGAATTGAACCGAGCATCCAAGCGTCCAAAATAATACCGAAAACTTATACGTTACATAAACTAAGAAATCCTCTACACTTTAAATGTACTATAGCTTCGTACGTGTATGCTGATAAACCATTTATTGCGCATATACAATCTCGCAGCAGTAATTAAAATCGTTCATATCTACGATGTAGGTTTGATCTTCGCAGAATACCTTATTAAAGTAAATGTGGTCCTTGAATTATATCTGAAAAGGGGATTTGATGTTTAGTTGAAAAGAATGATAACGATCACTTACCAGAGTCAGAAAACATCATGCTGGCGTATTTTGATGAACACAGCGAAACTAAGAAAGCCCCAATCCTTTGGCCATACTATAGCAGGCTACACCCATGTTTAAATATGTATAGAGTATTGATATTTCGCAGTTTATGTGATTGCAAGCGATTATGAAGATGCAGTGTGTGGTTATGTTGGGTTATGTATTGTACATTTGACATATGGCATTTGATATCACTGTGTACCAATCAGACAAAAATGTTACTGTTTTCGGTATTACAATGTGTTAATTGTAACACCGAAAACAGTGTTACAATGTGTGCATTGTGAATGCAAAGTAGAAAAATATTATTTTGCAATTTTAATAAGTGCATTACTTTAAATGACCCTTTGATATTTTTTATTATTCGTTCACGAATTTATTTCTAATTTGGAAAATTTGATGGATACTTTCTTAATTTAATAGCTTTCTTTTCTCTTAAAATGTTTTTATCTGACATATGACTATATTTCCATTGATAAACGCCCCCTCCCCCCTGCTTTCCAAACTTTCGGTGTCCTCTTTTTTACTCGGAGAAATATGGTAACCCTACCAAAGGTTGCTATTTGTAATTAATATATGGAGAACGCGGGTCGAGATGGAAGTAGTGTTCTGGCAACAATAAGAAACGGTAAATATTTTAACTCGATAGGACAATACCATTTCCTTCTAAACTTGTCAAAAAAAATCAGTCATTTAAGCAAAACAAAACTTTATTTCAGTTCACATTAATTCACTTTCATTGTATCTCTTTCTATAGCTCGGATATTTAGAAGTTTTAGTTCAGACTATAACTATAGGTAATATTTATATTATATATGTATGAATATTTTTTCGTAAGAGAAGGCGAATTATTGCTATCGATGAGGACTTTACCAATTTATTTATAACGACTACAAGCTGGTGCGTGCAAGAATGATGTTTACCAGTTCATTTATGACGACTAAATGAAGCTATGTACAAAATCTCAGCTTGCTGCTATAGTCCATTTAATAACTAGGAGGAATAAGCCCAGACGCCAGGTTGAGGTTCGCCAGAAATGTCACCAGATGTTTTTGCGTTTAAATTTGAATTATTTTTAGGGTAAACGTATTTGTAAACCAAAATAAATGTTCTACGGTTCACATTTTAACATCGGTGTAAATCATTGAAACTTGTCTGAATAGGTCAAAATAAACCTTCAAGAACATACATTAGTATACTTAACCAAAACAATTTAGATATCTACACTACAGGTTAATGAGTAATCCCTTCGACGTTGTACAAGTGCACTAATGCGGAAAGAATTCTGTATGTAATATTTTATCATTAATAAATAAATAGTTAACTCTAAATACATGTAGTTCTCTCGTAGCAGACACGTCTTTAGTTGATACTTCTATTGACTGATCATGTTTACAGTCAAAGCATTTAGTATTTCACTTTTTTTAACTTTTCTGTGATTGCTTAGCCGAGAGTCTTCACGATGCGTATTATAACAAATACTAAGACTGTATATTTTATTTAAAAAATTAATGTTTAATAGCAATAACTCATCAATCGTCGTATAAAAAGACGTATAAATAAGGAAATCACTATCGCTTTCAGTATTACTATCAATAGTGGTTCTATAATGTTGTCCACGATTACATCTAACGTTGACATCTTTGGAAATTCTGGACAAGTCTTCATTTTATTTAAAAATGTCCAAAGTTGGAATTTCACACGGTACCTACATAGTGGGTTTTACGTTTTCTATAAATAAACAGAATAAAACGCTGTTATTTGCATTGATATTTTAAAGACTACCACTCGGTTCATGTTTATTTCAGCCGATTTCACTGAACTGAAGCCAAGAATAGCACCAAAGAAGTATGCAAATCATTTTGAATGTTTGTTTACATGCGATCTAACCTATTCAGCGCCATATCGTAAATTTGTCTGGTGTAAAACGGTCTGCGGACAAGTTTAAAGAGCTCTTTCTAGTTATTAATTGGACTATAATTAATCATCATGGAAATGCTTGAATAATTGGATTAAAAGATTTTGCGAGATTTTGCATTATGATACAGTTCTTTTTATATTATTTGTTGAATTTTTCATTTCTGCTATCTCAAATTACAGTGGACTCAAAGCATAATTAATTCCGGCAAGAAATTAATTGAATATGGACCCTATGGATATTACATTCTATGTAATTACATTTTATTTGTTATGAACTAAAAGACCGAAGAAGGCCAAGATATCTTATTTTAACGTAAGCAGAATTTACGCTTCGTACCTACCTAAAATGAAATTATGAGTTAATTTAACAGGTCAGTGTAATGTCAAAAATATGTTAATAACCTTTCAAATAAATACCTGCGAAACGGGCATCGTAAAAGGCAATAATTCATAATAAGTGGGTAATAAATTTAATTATGAAAATCAGAAATCGTACGGCATAAAGGCGAGGGGAGGCGCGTGCCCTCGCCCTGTTACACACTGACGCAATATATTTCAACTTTAAACGGGGAAGGGCTGCTATGGGCTATTACAGCTATAAATCTAACACGAGGGCGGGCGCGCAAAAATTTGGTTATCTAAACAAGAAATCTCCGTTCTAGATTCCTCTCATTTTTTCTTGACTTTCCACTGTCGGCCCACAGCCTTCGATTCTCTTTTGCGACGCATACGCCTACGTCCTCTACCGGCAGAAATATCAAACTGGCTCTATAATTCAAAGAGCACGATAACAAAAGAAGAATAAAACACCTGAATCACGTACAATGCTACAATGGCAGGCGAGCGCGTCTGGGGAAATACCGTAATACGTGGGGGAAATCCAGTTCGCAAATCTATGTTATCGATGCACCCCTTCCGTCCGCCACCGAGCCTCAAGTATAAAGTTTAATCGGGAAAATCCGAGGGACAAATACCCAACTACCGCAGTTTACCGGTGACGACCCCTATAGAACTGGGGTGAATTCTGATATGATTCACGTTTCGCCTACACACTCCTCGAATTGATATACTGATCGGAAGGAACATTTATCTTTTAAAATGTTAGTGACGGACCCAAGCTCTCAAACATGCTTGTGAGTTCACGTGCACGTATTTTCAAGACTTTATATTATAGTGTAATGAATTGAAAATGTCAAGGTGGATCGAAATTCGAATTTATACATAGTCAGGTCGTTTGTTTATTTACATATTCATTGAGCTCTTCCCTGGTCAGGTTTTGGAAGAAATGAACAGTTTTCCATTTGTGCAGACGATGACGGTGATATCATCAATGTTAACTACTGAGTACTGGTAATATTCTCATTACTGACTCCTTTCCCATATGTTACAGATATTAAATTGATTCATTGATGTGATGTTTGTACTTGTCTTTATTGCACTTTGGCGTTCTTGACATTTGCACTTTGTTGTTCTTATAAAGTGGTGTAGTTGATTTAACTTGTAATGATAAAAAAATAACAGACATAATTCTTAATTGTAAGGTGGCCATCTTTTTAATACACCAATTATTAAACAATTATTGTTGTTGAATGAGCATTTTGATTATTTGAATTGAATACGAATAATCTCGAAATCTGTTAACAATTTTCTTAATTTTATTTTATATTAGTGCCATTGGTGATATTACAATTTTTTGTTTTGTTTTGTGTGTGTAGGCCGGTGTGTTTTGGACATATTTTGTAAAAGAAAAAAGTTGTAGTTGACTAGTTCATACAGGAGTTCCAGTTTTTTAATTATTATTTATTATTATTTATTACTATAATTTTATGAATATTGGGAGAAAAATATCAAAAAATACCATAATATATCATGTTATTGGAAATCAATAGAATATATCTCTCAGTAACTTTTTTGTAGGCTCTTTTCAGTACGACGGCAAATTACTTTCCTAGGAAGTAAAAAGTCATTCTGTGTAATAAGTTTCATATGGACTTATTGGTTTGTTTTTCAATTCCTTAATACGGTTTCGTTATTATTCATACGGCTGTAACCTTTTAATGAATTGAACAAAATAAGTCTCTATGAAACTTTTTACGCAGTATGACATTTACTAACTGAAAAATGTTTTGCAGGGAAAAAGCTGGACAGCTGTATATAATATTGACTTTTAAAACATGACAAAATTCAGTACAAGTTGTCAAAATGTAATAGTTTGTATGTAAAGAAGTCAGTGATGTTAAATACCCGGGTATTTACCCAAACTGGGTATTTATAGGTGTATTTCTACTATTAAATAAACATAATATTGTTATTGAAAATACCAGTAAAAGGAAATATTTAATTACTGAATAAAGGTTTTTCTTTTATCACAAAATCAAAAGGTATTCTCTTATCACAAAATAAAAGTTATTCTTATAAAAATAAAAACACTTTTAAAACCAAGAATAAAAATGTCAGTCTCATCTGACGATATATCAAGAGCCATTTCCGTGTCATCATCGTCCATTAAAACGTGTGCATCTTCCATATTTTCTGATTCTGTTATCGAAGAAAATTTAGCAAAAACTCATGATCATATGTTAAGTATGTCAAGTCAACTGCTTTTGTCGTTGTTAATCAATTTCTTATTTTGCTATGAATCCAACTAAATGTACTGAATGTTCTTGTATAACTCAAATATTTTACATTATTTGTAATCAAGAGTACACATCTACAGAGTGTCCCATTTCTTTCCTCGCATAACTTTTTTCCAGATAGTACATTCCACATTGAGTAAAAAGTTTCATATGGACCTATTTGTTTGCTTCGTTCCTTAAAAAAAATACAATCGTTGGAAATAATTGTAAAATAATTGGAAAACTGTATATTAAATGACCTAACTTATTTAGGAATTGATAAACCCAATAAGTCGGCATGAAAGAAACTTTATACTCAGAATGACAATCACTTGTAGAGAAACAAATGTCTAGAAAGTTTCATATGTATTTTGTTTTCGTTCATTTTATTTAGTTTATTTTTAGCATTTTGAATTTTTTACTTAAATTTATTTACTTTTAATTTTGTTATGGGTATTGATTGTGCTCCTTCTTAGTTTTAGCACTGTTTGATATGTAGTTTATTGTTTATTTTTCTTTATTTAGTTTGTATTTCAAGCTGCTGTAACTTTGCGTTGAGAAAACAATTAGGTCCATAAGAAAAGTTATACTCAGAATGATATTTTCTATCTAAAAATAATTCTTGCGGGAAATAAGAGTTCACCCGTATAAATATCTCTGATATGTTGTTAAATGGTATTTTAACCTCCCGCTCGAATATAGAACGCTACCAATGAGTATATTTAAAAAACGTGTACATGAACATTTAATTCGACATGCCTTTTATATGCACTGCAGGATTTTTTTGATTACGTTGATTTTTTGGCGCGATTTGACGCTGCCAAGGTTTTCTGCACGTTTTTCTTACTTTGCAATGAAATGTTTCAACTCAAATAATATTGATTTTTCAAGTTGAGACGAGTTGTAGTCCCGAAAGCAAAAAAAGAAACAAAAACCATCAAATTTGATATGAAATACACCTATTTCCTTTCCCAAACAGATGTTATTTTATGCTTTTTTCTATGCAGTACTTCTTTTTTGAGAGATTTTTGCGAAAAAGCGCCTTTCAGACACATTTCTCATACTGAAGGAAATAGCAAAAGGACGGTACTATCTGCCGACTACTGTCTAGTAGTCAAGGCAATGACAGACATTGCGCTCTTTTATTTTATTGTTTAATTGTATACTCAACATCCGACTAAAGAGGTACTTAAATTCTGTACAGTATAGTTTTAAATCATCTTGGCTTTAGTTTAAATATCCCGAAAAGTCTCCTGTGAATAACTTTTTAGCTTAGTTTTTGCATAAAAAACGTCTTTTGTTTCAAACTTTCCAAAGCGAAACTGCAAAAGAACGTATCACATAAAGCAGTATCATCAAGTTTCCCAGCACGTATTCCAATCTGACTAAAAACGTCATTTTCTAAACTACAGCAACCACTTTTAATGGTTACCTTATCTGACAGCAATGTAAACTAGCGCCGCTGAAACATGTAGATTAACATAACACCGCGTCCATCGCCTAACTCGAGCGCCGACATCAGCCATAGAGCTTGCTTGCAGCGCGCTGGAGCTTCGCGGCGAGCTTTATGAAAATTTCCGTGCCAGATAATAGAAGAAGAGTACGACGAGTAATTGGATACGGTACGTTGAAAATTCTGCATTACGGCCCGGTAATACAGCAAAATTCCGGTGGAAATTGCGTTAGCTCTGTAACGGCGCGTCCGCATTACATCTCTCTAGCTTTGGTCTACATCCACGTTTCAGAGAGAAGGTGTGTGTTATGTAATTTTATGGTTAATTTGATCACGTTTGTGAGCAAGTTGTGAGCGTGTTGAGTACTGGACGATGT
Organism: Aphodius sticticus; assembly: GCA_963966075.1. Lineage (NCBI taxonomy): Eukaryota > Metazoa > Arthropoda > Insecta > Coleoptera > Scarabaeidae > Aphodius > Aphodius sticticus. The sequence goes on from OZ014509.1 coordinate 63,194,385, forward strand.
ATTTTATTTTGTATACAAGAAAGTATAGTCTCTGTTTCATATGCGGGAAATGTTTCAATAAAATAGAGTACTTCAAAATTGGTGAAGGCGCCGGTGGAAGTTTAATTGGTGCTAATTTATTTGCAAAATTACAATGGTTGTCATTTGTTGATTCTGATGTGCTGCATGCCATACAGGGTGATTGGTTTAAGCTTTAACAGTTTGTTGGACGATAGAACATATTATAGGAAGTTTTTTAACCAAACATTTCATTTACATACCGTTTTTTTTTTTTTATTTCTGGAAGGTATGTAAGAATATTCTATCCAAGTATTACAGTAAAACTCCTTCTTCTATCCTTTAAATGTGGGTATTATATTGATGTGCAGATATAATTGAAGATTGACATGATATTGATAACACTCCAGAACATGGATTTCGTCATTGAAAATCAAGACTCTAAATCATTCCATCGCTTTTCAATCAAGTTAAAAGTTTATGTGGACTTTTTCAATTGCTTAAAAATGTATTAAATACGTTATATTATTACATATTAATAAACCAACAACAAATGAAACAGGAAATACATATCAACCAAAGCGAAAACTAAAAACTAGCACAAACAATATCCATTATAATAATTAATAAGTAAATAAATTGTAGATTTCAAATTAAAAATACCGAAAATAGATAGAATAAACAACTGAGAAAACAAATAAATCCGTATGAACTATTAGTGATTGTTTTTAAGAAACGATATGCGGCAGAAGTTTTAGAAATTAATATCCTAATTTTTGTACTTTATCGATGTCTTAAAAAATAGCAATGCGCTATTTTTTATTGAGTTGGATAGAGCTTTTAATTACTTTTATCAGCATAGCACAAAGAGTTGTTTGCCTTACATAGAAACCCTTATAAAAAAAAAAATTTTAATTGTGAAATAATTCCTGTCTCTTGCGATTTTCGAAATACAATCAAAGTAAAATGATACAAAAAAGACTATTTCAAAGTTTATTCCAGTTAAACCCAATACTAGAAATCTCAAACGCGTCTCATATCAAACCTTAAACAACTTTATGATTTTACCTGAGGTGACTGAGATCTTTAAAATCTATTCACAGTGTTTTTGAAGAACTAGAAGTAATGCTTTGAGTGGTGTGCGAGCACTTTTTTAACGTTTTAACTTTAACCTTTTCTTGTGGCGACGATTCCGGAGAAACTACTAAAGCTATTGGGCCGAAACTTCATATTTAGAAGTTTCATAACTAAACTTATAGCTGAACGAAGTTTTGTTCAAAAAGGTCCAAAGGAACTGGAGGTTTACTCTTTGCATTTTCAACGATTTTACAAATGATCCGTCATTTTTGTAATGACGTCAAAATAGTTAAATAATAAATTAAAGCAGAGGAAATTTTGTATAATTAATGTATATGACATTTTTTGGTAAAGTTAATAGTTTAGCTGCATTTGATCGAGATCGGTCGTGTCTGCATTAAAACTAGTTAGCCAGTATTTGCCAGATATTTTGAATCTATTGACACTTGACAGTATTGTCAAAACATCAGAGTTTGACACAGCTTGACACTGCTGTATAGTATGACCACATCAGATTTTTTATTTATTTTTTCTTTTTGTAAATGTAACCGTTTCATAGATATAAGCGTCAAAATTTCTCTCTTATAACAGGCACAAAATTCACATTTTTTTCATAATTGTAGTTCAGGAATATGGACTGTCCATAATCGCACTCTAAATAAAAAAAAAACTAAAAACACTGTAAATTGTGTATGTATAGTAAATATTCTAAATTAGTGACATTACTGTCATAATCGTGCGTTATATACATGTGAGGCAACATATTAAGTTTAAACTTAAGCGTGAATCAGCAAATCAAACAATAAGAAAAGAAAAGAATTTTCTGTTTGAGTTTGCCACATTTAGAACTGATATTTATTGTATTTCATTAAACGTAATCACTTCAATCTTTACTTTTAATCATATACATATACATATACGATATACCTGTTATTAGATATGCAAAAAAGTAATGCGCAACTGAAAATCAGCTAGTTTAGACATATGCCACTCACCAATTACTTTTAAATTACTTTATAATATAATTAAAATCTCGTCTTTTCATTCGCTTATCCATAGAAAATACATACTCTGGCAGCAAAAACTCCGTTTTCCGGTTTTACGTAACATTTTTTTTTCTAAAAAAAAATCCGCGCAGCGCCAGTTACCAAATCAATCGCTGCTTTTTAATTAGTGGCTAAAAAAGTACGGCGCAAAAAATATATCGAATGGTGCTCCTCGCTTAAAACAACAGCGCCCTCTATGTGTAAAAATTCGCCAGTGTAATTATCGCATCAGTTGTATTGACAACTTCAATAATTAACGCTCTACGAAGTACGTGTGTACGTCCCAAATACATCGAATGTAGCACACAAGCCAAAAATACGATAAAACCTATTCAAAAACTAGAAGTGGGTAATTTATACTCCACACTACACAAGCATAATTTATTTACACAAGATATCTACGTTTAAAATACAGTTTTGTATCAGATTTCTTTCACAGGTGCTTCTGTTTCTAGTAAATAACTGTCAGATTGATTTTCGCATTCTCGTTGTGTCTCGAGCAATTCTTAAAAGTGATCTTGTGACGTAAGATGTTCGTCCATTCTCGGACATATAATCAAATCTCCGCCAACTCGATTTGAAAGTCGTCCCTCTCAACTTGAAAGAATAGGGGATTATACATTGGATCTGGTCGTGAAGTGGGACGCAATCCCGGAGGACTTTGAAGTGGGGGTCATACGTCGAAATGACGTTAGTCCTTTGTTTTTCTTTCTCAAATCGGATTTTAGTGCCGTGTTTAGAAACTGACCTTTTCTAGTCGCTGTTTTATGTGATTGCGTAAAATTTGTGATGAATTGTAGGAGAATACATTATATTTTCACGATTACTAATAATGAAAGTGGCAACTGTTTTATTAGATTTTAGTCGTGTTTTTTTTTCTGCTATGTATGTAAGTTATTGTGAAAAATAACTTACTTCTTTAATGAGAATTTCAGGAGTTTGGTTTTTGTAGATTCTAGTCTATTATCAGTCTTGAATTAAAAACAGAACCGATGCAGAGGTCTTTTTTTCAGCATCAAACAGTAGATAAGCTGAAATTAAATAACATCGTCGTCAAATTTTTCGATAAAATGTTTTGCCATTTTGCCAGGATTTCACTTTTTGCATATAGTTTAATTTGAAGATTAATTTGAAGATATGTTAAAAGTTATTAAGACAAGTTGTTCAGAATTTAAAAGAATATCCGTTTTATCTTCGAAAAGTCAGTAAAAAGCTGCAAAAATTACCCATGTTTTAATAAATTTGAAAATGTTTCTTTTTTAATTTCTGCTTTTACCTGATATCAAGAACGTTTGTTTAGGGCATTGATTCACAAAATAGTCAAAATAAAAATACAGCCAGGCAATTTGAACATCATTGATTTCAGAAAAAAACCTCTATTTAATTTTGGAGGAATAAATGGGATTGTACTATTTAAAAACATTGAAGTACGACTGTCAAAAATACGATAACTCCCACTTTGTTCACAACAATCGGATGATACACTACAATGACATGCCTTGTACCCTTCCATTTGATACAGCCTGTATATAATTGGTACTAAAACATAAGATAATAATAAGTCGATTTAGAAAAAAATATTTAATTAATTTTAACTATTAAGTTTTTAATGACAAACATTTTTTTTTCATTTTGAGCAACAAATGACTCCATGATTTGACGACGCATTTTTAGATGGGTAAACTAAGTCATAATAATACCAGTTTTTAATAATTTTTGTATTTTCATGTACATACCATAAATCAAAATAAAATCAGTATGTTCGAGTGTCCTCTAAGATAGGCGATGTATCATAAAAAAGCACTATTATAGCCAAATAAGTTTTATCCGAAAGCCTTTTTTTACTTTATTGAACTATGTTAAAGAGAGTTGGAAAGAACCATACGATGGTGATTGGTATCCTCTAAAAATACAACACTTTGAGGCATCCAATAAAAATAAATAAGTTTTATTTGAAACTTTTCTAAAATTAACATTACTTACTAAATATAACCGATGATTAGTGGTATTTCAACAAAAATTATAATTTATTAAATTTTAGATTTTCCTTACCTGCTAACCTTGACTAAAAAAAAACGTTCAGGAAAAACTTATTTAGCTTTAAGAGAGCTATCTATCACACGTCTTGTGTTTTCATATCCTATTTCTTAAGTTGCAATTTACAGATATTACCAACTTTCAGTGACGTTAAAAAAAAAGATTCAAACATACCTCACAGACACTAACAATATGGGGGATCGTACTGCTCAAAACCAGTTTTAACCTGAAGTTGATAATATCATCATCTTTGGTATAAAATATTTTCTTAGTGCTGCTGCACTTTCAACTATATTTAACTATGTTCTTATTAAAATTCGTCACCTTCTATATAGATGAGGTACTGACAGTTCTGGATTTAGCATATCCAAGTACCTTAGGATTCATAATGTTCACACATTATATGCACATTATATTTATAGAGTAGGTATATCAAGTATCTTAATACTTGGAACAAAATTTAGTGCGGGGTTTTTAATATTAGTTTAAACCATAATAATAATAATAATAATAATCATCTTTAATCATTAAACAATAATACATTGTATGGAATATGTCATGCCTTACATGCCTACAGCAGAACCGGGTCGAGCATATATTCTTCCACCGAGTAGTACACTTTTTTTTATCAAAGCACTTTTTATAGTTGATTTAAATCTGTTGAAGTCCAACAATTTAGTAGTAACACTTAAAATCTGTTGAAAAGCCTAATTGCGAAAAACTGGGGACAATCTTCATAAGTTTTAGTTCTGTGTGGGGGCACTTCTAGAATATTAGAATTTCTAGTATCGTATTCATGGTTAAAATTAATTCGTTTTAGCTTATATGTATTTACTCTTGCATGTACTAAGACATTATATATAAAAATAGACGGTAATGTCATAATGCCCATCTCTTTAAAGTACCTTTTGCAGCTTGTTCTTCTGTTGGCACCAACCATAAGCCTGACAATCTTTTTCTGCGTTACAAATACACTCCCCATGCAATTATCCCATGAATGAATTTGCGCAAAATAGTATATTTTGATAGTTCCTTTATCTGCAATATCATTAAGTCGTCTTATTGCGTAACAAGATACAACAATTTTTTTACAGACAGTATCTCTGTGTCTGCCCCATTTTAGGTTCGAGTCAATCTGCACACCCAAGAATTTAGTATCACTCTTTTTTTTATATTATGCGAAACAAGTTTAATCAAATAGCTAAACTCCTTCAACATATTCGAAATACTAAATTAAACATAATTAATTAAACGGTCTTTAGGGCATTTACGACCAGTTGATTTCTGTCCATATAGTCCTTTAGCTCTCGTACTTTATCATTTGCTAAGTCCGACATAACAATTCTATCCGGAGACACTATTACCAGTGACGTATCATAGGCAAATGCAATGCTATTCTTCATTGTAAAGTCCGAGACAAAAACTACCTAGTTAACAGTGGCCCCAGGACCGACCCCTGAGGTACTCCCCTTTTGCTGACTAACAGTTTGGATTTATTACCTTGGATCTCAACATACTGTGGTCTTCCAAAAAGATATGTTTTAAGCCATTGCAAAGGTACTCCCCTGACACCATATGACCACATCTTCTCCAAAAATTTGTCGTGGTTTATCAAATCAAATGCTCTGCTCAGATCCACAAACAATCCGATGCATCTATTACCCTTGTCAATGCCTGCGTATAGATTATCCAAAAAAGCAGCAAAAGCGGTTGATCACCCCTTAGTAAAACCGTGCTGATTATCATTCACAAGATCAAATTTATAGAAAAATTCAGTCAATCTATCAGCAAATGCTCTATCACCTTAGAACCTTAGAAAACGCTCTATCACCTTAGAAAAACAACAAGCAATGAAACTGGTCTATAATTTTCCACCCTAGAAGCATTGTCTTTTTTGAATATTGGTTTTATTTTAGTTGTTTTCAGACCCTCAGAAAATTTTCCATTTCCAAAAGAAGTGTTAATTATAATCGTCAATGGATAACTCAATTTATACACACTATGCTTCAACAAAAATGAACTAATATTATCATGTCCAGAAGAATGCGTGTTTTAAAGGCCATTTATCAATTTACCCGTTTCATAGACATCAACAGGCCTAAATAAACTGAGTTTAGATGTACAAAATTCTTGATACTAAACCTCGGTTTAGACCTAAACGTGGTTTAAATTAGCATTGACAACCCCGCCACTTTAGTATAGTAACACCAGCATACGTCCTGAGGCAATGAGCTGATTTACTTATCAAGCTCACCACCGGATGGCGTGCAAGATCGATGGATAACCGCCATATACCGCGTCATATAGACTCGTAAACTCGAAAGTGCCCGAAGGAGTGAGTAAGTTCCAATTTCGACGTCCATCCGAGGCGGCGAATAACAAAATTTACGCCGAATTTGCATGCGCTAACTCGGAGATTATGATGATTCAGTTTTAATGGGCGTCGGAGTGGAGAGCATACGCCATACGTCTTCGCCAGTGGCGTGCGGCCGTGCTTGCGCTCGCGCCCGTCGTTTTAATGGAACAAGAAAATTTGGTAACTCAATTTTGTTAGGTGAGACGTGACTAAACTGCGAAACGATCGTCCCGGTTATAATATATGGGTACCGCAGGGCAAGTTTATATCGGACCGCGAGCGCGTAATCTGTGGACGAGAGATGAGTTGGGTTGGATGGTTGGGCCCTTTACACTTCCACCCACGGATGGGATTAACTTCCGGATTATATATTGCTTTGTGGAATTGTTGTGCCTTCTTTGAGATAGAAGTCATGGGGTGTGACGGGTGATATGTGCGTTGGCATGGTTAAATAAGTTTAACTTTTTGAGAAATTTGGTGGAGTGTGCTTGGTAAAATCGATTGGAATAGTGATTAAAGTTATAGGAACACTTACTTGACCTTTACAATAATATTAAAATAATTATATACTTGTTAATTCAAAGATTTATATCTGATATTTTGGAATTAGGATTTAGCCTGCGGGTACGATATCAGCTGTGAGACAATACCAGCGACACCATGGGCATTGTCGCTCGTACTCTACCCGGCTCGGCGCTCGCTGCTCTGCGCTTACCGCTCGTATTTTAGCCGCAGCCTAGAAATTGAACTACTTTAGGACTATGTCGTTTTTTCTTAATTATTTATTTTTATATGATATTTTATTTATCTGATAGTCTTCTCGGAGATTAGGGAACCATTAATCGAAATAAATACTACTCTAGCGTCATTTTTTGCAAAATATGGCAATGTGTTTCAACTTTCTAATTTCTACTTTCACATATCAATACAAAATATCACATAGTCATGTGGTATGGTGATTCGCGATTCCAAATTTTCACCTCTATGTCTTTCCTAATTCCTCAGATAAGTAGGGAACTGCTGCACATCCTCAACCTTTTCGGATGCTCATCTCTATTAGCACCAAGTTTTTTGTCACTTTTTCTCGAGTGTTTGAAAGTATAATCTCATCATGTGCACAAGTTTTCAGAATATGTAAACCAATTTTTGAACACCCCAAAAAAACAACCCTTTTGTATATTTGTTTCTCACTATTTTTTATGTACTTGCAGGCATAGAGTAGTAGGTATGCTCACGTGCATATAAGCGATGACGTACGTAAACAAACTTCTGGCGGGCTTTTTAAAAAGGTTTCGACACATTCGGACGCGTTCTCGTATAATCTTTAAATTCCATTCTTCAGATATTTTAAAGCTTTAATAGAGCTGTGACACCTGATATATAGGTTATTTATAATACTTTGATATTTATTTATACACTATCATATTTTATTTCATGAAGGTCTATTATAAACATTGTTTTTAAAATTGATAAGCCAGATAAAATTATACTTTCTAAACCGTTTCAGTCAAGTCCTGAAGATGTAGGACAAACCTATGCCGTATATTTTTTAAATTGCTTGTGTTTCAGTATTGACATTTTGAGAGAGTATGTTAACATAAATTCCCGCGTTAACGCCTATTTATAATTATTTATTCTTTAATTAATTAATCTTATAATTTTATTATATTTCTTTATGTCCTACATGATCATAAAGTGACATTTTACATCTTAGTTACCGGGACGAAAACAACTACTTTTTGCGCCCTAGAGCGATAAAGATTCTTTATGCGCCCAAGGGCATAAAGTATTGCCATGGTTATATGTCAAATATGTCAAATATTTGTCATTCAAATTGTAAATTTTAAATCGTTAATGTCAATTGTTGGTGATTAAGGTTATAAGTTTGACAATTAATTGTCTGTATTGTCACTCATCTCCAAATTGTTTGTATTGTTATTCAACTTCGTAGATACGCATGTCACTTAATAACGTCAAAATATTTATTAATATTATTCAAACGGAGGAACGAAACCATTGTAGGACATAAAATTTCCATGTACCTCGGGCATTACTTGATGTTTATACCCTCGGGCGACTTAAAAAGCTCTCGGGCCGCTCGGCCCTCGCGCTTTTTAAGCTGTCACCCTCGGGGCATAAACATCCGTCTAATGCCCTTGGTACATAAATAACTATTGTATACTGTATATTTTTGTTTATTCTTAACGTAACCAGTTATCGACTTAAATCATTTAATACATTTTTCGTCCTCAGCCTTGATGTGGACATCAACTTCGTATTCTTCCATGGTCAATTGTTCATAATTGCTAATAATTGAAAATGTGTAGCAGAATTGTCAAATGCTAAAACTATGATTTTTGCAACATACCACTCTTTTCTATTCGTCTGTGTAGGTGTTTTCTATTCGTCTGTATCATAGAATAGAATAGGGTGGAAGAAAGTGAAATTTTCCGTCATAAATTTCATAGTTACATCATCCAGGGCCAGCTAATACTTGTCAACAAAGGCATATGCCTAACCGATGACCTAGGTAAGCCAGTTGCGCGGAACAGTACCAGAGTTAGTTCACCGACTGCGCATACCTACTATTTTACTGCCACTGGAATAATAATAATAATAATGATCACTCACAACGTTTCAGAATTTAAAATTTATTTTCCATTTATACAAAAAAAAACATACCACTTACTGCTTGAATTATGTTTACAATTTTCAGGTTATTTGACGACTATTTTTAGTTCATTCACACACAAATTGCATTTTTGTCTCCGTAAAAGTTCTAAATTGTCCAGTGTACGCCGGTAGACAACGAATCCACTCTCGGCTGCCGTTGGCATTGACCTAGATCTTAGCTACTTATCAGCTGTTCAATGTTCACCCCCCAAAATCTTATACAAATTTCAGTCTTAATTATCGCAATGTTCATAAGTGTTTGTAGCAAGGGGTGTCTATAGCACAGCTAGAATACCTGAATACCTATCGCAGATTCTGTAGGCTTCAGTTACTGTAGGGCTTGCTGTAGGTTTTTATTTGTATTCTATCTAAAGATCCAAAGGAGCATGAAATGTTTACACATGGTTTACAGTAATTATCAAATAGTTATTTTGATGGAGCATTTTCGCTTGTTGCTTTCTAATTCAAGAAGATGCAAATTCAAGTAATTGAAAGTTTATTTTTCCAGCAAAGACAAGATATCAAGTAATAAAACGATACAAAAACTAGTCCACTCTTTGCACAAAGATAACACAGGTAGTTTTCTTGAATAATAACCATAACAAGGTTCTTTGGAATAATAACAAGCCATAAAATAGAGCCAAGAAGATCGTTTCGATGTCGTTTTCGGATTCAATTTTCCAGCAGCGGGCGGCGAGAACTGACTTCCGTCCGCTTCTGCCGACAACACAGAGGTTTGTTTTACGTTTCTAGTTTCTCGGAATAATTAAGAAAAGCAATTAAAATTCAACCACCGTACTATTTAATTTATGTCGTCGGTAATTGAGTTTTCGCTCGACGCTCGAGGTCGGCCCTGCAGTCGCGACGTCACCGCGTATACAGCAGCGTCCAACTTGAATGCGAGAATTACAACGAACGACGACGCGACGTATGGAGTAATGGCAGTTTTAATGACCTTTGCATTAGTATAGGTCAGCGACGGCGTAAACTACTTTTAGTGCAGTAAAGGTCGCTTTTATGACCGCAAGATGATGTACAACTGAGGACTCAGCACGTAAATTGAAGTGTTTCATTGCAGGATTTTTCGTGGCTGCTCATGATCAGAATCTGTAATAGACAAGCAAACGAAATGTTCACCATTTTAGGTATACTTAACATGATTTTTATTTGTTGGACATTTAAATTAAAGCATCTATATAATCGTGGTTGTAGAAAGCAAAAATCGTATGACAGTTAAACTATTTGATAAATCAGCAAAACTGGATTTGCCTTCCAGGCGATACGATTGCACGTAATCTTAAATGCTATTTTAGACTTGAACTATAAGATGTTACTACTAAAATAAAAAAATTTGCTATCATTACTGTCACCAGTAAATATCTCTGTAAAAAGGACCAAGTATAGTGACGCGACCGCACCGTAATAACGTAGCATAAAAATATCAATGTACAAAATTTCCACTCCGCGATTATAGTGACGCTCCGTAAACCGTAAAGTTCGTTCTCGACCGCAACGAATTTCATCTCCTGCGTATTATGTTTAACGTTTTCCGGCGTATGCGCGCGTATGGCGCCATCTGTACGCGTATCGGCGAGTGAATAGCAGTTTCCAGTAAGTTGTAGGTTAACTGATAGCATTTTGATAGTTTGTGGCAACGAGAACACAGACCGAGAACGACTGCAGAATGAATTGTTGCTGCAACAAGCCCTGCGTCCATAATTTATTATATCTACCACGATCTACCACTGATTAATACAATTAACAATAACACTGACATGTGAGGTTATGTGCCATTGTGTATATACTTCTCCGCTAGATGGCGCTCAATTTGTTTGAGCTCATTGCGGCACTATAAATACTAATTTCGTTGTCCGGAACGGCATGCGGTACGGCACGTTACGGATTGCGTTTTTGTGGCACTATACTTGGTCCCTTTTTTCATTACGTTGCGTTTGGAAATAGTTATTTAACCGCTCGAGCGTTAATTATCGAGATCATTAATCGCCGTTTAATATTCGAGTTGGTTACAAAATTTTTTCGTCGATCGTATTCTTCTAGCGTCGTCTACATAGATTTTTCTTCGCCAATGTCTTTTTAGGTTATATGGCAATTTATGTAATTTGACACTGACAGTTCTAGAGGGCGGTATGTTTTGATTGGAAGGTTTCATTTCACATATGTTCGATTGGCCAATCAAACGACGTCTTCACGTCGTGTGATTGGCTATAACAAATCATGCATTAATAGAAATCGTGCATTAATAAAGTTGTTTAATAAACGATTTCCTATTCACTAAACTGACTCATAAATAAACTATCAACGGAAAAAATATTTACAAAACGAAGAGGACGTGCTACTGGTTTTGTTTCAGACGGCGCTAGTGTCGAGAAAACCAGTCCAACATCTTTTTTTTTTTTAATGGAATGTCCCAAATGTTTGTATATTATTTAATTATTTGCTACATTTTAGTGCAAAAATCACTACAATAATCCTACCGTAATCCCTAGGTTGCGGCTATAATTGACAATGCTCATGCGGCTAAAAGACCAACCACATGTATTGTAGCCAGCCCGTCGCTCTGCCGCTCACCGCTCACCGCTTTTATCGTATCCGCAGCCTTACAGTTTCGTTATTTGTCTAAAAAAAAAAACATTATTTTAACAAACAAATTGTATCTCAACTACTAAAAAATTGTTCGAAGTGATTTATGACGAAATTGTGTTTAGAAGTCTTTATACTAGATCTATCAAACAAATTTAGTTCCAAGAAGATGCGTTATTACGTTGATTGTAATCAAACGTTGGTATCTGTCGGCACAAATACTACGCGAAAAAAATGTTCAAACGAAAGTTTTTTTATGTAGTATTATAATAATCAGTAGCGACATAACAAAATAAAGCTACCAGGTTTCCTACTATTAACGTAAAATGCAATTATTTCCAAAACAATAGATGTTTACACAATAGTATGCTAGTGCTTTTGTGAAAAAAAAATACGTGAGTTTAAAAATGGGACCGTGTACACGGTGTTCCAGTAAGTATTTTTATATTATTAACACGGTGTACACAAACTAGATGTCCTACAATCGATAGTACCATTAAGTCTAAGGTAAACGCCCCTAATTCAGACAGCTAAGGAATTTTTGTTACATTTGTAACTGTAGAATTTATATTTATGTGCTGCTAATGACTATGCAACATTTTTTAAACAAATATTTCCTTCTAAAGATATCTGGATATTCATTTTTAAAGAAACTTGATAATAGTTATGTAATTTACATTATGTTTTATAAGTTTAACAATTCCCCTAATTCCGACACTAAGCGTGTATTTTGATCCGACAAATATAAACATTCAAGTAAATACTAAGTAGAAATAATTACGAAATTTGTTTCTCGTACACTTATTTCTAAAGAAAAACGTACACAGTATGGATAATCAAACGTATATAAATACTAAGTATTTTAAATATTGTTAAATAAGATTTATTATTAGGAAATGTTAAACATTTCTGTTTTACCATTTCTAATGAAACACAGAATAAAATATGTCCTTAGTCTTCTTCAGTCTGCCCTCTCTACCTCATCTGCATTTTAATGTTCCCTGCATCTGGACTTTTTAGTGTTGTCTTTTTCTAGGCGCAGCTTGTTATTCTGTTCCTTTTTCGGTTGCTTTGTTATTTCCCTAGAATGATTTTCTTTTGTGCTTCCTTCTTTTTTATTAACAAATATTCTCTCCAAGCATTAGAGATAGTGTTACAGAAGAACAGTTTATTTTTACATGAGTTTCAGGCCAGAATAATGGTTTTCTAATGGAGATGGCATGCGTTCCACTGTTATCTCCAAAGGTGGTGTATTAATGCTAAAATCGCTACTCTCTGCTGCTAGTGTTGCATCATTCTGTCTTATTTCATCATCTCCTATGAAGCCTGTCGATATTTATGACGGAATTAGGGACTATTGATGATCGTAATTCAGACACCCTGTAATAATTAGGCATTATTGACGTCCGTAATTACGACACACGTGTCGGTGGACAAAATGCGTACAATTAATTGTAATATAGCAATCGAAGAAATAATGTTATTTTCTCGGGTAAAATCAGCTATAGAGACATATGTATTACTTCTAACCCTGTACACAATTCCGACACACATGTCTGATTTACGGACGTGCTATATATCAATGTACCTAATACCGACACCCCTAAATTTGTAAATTATAGTGGTTAAAAGAGTAGTCAGCCTAAATAGATATTATTAGAATTTTCTTAATTACTGCTATCCTGTAGTGATGTAAAAGGTAGTCTAACTAGTTACCTTAAAAGGAAAGTATCAACTTTTAGCATAACACTCAATTATCAAGATCACTCAAACTTCTAGGTTATATTCTGGCCTTTAGAACATTGGTAGAATAAGAAATAATTGTGTATTGGCAAATCAACAAACCGGATGTCCGAAAATAAACTTCAGTGTTGTAGATTTTTTATTTTATCCAACAAAACAGAAATATGTCGGAATTTAGGACACTGTCTGATTTTGGGACGTTTACCTTATTAATCAAATATTAACTTATCATCTGATTTACTACTCATTTTCCAATGGAGTTGTTAATATTAGTCCTATAGAATATTATGTTGACAAACTTTTTTTTTTAATTTTAGTTTTCTATATCGAAGTCACATATGTATATCTCCTTATTTTAGTTACACCCTGTATGGCAACTACTATTAATATCGATATTGTTATTAAATATAAGCATAGATTACCTCTGTATCTTATCTTTAGTAAATCAGTATTTGATAAGGGAATACCGCTAGGTAAATCCATTAGTCATTTTGCTCTCGTGGTAATCTATTTGAGTTCACAAATATATTTATCTAATATATTTGATTCGATATGCAGAAGAAACTATTTTATCTTTCCGTGCTTAAATCAGGTATGTTAGCATTTAGGCTTAAACAATTATTAACTCTCGAATGCTAGCTCCTACAAACTCTCTGACATCCTCCATTTCTCTCGGCTAGTCGCGCTGGGCTCAGCGTCACTGCGCGTGCGTATTTATCCGATACTAGCCGAGAGACATTTACTTGTTATGTTCCACCTTAACAACAATTTATGTCGATTTTAATATGTTTTTTCTTTTATTTACAGGTACGTGTCCCAACAACAATTAACAAATGCCAAACGTACGGTAAGAATAAATATACCGCTGTGTTATTTTATTAAAGAAATGAAGGTTTTATTATTCATTTTGGGAGTGAGCCTTAATATTAATTACTACCCTAGTAACGATTGGTGTTCCGTAATTTCCTCTTGTTTTTTATAATCTCATTTGTTACGCAACCTCACTCAGCTGATTAGTTGCATTTTAGAGCGTTTTATAATTTTCGCAATCCCACAAAAAGCCCTACAACAAAAACTACACAACGAAATTAACGAACGCAAAAAAGTAGACCTCCCATGTCGTGTGTTCATAGAAATAAAAACATTTGCCGACCAGGCATAGCCAACCCGTGACGTATAACTCAATTACTGTGCGCTCAATTTGCAGTATATTAGCTTGCCGCTGCAGTCGAAATATTCTCGAAAATAAACCACCACGGGTACGCTTTTGGGACGGGGATGGGCGCTTGTAACCCATTCGCGTATACGCTACTGTCCGATTTGGACAATGCACAATAAACTTCTAACATGATCCTGTTTCGGGGCATTTGAAACTGGACCGCTATGCGCAATGTGCTTCCACTGAGATAAGGGCCAATGTATGTATAATAATAGTTGGTAATAACCATGGAGAATGGTCTGTTTGAGGAGTGGTTGAGACTAGGTATAACCGAATTAGAAATTGTAATTTTATGTGTGTGTTGTGTATGTTGTTATTATTTTGTCACATAGCTACTTCGCACATAGCTGACTTATTTCATGTTCAAAATGTTTTAACGACATAATTTGTCAAATTAATATTTATAGGTTAATAATATAATGACATACAGGCGGGATGTAAATTTTAAATAAATCAAAAATTACAGCCACAACCTGGATTCGAACCAGGGACCTTTGCGTTTCTAGCACAATGCTCTCCCAACTGAGCTAAAAATGACATAGGCCTCAGTAGCTCAGTTGGAAAACAGAAAAGAAAAATCATAAAAAAAACACTTTCTTTTTTATGCCACAAACGACGATATTGATACATTACGTTTGGAATGTCTTTTATTACGAAAAAGTGGCCTAAAGGTTAATGGCGTTATCATAATATTGGAAACACAAAATAACACGATTTTAAACGTGGAAATCCGTCGAAGGATTATTATTATTAATTGTTACTCTCAATGATTGTTATATTGGATAGAATAGCAGAATTTAACACCATAATGACCATAGGCAACAACAACGGATATAATCCCTCAGAATTTACTTCAATACTCAAGAAGGTAATATATTACTTAATATATTTCCACAGAAAATTCAACATTCAAATAAAATTGAATTTCAGACGTGCAATTGTTTTGGACTTTGACGATTTCATAAACATTTTGTTTTTAATGGCACTGCATATTTTCCAGATTGATTTTGATAGATCTCTAAACTGTTCTTAATGGTAACATATGAAAATTGTCTTTATGGCCTTACATAAGAAAATGTACGAGACAAATATTAAAATTATGGTCATATTGATTTCGTTTGTTAATGGAAAATTCAACTGGTATAAATTTTCAATTAAAAATCCAACTGGTATAAATTTTCAAACGTTACCGAAATTGCGATTTTTTTACATTTTGACCTAACTTTAATCGAAAACCTAACTCGCAAAAAAAACCAATTTGCAAAATGCATGTTCCCTAGAGTTAATAATATTTTACAATTTTCAATCATCTATTTCTCTAAAATATAATGCCAAGGACGAGGTTAGTAACAATTGACGGTCGGAAATTTGTATTTTTGTTGAAATGTGTCGTTTAATAATTAAAACTTTACGTGTCTCCGAAATTTTCTCATGTTTCCATAACAGAAACAAACCAAAACTGAAAGTGGTTATGAAATAACAAACATCACATCAGAGTAACCAGCAAATATAAGAACACAATTGAGAAAATTCTTGTAAACAATACTAACAAATGAAATGCAACGAACATATTAGAAACACCACTTCCACCTTGGATTGACATTTGTTTCTTCAAGGGTACAAAACAACAATACAAAATGTATCCTTGATACATACAAAGCAGCCCTAAATCATTAAATTTGTCAGCTATTAAATTTGAGAGTACGTATAATAATTTTTAATCCTTTGACAGTTGCCTTAAGTCTGTTACTTTGTGCTTGTTTCCGAATAATGCCACTGAGCTTTACTAGTCTATATTAAGTAAACGCAATTGAACGATTTTAAATCGGTGTTTCACCTGCCAAAAAATCCATTCTTAATTGCTTATGGAAAAAATGGGGAAGGTATTTCAGTCGCGCGGGGCGCGACTGTCCCCCTAAATGGACCATTCTACGTTGCGTGAGTTTTCGAAATCGACGAAAAACGACCTCTCGGGCGTTTTTGCTTCAAAATTTTCCGAAACGCGAGCGATTTTGGTGAAAGGGCCTCAACATTTCAGTAGCTGTTTATTCCGCGTCGTCATGGCTGCGAGCTAGAAACGTCAAAAACACAACCATAACCTATTCACATTGGTATGTACAAAGCTAAGCGATTGCATTATCTGCGGGGGCCTAAATGCACAAACTCCGTAGTCCGTACCCACAAATAATCTTTGATAAACCTATAACCATGTTGTACGTATAATAATAATTATTAATTCGTAATTATTTGCCTTTGCGTTAATATTTGTTCGAAGAATTATATATGTATCGATCTAATGAATGTTATTTGCGAAATGTTCGCGTCTCAAACCAAACGTGAAAGCACCGCGCAGTTAGAACCTATTTTAACCTAATACGAATACAACTGTAAGTAAATTAATATAAATTAGCATAATTAGTTTAAAATTGTCCGTTTGCTTTCCCCTAATTTTTACAGCTTGAGAGGTTATATATTAGATGGCACCACAAGATATTTCTGCTACTAGCGCCCCTAGCGGGCGTGAAATATTGTCACATAACCTATAATTATGCATCATTTAGAATGAACACAATACAAAATATAACTGCAAGACCTGTGTGCAAGACCAAGAAGTAGTAGAAGATCAATAGGGTGTGGAATTGATAGAGGCGCCTGAAAAAAGCCTCCAATGGCTCGGAATATGGTCCCCAGCAAGATTTTGTTGCGAACAGTATCACCCACTTTCAACTGCCCGTGGTTCTTTCGAATGGTTTCTCCAGATTAAACAAAAATACAGTAAAACAATTCTATGGAATTCATAAATTTGTTGTAAACATTGAGGTAATTTTTGAGTTTAGAACATGTAGCTTTTGTTAATTTAATATATTTGCAGGTAACGTGGTATGATGAAATGCACACACGCAGTGGAAATGGATGCGGGTCTTTCGGTCTTAATAACACCGAGTTGCTTTGCGTAGACAACGTACCATAACAAAGTAAACAATTATTTATTTAAGTAAAAACTCGACCCAAAAGTTAGCGTTTCCAAGGGAGTACCGGTTGATTAGATTTGGCTATCAAGCAAGGTTACTAAAAATAGACAGGTTGTCTGGTAACTTATAAGCATACATCACTCAGTTTGCAACATGAAGTCAACTGATATGGAATTCATCGTTTTATGTGAGTGTATAAAAAATAATAGTTTTAGGTTGGAGATGGGTCATAAAACGGCCCGTAGCATGTCAGCAAGCCTTCTAATTTCTATGAATTCATATAAATTTAAACGGGCATATTAAGTGACGTATTCTCTACCTTTTTTTGCTGGCCTCTTATATTGGCCCGAACTTGCCAGACAACATGTAAATTTTAATGTGGTTGGCCATAGCCGACATCATAATGTTATATTTGCCTGTAAATATTTATTTAGTTCATGTGGCCACAGTAACCAAATGCATTTTTTTGGCAGCGAGGTGCAGGCAAAAAAACTTAAACAATTTACTATGTTAAAAAGCTTTTAATCAACTCGAGATTAGGTAATATTAATTATATTAAAAATTTTATTAGTTCGGTTCAAAAGTTTTGGGTATTACGTACCTATTGTATTAGCACTGGAACATCATTCCGATTTCTATCCAATCCATTTGTTAACTGAAGTGAAAATCATGCATTGAATCATCCAACTTTGTTTTAAAATTTAAATATGAATATTGTGTTTTAAATGATACTATTTAATTATAAATTGTTCAACCATTTTTTGTTTAAATTTTGATATTTCTTTTTGAGTTTTTGGTTTATAGACACAAATAAATTTTAAATTAAATATTTTCACAATCTTTTATTGTGCTTTTGCTTGACAGGCAAGGGTACATTTTATTTTCCATTTGTGTTACGAAGGAGGAAAGGTACTGGTATATAAATTTAATATTTTACCATTTATTTCTATTTAAAAAGTGAGCGCTTGGCTGTATAGGTTTTGTCCAATATATCAAAACAATAATAGAACTACCTAATGGTAACATTATACATTATTCACTTTTGAAGATGAATGGATTTCTCCCAATTGTTTTTCAAAATATTTTTCCTTAAACTTAATTATGTCTATGTACTAAAGAATCCAAAGCTTCATCATTCAATAGTGGTATCATCAATGGCAATCAACACATGACAGAATATGATATATAAAAAATCCTATTGCATGTAAAATAAAAATTATAAAGGATATATTCTATGACTAAATGTCTTGAATGGTTTGAAATTATTAAAATAAGATTTTGTTTTTTTTTAGTTGAATAAAATTTCAAAAACTAATAGGGCAACATACATAAAATATGCTCTTTTTGATGACTATAAAAATATTAAAAAACGGCGGAGATATTATTACCAACGAGACCTGTTGTCAAAATATTATTGGCATTCTTGACCACACAACAATGAAATTGAAATTATGAAATTTTCAGGAAACATTGTTGAAACATAGTCCAAATGTGGGAAACATAGCTATAATATAAATTGACAAAACATTTTCTCAGAGGTGATAAAGTTTGTCTCTTACAAAAAATAAAATTTATTGCGACAAATTATATTATTGTCACTTGCGGAAGACTATTTTTTTAATACGCCAATTTCTTTTTGGTTGTATATATGAGTCCATAGAAACAACTCTATATCAAAAAAAAGTTAAATGAAAGTTAAATGAAAGTTAGATTTTTAAGACAGCCAGTGTATAGGTGGTCTATCGATTTCTGCGATGTACCGATTCACTGATCTACCCAATAGGCGGTCTACAGGTCCACTAGTTAACCTTTAGTAAACTTCGTTTATGTTGGATATTATAAAGTTTCAATTACTGGAAGTTGCAAAATGTTATGTGCAACTGATTTGACTAACAATAAATTGAAGTTAAGTTTGTCTAGTAAGGTTAAAATTATTCGACCAACATCTTTGTCCACGCTACGTCTCCTTCTTGGACGATAATTACTATCAAATCGAACGTAAGTTCTAATAACTGTAAATCTAACATATTGATTTCCGGTTGGAAACCGCGTTGCTGACTTGCTGACTATGAAATAGTCGACGTTTTTCATTCTGTTGCAAGAGTCATTTTTAGAACTAAGTATTGAACCAGTGAGTGCGAAACGTCGACTATTTCTAAGTCAACAACGCGATTTCCAACCGGAAATCAATATGTCATTGACTCAGACCGCAGAAGTCTACTACCTAGATAACTATAGAAGACAGATATTGAATAGAATTAAACGATAAAAACAAACGTTTATACAATAGAATCATTTATCTATATAAACAGAATTAAATTAAAATCACACTAAATAGTAAATACCAAAATATACATCTGTTTAATGTTAAATTCATAAACGATAATTAATGTTCCAATAGGTTTTGCACTAAAGACGGGTCTAACGATCATCAAATCCATCGCGGAAAGGTTTTGTGAAATACATTGGCCTGATATAAAAACAAAACTGTTTTATTTATTTTCATGCACACTTAAATGTGTTGTACACTTAAATTCTAAATCTTGTACATTGTTAGCGCATTTCATTAGTTCAATAAAACTTTTATGAGTTTGCCTTCTATTTTACACCTGCATTCCTAATACATAAAGTTCGTGAGTTACTTTCAATATACGTAAGTGCTTTCTTCTAACGTTCAGACCTTCCTAGCAATTTGTATGGAACTTTGTATTGTTACTTCAACAATTTTTCAACGCTGTTCTCCATTTCTTCTTAATTTAACTTTGTGTTTGGGTAAATTGCATAGGTACTGTAATTTCCCACAAATACTTAAGTGTCTTTAAACCTTTACGAAAAAATAATTTATTGTTTGAAATTGTTACATTAAACGAAACTTGAAAAAAGAAAAAGGAACATTTTAGATCTGCTTTTCCAATTTTTTCGTCAATTTTGTCAATCTGCTCAATTGATATAAAATGTTCCCAGGCGAATGCACATTGGCACGATCAAAATTGTACCCGAAGGACTAAAACTGAGAGGACCAAGCGTGGGTCAAGAAAATTGATGGCCGCTACGTCAGGCAAGATTTAAATTAATTCTTTTCAATCTTGGGGTAATATTGCCGGGGAAGAAAAGGTACGAGTAGAAGCGAAAGGGCACTTATGGAAACGTCACGTGGTAAACTGTCGAATAATAGCGACATGGGCCCAAAGAACTTTTTTCCGAATGGAAGGAAAAACATTTCTACGTCTTGGACTTTGATTCTAAATGGCTTTGATTTTGTGATTTATGGTGAATATATCTTAGGATTAGAACGTTAATAAAACCCATTCTTATGTTTGTTTCTATAGTTTTGGGTTAAGTACAGTTTTTTTTTCTTTAAAGAAATATATTCTTTAAATTCGGCGAGGAATGACTCCATTTTTCATTAACGTAATTAAATAAACTATAAATCATTTATATTCTTTAAAATTCTGTTGTTATATTATTTACTTTATTTACTTAATAGTCAGTACTCTTTAATCAATTTTTTGCTAAGTTTTGTCCACGTATAAGTGTTTTCTAGATCAATTTATTTTGTACTGTTTTTTTTTCAAATATAATGCAAAATCAGTTAAAAAAAGAAAAAATGTCAAATATCCACCAATATACATAAAATTGTTCTTTTTATCTATAATTTGGTGTATTGCAAAGATTATGTGAGTAAATTACTGAAAGAAATTCGCGGAAATCCTCGGAATTACCTGTTTTGCGACTGAAAAAAAAGTTAAAACAATAAAAATTGTAAATCTACGTTATCAATACATAGCTTTTAGCAATAATCATTTAGCGATTCCTAGTTACCAAACTTCCATCTATCCCCAATAGGTGTCACGACGGGTTTGTTTAATTCGAAATTCGGTTTGCAAATCCTGAAGTGACAAATAAAACCTATAAATTTCCAGTACCTCTGTAACTCAAATCGGAGAGCAATCAACCGGAAATTGGAGGGTTCCTGGTCCAAATCCAGGCGGAGGTGCTTTTTCCAAAAATTATCCTCACCTGGAGTAATTATCATTCGCTTTTTTAGTTGGTTATCAATACAGTTTAGATTGGGTTATAAGATTGGCAATTGACTATGATATCTATAAAGTTCATAGTTTGTCCTTCATTTTAACCGTAGATTTGTTTTTCTTTAAAGAGGAATCCTTACGTTCTACTCACAAAATACGTAAACTAAGGGGTTTTCGCAGCTATTAATTCACAAATTCGTAAAAATCTAATTAAAGATAAAAGGTATACAAATTTTCGTCTAGTGGTAGATTTTTTATATTTTTGTTCGGTTTTGACAAATCGGTTACTGAACCTGGTTAAAATTGAAAAAGGTACCACATAATAGATCTAAGTTACACTTTCCTCTATAAGTGTACACAATTTTACGTAAAAATATTACATCTTACGTGCTTTCACTAAAAAATTTAATTCTATGAGTACATGAATCAGATATCTTATATCGCGTAGCATGGATACAATATGATGTATAACAGAGCTAATTGATACAAAATTAAGCTCACTATGGATGCTGGTTTTGTAGGACGTACTAGCTGTACTTATTCATTTTATGATATCATAAATGATTGAAACATTGAACAACAAAAATACGCACTCCCTTGTCTTGATGATAGAAAATCTTTGAAAAATTTGTTCACCGTTGACCACTGCCTATTTCATAGCTACTATCAAAGCAAATCAGTAAAACGATAATTAAATCGGCTATGGTTTTCTTGTGAGATGAAAAACAAAACAGTGTACAAATTGTAGAAAAAAATTTTAAACAAGAAACAATAAACAAAACAAATTGTAACATTTATATAATTATTTATTATGAACAATTATTTATTAACTATTAAATTATATTATCACAGTTTTTGGAAAAATCGAAAAACTTATATACCTACTGTAATTATAAATCAAGAAAAGATCATATCATCCTCAAAATTATCTAAAAACATTCTGTTTTTGTCTTGTAACTCTCCTCCAATTTTTATTCTTCACAAATAATAACACAAGCCGAAAGGCGAGTGTATAATTATGCCTGTGAACTATTTTTATTATTTGCTAGGAAAATACGTTTTATTAACGACACCGTTGTGTATTGTTTTGTGTTCTCCACAAATGAATAGCAAAATTCAGGTTTTCGAGTACTCTTCTAAAAATAAACTACATTTAAGGATTTACTGTAGCTAATATTTTGTGTGTAATTGTGTAATTGACTAGAAGACGTACGTTGTGGTGCAAGGACTGCAAACAAATTGAGCGTTACAATATGACGCACATAACCTGAGTTATGCAATACACCCCATAATAAATAAACAGCAAAACTTGTCGTGCACTCAAACCTAAATTACCTCAGTTTAAACCGCCATTTAACGGAATTACAACTTTGCTCTCCGACACGACTTTTGGATCAACAAAGCGAAAGCTTCGCAAGCCGCCATAAATTCCCTACATGAAAATTTTACTACTATATACAATATACATATAGGTATAACCGGAAATAATACTCGACAAAATCGTAAACCTCATACTTACGGCACTCCTCCACTACCCGGCATCCAGTACAACGTACAATTATTTGCGATCTCCACTCGTAAAATACCAGTGATAAGCCGGTATTTCGGTGCCGCAGTGTATTTAAATATGAAGGGTTGATGGCACGCATACTGCTGCGTACGCCCTCTCGTGGCAACTCGCAACAACCCTTTGAACGACCCCCGGGGGATGGAGCGTGAGCTATCCCCCCCCCCCCAAGGCCTCCCCTAAAGTCCTCCTGCTCTAGTCGCTTCTGTTTGAATGTTAACGTATATAAATTGACACCCGGTATTTTCGCACGCGGTGCCTTTCGGGAGTTCTAAAATATATATTGGGGTAATTTCTTTGGGAAGTTGTATTGCAGTTTTGTGTTTATTTTAATGTGTGTCAGTTGGGTCTTGATGAAGACGTCGGCGTTGTTTGGTTTGGACTTTTATTGAGTTCTGAATAAGTCGTGTTACTAATAATTGGACATCAACAAAAAATACCGGTTGTAAAAATGTTTGTTTGGAAGAAAGAGAGAACTGTGTTACTGACTCAATTCAAGTTTATAGTTATGCAGAAACTTTTATGACTCCAGTCACGACTGATCGTCAAAGTTAACGTACCGCTAAAAATTGGTCATAATTCTAAAGTTATTATCTCTAACCCCATGTAACTAATCCAAAGTTTATGTTCTGCATATTATACTCCGACCAATCAAAAAGGCAAAGAGGTGTGAAATATTCTCAAAAATCTGGCAAAAGGAAAAACTTTTCAACTTGAAAACTCGCTATTCTGAAGTTTATAAAAATTGTCGGATAAGGATCTGCAAAAGCAAAATGACAAATCCAGTATGACAATCATTTTTACTACAATCTCTCTAATTTTAGCCGATATTCACCGGTTTTCTGTTATTTTCTAGTTGTCGATTATAAATACGCTGTAAGAATTAGGAAAATAGAGGATCTAATACATTTAATGCCTCTACATACATAATACAAAACGTTGGAAAACGTTTTAAACATTACTTTTAATTTAGCTGAAATTCTATATCGGAGATTGGTGTAATGTTACCAAATAATTTTTTTAATAAAAGCGTTTTGGCTGATTATGCTGCAAATTTTGAAATTTTTCTTTTAGACCAGGCAATAGAGCAGAAAATGACTGATTTCGTGACTAAAATAGTATCAGGAAGCCGACGGTCACGTGGAACTGTCCGTAGATATATTGTGATGTGTTTGCGACTCGCAAATTCATTACTTAATTTGTTATAAACAAAAAACCTCAAAAAATCGTATTTTTTTCGTTTTTCGCTGGTAAAAGCTGAACCGATGGAGCAATCTTGCAATCTTGATACTTTTAACGAATTGTAGACAATGAAAAGACGTAAGAAATTAGCCCTACACGGACTCGATCGGATTTTTCGCCATTCTCAAAGTTGTAGCGCAGGCTTTTCGCGAGAAAGTAGCGATTGATGGGTACTTAGAGTGTGCACAACCCATGCGTTGTCCGATGATTAGTTTTTGCACATTTGCGATTTGAATTTTTTTATGCATTAGCCGGCGAGCCTGGATGCGTCGTAGGTGTTCCGATTTTAATTTTTTTAACGGTTTTCTAAATTATCGCTGGTCACCGTTCGGCAGATATGTTATAGATCATCCTGTATAACATGGTGGCACTTTGCCAGAAACGAACTGATAGATAGCCCAATATATGAAGAAAAACTTGAAGCCAACTGGTTGACAAACTATGATATCAAATTGACGTAATCTTTCCATTCATTTTTCTTAAAATGCTCATATAGACAAATAAATCAATGATTCTAAAACTATATTGAGTTTTACATTGGTATTTTTACACTTGTGTATTTTCGGATTTTTGCAATAAAACTCAATCATTTTATCGATATTTTTAATGAGGATTAACATTATGTGTAGAAATATATCCCATCAACATATTTATCACCAGGACAACAAAAAACGCACTTTTGTGTATAATATTTAAGGTCGTCCAAAATAGTAAAATGAAATACAATTAAATCAATTTCGGGAAATATTCCATCATTGTATTCGGAAAATGCTTAAAATTCCGAAGAATACGCATTGTTTTGTTTATTATGAACCCTCCACCAAATTTGATACTATCAATCTTCATAAGTAAAAATAAATAGCCAGCCTACCCTGAAGCTTAGGTCACTGGTAAATTTAAACTACCAAATAGTCAAATAGTCACTAAAAAAGCTACACCAAGGGTTGATCAATCAATGCAAGGTTAAATCTTGTTGTTAACAAACTGGTAGTTTACGTTAACTCCTAGTTACGAAAATGTCGGGTTTTTCAATGCAGTCTAAACTTCTAGCTAGGCGACTACGGGTTAAGGAGAGCTTGGCAATGGAAAAGCAATGTCGGCAACCATAGAAAAATAAGATCTTAGTAATTTTGTTGTGATATATATATATATATATATATATATATATATATATATATATATATATCGCTGTCAGCTGTGCATCGTTACCGCATATCTGTTTGAATTTCAAAGCTTCTACATTTTCCTTGTTTACGAATTTACATATTATGTTGTTTCTGTACATTTTATTTTCTATAGACTATTACGCACGTGTGATTGAATTATATCTCATTTGATAAGTTATATACTTATAATTATATTATGTTTATTTTAATAATATACCTAACCTTGTGTTTATTTTCATCTAACCTTACGTGGCAAATCGCAATAAGAATTGGTAAATGATCTTTGAAGAATAAAATTTAACAAAACCAATAATTGATGTTTTCAGATTATTTGATTAGTTAGACTACAGGTTAGTCCGGATTATCAAAAGTCTTCTGTATTTGCAATTAATACTCATTGTTGCTCATCCGTGTTCAATACTGTTGGATTGTTGAAAGTGGCAGATAAGGGCACATTGTGTACCAAATACTTACCGAAGAAAGTTAGTTTAGAGTTAGTTATTACTTACTTTCCTCACTTTTAAAAATAGAACACCACACGACTTATTTATAACAAAAAATTTGTTTATTGTATAGTGTGGGAAAATATTTGGCCAATATCCGTGCCCTTAGCATTACAATAATTATTTTGTATAAGTAGTATGCCAGTCCACTCCGCTTCATGTGGTATAACAGCAACATACAGATCTTGCGGCGAAACTTCTTCATTTTGCCGCAGGCAACGTTTTGCCCAACCCATGTTGCAAGAGTTACTACCAAGTTTGTAGTATCAGGCGTAAGCTCAATGCAAAACAGGAAATTTGTGTTTTAAGACCCAGAAGAACAATACTACAACGCTAATTCATGTTTCGTAATAATTTTGTTCGGATTTAGGTTAGGCGAAGGCACAGTCGGGACGTTTAGCGAGATGAACGGTAAGGGCCGTTTTCAAATCTCAGCTTTGCTATAATAAATGTAGTAGTAAAAGTAAAAATTATTTACATGTTTGTATTGCATACCTGGAGATTGTGTACCTATGTTTGTACGGTCTATTGTCCCTATTACAAGAGGAACTGCTATTTAAAATCCACTGTAGTGTAGACTCGGAGAGTTAGTAGAAGTTTTTAATAGGGGTAACAGCATGATTTCTAAAAAGGAAACACCATTTAACACAAAAACATACAAATAAAAACTGAACTTACATTTATGATGGACATTTAAGATGTTGTAAGGAGGTACTACTGCACAAATTGTGTACTAAATTGCGCACCAAATGGCGTAGTGTAAAACAGCTATTATTAACCGTTATTTCCAAATTCCTCACACAAAACCATGAATGATGCCTTTTCGCAGAATTGAATTGTGGAAACCCTTAATAATAAATTAAACGCCAACACGTATCGCCCGTTAAAAAATTCGAACCAATCGAAACGGCAGCTCGGCTGTAGCGTTAAAACGCACTTAAAAATCGCCTTCAAATTCAATTTAGAACCCATTGCTGAGAAATTTACGACCCGGACAGGCCCTAATTGACGGAAGGAATTGATTGCCTTCTGGACGGGCAATTTCTCCGCGGATTGTATGCGATTTTTTCCCGCCGAGGCCATTGTACGACTGATGCCCGACGAATGCCCTCAAATAATGAACCGTTTATGTAAGGAATCGAAGAGCGGTGCCCGCCCGGACCGGGTGCGCCGGCCATTATGCGAAATTTCATCGAGACGGCTCTTCCTCGCAAACGTCCGCTGCAAAGGAAAGGGTCAATTATTTTTTTTGCTGCTCATTCTTTGGGGATACGCGAGCAATTTTCGCGGCGATTGGTTCTCAAAGGAGAGAAGGCGTAAACACGATCGAGTCGATTTATTTATAAAGGGTGGGTGTTTATTATAAATAATGCTGGAATTGGAAATGGTATTCGAGTTACTGTTTTTTGTTGATGATGAGAGATGGAACTGTAGAAACATTGATAGTAATTAGTGCAGTGGAACAAGTTAGACGTATAGGTCTGTATACAGGGTGATTCATAAGTTGATGCACAATGCGATGGATTCAAAAATTTGTGTTGAGTCGTAAACGCGTTGTAACAAGACGATAAATGATCTTTATACAAATCTGTCTACATACAAATTTATTTTCATTTTTACATTTTAATTTAATTATAATTTAATAAATACCATTTTGAAAATGCTAATAGAATTGTCCTCTCAACTGTACAAGTTGAATCAATACAAAGTGAATATTTAACGTGATATTAACTTGGTTTAAAAAAAATTACCAGTTGCGGGCCTTTTTTAAAATCTAACTAAGAGCGACATTTTTGCTGATATGGTCTTACACAGATATTGAGTAAAGAAATTCATCACGATTATCAAATACCATTGTAATTTTGACAAAATTTTACACTTGATGATTTTGCCTACACTGAAAAAAATGTCGATGTGAATTTACAGTAGGAATAGTAGGTTGCTTTTGCCCTGCGACAATCAGTGTAATTTTACATCTCAATTGTATTTTTACATTGCATTGTATATTTACACTGTGATTTTACAAGAATTTGGCTGAAATATTACACCGATTCGTAGGCAATTCGTAATATTTGAACATCAATTTAAATGTAATTTTAAATGAAATATGAGGTAATGCGTAATAATTTTACATCTATTTCAGTGTAATATTCAATAAAATATGTAGTATTTTTTATTTGTATGATTTCATTCTGATTTTGAGTAGATATTAACATTATCTATCATATAATATAAAAAAAAAACAATAACATCACACAGTCAATCGTTACAATAGTACAAACGGTCAAACAAAATGGTCTAGATAAAATTACTTGTAAAAAAATAAATATGTAAATGTACATACAAGTATAAAATAGTTTGAGGGACATAAAATTATATTAAAACTACAGAGAAGCAATTAATAAATACTTAGCGTACGCAAATACTTAAACATAGAAAACACACGGATAAATATATAAATGCACTTTGGTCAACCATGAACACACATACTCGTTCACTCTTTTTCTGACAAACACACTTGATGCAAGATGTTCCGCATCTGTATCTGTAAGAACAAGGAAACATATTAGACAGACACAAAAAAGTTAACCTAAAAAAAGATTGCACATTATCTTTCTGTTGGTATAAAAGCCTTCAGCTTTCATCCAGGTATGGCGTTAACGTTAAGACATCAATTTCTAATGACTAATTGTCGTCGTTGATGATCTTGTGATCTACAAAGGCAATACAATTGTTCTGCAGTGTGACATGGTATTTTAACCTACACCTACATGGTATCTAGATAAGTTTTAGTTCACTCTATCGTTGTTACTTACCGGAGACAGAAATACAACGCGCCCAACTACATATTGCACTCGATGGTATGCGTGCCGGCGTTCGTTTGCAAAACAGCTGATCAAACGTAGCGCATGCGTCTGGGCGTTACATTATCAACAAACCCGCTATTATAATAGTAAAATCACAACATACGTTATAATTTTACGAATTTAAGTTATATTTTCATTGTATTTTTACTAAAAGATCATTTTAACTGAAATAAAGCAGCAATATCGCTGTAATAGTACACAGACTTGTAAAAATAATTGGAATTGCGTACAATTTTTATACTTACCACATTTCTATTGTAATTTTCACAAGAAAACAATTCCTGAGATATTCAATTATTTATATAAATAATATATATATATATATGTATATATAATAAAAATATAAAATATATAATAAAAAAAATAATAATATAAAAAAATGGCAATTGTACGCATTTTTTTAGAAACTACGTAAATACTACATTTTTGCAGATTTTGTTCTAAAAATGTTTGTCAAACAATAACAAATACCATAGCTAGATACTGTTGTCATGAAAAATGATATGCCTACAGGGTGATCGTATAATGTAGTAATTTTAGTATTTATAAAAGTTTTTTTTTTTTAATTTGAAAAACACTCTGTATATTGGGTGCTAACTGAATGTCGGATAAGATTTCACTATTATAGTATCTTAAATATGGCACTATATCAGGGTTATGTTTTAAAACGTTTGTTTTAAAACATTGCTTTAAACATGTTTTAAAACAAATATTTTGTTTTAAATGTATAAAACACATTTTATTAAAAAAAGCAGGTTTGGTTTGTTTTAAATAAGAAAAAACGTTTTTTATAACAACCATGCACTATAATACATTGTGCATTTAGAATCTATTTACCCAGATCTATTCATATACAAATACTTACGGTTATCAAGATATTAACTCTATTCTCGTATTGATATTAAATCTATTACGAAATTGTATAAGTAGCTATGTTTTGCCATTTTTGCAATCGTACAGCAAACGAACCCGGAGACCAAGAAACGTCTAAACCTTAAACGGCTTAAACCGTTACTTTTAGGTGAATTCTAGCAAAAACTTGTTCACTTGTGATTAGAGGTTTTTAGGTCACCGGGTTCGTTTGCCATACGCCTGCAAAAATGGAAAAAAAGATACAAAATTTCATTTAAATTGTTAATATTTGGATAACCGTAATACTGTGTGTAAGGATAAATCACACCCTGTATACGAAGAAGTATTAAAGAGTGCTTACATTACGTTATTTTGGCTTAATGCTTAATATACATTGAAGAGAGGGGTCAATCCAAACAACAATAATATAAAGGATATTCCATTTAAAAACTCAAGAAAAAGGCATTTGAAAATAAATTTAGATAGCCCAGTATAGAGTCATCAATTTTTTTAACATCATCACCTAGCTACTCGTTTCGGTGGTCTACGGAACAAATAACAAAAATCGGACAATAGGTATTTGGCAACCTACTAGAATCTACTTATTGGTTTTGATCAATTATGAAGCATTTTTTTTTTGCTAGAAAAGTGTTTATCAACTGTATAATGATATATTGATGCTACTGACAAGATATTGATAATGTTTTATCTAAACCATTTATTATTCTGAAAATAAAACAAAATCATTTAATGTTAATAGGAAACCGTTTTCCTATAAAAATAAGTACACATGCATATATACAAATTTCCCTGATAGTGGCGTCCATTATCAGCAAACCATCAATTATTTAGGATGTGCATTCGGTTAAATCTATAAATCCATCAACGCCCATCACATCCATTATGCATCGTGCAGGGTACATAACTCACGTGCCAAGAGCGCGCACTGTGCAAGATATCTGAGGAATAATGAATTCAGCGAGCGCAACCGAACCCTTCGGGATGGTATTTATCAAGCCACGGAGGAATTTATTAATTGTATTGCTAATACCGACCAAGTTCTGAACTTTCCGTCTAATACGATTACCAACGATCGGGCCATTACGACACATTTCGGTCGATATCCTAACGACTGCGCCATTTCTCTTTTTCTTCCTCGTAGTACCTCTGATAATACCGGTAAGGCTACTTACGATACTAATAATGGTGGGAATTATCGATAAAGTTCGCACGCTGAGGGCAAAAATGTCAGAAGAGAAGAATGTAATCTGCCTTGTGGCGCGAAAACGTACGGGCGGGATGCACACAACAAAGGAGAATTTAATATTCGCGAGTAGGTAACACATGTGGCCCTTTATCACGAGTAATAAATTTAATAAGGCGCCCCCGCTGTTGTACGCGTTGATTTCTATAGCATGTGGCGTTTCCCCTTTTCATCTAAATTGGGGATTTTGTTTATGCTTGATTTCCATCTGTATTAAATGTACTCGTACTGTGGGTTCATTGTTTCTGAATAAGCATATTTGTAAGAGAAAAGGGGAAGAAATTCTCTATAATACATTCAGCAGCAGATATTCATGAATTTGTATATATTCATCAGAATTCAACATCATATCCAATAACTGTAATGAAGTACCTACAAATATGTGTTTTAAGTTTTAAAGTACGAGTTGGCGTTTTCAAGTGAAACGTCTGAAAATACGTAAGTATTTGAAAGCATACATATACAGTAATAAAGGATACTAGTTTTAGAAAAATACTTTTTTTAAGAACTTTTTTGCTTCTGAATCTTGAAAATCGCTAACGTTTGACTAGGTACATATCTGGATTGTAGACTTCCGCAGTCTGAGTCAATGAGATATTGATTTCCTAGTGGAAACTGCGTTGGTGACTTTGAAGTAGTCGTCGTTTCGCACTCTGTTGCTAGAGGCATCTTCAGGACTAAGTATCAAACCAAGTGCTAAGAAGATACTGTCGTCTGTTGAGAAGGGTCTTTAAAGGAGGGAGATCTTTACCTGTAAGAAGGGAAGTTAAGGAAGGGTATTTACCCTTCCCGACACACGACAGTATCTTCTTAGCCATATTCATTTTTACCCATATTATTTATTTTTGACATTTTTATTGTTTTTTTTAAATACAACCTTTATTGTAGAAAATCTGTTAGATCTCTCAAACTTAATCTAACATTCACTGTTGTCAGATCATAAGGAATCATGGTAATGTCACATACACGATTTATCCAATCTTTCAAACTAGTTGCTTGTTAATATCTTCCTTCCTAAGGTCTTGCTAGCTCTTTTAAACATCAATAAATACCATATGCATTTTTTTGTACAAGTAACCATTATTTCCGAATACGGCTGAAAGGCATTACCCTCACGTATGAGAAACACGGCACAGATTGTATACAAGGTATTATCTTACGAGTCCCGAAAATTTACAGGGGAATTTAACAGAGCATCATATTTTATGAGAAAAAAAAAACAATAAACATGTAGTCAAATGTTGGGCGTTTTCCTTATATTTTCTTCAGCGGATAAAAGTGTATTGTAAATACTTTTTAAAACTAGTACCTATGCTTTTCTAGCTTACATTCGAATACATGCATTTCCGCAAAAACCACAAGAGGAGCAATTACATGAGGCACTTCTTAACCTTCTGATGCAGATAATATGGAAATGGCAACTTTTGTCGTTGTTGTTGTTTTCCTTTAACTAATTTGGTTTTAGTGCAATAGCTACCGTCTTTGTTGGCAACAATTGCTTCTCGTGAAATATTGATAAGGCTAGGAAATATGGATTTCGTATGTGGCATAGGGTGATCCAAATTGTGCTTTAGGATTTGTTCTTTTAATAAAACTCAAGATAATCGAAAAATCCGAATTTTATTGTTCCTAGTGTAAAGTATAGACTTGGCAAATTTATGTGTGAAATATGATGTCGACCAAGTGCCCTCCATGACTGCTGACATGATACCATTCTTTTAGCAAAGTTTTCCGTAACTAATTCCAATAAATACATGCCGTTCGATTTCAGCAATAATTGCACGTCGGATGTTCTCCTTCAGTTCTTCTTGACATAGAAACTTTCCTTCAAATAACCCCAGAGGAAAAAGTCTAGTGGGGTTAGATCGCAAGACCTCGTGACCCAAATTAGGCTTTAGGATTTGAATTCCGTGCCATTTTCGTTTAATGAATGTTGGAAGTTTGCATTTTAACAGTTGGTGTCTAAAGACATGTCAAACTCTGACATCAAATTCATCATGGCGACGTATACTGTGCAGCAACGCGTAAATGTCTTGCGAGTTTATTATGAAAGCAGACGATCAGTTACGATTACGCGATGTTAACTTCGACCACTGGTTGGACGCAATAGTGTTCCAAGTGAGCGGGCAATTCGAAATCTACTGCAAAAATTTGAATGAAGTGGTATGGTTATTGATAAACCAAGAGTTCGCTATCAACACAGAAGGCGTTCGGATGAAAATATTGCTCGTATGCGTGATAGTGTGCAAGAAGCACCAAACACGTCAATCCGTCACCATCCACAGCAATTGAATTATTCACATGGCACTACTCAATGACTTTTATTAAAAGACCTGTAACTAAAGGCTTATCAAATTCAACTTACCCAAGAACTTAAACCAGCGGACCTCCAGAAACGCCGTACATTTGTGAGCTGGGTTTTACGAAACAAACAAGTGGATGCTGATTTTCACAAGAAAATCATATGGAGCGATGAGGCCTATTTTCATTTGAATGGGTATGTGAATCGCCAAAAGTGTCGCATCTGGGTTAGTGAAAATCCACATGCTTTTCAAGAAAACCCAATGCATCCAGAAAATGCACTGTTTGGTGTGCACTATGGGCTGGAGGAATCATTGGTCCGTACTTTTTTGAAGACGAAGCTGGTAATGCTGTTACTGTCAATGGTATATGCTATCAGGAGATGAGAAACAACTTTGTTTTCAATTAAATCAACGATTTCAAATTAAATGACATGTGGTTTCAACAAGATGGAGCCTCATGTCACACAGCACGTGAAACCGTCACTATACTTGAAATAAAATTTCCTGGTCGTGTTATCTCGCAGAGGGGCGACATCAATTGGCCAGCGAGGTCTTGCGACCTAACCCCACTAGACTTTTTCCTCTGGGGCTATTTGAAGGAAAGGGTCTATGTCAACAAACCTGCTACGATTCCTGAACTAAAGGAGAACATCCGACGTGCAATTGCTGAAATCGAACCGCATTTATTGGAATTAGTTACGGAAAACTTTGCTAAAAGAATGGTGTGATGTCAGCAGAGTCGTGGAGGGCATTTGGTCGACATTATATTTCACACATAAATTTGCCGATACTTTACACTAGTAACAATAAAATTCAGATTTTTTATCTTGACTTTTATTAAAAGAACAAATCCTAAAGCCCAATTTGGATCACCCTATTTGCGCTGAATACGAAGTCGGAGTTGACGCATTATTTTATCATTTAGATATTATTTATTACCACATTATTTTAGACTAATAATGTCACGGTAAATATTTTCTGGAAGAAATCCATCAAAAAATGGAAAATCTCATCATCTGATAGTTTGGGAAGATAACAGACAAGACATGTTTTAAAGCTAGAAGTTAAAGCGGGCAGGAAGAATGTACTTTAGAAACAGAAAGTGAAAGTAGGTCCTGCGAGGTGCCATAGGACACCTTTTTTAAAACAGAATCAGTTTTGTATAGAGCTTTTAGACAGTTTTTTTTTGTAAAAGAAGGAAATACGTATGCTTAAATCATTAAATTATTAGACTTAGATGTCAGCGGAGTTGAAACACGTGCTCTTGACAATTACACACTTTTTTGTTAGATAGTCTTGGTCTTCTGCTATAACAAAATTCTGACCTCAATTACTATTATTATCCTCAAGATCCAAACCCCCATTTAGACCATCCCTACCTTATCCACTGACCATATCAGATCCGCTACACAACCCTATTCAAATCATTTCAATGCAATCACGTCACGGGCACGTCCTGCCCCATTTACCACCTTATGGACCGTCTGCACAAACTCCTAAGACGTCAAACGGTTCGTGAACCGATACAATGCCCCTTGCAATGTCGCGGATAGATCAAGAGAGCCTCGTAGATGGTCCCAACTTACCAGATGCTGCACTGCTATCTAGATTCGAGGGTCCGGAATTGTTCGCGGTTATCGCCTGGCCCACGCCAGATGTCCGCCGCAATTTCCAGAGAGAGAGCTACGGCTACGCTTCGCTGTGCTGCGCTGTGCTCCGCTGTGCTCTTTTCTGGACGCTGCAATAACCGGTGCGCTGTCAGACGGGCGACCGCGAACCCGGTTCTTCATTTATCACATTGTTTCGGTGCCTGTCCGTTGCCGTTATCGCAAGCCTTCAATCTTAATTCATCATGGTTAACTATAGGTAGCTTCCGACCCGTGCGAGAGGTTCGCCCACTGCCTGTAGGTGGGCGGGCAGTATTGCGACTGCCGGATATTAAATCACCGGTTGCGGTTTTTGGGAAAGAAAATGGCATTTGTATGCGTCCGTGTGAGGATTGGTTGTACTCTAATGTGGAATTGAAACCACTCAAACCACTTACAACAACAACAACAAATAATTCGTGTATGCTAAGAGGCGTGTCTTATTGGGGCACAATTATAGTTGCATAAACTTTATAATCAAATCTAATGGCAAAAATAAGGAATAAATTTATTAAAATTTAAATGCAATCTTCGACCATCAATTGTTTTATATTTTACCTACAACCGTATGTATAAATGTCCCTTACGTCACGGACTGCTTCACTCGTATATCGCTTATAACAAACATGTGCTTTAGGTTGTGCTTTTGTGATTTTAACGCACGACATAATGTCAGTTCTCCGTAGCTACAATAAATGTCGCCCGAATATTTTGATTATTTATTTGTCATTTTTGATACAATTTATATTTATTGAAACTTTCGGTCGTAGGTAAGTGCAATCAATACTCGAGCTGTAACATATATTCATGCTCGTGAAAATTAATGTTGAATTTGTATAGGAATTTTCGGTCGACAGTTGAAAGTTCTCCGTAGTTGCAATGGATGTCGCGCGAATACATTGGCTAACCGTAAAATATCCTTACCTACCTTAATTTATTTGTCATTTTTGAAACATTTATTGAAATTGTCGGTCGTAGGTAAAATCATGCACAATACTCGAGCTGTAACGCATATTACGTGCTCGTGAAAAATAACAAAACTTGCCGCTCCGCGGTTCGTATGTTAACTTTCCACTCGTACGTAATATGCTGGTTACTGCTCATGTAATGTAATATACTATTAATAGTCCTAATGGTAACATACATATTTTATGGGCCTTACATACGATTTTTACTTTATCATACGCAGTATGTAAAGTATTGTAATCGTGCCAAAAAACAATTTTGAGATTTTAGCGGAAATATGTCTTTTTGGGTCCCCTGAACATTTTTGACCAAGGTACAAAAAAATGTCTGTGTGTGTGTATGTGTGTGTGTGTGTACCCGTTTTTTGTGGCGACGATTCCGGTGAAACTACTAAAGGTATCGAGACGAAACTTCATATTTAGAAGTCTCATAACCAAACTTAGAGCTGAAAAGCTTTCTGTTGAAGACGGTCCAATGGAACTGGAGGTTTAGTCTTAGCATTTTTGAAAGATTTTGCAAATAAGTCGCCATTTCTGGAATTTCGTCGAAATAGCTAAATAATATATTAAAGATGAGGAAATTCTGAATAATTTATCACTATGACATTTTTTGGTACAATCAATAGTTGACCTGCATGAGCAAATTCTATTTCTACGAGATCGGTCGTACTGCATGAAAACTAGTAGCCAGGATTTGTCAGATTTTTGGATTCTAATATGCGTTCGCATATTGCATTGCACTCTTTACACCCAATAATACGTCTCATTTGGACGGTGTACCCGGTGTCAACGGAGTACAATATCCGAACGCAGCTTTAATCGACATATTTGTCTAGTTCTAGTAGTATTACTTTAATGCAGACATGGCCGATCTCGATCAGATAGAGTCTCATGCAGCTAAACTATTAATTTTATATATAGTATGATAAAGTCATGTGCCTGGCCACATCAGATTTTTTTTGGAAAAAATGGCAATTGAAATTGGAAAAATTTCATCTACTCTGGGGAGCATTGATTTTGTGCATTGAAAGTAAATATCATTGTCGATAGATTACGTTGCGTTGACTATGAATTCAGGTTCGTACGGTTGTACATGTTCTTTTGGAAAAAAGTGCCATTAATGAGTAAAAATGTGATTCTGTTCGAATAGTGGCTGAATCAAATGTCCTAGTAACTTAATATGGTCCCAAAATAGCCTCCCTCTAAATATTTGTATTTACCTGAAATCCTGAAAATTGATCCTCAAAATCCCCATTCTCTTTCGTTATTTTGGTTTCAAGACTATATTTGTTGTAGTCTTGAAAAAATAAGTCCTACAAAACGAAATCTCAATAGGATAACGGGAAGGGTTGCCACAATCGATTTGAAGTTTGAAAGTTTCAATAATTTGTCTATAATTTGACGTCTAATTTAGCATATTCAATAAGAAAGTTACCTTAAATATTTAAACAATGTATTCGAAACTTTAGAAGTATACAATGCTGTTACCGCATCGCGCCGTTTAATTAGCGTAACGTATGTTAGAACAAAGCAAGGAAAATAACCTTTTATATTAACCTACTAGCTACAAGTTTTTTAAAGTGCTATCTTGAATAAAAAATAAATAATATTTTTACTTTATCATACGCAGTATGATAAAGTATTGTAATCGTGCCAAAAAAAGTGAGATTTTAGCGGTGTATGTATATGTGTGTACCCGTTTTTGTGGCGACGATTCCGGAGAAACTACGAAGAGCGCGTTCGGTTTGTCAGGGTAGGATATGGGGAGAGTAATGCTCAGATAACCTGGGTCGGCTGTCTCTCTCTTATATGGAGATAAACGCCGTATGACGTTAGTCCGCCTATTGTGCAGCGCGTCACTCTCACCGTACCCTACCCGATTATCCGAAGGCGCTCTAAAGGTATCGGGACGAAAGTTCATATTTAGAAGTTTCATGACCAAACTTAGAGCTGAAAAGCTTTTGGTTCAAAAGGGTTCAAAGGAACTGGATGTTTACTCTTAGCATTTTTTAACGATTTTGCAAATGCGCCGCCATTTCTGTAATTTCGTCAAAATAGTTAAATAATAAATTAAAGTAGAGGAAGTTTTGTATAATTAATGTCTATAAAATTTTTTGGAAAAATTAATAGTTTAGCTGCTGGAGCAAATTCTATTTGTTCGAGATCGGTCGTGTCTGCATTCATATAAAACTAGTTAGCCAGGATTTGACAAAAATTTTCATTCTAATGATAGTAGGTAGTGTCAAACGCTGATGGCTTTGACAATACCTACTGTCAATAGAATCAAAATAACTGTCAAATCCTGGATAACTAGTTTTATTTTAACGCAGACACGACCGATCTCGATCAAATAGAATTTGCTCCAGCAGCTAAACTATTAACTTTTCCAAAAAATTTTTAAATTTTATGTATGGTATGAGAAAGTAATGTGCCTGGCCACATCAGATTTTTTTGCTATAATAAGTGGAATATTGGATTAAAATTATATTTTTCAATGGATTGAAAAAATGGTTAAGTTTTGATATTTTTTTGCATAAACAAGGCGACGTCTTCCCATTGCCCGATCGACATAAATGTGGAGGGAATTTTTTAGTATGTAGAATAAACTATAAATAAACTACAATTCTTGGCCAAATTATTACAAGCACTTCAGTTGCGTTCTAGCGCAGTGTTGCCAGGTAGATTTTACGGTTTCTCCCAATTAACAGTAAAAATACCCCCAAAAACGACCGTTTTGGTGACAAAACCCCCATTTCATTTTACCTTTTTTTACATTTAAATTTTGCAATTAATGACAAGAAAAAATCCCCCAAGAATAAGTTTAAGGACAAAAAATGGGGAGAGTTGGTTATCAATAAAATAAAAAAAATCCATGAAATCCCTCAGACAATTGTACCCTAAAACTTTCCCCAAGTACCTAAAAATTCCCGTCTTTTAGGGAAAAATACAGCGGTCGCATGGACATTCTTTTGAAAAGATTTTTGTTAGGAGTAACTAAGGGCCACCCTAATACAACATATACATATACATGAGAATATAGCGGGACACTATTTTTCACCGATTTGTTTAATAAGTAAATGGCCATTCTGAATACTCTTGTCTAATTTACTCTTGTTTGTTCATTCTATTCATTAAAACGAAACAACCAAGTGAAATATTAACAAAACATAAAATTTCAAAAAAAAAGAAACTTTATGTTAACTTTATGTTAAACATTGCGAACACGAAGGACGAAAGCAGTACCCATTACAATAATATAAAGTAACTAAGTAAATGATAATAATAGAAGAAACAATTAAATCAACATGAAACTTAAACCGGTTATTTTTTTTTAGAAAATAAATGTTATTTAGTAACTAGGAACCGCTAAATGTTTATTGCTAAATGCTCATACAGATGAATAAATTCAAGGGAAAATGGTTATTACGTAAACTCGTCAGTAATGTAGAATCAACTAAAGAAGCGAATGATAATTAATCCAGGTGAGGATAATTTTTGGAAAAAGCACATCCGCCGGATTTGAACCAGGAACCCTCCAATTTCCGGTGGACAGCTCTCCCATTTGAGCTACAGAGGTAGTGGAAATTTATAGGTTTTATTTGTCACTTCAGGGTTTGCAATGCGAGTTTCGAATTAAACAAACCCGTCGTGGCACCTATTGGGGATAGATGGAAGTTTGGTAACTAGGAATCGAGAAATGTTTATTGCTAAAAGCTCATACAGATGAATAATGA
The DNA here is from genome assembly GCA_963966075.1 of Aphodius sticticus. Lineage (NCBI taxonomy): Eukaryota > Metazoa > Arthropoda > Insecta > Coleoptera > Scarabaeidae > Aphodius > Aphodius sticticus. The sequence goes on from OZ014509.1 coordinate 63,234,246, forward strand.
GGTAGTGGAAATGTATAGGTTTTATTTAATGTTATTACTCAGAATAACTATTTATTTATTCTGAAGTAGACGTGATGGAAACAAAAATGTTGGTTTTTGGTTATCAGAAGTCAGACTAAAGGAAATATTGGAAGTAAATGAGGTAAGTGTTGATTTATTCGCGGTGAATGCTACTCAAAAAAGCTTCAAAAGGTCTAGCTGCTATAAATTATCAAAGTTGCCTGTTTGATTCTTGTTTGATTAGCGATTCGGGATTTTTACTCACAAAAATTGTTTCAGAGTTGTCATTACACAACTGATTTGTGTTAAAAAATGTAGTGCCATACATTTTGTATGCTGCCATTAACGGTTTGCTTTGGGTTATCAGTGGCCATGGACCAATAGAAATACATGATCATAAGTGAGGAAATGAGCAAAACGTTGACATTAGTTAGAAATTAGTGGAGTGTTGTTAGTAAATGTTCAGTGTGCTCTAACGTATGGTTTGACAGAAAAAACTTAAACATTCAGTCAAGTTTTCTATTTGTTGGATCATCTTGATCTTTGAATCTAATCTAATATAAAAATCCGATTTATCACATATGATCTGACATTCTTTTGCAATTTTTGCACTTGTTCTGATAAATATCCACCGGATTGCTACTTCATAGCCTTTTTCTACCCAAACCTAAATCATACACGCCCCCGATTTGAAATATGCAGATAAATTGGCAATATATTTTAACATTAACCGCGAGCGCTGGTCCAGGTCAATTTGCATTGTAAATTGTAGCCCGGGGTAATCAATTGTGTTGAAATTTAAAATGGGTCATTGTGTACGGTTGACGTCCTCTGCCGTTCCGACGTAACGGGATTTATTGGCCCCGACGCCGACGGACGTATCTGTATATCATAAATTTAACGACGACGGCGCGGCGCGGCGCTAGGCGGCCGGCTTCAGCCCGCATCGGATCGGCCCCGCTCGTTAACACATTTTTAACGCCATCGGCAAAGGGCGTGAACGCCCGAGCTTTAAATTATTAACCCTTCATTGGACCGACCGGGAGTGTGACCAACTGATATCGGTCGAGGTGCATTGTTCACTTTATTGCTTGATGCTGTTGGGATGCCGATGGCAACAGAGGCGCTGCCGGGATGTACCCGAAGTAACCGCGAGATTGGATTGGACTATATTGTTCAATCAATAGCGGCTTTGGGTCTTTTATATTTGTTGTGATGTAGTATGTATGAAGTTCTTATGAATGGAAATCTTTGAGACAAAGAATGATGTTTTAATATAACCATTTTCACTTTTGAAAAGTTTAAAAATATATTTTTTTATCCTACAGTATGCTAATGTAATGTATGAAATGTAATTTTCGAAGTAACAGATACATTTATTACGATAATGTTAAGTAATATAAGAAATGTGTGCCACGGGAAGTGCCCAAAAGATGTTTTTTTAATACAACCATTTTCACTTTCACTTGAAAAGTTTGAACATATATTTTTTATCCTACACTTTGCGAATGTAATGTATAGAATATAATTTTCGAAATAACTAATCCATGTACTACGATAATGTTTAGTAGGATAAGAAATGTTGTGCCACGGGAAGTGCCCATACCAGCCTACGGCTCGGCCGGTATCGGTATGTCGGTTATTAGGCCAAGCAATAGAGCTACAAATGATTGCTTTTTTGACATAAAGACTAGCAGGAAGCCGCCTGTGCCATCCTGTGCAGGGGAGACCGTAGTATATTCCCACTATGTTTCCTACTCGGAAGTGCCATTTTTTTATTTTTTTATAAACAATTATCAACAAAAAACCGCGTTTTTTTACTTTTTTTATTGTAAAAGGAAAACTATTGAAGCAATCTTAATAATGCAACGGGATAAACTGTAGAGAATTAAATTACGAAGAGAATGACAGGTCAAACGATCCGATCGGATAATTGGAACCGGAGGAACGCTGGAAAACCGGAAAATTTTGCTCTTTTAAAAAAAAATCGTAACTCCGCCACTTTTTAATATATTTTTTTAATTGTGCAAAACCTGGTTTCGATCGGAGTAATAGTTTTCGCACAATCCTCAGTTGATTTTTTTTGGCAATATTTTTGCGGAGAGCTGGATGCGTTTGAGGTCGTCCGATTGCAATTTCAAAAACGTATTTGGAAACTAGACATGAACAGCAACAAAACGTCTAAGCTGATTTTTTGATAAGACCCGTTTAAGTGGGTAATAAACTACTGAGAACATGAGCGAACACGCCCGCTAGAGTGGTCAAGTGATGGGGGAAGTGTGGGATTAGAGGGGAAACGTATATATAGTAATACGCGCACGTAGCGCGCTTGTATTACTATAGATACGCGCCTCCCCGCGTCGATCGCCTACCCCCACTACTCGACCGGTTTGGAGCGCGCGGCTGTTTTCGGTCATGTTTGTAAGCATTTCTTACCTATTTCGCAACATTTTACCGCAAAATCAAAATATACGTTTTGTGGCACAATACTTCTACTTTCGAAATACGTAAAAAAAAAATAAAATCGTACCTCCGACGAGCCTGGATCTCCGACGCATCCAGGCTCGCCGAATCATATTGCATACAAATATTCAAATCGCAATTGTGCAAAAACTAATCATCGGACAACGCCTGGGTTGTCCACACTCAAAGTACCCATCAATCGCTACTTTCACGCAAAAGCCTCCGCCACAACTTTGAAAATGGCGGAGTTATGAATTTTTTAAAAAAACGCAGATTTTTCCGGTTTTTCCGAATTTCCTCCGTTAATATTAATTCAATCGAGTCCGTGCAGGGTTCATTTTTTCCGTCGTTTCATTCTCTACAATTCGTCAGCATCAAGATTGCTCCGTCGGTTCAGTTTTTACAAGCCAAAAGCAAAAAATAAAACACAATTTTTTTGAGTTTTTTTCTTTATAACAAATTAAGAAATGTTATTTGCGTGTAGGAAACACATCACAATATATCTACGGACTGTCTACGGACAATACATCCACGTGATCTGGGATCGTCGCGTCGGCTTCCTGCTAGTATGATTGTCACGCAAAAATCTCTATTGCCTGGTCTATATGAATCTTTATCTTTGTTATCTTATTTTTGTTACAGTTTCCAAACTATTGTGGCCGCGTACCCCTAAAGTAAAACTAAAAGTAAAAGTATATTGCGTACCCCTGTATATCCATGACAATGCTTGCGAATATCGCATTTATGCAGACAGTTTTTGGAATTTTTCAGAAATTTTGGTTTTCGCATCGGTAAAAACAATTTAGCCATGAATTGAAAAATAAAATATGTACATATTTCAAATATGTAATTTCATCATTTCCTACTTCGCAGCAGACAAATACACATAGTTACGGTAAATTTTGTGCTTATATAAATATCCTATTCCATTATTTTTGTTCAAGCTAATATTAACGGCACAAATATATTTTCATGGTAATATAGTAACTTTTATACAAGGTCATTATTAATGATTGTAGTCGAAATAAGCCATGCCCATATTAATAAATTTTTGCCTTTTCACACAAACAACCCTGAAACTTGAAATAGGTTATGCAACGACACATTTAATATCATGGCATACATCGACTACAATCGACTACAATCGACTACATCGACTACAATCAAAATATTTTTCTTTTGAGAAAGAATAACTATTTTATTTGAAATAACTAAAGCTTAAATCTTATCTTATCTTAAAGTTTAAAGTTATATATGAAGTTGATAGCATCAAATCTGACGGAGACTCCAAGACTATAGTGCATTTTCTTTTTTTGGTAATACGTATATATATATATATTATAATATATTGGGTTTTACTGTATAATACTTTTATCAACAAATGTACTCCATTAGTAGTAAAACGTAAAATGGGTTCTTAAAAAGACACTGTAGTATTTTTTACACAGTTTACGCGTCGCTTTTCTTAAAAGAAAGTTTGTACTATTAAAATTTTTTTTATTGATATTTTAAAAACCAAAATAAATAGATTTAGATTTATTTTTCTGCAATTTTTCTTTTCTTCTCTCTTTTTTTCCCAAGTTCATTTCTGTATTTCCTTAAATTTATGATGATTACCTGAACCATTTAAAAAAAATATGCTCTCCTGAAATATTAAAGTAAATGTATTTTGTTTGAAAATTTGTTAGTAGTAATAGTTATTCTAGATTACCCAAAAATTATCATTAAAATTTTTAAGTATAGATATTTTACGTTAGCAAATTATTTTGTGGCATTTGTCAAAAAAAAATATTGTTTTTTAACATCGTGCCAAATGGTTATTTCACGTAAAAAGCTTTTTATTTCTACGAAGACAACAACTATTTACTTATTAACTTATAACATAAAATTGTCAATTGCACCGACATGCCATATTCAAAAGTAAATGTGACGTTTCTAGAGCTACTATAGGGTGAGATATAAGTTTCAATTATGACTATTATAATTAACATATACCTGTAGCATGTCGACAGGAAAAATACAAACATTACGAATAATATAATGGATGTTAATTCTTTGCAGAAACCTGCATATATTGATATAAAACTTTGAAATAGTTAATACAAGATGGCGGTAATCCGTATATCTGGGTTCGAATACCAGGCGTGGCTGTAGTTTTTTAACTTAAAAAATTACCGCCATCTTGTATTAACTATTTCAAAGTTTTATATCAATATATGCAGGTTTCTGCAAAGAATTAACATCCATTATATAATTTCATCTAGCATTCAATGCAAATAACCTAGATAATACTTGACAATTACATCTGATAGGTGTCACAATTGAAATGTGTCTAAAGGTAGAAACTTCTACTCATATCTCTTTAGTGAAAATTAACCTATTGTATGTCATAGGTCACGTTAGTCTAATTGGTAAAACGTCGGACCGGCAATCCGTATATCTGGGTTCGAATCCCAGGCGTGGCTGTAGTTTTTTAACTTAAAAAATTACCGCCATCTTGTATTAACTATTTCAAAGTTTTATTACGAATAATACATAATTACAGGCTAAAATTTCTACAAAAACTTAAGAGCTATGTCATGCAATCATGCAATCAAGTCATGTCATCACATATTTTTAATTATATTGAAAACAGGGCATAAAAGACAATTCTATTGTTAGTCAACATTTTCCTAAAACTTTAAAAAGTCTAACCCAGACTAAAGCCATCTGCCTGAAATAAGTATAGCCCTACGACAAATACATTATTCTAAAAACCAGTCTTCATTCTTACAACCATAATTTATAAATTGTTGTGAACATTGCGGAGGTGTGAACACTTTTTGAAGAAGAGAAAAGATATTAAAAGCTAATGCAATTTACTTATATGGAAAAGGTATTAAATTTACTTATATTGGTAAATAGAGTTAGTTATAACATTTTAACTTTACAATAAACGCCTATACGTACGGAGTTTAAAACACCGAAATAAAATCTCGAGGACCAGATTTAATTTTAGATGGGAAAATTAAATGACAACAACTTCTTATATTTTTATTATTGCCATTGATCAGTGGTCTCAATTTGCTCCTAGAGAGAAACGGAGACCGACCATCGGAAAATGTTTGTAAACTAAGTTCTTCATTTGAAAAGTATTTTGAATCTTTTGGCATGAACTGTTCGGTGGCGTAAAATGGTGTAGCATAACACTTCAATAAATCTCTTGCTTAAATCAAATGATGTACCTACTCAACCTCCCAAATTTGGTTATTACATCAAGACAAATAAATCCTAACAAGATTAACTTCCTACCAATAATTTCTTCCAGCATTTCTCAAAGTCGCTATCGGATGGGCACCATTAATTTCTTCCGCATTATAAAGTGGCCAACTTTAATTGCTAGAAATTGAATTTATGATCGCGATCGCGGGCGCGCCGTAGTCGAAGACGATTAGAGCGCGAGGCGGTTGGTTTTCGCGACCGTTCGGACCGGGGGCGGCTGCGGCTTTATCGGTAGCGGGACGCGCCGGGGGGCGGTCGGTTGAATCGAGATCGACCGCGGATACATTAATTTCGGATAGGCCATCGTTTCATTATTTCGGATCTCCGATTAAATTATTTACGCCCGACTGGCCTCGAACGAATGGACGCAATAAATTAGTTCGCTGCTGCAGGCACGCCGCCGGCCGGCCGCTGCTTGTAATTACGTGATAAATTAATTGGCGCTTTCATTATATTATAAAATTTTCATTGATTTCGTATTTGTTATGCCACCGCGTTTGTATAATAGATTTGAACGTTGGCGAGCTCTATGATACAATAAGGTCTATTTGCTCTACAGAATATCGATAACGTTATTCCATTCTATATAATCCTGGTGTTATATATCCAGCAGGTTGTTTTGGTATCGATGTAACGACTTGTCTGATATGCATTACCTGAAAAACGCTGCGAGTTATCGTATTGTAATATCTTGTAAAATTGGCGTGTCCGACAGATATAACGTTCAAAGTGTGTTATGATCATCTTTTGCAATAGGGTATTTGACAGTATTAATAATATGGCTTGTATTATAGTCATCCTAATAGATTACAGTTTGAGAAAACTATTTGTTATTACTTAAAAAAAAAATGCTTTATTTCTATTAAAAACCAAAATTAAAATCGAATTTTATTCACGTCCTATCACGTGATTGAAAACGCTTTGTAATTGGCTCAGTCTCCAGTGACGTCATTCGTTAGTACGCTTAGAGCGCGTTCGGTTTGTCAGGGTAGGGTATGGGGAGAGCAATGCTCAGATAACCTGGGTCGGCTGTCTCTCTCTTATATGCAGGTAAACGCCGTATGACGTTAGTCCGCCTATTATGCAGCGCGTCACTCTCACCGTACAATACCGGGTTATGCGAACGCGCTCTTATGCTTCTCCCGTTTGAATTTAATAGCACTAAAGTGACATGTAAGCATAACTTTGTAGGTTAGGATAGCCCTAACCTTAAGCTGTTAGATCAGATAATACCTGGTTCGAAAATACGATAGATAACTTATTCTAGTCAGTTTTACTTATGTCGAAGTAATCTTCACAACAGAAAACACTTGTATTGGCCGCTATTTATTTCATTTGGATTTCTACGAGCCAACCACTTTCTTCGCAGTTTCAAATCTTACGGAACAGCTACAAATAGTTTATCCGCAGTTTTTCGTGACGTATTTCTGCATTGTGGATTTATACATCATTTATAACCCATTTTTATGTAGAAATTGTGGAAACAACACATCATACAACACAATTACCAAACGGCGACGATGCCGATGCTGACAGACCATATGGGCCGATTTGACATCTACTATCGGGTGACGTCACACAGCAGAAAGTATCGTTTTGGCGGGACTTTTCGTGATTCAATTTTTAACGCTGATTGTTATGAAATATTGAGGAAATAATTACGAAAAATAATGCATTTACAATGTAGAATGAAGGAATAAACACCCTAAGATTGTTTTTCAATAATAGTCAAATACCCTATTATGCTGTTTTTCTATACCTACATAATCATAACATATCGTTCCTTCTTAAATCCTACTCTAAAACCAGCTTTCTAAAAATCATGCGATGATCTGATACAGCGATTGGTAAAATCCACATATTTACATGAAATTCAAGTAGGGTTTATTATACGCTGAATGCGAATCCGAGAAAGTGAACAGTCAGGAACCAACTTCCAGGTTTTCAGTTCAAGGTACAAAATTTTACTCTTTTGACATTTCTAGGATATTGGGTCAGGATTGGATCTAGATCTGTTATACAGTTTGCCCCAAATGAACTTAACTATTTGTATAATGCCCCTAATAAAGTTTAAATTCTTGAGAAAAACTTGTTCTTTATACAACGATGTTGGTGCTCTAATAAGTCTATAGGCAATGGCAGCATATTGATTCAACCTACACACAGAAAAGTGATCTCTCGAACGAAGAGAGAATTACTTGGATGAAGTAGTTGGTAGGTTCGTATATACGCGAGAGATTATTGACTTTAACCAAGAAATTTTATTTCTTGGAATAATTACTAGATATAAGTAAGTTGTTACTCTGGTGAAGGAAGTAAACAGTCTTCAATGATGTGTATATTTTTATTCCCGGTGAATAGTTTTAGCTACTTAATGTAAGAATTTTAAAGATTTGGCACAAATACGTTATCTATTGCTGATTAACAAGATAGGTATGTTATATTTACTTACTCGTTCTAACCTGTTGCGTGCCTTACATCAAATTATTCCGTGTTGAAACGTTTATTGTACGCTAATCACAAGGCACATCCCCTACGGGTACTTCGTTGTTGTTTTTGTAATAGGTTTCGATCCTTTGCGGCGCCAGCCCTACGCGTGGGCGCGCGAGCCTTGACAAAATCACGATGCGCATGTTTATTCCAGAGAAAGGGATTACTTGAAAGAAGTGAGAATCACTTCAGTTAAATTATTGGTGGGTTTTTATTCAGTAAACAATACTTACTTATATTAAATGTCTTATATTTTCTTGTATCAAGTAACTACGCACGTGAATGGATTTACTATTACTTCGTTGGAGAAATTGACATTTTTGGGACGAAAAATTCAATTACTTGTTTTAATACAATATTGGTTCTTATAAGGAAAGAATTTATTTGTCGACAGAATTTATCTGAGTAATTATTTTATTTAGATTGAGTATGGGCATTTCTTGTATATACCTAACTTTCTACATCCAAGTAAATATGCTTTTGAATCTAGTAAATAAATTCAAGTAATTATGTTTTCCCGTTCCAAATAATCACTTTTGTGTGTGTACTGGGATGTCGAAGAAGACGAGCAGAGAACTTATTTCGTAAAAAATATAAGTCAAATAAAAATAGAATAAAAGTAGAATAAAACTTGTTTTTATGGTAGCATAAAAAGTACTTTGTAAATACATAAACAGTAAAAAAAGTTTAAAAAAATGGAGTACGTTTAGACTCAAAATAGGTAACTGTTTCAAGCGGTTTTCTCACGTAATATATTCACAGAATTCTAAAGGAAATAAAAAGAAAAATATGTGAATTTATTAAAAATTATGAACACAGTTAACAGTAGCAATAGTAGCAAATAATGTTGACTTATATAGATAAAATAAGAACAATATTAAATTCTGACAATAGTTTCTAGAACATCCAAAACTCTTTATGAAAAATACTTGTTATCCATATATAAAAATTGACATTTTAGTCAATCATAGGTATAGTAAGGCCCTTCTGGTAACACACTGTATAAATATGAATAGGATAAAAAGACCAAACGTGTATCCACATTTTATTCACAACTCCCCAGAGTTGTCAATATTTTACAATTTCCAATTGCATTCTTCTGGACATTTTGTTTTGTAATGTGATAAAATGTGTATGGTATCTATAATCGGTAATCTGTATATTAAAAGATCTATCAAACCCAGTAACAATAACAAGGAGTTGCTATTTATGGTTGTCAACATGTTTCCAATTCCGTTGGGTAAAAAAAAAGAAAGAATATTTTGATTGAAAAGCAAGAGCTTCCATGAATGATTGTCAAAAACCCGAAATCTTGGGATTAATATAACAGCTTTGGCAACCCTATTCGGCCGTGTTAAACCTAGAGTTCGTATCTGCACATTTTTAAAGCTTTATTTTTTAGATAAAATCATCAAATCTATGTTTTTTGTTGGTCTATTACAGCTCAAAAGGAACATAACAACGAATTTAAAAAAAATGTAATAGAATTGTATCTGCGAAGTAAGGGTGCAATACATTTTTAAACATTTTAGAAACGTAGATACGACCTCTGTCTAACACGTTAGTATCCCCATTAAAAAAACGTTGATGCCGTCATAAGTAAAAAAGAAGTTAAAGGTCGGAAGATGAATTTGATATAAAATATTTTATTTTGATAAATTATTCTAATATCAGAAGGCATGTGAATTGACTAAGTGTAATCTAAGTACAAAATCATACTACACATAAAGCACTAACAAAATCACTACTGTGAGAAAATCGTTCATATGTATGAAAAATAAGATGTTTTGCTTTTGTGTTTTCTTTGCAGAAGAAAGTTATTATAACTGCGTATTAATTAAGTGCTTTCATTTGACAGAAGTAAAGCATTTGGAAATATACTTACAATAGCATATCCATTATACTGACAAAAGTTTTGTCATCTAAATCGCGACTCATATCAATTCGTCGTGAATTAAGTACGAGACGCTAGTCCTTTTCCTTTTTCGAGCAGCATACAATTTGGTATCCACCGAAAATTGTCCCTTTTCTACGAGACCAAAATTACACGTCTGACAGATGGAATCGGCAATCTCCCCGCTCAAATTGGACCGAGATTGAGGTGGCCATTTGGAGCGCCTTGCCTAGGCACCAGCTGAACAAGGATGACACGAGGAAATACATCTAAGTGCTCCTCCGAATAAGACGTTGTCGGAAGGCATTTTTGCCGCTTTCTTAACCAAATAGCGCCTAAGATCGGAGAAGGCTATGGCAGCAAGGCCAGCACACCGTTCGGGTGATTTAAACCCATGCGCCGCACAGTGGTCGATTTTGTACTTTAACTGAACAAAATTTTTTTTTTTCGAATGCGATGGCTTACTACCGCAGAAATTCGGGACGAAACTAAAATAGCATGATCCATCCCGAACACTTTCATTATGTAAATTTTCACATCCGTAATGTACCGGTAGTAGTAGTTATAATCAAACTTTCATATTAAAAACCAAGTCGTGTGTGGTATGATCGGATAGATATTTTAAAATAAAATATGTTTCAATTAATTTAATAAAGCTTTCCATCTTCTCTTGCAAACTATATTCATAAAATAAAATCTGGGTTTCGGAGGGGGGAATCACACATCACAGTCGAAAATCACCACCAACTTTGGTTTTGTTTGCAAAATTTCATAATAAACAATTAATAATCAAAAATAGTGTCACGTGATATCAAATAAATTTGTCGAATTTGTGTCATTTTTTTAATAAAGCAGAATAAAATCATGGAAATGAACAAAATGACTCCCAAACTTTACAGTTTGATTAAATTACACAAACAAAATAACTCAATGAGACCAATCGTCACATCATATAACACTTTAGCACACAGATTAGCAAGTAACCTCAATTACATAATAACAAAACAAATAAATTTTAAACCGACATATGAAATGAAAAACACTAGTGACCAATGCCACTAATAAAACCAAAAACATAAAACTTTTCGATCAGTTTTAATATCATTTGACATTGCTACGATAATATTCCAAAAACAAAGCCATCAGCATTTTACAAACAAGTTTATCTCATCCTAACATTTTCAAAACACAAAACCATTTAGATAACAATATTAAAGACATGATCGACCTGTTTCAAATTATTCTTAAACAAAACTTTTTCAATTTAATAATATGTACTGCCAAAATGATGGCTTAACCATGGGGAACACAATTAGCGGCTTCCTTGCTAGCATATTTGTTGACAATTTAGAAGACAAAATGTTTCCAACTACCGGAATGTAGATACAGAAAATTTTGGGGAAGGTATGTGGATGACATTCTGTGTATTTTCGGATAAAGATCATAATTCAATAGACACTTTTTTAACAAAAGTTAACATTTCAAAATTAAAATTCACATGCGATAAAATTCACATGCGAGAGAGAAGTGGACAGGACAATGAACGACTTGACCATCAGTAGAAACACAAATAATTTAGAATGTAACATTTTTAGAAAACCAACAACGATAGACATAATAATACCTAAATACTCACAATATCCACATACCATAAAGTCAGCAGCATTTCAATATCTCTTTCATAGATTGATCAATACCCGTTTATGACAAACTAATTATGTTCAAGAGTTTAATACAATAGTACAAACAGGTAATAACAACGTCAAGAAAACAAAAACATCTCATACAAAAAGTTTGAAAAACATTTTACGCAAATATAACTGTATAACAATATACATCTTTTTTGGAGATTTTATTTATCATTTATCACCGAAGTTGTTCTGGTTGTCCTGTTCAACACCCCACCACACACATACCCAAATACCTGCACGGACGAAATCGAAAGAAAACCTGTTATCAGTGTGGACTCGACACTTATCACGAGTGCAAGTGTACGTTAGACGCTTATCAAGAGTGCATGTGAAAGTTATCACAGTTCCAAAGAATACCCTCCCGCGTGTGACGCTGTGTTTTATTCTGGACTATACCCTGCTTTGCACACCCCTTTGACTCAAATACGTGTATCTGTGTATGTGCCGTTTTGTGGAATATACGTTTCCCGACATATACACTCTCTCGCGTGTGACGCCGTTAATTGCTCTAACCCAGCCGCATCGTGCAAACTCAGTGTCTTGTATAAGTATTACAACTAAACCCATACAGGAGGTTCAGGATTAAATCTTCGGCCAAGGTAACCTCAGAATCAGCTACCGGTGAGTGCAAATTCCCTATTACAGTCTACTTTTATACAAACCAAACAACCAGCCAGAACAACAGGCCTTTTCCCACAAATTTCGAATTTGTCGCTACAATAACAGTAATATAATGACATCTACAGAAAACATCAAAACATTCGTGTACCGTACCATTTAGAAAAAAAATTCAAATAAATTTGGTTTTTATTAAGATATCTAGGTTCTGGTTTGAAACTAAAACAAATATTTAAAGCAAATATGACATATTATGACTATCATGTCTACGTGATTATCTTACCAATTAGGTAAGTAAGCAATCAGGAAAAATTTGCTCTCAGTTCTTGCAATAAACTGTAATCTTTATTAAATTTCCAATTTTTATACCCCCCACATTACTGTGGTGAGGGGTATATTGAGTTTGCCGCAAATGTCCGTGTGTCTGTCCGTCTGTGTACACTAGGGTGGTTCAAATTGGCTATTTTTATTTAGAAAGCAACGACCCCCCCCCCAAATCGTTTCCAAATCCAAAAAAAGTGGACACGTATTTTTTTTTTCGAAATTGTGATTCTTAATGGTGCCTGCCGAGGCCTCAAATTTACATAAGAAAATGCATGGGAAAAAGACATTTTTTGGTATTTTTCGAATAATTATTCGGGATTTGGGAAACCTTAAGATTAAAGTTATAGGACTTGTAAAGGACTTTCCAAGGAAGAATTTAACCTATGGATGAAAAAACCATTTTTTGATATTTTTCGAATAATTGTTCGAGGTTTGGGAAAACTTTAGATTAAAGTTATAGGACTTGTAGAGGACTTTCCAATGAAGAATTTGAGGTATTATAAATATGGATTTGATGCCCCCAACCCGCCCCCACAGTGCCATGAAGGATTCTTCAGAAAATTGACCCTTCTAATTATTTCATTCTCTTTTTTTCTCATAGAAATCATTATTATAAGTCTAGTGGGATATTTATAAACATTTGTCAGTTAATTTCCATTTGTTTAAACAAATTTTATTAGTTTAAATAATCCGTTTTTCTCGAAAATCCGTCTGAATTCGATTTTCTGAGTTCGAAATGGCAGTTTATTATCTTACAGTGACATTATTCATTAAAAAAATCCTCCTATTGTTTAAACAATAAATTATTATTCATTTTCAACTTTTTTCTAATTATTGTAGAAAATTCAGCTTTTTTGAGAAATTAACTTATAAATTTCACCATTATGCATTTGAATAATATTTTATTATTTAAACAATGGAAATTATCCCAAAATAGAAATGATGTCACTTGACAATAACAGTTGACCAGACAGATCTAAAAAAATGAACGCAAAAAAAAATGTTTGAACAAATGGAATTTGTTTAAACAAATATGGGTTTATTAGCTAATAACGTAGGCAAGATACCTCGAACATGAAATTTATAAGTTAATTTCACAAAAAAGCTGACTTCTACCATAATTAGAACAACAGTTGAAAATTAATAATAATTGATTGTTTAAACAATAGGAAGAATTTGTTAATGAATAATGTCCGACGGACTTTCGAGAAAAACGAACAAATGGAACTTGTTTAAACAAATGGAAATTACCTGACAAATGTTTATAAACATTCAACTAGACATAGTAATGATTTCTATGAGAAAAAAGTAAATGAAGTGATTAGAAGGGTAAATTTTCTGAAGAATGTACTTTTTCATTTAATGGTAGTTTTCAGGGCACTGTGGGGGTGGGTTGGGGGCGTCAAAGCCATATGTATAATACCTCAAATTCTTCATTGGAAAGTCCTCTACAAGTCCTATAACTTTAATCTAATGTTTTTCCAAACCCCGAACAATTATTCGTAAAATATCAAAAAATGTTTTTTTCCCATGCATTTTCTTATGTAAATTTAATGCATCGATAGGCACCATTAAAAATCAAAATTTCGAAGAAAAGAAAATACGTGTCAAATTTTTTGGATTTGGAAACAATTTGGGGGATCGTTGCTTTCTATCATCACAAAAATTTTTGCAATGCATTTTTGAACCACCCTAGTGTACACGATAACTGCCTTAATTTTCAAGTAATTGATCTGAAATTTGGTGTACAAGCTTAGCTCTTAAAAAGTAAGGACGAGTTTGTGAATGGGCAAAATCGGTTCACTTTTTTTTTATATTTTACGGTGGGGGGTATTTTAACTTCAGTACGGCTGAAGATAATCTTCTTACTAGTTATTGATGAATATTTGATATAAAATCAAGTCTCATCTTTAGACAAACAACACGACAATCTAGAATTGATGCAAAATGTCAAAATTAATACAAAAACCTACGTCGGACTTTAGCCCTTTAGTGTAGGTTACCTAAATTTTACACGGTAATAAGCTAATTGTTTTTAAATCATTTAGTTGTCTAAGAACATGTTTATGTCAGTTTGGATTAACTTGAACCATAGCGCTAAAATAATTTTGATCGGCTATATTCGCATTGTCGACCACTGTGCGCCGCCGCCGCCACGGAAGAAATGGAGCGTGCTGAGATTACGGATTTCCTATTCATTTTAACGCCCCGCGCGCTAGATTTATTATTTTAGTTTTAGTGATAGTTGGTTGAACGCAGAGTTGGGGATGGGGGGTTGGTGAACCGTTTTGTGATCGTGTTTTTTTTGTTCGGTCGCTGTAATGGAATCTGGAACTGGTCTGTCGGATCGTTCCAGTCGATCCGGTGACGTCCTTTTAATAAACCTTCACGCCCAGGCGTCGGCATTGTAAAGGACGCTGGGAATAATAAGGGTAGACGGGTATTGCGAACTTCCGTTTTTCCAACTTTGTTCAGGGAAATTAAATTACTTCGAAATTTCGCACCCTGCGCTTTGTCTAGATGCAGTTCGGCCAAGACAAAAAGAACTATCCGCATAGACCGCGCATTGTTAATTTTATAGATGGTGGTTGTAATACAGCAGCTATTTAGACTCCTATAGCAGAGAAATTTTTAATAACCTAGGAATTTTTGAATGCGTTATGGACGTTCAACCTTTTTTTGTATCTACCACAGTTTCTGGACAAAAATTCGGGGCGAATATACGACGATTTAACCCAACTTACTATATGCAATTTCTTTTCATTTCGTTGCTATACTGCTTCAAAGTTCAATTTTCAAAAAGTAAATGTTATTAGTTATAACGAATTTATAAAAATTAATTAGGAGGTTAGAACACATCTTTTGACTTTTGAGTCATATCTAATATTACCAGTATTGTATAGAAAATATTAAATGGCCACGTTCAAGGCTATGCTTTTGAGGAAAACGAAAATACTACAATTATTGCTATTTTTTATGCAATTTTGTGCACATATAGATAAAGGTCGTTTCTAGATCATTTCAATTTCGTTGTGTGTTTCTCGTACACAAATGCAAAAATCCGTAAATTATTTTCAGATAAACAAAGTCGTTGGTACTAAAACGCGGGAACCACTGATTCCAATTGAAACTTCAAAACTAACAAGAATGGTAATTTTGATTGGGTTATAAGACAATTTATGACAATTTATGCATAAATAAAGGCTGGTCCAACCATAATGCACGATGTTAATTGTAAATAAAGCAAAAAGTTTTCAGAGAATTATCTTAATATTTTTTATTATGATAGAAGGATCTATGACAATTAAGTGTGAAACAGAATATCGGCCAAATGCTCGCCACGACTTCGGTGACATACCTCGCACCTTGGCTGTGTGGCAAGTGGCACCATCCTGTTGGAACCACATATCGCCCAGGTCCATATCCTCAATTTCTGGCCACAAGAAATCCCTTTCTTTGGGGATATTTAAAAGAAAAAGTGTACGTCAATAAGCCAAGAACAATTCAACAGCTAAAGGATGAGATAATTCGGCACATTAACTACATTGAAGCTCAATTATGTGTCAGTCATTGAAAATATCGACCATCGGATAGAGGTATGCCACCGAAGCCGTGGCGAGCATTTGGCCGATATTTTGTTTCACACTTAATTGTCAGAGATGCTTCTATCATAATAAAAAATATTAAGATAATTCTCTGAAAACTTTTTGTTTTATTTACAATTAACATTGTGCATTATGGTTGGACTACCCTTTAAAATCCATTTTCCTGTTCATAGATACTTTATTAGAATCGCAGATTTGTTGTCCCTTAATATCTCAACAAGAATTTCAGATAAAGGATAGATTGAACATCAAAAATATCCACTGCGTTGCTTCGATGGTAGAAAGTTATCAAAGCCATGAATTTCTTTGCCATTTACTACTGCTTATTTTATAGCTACTATCTACGCAAGCAGTATAATGACAACTGATTCATTCACATATGCTTTTCTTGTCAGATATAAAAAAAAACAGTGCAAGTTCAAACGAATTGTAATATTAAACACCCAGTAATACGGGATCAGGTTCTAATACCACCGAGTACCAATATTTGCTAATTTATGATTTATGATAAAGCATAAATAAAGGCTGGTCTAACCATAATGCACGATGTTAATTGTAAATAAAACAAAAAGTTTTCAGAGAATTATCTTAATATTTTTTATTATGATAGAAGGATCTATGACAATTAAGTATGAAAGAGAATATCGGCCAAATGCTCGCCACGACTTCGGTGACATACCTCTATCCGATGGTCGATATTTTCAATGACTTTTCAATGTCGTTAATGTGCCGAATTATCTCATCCTTTAGCTCTTGGGTTGTTCTTGGCTTATTGACGTACACTTTTTCTTTTAAATATCCCCAAAGAAAGATTCCCAACGGTGTGAAATCACATGATCGTGACGGCCAATTAACATCGCCACGACGTGAGATAACACGGCCATTGAATTTCTCGCGCAAAAGAGCCATTGTTTCGTTGGCTGTGTGGCAAGTGGCACCATCCTGTTGGAACCACATATCGCCCAGGTCCATATCCTCAATTTCTGGCCACAAGAAATCCCTTTCTTTGGGGATATTTAAAAGAAAAAGTGTACGCCAATAAGCCAAGAACAATTCAACAGGTAAAGGATGAGATAATTCGGCACATTAACTACATTGAAGCTCAATTATGTGTCAGTCATTGAAAATATCGACCATCGGATAGAGGTATGCCACCGAAGCCGTGGCGAGCATTTGGCCGATATTTTGTTTCACACTTAATTGTCAGAGATGCTTCTATCATAATAAAAAATATTAAGATACTTCTCTGAAAACTTTTTGTTTTATTTACAATTAACATCGTGCATTATGGTTGGACTACCCTTTAAAATACATTTTCCTGTTCATAGATACTTTATTAGAATCGCAGATTTGTCGTCCCTTAATATCTCAACAAGAATTGCAGATAAAGGATAGATTGAACATCAAAAATATCCACTGCTTTGCTTCGATGGTAGAAAGTTATCAAAGCCATGAATTTGCCATTTACTACTACTTATTTTACAGCTACTATCTACGCAAGCAGTATAATGACAACTGATTCATTCACATATGCTTTTCTTGTCAGATATAAAAAGAAAAACAGTGCAAGTTCAAACGAATTGTAATATTAAACACCCAGTAATACGGGATCAGGTTCTAATACCACCGAGTACCAATATTTGCTAATTTATGATTTATGATAAAGCATAAATAAAGGCTGGTCTAACCATAATGCACGATGTTAATTGTAAATAAAACAAAAAGTTTTCAGAGAATTATCTTAATATTTTTTATTATGATAGAAGGATCTATGACAATTAAGTATGAAACAGAATATCGGCCAAATGCTCGCCACGACTTCGGTGACATACCTCTATCCGATGGTCGATATTTTCAATGACTTTTCAATGTTGTTAATGTGCCGAATTATCTCATCCTTTAGCTCTTGGGTTGTTCTTGGCTTATTGACGTACACTTTTTCTTTTAAATATCCCCAAAGAAAGATTCCCAACGGTGTGAAATCACATGATCGTGACGGCCAATTAACATCGCCACGACGTGAGATAACACGGCCATTGAATTTCTCGCGCAAAAGAGCCATTGTTTCGTTGGCTGTGTGGCAAATGGCACCATCCTGTTGGAACCACATATCGTCCAGGTTCATATCCTCAATTTCTGGCCACAAGAAATCCCTTTCTTTGGGGATATTTAAAAGAAAAAGTGTACGTCAATAAGCCAAGAACAATTCAACAGCTAAAGGATGAGATAATTCGGCACATTAACGACATTGAAGCTCAATTATGTCTCAGTCATTGAAAATATCGACCATCGGATAGAGGTATGCCACCGAAGCCGTGGCGAGCATTTGGCCGATATTTTGTTTCACACTTAATTGTCATAGATGCTTCTATCATAATAAAAAATATTAAGATAATTCTCTGAAAACTTTTTGTTTTATTTACAATTAACATTGTGCATTATGGTTGGACTACCCTTTAAAATCCATTTTCCTGTTCATAGATACTTTATTAGAATCGCAGATTTGTTGTCCCTTAATATCTCAACAAGAAGTGCAGATAAAGGATAGATTGAACATCAAAAATATCCACTGCTTTGCTTCGATGGTAGAAAGTTATCAAAGCCATGAATTTCTTTGCCATTTACTACTACTTATTTTATAGCTACTATCTACGCAAGCAGTATAATGACAACTGATTCATTCACATATGCTTTTCTTGACAGATATAAAAAAAAACAGTGCAAGTTCAAACGAATTGTAATATTAAACACCCAGTAATACGGGATCAGGTTCTAATACCACCGAGTACCAATATTTGCTAATTTATGATTTATGATAAAGCATAAATAAAGGGCGGTCTAACCATAATGCACGATGTTAATTGTAAATAAAACAAAAAGTTTTCAGAGAATTATCTTAATATTTTTTATTATGATAGAAGGATCTATGAAAATTAAGTATGAAACAGAATATCGGCCAAATGCTCGCCACGACTTCGGTGACATACCTCTATCCGATGGTCGATATTTTCAATGACTTTTCAATGTCGTTAATGTGCCGAATTATCTCATCCTTTAGCTCTTGGGTTGTTCTTGGCTTATTGACGTACACTTTTTCTTTTAAATATCCCCAAAGAAAGATTCCCAACGGTGTGAAATCACATGATCGTGACGGCCAATTAACATCGCCACGACGTGAGATAACACGGCCATTGAATTTCTCGCGCAAAAGAGCCATTGTTTCGTTGGCTGTGTGGCAAGTGGCACCATCCTGTTAAAACCACATATCGCCCAGGTCCATATCCTCAATTTCTGGCCACAAGAAATCCCTTTCTTTGGGGATATTTAAAAGAAAACGTGTACGTCAATAAGCCAAGAACAATTCAACAGCTAAAGGATGAGATAATTCGGCACATTAACGACATTGAAGCTCAATTATGTCTCAGTCATTGAAAATATCGACCATCGGATAGAGGTATGCCACCGAAGCCGTGGCGAGCATTTGGCCGATATTTTGTTTCACACTTAATTGTCATATATGCTTCTATCATAATAAAAAAATATTAAGATAATTCTCTGAAAACTTTTTGTTTTATTTACAATTAACATTGTGCATTATGGTTGGACTACCCTTTAAAATACATTTTCCTGTTCATAGATACTTTATTAGAATCGCAGATTTGTTGTCCCTTAATATCTCAACAAGAATTGCACATAAAGGATAGATTGAACATCAAAAATATCCACTGCGTTGCTTCGATGGTAGAAAGTTATCAAAGGCATGAATTTCTTTGCCATTTACTACTGCTTATTTTATAGCTACTATCTACGCAAAGCAGTATAATGACAACTGATTCACATGTGCTTTTCTTGTCAGATATAAAAAAAAACAGTGCATGTTCAAACGAATTGTAATATTAAACACCCAGTAATACGGGATCAGGTTCTAATACCACCGAGTGCCAATATTTGATAATTTAGCTTTATGGAATCTATTATTCTTAAAGTAACCATTTTTACAATGTTCCATTTATCAAAACCTTTTCGGCACATTTGATGACGCAATCTTGTTCACAAAGCTGCCAAAGCCTGATGAAGACAATTTTAAACTTGCTTACAAAATATAAAGCATTTTGTCATGTTCACTATCACTATGATTAACGAATGAGAAATATCAGTCATACACATATAGTCCAGTTAAATGTTGTTTTGACCAGGAAAAAATATACCTGAATCCGAATTTCAACTTTGCTACTTGCCACGGATATGGATTCACAACGAAAATCGCTAAAAAACTAAAAATTGTCGACTTTTTTTCAGTTTTTTGTCAAAAAGTCATAAAACTATGCACGTTTCGACGTAGAGCACTATGTACAAAAATAAAGTGCACAAAATTTCCTATAAAAAGCACGATCAAGTGTATTTTTTGGTTGACTGGTTTGGCCGCTGGAGTGCGCTGAAAGAAGGCCACGTTTTCCTACTTTATGTAATGTGCGTGTAATTACAAAAAAAGCTTAATCAGTTATTTTGGCCAAACTGTGTAGCCGCTGGAGCGCGTTTAAATTTTATATCACATTAAAGTCAAGAGCCCTTTACAAATTCAGTAGAGACCTATATTATTACTATTTATTTATTTTTATTACTATTTATATTTTTATTTATTCAGAGGTGTTCTTACAGGAAATTTAGTGTACTTTATTTTTGTATAGGATGGTCTACATCGAAAAGTGCATAGTTTTATCACTTTTTCGCAAAAAAACTAAATACAGGTCGAAAATTTTGAGTTTTTTTACGATTTTCGTTGTGTATCCACATCCGTGGGAAGTAGCATTTATAAGATGTTTAATTCATGTAGATTCCTTTTCAATTTAATTCAATTAATGAATCTATTTATACAGATTCCGTAAAAAACGTAAATTGATCATTATGACCTTTTTCTTTTTTTGCTGGTATAAAAGCCTATACAAGTATTAAAAGAAGAACGATACCCTTATTAAAAACCAGCCAATGAGTTTAATTACATCCGCATGCTTTTAAACACAGTCGCCGCAAAACCCCCTCGCATAAAACACCATCTGTTCGGAGCGTCCTAATTCCAGCACGTACAATTAAAAATGATCCCGCGATAAAAAAGGATAAACCGCAAAAATAAAACCGAGGATTACACCCCTCTCACCCCACCCCAAGTAAATAGAATAAACCGCACGGAATTATAACGCAACAGAAGATAATAAAGAACACATCGCGGTCTTTCAACCACAAAAAAAATCCGCTCGTTGCAACCAAGCTTGAAAAATCCTCAGAATCACGTCTTCCGCTGTGGAAGGCACACCAGGATATTCGCTTCTCATTGTCGTTCTTCAACAGCCGCGAGGGTGAGAATTGAGAATATCCATCCCAATGAGTGTTTCGGACGCACTTCTCTGCTAATCCAAATCCGAATCCTTGGAATTATTTCGCAAGGTTCCGACGAAGTGTGCGCTACGTTATAGTTCGTACGTGCAAAGTAGAGTCGTCCTCGGATCTACCCCCTAAATGAGTTATACCTTTACTAGGCGGCTGAGACTGGATGATAGATGTTGCCGGGCTTACATGGCAATTGCATTTGGGTCATGCCTGGATTAGACAGTTTCCCGTCTGGTTGTCGGTGGTTTTTTTTTATTTCAGCCGCGTGGTGCGCGAGTGCATATGATGTCGGACGGTTTTACGGGTACATTCAGGGGATGATAATTTGTCTTGCTTCTGGGAAATCCGGCGGATATGCGATGAATTCAGATGGATCTGAATAACGTTGTATTTCAACGAATATGGATCTTTTTTTATTGGAGATGTAAGATGTTAGATATATTTGTCACATACATTTTTTGAGTGAGAGTGTTTGACAAATTTGTATCCAAACAAACAAAAAAACTGTGTATTCGGCAGTATTGAGGGCACAGTGCATGCAGTTTCAAGTTCCAATTCGAAATTTCCGAATCAGCGTACAATTTATACCTACCGTAACCTTGAAAATACAGGATTAGTCAAAATATCCGGAAAACCTATATAACTCTTCAACCGTAAAAAAATGGTTTTAAACAAGCTATCGCACAATAATTTTTTTTACGTACAGTGTTCATTTTATTCATAAAATTTCGTAACCTTTCCGTTTTCAAATAGAACAACCTATATATTTTTAAATTCTTCAATTCTTAGACATTTTTATAGAAATGATTGTTCTATAAACTGCGCCATTTTTGAGTTATAAGCAATTAATCAAAATAGGTCAAAGTTACCTGCACACCTAAATAATTTGTCGATCGTAACCAAATTCACAAAAATTTTCAAACACATGTTTTTATTTTTATTTTAAACAAGCTATCGTCTAAACACATTTTTAGTAGGTATACAATCATTCTACAGCGTGTTTCTCAATAACATGCTAATTTTTAAGGAGTTTATTCTTGGGTCCATTTTGTGGAAGAAAACTCATACGAACATATGTAGTAAAAAGGTTTTAACTTCAACTACTGGGTGCGAAAGTTTTAACAAAAAAATCTTTTTATATGATAACTTTGATACGACATTCAGTCCAAAATATGTTTAGATTACTTTGTTAATTTTATAATTTGACCGTTTAAAAATTATTCTCTTAAATAAATTTTAGTTTAAAGTTGTATTTTATTTAAATTGCTTTTTTCTCATAAGAGGTTTAGAGATGCAAATGAATGAATTTAATTTTTTTATGCGAAAGCCGTACGGTAAACAAGAAAAATCAAGAGACCAGTTTTGGTAAGGAAGGAATGAGGATTTCAAAAACAATTTTTACTTTAAGAAAAAGCAGTGGCGTATCACTTTTCTCTTTGAAATGATTCAGTACAACTCCCGCACGAACGCCACTGGCAAGAATAAAAAAATATGTTGTACAGCAGAAAATGCCTTTCGATGCATAGAAGATGCGCACTACGTTTAACAAAAATATCTAGAGTCATACTAAAGTCATCATAAAACTAGTAAGGAAATTATCTTCAGACGTGCTGAAGTTAAAATACCCCCCACAGTGAAATATTTAAAAAAAAAGCAAATGAACCGATTTCGCCCATTCACGAACTTGTCCTTACTTTTTAAGAGATAAGCTTGTATACCAAATTTCAAATCAATTACTTCAAAATTACGGCAGTTATCGTGTACACAGACAGACAGACGGACAGACAGATGGACTATAAAGTCTATATCTGTCACGCCTCCTTAAGGGTGTTACAAATGTTGTGGCAAACTCAATATACCCTCACCACAGTAAATGTGGGGGATATAAAAAGAACTTTTTCTTAAAACTTTAGTACCCTGTA
Organism: Aphodius sticticus; assembly: GCA_963966075.1. Lineage (NCBI taxonomy): Eukaryota > Metazoa > Arthropoda > Insecta > Coleoptera > Scarabaeidae > Aphodius > Aphodius sticticus. Next base: position 63,257,899 of record OZ014509.1, read on the forward strand.
GTTCAAAAGTTAAGACCTTTAGGACATATGTTCATATGAATTTTTTCCCTCAAAATGGACCCAAGAATAACCTCCTTAAATATTAGCATGTTATTAAGAAATATCCTGTATATTGGAAACATGGTAAACTTTTCTTTTTGAATAAAACAGTCTCAGAATAATTCAAAGAAATTTTTATAGGCATATTTTGTTTATAAAATGCTTCATCTTTGAGTTATAAGCAATTAACCGATAATTAACGGATAAAAATAAAAAAATAAATAAAATACCAAAACAAGGATAGTTCTATCTCAAAAACAAGGATATAGAACTAATTTAAATGTTTAAACTGCCAAATTTAAACAAATGTATGTGGGAAAACATTCTTAATTTCAGGTTCAGGAGTTTTGAATAATTGCTTATAACTTTAAATAAAATGATGCATTAAAAAAATAATTTCCACAAAGATTATTAGAATTTATCCTAGAGTTAAAAAATATAAAAATATACAGGATATTCTATCAATCTATCAGCTAAAGGAAAAGTTGCCAAATTTACAGTATAAAATGAGTACTCAGTATATTAAAAATATATTTAAACGATAGCTTGTGTAAAACAAAATAACTTATTGGATTTCTTTTAATTGTTTGCGGTTGGAGAATTATTTAGGTATTCCCGCAATTTTGACCCTGTATGTACTCGTAATATACGTAATATACACTGGTCGAGGATATGCAAATTCCCAAAAGATTGCGACACGATGGGATTTTGCTCTACTGTACCCTCCGAACAGTTCTTGTCATTAAAAAGTCCACATTATTTCCTTCAATACATTAGTTATTTGACCTGGTGTGTTCATATTGCAAGATTTGGATGTACGGAATAATAAAGCATTCATAGGCCTCTTTATTCTAGTTTTAATACTAATTTATATAGGGAACTTGCTTCGGTGTATAAACCATTAATAATCCTAAATTGTGAAAGTGGAGAAAATCACTTACAAAACGCAATCTCATTATCAGGCGAAAGTTATTATAGTTGTGATGAAATTTGATGATTTATAACTTATTATAACAATTAAAAGTAATAGACAACGAGTTTATTTAACGAGGTACAAGTTATAAATCATAATAACATCCGCCTGATAATGACATTTAGTTTTGTCTGTGATTTTCTCTACTTATAAATCTCCTATATAACTTAGTGTTATATAGCAATGATAAAGAGGCTTTCGATTGTTTTATGATTCCAGTTTAATTATTTATTTAATCAAAGCACCATCTATTGCAACCTTATAATATCGCATTTTATCTCAACCAATAATTTCCTTAATTTAAGAAATCATATTTTTTCTGTCAGTACAATAATAATTATTTTAATTATATAAATCTCGTTCCTTATAATCTACAAATTGTAAATTTTAACTGAAAACATAAATTGTTTGACTTTCTACCTTTCTACCAAACATATATTCCAAACAAATGCATTTTTAGCGGATTTGCTGTGTATACTCTGTCCCATGAAAAGTGCGTATTACTCATCGATTTCAGATGTTATTTTGCGCGTACGTTGCCCATTTTCCACAGTAGTTAAAACTTGTTTCAAATGAAACTCTACCAGCTTTTCATCTAAAATACAGAGCGTAAAATAGTATATTATGCACCAAGCCGAGGTTCTTTTTCGGAACGAGAGAAGATATGCACAACCGAGCCATAGGCGAGGCGGAGAACCCCTCGAGGCCCGGCATTTTTTTTAGTATTCAGTTAGATCTGAGGAAGCGAACAACATGATTCGCAAAACGACAGCAACTACAAATTTTGAGACAATAGCATAACCCGGAAACACATTATATTCTAAACTAAATAAATCTTGGCTTTGAAAGTCTACATAGTTATAAAGCTGAGTTTTTAAACTGAGTGGTCCAAAAAAAAGCAACCGACAAACTTAAGCCTGATATCCGTCTTTCAATAATCCGCCAGAAAACAGTCTCAAAAAACTATCGGAAATGCTAAAAGCAATAAACAGTTAATCGATAAACAAAATTGGTGTAGTAAATGAAGTAGACATCTTTATATTCGCAATGTTTTCATGTTATTTAAATAGGAGATATACGTTAAGTGAAGTACACGTCTTTACAGTTTTAATTTGTATTATATTTGTTTTGAAAAAAAAAATGATATTTGCAAGTATGAAACGCTCTACATCTAAATGTAACAAAAGTTCAAGGTACGATGACAAAATATGATATACGATGTGCAATAAATTTTAAAACTTTCGCAAAACTCAAAGAGACCTACTTTGCGAACAACCTGCATACCTACATGAAAGCAATGCAGATTGTATTACATTCACTGAACTTTGCTACTCCCTTTACCATTAACTGCAGGCTCATTCCTTCCGCTGCAGCAAATGGCATCTTGTTCTGTTCTCGAAAGAACAATAAAAAAACAAGTCGTGTCAAAAGCGATAAGGCCCTAGCTAGGTGCGGAGGTCTGAGAAAGACGGTGGACTGACTTTTTGCCCATTAATTTCGACAAAAGAGATATAAAGTCACTAACGAGCACCGAAACTTAACTTTCTTTTGAACGGCGAAAAATGATAACACTCGCATCAATGGAGTCTTGTACCTCCTTTACCTCATTTTCGCCCAGAATAAAGGCACCAAGCCATTATTAAGAAGTGTAACTGAGTAAATAACGGTAGAGGATAGATTATGTTAACGTCAAATGTATCGGAAGACGTACTTGCAGCAGACACTATTTTTGTTTAAAAATAACGGAAATGCTGCAAATGTCAACCGAGTATCGTAAACGAAAAATAACTGTTGAAATACAGCTTAAATATTTAAATACGTACGTAAATAAATACATATAACAATTTCATTTTATTGAAGTTCGTTTTCAATAATTCATTTCGACCTTATTTGTACAGGAATTATGCATGGTGAAAATCCGTTGTATTTTTACGACGTACTTTATGAATATGTAAATGAACAAAAATAAAGGACGTCGACGTGTTTGTGTGAAGCGGAAACCAAGGGAATAATTCATACACAAGGGATTAACCCCTTAGCCAGCAAACCTTGTATTTGGATTCAGCACGTTCCCTTGTTTTTATTAAATTTTACCAAATTTGGTGGTTTTGGTGATTTGGTGGTTTAACTTCACAGCGTTGAAAATGGAAGGTGTCCTGTTTTTTCTAAATCTCCCGAATCTTTTAAAGGTCGACAGACCTTGGAAATGTGTTATAAAATACCTTCCTTGAGTTTTATGTATTCTCCAAAATTAATGTAATTATCTTCCCAATGTACTTTTGTGAAGAGTTACAAGTTTCGTAACCAAAGTTTCAGCAAAATTCTACAATAAATAAGGCAGGTTTTTCATGGAACAGTTTAGTTTAACCTTCTTAATGAAGGTTCAGTATTCAATTTGCGTTGAAGAAGCGAGCAACATGGCTCGCGAAACGTCAGCATTAACAAATCTTGACACACGGCATAACCCGGAAGCAGTTTATTTTCTAAATGGTATCTTTCCTTCATATGTAAAAGTGTAGGTAATTACCCCTCTTCAGGCCAATGATGCCATTTGGTGTCGTGTTCTACTCCTATATGTATATAACGTCCAGAAATATAATTCGTCACAATTGTTTACAATTATTGTCTCTCCGCTACAATAATCCATTTTTAAACAATAATCTATGAATGCGTTGTTGATGTATTTCCTTACGCTGAACATGAATCGTACTCGAACCATCTGAGTTTTTCGTTGGAGCGTTTTTCTTTTTTTTTTTTTAGTTTTTGTCTGATGGGCACTTTTCCACAGAGAAACTTTATCATTTCTTCAAGAACACATGTGAACAAATTCACCAGGCATTCACGTGAAAGTACAAAGTTTAACGTTTCTGTAACGTTTCAGATATTTGAAGTGTTTAGGTGATCGGGGTTGTCCACTATACACGATTCAAAATAACAAATAGGTAAAATATGTTCTAAATTTTCTCAAAAGATTTTGCAATAGTCTCAAAACCACTTTCAAGTGCTTAATTAAGCTTAATTAGAAACTAAAACACTTGAATTCCAATGTTGTTTTATAACCATGAATAAAAATTCTTGACTCTGCAATAATGAAATTGTGAGTCAATTTTAACGAAAACCATGTAGAAGGCAAGTTCATGCTTGGGCAAACGAAGATATAACAGACTAACAGAAACTAGAAACTAGAACAAATCCAATGTATTTAAGTTGGCGAGTTTTTCGTTATATTATACAGCCAACCCTAGAAGATCAGACAAAATTACAGAGATAATAAAACACATGATATATAAAACTTAGTCAAGTAATTTCTTAAAGTCTCATACAATTTTCACTACACATAAGAGGAACAGGACGCATCAAAATCCACCACATAAGAGGAGAGTCCAACAGCTGATCGACAGCGGCTTGGCTGTCTTTGATAATTTGGAAACATCAGTCGAGAATTCGTCTTTGAGTGCGGATGTCGATGTTTTTGCTATAGCTACTTTGGAACAAGATAGACTTCGCCGACGTGCGGTCAACATTATACGATCTAACGTCTTTAACGCTGTTTCAATTGATTTTTACAGGCGTAATCAGGCTGTATAGTGATTCTTCACTCATGTTGAGAATTAGAGATATTTGTCATATATTTATATAACTTCAATATTTGTCTACGGTTTATGAGTGATATCTGCAAAAGCACACGTACTATGAATATGTGGAATATTTGAAAGTGTATTTAGGTTATGTGCCCATATACATTTAGATATACGTCCTAAGATACGTAGCATTGTGTGTGTGAAGAAATATTAGTGATCTATCACAAAACCAGTACCAATACCTTTGGTCACAGATTACTTTCTCTTGGGACGATAGATTATGCACTCATTTCTCAGCCGATAACACTTATGCCTAGCTAATGACAAATACACAAGTATACATATTACACATACGTATGTACATCAACACCACAGAGATCTGTTTACGTGTAAGAAAAACAGCACTTCAACACTTCATAAGTTATTTTTTGTTTACCAATTTGTAATTCATATATTATTTATCAAAGACAATTAGACAACATAAGGTTTATAATGTTATATAACTTTATTAAAATTATATTATAATGTCAACATAAAATCACAAAAATTATGCTCCTCGCTATCATCAGTCACGCATATGGGTTGTAATGCTTGTTCGGTTCTTCGGTAGTAATTTCAATAGAAGCTGCGGTTTGTTGTCTTAAACATAGTTTCTCCGTTCACTTGAGAAGAAAAACATCTGGAGTTATATAACATTTCTCTTCTAATAATATTATAGACGACTTCCAGTAATATTAGCAATAAATTTGATAGAAAGAAGATTTGAAGAAGAAGATCTTCAGCACACCTCGGTGATTTTATTGCCAGTTCATGGAAATTATGAAAATTAGTAATCACATCTCTTGTCTAGAAATCCTATTCGATCAACAAAATAACACGTCAGGATTTTGATTATCCGTAATGAAATTTGAATCCAATAACAAAACCCGTAATGAGCTTCTGCATCATACCATACTTTGAGCTTGAGTTATCTGGTAGTAGAATGGATAGAACAGCACTGTATATGTATATTCTGATAGCTAACCTAACAATTGACATGGTGTTTTTAATAAAATATATAATAGGCACAAACCTGATTGATGTCTGATACAATAGTAGAATTTTTATGTAATCTCCTAATTTCGATTGGAATACTGCTTTGCGCGGTGTTTTCTTTATTTTCAGATTATATCTGATTTGTAGGTTACAGACTTTTTTTGTGGTATATGGTAGATAGAGATAGACCCATTATACTATCTTCGTCTAATAACGTCTAGTTCTCGAGAACATCGTAGATGGCCACACTGTCTAGACTCGAACATGGATGGAAAAATTGGGAAAATACGACGCCGATTCTTCAAAGGCGTGATTTTATTTCTTTTCATTTATTGGATTTTCTCAAATATTACATTGACGTAAAGTGAAACTACGTCGGGCCGGCACCAAAAGCATAATTGAAATGTTATTCCTGAAATCACGACATTCAATTATACGTCTATCTTTGAGCAGCAAATATTTAAAATTGGGCATGGGTATAATAAATATCCAGCTGGTCCGACCAAGAATACTTCATTTAGATTGTTATAATCTTATAAGATGCTATCATTATTCAATAATAAACCCACACGAGCACTGTACAGTTTGGATAATTGGACCAATAGTGGACCACCAGAACAGTCCTGAAGTTAGGTTGAACATTCCTCATAACATAGAAAGACTTGTTGACTTTTAGACCTTTCATTTTTTAATAATAATATGTAAAAACTTATTTTTTTCATGCGTGGGTCGCCGTATTTGCTTCCATTTTTATAAGTTAATGTTTTTACATCGAACTGTTTATAAACCATCCCCAGTCACCCCAAGCAGAATACAGGCCGCATCAGACAACACAAACATTTCCATTCAATTCAAAAACATCAGACCTCCACTAAGACCACCCGACCGAATCGATCAGATTTCAATCAAGCCCGCGGCCTAATTCTGTTCATACAAAGACCCAAAGTGTTCGGCAACAATTTATCAAGTTTACAGTACAGATTCGGTCCACTGTTTACTTACCTCTCACAGTTATTTACAAAAGTACGTCGCGACGGAACTTCTACCATTGCTTCAGAGAGAGCGGAGGCAATTGATAGCATTGTGCAGAATGGTCGACAATGGTAAATGTTCGACTTGAAATTCGCTCGCTTGCGTCGTGTCTTTTCCATCGGAGAGTGGGGGAATTAACAAAATCAAAACGTCAAGTTCTTCTCGTCGACCCCAGAACAGTGGATGGGGCTTCGTCTTCCTTTATTCTCTTTATTCTCTATTACTCTGTTCTTTGTGGTGCTCTTGAACGTTTCTTTGATCGGAGCTAATTATTGCTTTCTTTTGTCAGTGGCAGCGGTGTTTCAGGTACTCGTCTGATCCTATCTGGCTGGGTTTAATTCGCTCCATTCTTTTTGTAGTTGTTCATTAACAGTTTACTTTTTGTTGTCTAATTGGGGACAGCGAAATGTATGGTTGTAAATATTGATTTTAGAACAGTTCACGCGTACGTGTAATGTGAAGTTCGCAACACAATTAGTAATGATTGATGTTGGTGCGGTTTTAATAGATTTATTAATCTGGATTATGCTCGAACCCCGGTATGTGATTAAATATGATTGATGAATTATTGTAATTTTATTAAAATGCAGGGAAATGTGACACGCAATTTGAATAACCCCGGAAACTATCGTTTACCAGGGGTAAATAGTTAGTAAATAGTTGTAATAAAAAGTCTATCCAAGCTGATGATGTCCTTACTTACATTTACCTATCTCGTATTCTATTTGGTACCTGTTTTTCGCATTTAAACATAAACTGATTCTTTGAGTACTGATGGCAACTTGCAAATTCGTTGTTTAATAGAGATAAAATAAATAAATAAATGTTTATTAACTCATAGCAATGAAACAAAACAGTAATAACAAAAGTAAGTTAATAGGGGCCAAGTCAATGTGCCCAAATAGGGCAGTATTGTTTTTCATTGGCCCCATAAATGCCATAAATATAGATGCCACATAAATAGAGGTGTCCCATGTAGAGTTTATTTATGAATATATATAAAAAAATTTTAAAATGTTATTAACTTCTAAATACTAAAAAAAATAAAACTGGCGCAATGATCTTGGTTAACTTTATGTTTCAAACAAAACTATTTTTATTCAAGTACCAAATAAAGCGACAAGGTCGATAGTATGATATAGACTTAAAAATACAACTATCTCAAAACCAAAATTTTTCTAATACTTTTGTAATATTGAAAAAACAATACGTAGATTCCAAAAATGGAATGGATATTGTTTGGTATATGTAGTTCAATATTATGAACAAGCTGCATAGAAAGTTGACCAAAAATAATAAAATGTCTTAAAAACTACAAAAATGTAAGAAATCATGCCCTAAACTTTTGCAAATAATTAAAAAATGTACCGAAATATTATGCCATTCCATGAAAAAAAACTGAAGCTTGAATCTTGAGCTTTAAAACTATGAAAAGGAATAATATACCGTGTGCGGCAGAAATTTGGACACTCTAATTGGAAAAATTGTTATTATTAACTTTTCAGAAAATTTTGTTCTTCATAAACGTGTCTGGATTGCCTTAAACCTAAAATGCAAATATTAGTATGTAAGTTCAAAGCTATGCAAAAATGTTATTTGAAGAAAGTATTTGGAAATATTAGAGGTATTTAAATAAGAAATTCACATTTTCTGTTACATATACCGTGTGTTGCCAAAAAGATGATTATAAGTATAACATAAGAGTAAAGTACCTTTATTTTAAATGCTATGCAAACCTATTATTTGAAAACGTATTTTAAAATATTAGAATGCTTTAAATGCTTTAAACCGCGTGTTCATGCAACGATGAAGGAAATAATAATTTTGTATTTAATGCCCTCCAATATTTCTAAACACTTTTTTTAAATATCATTGTTGCATAGCTTTTACAATGAAGGTACTTTACTCTTCAGAATACTTCGTAGTTTTGGTTGGTTTTGGTAACACCCGCTATAAATATATTATATATGACAACTTTTCGATTGATGTCACAGTTTTTAGTCTCGTAAATTGCTAAACATCAAGATAAAATTCAAACAAAAAATTCAACGAGATTGTATTATATAAGTGAGATGAAATGAATCTTGAACTCTAACCTCGAGAAATTATATGACTACTGGATAAAGTTGTATTGATATTGTGTAAAGCAAGTGTAAAACCCTGTTCTACAATTGAATCGGTGAGTAGATGAACAGAATAAGTCCAAATCAGGCGTTTGAGGCAAACTAAAAAAAACTGAATAATTCGGCAGCTGTGTATTCTACAAATTTGGTAAGCATAGAAAAGTTGTACTAAATTTCATTTGCAGGTGTTCTGGGAGTACATTTTGGTTCAAAAGGCAATAAATAAATAAGCAATTAGATAAAACATCGGCTGCACTCGTTCTGTTCTTCCAATGACAATGATGCTATTAGCACAAGTAGTAAATAAAAATGAGATATAACCTCAAACTTTTTAATTTGAAATAGAACCGTGTGTATATTTTGACATTTTCTGTTACAGTCTTCATTATTATATCAAAAACTATTCTAGAAATTAACAAAAACCTTTGTTACTTAGGTCTAAAAATTAAAAAAAGAGAAAATTGATAACATAACATTATTACATTTTCTACTGCAACTACTCTACTACTCTAGTAGGTTTATGAGGATTCTCAACCATTGACAAGAACACATTGTTTTAAAGTTGATCGGTTTATTTTTTGTTGTTATTTTTTGTTATCAATTTTTTCTTTGTTAATTTTTAGACCTAAGTAGTAAAGGTTTCAGTTAATTTCTAGATGTTTATACCCCCCACATTTAATGTGGTGAGGGTATATTGAGTTTGATACAACATTTGTGACACCCTTAAGGAGGCGTGGCAGATATAGACTTATATATACAATATATACATGGATTTGATCAGAATTGAAAACTGTATCGATTTAGCTATATCCATCTGTCTGTCCGGCTGTGTACACGATAACTGCCGTAATTTTGCAGCAATTGAGCTGAAATTTGGTATACAAGCTTATCTCTTAAAAAGTAAAGACAAGTTCGTGAATGGGCAAAATCGGTTTTAACTCCAGCACGGCTGAAGATAATTTTCTTACTAGTTTTAATAATACTGTAACAAGCGTAGTAACATTCATATTCATATTGAATAGGCAATGGAAAACTTACAGAAAATATCAAAATATACAGGCTGTTCTATTTCAAATACAAAAGTTTGAGGTTATATCTCAGAAACCGGAAACGTTGCATCAACGATAATAACGCCAGTGACTTCACATGGTTGCAAAATACTTAATTCAAAAATTTCGTTAAATTCGGTCGAGCCGTTCCGGAGATTTTGTCACTTTTATTTCATAACCTTCAATTGTCTTTATCTCGAAAATTTTCTTATGCAAGGCCATAAAAATATTGTGTTACCATTAAGACTATTAAAATATCTGTCAAATTCATTAAAAAAGTATAGGGTTGTCATTTAAAAAAAATGTCTATGATGTCATATGTTAAAAACAACCGCGCTCCATGCAATGAGTGGAAAAGCAGAGTATGTCCTGGACTTATGCTGTTCTTCCAGCCATTGCGTGACGGTGCGTCTACAGCAGTACTGGTAATATATATGATTATTTTTTCATATTTTCGATAAATTTTATACAAAATGGCTTAGTTTAAAATGTTAAATTTGGACTTATTCTGTTCTTCCACTCACCGATTCAATTTCTTTTACCTTATAGTTGAGTAGCTATCACGTGGCATTGATTTTCTTGTAGATCATAAACTGCTAACTAACTTTCTAATTTGTTTTATATTTTCTGTCCAATTCTTTTAGTGTGAGGTGAAACTTTTGTCATATTCGTACCTATTCTTTAAGGACTTTAAATGACCTCTTACACTTCTGTACCATAAAAGTTTTGGCTATTTGTTGCATTTTATTTTTTTGTATTCTCATATCCCTTTCTTCTGATCGGGTCACAAAGATTAAACCATTGTCAAAGATAAAAGAATATAAAGATGCGGCGCATTGAGTCGGCTCTTTGGATATAGTGGTGTCAATATTACACGAGCTTGAACGTCTGAGGGTTTTAAACCGTTGGCCAAACATGACGGGAATTTTAAACGAACGAATAAATGGCCTTTTGTCAGTGACTGTCCTTTTCTTGGTTCCGGATGTCCTTCTTTCTATCTCCCCAATGATAAAATCAAAACTATTCATCTTCTACAAAACATAAACCACTACTGTGTCAGCTTTACAGCAACAACTGCATCTGTTTGCAAAAAAAAATCCAACACTTTTGAGACGTATGTTATACCTTTTTTTCATCTTAAAGGATGTAATAAGCTGAGAAGCTCATCGGGGAAAATTAAACGTGAAGCTTCCCGTTTCTAATTCAAAGCTTAAGATTTAGATAAACGGGGAACGACCACATCCCCCCGTCTACTACAATTCTCCTCGTACCTCGGAGAAGAAAGACAGAAAATAATTAGACTTTCTAGTGGCGATTTCCCGGGTAATTCAAGTATTTGTATACTTCATGGGCCATCTGGTGGCCTGGTAGCGCGTTGATTTAGCACGGAAAGCTCTTAAACGGAATGAAATGTTTTGAAATTCAAATGACTGCCACGTCTAGCACCCAGGAAACGCTGAGATGAATCGGGATTCTACGGCATCGTAACAAGAAGATTGATTTACATGCAAGTCTAGTGTGTTTTTATACGCTGTCCCTTGCCGTTTTATTGCCTAGAGGAGGCTGTACGAGAACAGAGCGACCGGCATCAATACCAATCCGAACCGGAACGCGGAACTTGTATATAGTAGAGGCGCAGGCTAGCGGGTTACACGGTCACACATATGTTTCAACTATTGACATTTATTTCTAAGGCCTTCGCGTCCGAATGAAAAGCCGGGGTTCGGAGGAAAGATGGCGTGTAACGGAAATCGGGAAAGTGACAGTTATTGGACGAGCTGTACCGTGGTACAAGGACGGGAGCGTAAAACTCCGCTGTATACATTTTCTTTTAGATCTGGTTTATTGATAATAAAAGAATTCTGCTTTTACGATGCGCTCTTGCCCAACGCGGTATATTGTGGGATCTTATAACAAGGTCCGCGGTATATGATTTCAATATTTTTTGTTTATTTTCTTTGAGACGGGCTGTAGTAAAGGGCACTGTAGTACTACTTGGGTTATTTATGCTACCAGATAATACAACAACTGATATAAGACGAATATAATAATGAATATATACAAAATTCAGAGCCAGAGACCTGCCTATATTGTTCTTCAAGTGTTGTGCATTTATGTACTTCGTATTGATTTATAATTTGTTTAAAATTTGTTTATCAACGTAATGAAATCCGGTGGTTTTCAACAAGCATCATATTATAACAAAATCAGGCATGAGCGAGTCATCAGAGGTATGCTGTACAATTGACCTGAATTCATTGCGATTTTGGTGGATGCGCCGGGAAAGTATACAGAGTGATTGGTAAATAAGCGTTAACAATATGAAAATAGTTAAATAATCTAGAAAACATAATAAAAAAATCTATTGACCCAATATTTAGGAATTTGATGTTTAGTAGTCTTTCATCAGATTTATAGTCCTGGCAGAAGGCAATTACAAATGAGACGAAGAATAAAAAATATTGAAATGAAGTGGTTAACCATCAATTTGAAACGGTGCAGTGAAACTTCTATTAAAATAAAATTATATAAAAATAATTATTAATAACGTAATTATTATACAGTGTGGACAAAAAAAAACGGTTCAAATTTTCAATTACTCATATTTCCAAAGATATTTGTTTTCTTTTGGTCAAAAGAAACAGTAGAGATTTCATAGCATCGTATACAGGGTGATTTTTGTAGTATACAGTGTGAAATTTTGAAACATCGTTTTTACTGCTTTTTTCTTAGAAAAGCAGTGGAATTTGACGTTCGCTACGATTACATTGCATACGCACGAAAAATACAATTGCGTACTTGAGTTATCTTTAAAGATGGTGCAGAGACTATGGTCAACGTTTAGCTTTCTTATGGGCGCCATGTTTGATTTTGAAATTTTTGAAGCAATTTTCTGTTTTACATATTGCACTACTGGTTGGGCTGTAGGTGTTTGTTCTGTTTTTGTTTTGCGGTATTTTGTCTTTTTTGCTGTTCGTTTTTTACGTACAACTTACATCTTTAAATAAAATATATCGAAAAGAAGGGCCAACACAATGTATACGGGGTCCAGGCTGATATTGGAAGTCCTCTACATTTAAACATAAAAAATAAAAAAAGAAGACTTGGTTTGAAGTGATGTGACTTACTGAAAAATCGTTATTTTTAGACATTCGTATAAAATTTACAGCTAAACAACTAGTGTGTTACATCATAATTGAAACTCACGAAAATACTCCTAAAATGATAAAATCAAACATGCTGCCCATAACAAGACCAATGTTTTCTCCAAAATTTTTAAATATAACTCAAGTGCGCCATTAGACTTCTCGTGCCGTTGCAATGTGTTTGTTACAAACGTCCTATTCCGCTGGGTTTTAGTAAAAACAATAAAGACATTGATTACAAAATTTCACCCTGTATAAGAAAAAATCCCCTGTATACGACGCTACAAAATCAGTACTGTCCTTTTTGACCAAAACAAGATAAATGTTATTACCTTGATTTTCATACACCTTTCATTTCATATTAAATTGACCCCATATTACCAGAAATTTAGCATAGCCAAACATAAAGCAATATAACTTGGAATGAAACGCTTTATTATTGCCAATATGAACTTGTATTAATATATTATAATCAACTCGTTTTTTAAAGAAATTTTTGAATTGACTAAATATTATTGGAAATATGAGTGATACAAAATTTGTACCGTTTTTTTTTGACCCACAGTGTATATTTAAATAATATAGTGAAGCGCACAGTGTAGAAACTGCGCAGAATTCAAGGCACCCCGAAGATGCTACCAACTTTAGAAGCAGAATGCTGCAAATTCAGAACTTTTGTAAGGTATCATAGGATTTTTTTCAACCAAATATAATTCGTCTGATACTATCTTTAGATGAATGTCTATTAATTTTCTTGTTGACGTTGAATAAAAATATATATATAAAAATGATTTATTTTAAAACAGGTATCTTATGATAGCTAACATGACCTAAATCCTGTATTGAAAAAGCATAACGTTTTACTGTGTTGTAGATTTGGGGGTGTCTTTTGACGAAACATTAAGATAATTCCACAAAACGAAGAAACAGAGGTTTTTATTTACACATTTCCATTAAATCTTCATCTTTGTAACAACATCGATACATTCAAAACTAAACCCGTATGTTGCTTTATTAATGTTCCGTTTTCCAGGTCTCTTTAACTCTCTTGTTTTCGTGTTTTCTGGACTTCTTTCTTTGTATGTTTATATAGTTAAAAGAAACTAACAATTATAATAAATTATAATAAATCTTGGTACTAAACTTATCAATTACCTACAATTTGCCAATACATAAAACCGACATGATGGTTTAAGAACACTTAGCGAACTACTGTATTGAATATCACATGGCAGGTAGTTAAACATCTATGCGTTTTAATAAAATGAGTTTTGCGTTCTGCTTTTTGAATATTTTGGTAATCTAAAGTAATTCTTTTGCCCAGTGTCGTATTTATTGCTACTTGCTATTGAATTTTAAATAATTAGTCATAAAATTTGGTAATTTATTATTTATACATTTATTTACTAAAGGGAGTACCTGTTATAACGTCCCTTCTTTAGCGTTTAGAAAAATTAATTTGCTCGACATGGTCTGAATACTAGTTGAGCATTGTAATACAATTCTGTTTGGTCTATTTTGTTATAGTTGTATTTTTTAATATCGTCTGTACTTGTGTAAATTATTACTACTGCAATAATTAAAAATGGTTTCATTATCATGTGGTATAAAGATATTCTAGCTTTCAATGTGAGTTTGTTAGATATTCCTCCTAAGTAGCAATCTTTCGGCTTGCCCTTTTAACTATATAATTTGTATTACTTGTAAACTCGTCAAATTCACCTCAATTGACTGAAATGTGTGAAAACAATGACGGCGGACAGATAGAGACGAAAAAGTAGGGCAAAACAAAAAATGACTGAAGTGAGAACCAGTTATGCTTTTCGAATAAAGGAAGAAGTAACAACTAAAATGTACACGGTAATTATAATTGCCATCATATTTTATCATAAAAAAGACAATAAAGATATTTAATAGCATGAACACTTGTCATGTCTCCTCAATGTTCTAGAAGAAAAGAGTGTTTCGCGGCAAAAGATAAAAAAAAGTCACAAACTAAACCAACATTAGTAACTTGCGCACAAAACCCAATCAGTACACAACGTAAAAATAAGAAAACCCCAGTTTGCTGTTGTTATTTATTCTAGTAGGCGACAAGGGTAGCGCGCGTTCATTACCCAGGGGAAAATCAGCAGACACTGTTGACTCAATACGTCCACGTGATCTCAGTAGGGACGGCGACGACTAAACTCCCGCTTCTGCCAACAGTTTCGGCGGCGTACTATGTACTATGTTGGGACAACCACGCAGACACATCCTCTACACCGACGTACTACAAACAGATGGTCTCGAAATCGCGTTCGTTTCCTCCTTACGGTTGGTTCGGTGAATCCGGAACATTGCGTGTGTCAACTCTCCTGCCGTATGTAGAGAGGGGTCTGGAGCTGAAGAGGTACGAAACGTGAGGATGGTTGAAGAAGTGGCGTGAAAAGTGCAATTGTTGGCTCAGATATATGGGATACTAACGGGTATCAAGTGGTGTATTCAGATTGGGGAGGAAGTGTTAGAAAACAGGGAAAGGAATAGTAGTGAAATATTGCTCTTTCCTTTACATTTGCACGCAGCATTTGAAGCCACCAGTATTGCCAATGCAAAGTTGAATACATAAATAAATAAAGAGTCTTGAATGTCTTTAAAACACTAGAAATAAATAAAACAAATTATAAAATTCCTGGTCATATGATGCACTGTGTTACAAAACCCGTTAATTATAAAATCTATACCTTACAGTAATCTGGTCCAATCGCCACCCAAATTGAGCATAAAAATGAAATAATACATTTGCACATTGACACAGGCTGTTAAAAATCGGAATGACCTATAACAATGTTGTTAATTATCAAGCTTTTTCGATGTTGATACCACATAGTAAAATAAAAATTGTCAATGGTTCCGGATAAAAAAACACTTATCACACAATAACTGTAATTTATGAATGAAAAAAGCCTGTTAATAAATTATATAAAAATACATGTTTAACTTGTCAAGCACAATGATCTTGGTCAATTCTTTTTAGTTGTAAATTTAACGTTGACGAAATATAAAAAATGCAAATGATTACTTTAGTGTAGTTTGCATACAAAGAAAGTAAATGTTCACAAATGTATTGTATATGCTCCCAAATACCGAAATCATTCTTTGTGGAAATTTTGAATATTACGCTGAGTTTTTCTAAATAACCGTTTAGAATATTGTATTGTGTGATTGAAAATCTGGCAGTTCTCATTCCGTATTTATAATAACATTCAGTCAGATTCTAAAAATATTTTAAAAAACAAAACATTTGATATTGTTGTAAAAATCTTGAAACAAACCATACATATTTTGTTAATTTTGAAGGAATGTAATTTTAACATTACAAATTTGTACAGAAAGTAAAAGATTCCACACCAAGCATCTTCAGAAAGTCCTAGGTTGGCTCATGAGATTTTCCATTACTACATATCGTGGGTGTTCAGTTCAGACAGAACTCAGAGAACTCACAAGTGCTCGGTGGATTTGCGAAATCAAAAATTAAAATTGTCTGCTAAATTACAATTTGGTACTTTATAATATAGTTACAAGAAACCCATTTTAAACAATTTTTGAAGGGGAAGGTCAATCTTGTTGCCGATTGATTTTTTTACACTTTTTCATTTAAGTCCAAAAAATTACCTCTGTGTTTATAATATTATCGCATCGTATTTTGTGACACAACTCACAATACATCAGAAAAGAAAACAACAATATTTTAGCAACCTTACGTAGGTGTTATACACAAAAACTGATTTCATAAATGCATTTTTACCACCATATTTTTTACCTATATTTACCTATACGTTTTTTAAACAGGATTATATTTTTTCCGAAATATAGTGTGTGCCATAATAATTATTATCTTCATTTTGTTTAGATATCATATTTCACAGGTTTTCAATTACTTAATTCGTCAAAAATACAAGAATGGAAATTAAAGGACTACCCTGTCCAACAGCAAAAAAAATAATCGAACAAGTTAAAACAATTCCAGTATACTCTTTTTCCTTAGATTCTAAATCTGAAGTCTGCAATTTTTTATTTGTCTAGTACTCTAAAATATACGTATTTTTTCATATATCTTTGTATTTCTTGATATAGGCCTATTTTCTCCTAATCATCATATCAACATATCATAATTTGATATTCAGGGTCTACAAAGAGAAGCAGAACATAATCAGTTGTCAATTGTTCGTTTGTCAAATTATCTAATTGGAAATCCATGAAATTTTCTGTTATCTACCCTCAAAAGTGTATTTAAGTTTTTATTTAAGTACCCTAAATATTTTTTAAATTATTGCAAAAATACTGTAATTGCTTTTCAGGTCATATAACGTTGAAAAAAAGAATTTTTATTAAAATAAGAAGTACCCTAGTGTCCTCACCCTAGTGTAGGAACGGGATGACGTTTTCATGTCACACAAAAATTTAACATGTCAAATACATGGCAGACGTCCACGGATGGGCGAAAATCAAAGGATAAAAGCGAATAAAAAGAGTCGTTACATTGTTCCACGTATAGATTTGTCGCGTGTGCAAACTTTCTATGTAAATACACGCGTGATTTTTTTTCGATCTGTTGGATCCACTCTGTCCGCATGGAGGGTTTATTATTGATACTTCAGAGAAGGGATCTGAAATGAAATTAAAATTGTCTACTAGTGAAGAAAAGTCACTGGCCTAACTCTGAATAATAGATCAAAGCTACTTTCGAGAGCTAACCTTGGCATCACACGAGACATAAATATTTTGTGTTATGCTCTAACGCTATTTTATTATTTATTTATTTCCTACTGGAGTTGGTATACTATTTTTTTTTTCGAATTTTGCAGATGTGATTGCGGAAACATAAAAAAAAGCTCTGCATTTTTGTTTATTAATATTTCCTGTGTAGGACCGGGATGACGTTTTCCATTAATATCGATACCCTTTCTACTGTATAATTCCAGGACCGACCGTGCATTGAAATATTCTCGTATTCCGATAAAAATTTAACATGTCAAATACATGGCAGACGTCCGCGGATGGGCGAAAATCAAAGGATAAAAGCGAATAAAAAGAGTCGTTACATTGTTCCACGTATAGATTTGTCGCGTGTGCAAACTTTCTATGTAAATACACGCGTGATTTTTTTTCGATCTGTTGGATCCACTCTGTCCGCATGGAGGGTTTATTATTGATACTTCAGAGAAGGGATCTGAAATGAAATTAAAATTGTCTACTAGTGAAGAAAAGTCACTGGCCTAACTCTGAATAATAGATCAAAGCTAATTTCGAGAGCTAACCTTGGCATCACACGAGACATAAATATTTTGTGTTATGCTCTAACGCTATTTTATTATTTATTTATTTCCTACTGGAGTTGGTATACTATTTTTTTTTTTCGAATTTTGCAGATGTGATTGCGGAAACATAAAAAAAAGCTCTGCATTTTTGTTTATTAATATTTCCTGTGTAGGACCGGGATGACGTTTTCCATTAATATCGATACCCTTTCTACTGTATAATTCCAGGACCGACCGTGCATTGAAATTTTCTCGTATTCCGATAAAAATTTAACATGTCAAATACATGGCAGACGTCCACGGATGGGCGAAAATCAAAGGATAAAAGCGAATAAAAAGAGTCGTTACATTGTTCCACGTATAGATTTGTCGCGTGTGCAAACTTTGTATGTAAATACACGCGTGATTTTTTTCGATCTGCTGGATCCAGTCTGTCCGCCTGCGGGGGCAGCGCACTGCTGTAAGCCGCTTTATTAAAAAAAAAGCGAACACAAACACGCCAAAAGCCCGCTGACGAACAAAGCTCTCGGCTGTCCCGCTGCCCGAGTTCCCAGCTGCGGGACAAACAGATCAGCGTTTAATGAAATGCACCGCGCGCTTTGTACACGGAGAAAAATTATTTATTTTCTGCTGGACAAGGCGTCGTTATTACCCCCGGGATTTGTTTATTTTTATTAGTGAACATGTGAGAATTAACGCCCGACTGAACTTTGCTTTCATCTGTTGTTTGTCGTTATACCTTCTGCGCTAGGTGTCGCTGCAGGGCTTATGTCAATATTGAAAACAAAGACATGGAGGAAACCGTCAGTACTATAATATGATTCCACTTTCTACTGCGTACAACGTAACCCAGAAACGGCTGGACTATAGTCCAATGGTACACAGATAAAAAAGATTTCTTGTTTTTAAGAAATATATTTCTTTGAATTTATTCTTTTGGATCAAAACATATTTCTTTGACGCCAACAATATTTACTAGTTTTTTTCTTTCTATTTTCTATTTTGCTCAAACACAGAGTGTTTGTGGCATAACACCTTGTCAATGACTAACAAGTTATTTTCACTTAACCTAAACTGATAAAATAATGAGTGTTTCTACAATTTTGCCCATTGGCCCAAGTTGTTTTAGTCTGACAGTTTTTACCACTCAAGTAGACGGCGGTTGTTTTCACCTACACTATCACTGTAATACACTACGGGTGCTCTGCTTTTAGTCACTCCCGCACTAGTTCGAATGGTTTAGTTCTTTTCAGCCGACGCACTAGCGCACTGTTGTCTAGCAGCTGGATGGCTTCAATGTTGTCGTGGTGGAGTAGACGATCCTCGTGCTTCTTAGCAAATTTTGATATTTTGCTAGTTACCATCTCCATACGAAGGTCCCGATGAAGATTGGTGTTTTTGATGTACCATGGTGCACCAACAATGGCCCTTAGAACTTTATTTTGGAACCTCTGAATGAGGTTGATATTGGACTGCTTAGTACATCCCCATAACTGTATTCCATACACCCATACTGACTTTAATATTTGCTTGTATAGTAGGAGCTTACTTTGCACTGACAGGGCTGACCTCCGTCCCATTAGCCAATACATTTTGCGGAATTTTAGGTCGAGTTCGTCCCGCTTTTTCTTTACACGTACTTTCCATCTAAGCTTGGCATCCAGTGTCATGCCAAGGTATTTCGCTGTATCCGCGTATGGAATATCGTTCCCATTAATGGTTACTGGAATATAGTTAACTCTCTTATTGGTGTAGTTTACATGCGTGGATTTTCCTTCATTTAGTTTGATGCGCCATTTCTTTGTTTGCAGCTATCTGTAATTTTTCAGTTGCTTCTTCGACACTGTCACTAATCGCCAAAATAGCCGTGTCGTCTACAAATGTTGCCACTGTGCTTTCTCCCGGAACAGGAATATCATAGGTATACAGTAGGTACAAAAGTGGTCCCAATACACTTCCTTGTGGTACTCCGGCATTGATATTGCGTAGCGAGGAGTATTCGTCATCTTGTTTCACCCTGAAGTGACGGTCCTTCAGATATGATTTTAACAGTACTGTATATTCAGTAGGAAGCTGCTGTTCCAGTTTCTCAAAGAGTCCATCATGCCACACCTTATCGAAAGCCTGAGCCACGTCTAAAAATATTGCTGAGCAAATTTTCTTTTCCTCAAGAGCCTTTTCTATAACGTATTTCGTATTTCGATTATTTATTTACGTTAAATAAATATATTTGGATACAAACAAAAATTACTATCCTTTAAAACAATATTTTTTGTTTTGATTTAAAGAAACGTTTTTTTACACCATAGAAATCTAATTTTGATTCAAACAAATATATTTGTACATAGAAGAGATTTATTTCCTTTAAAATAATATTTTGCTTTGGCTTAAAAATCGGTTTACTTCCGCTAAAGAAATCATATTTTGATTCAAATAAATTTATATTTAGTGTCCAACTGTACTGTTAGATGGCGCTGTAAACTCTCTCCTCGCAATTCGGCCATACCTTTAGTATAAAGGCCGTGTGATCGGCAGTATAGAACACAGTGCCTGCAGGTTCTCGTAGCGATTCCAAATCAGCATACACTTTACTAACATAACCTTGACTATATGTATTAGGGCTGGGAAGACTTAAAATATCGCATTTTAACCTGACCAACAATTTCGTTAATTTAAGAAAACATAATTCTTTCACTCAATGCAATCATAATTATTTGAAATAAATAAATCTCGTTCCTTATAATGTATAAATCGTAAATTTTAACTTAAACGTTAGTTGTTTGACACAAATAAATGTTCTTTCTACCAAACAAATATTTCAAACAATTGCATTTTTATCCGCAAATAAATATTTCTTTGCCTCTATTGAAACACCAGATTTGTTTGAATCAATGGATATTTATTTGAATGAAACAAAAATTTCTCTCTTTGTATACGTATACGTATACCATTTGAATTAATATGGTCAAATATTGTTATGTAACTCTTAATTGGGAGACTCTATATTTCAGTATTGAGATGTAAATAAATAAAAGTACGTTGTTGTTTCCATAGTTATATTGTTGACTTTTTAGACATTTTGAGGCCAAAAAAAGTTTTGTCTAAAACTTATTTTATTTTAGCATCTACAGACAACTGAAATGCTGATATTGGTACCAATCATTGTCTTTTGGCCACCTCAAAAACTGTCAACTTTTGTATATTATATTTTCTCAGTACACATGTATGTTCAATGATATTCGACCATATTAGTTCAACACTTTGCGGCAAAAACTGTGATCAGGATGGTCTAAAAAAATGTATAAAATTCATGAAAATAAACACCACTACATACGCCACCATAGTGCTAACATGAGCAAGTGCCACATGGTTTAGCATTTTTAATATTCATAGGAAGTTTATTTCTATGATGACTCGCTTAAGGTTTGGTCATGGAAGTTTTCCATCGCTTTTAGCTATACTAAATATAATGCTAATATATGTCAGAACTGTAATGTCGTGATTGGTGGCTTAGATCACATTCTCTTCGCGTGTATGTGTAATGTGTATTCTGGAGGTCCTCCCAACTACACTCCATATTTTTCCATATTTAAGTTTTTTTTTAAGATTCTGGCATTATACATGGACTTTGGTGTAGCTATGCAAGCTGGAATTTAGTAGCTTAGAAATGTAGAAAATGTGTGTTTCTTTTCAAAGTTTTCTATCACGCTATTCGCTATTTGTGTCACCAAAGAAAGATGGTGAAAAAAATGATGGCTGTAAGTTAGAAAGTCGAAAAATATACATATTTTGCTGAAATGTAGCTTAGAGCAGAAAATACGAAAAAGTAAAAATAATAGTAGCAATAATAGTTTCTATATCATAAATTATACAATATATACAATGATACAATGATACAATTTACAATCATATCCGTGTAAGGTAGAGGCTAAAATAAAAAAAAAACATTTCGCTTCGCTTATCATTGCTAAATTTTGCTCCTCAAATTTACAACAGCTTCTCAAAATGGCCTCATTTTTGCATTTTTTGACTCAAGTTTACAACTTTTTTATGTAAGACAGAATGACTGATAGCCCATTTTATTTTTACATCTGGACAAAACTTAACATAACTGTATTGTTCTGAAAGAATATTTATAATTCACTCAATTTTAATTTAACCTTACTGATGTCTATAGCCAGTTACCATGGAAATACTTAGATCCATACAATTTAAGGTATAATTAACAAATTACAAATTTATTTAAGTGATATTTCAACCTATCTGTGCTTCAGTTGCAAGTTTCAGTGACTGTTTATTTACCATGTGTCATACTCATCATTTGAACTACACTATAAACACGTATAGTGTTTCTAACGGAGAACTGAGAGTGACTCATTGATTTCAGCTGTTTGCTTATACATTACAGACCACTCCTGTCTTTAGAATAAAAGGTTTTTTAAGGGTTAAAGGAATTTTCACTGTCATTTACGCGAGCAGCACTATATTCCTATATCTTAAAACCCAACTATACCTAACTGTAGTAAAATAAAAAACATTAACTTAAAAAAAGAAATGATTATTTTTCAAAAAAGTTGTTGCAGTGTTTTCTTCTTCTATTCTGTAACTACTAAAACATTCTACGGAAATATATAACTAATATTATTTAATTTTGTTTCAGGTAAGGACATTTTCCATCAACGAGATACTATTTATAATCGACACCAAATCCATCACGTAAGTGCACCCTTACAACAAATCCACCTCATTCCCGCTGACAATTTCTGCATAAAACCGTATTAACTCAATTTTCGCTATTAATTCTGCGCGTAGTCACACACGTATGTATGGCGTTAGCGTCAACGGGAAATGTTCTCTCCATTACCGGGTTCATTGTCAGCGAGCGGCACTCGGCGTTTTATTGCCGGCACACTTGACACTAATCTGTAATTATGAATTCCATCACGTATACGCCAAGGGTGACGCCTCGCCTCTATATTAAATCAATATTGCGCTCATAACGCGGATACCGAAGTGATGACTGATAAACGACCTAATAACTTCCAACTATCTGCTTGACGTTCCAGTTTTTCCTTTGTTTTTTGAGTAGTTAGCTGTTCGTTAAGACTAGGGTCACCATATTTCTTCAATAAAAATAAACTGAACTTTTTATTCGTTTATTCATGTATGTTCAGTTCACAACAACATTTTACTTTGCTGCTTCCGGCCGCTGCTTGTGGCATAAGTTTGTGCTTCTGAGCTGAGTTCCCAAATGTTGTTATATATCCGGTTTGCCTTTTTTTTTGCAATAGAAAATGAAATTTTGCATGTTGGACAAAATACGTGGCTCTTGTCTTCGACTGCTTTAATCATTTTATACTGTTTTTGTAGTTCTTGAGTAAATTTATATTTTCTTTTTGGCATTATTACTCTAAAAATTCAAATTTAAAGTTTTAGTACATTGAATAAATAAATTAAAGTTTTCTTGTACTTTAAGAAAGTATCAAAGTATCGAACATCTAACCGTGATTTTGAAATTCGAAAAAAAGACGAAAGCTAATATTTGTCCATATATCTTATTGTTACTTGTTTGGATTACATACGTAATCCAAACAGTTCTAATAAAGGAGAAACGCTAGGATTCTCAGAAACATTTGAATAGGATCATTTAAAGATACACTAATTAAAATTGCAAAATATATTTATATTGGTACTCCTCGTAAAAAACATAACTTGAAAATGGTTATTATAGTTATCACTTACAAATTTCAATGTAAATTCAGAAATCAGAAGTCAAAGAGAAACTTAGGACAAGGAAAAATAATGATCTCCGTTCAATTAATAGTAATTACTACTTCAAAATATTAAAACAATTAATAACAGAAAACTAAAACATTCTCACCTGATATTACAGTAAACGAACACTAAACAATAACCTCGGGATGCGCTGCAACGACCGTCCTCTCTGACGACTTAAAACAATGTGACAAAATTGTTTAAAATATTTCCCAAGAAATACAAATATTCCGAAATTGCAAGCACTCAACAGTGCATATAAGAAATGAACGAAGAAATGAATAATTCTCAGAAACTTCGTGAGAACATCGCTTCGACAGTAGAGTTTTTGCAGATATTCACTTCCTAGAAAGGTGGTTAAGGACAAACAAATTATTTTACGCCGCTTCTCTCAATGCGCCCTAAAAAATAATTAATTGAGGAATGAAACTATATATTACCTTCTTTTTTTGTCCGGTATTAAGTTATTTTATGATTTGGTACTTTTTATGATTTTATTAAAAAAGAGGACATTTCGGGGAAAATCGGAAAAGGATACCGGACCCGGACATGACCCTTAAAAAGGAGGACTTGTCCGGTTAAAAGAGGACGTCTGGTAACCCTAGTTAAGACAAAAGTTCCGATTTAATTTTTCTGGGTCGATCTTGATTTAGTGGTGTAATCCTATTTATTTAGTGGTGATATTTGTTATTATTATACAACTGTTGTGGAAAAAAGTGGGGTTTCCAAGTAAAAAAGAAGAACGTTAATAAACGTTTAATGATATGTATTGGAATGAAATGCTTTTTTCAATTTATATTTACGTTTTCTTTGAACAACAATCTATCCAATACTTCAATTTAGTACATTTGCTTCAAATAGAAAGCTGTTTTCATAATTTTCTTTGAGGGCATTTTTCCACTATTGGGAAAATGTGTGTCCCAGGCATATACTAGATGTGTACCAGTGTGATGTCAAATGATTAATGATTGATTAATGCAAACTTTCAACAGAAATTATAAGGCGTAAAAAAATAATTCTGGTAATCAATCTTAAATCTGGTACACTAATAAAGATTTAGGAGTTTTCGAAATCATCAGATTATTAGCATTTATGTATGTATATTTCAGAGGGCGCTACCAGCAGTTTTTTTTATACTATGTTGTTTTTTTATTATTACTGCTGTGGTCTGTATGCATTATGATAAAGATGTTAATATTACAAAAGACTTAAAGACGCAGTTAAACATTACAGTGCAGTACTAAAAGGTATATCACGTAAATAGTAAATACATTGAAATTTTACTTATTCTTACCAAAAAAAAAAACAAGAAATTCTCACAGTAAAATCCACTATATCGTCTTACATGTAACCATGATGAAAATTTTTGAAACTCGCGGTCAAAAATGTGTTCTTGAAGATGAACGATATTGAACATGAAGAATCCCATTTAACTTGTGGAGCAATGGTTGCCATAAATAAGTATGATGAATTTATTTATTATACCTTTTGGCATTATACTGATATGTTTAATTACGTTGATCTTAAAAACTGTGCGTTTAATCTACACAAATTATTTTGTGAAATCAATGCAGCGTTTCCCAACAGGGTTCCGCGGAACGCTGGGGTTCCGCGCGATGTCGTCAGGGGTTCCGCTGAATATAGTAACAAATAGCAGTGGCGATCACCGGTTCATGGGCGCATTATTCAGTGTTATTTTTATGTTTTTTTAGCATGGGATTATTATATGAATAAATGGATTAATAAACAAATTCAATCCATGAATAATTTTGATTTGGAGCCCAGTGTTATATTGACAGTATTACTTACAATTATCTGTATCTCTAGAAAACAACAATCTGGCAAAGTTTTTGGTCAAACTCTAACATTATTTATTTTCGATATTTTTGCCTTTCCAAATGTGTGACAAAATAAACCTATAATTTGAATCTGCTGCTCATAATGGTACTTTAGGAGAATTGTAGGTGGTGGATTTCAATATGATCTTACATTCCAGATAAGATAACAACCTGTCTCCAGAAGTTCTGACCTTTTATGACGAAATTTATGTCGGTCCAATTCCCAGAAAATCAATAAATATACCGAGTGATTTGCAATTATAGACGAAAATTTATGCGAACAGGAAACTAAAGTATAATTTCAAATTTCGTGACTGCATTTAAATAAACAAAAAATAATTAAATGAAGTTGAAGTAAGTACTAATTTTGACAATGAAACCAATTTAAAAGTGCTGCACATATTTTTATTTATAATTTGGTATGTTTTTGCAGTTAGTTTTCACTTCGTGTTTTAAATTACCTTGTATCTGTTCAGTTTTCAACATTGTGTATGTATGAGCAAGCATTTTCTTATTTAAGAAACTTTAAGAGAAAATATAGAGATCATCTGTTATGGATAAAATTAGTGTGTACAAATATCTTCTACTTGGGTGTTTATTCCCACACTTTTTTTCTCAGAACGTAATTATTGTTCTGACCAAAATATTTCATAAGGACTTACTTATTTTTTCAATACCAATACCCTGATAACAAAATATTAATAAAACAATATTTTAAATGGCTCAAACTTCTTAAGGAATATTAACTTGTTGTCAATAGGTCCATATGAAACTTTTAACACAGAATAAATATTTCTTAATTTTTGTATTTTGATGAATGATTTTTTATATTATTTTTTAAATTTTGTAATGAATTTATTTCTTTAATTATTTGTAAAAGGTACCTACTTTTTGTACTCTTCGTTTTCGCATTGTTTGATTTTTATTTTCTTCTTCCTTCCTTTGCTAATACTTGAAGGAACTAACTTGTACCTAGAGAGAAATGTCTGCAATGTTACAGAAAATGAATGTAATAAACTACCAAAAAAGCTGTAAAAGATGAATTAACTGTAACATCGCTGTTATTAGATACCAGCTAAATTTATGTATTGTTTTTACAGAATTACATATTCCGCAATCATGTTCCTGTGAAATTAGAACAGTATCACCTTAATTTTACAGAGCGTTTTTTTAAATTTAGCAGGAAAAATACCTCAATAAAATAAATACTTCACAGTAGTAAGTAATATTCAATCATTGAACTGCGTTTCTTTACAGACTTGTGTCTGGTTACTTGAAATACGTTACACGTTTTTATGTACGTAAAAACATACTCGAAATACCTTGGAAATGACATTGTATATTTTTTGTTGTGGTTCTGCCAGGTTCCAACCCTATTTAAAGGGTTCCGCAAGAGTAAAAAGGTTGGGAAAAGTTGAATTAACGTATGTGCCAAAACTTTTAATCGTGTGAATAGAATAAATAAAATAATAAAACAAAAATATATTAAAAATTACACAACAGAAAAATTGTCTTCTACGCACATGGTTGAATTTGAACTTTTAGAAATTATCTCTTTTTGAAAATTTATTTAAAATAGGCGTTGAGTAGGCGGAAAAATATTGATAAAACTCTCAGCACTGTTTTAATGCGGTTGATGTTTGGTATTAATATTCTAAAATCTTCTGTGTATTTATTTATTTGTGCAAATACAGAAAACATATTTTAAACTGAAACACCCTAAAATGAAAAAAAAATGTGTTTCACATGTGTCCATATGATAATATAACTGCAGATACACGTATAATGTTAAAAAAACTCAAGTGCCAATGGGTGGTATAATATTATATCTGTGAATAAAGCCATCTTATTCCAGGCTTATCTCTTGGTTGTATGACGTCACTGAGAGTCGAAAAAAAACTAACATAAAATAAGTTATCCTGAATACCATTTTAAGATTAAATTATAATTAATTAAATAAATAAAACAACTCTTCTTTGGTGCACGTGTTTATTGTTTACTTGGGACGCGTTTCGGACCTCAGGTCCATCATCAGCCGCCAAATCTACAGGTTATTAAGATATAAGTAACGAGCCAAGTACCATATGATTAAAATTAGTCATTTAAAATAGGAAACGAATACCACTCTAATATTAAATAAATTCAGGAAAATAAGATCGCAAAAATTTTAAATACTTACAGTCTAGAAAATCGACGTCGACAAACAATAGCAGTCATGCAGATATGTCGAAAAAGAACAAGTCAACATCTCAATAAAATACATGCGAGAGGAAAATTCCGTAGAGAGTCGACAATACTGAACCCGACTTGTTGATAACAGTGTTGGAATGGAATAGACAGCGTGGTGGCCAGACCAAGCCGACCGGACCGATACAAAAAACACGCCGAAAATCCAACACAATTAAAAGTTCCCGATATAGTGGAGAAACAACAAATTAAAAAATTCTGGACAAACGGCAAAGCGAAATACAACAGATACATAAACAACGAATCAGACAAAAATTCCGTAGTCGTAAGAAAATTTCACGATTTTAAAATGATACAAGGTGCAATATAAGTTGCATAATCGCGGCGGACAGTGGAAGTGAATTCAACATAAAATTATATTACAAAAGAATAGGCAGACATAGTCAAATCGAAGCCAAGAACAAAATATATAGGAAAAACAGGTGGCTCACATTATAATTAGTAAAATAACTCCAAAGTACAAACATACAAGATGTATGGTGTAGCGTGGGGACAGAATAAAACAGACAACAGCAAATCAAGGGGTAAAAGTTAATAAAAATATGAGAGAGTTCTCAGGTTTTAAATATTATAGCGTTTTCAAAATGGCAAAAAAAGAGAAAACCAAAAAACAGAAAAATGGAGAGAGAAATAAATATTTTGGTTATAGAGTATAACTGAATAAGGGTTTTGTATGTGAAAATATTTGGTCATTAATAAGGCTTATGCCAGGTGTCATTTTATGGCGTTCTATCTCTAAAAGTTCGAGAAGGTCCATTTTCGGTCCCTTTTGACATTTATGCAAGAGTTTGGCATCCCCATAATTAATATTATGTCCAGTCTTGATTCTATGACGATATAAGTTAGAATTAGGGGTAGTTCTGTGTTCATAAATTCTCCGTGAAAGTCTTCTACCGGTTTGACCGATGTAATGTGCGCTGCAGTTACCACAATTGATGGAATAGACACCGTTTTGATCTAAAATAGGTTTGGGAGTTTGACGGTGTGTTGAAAGGAGTTAGTTGTAAGAGTTGATTCTGTGTTTTGAAGGCCGTGATGATGTTGTAGGGTGACAATATATGAGGTAGCTTATGATTGACCCTGTTGAAATAGAAAGGCCTATAAAGGGGGGGATCGTTAAATTTGACATTTCGTATATAGAGAGGGTCAAGTTTTATCACCGTATTATTAAAAATCTTTTTGATTAAGTTGTTAGGAAAGTTGAAGTTGATTGCGAGTCGAGATACGAAGTTGATCTCCTCCATTTTGTCTTTGTAACTTATGGGGTAGGTGAGTGCACGGTGAAAGTAATATCTCAAGGAAGCAATACGATGGGAATAGTGGTGGTTGGAGTCAAATGGGATTATTGTGGGTATGGAGGTGGGTTTTCGGTATATGTTGAACGATGGTAGGCTGTCTTTGGAAGAAATAGTCAGGTCGAGGAAGTTCAACATTTTGTCCCTCTCGATCTCCATAGTGAAATTAAGTTTAGGGTGTAAATTGTTGATGTAATCCAACAAGGCATGCAGTTCGACGGTGTTGCCCTCAAGGATGCAATATATATCATCGACGTATCTAATCCATTTATGAATTTTATTAAAATAGGGGTTAATTTGATTGATAATTAGGTTGGTCTCGATATGGTTAAGAAATACGTCGGAGAGGAAACCTGATAACGGGTTGCCCATAGGTAGGCCATCCTGGATCTTATAAAATTTTCCGTCAAACGTGCAGAAATTCTGCTGGATTACATGTTTAAGGATTAAATTTAAGTGTTGAATGGTTGAATTATTGTTGAAATGTTGGGTTAAGAGTTCATTGACAAGCTGTAAGGTGAGATCGATAGGGACATTTGTGTACAGGTTGGTTACATCGAAGGACACGATGATGCAGTTAGAGGTGATGAAATGCTTTATAGATTCTGTAAATTGAATGGTATTTTTGACAGTATAAATGGGATTGAAATTAAGGGACTTGAAAATTTTAAGCATGAATTTGGCTAGGTGTATAGTGGGAGCATTGCAAAATGACGTAATGGGTCTAATAGGGATGTTTGGTTTGTGGAGTTTTGGTAAGGAGTATAAATGCGGTAAAGAGGGATTCATGGGGATAAATAGTATTGGTTGTGGGATAATTCCATCAAAGTGGGTTTGCAGGTTTTAATGATTTTTTTAATGATTTTTTAATTTTTTTAAATTATAATTATAACAGCCTTGGTTTCTGTCTTGATTCCAAATTCAATCGTAGTTCGCAGGCGGCATTATTGGATAAACAACTTCTTTTGTTCTTAACCCGACCACATGGTTTACGAAATAAACCATCATGGAGGAAACTCCCTTTTTGGAAAGTTTGCGGTCGGAAACTGACCCTAAGGGCTTACAGTCTCCGCTATTAGATGCGTTTTATCCTAACTATCGGTATAATATCACTTTCGTTCTCTACTAACTAGAATAGTAATAAAGTCTTTACTTTATCAGAAAAAAAACACTTTTTGTTTTTCTATTTTGAATACACGAAGCAAACGAAATCTCTAACCTTAAGATTTGAGGGTACAGAGCGAAACAAAAATCGGCGCTGTGAACTTCAGGAACGTTAGGCAAAGAAATATACTTCAATATGACTGTATATTTTCCATTTGAGTAGTATTTACATATTGATTAAATTGTGCCTGTTACATAGACACAGTTTACACAATTGTACATTTTCCTGTTAGCGTTTTGTAAACGAAGCGTTTCTACAAATAATAAATATTTTCCAAACATTTATTTAAAATTAAATAGTTATTTTTTGGCCAAATTCGTGCGGTGTATTAACCAAGTTCCATTAGCGCAAAAATATTGCGTGCACCGTGTTTGCAATACATTACAATCTGATTTTCCTGCAGTTTGTAACAATAAAACCCAATAAAAAAAGATAAATCATCGCGCAAAAAACCCTTTTGTTTATTTTCGGGACGCGAGACCATTTTGTTCAATTTATAACAGTTGACTCATTCTAGGCCATCGGTGCAAATATTAATGTTGCAATGAATAAATATCACATTAAAACCCTAAATTATACGTTATATAATATATCCGGTATTTTTCAAACTTGAATAATGTGAAATAAGCACCGTATGAACTTTAGAATTTTGCTTATATCGCATATTTTTCAATACCTACGTAGTCACTATTTGTGTTAAGATTGAATATAATTTTTAGTGATCGTTACTGTAAAATGCCGAGTCGATAACTTTGTTATCTATGCTTACGACAAATACGGCATTTCCTAGTGCGTCATAAAGCGGACGTTTATGACCGTGTTGCAAGTGATATTATGGATGTAGGAGCTATAAAATCTACGTCAAATCTATGTCAATGTTGGTCGTTGGCTTAAAACTTTGACGTTACTTGAATAAACTTAAAACTTAAATCATTAAATCTTAACGTGTTTATAAGTATTCTTACTTCAAATGAGTATGATAATGATAATGATAATGATAAACTTCATATGTATAAAAAATTGTGACATACAGGCTGGATGTAAATTTGTTTTCTATGTAAAAGGATGTGCGTGTGTTAAGAGAACAAATCGATAAATATTGTGCATCTGATGCTAAAATTATTCGTTGTCGTGACATATTAGTGACATATTAACGTATAATAACGTAAAAAATGTCTCTTAATATATTTTACGCTAAATTATTGAATATTTTTAATAATGCCCGGCGCCGCCACCAAAAGCAGAAATTATCTAATATCTCTTGAAAAGTGCTGTGTAGAATATACAGGAATATTCACTTTTTGCCGCAAAACCTTTTTCCAGATAGTAAATATCACAATGAGCAAAATTGTACTTAAATAGCTCTAACTTCTTTTGGAATTGAAACCCCCAATACGTCAACATGAAACTTTTTACTCAGAATGACATTTACTTGTAGACCCACAGTGTCCAAAAATTTTAGTCGGCATTTTGTTTCTTCGTTGATTTGTGTATATTTTAATTATATTTTTAATTCTTTACGTACATTTATTTTCTTTTATTATTGCTATGGGGAGTATTTATTGTGTTCTTTCTTCGTTGTTGCTTTGTTTAATATGTATTTTATTGTTTATTTTCTTTATTTTGTCAACATTTTAAGCAACTGTAACTTTTTAAGGATTTGAAAAAACAACTATGTTCATATAAAAAGTTTGACTCGGAGTGACATTTACTTTCTGAAAATCATTTTTGCGGGGTAAAAAGTCGGGGCACCCAGTATAGCGACTTTTTCTGTTCAAATGCTTGAAATACCTGTATTTGAATGTTAAGAAAGTACATAAATATTGAATAAATAAATAACACCAACAGAATTGCTGGAAATATTTCAGATTGGACAGCGACTCCAAAATTAATACTCAGTCGTGTTATACGTTACGTTTCAGGTTATAATAAAAAAAATATATGGGAAACAAAGTTGTCGGATGTAAGGACAGGAAGTTCATTAACTTAGGCCCGGTATTATAAACATAACTAATCTATAGATTTTATTTAGTTGGCGAGTATTTCGCTTTGGTCCGTATATTTCAGAATTATAAATACCGAATAAGGAACCTCTGCTACCAACTCTCGCGATGATTGTACTGTGCTTGATTTTCGAGGGATCAAATGTTTAATCGTCGATAATTTCACAGCAAAACTATGCCTAATTTCAATTATTGATAAAAATAAGCATGGATAATTTAGAAACTACTAAATGTTGCACCGGCCGCCATCTATTAGGCAAGAGGTAAACTAGTTGACAAACGTATTTGCCGAATAAGTACACTGAAAAAAATTTTGATGTGAATTTACAGTAGGAATAGAAGGTTTTTTGCCCTGCGACAATCAGTGTAATTTTACATCTCAATTGTATTTTTACATTGCCATTGTATATTTACACTGTGAGTTTACAAGAATTTGGCTGAAATATTACACCGAATTTAATGTAATTTTTAGTGATATATGGGGCAATGCGTAATATTTGAACATCAATTTAAATGTAATTTTAAATGAAATATGAGGTAATGCGTAATAATTTTGCATCTATTTCAGCGTAATATTCAATGAAATATGCAGTATTTTTGATTTGTATAATTTTATTCTGATCTTGAGTAGACATTAACATTATCTATCATATAATACAAAAAAAAACATCATGCACACAGTCAAACGTTGCAATAGTACGGTCAACCAAATGGTATACCTAGATAAAATTACTTGTAAAAAATAAATATGTAGACGTACATACAAGTATAAAATAGTTTGACGGACATAAAAATATATTAAAACTACAGAGAAGCAATTAATAAATACTTGGTGCGAGATGTTCCGCATCTGTATCTGTACGAACAAGGAAACATGTTAGACAGACAGAAAAAAGTTAACCTAAAAAAGAAGGTTGCACATTATCTTTCTGTTGGTATAAAACCCTTCAATCTTACAGCAAATTTTCACAAAGAAACGTAGAAGACTGTACTTACAGCTTTCATCTCGGTATGGCGTTCACGTTGACATCAATTTCTAATGGCTAATTGTCGTCGTTGATGATCTACAAGGGCAATACAATTGTTCTGCAGTGTGACATGGTATTTTAGCCTACACCTACATGGTATCTAGATAAGTTTTAGTTCACTGTATGTATCATTGTTACTTACCGGAGACAGAAATACAACGCGCCCAACTACATATTGCACTCGATGGTATGCGTGCCGGCGTTCGTTTGCAAAACAGCTGATCAAATGTAGCGCATGCGTCTGGGCGTTACAATATCAACAAACCCGCTATTATAATAGTAAAATCACAACATACGTTGTAATTCTACGAATTTAAGGTATATTTCCATTGTATTTTTACTAAAAGATCATTGTAATTGAAATAAAGCAGCAATATCGCTGCAATAGTACACAGACTTGTAAAAATAATTGGAATTACGTGCAATTTTTATACTTACCACATTTGTATTGTAATTTTCACAATGATTTATGTGTAATTTTACAGCCATTTTTCTCAGTGTACTTGGGCTTTATAATACTCGATTTAGCGTTGAACACATATATTCGACGATTTGCTATTCGGAGATGTTTTTGTCTTTTATAATACGGCGCCTTAATATTTTAAGTCTTAGAGGCGCATATCCATAACTGGTGTTAAAAATTGAAACCGCAAATTGGAATTGCTGATTATATCAAGGTAAAAATAAATAGTAAACGAACCTATAAATAACTATAGAACCTAAAACTTTCAAAATGGTCTCAAGATTGCTTAGAGCTCTTCCGAAACTTGAACAAAAAAAAATCAAAGAGTCTTGTATAACACTCTGCAACAAAAAAATCCTCCCGGGAAATTTTAGCCAATAAAGATTCTTTATGACCCCCTGAACACTTCGACAAAGGCGTTTTTCTAGGTTAGCTCGAATAAGCAAGATATTTTAAAATTTATTTTTAATTTTATTCATAATTTTAGTCAAATGGTCAAATGGTGTTTTTCCCAGGAAGAAAATATAGCTGGGTTTTTTCTATCATTCTATATGTTTTTTGGGGAGCTGAATCCGAATTTCAACTTTGCCACCACACGGATATGACTTTACTACGAAAATCGCAAAAAACTTCAAAATTTTTAACTTTTCTTCAGCTTATTGCCAAAACGTCATAAAACTATGCACTTTTTGACGTAGACCACTATATATAAATATAAAGTACACTAAATTTGCTATAAAAAGCACCCTCAAGTGTATTTTTTGGTTGAATGGTTTGGCCGCTCGAGCGCGCTGAAAGAAGGCGAAATTTTCCTACTTTATGTGATGTGCGTGTAATTACAAAAAAGCTTACATTCTGATAAAACTACATTAAATTCACTACAAATTGCATAACTTAATAAGTTATTTTAGCCAAACTGTGTAGCCGCTGGAGCGCGTTGAAATTTTATGTCACATTACGCGAAACCGCGATAACAAGAGCCCTTGACCAAAAAATCAGTAGAGACCTATATTATTACTATTTATTTATTAACTATATATTTGCCCTTTTTAATTAATACTTATGTGTTGTGTAATTTTTATTTTTTGAATAAACATTCGGGCTTATAAACATTGCGGCTTCGCTTAGCTTAATATGACATAAAATATCAACCCAATCTCGCGGCTACACGGTTTGGCCAAAATAAGTGATTAAGATGTGCAATTTGTAGGGAAATTAACGTAGTTTTAGCACAATCTTAGCCTTTTTAACTGACCCAAAAACTGTGCTTTACAAAAAAATTGCTCGTGTTTCAGCGCACTCTAGCGGCGAAACCGTTCAACCAAAAATGCATTTCAGGAGTGCTCTTATGGGAAATTTAATGTACTATATTTTTGTATGGAATGGTCTATCGAAAACTGCATAGTTTTATCACTTTTTCGCAAAAAACTGAAAAAGGGTCGAAAATTTTTAGTTTTTTTGCGATTTTCGGTGGGAAGCCACATCCGTGGGTAGTAGCAAAGTTGAAATTCGGATTCAGCACCCCAAAAACATATAGGATGAGAGACAAAAAAAACTTCTACATTTTTTTCCTGGAACAGGTACCCGCGGAAACGATTTGACAGGACTATTTTGCCATAATATACAGAGTGTTTTCTTATCCGGTTATTCGAGCTAACCTAGAAAAACGCCTTGGGGGATGTGTTCAGGGGGTCATATAGAATCATAATTTGCTAAAACTTATCGGGGGGAAGAAAGTTGATCAAAATTTGTCGCACAGTGGAATTTATAAACTACTTACTACAAATTTAAGTCAAATTTTAATTATTCATATATACGATAAGGCTCAGTACATACGAAAAGGATGAAATTTTGTAATTATTCCCGTTAACCACTTATTAGAAAACAATATGATTTTATTATAAACCTTGCGATTTGATTGGCCAGAAATTCAAATTTAAATTAAATTATTTTTCAGCTGTCAGTGATAACCATTGATGAAAACAATCTATAAATGAGAAATTCTTGAATCTTCGACGAAAGAAACTTACATGTTTTCGTGAAATTTTGCATACGTATAAAGACAGATGTTTTTACATCTTTTATTTGGCTCATTCTCTATTTCTGTGTTTTCTGTTGAAAAAGCCCAATACTGCCATAATTTTGGGCGGTAATTGTTTTTTCGGCAACTAACGGTGTTTCTTCAGAATTCCAAGACATGTGTAACGTTAGTGTAACGTTAAAGAACGCGTCAACGTTTATAGTCTACATATAATTCAAGGTCATACTAATTTAAGCATGGACTGAACCTGTGTCAGTTTTGGTGGATGCGCTGGATTTTAAAAATTCAGTAATAAGTACGACAAATTTTCCAAACTTAGCTAAGAATTACAACAGTAGAATGTTTAATTTTTATTTTATATAAGTTATTTATATTATTTATTTATAACTTTATTTATTTATTTAAGTTGTATAACTTATTTATGTTCAAAAGGGATTCAAACCAGTACAAGAGATCTGAACGAGAGCTGGAGTACCGTACTGAACCCGTGCTTTTTTCATTGTATTCTATAAAAAAATCAATGCTATCCATTAAACGCAGATTCGATATTAATTGAGCTTTTTTGACCGCGCCCCCCAAAGTCTATCCGCTAAGACTACGTCCGCTCTTAGCATCTATCTCTCGACCCCCCGTTAATAAATGTTCTCCGGAACGGTCATTACGCGTGAAATTCGGGTCGGTGGCGCACGCGAGTGAAGGAAAAAAAGGACGATCGCGAAGGAAGGACTACTGCCGGCACAAAGCTAAACTCCCGCCTCCCACCACTTTCGGCTTGTAGGAACGTTGCACTTAGCTTAGAGAGAGCTTTAACGTGAAATATAGGCTCCCCACCAGCGGCGCGCGTCCGTTGAAAGCTTGCCCACTTTACCCCCACCTCCCGCATATCAGCGAAAGCTCGGTGCATGCTCGCCGCCGTGGTGGGGGTACGGTGACGTAGCACGCAGTGCGGAACAAAACACAAGCGTTCCGTGGACCAGTCTGACATCTGGTGTGCCACAGTCGAGATATGAACATTCTAGGTAAGAGGTGTGCAGCATTGTATCTGACAACGCGTGGACTGCTTGAACTTTAACTTAAGAGATTGGTACGATTGGATTTTTTATATTGTGGTTGTTGTTTTTCCTTGTGTGTGCTTGTACTCTCTATCTTCTCTCATATATCTCTCTATCTATATTATCTTGATGTTGTTTTTGTTCAATTTTGTTCAAGAAAAGGTAAAAAGCATGTTGGTGTTTGATATATTCGTTTTTTATGTCTC
Organism: Aphodius sticticus; assembly: GCA_963966075.1. Lineage (NCBI taxonomy): Eukaryota > Metazoa > Arthropoda > Insecta > Coleoptera > Scarabaeidae > Aphodius > Aphodius sticticus. The sequence continues at coordinate 63,295,290 of OZ014509.1, forward strand.
TCTAAGTGTCTCTTCTTCGTTATAAACTGTTATAATTGTATTTGATGTTCACCACTGTAAAGTTTCGACAGTTTGTTCGGGTTGTTAACGAGCGTTTGTAGTTGGGCTTGCGGTTCAAAGTTGAGAGGTTTCCAATTAAAGCTCTCTAGGATTACAGTGGTGTCTCGGTCAGCGATGTTAAATGTAGTTCACTAAAGTCCTACAATGGGACTCTACGTTTCAGCTCGTTTAAATCTATCAGCAAACGTGTCCCTTTAAGATTACATTCCACTATGCTATAATCTGTACATACCCTCACGCCTTAAGTTTTTGTTTTTAACATTTTAACAACTCTTCAGCCGGTTGCAGTGTTTGATGTTTTAGTGCGATGTGTAAGTTCTTCGGCGAATAAGTTACATGTAAGTTACAACCCTTTTTATAAATCTTTATATTCCATTTGGAAAAAAATGTTTGCTATTGGACTTTATATGTTAAATTAGTATTTTTAATATGGAAGATCTTTTTGAAGAATTGTGGTAAATTTTATTCGAGAGGATATAGATTTTAAAAAAAGAATTCTTTACGATATCTAGTTTAACTAAAAGTTATTATGACAGTTTTCATTGCCGGAAGTCGTTATAACTGCACTCGGTTTCAGGCGTGTGGGATCTCATTGGATAGACATTTTGAAATGAAAGAACTTTTGTTGGAAGGAACTTTTTTTCCCTGAACGAAACTCACCAATATAAAAACTAAGACAATCACACTCTGGCGTACTTCTTTTATACCTTTATGGTTAAATTTAGTTTTGTAAAGCGATTAAAATCCTCCAATTATTACGAATGCAAAACTTGTAAGTACCACCACTAGCCTCGATCGTAAACATTATTTATGATGCACTTTGGCCAGTGTGTTTAAATTTAAGTTTGTGATGATGACCCATTGGTAAATTTAAAATTTTGAAAACTAAAAAGAAACGGTATCATAGAAACGGTTACATTACACATTCATCGTATGCATATTGTCGAAAAACATCTTGTTTATTTAAACTATTGTTATCGTTTGACCACATAGAAAGCTTCTACTTAGAAAAAAGCGATATTAAGTCTATTTGGGGGGAATGAAAATATGCAAGAGAATGTTAAAGTATATTTCTTTCAGAAGTTAACCGCTCTGTTAGCATATCGATTCAGACCACGAGCGACGTTCCGGATATAGAAATTCAAATATTGTCCGACTTTGATCTTTCTCGCATACGAACGACTCCTTTGTAGTACACCTCAACCTAAGCCCGCTCAATCAATATTATGTATAAGGTTTATTATACAACGGTCGTTCCAAAACTTTCATAACTTAAACATTCTTGTTATTATTTGAACTACTACGTCCTTTATTTACAAAATAATGGAGTAAAATTTCTCCAACATTAAGAAATCAACATATCGTCATATGAACTTCGATTGGAGTGCGTTCTAAATTGGAGTATAACGTAATTAGAGTGCAATGTGGCCATACATGCACTTCGAAATGTAAAAAATCCATTAAAAAGGAAAATTTTTTAGCCAATTTTTAGTCTTGAATGATGAATGGATAGAAAAGTCAGGGTAGCGGCGCGAAGTTGACAAATTAATGATGCTTTTTATTCGCAGCGGCGGCGGTCAAACCTCTGCGGAAAGTAATTAATCGTAGATTTTTAATTACGTAGACGCGAACTTTAAATTTCGATGAAAAATTGCGTTCCGGGTTTGCGCCGTCAGCGTCGAATCTGCAGCAATATGTGAGTGGATTAAGCAAAAAAAAATCAATATGCTATGATTTATTTTATTTTTGTTTATAAACCTACAACTATGGGAGTTTCTTCGAGAAATCGGTTCTTAATCATTATTCGACTACATCTATTGACTATTTCTATTAATTCTATAGCAAATTGACATAGTTTATACATTTTTCTGCATAGAATATAGAGCTCCAAATCGTGAAATTATACAGCTAGCTGTTCAATAATTCATATCAATTCCGCTGTTGGCTTACATCTGATTTATTCTTTATTTATTTTTAGTAGTTTATCGGAAATAAATCCCAAAATACCTATGAAAAAGCGGTTATTTTATAGCTGGTTTGCTATAATAAATACATTTGGTATAAAACAAAATGTGTATCCCAAGTATTATGAAGACACTATTTACGGTTTACGTAGTATGTATTAATAGTTATTTAACCAACAAATATATTAAAAAGAACGATTAATGATCGAGACTATTTAACGCACGAGCGATTAGCGAGTGCGTTAATTGTCGAGATCATTAATCGCCGTTTAATATACGACTTGGTTACAAAATTTTTTCGTCGAGCGTCTTCTTCTGGCGGCGCGACGTCTACATAGATTTTATTCGACGATGTCGTTTGAGGTTATATGACCATTTATGTAATTTGACACTGACAGTTCTCGGCTGTGTGCGTCGTTAACGAAATGTTTTGATTCGATGGTTTTATTTTACTTATGTTCGATTGGCTATAATGAAGTCGTTTGATTGGCTATAACAAATCATACATTAATAGAAATTGTGCATTAATAGAGCTTTTTAATAAATGATTTTCAATTCTGTAAACATACTCATAAATACACGATCGACGAAAAAGGGTTTTTTTTATAGATTCACAATTTCACGTATAAAACTAAAAGCCGTAATGTGTTCCGTCTTGAAATTCTAAGTGGATTATATTTTACTATTGATTAGTATAAGAATCGAAAAAACTCTGTTCTAATACTGTTTTACTAAAAAAATATTCTAAAAAATCTGATGTGGTCATACACATGACTTTATCATACTATACACTATTAAAGTGTTTTTTTTTTCATACAGAATAGAAAAGATTTTCAACTTTTATTTGATTCCAAAGTAATTTGTACATTTTTAGGGGATACCAAATTTCTGTCTCGATGTTCTTTATTTAAAAATGCAATTTCACGTATAAAACTAAAAGCCGTAATGTGTTCCGTCTAGAAATTCGAAGTGGATTATTTTACTATTGATTAGTATAAGCATCGAAAAAACTCTGTTCTAATACTGGTTTACTAAAAAAATGTTCTAAAAAATCTGATGTGGTCATACACATGACTTTGTTATACTATAGAGTATTAAAGTGTTTTTTTCATAGAGAATTGAAAAGATTTTCAACTTTTATTTGATTCCAAAGTAATTTGTACATTTTTAGGGGATACAAAATTTCTGTCTCGATGTTCTTCATTTAAAAATGCAATTTCACGTATAAAACTAAAAACCGTAATGTGTTCCGTCCAGAAATTCTAAGTGGATTATATTTTACTATTGATTAGTATAAGAATCGAAAAAACTCTGTTGTAATACTGTTTTACTAAAAAAATTTCCTAAGAAATCTGATGGGGTCATACACATGACTTTATCATACTATACAGCAGTGTCAAACAGTGTCAAACAGTGTCAAACTCTGAAGCTTTGACCATATATATTGTCCATAGAATCAAAATAACTGTCAAATCCTGGCTAACTAGTTTTAATGCAGTACGAGCGATCTCGATAAATTTGCTCATGCAGCTAAACTATTAATTTTACCAAAAAATGTCATACATGACATGACATAAATTATTCAGGATTTCGTCTACTTTAATTTATTATTTAACTATTTTGACGAAATTACAGAAATGGCGGCTCATTTGCAAAATCGTTGAATAATGCTAACAGTAAACATACAGTTCCTTTGGGCCTATTTCAGCTCTAAGTTTGGCAATGAACTACCTAAATATGACGTTTCGTACCGATACCTTTAGTAGTTTCTCCGGAATCGTCGTCACAAAAAACGAGATTTCTAGATTCAGCAATAAGTTCTAAGCAAAAAAGCAACGAATATCTTTTTCTTCAGATCGGTTTTTGTTTACGTGATATTTCACTTGAAAGTGTCAACTGCGACGGCAGCTGCGTTTTAATTAATAAACATCTTTAACTTAGAAAATAAACTGCTTCCGGGTTATGCCGTGTGTCAAGATTTGTTAATGCTGACGTTTCGCGAACCATGTTGCTCGCTTCTTCAAAGCTAATTGAATACTGTAGTATTCTGTAGTATACTACAGTATTCACAGTATTCTGTAGTATACTGTCAGTATTCAATTAGCTTTGAAGAAGCGAGCAACATGGTTCGCGAAACGTCAGCATTAACAAATCTTGACACACGGCATAACCCGGAAGCAGTTTATTTTCTAAATGATTCTGGCCGTGAAAGCCTACGTACTTACTTAAACATCTTTAACGTTTAATAACTTTTGTAATCTGTGGCCGATTTGATAATATTTTCTGGACATTTAGTGAAATTTATCAAGATTATCATGACAGTTTTGACAAATTTGAAAAACTATTTATTTCAGTTGATTATACTGGCAGGCTCAAAATGATGTTTCTGGTGTTCAATTTTCAGCGATAACGAATATTGCCAGCAAAACTTGGGTCAAAAATGACAACGTTTGGTGTCATATTCTTTAGAAAATGGAAAAGTTTCACAAAAAATTAGTTTTTGCACGTTTTGATGTTCTCTAAAGATAGTACGATTGGAAGTGAAATATCTGGAAAACAACGGCCAATCGGCAGAAAACTTATTTTTCATGTATTCGTTAGAATTTGATGCTAAATCAAGAACTTATTTTTTTAACAAGTTATCAAACCTACATCGCGTATCGCATAGAAAAGTTTGCAAAGTTTGATAGAAAAGTTTTTTTTTTAGTTATTTAATAAAATTTAACATGATGTAAAATATCACAGATTTTCATTGGTCAAATTATTAACAAACTGAAATAGATACGCTATCATGTATAAATGAATTTGGTCAATATTTGTTAATCAAATATATATACAGGGTGAGGTATTAGTATCCCGGCGGTCGATAGTCATCAAATCGTTTGAGAAAGAAAAAAATGTTTTATACAAGAGTTGTTTGACTCATTAGTTTCTGTAACGTAAAATTATTTTTACTTTATCATACGCAGTATGTAAAGTATTGTAATCGTGCCAAAAAAAAAATTGAGATTTTAGCGGAAATATGTCTTTTTGGGTCCCCTGAACATTTTTGACCAAGGTACAAAAAAATGTCTGTGTGTGTGTGTGTGTGTATGTGTGTGTGTGTGTACCCGTTTTTGTGGAGACGATTCCGGAGAAACTACTACAGGTATCGGGACGAAACTTCATATTTAGAAGTTTCATAACCAAACTTAGAGCTGAAAAGCTTTCTGTTGAAAAGGGTCCAAAGGAACTGGTGGTTTACTCATAGCATTTTTCGAAGATTTTGCAAATGAGCCGCTATTTGTGTAATGTCGTCAAAATAGTTAAATAATAAATTAAAGGAGAGGAAATTTTCTACAATTTATGTATATGACATTTTTTGGTAGAATTTATAGTTTAGCTGCATGAGCAAATTCTATTTCAGCGAGATCGGTCGTACTGCTTTAAAACTAGTAGCCAGGATATGTCAGATTTTTTGATTCTAATGACAGTAGCTAGTGTCAAACGCTAATGCTTTAAAAATACTACTGCCAATATAGGCTGCGTTCGGATATTGAACACCGTTACACTTTTTACACCCAATAACACGTAAGTGTCATTTGGACGGTGTACGCGGTGTGAACGGAGTACGATATCCGAAGGCAGCTTTAATCGAGATATCTGTCTAGTTCTACTAGTTTTCTTTTAATGCAGACAGCCGATCTCGATCAAATAGAATCTCATGCAGCTGAACTATTAATTTTATATATAGTATGATAAAGTCATGTGCCTGGCCACATCAGATTTTTATTTATACAATGGCGGAAAGTCAGTACATTTTTTTAAATGGAACGGCCCTGTATATCATACCATATTATGAATACTAAGGAAGTTGTCTTTCCAACTGTGTAAGTTGTACATGTGTAAAGTAAATAGTTACTAAGATATTCAATTATTTGTCAAAAAATTTGCAATTGCAGGCCCTACTTAAAAACTACGTTAATACTACATTTTTGCAGATATTGTAATAACTAAACCCATAGCTAGATGCTGATGTCACGAAAAATTAGATGCGCTATACAGGGTGATCGTAGCATGCACTCGTTTTTAAACATTTTTAATTGACTTTTTCTTGAGTTTTTTAAGTGGAACACCCTGTATCCAAATTATATCTTCTATCGCCACTGAAGGACTTTATATCCAACTACCAAATACCTTAATCACATATTACACTGGATGTTCCATTTAAAAGCTCGAGAAAAAGCCATTTGAAAAACATCAAAATTTACTAAGTTCTATGAACACACCTGTATAGTGCATCTAATATCTTTGGATACTATCATCTACCTACTGGCTTTGACTATTATCTCAGATAGTTTGAAGGCAAAATCGGCAAAAATGTCGTTTTTACATAGTTAAAAAGATCCTGCAACGGGCATATTTTGGAAAAACAGTTGAATATCTCTCGAACTATTAACGCTGTCACTTAACAACATACACGGTTGGATAAACAAATTTAGTAGTATTCATAATATAATAAAATATACAGGACGTTCCATTTAACAAAATTTACTTACTTTCCGTCACACCTAAATGCAACACCCTGTATAAATGACAATAATTTTACGTTATAGAAAATGGCGAGTCAAACAGATTTTGTATAAAATATTTTTTTCTTTGCAAACGATTTATGAACTATCGACCGCCGGGATGCTAATAACTCACCCTGTATATAATTGAAACCCATTCGGGTCTTTTACAGTTTTTACACCATCCTGTACATACATAGATATAAAGTTAGTAAACACTTATTCGATCCGAAATCTGCATGTTATATCCTAAGAATAAATTTTGACAAAAAGGTTTAGCATTAACCCCAAAACGTTGCAACCACACCAACATGCCTCCGAAGTAGAAAACTAGCTCAAACAATATAACTGCACCCCAGAGAGAAATAACTCAGAAAACTTTCCAACCAGCAGTTCCTCTTCCTTTAATGAACACGTTTCCATGAATTATTCCTCCTAACCCGAATAATTTACTGCTCCAAATGCCATATGGCGTATAGCAACGAAACCGACGTTGTTGTATGTATATATATCGTACCTTAAAATTAATTTTCGGTTGACTAACCGAAACTAGCACCCGCCGGACGGATTTAAAGCGGATCTGCTGGTTACAAACAAATCCGGTAGATGGTGCGGTTTGCAAACCGGTGCCCTGTATCAACCGTATCATGGCCTACTCTGCGGTACAATTACGTACCTAGCAAAGTTCGGGCCGAGTAATTTGAATGATTTAGGACTATTGAACCGTTTCAGCGGCCCCGGAATACACTTGAAGTGTAGTTGGCTGGGTTAACCTGAATTGGCGCAATTAGTTCAGCGTACAGAGAGACGTCACTCAATGTATGTAACAGATATACAGTTTCTACATAAATATACGAAATTACTTCCTACTAACTAAGTTTTTTGATGATTGCACAAAATATATATACAGTGTGTCCCCCGATGGACCTAACTATACCTATAATGGACGTAATTTTTAATTTCTTGAGAAAAAGTCATTCTTTATAAAGAGTTTTGGATGTCCTAAAAAGTTGAAAGCCATTGTTAATATTTTGATTTAACATACAGGATGGTTAGAAAACACGAAATTGTTAAATTGGCCGAAGAGTAAACTATCGGTTTTTCGGAATTAGATCAAAAATGTTATAGGTAAAAGTTAGTTTGAATTAATTTTATGCTCAAATATCAAACTTGAATGTTCTATTTCAAATTTTACAAAAAATTTAGAGACCACAATTATGATTGATCATTTGACAGTAGTAACAGCGTATCCAAGCAATTTGTTGATAGAAGCTGATTGAAAGTATGTTGACTTTAGAGCAAAGGGTTTATTTAGTTCTTCGTTACGGCATAGGTGAGGTATCGTACCGCCGTGCTATTGAAGTTTTTAACAGAAAATACAATATAGAACGTTTCTGTCAATTGTGTTCGTGAATTGGTTAAAAAATTTCATACAACAGGAGACGTGAAAAATATCAAGAAAAAGAAGCGAAATGGCGAAGATGATGCAGGAGCTATGTTAGCTATTGATTCCGTGAACACTTGCCCAAAATAATCGTTGAGGCAAAGATCTCGAGACTTGAACATCAGTAAAAGCCATCTGCAAAGGATCTTTTCAAATCAAAAATTTCATCCATATAAACCAGTACTGATACACACTTTAGTAGAAGGAGATGATATGATGCTCGTCGATTAGAATTTTGCCTATTAATGGGAGAACGAATTATGGTCGATAGACTTTTCTACAGAAAAATTATTTTCTCTGACGAAGCGACGTTTACCACAAATGGAGTTGTTAATTCACAGAATTGCAGATATTGGTCTCAAGAAAATCCAAATTTCTGTATTACAACCAATTCTCAAAAATATAAAAAAGTGAATGTTTGGTGTGGGATTTATGACCAGAAACTTATTGGACCATACTTTTTTGACGGTACTGTAAACCAAAACGTTGATATGTTGGAAATTTTTTTGCTACCTACTTTGGACGAAATCAACTTACAGCTCAGGTGTTCACTACGCTATCAACACAACGGTTGTCCTGCTCATAGCGCATATTAAGGGATTGGTTGAACAGACATTTTCCAAATAAGTGGATTGGACGATTCGGCCCTATAGGATGGCCACCACGTTCACCTGATTTAACGCCGCTTGATTTTTTTCTGTGAGGTTATTTAAAACAGAGGGTGTATGCGAATAATTTTCATGATAATGTAGACATTCTAAAATTAACAATTCGGGAAGCAGTAGACGAAATAAATGAACAAACAATTGATTTGGTATATCGGGAGTTTAGAAGAAGATTGTAAAAGTGTGTAGATGTAGGAGGGGAATAGTGTGGAGTAGTGTTTGGTTAAATTACTTTGTTGAAAATAAATAAAACATAAAACTTAGAATACAACATTGAAATTTGATACCTGGGCATAAATTTAAATATAGAACAACTTTTACCTATAACATCTAATTCCGAAAAACCGATAGTTTACTCTTCGGCCAATTTAGCATTTTCGTGTTTTCTAACCATCCAGTATGTTAAATCTAAATATTAACAATGGCTTTCGACTTTTTAGGACATCCAAAACTCTTTATAAAGAATGACTTTTTCTCGAGAAATTAAAAATTACGTCCCTTATAGGTATAGTTAGGTCCATCGGGGGACACTGTATACTTTTTGTATTAATTCTCGTAGATCGTTTGTCTTATTAAGTATACAAAAAATCTTGGCTTACATGAGGACATGTTTGAGCAAAGAATATTTTGGAAATTAAATTAAAAATTAAGGATAAGGCGTTTTCGATAGGTTTTTTTACGTTTTCATTGCGTTGGCGCTCAAAACGAATCTGATTCAAATATTATCTATCATGTGATGTTCTTGAAAAATTAGTGTCAAAACTGCAATTATTTAATACTTAATTTTGTTTGAGTGCACATTTAAAGAACAGACTGTACAAGTTAGAAAAAAAGGAAATTAAAATTTCTTAAATTTTTTTCAAAGAATTAACTATTCCATAGCCTAATAATGTAATTCATTTTTGTAATATACCCACATTCCTACCTCTAAATGATGTATCATTTGTTTTGCTGAGCTTAATTGTTTTTCAGGTATCAATAAAAAAAGAAACATGATTGGACAAGATTAAAAGTTTTGGAAAGTTGTTACACGTGTAAAATGTAAAAGCATTTTTTCTCGAAACTATGTTTTGTAAGGCGTTTGACACGATTTCAAAAAAAAAACTAATCAAAATTCTTGCGGAGGAGTGCTCGTAGATTGACTCAGTAGGGCGTAGACAAGAATAAAGCAGTTTCACTAAAAATTAGATGTTTTATCCAACTTCTTTGCAACATTTTCTGAAAAGCATCAGTCCGTGAATGTGCAATATATTTCAATAATTCTGATCAATCTACGAATACATTACAGCAAGGATTTTTAAAATCGCTCACTTAGTTTTTCTGAAGTCGTTGTATTAATATGGTAGGTTGGAGTAAATAGTTTATAAGTTACAAATGTACTAGTTTCAATATTAGAATTTTAGATTACAACCGGCCTGACAATTTACTTGCTTGGGCTATTTCCATCTGTGACATATATTTTAATATCGCCGTTTTGAGTATTAAGTCCCAACAATCTTATAGTCTTATAACAGTTTTGAGAAACTGATATAGATCACCATTGGCACTAATATTAAATAAAATATAGAAAATTATTATTGAATATGCAGATCGGCACTCACGTAAAAAAATCGTGGACTTTATTGTTTCTGAATGAAAGTCCTGGTTTAAAATTTACTATTTACAATTTAATTGTTATATTACAATTTTTTTCAGGCGAGTTTTAAATAAAATATAGAAAATTATTATTGAATATGCAGATCGGCACTCACGTAAAAAAATCGTGGACTTTATTGTTTCTGAATGAAAGTCCTGGTTTAAAATTTACTATTTACAATTTAATTGTTATATTACAATTTTTTTCAGGCGAGTTTTAAATAAAATATAGAAAATTATTATTGAATATGCAGATCGGCACTCACGTAAAAAAATCGTGGACTTTATTGTTTCTGAATGAAAGTCCTGGTTTAAAATTTACTATTTACAATTTAATTGTTATATTACAATTTTTTTCAGGCGAGTTTTAAATAAAATATAGAAAATTATTATTGAATATGCAGATCGGCACTCACGTAAAAAAATCGTGGACTTTATTGTTTCTGAATGAAAGTCCTGGTTTAAAATTTACTATTTACAATTTAATTGTTATATTACAATTTTTTTCAGGCGAGTTTTAAATAAAATATAGAAAATTATTATTGAATATGCAGATCGGCACTCACGTAAAAAAATCGTGGACTTTATTGTTTCTGAATGAAAGTCCTGGTTTAAAATTTACTATTTACAATTTAATTGTTATATTACAATTTTTTTCAGGCGAGTTTTTCTTAAATATAACAAAAATTATTGTATATTAAGAATTAGTAAAGAAACAAAAGTGCTCATTCAACAATAATTTATGAAAGATTATTGATAATTATTGTGAAAAATACCGGTCGGATCTAACATTGGACAGTTTTCGTTAAAGACAGTAATAAAATTAACATATTGCATCTAATAAGCACAAACGATGATTTGACACCGCAAGTACTTGAAAACTGATAATATTCTTGATTGCTGAAATAATTGGAAGGAAAGAAAATATGTTGCAGTGTCATTTACGTATTATTGTCGATTTGAGAATTAGTTTAAGATGAATTTGCTGCACGTCAAACTTCTTAAAGCATGGTAAAAAATCACTTTTATCTACCATATACTCACCTCAACTATTAGCTGAAAAAAAAACCATAAACTATTGAGTGTAGGTATCGAACATTCACAGATTTCCAATTGCTTAGTTTGTTAAAAATACAATATTTGAAACTAAACGATTACCCTGCCGGACCCTGTGAGTCTAATTTTAGAGAAAATCAGTGTAAAAGACGCAGAAATACAAACTTATGCATTTCTGTCTCAAAAAATAGACACAATTCAAAATGTCTTCCTTGCAATTAAGTTTCTACAAAAAAAAACATACGAACATCGGCTTAAACTTTTTCTATTTTGGCTAGGGTAGTTATTTAGTTTCAATGATATTTAGTTTCTCATTTCATTTGGTTCTCCATATGCTTCTAATGGCAGCTCGTCGTGGGACCCCTGCATATCAATTTAAAGAGGAGGAATGTCAGAAAATTACAAACTTTAGGCTATGGACTCATTAATTTTCGATCTTATTCTGAAATTTTTACAGTGTATTTTTAAATATTCTGCAATCATATTCCGTAACAAAAAAATAACATTATGTTTTAAAATTTTACACCAGAAAAGGTACATTCTTTTCATTCATTTTCTGTTAAAAATGTTATATAATCCAGAAATAAAGTCGATACAAAAAATTCATTAACCTCCCTACGCTTCTAAATTACGTGGGATATATCCATTACACCAGCTAGGTCAAAATTTGAGGACCCATAATGTACTCATCTCGGGCGCACAAATATAGGCCACGTTCTGGCCGACGGGCCAGCCAATTTAATAGGGAATTCCGGGATACCGGACACTAATTCTATTTCGTAAAGTTATATCGGCCATCTCGTGCGCCCAAAATTGCTCTTGCATGTGCATGCATGTACCGTCGTCATGACTACCCGCCCATCTAGCCCGGCTACTGTTTATCTAAAGTCATTAGGAGGGAACTTGCGCTATTACCGCAACCTCGGAGCGATTTATGTGAGAATTCCCGTCGGGTTTGTTGGTCTTCGGTTAGATTAACGACTAGTTTCAGACTAGCTCATGAAACCGAATTGAAAACACAAGATTCCTGGTTTAGATCATATCCTACTGCAGTAGATCCTACTGCAGTAGTATGATGATATTTTGTAGTGTCTATGCGGGTTAATCAAACTCTGGCTAACTTCAAACTAATTCTACGTATTTAAAACTATAAAACTGCCGTATCTGCAGACAATGACACATATCTACTTTACAAAGACGAATCTTATCTGATTTGAGTTGGCTCAGTTATTGAAAATGCAAAATGCAAGAAGTCTTAGGTTTTAATAGATTTTTACCGGATCCTCCGCCATTTTGGCAAAATTACTATTATACCCACAATAAATGAAATAACTCCGTAGAGGATTTAAAATATGACGTACAAACTTTAGGAAATGATAAATTATATCAGTTTTTCTATGGAATAGATTTTTACAGGATCCTCTACCATTGTGTCATTTTTTTAGTTGCTATTTCACGCGAATTATGTGTCCGAATGATATAACCGTGGAGAATGAAGAATGAACTATTTAATGATCTTGAACCAACTGATCTTCTTCAAGAAACTATTCTTTGGTTGTGGTAAAATCATTTTCTTCAACTTGCAGGTACTTATTCAATCATCGCAACGTCCTCATCTTCGACTGTCTTGTAGCTTTTCCCTTCCCTTCATATAAATTATGCATTTCCTTCTCTCCATCTTCTCAATGCATGCTGCGTGTTCCATTTTATCCCATACTTCTTCCAGTTCTTCTTTTGTAATTTCTAAATGAACTTCACTACTTCTAACCATTTTTGACATGTTTTCTTTTTTTGTGAGGGAGGACACACTCATTTAGAACCCACGTCAGATTTTCTATAAATTGTGTCATATTTTCTTAAATACATTCTCGTTATGGTTTTTCAGTAAATTCAGCTTCTTGGCTGAAAATGTTTAACTGCACAAAGGTGTAATACTGAAGCTTTCCCCCATGAAACTACGATGACATTATATGACGTTTTAAAGTGTTTAAAGTTAATCCCAAAATGTAAATTTGTTTTTACGTATGTTTTTATATCTCAACATAGAATTTAGTGAAATCCAAATGGAAAAGGCTGTCAGATATATGGCCACGTCCACTTATCTGGCACGATGTCATTCATATGGCAAAATTGTCCATGAAATTGGAAGTATGAGATTGACATGTAACGATTGCTCTAGTTGGTGCTCATTCAGGCAAAAATTCTTATAATGACCTCCATCATCTGGATTCAATTGGACAGAAATCTTTGCGCTACAAACAATTCTGTTCTCTATTCTACCAGTCTTATTCTTGCTTTTTTATAGATTTTTAACCATTGTAAAAAAGCGGTTGTTAACTAATTGCCCAATATACTACTTGAACAGTGAAGTTGATTTTCTCCCTAAGTATATAACCCTATTGTTAGCGAATGTGGAAGATGAAAGATAGTTTCCGATCAAGCAAAGTTTCGATCTCACTGAACTTTCCGTTTACCGATAGCATTTTTTTGCTTATCGCATTGTACAAAAACCGTTAACAGTAAAAATTGAGTCTAGTTACTCATATATTTACAAATAAGCGTGTTTATAATCTTCTATCGCTGGCCCAATATCTGAATTAATCCAACAAATAAAATAATTCCTAACACGGCCAATCCTGACTATAGCTTTGCTCTCAAAGCCAGTTTCCAGAACTATTGTCCTCAATGATAAACATGGTCTCAGTAACTCATTCAAACTTTCATTCGACAATTCATAATAATTTGCCGAAATTCAAAGGTGGTATTCATTCAACAATAATCAAGTTGCCAATATGTATTTCTTTTCCTTTTGCGTCCAAAATACTAAAATTTTTAACTCAAAACAGGTAGCTAGGTAGATAAACAAGTTGTTTCGGTACGAGATGAACTCCCACGATCTATCGATAGATTAACAAAAGTCAAACAAAATTTTTAGAAAATAAGTCTAAAAATCTTCCATGTTAATTTACCTGGCAAAAAGATTGCGCAAAGTCTTAAAATCAAATTTTCAGCCATACTATGCTTTTCTTTATAATGAACTCTGCAAATATTAAAAGGTGTTAGGAAATTTATTTTCTTTATGCCTTTATATCGGAAACTTAATAGGTGATATAAAAAATAAAAAAAAATAGTTTGCGGGAGTGCTACGCCTATGACAACATGTCGATCGCGGCACATTTTAAAGATAAAAGGTAGATCTTAAGTGGACAAAAGTTGGCCACCCCTGATATTTATGATATAGTGGAATATTTTTACTAGTCCAAGGGCATTTTACAACCCGTATAAATTGCTGGCAGTTTTATGGCATCCATTCAACTTGTTATGTACGTGCCGTTTATTTTAAATTCTCTAGAATATGTATGTTATATTACTGCTTTGTATCTATAGTGGTGAAATATTAAATAATAAAATTAATAATAAAACTGTTTGATGAACTCCAAAGATACAGTATCATATAAAACCGCATACTTATTTCTACTTCCATTATATTCCTCCCCAATTCGACAGATTATTTGCTATAAAAATCAGCTGTTTTGTATAACCAAAATCTTAGTGGTTATTCCAATAAATTTTCCGACGCAGCGATATGTAATCTCAAACTTCTTCTTTATGTTGTGTAAATAATGTTGTGCATCGGAAATGTCAGAGATAATTTGTTCTTAACAGTTTAGCTCTAATTATACAGTATTTCGCTCGTTCGTAATTTGTTTCGATGTGGTTTACGGATTGTGCGGTTGTTGTATTGAGTGTCACGTGCCGCTTTGAGGGCAGTAATTATGTCGCAGATGCAAATATCGATACGATGGCCTTTGGCGTAACTACTACCGAGCATATCCTCTTTAATGCATATGTTACGTAATACGTACAGTTGTTTATATAACTCGAACTGGTGTGCCGGCTGCATATATATTGAGTACGACAATATTATGGCATGATATGGCTGGCTTGTTCAATAAACGGATCTCGTGATATCAAATACTCTCGTACAAAAGTTACAATAAAACGCAACACTGCCTTCAAAGTACATAAAACAACTTACAAATACATACAAATACATAAGAATACATACGAATACATATGAATACATATAAATACATACAGAAAATGTCTTACCTAACTATGCTGTTGATAAGGTGGATGTCATTTACGGTTCTGTCTAATTCTATGCAGCTTCCGGAAATGTTTTTCTAATCAATTCTTGTATACTAGGGCCTCCAGTATATTCTATAGTAATAGTGTTTCATGTGCCCGCTTATTAAAGTTGATAATTAAGCAAATAATGAATTACCAAGGCACTCCCGGTCACATTTCGAAATAAGTAGTTTCGTAGCTGCACTGTTTCAGACGTTTTTCTAGCTGTGCTTTTAACTTCATCAGAGTTAACTGAATTCCATATTTGAAAATTAACCATTTGTAGAAATTATCAATTTAAATGCATTCCATAACCAGCAAATGATATATTTAGTTATTTATTAGTTTTTTTTTTTCATACTGGTTTTGGTAGATTAGTATTTTGTAGTTTGTGACTTGTATATGAAATTGCTTTTTTTGGTAGAACTATTTGCCCTGGAAAACAATTCAGATCCATGTTTCTCTGGTGTAAGGTTTTCGAAGAAAGAGGGGTCAAAATTAAAAAAGAAGATTTTGATAATTACCTACTGCAAAATTTTGTAATCTTGAAAGCCTGAAAATTTTTTCAAAAACGTTTGTGAACTATTTACAGCGGTTCTTTAAGTGGTCCATAAAACAACCAACAAAAGACGCAATAACCTGATGTCATATATGGAGCTTTCAAGCTCCGATTCATAGTCAGCGCAAATAAATCAATAGAAATAAATGCGCTTGTTCAAATTGTTTTAAATTTTCTTATGTTATAGCCATAGATTCAATAAATAATAATATCAATAATAAATATCAAAATCAGTACAAATATTATTAGGCCATCCATGGGCGTATACAGCTTAAATCGGAAGGGGGGGGGCAGTTTTCTACATTTTATTGCTGTATGGGGAAAAAGTGTCCATTAGGGTGGTTCATAAATGCACTGCAAAAATTTTTGTGATGATAGAAAGCAACGACCCCCCCCCCCCAAATCGTTTCCAAATCCAACAAGAGTGGACGCGTATTTTTTTTATTTTGCTTTTCAATGGTGCCTGTCGAGGCCTTAAATTTGGAAAAATGAATGAGAAGAAGACATTTTTTGGTATTTTTTAAATAATTGTTCGGGGTTTGGAAAAACTTAAGATTATTTAAGGATTTGTAGTGGACTTTCCAAGGAAGAATTTGACATGTTATTCATATGGATTTGACGCCCCCAACCCACCCTCACAGTGCCCTGAAAACCACCATCAAATGGAAAAATTTACATTCTTCAGAAAATTTAACCTTCTAATCATTTCAGTCTCTCTTTTTTCATAGAAATCATTACTATAAGTCTAGTGGAATGACATTTGTCAGTTAATTTCCAATTGTTTAAACAAATTCTATTTGTTTAAATAATTCAATTATTATTTATTGTCAACTTTTTTCCTATAATGATGGTAAAAAAATCAGATTTTTTTTGTGAAATTAATTTATAAATTTCATGTTTGAGATATCTTGCCTATATTATCTAATACACCCACATTTTTTTAAACAAATTCCATTTGTTTAAACTTTTTTTTTGCAATTGACCTAAAATTCATTTGTTTTTTAGATAGGTCTGGGCAACTGTTATTCTCAAGTGACACCATTTATATTTTGGGATGATTTCCATTGTTTAAATAATAGAATATTATTCGTTTTCAAT
The DNA here is from genome assembly GCA_963966075.1 of Aphodius sticticus. Taxonomy (NCBI): domain Eukaryota; kingdom Metazoa; phylum Arthropoda; class Insecta; order Coleoptera; family Scarabaeidae; genus Aphodius; species Aphodius sticticus. Next base: position 63,312,452 of record OZ014509.1, read on the forward strand.
ATCATTTACTCGAAAAAATTTAATTGAATTAAAATCCAGTTTTCGGAAAATTGGGGAGTTACATTCCTTTTAAAAATATTACCATAAGCCAAAAGTCAACCAATTTTATTAATCACATTTCGTTCTCCATTTCTTATTCTGATTTCCTGCCACTGTGTGTCGCAAGATGATGTTGATTTGTTGCTGTCTGGAAACTGTTCCCTGTACTCTAATTTGATGAACTTGATGAATTGAAAACCAATAATATTTTAACACCTATTTAAACAATGGAAATCATCCCAAAATATAAATGATATCACTTGACAATAAACAGTTGGCCACACCGATCTAAAAAAAATAATTTTAGTTGAATTGCAAAAAGAATTAAACAAATGTGGGTTTCTTAGATAATATCGGCAAGGTATTTCCAGCATGAAATTTATAAGCTAATTTTACAAAAATGCTGACTTTTACCATAATTAGAAAGAAAGTTGAAAATGAATTATAATTAATTGTTTAAACAATATGAAGAAAATTTGTAATGAATAATGATAAGATAGCAAACTGCAATTTCGAACTCGAATTCAGACGGATTTTTGAGAAAAACGAATTAATTAAACAAATAGAATTTGTTTAAACAACTGATTATAAATATTCCACTAGACTTATAGTAATGATTTCTATGACAAAAAAAGAGAATGAAATGATTAGAACGGTCAGTTTTCTGAAGAATGGCGAATTTTAATTTGCAGGTAGTTTTCAGGGCTCTGTGGGGGTGGGTTGGGGGCGTCAAATCCATATGAATAATAGGTCAAATTCTTCTTTGGAAAGTCCTCTACAACTCCTATAACTCTAATGTTAAGTTTTGCCACACCTCGAACAATTATACGAAAAATAACAAAAAATGTTTTTTTCCCATGCATTTACCCATGTTATTTTAAGCCTCGATAAACAGCATTAAAAATGAAAATATCGAAAAAAAATACGTGTCCCCTTTATTTTTCATTTGAAAACAGATTTGGGGGATCGTCGCTCTTTCTAAATAAAAATAACCACCATAGTGTCCATAAGAGAAAGAGTGCTATGTAATAAACATAATAACAAAATGCCCCCCCCCCTGGATACGCCCATGTTGCCATCTAAGAAAAGTAGAAAACAATTGAAGGTCGGAAATTAAACTTGATTAACATAATGTGCATATTTAATTACGGTGAATTATGAAAATAAAATACAGAAACACCTCGTTATATTTTCATTATAATTTATATTTTCATTCGTTATAGTTATTTATTTATTTGATTTATAAACATAAAATTTACATAAAATTTGCTAAACTGGATACAAAAATGACATCATTTGGTTTAACCTCACACAAAAACTTTCCTTAATGCTTCTAAAGTTGGTAGGTTTCTAAAGTTGGTAGGTTTCTAAAGTTGGTAGGTTTCTAAAGTTGGTAGGTACTATATACCGGCCTTCTTCAACCCTCTGTAACTTAACCGAATAGTATAGGCATACAGATTTTGGTTTCTTTTTTTGTAAAAGTCTCGTATGAGCCTTCTATATAAGCTTTAAATATTGTCCCCTTAAAAATCCACGGTGTATAACTTTTATTTTCAATTTTAGTACATTCACATTATTAGATACAAACACACATTCTAAAAGAAAAAAAGCAGTTTAAAAACATAGCAGTTCTTATAAAATTACTCTTTAAAGTTCAAAATCGACCGCTGGTTTTCTTTCTCCTTCTTTTCCAACATAACTTTTCTCAGAAGCAGAAAAAAATCAATTAATTCATATTAAATTACTCTCGACTATAAAGCTCAAAATCCAATTTCATAAATTTATTAGGTACATTTATTCATATATCAAAGAACACTCTCTCGACACCCCAAATTCTAAAGCACTCGCAAAGTGTTTTTCTTCTTATTTCAAGATGGAACATTCGCGAGAAATAAAAAGTAAGAGTGCCCTGCTGCCCCCCGCTAATAAAGAGCGGATGTTAAATCAAAAGAAACGTGCCCAATCTCCCACTTTCTCCCATGAGCGGTAATTACGGCCTTTTTGTTTCCCGTCATGCCAAAGCGGTGTCCCGCTGTGAAAAAAGACGACAACCCGTCTCGCGTAAAAGGGTAATGCAATTTTTTAAAATTAGAAAAGTGGGAAACGTGATCGTAAAATTTCAGTAGCGGTACTGTGGTTGGAATATTTCGCTCTCCCGTGTAGCGCTTTAGTACGTTTTTTACTGACAGACGACAAACGCGACGAATTTGTGGCAATTTTTCAGAAGGGATGATACAATCCTGATGGGGAATATATTCTCTCGCCGGATGATGGACACGCCGTATATGTCATCCAGACTTTGTGTCAGAAATACGCCAGTTATTATCTTTATACCTCGTACAAAATATTCCTGTTTGCCATAAAACAGTATTATTTCAAACTATAATTTTTTAGTGGGATGATTTTTTGTTTATTGGTCGAATCGTTTACCAATAATATTATATTTTTATATTGTTTTGTTACTGCATTATATACGTATCTTCACCGTTGTCAAGTTAGCCCCACTTTTGAATTTTAAAAAAATTTTTATGCAAATCGTTTGGGAATCGTAAGGGAGGCTTTGGGAGTACACTTTTTCGTTTGGGAGTACATGGTTTTTGAGAAAACGAAAATTGTTTTATGTACCGTCAAGTTAGCCCCCCAACTTTCACATTTTGTGATTTTTTTGACTGGAATGGTTTGGAAATCGTTAGGGAGGATTAGGGAGTCTAGTTTCGACGTTTGAGAGTAATTAGTTTAACTGCAAAGCAATATAAATGTTTAGCACATAACCTCACTTTTTAGTTTGCCGGCGGAAAGTTACGCTAACGGCTTTGTATTGCTATACACTTTACCCATTTCTTCACGGTCGGTTAGAATATGGTTAGAGGGGATTAAAAATGCCACATTTTTATATCAGAGAGTTCATTATTTGACCGCAAATTCATAATTAACTTTAAATACGGAAGCCGACATAACTAATGTATTTATCGGCTTTGTTTTACACAAATTGGTCGCATTTCTGCAAAAAACCGTTAAAGAATCGTTAGGGAGGATTAAAAAGTCCACTTTTGATGTAAGGCAGTGTATGAGTTTGCCGCAAATCAAAATTAAAGATTGAGGTACATACTCAACTACTGCATTTATCGGCTTTCCCTTCGATAAATGGTGTGTATTTCGTCATAAGTAATTAGAAAATCATTACGGAGGATTAAAAAGTCCGCTTTTGATGTAAGGGAGTAGATAATTTTATCGCAAATCAATATCTAAGGTCGCGGGTACCTTTTGAATTAACGCATTTAAAAATTTCTCTTTCCATAAATGGGACCTATTTTGCTCATAGTCTTGCAATATTAAATTTGTAAATTTAATATATTTATTTATTGCTTTTATTTTTATATTACTACGTATATTACATTTATTTTCGACTGTCATAAACGCCATCTATGAACACTCGTAAGAATCATACTGTGAACCACGGGAACCACAAACAATTCGAAATTGTGGCAAGGTATGCAGCCAAATGTACTTGCATACGTATCCATTGGTTAGTTTAGTTTTTAAATACTCCTATCTAATAAAATACGTTATAAAGAAACTCTCTTCGAACGCCCGAAAAGGCAAACTTTTATTTAAGACTCCAATTTAGCAGACAAAAACAAATGCTTACATTTTGATGGAATAGGTATACAACATGCTTTTATGCTTATATTACATACATATCTTTATGACTATTTTGTGAACAAACGAAAGACTCATAATGTATGTTCTTCCAAACATTAGTAGTAAACTCCATCACCGTCCCCAGAAATATTGCAAGATATGTCTTTATATAAGTTAATTCAGAAGGTACATAACAGCGACCTTAGATATTGATTTGCGGTAAAATTATCTACTCCCTTAGATCAAAAGTGAACTTTTTAATTCTCCCTAACGATTTTCTAATGACTTATGAGGCGTATCACGAAATACACGCCATTTATCGAACGGAAAGCGCGGATAAATGCCATAGTTGAGTATGTACATAACCTCAATCTTTAATTTTGATTTGGGTCAAACTAATATACTCCCTTATATCAAAAGTGGACATTTTAATCCTCCCCAACAATTCTTTAACGGCTTATTACAGAAATACGACCAATTTGTGTAAAACAAAGCTGATAAATACATTAGCTATGTCGGCTTCCGCACTCAAAGTTTTTTATTGATTTGCGGTCAAATAATGAACTCTCTTATATAAAAAGTGGCATTTTGAATCCTCCCTAACCATATTCTAACCGTCTGTGAAGAAATGGGTAAAATTTATAGCAGAACAAAGCCGTTAGCGTAACTTTCCGCCGGTAAACTAAAAAGTGAGGTTATGTACTAAACATTTATATTACTTTTCAGGTAAACTAATTACTCCCAAACGTCGAAACTAGACTCCCTAATCCTCCCTAACGATTTCCAAACCATTCCAGTACAGAAAATCACAAAATGTGAAAGTTGGGAGGCTAACGTGAATTTTAAGTAAATTTTTATGCAAATCGTTTGGGAATCGTTTCCCAAACGATTTGCATAAAAATTTACTTAAAATTCAAAAGTGGGGGGGCTAACTTGACAACGGTCGTATCTTCTTTCCAGTACACCAAAAGCAAGTGTTTTTTGCTATTTTCTCTTCAGTCACTACTAGAAATTTGTTCGTGGCGGTTTATGACGAAATACTTTTTAGAATGTAAGGTTTTATCAATTTCAAGACATCGGACTACAAGTTTGTATACAGCGTGTTCATAATTTTGGACTATCAAATAATTTCCTGTTTAAACAGGATGTGAAAACACGTTTCAAACAAAAGTATCTTTATTACTTAAGGAGAATTATAATAATCTTTAGAAAATTAATTTTTCCTTCGATGTAAAAAAATACAGCGACCAAATTTCATACACTCGACTTTGACTTCTAATAGGAAAATCGTTATTCTTGGAAGGGAATTCCAACTTTCGACTTATATGGATTTGATTCTACCTCAAATTTTCTGAACAAACTATGCATTCTGCATTCCTAAGAACTAGAAAAGGTGCTTGCCACTTCCTCAGTTAAGATTGTCATTTCGTGTAACAGCTCTTTGCTACGACTTCGGCACATTACAATTTCAAGCGTCACACAGTACATTTGCTGTATTAATTCCAGTGCTCTAAAGTGCATTTGGAATTGAAATTATGGCTGTGTGAGTAGTGCTAAGACTAGTAGTTACGTTTTACCTTCCACTAGAGTAAACAATAACACCGCCTGCTGTAATTACAGTTCCCAGTGAAATTACAAATGCCGTCCTCTAGTGATTTTGCAAATTGCCTTTCGTGTACTGGCATACTTCCGACAGTTCACGCTTATTAGAATACTTACTAGTTTCTTGTATGAAATAGCACTTTATAAATTCACTTGTATTGTTTCTTTTTTACACAGCAACTGTCTTACACATATGATTAATAACACAATGTGATTAATATTTAATTTAATAACAGTATTTTTCAGTATTTCCACTTATTTGATGTTATGTGGAAGTTATACGGACTTATTGAAGTTTTACGGATTTATCTACAGCGTCATTAAATGCACGTCATCGTCATTTAAATTTACAAATATACTCTATATCTGTGTATATTTTCTCTAAAATTTAGTAGACAATTTTTGTTGAAAAAGTTGAAAATCGAAAATCGTTAAAAATCGAGAATGTACACCATTTTAAGTTGGAATTAAAATGATTTCCTTATTTGCTTCATTCGATCCTGTTTATTTTTTCAGAGTTGGACTTTTAGACCTTTCAGACCTTTACAATTTATTTATAACAGTAACCAAACTATATACCTACGGCGGTACGAATACTGCTGTCTGAAACAGTTGTTTGCTTGGGAGATACCATAAACCATGCCATAGAACCATTACCGAATTTTTTGTGCATTTTTTGGAAAGCGCAATTTCCATTTGCAAAATCTATGTTATTATTATTTTACGATTTTTAATTGTTTTTCTAAATGTTTTCTAATGTAAGGCCATACAATTTTAACATAGTAGAATTCGTAAAAAGCAAAAATCTAGAATAGAATAGAATTTCGGAGAAAAAGAAGTACGATCGCAAAAAGAAAAAAAAATAATTAGTTATAGACAAAACCAAATTGCAGTAAGGCAGCAGAATTACCGATGTGTAAGTTAAGCAGCAAACATACAAAACTCGTTAACTCAACCATACACGTTTTTCTAAGATGTAGGTACATCAATTCTGTATATCTAGGTTGTGTTGTTAGAGCTTTATTTTCAAGCAAACGCCATTTCTGTACCATACAAAAAAGCAATTAGCAATTATTTCCATAAAACAGATTTTTACACAACAGACTGCTAGTACTTTTTTTTATTTAAAAATATATCTACATTCCAAAAATAATATAATAATAACTAGAAAAAGAAAATCGATATTGTTAGAACCAATATTTTTTGATAGTTTGTGATAGATTTGATCGCCATTTGTTCTTTGTCTTGAAATTGGTAGAACCTTCAATTCTAAATAATATTTGGTCATGACTTCAATAAATTTATAGTAGTCGAGATATAATGTATTTCTTAAAATAATGTTATTTAGACAAATGAAATAATTACTCAAATTACATTCAAAAGAAATCATAGATATACAAACATACAGTCTCAGTTAATTCCATTTAATAAAGTTAAGTTGACCGCGTTTTCAAGACTCAAGCGCCATCTGTAACAAAACCATTAACACGTCCTTGCGGTCGCCTTCTTGAAAGGATATTCATTTTTTTATTATTAACGATAATTAAAATGGCCCACCTGTATATCATTTTTATTTTAAAAAAAGCAATAAGATTCAAATGATAAAATGTAGATCAGTATACTTTATACATTATATCCGTTTATCATGAGCAGTGAGCACACTAGATCATAAGATATTTTAAACAAATAACTAAATTGAGCATCATCATCGGAAGTTTTTACAACTATTTTATAATTCATCTTTATAATTCATCTTTATAATTCATTTTTTATAATTCATTTTATAATTCATCTGTAAAGAAAAACAATACCGAAATAATATTGTCTTCAACGTGATTTACCTATTTTATTGAATGCTACACTATAATCAACGTAGATTATACATAAGGTGACCAGACGTCCCGCTTCTTCACATTTTGTCCCGCGTCCCGCGGAGTTTTAAAAATGTCCCGCTTTTTAAAAAAATTTATTTTTTTACGGAATTTTTAGAGAATTACTACGAAAAATGAACTATATGCTATTTCGTTCAAACACTCTCTTTCAAATCGTGCGTTAAAAGGCAGTAAACTTTTTTTAATTATGAAACAACATTTTGGGGTCGAAAACCGTTGTTTCACAATTGTATTTTTTTACAAAGAAAAATATGAACTTACTTAATATGAACCCCTGTCATTTAGTTACAAAGCAAGAAATATACAGAAACTTAATAGAAAACACAGAATCTTAGCAATACATTAAATTACAGGTAACAGGGTATATACAATATTCTATTCTGTCTAATGGTGGATATTGAATATTTTTGTAAGTTAAAAAAATCGTAACTGTAATCTATAAAAAGAATTTATGGATTTTTGCATTGTTTTACGAAAATCACAGGTAAAATTAAATTGATTTAGAAAATCAACCTACCTTTGGCTATACTTGTATAAAATTTCGCTAACACGTAGCAACATCTTATATGTTGACTGACCGACTTAAACGGTAAAAAAAGTTTTAAAAAACTTTCATAGACAATAACTGTTGTAGACGTAAACCGATTTTCATTATTTTTTCGAGACGTAAAGAAATTTATCAGATTTATCATATTAATATACAGTTGATAATTAACGAAAATAAGATGTTCCAGCTGATTGTTTATTCTGGGATATCAAAAATAGTGTTTTTGGTCTACGTTTGAGACATCCTGTGGGATAATTAAGGAACTTGTTCTCTCGCAGGTTGGCAACTAGGTACTCTCCTACAAAACCATATCAATTCTCAACATCTTGTTTTCTAATTCATCTGAATATCTGAATTTTTGTAGAATATACACAGTTTGAAGCAAGATTTTGTATTTCACTCATAATCAAGTAACATTTGCTGCACGGTTTGACAGCAATTTGAAATTGCTAGGTTTTATTTTAAATTTGAAATTGTTTATCTTCTACAAAATTCAGATATTGGAATGAACTAAAAACAAAATCTTGAGAATATGGATGTCTTTTTAACAAAGTACTTTAAAATTTGCTCATGCTCCGCAGTTATTTCACAGCGTGTATCGAAAGTAGATCAAAAACAACATTATGGTCTGTTTTTCAAAAATTACAAAAGTATGTGCTTATCTCTAAGAAATTCAATGAATTTCTTTAAAATGCGTTAAAAAATAATGAAAGCCGGTCAATATTACAAAAGTTTAGTGTTTTTTTTTTCTCAATACTGTACTTTTAAACTTGGCATATCCTGTTGTGCTCGCAAACATTGTTTCAAATGATACCCATCAAATATATTCCATGGCATCTTGTGATGGATTCCCAAAAGAAGAATAGGTATAATTTTCTGTTTTTTCAAGAAAGACTTGAAACTACAGACTACCCAAATCTGCACAGCTTTCTCCTATACTATATGGCACTTAACTCAGTTTGGCTTAAATTTAAGAAATAGGCCAACGTAAAATAAATTAAATTAAAACAAAAATAATAATACTAGTAAAAGAACCTATGTACGCTATAATCCGTTGAGCTAAGCTACTATACGATAATAAATTTGCCATATTGATCCTATACGCTTATACGGTTTGACGACATTACAAATTCCATTTGTGACGCGGTTAACATGAAGCACCAACTGACAGGTAGCCATAATCGACTCAATCAAAACTGACGAAGCGTGCTTCGTCCATAACATCACCGATTACCACCATTAGCAACTACATAATCGTGTTTAAAAGTGGGTAAATGACCACTCACCAGTACAAGCGATATTGTTTCACTCCGCACATACATACAACATATACGCCAAGTCAATTACAGATGGAGCCTTCTTGTTATAGGCCCTAATTAATACGCTCTAGCTTTGAGTTGGCGGGAATGCATGCGAGTATTGTCTGGATTAAATCATTCGTATGCCTCGAAAATTAATACCGCTTCTACCCCGACAGCCGGGTTTGATTTGCATGCTCAAAATAGTTTGTGATCTCTCCGCGATTGCCCGCCGGCGCTGCTATTGCCGCGCGCCAATTTAGAGCGATTCTCATTTCGAAACTATTGTGTGTATCGGGCTGGTATTCCATCCGGTCGAATGACGCCATTTATTGATGCGCCAAATCGAGAATCGTTTGTTTACTGCGGTTGGCTCGTCCGCAAGTTGTTACTTTTAAGCCGTTTTATGTTTTGGTGCAATTTACGTGATAGAAGTTGCGGTTATAAGGTAGTTGACGGCATATTTCATAAATGGTGGCGGAGCCGGTTGGTCTGCTTCTTTGTTTATTTTAGTTATTTTGTTGAAATTTTTCTCTCCAAAGGCGGGTTCTATTATAAAACAACCCTCTCGGATCTGTTACTATCTACTTAATGTGGCACAGGGTGTGCATACAAGATGTTCTAAAGCTAATTGTTGGTACAATTTTGTGTGGTAAATGTGACAAAGATATCCCGATAAAAACAACGCCTGTAACAAAAGTTTTAATATTTCAAGTAAAAGCGCAAAGAGTTGAGGTTATTTTTAGATATATACTTTAGAGGTTCGTCCACGTTATCCATAGATATCAGTTACTTTGATTTTTATTTGTACCTAGTTACCAAACATAAATTTTTATGTAAACCTGTAAAATTTAATCGAAAACTCGATAAAAGATGTGTTTTACAGGTAACATAATTAATATGGAAAAGTGGAATTCAAATGTTTCTATTTCGAGTTTGTAGCTGCTGAACCCATTGACCTAAAAACCACAAAACGGTTGTAAGGTAAACCTTAAGGTACATTCTATTACATTCTATGAATATTTAAACATAACACTGTAAAATTTCAGAAAGAAATCCGAAAAATTAACGATACCACAGCCAAAATTCGAGCGTCGGCGAAGCCGATTATATCTCGATTATCGAAATGTTTTCTAACCACCTCTAATGCGTACATCTCTCAATATTTTTAAATTCTTTTCTGTAGTATAGCCACATTCATCCTCTTTAAAATGATGTATCATTTACATATTGTGATAAACTCAATAGTTTTGGAGATATCGATAAAAATATTAGTGGACCAAATTAAAAGGTCGGGTATGTCGCTACACGTCTACAATTTAACCGCAGTTTTCTCGGAACCTTGTTTTGTTGGGCGGTTGACACGATTTTGAGAAAACTAACAAACCGGCCAATTTAAAAAATTCTTGCGGCATTGTACTCGCAGATTGACTCCGCTATCGCGCAAACTAGGATTATCAAAAAATGTTGAAAGTTGTGGATTTGACAGGATCTGTCAAAAATGCGATGAAATTGATTATTTTTTCTAAAAATAGTTGGATAAAACATTAAATTATTGCTGAAATTGGTTTATTCTAGTTTACGTGATAGAGAGTCTATCCACGAATGGAATGCCGCAAGAAGTTTTTAAATCGGCCCGTTAGTTTTTCCGACATCGTTTCAACCGCCCAACAAAACAAGGTTCCGAGAAATTCATCATATGTTTTATCGATATCTCCAAAACTATTAACCTTATCACAATAAGTGATACGTCATTTTAAAGAGGATAAATGTGGATACTCACATAGTATGCATTACAGAAGAGAACTTCTGAAAAATATTTAAAGTACTACAGGTGGTTAAAAAATATTTAGTTAAAAAATATTGTATGTTTTGGAGGTGGTTAAAAATGGTTCCGATAATCCAGAAATCATCGGCTTCGGCGGGCCGCTCGAATTTTGGCTGTGGAATCGTTAATTTTTCGAATTACTTTCTGAAATGTTTACAGTGTATTCTTTAAATGTTGTGCAATAATAATCATTAATTTTTAGAAAATGTGACACTAGAATGTAGCCTTAAACATTGCATTTTTGGGTGAAATCATGAAAGCTTTTTTTGCACAACGTTTCGTGATCACTGACAACGTTTCTTTCAGTGACAAAGCAAGGAATTTAAAATTGCTATAAATGTTGTTGATGTTTTGACGTCCTTTAACATGAGTCGATGGCACATATGTGCTAGATCATCCTGTATATTGTATAACATGCCTTCGTATATTTTAAATCATAGTCCAACTATCAATGCTAGTTTTGTTACCTAAATAATTTACAATTGAAAATTAAGTTTTTCATAAAATTACTTACAGGAAATTTGTAGAGAACTGTGCCTTCTACAACTATCTGCGTCAAGCTTTTGCATGGGCTGTAGCAGAGGATATTTTGAGAAAACTGAGTTTGGCCGCCATATTATATTACAGATTATTATATATTATAAAATACCCATTTTTGACCTATGTATCCAGATTTTCCACCTACAATTTTGTTTTAAGATTGTTGCCTTAACAAAAGGTTGAATTGTCAACTGTAAGCAGAATTTTTTTTCCTAAGAGATGACCAAGAAGGTATTTTCCCAATATGAGATAGATTATAATCTATGATAATTACTCCAGCAGCAAACTGTGCGATCTTCAAATTAAACATAATTGTCCGAAATGTTGGGATTAGAAAAAGAAACAAACATTTAAATTTAACTCTAACATAAGGTTCGTATTTGCTCTGCTCACCAAAGTTATTTAGACTAGATAAGAAACAAATACGATAATAACACAATATAAAATCGTAAAAGCTATTTAAAGAAGGCATTACAGTTAGGCAATATATTCAAAACGGCTCAGTAGTGTTTTGAAAACAAAAATGCGTAAACTGATTTTTCAATGAATTCCAGCATAATATTCCACATTTTTCCCTCGACCATGGAATAAAAAAGTATTTTTGCAACAAAGCGAGTCCCACAGTTCGGTCAATTACGAACGTTGAATGATAAAAAACATCGAAGAGCCATAACAAAAACCGCGGGGATTGCATGTAATCTAAATGGTGTAGTGGGAAAGCCATTGAAAGCTTAATTGTGATAGCGATCGGCATAAAAAAGGCACATTCGCCGCACAATGGTTGACACAATTGTCCTTTAATGTTCGCTTTGTTGTGTCCTGCCGACCGCGACAATTTTTACCCAGAACACTGCCACCAACTGAATGCTAACTGTTATACATTTTTACCTCTAACGAAGTAAAAATAACGTAACAATGCAATCCATTTCCGATAATTTTGTTTTTTCTTATCATTGAATATTGACTACCTTTATTTAATTTATATTAAAATTAATTGTTTTCCAGTTGTTTCTAATTTTTTCGATTAGATTAGCAATTTCAGTGTGCATCAAATTCAAACTTTTTGTTTTTTCTTTTCGTGTTATGATGGTATGATTTTATGGTTTAGAATAAATAGAATAAATGCTTCTTACTAATAACGCATTAAAATTGAAATCGTTTCTTGTTTTAATTCTGATTTTCAATTTTGTTCGTCGTATTACGTCACCAACATATTTTTTATGACAAGCCCGTATTTTTCTTATTGATTTTGATAGATTTTCTTATTGATTTTGATAGATTTCATAATTGTCATCATGGTAGAATAAATCGATGAAGTATTTTCATCGATACTTCTATGTGCTCGCATAGTCTTGCAATCGGTTTTGAAACTGACCATATAGCTGACTGAGGTTAATCTAGTACTTGTTGGTAAATTTGATTGACTATTTGTGTTTTTAATTTTTGCATGAAACTTCAAACTTCTCTTGATGCAAAGTTAGCATTCGTTGAATGGTTTGTATGTTGTTGTCAAATCAATGGAATTCCCAGAGGCATAGTAGTGTTTTTTGCATTAAGATAAACCCTCTATGTAACCGCACACCCCCTATAACATACAGGCCGTTCCATTTTTTCCGCGTTTTCTTTTATTAAGGGGATGTCAATCATTACTAAAAAGTTTCATATTGACTTTAATTCTGCAGTTCTTAAAAAGTTACTTTAAAAATTTGTTTTAAATGTTAACAAAATCGCAGTTTAACTTTTTAAGGAATTGAAAAAAGCATTAAACCACATAAAGGTTCTTACTCAGAATAACATTTACTTTTCTATTTGTGTCTTCATCATATATTCATTTGTATTATTTTTACTAATTTAATTGTTGTTATTTATTTACTGTCTATTATAATAAGTTTTGTTTTGATAATATTTCACTTTTTAAACTTTTAATGAAAAACAAATAAGAAAATTTGAAAAACAAATAAGTCTAAATTAAAATTTTTACTCAGAATGACAGTTACTTCCTAAAAATTGTCGGGGACAATATTGGGAAAGCCTCTATATGCGAGGCGTACGATTTGTCCCTAGTATTCAATTTCGAAACCAAAATAAGAAACCTGAATGGATCAATTTTCATGTTACACATAGATACTAATTTCAAGGATTACTCTGAGTCAATTTTGAAGTTTTGAAGGCATTTGGTCCAGCCGCTATAACAAAATTACGTTTTTGCACATTAACCTAATTTTTTCCCCCAAAAACCTGAAAAATGTCTAGTTCAGATTCATTTTCAACATATAGAAATCTTTCGACAATGCTTATTTTCTTTGAATGCACAAAATCCATGCTCCACAGTGTTATCAATATTTTATTAATTTTCAATTGCTCTTTTCTAAAAATTCTGGCCATAAAAAGTGTATATCATTCAGTTAATTAAAGGACCTATTTACAACAACATCAGATATTTGAAAAAATATTGATGACGTAAAAAACAATGCGAAAGTAAAAAACAATTGCTGGCCGGAATTTCAATTTGATATAAATGTGTATATTTTGATAGCTCGATAAATTCCTCCATTGTAGTCTGTTAAATTCTGACATGAATAAAAACTCGTTAGTTGGTTTTTGTCAGACTAATTAATATATTTTAAATCATTTAAACACGATCGATTTCGGTCTGCGACCATCATCAGGTGTAAAGCTGAAAAAACAACACAATAGGGTATTTGACTGTATTAAAAATAAGGCTTGTATTTCAGTCATCCTAATAGATTACGGTTTAAGAAAACTATTTGTTATTACTTTTCAAGAAAAAATGCTTTATTTCTATTAAAAACCAAAATTAAAATTGAATAAATTATTCACGTCCTATCACGTGATTGAAAACACTCTGTAATTGGCTCAGTCTCCAGTGACGTCATTCGTTAGTACGCTTAGAGCGCGTTCGGTTTGTCAGGGTAGGGTATGGGGAGAGCAATGCTCAGATATGCTGGGTCGGCTGTCTCTCTCTTATATGCAGATAAACTCCGTATGACGCTAGTCCGCCTATTATGCAGCGCGTCACTCTCACCGTACAATACCGGGTTGTCCGAACGCGCTCTTACGCTTGTCCCGTTTGAATTTAATAGATTTAATACCACTAAAGTGCCATGTAAGCATAACTTTGTAGGTTAGGATAGCCCTAACCTTAAGCTGTCAGATCAGATAATACCTGGTTCGAAAATACGATAGATAACTTATTCTAGTCAGTTTTACTTATGTCGAAGTAATCTTCACAACAAAAAACACTTGTATTTGCCGTTTTATTTCATGTGGATTTCTACGACCCAACCACTTTCTTCGCAGTTTCAAATCTTGCGGAACAGCTACAAATAGTTTATACGTATTTCTGCATTGTGGATGTATACACCATTTATAACCCAATTTTATGTAGACGTTCTGAAAACAACACATCATACAACACAATTACCAAATGGCGACGATGCCGATGCTGACAGACCATATGGGCCGATTTGACATCTACTATCTGGTGACGTCACACAACAGAAAGTATCGTTTTGGCGGGACTTTTTGTGATTCAAGTTTTAACGCTGATTTTTATGAAATATTGAGGAAATAATTACGAAAAATAATGCATTTACAATGTAGAGTGAAAGAATAAACACACTAAGATGGTTTTCCAATAATAGTCGAATACCCTATTATAAACTTTTCAGAAAATGATCGACGAACCATATCCCTTTTGCAAAACACAGTACACAATAACAATAAAAGAATTTATAAAATTAAATAAAATAATAACAAAAACGTAGGCCAAAGCTCAGGAACATGTAGATAGATATGATGAACACTTAAAAAACAATACAACTTCGGCCTTTGGTAGAAATTTGTTTATCGAAGGACACCAAACAACAACCAACAATCTCTCTTTACTTCACAACTGTTCGAAATAATATAAATTATCGCTACTCGAAAAGTACGACATTTTGAAAAATTAAAAACCAGGGCAAACTATAATGTTTTAAAATATATTATTTAGTCTGACAAAAACCAACCAACGAGTTTTTATTCATCAGTCGTATATTTTGATAATTAAAACAGTTTTAATTTACATGGCATATTTTTGCCATTGTATCTGATAATAAAGTTTATGCAAAAACCGGTATCTGTAGTGCCAACCCTTAACCAAAATGTTCTCTACTGATCACCAAACACCCTGTATAGCTAATACATGGTGTTTGGTGATATAAACCATCCAGACGTTTGTCGCATTACCGGAAATTATTATACCACAACTTCACTCGAAAGCGCATTTATTACAGCGCCCCTAGCGGAAAAGATTTACCGTAGAAGCGAGGTAACTGTTAAACCCTATTCATAATCGACCATAGCGTAAATATAGGTTATATTGGGGGCGCGTGCGACGGAGAGACGCGAAGAAAAATTCAATCTGTGTCGGAAGGAGTGTCACAAAGGTTGATAGAGGTGCTTGAAAAACCAATTTTCCGCTATTTTCGTACCACTTAAACGGCAACCTTTTCAGGTTAAGCGGGAAAATCTCATTTTTACACATAAGGCCATTCGGCAGTTTAAATCGTTTACGGCCGGATCTGAATAGTTACGTTTATGGTTAGTCTGCATTGATGATGAGATGGTGGATTTCCATATATTATGGTTTTCAAACAACACAATAAACCTATATTTCGACATATAAACTGAAACGTACTTTACTGGTCTAATATGCATAACAGTAGGTTATTACTTGTTTATTGGTGGATGATAACTTATATTACAAGGTTAATGTTATGTGCCGTTAAATTTTATAGTCGTTGACAATAAAACTACTGTTAAATGGTTAGAAAAATTGGAACGACTCGAATTTTAGTATCATGATTTTTACGATTCTTTTTGTATTGTCTTCAAATTGAGTTAAACATGTTTGAGAGACTTTTGAATTGACTTTTGATTTCTTTGTCGTTTACTATTTTATTGCATATTATAGTTTAGTATAAAATAGAGTACAGAATACAGAAAAATGATACCACAGTTCTTGGAAATAATTCTCAAAACAACAAAATTCAGTTCGCAACCTACCTATCTACACTGTTTTTGCATAGGAATTCAACTTTTACCTCACAATAGTAGCAACCGCCCTTCTAATTTTATCATAACATTACACTAGGTCAGTTGACGTTGGTAGCATAACAATTCTCGCAGTACAAAGACGTGAAATTACAAAGGAAAAGCTGACTCCGATTGCGGTGAAGCTTGAAGCGGCCGACACAGAACGCGTCGGCGTCGACTTTCCAAAGCTGTCAAAAACACACAAGAAAATCTCGGCTTTCAACGCTCAACGGATCACAGACTATACTGCAGACGCAAATAATGATACTGACTCATTCAACCTCACGGCTTTATCACATTAACTGTATAATCCTTTGTGAAATTCATTCGCAAAACTATTAGTACTTCTTTGTGCTTTTGATGCATGCTTTTAGCTCTCGGCTAGCGTGTCTATCGTGGTGTTGTTATCCAGAGGGACATTTCGTTGTTTTAAATTTCATCAGAAACGTGAAATATGTGGGGAAAATTTAGTTGAATAATTTTAAACTAATTTTTCACTTATTTATGTAGAATACGAATTTACCTTTATTACTTTTACATTGATGATTTGAATTACTGTATTTAATTATACGGCGGTATACGTGTGGTTATTTAAAATGGTAATTCCGCGTCCAAAAATGTCCTTATGCTTTCTTCCCCGTTCTGCGATACGACGTATGGAGGCCGTTTGTTGACTATACCCGTGAGATTGACCCGTAAAGGTCCCAAACAGACCATCAAGCAGCGCTACTGTGACACAACTGCAAGTAGTTGCCCTCCAGTGTTATAATGTTTGTCCTGAAATCACTACGTCGCATTGCAGTGTCTTACACATAAAACCTGTCACATTGTTACCTACATAAAAGCTATATTTAAAACGAATTCATTTGTTTATATATTTGAATCAAACACTCTTTTTTATTATTTTTGGGTACATTGTAAAGAAATTTATCAAATTATCACATGCATCTATAATTAAAAAAATAGTTACTGTAAAAAATAGTTAGAGGGCAAGTTGTGTGCTCTGTTACAAAACCACATCAATTCCACATTTTGATTATTTTTAGTTGTCTTAAGAGGCACTTGAGATACTGTGAAAAATTTTAAAAGGGGATAGAATAGATTTAACAACAGAGTTGTTAAATATGGTAATATGGCTATACTACTAGTAGTAATAAACTAGTATTGCAAATTGGCGGTAGTATAGAGTTTGTGACATGTCTACATTATATTTGTGGTTACTTCGTCAACTCCAAAGTAAAAGACATAAATTAAAATGTGTTAAAGGCTTCCTAAATTACTCAATTTATTTTTTAAGAGCTCATTTACCATTCATTTGTGTTCATTTGTATTTATATCAGATAAAACTGCAATTACAAAATAAGGAGTGTAATCCAGGAAACCTTTTTTTTAGGTGGGTGAATACTAAGTGCTGGCGATATGCATTTTTTTACTCAGTATCTCAAAAGTCTATTACAATATTCTGAAACTAAACTTGCAAACAACAAATTAAAGCTAATAACAGGAATTTTTACTTAGAAAAGTTGTTCACGTTTTACCAGCGTTTTCTTTTTATTGAATCACTAATCACTATGACAACTGAAAAGACTGTAAACGTTTTGTTACGGAACTTGTCAACAAGTGGGGGAATTATTTTCTTTACATCATGGAAATCGTACTTGTCGCTACAGGTAATATACTTGTTATTTGTAGATTTGTTACACCATTCCAATGTTCCAATAAGAGGCACTATACGATCTTGTATGAATGAGTGTACAGTTTGTGTTATGGGCCCCAGGTTTCATACAATCGACATGAAAATGTAATTATCTCCAAGCTATCTGTGTTTCCATAGTAAAATAATAGCATCCTCCAAGTACATATATGTTATTCCATCCTATATGTTACCGGTAAAACGCGTTTTCAGGCAGAACCAGTTTGACCTAGGCCAAACTAACTCGGCCGAAGCACGTTGGGCACAACCAGTTTATCCTAGGCCAAACTAGTTTCATCTGGTATGTACACGCATACTTCAGGTCAAACTGGTATGGCCTAGGTCGCATAGTGTTTGTAACAGCAGGTTCAATAGTTTCCAAAACAGGAGATTACTAGCGCAATAGTATGCCAGTAGGTACTTCTTGTATGTGGCAGATATATGCATTCCAAATATGTAACCATATACACTATACAGGTGTTCCAATAAGAAAATCAATTTTCTTGGAATGGTAATTGTTTAATAGATGGAGTCTGATGTTATAAACACGCTGAATACAAACTAGTTGTCCCACGTCTTGAAATTTATAGAATCATCCATTTTGAATAAAATTTAATAATAAATCATTTCAAACAATTTTTTAGTAGTTCAGAAATAATTTTGTTTTGTAGTATGCTGATTTTCTAGCAAATAAAGCAAACACTCGAAAACTGTAAGGAGTAGGGTGGGACTATATTAGTACTTAAGTCACTAAATAGTTGTGTAAAATAATTCAAAAATATAGACAGATATAGGCCATTCCATTTAGAAAACTGAAGTTGACCTCATTTTCATGGCTTTAGCGCCATCTATATACACCTTGTACCAATTTATAAAGCAAGAATGAATTGCAATACAAAAAAAGTCACTTTTGAAACAAACGCCTTTTTCATCAATTTGTTAGTAATGATTGCTTTTAATAGTATATTATTTGACGAGCACATAATTAAGGATATAAATCGCGAGCATGAAGATTACACGCGAGCCGTAGGCGAGCGTGTAATCATGCGAGCGATTTATATCCGTTATGTGCGTGTCGAATACGACGTTTTATCTACGACTCATAAATTCCATTGTATATCAAATATTTAAAATGTATTTGTCAATAATGGCTAGGCGAACTGTCACATAACTGTCATCCACGTCGGTTTTGACAGACTTTGACACTAGCATTGTATAATGATGACAGTTCGTTCAAATAATGAAGTCATTATTTGAACGAACTGTACTATACAACGCTAGTGTCATTATAATCATTGCCGTGTATCATGATGGGGATTATATAGTCATAGATAGGTATGCAATGAACTTATTATATGTGAGTCGTAGATAAATACTATAATTCCACTAGATACCTTCAACATCGTGTAACATGAATACTTAATTTCGGTGTTGTTCAAAGTTTCAGTGTCGAATCATTATTTCCTATTTGATCCATTGAATATTTTTCGTATATTTATTGAAATCAGTTTCCGTACAAGAAATGAAAAATATGTACAATATGGACATTTTTAATTTAATACCTCATATCTACATATTAATTGTAATTGTAAACTGGTCTCTAAGACCGTTTATTATATAAAAATGTGATTTTCGAATGTCACAAAATACCAGTTTTAAAATCGGAAAAAATGAAAAAACGACAAACCTTGGTTAGGTATTATGAAGAATTATTATAGCAGTATGATATTCGAAAGTATACGGAAAGTATCCGAACAAGGTTCGAAAGTGGGATCGCTTATAAATTGAATAATGCGAACAGACGGGCGTAACATTACCTGAACAGTTAAACTTTGGAACTTTAGGCCCTCTGGCGGTGCGAGTGGGAATGCGAAATTTTGAATTGTGTTAGCTTTTACTGTTATTTGAAATTTTACTGTTTCGAAGGGGAGACTTTAACGATTACGGCCCGCGAAACATTCGCGCCTAACCAAACGCTAAACCAGCGGGGCTGTTATCATTTCGAAGCGGATAAATGCAAATACCAGGTACCGGGAGCGCCCGTGTCTGAAAACAACAATGTTTATCATGGAACGTGCATTGCGTACGCGTACGCCCGGTATTCCATCGAGTGGAATTCTGTGTAGAGAGAGGAACAGAGGCGCAGAGAGTGCATGTGAACGCCGGGGTGAGTTTATACTATAAATATACAGGCTACCGCGTCGTTTCAAATTTTGTTTGTGGTTCGAAATGTTCTATTTTGTTTTCAATTGCCGTTTCCAATTATTCTCATTCTATTTCACAACATCGGTTGCTAAGGGAATATAAAGCTAGAGGAACTAGTGTGTCTACTATAACAAATATTGTGGTAAATTGACCAACAGGAAATAAATAAGAGTGGAAAACTTATTCTATGTGATTTTGTCTTTGATAGTAGATATTCTCTCAAATGTCTATGAATAGTATAATTTTAATTTAACAGTGTTATTACAAATCAACAAAATAAGTTGTTTCCAAATATACTGGCCGTCCGTGTTTTCCTGAGAATACATTGTATACTTACTTATTTGTAAAAACAAAATGGGTAAAATTGGGATAAAATTGTGGCCTTTTACGGTGATTTTATTGATTTTATAAAAAAAAAGCCACTTCAATAACATCAAAAGCCACTATAATAATAATAATAATAATAATATACCTTTATTGCAGAGAGGTAAACATTACAAAAACTATTAAATTAACCGTTAATGTATTCAATTAACCCCCCATGCAAGGGCGGAGTTCAGTTTGACACCGGAGCGTCAACTGTTCTACTCAACCACTGAAAACTAAAACAAATTAAACTATAAGAACCTATTACCACTTAGTTATTCTTTGTTCGAGTAATAGAAGTGAACATAACTTAATAAATCTAAATGTATTTTATTGCTGTTGCGCGCGCATCAATCCACCAACCAATTCATATATACATGGCTCCCATAATAAAAACAGGATTACTGGATTTTTTCATAATTTCAATATAATATTTAGAGGTTGCTTCCAGCAGTCAAACTTAATTAAGGTTAATTAAATATTCATATAAAAATATATTTGTATGTATTATTCATTTTAATATATTTTAATTTTTAATGTAAATGTCAATAGTTCGTCGAAAACCCAAGTGACACTACACTGGCCAACAACAAAAAATGTCGAACAAATGATAGATAACTGATTATAAAATTGTTTTTTCGTGAAAAGAGAAGCCAAAAATTCTTAACTATTAATAGTTTTTCAGAAACTCAGTGCCTAAAACGTGGCATTTGCTTTCCTAAAGTCAACATATCAGACATATCGGTTGTCATTGGATATTTTTGTTGTTGGAAAAAAAAGAAATTTGAAGTTGCCGTTGGCTTGACATACACACCAACAAACACACTCAAAGGTTTAGTTTTTATTATTATTTTTTAAGAAATAATTGTAATATGCACTATTATTTTTTTCCAATAAAATTTTGGACAGCCTGTGTTATTTTTAAATTATGAAGAAAAAAATCGAATGAAATTCTTATGTAGATTACAGTATGAGCAACTAGAAAATGTGACGCGAAAGAAACAGTTGGAAAATAATAAGCTGAGAGAATAATAAGCTAAACTTATTGCCAATGCATATCATATCAATCCAACTCAAAAAGTTTTAGGTTTTGCACCCCCTGAAAATATTGCTGCGGGCGCCCATGCTTGAAAGTAACATGTAGAAAGAATCACATCTATGTTATTCAAGTATAGATAACAAAATTTATTGGTTATCCATCCAACTTTAATCTTCATAATCGTCGTTCAAGTTTGTTTGTGCTTTATTGTACGAGGATCACTGTTTTTTTTTCAAATCACTCATTTTCTAAATCCGTACCCCTTAGTTGATTAGGTGAGTGAGTCCCTACAGTGTACATTTATTATACTTTCACCATCATACTCTTTCGAGATGTACTTTTGATTCAATGTGTCCGAAGGGTCCAAACTAACAAAATCAGCTTTTTTTATAGCAGGTAATAGAAATAGTAGATAGTGTACATAATTTTAAATCAAAATCTATTTTTCCTGATTTTGAAATACCTACCTGCCTATATGTAAATATTCATCATAATATTTTTTATGTCCTAAATGATCATAAAGTGACATTTTACATCTTAGATACCGGGACGAAAACAGCTTCTTATTGCGCCCTAGGTGAGCGAGCTTCTTATTGCGCCCGGGTGAGCTAAAATTGCTGAGGACAGGTTGAATTTCCCGCCACAGTTTTGAACTTCTTTAGTGTTACTAAGATGGTATGCGTGCATGATACAGGTTATGATCACTGTCAGATACCATAGTGAACTCGTCAGTAAGGGTTACGTTCCTCTGCAACAATATTTCATCTTTTTTCTCAATAAAGGGTGTCATTTTATTATTTATTTAACCCTCACGGGAATTAATTTGATTTGAAACTATATATGTTTCAATTAATTCAATTAATAGTTTCAATTTAATTTACCTAATTATAATCATGAACCCTTTACAAGAAGGAACACCTACGCCATTGGACCAAAATAACAGATGTCATTTGCAACCATTGCCAACATCACAATCATTCAAATTGGCGGGAAATTCAACCTCTCCTCAGTCATTTTAGATCACTGTATATATCAAATATTTGTCATTCAAATTGTAAATTTTAAATCATCAATGGGCGTGTCCAGCAGACTCACCGGTGACATACTGTTAAGTTACCGGTGGATCAGCGGCGACAATAATCGGAATTTTCAGTCTGATTGTAATCCAGAACTTCTTCTTTGTGCCACTGTCTTAGCGGTCTTGACACGGGAAGAATTTCAGGAATGAATCCAGGCTGAAAATTCTGATTATCGTGTGCGCTGATCCACCGGTAATTTACCGGTATGTCACCGATGAGTCTGCTGGACATGCCCAAAATCAATTATTGGCGATTAAGGTTATAAGTCACTTGATAACGTCAAAATATTTATTAATATTATTCAAACGGAGGAACAAAACCATTGTAGGACATCTAATTTTGTATGTACCTCGGGCAGTACTTGATGTTTATATCCTCGGGCGACGAAACGCTCTCGGGCCTATCATCTTTTCGCTTTTCAAACTGTCACCCTTGGGGCATAAACATCCATCTAATGCCCTTGGTACATAAATAACTATGTCGTCCTTCTATTGAACTAAATAAACTCGCACACGTTCATAGTAAAAAGATTTAAAAATTTATGATTTGCGTTTCAAACATTTGTTGTGATAGACCACAGAGGAGCTAAAAGTCAGATATAATCGATCGATGCGACGGTTTGACCCAAAAACCCCCTTCTTTTTTGGCAATGGGCCATCCGCACAGATTGTTCGTATTCGAACCGCCAGGCGGCGCCGACTACCGACTGACCCAAAAACCAAACGAAACACATTGTCCTCCCAGTCACATGTGTGTTCGGACAAACAATAGGCGCTTTTAATGAAATTTATTGTGTGGCGAGCATTTTCTTGCCTGCCATCTAGTCGGCAGCGGAATTCCGAAGTTTGTATTGTTTGGTTGGTTCACAAATCCCGTTGATTTGTTGATTTATATTTATAGCGGTGATGTCTATTCCAGTCAAGGGTGGCGCTGTAAAACGAATTTATTGTGAAATATGGGCAGACGTTGACAACTTGGGAGTACGTCGGAGATGAGTTATGAAGTACGCTGATGCGTTTGGCCAGTTTGAAATTTGAGAATTTTATGTTTAATTTATTTGAATCCTTTGTTTTTGAAAAATATGAGTTCATTTCTTAATGCCCAACTACAAAT
Source organism: Aphodius sticticus (assembly GCA_963966075.1). NCBI lineage: Eukaryota > Metazoa > Arthropoda > Insecta > Coleoptera > Scarabaeidae > Aphodius > Aphodius sticticus. The sequence goes on from OZ014509.1 coordinate 63,336,435, forward strand.
ATTTCCTCAAAATGACAACTAAATATATTTAAAAATTGCGGAGTTGCAAGTAATCAAATGAGTCCATTTTTCTGGATTTTGTTTGTTTCAGATATACGTTCTTTAAATTTATTCTTTTGGATCAAAACATATTTATTTGGCACAAGAAATATGTGTCAAGTTGTAACTTAAGAAATACTAGTGGCCCTGTGGACTGCAGAAATTAACAGTCCGCATAAATGGGTAGACCAGCAATGTCTGGATCTTTTAAGGGATACTATACACGTAATAAAAAAATTAAAGAATTTCACTTAAAAATTCGTAAAACTGCTGAGGCATGAGCATGACTTGCGCAATCTAAAAGGAAAAATTTAATTTTTTAATTTTTGTTGTTGAAATTGTAAGAAAAGATGCATTAGTTGAATATTAAGATATGTGTTGTTATGTTTCAACATAAAACTATATTCCTATTAATATATGTATTTTTAAGGAAACTGACTGGTATACAAATTTAATATTAAAATAAGTAAGAATACAATATTTATTACAACAAAATGTAAAAACAAATCCTAATTATTCGAATATAATATAATGATATTTTATTATTAAATAGTATTTGGCAAGCGCAGCATCAATTTCCACTTACTGTGAGCTTTAATCACATCGTAGATATAACCTGCAAAATGTCAAATTAATATAAGCAGTGGCGGATTACCCATAAGGCAATGAGGCACGCAAATTTTAATTATTTTAAGCAAAAATTTCATCAAAACGTTGAGATACTATAATAACTATAATAATTGAAGAAACTTAAAGTAAAATTCAACCTTTCTCCGGATGAATCTTGTTAAAGACACCCTGGATATCTATCGGCAAAAGTTTGGTTCAAAATTGAAACGTATTTAAGTATACTAACTACAGTCTAATCGCAGAAATAGTGAAGCGCTTGCCTTCACACAAACTTTCACTGTCTGTTTTAATATTATAATTTGAAGTTACAACGGCAATTTACAACAAGCAGCTAAGCAATCAGTCGCAAGATATACAAAGCAACCGGGAAGATCTTTTGGAAAATTAAATACTTTAATTTAATCAGGTTATAACCCAAGGAAATATCCTTGGGTTATTATTATTAATATTATTATTGTAAATATTATTTAAAGTCATGAAGTATATTTGGTGCCTATGTCCATTTTTATCGCCACATTAATAAAATGTAAAAAGTTAGCTATAATGGAACAAGAGCGCTTAAATGTATTATCCCTAATTTAAATCTAGCATAAGTTTTAAAAAAATTATATTAAATTTCGGACACATAATAAATAATTTGAAAATTCCAAAGTTTTTAAAAACGGCATGAAAATAAGCAAGAGTTCTTTTATTATTTATAAACCGTTATAACATCTTAACATCTTAAAGAAATATTTATTTGCTACCTACATTTTCTTTTTACTTTATCATACGTAGTATGTAAAGTATTGTAATCGCGCCAAAAACATTTTTTGAGATTTTAGCGGAAATATGTCTTTTTGGGTCTCCTGAACATTTTTGACCAAGGTACAAAAAAATGTCTGTGTGTGTGTGTACCCGTTTTTTGTGGCGAAGATTCCGGAGAAACTACTAAAGGTATCGGGACGAAACTTCATATTTAGTAGTTTCATAACCAAACTTAGAGCTGAAAAGCTTTCTGTTGAAACGGGTCCAAAGGAACTGGAGGTTTTGTCTTAGCATTTTAGAAAGATTTTGCAAATAAGCCGCAATTTCTGGAATTTCGTCGAAATAGTTAAATAATAAATTAAAGTAGAGGTAATTCTGAATAATTTATGTAAATGATATTTTTTGGTAAATTTAATAGTTTAGCTGCATGAGCAAATTCTATTTCATCGAGATCGGTCGTACTGCATTAAAACTAGAAGACAGGTTTTGTCAGATATTTTGATTCTAATGACAGTAGGTAGGGTCAAACCCAATGTTTTGACAATACCTACTGTGAATATAATCAACATATCTGTCTAGTACTACTAGTTTCATTTTAATGCAGACATGGCCGATCTCGATCAAATAGAATCTCATGCAGCTAAACTATTAATTTTATATATAGTATGATAAAGTCATGTGCCTGACCACATCAGATTTTTTTATTCTATTATTTTACTTTGTGGGTGGGGTGTGGGGCCCCCATAGATAATTTGCCTAGGGGCCCCGACTATCCTTAATCCGCCACTGAATGTAAGCTATTGTTAGTATGTTCACTAACAATAATATTGCCAACAAATTTTTCATGTTCTCCAAATGTTTTTACTTGATGAACCTCGGAAGCCATTGGTGTAAAGCAAGCCGTTCATGTTTTGTGACGAGTGAGTTATCACCCTTATCATCAAAATCATGCTGAGGGCCACATTGCTAGTTCCCTATAGGCTTGTATCTTGGCCTCCTATCAGTTCCGACACAATATTTTAACTTTTTCATCATCGTAGACTCTCAGGGAGTGTATTCTCGTCATCTTTTTGAAGCGAATTCAAGACTTCTCAAATGGTTAGGTGGACGGAGTGGGGATATCAGCGGTTTCCCTCTGGAACGTATCTATGAGCAAATTTACTTGTCGCTAAGTACAATAACGCCCGCACCACGCCCATACGAACCCGTATCTATGAGCAATTTGCTCGTCGCTAAGAACAATAACGCACGCGCCACGCCCATACGTTCCAAACACAGGGCAACCGCCGATATCCCCACTCTCACCTAACCATTCGAGAAGTCTCGCATTCGCTTCAAAAAGATGACGAGAATAGACTCTCAGGATACGTTAGGTTATGTTGGGTAAATATAAATCATTGACGTTTCCAATTGCAGATGTCGCAGTAGTTGGAAACGGCAGCGCCATCTAACGACTAATCGACTAAGCATGGCTATTCTCAATTATAATTGTAGATCTTTAGAAAAACGTCCGAATTCTTGTAGAAATGCATTTTGTTAACAATTTATCGTTTGACTGAAAAGATAAACGCCACGGTATAACCATAGGATGTTTTACCCGGCACCTTATCCGTTAAAACATCAAAATAGTTCGGCGAAATTCATAGACAAAATGACATAAGGCAGAACGAATTTTTAGTGAGAACTGTCAGTTGAGGATGTGTCGTTCACAGTACTCGGTCGCATTTTGGAAACTTATTAAAGCAAATCGTCTAAGCGACCTTTTTACAGCAAATAAACCAAATACACACACCAACTTACAGCCAATAGCACCACGGGAAAACCAGCATCGCCAGTGCCTGACAGTTAAACAAAACCGCCGCCAGGTCTGTTTAAGACAAACTAAGTCTTAAAGCTTTTACAGAAATCATAATTGATCGTTTACGCGTTATCCACGCCATTGTCAAGACGAGGGTAGACAGAAATCTTTGGTGTTTTAACGCTCACCCCTATTTCGTACGACCCTATCGAAAAATTAAACGGAAATCGTTCGTTGGGCGACTGCTGGCGCCCGAGGCTTTTGTGTTTATCTGAAATATTCCAATTTCCCGAAATACAAAGGGCATTGTGCGGGTGACCGGGGAAAACGTTGTGCGAACCCTCAAATTCACCAACCTAATTATTCTCAGTTTGTGGGGCTGGAGTTGTGACAATTCCGCTCAAACGGACAGTTAAATGGTGTCTGTCTATCGAACTGTCTGTCTGTCTTGTCTATCCTAAATGGAATATCCCTCCACGTACTGCGTGTGAGGGCCTTAAATTAACGTCGAACTTCAAGAGGGTCGAACTACTGTATATATCTAACTGTAGATGTGCTCGCTTCATTGTTTGAGAAGATTGAGTTTCAGGTGGCTGCGTATTCAGTTATTACTGTTCCTTTTGTAATTGACGTGTGATTAGGGAATCTACAGCTGTGAATGTAGCGCCGTGTAATTGTGTCATATGAATAAAGGCAGTTATCGCTTATTAATTTTAACAAGTTTAGGTGGCAATAGCGAAAGATGTGTCATAACTAATGAAATTTTCAGTCAACATGTCTTATTCACACCTTGATCCTTGTTCGTGATAACCTGCAATAATATTATTGGAATAAAAATTCTTGTCATTGTATTCCATAATATTATAATTCACTAGGTGTTTCTTAATTTTTAAGATATTAACAAGAAACTGACGTTTCCATGCTACATGTTTACTTAAACCCGTAATTGTTGGAGCCCATTTTTACAACTTTTTGTTTGCGAGAGATCTAATAGTGCAATTTAATTTACCATAACCTAAAGGTCGACAACCCAGTCATAGTTGTTTTACATGTTTGTCTTCTTTGTTTTCCAGCGGCACATTGTCAAAAGATTATATGCTCTGACAACATTTGTAAAATTTTTACATAATTTTAAAATTATATTTAGATATTATTACCATATGTCAAACTTAATTAAAATAAATAGAATTTTTATTTACGTAAACAAAATATGTTTGTGTTTGTTAATTCCAATAGGAATATCTGATATAAAGTTTTCTGTATCTGAATCAGTGGACAAAAATTATGAATAAACTCTAGTTTTTGAAGAAAACAAATGCCAAAACGAGTTCTGTACATTTTTGGCACTGAGTTTCTCAAAAACTAGAAATAATTGACACATTGTGGCAGATTTTGATTTTGATGTATTCATTGAAAAAACATTTTTTTATTGTTGGCCAGTTCTTTTAAATTGTCGAAATATATTAAAATAAATAAAGTCTTATTTTCATAAATACAAATTTAATTATTTTTCATTATGTTTGACAACTAGTAGCAGCTGTAATACTATTTTAAAATTGTGAAAAAAATACAGCAATTGTTTTCAGATCATTGAACGTTTTGGGAAATTGTCGCTTGAAGAAAAAAGTGTTTGAGAAAAATAAGAACAACCCTATTTTCATTATTGATTAAATTGTGTTAGAGTAAGAAGGATAACTATATACTAAAATCTGATGTGGCCAGGCACATGACTTTGTTATACTATATATAAAATTAATAGCTTAGCTGCATGAGATTCTATTTGATCGAGATCGGCCATGTCTGCATTAAAATAAAACTAGTAGAACTAGACAGATATATCGATTAAAGCTGCGTTCGGATATTGTACTCCGTTGACACCGGGTACACCGTCCAAATGACACTTACGTGTTATTGGGTGTAAAAAGTGTAACTGTGTACAATATCCGAACGCAGCTTCTATTGACAGTAGGTATTGTCAAAACATTAGCGTTTGACACTACCTACTGTCATTAGAATCAAAATATCTGAGCTGGCAACTAGTTTTAATGCAGTCCGACCGTAGGTACCAAAAAATGTCATAGTCATAAATTATTCAGAATTTCCTCTGCTTTAATTTATTATTTAACTATTTCGACGAAATTCCAGAAATGGCGGCTTATTTGCAAAATCTCTCAAAAACGCTAAGACTAAACCTCCAGTTCCTTTGGACCCTTTTCAACAGAAAGCTTTTCAGCTCTAAGTTTGGTCATGAAACTTCTAAATATGAAGTTTCGTGCCGATACCTTTAGTAATTCCTCCGAAATCGTCGCTACAAAAAACGGGTACACACATCCATCCATACACACACATACACATACAGACACACACACATTTTTTTGTAGCTTGGTCAAAAATGCACAGGGGACCCAAAAAGACATATTTCCGCTAAAATCTCAAACTATTTTTTGGTACTACATATTACAATACTTTACATACTACGTATGATAAGGTAAAATCAACAAAAGCGAACGAATCATTTAGCTTCAAAGGTGATGAAAGAAGCGAAAATTGAAGAAAAAGAAACTTTTATTCGAATATATCAATATTTAATATTCAGAATTCAGAATTAGATTTTTGTCATAAAAAATATCAAGTATCAACATTTCAAAAGATTTTTTTAGGTAGCAACCACCATATATTCAACCCACATATTTGGGTGGTTCCTAAGTGAATTCCCCTAGCTTCTCACATATTGGGTGCTTTCTGAATGAATTCCTCTTACACATCACTGTCAACGTCTTTGTTTAGAAATTCTGTCTATTGCGATGTTTTCAAGTTTTACAAGATAAAATGTGTTGTAAATTTTCCAGATTTACTAATATCCTATTAGGAGTTCCTCAAGGCAATGCTTTTGCACCAATATCGTTTACAAAAAGGTGTTTTTTTATTGTCAGAGTCGAATGATTAACAAATTCAATAAATGTTCATTCGTTTCCGGAAGAAACATCAAAGAAAATAAGTTTCAAGGTGCTTTGCTTTGGAATTCGATAACAAATCATTAGTTAAAATTAATGGTGTGTATTTCCCGTCACTATATTTCACCACTAAAGTGAATAAAGCAAATAATCCGGCTTGAATATAAAGCTCGAAATACATCTCGAAAATTAAATTATTCCAACCCTTTCCTTATAAAATTCGTAACAGTCCTTACAACGGCATTCTCCTTGACATCCGGTTTCTGTTCCCGGCAGGAGTTCAACAATACCCACTTCAAAATGTACTGATCTAGCAAGCGAGTTTCCATGAAGGTTTCCAAGGCAACCGAGATGCTGGCCTTGTCGACCGTAAACACTTGCTTAGTTATAATATGCGAGTATATAAGCGCTGTCCATGTAATATTCCATAAGTTGAGAGCGTAGTAAACAACATATGGCTTCCGTCGCTGCAGTTTGATATATTGTGCAGCATGTCGGGAACGCAAATTATAATAAACAATGCGTTTTGTTTTGTGATATGGAAAGTTATAAGTTTAAATTTAAAGGATATTGCCAGTTGGGGAAATTGTATGATATTTTGTGGTTGGTATTAGGGATGAAGGGCTTCAGAGTAAGTGCCTTCCTATGATGAAATAGAGAAATGATTAACTTTGTTGTTGTATCTCTCATGATTTGGGTATGAATGATTTTATTCCCGTGTACGGTAGTTTTTAAGTATGAAGGTCTTCACAGTAAGGGCCTTCCTATGATGGAATTGAGATATAATTACTTTTGTAGTTTTACCTCTCATGAATTTGGTATAAGGGTTTTTTTTTCAGTTTGCGGTAGTTTTAAGGTATGAAGGTCTTTACAGTCAGGGCCTTCCTATGATGGAATTCAGAAATAATTAATTTTGTAGTTTTGCCTCTCATGGTTTGAGTATAAAGATTTTAATTCCAGTTTGCGGTAGTTTTTAAGTATGAAGCTCTTCAGGGTTTTTAAATTCGTAACTTGTTTTGTAAATCCAATCAATTTTACGAAGGATGTATCAACTACGCGTTTGACGCGGAGCCAATTTACTCGTAAATAATTCAGAACAATCAATAAGAGCGGAGCAATCAATCTCACAGTGCAATCGAATCTCCATTTATTAAATTCCCTTTTCCGATGGCTTGCCACTTAGAGGAAATTTATTCATTGAGTTTTTCACGTTTTCGATCAGTTTCCTGGGTGTGTGTATTGCGGGAAGGGCGAGGGGAAAGTAATTAGACGATTCAATTTGATTGCTGACGAACGGTGGCCGCGAAATTGGAGTTTCTGGAAAAGACATGTCCTGGCGATGGAACGGCTGCTGTCGTCCTTGTTCTCGCGAGTTATTTCGCAATATTCGTAGATGTTCTGCGACGGGAACGGGTTTTAATAAAACTGAACGTTTAATTCAATTCACTTCGTAGGGATTTCTCAACGACTATCGGCTCCGTATGGAAGAGGTTGTTACATCTCCAGACGGAGATTTGTGAAGTTATTACTGAAGATATGTGCCTGCCGAATAGGGTATTCATGAAATCGTCTCTTCGTAAAGTTCGTAAAGTCATACGTCGTTTATTTGTCTTTTAGAACTAAGGAATTTGATTATGCAATAAACAATTTCTACATGAGTTCAGCTTGAAGTTTAAGTTTATGACTTGGTGATATACTGGAGATAGATGAAATATTAAACGAGGAATTGTACCTCCCATACAGCTAGACAAGGATCTTTTTGTCGAATAACGTGTAGTACGGTTTACTTGTGATGAAAATACTTTTTTTTTAAATTCGAGGGCCTATATCAACCTAACCAGTTGTATTATAATCTTTCTGGATGCACACTAAATCGAGACAGCTTATTCGTTAAAGATGACTACCGAACAACTTTACCCAAAATTTAGATTTAAAAAAATCGTTTATATATTCGTGTAAAAAGTGCAGATCGCAATGTTAGACTTGTACATTTCTGCTAAATATATGTAACTTGTACCAAATCATCATAAAACATCTCCTTTATTATTCTAAAAGTTGAGAGTCTCTAACTTGAAAGAGAATCTAAAGATTAATTAGACGTCCACTACATCGGCTATTTTTGAATCACTACATTTTTGAAAATATTAAAAAAAAAGAGTTTTTTTTGCAAAGAAGGATATAAATATTGTCGTTTTTTAATTTTCATAAAAATAAATACGTTTATTAGAACATAACTCATTTTAAATGGATTTTGAAGCAATGGTAAAGCCTGTACATTAGGGTGACCAACTTTTTAAAACTCCAAATCGGGACGCTAACATATTGCCAATAACTGAAACATATTTTTATCTTAAGTATTGCAAGGCTTTTTGATTAGCGGGAGATAAATGGAACTAAAGTTAAAGCTAGGTTTCTAAGCTAGGTCTTTGTTCTTCGTTAATTTTTTTTAAGTTTCTTTTTACATTTTCTAAGAATACAATTTAGAAGATTGTACGGACATTCCGTAATGACCAACTGAAATAAGTAGTGTAAACGCAAAAGTGGTTGACACTCGTATATTAGCATTGAATTACTTCGTTGCCAACGTTTTGGAGTGCCAATGACTGCATGTGTACTTTACCCTATAAAGAATTAAAAAAAAGTTTGATAAGAAGTTTGATGAGCTAACCAATGATACTGACATAGGTAATGATTAGAAATGTACCAGGAAAAGATTTTTTCTTCCAACAGTATCACCTACACCGCCAGAATTAATATTCTATATAATAATTATCAATTTTCAAGACGTTGTAACTTTAAGGCATTATTTGTACTTATTGGACGCAATATGTTTATTGTATTTCACTGTCTTCGCCGCTAGAAAACTACACTAAAGCGCGTTTCCAACTGATTTCCAATAACGGAGTTTCTTTTCTTTTGAAATGTTCTTAAATTTTCGTTTCTTGACTATTTATCCATATTGTGATTATTTTTAGATGAAAAATATGAAAAATATCTGTAAAAATATGTGACCTTAATTACAACGTCATTTAAGTTTAAATGTTGAAAGAAATTTTGTGAACAATAAAGTAATGACGTTTTCATTTGAACCGAAATCTGATAATAATATTTTTCTTTATTACAAATAAATATCGATTCAAATTTAAAATTAATAAAAATCAGTTTGACTAAATTACAAACACAATACGCGTTTAAAAATCGTTTGAATAAGTTAATTATCATTATTGTGAAAGTCTTGCATTTCTATGACTATAAAATGCCATTCATTCGCCTAATCAGGAGCTCAAAGTAGTACTTTGTCCGTCAGAAATATTTAATATAGCATTTGTCAATCCTGACTGACTGAAATTTCTATCCACCAGATCTGTGCTTTTACAGAATAAACAGTCGATTCTCTAAACACAAGGTGAATCCGTATCCCCTACATTCTACTCACAAAACACGTAACAGTACGGAGGGATTTTCTTCGCTATTAGTTCACAGAATCATAGAAGCTATACACCAAATTAAAGATAAACGATATGCAATTTTCCGTCTAGTGATAGATTTTTGAATTTTTTGATCGTTTTTGACAAGAAGTTACATATGACATAAAATTGATGGCATTTTGCGATTTTTTGTACGGTGAACACAACTTAAAATTGAAAAAGTATCACATAATATCTCTCACTTACAACTCCCTGTATATGTGTACAAAATTTCGCGTAGAAATATCAATATCCCATATATCAAAATTTCACTTCTTTGAGTACATGAGTCAGACATATTTTATCACATGGCATGGATACAACAATAACAATTAATATATATACATTACTACAAGTAATAACACCTTTATCTATAATTTGAGATATTACATAAGATCATTGATACAAAATTATGCTCACTATGGATGCTTCTTCTGTAAGACGCACTAGCTCTATTGATTCATCTTAACTAAATACGCTAATGCTTTCAAAATTGGCTAGAAAAATCTCAATTACCTACATTTCTCTTAGATACGGCTGGGTCATTTTGTTGAGAAAAGTATGGTACATTTTTATATGCTAACAAAATCAGTACTTTGACAGTGTCTGGGAAATTCTGGATATTAGAATAACATTTAAAAAAATCGGGACAAAATTCGGGCGGGACAAGTGCTCAGAATTCGGGACTGTCCCGCCCAAATCGGGGCGGTTGGTCACCCTAATGTACATAAGTAATTCTTAATTGTAAAGGACAACTGAAATACAAATATATCTTTTAAAGTCAAATTATTATCCAAAACAAATCCAAAATATTTTATGTTAGCGACAATTTCTAATTTGCCATTATATGTTGTAATATTGATATTTCGCAAATCAATTCTTCAGATTTCTTGAGATGAGATTCTTTATTTTTAAAGAAGACCGTAACAATTATTGGTCAGGCTTGTATCATCTATAATGTTAGTGTAGTAGGCATTCTCTTAAAACACATGACTATTTATTTAAAAAAGTGCAGATTTTCATAAAAAGTACGGGCATGGACGTGGATTTCGAAAATTTTCTACCTCGATGTATCCCGTCAGTCAATAACTGTTATTTCAGAAACTATACCAGTGTTTCAAATCTATATTAAGCACATTAATTTGTTCAAATTAATGCGCAAGATGCACGCGCCTCTCTGGTGGATGCGCCGGGAAATAGTAAAAGATAACCGATTTATAATGGTTAAACTTCTAAAATATAAATCATGCGAATATACTGATTCTTAACACTTTTATCTTCGTATAATAAACATCTCTTAGATGTCACTATGTTTTTCTCTTTTCTGTATAATACAACCCCGTGACCTGCCAGATGCTACGCTTGCTATACGAAGAAATAGAATTCATTGTATGCATTGTGACAATGCAGACAAATTTTAACTTTAACAGAAAACCTCTGGAAAATCTAGAAAAGTTCGCAACACGATAAACAAACGAAAACATCTGCTCGCTTTATACGATGAACGCGAGGGGCGTTCCGGAGAAAAATATACAACGACATAAAAGTTGCGGTGCGGAATATAATCCCCGTCATATATACCGGATTATGTGCAGCGCGGCCACGGTTGTTACTACATACACTTCATGCTTTCGTAGACTCGCTACGGTTAGGTACATTAGACGGGCTAAGCTGGAAAATACCCGGTATAAGTATAAGCTCTTAAAAATAAAACTCCAAGAATCCTTCGTGATGTAATCCAAACACAATAAAAAATATATACAGTTATAAAATTATACAAGTCAGACTTTTCAGTAGTGTTCCAATTTTCACCAATTATTTCGCTTATGGAGTGGACGCATCTGCAGCGGGAGTTTCCTAGTTTCGTACTTACTTAAACTTAATTACGGCCAGACTTTCTACGGAACAATTGAACATGAGGGCCTGCGGACCCCATCTGGTGCAATAAAGTGCTAAATTGAATTCATTATGGCGCGCTCTTGCTAAATCGGGACTAGCAATTCGTCCAGCTCAAGCCGGGCTACGTTAAAACAGTTTCCTGTGTTACCACACAGCCACAGACGTTGCCCACCACAGGATATTCAAGCACCTGCACCCTATTTACGGCCCTAGTATATGCATACGTCGTTATTCATTTTAAATTATAATTTTATATTTTAATTTTCGAAGTAATTTTAAGAAAAATAGCAAACTTAGCAATAATAAGAAACAAATAAAATGCAAATTAAGCAGGAATATCATATTTAACAACATAATGCTTTCAGTCGTTTGCTCTGATTTGTGTGATTTATTTTTTATACTTTTTTGATGATTCTTATTAAAACAAATTATCGTACTATGATTACAGGCTATTGTAACAAACAACAGTTAATAAGTTCCTAAAAATGCTGATTAGACTCTTATTTGTGCTGCTTGAGGACATTTCAATAAACTATTATGATAGTTATTGCTAAAGCCCACTGTATTTAATGTATTAAAGGTTTAAATACAGAGTGTCCCACTTTTTACCGAAAACTTTTTTCCAGATAATAAATATCTTAAAAAGGTACAGCCGTAACAAAACTGTATTTTAGACGACTGTAACTTCTTTAGACATTGAAAAAACCATCGATATGTAGTACTAGTAGAAAAAGTCTCCAAAAGGTTTTGTATGTTGTTTTGTTGTTTCATCATTTGTTTATTCAATTTATTTTTTATTATTTTGTACTAGTAGAAAAAAGTCTCTGAGAAGTTCATAGGGTTTTTTGTTGTTTCACATTTGTTTATTCCATTTATTTTTATTATTTTGATTTGTTTACCTAACTTTATGTACTTTTATTGTTGTTATGAGAATTGCTGGTCATTTTTCTTCGTTATTTTTTCATTGTTTGATGTGTAGGTGTACGGGTGTATTTTTTTAAGCATTTGAAAAAACAATTAGGTCCATATGAAAAGTATTACTTATAATGACATTAACTTACTAAAAGTAGTTTTTGCAGAGAAAGATGTGGAACATTCAGTATATATTTTTATCGTTGATTGAGTTAGTCTCGGTTGGATGCAGATTATTCTCATCATCAATTTTCGCTTGGGCCACAACATTCGTTTTGTGTAGTCCAATTATGTGTATTTTTCGAAGATATTTATTTCTGTTTCAAAATTTTTCTTTATATTACACATTATTTGTTTGTTATTTAAGGTACCTATGTTATGACTATCCATTATGTTATTGTCCAATTTTATAAAATATTCTAAATTATATTTGCCAAAGAGTCTTCATTAAAAAATACATGTCTAACAAAAGAGATGTCTGTACAGAGGTTCGATAAAGCTATTTGCAAAACCGGTCATTCAGATTTTTAAATCAATATTGTTCGACAAACACAATTTCGAATTGCTTCTTTAACATTTGATTCTAACAATTTGACACTAGAAAAGTAGAAATTTCTATAAATGTGTTCACCGAGCCAACGATAATAAATATTAATAACAAAGTAGTAAACAAAATAAAGCGACAATTGTTGGAATTCACTTAACTATCGGGAGAAAGAGTATGTTTAAAACTGGAAATACAGACAAAAGCTTCACAACATCGGAAATTTTAGACCATTTCATCGAATCATAGAAAGGAGCTATGGCGATAGAATGTTTCAAGTCCAAAATACTAAGAAAATGAAATAAACTACTAAATGAGATGCTTTTTCACCTCTTTGAATATTTGAGACGAGGAGCGACGCACCCTGTATATAAAGTTTCATGATAATCCCTAGTTTACAAAGATTATATGTCATTACAAGAATTATCAATTTTTCTGTATTTTGATGTTGGTATCATGAGAAATCCCACACGAGACAAGAACCCTAGTTTATAAAACAAAAACTTAAAATAATTGATTTTGATTTTTTATCTCTATCATCAAGCCCTTGTCACATTCACAGTTATTGAGAGTGGGTTTTAATCTTCTCGTAATAATCTTCTATACAGGTCCATTTAAATATATGTATGTAGACAAATATAATCAACTGCTTTAAACCAGAAGATAGAAGGTGAAATTAGTTAGAAATATTATAAGCAAATTACGAAACCAGGAGACTTTTTGCCCGTTGATCAAACAAATAAAAGTGGTTTGGATTTCTTTGGGTAATGAGCAGTGAAAACGCCTTGTCTAATTGACCTTATTTATTGTCCAATATTTCGCCAATGGTTTTTGGCTTTATCAAGGATCTACAAGAAATTTTTTTTTAATTTGAAGGTTATAAACATGAAAAGTTGAAATTTGCTTAAAATAACGTACAATAATAAATAGTCTTAGGCGGTGATTACATGTTGATTATGCATTAATAATGAACTTATGTTGCTAGATGATCTTCGTTTACCGATGTAAATGTGGATGCATGTGTAACAGCTGATTTTGACACAAGGAATGATTGAAGAATACAACAGTTGGTATGTATGCAACCAAAGTTACCAAAAAAACAGGTTCGCCACACCTGCGAATTGAACCGGCGCGCAAAGTTTAAATATTTGAAAATTTGAAAACTGTAACTTAAATTACATTGGACAAACGGGAAACTGGCTCAAGACACGTATTTATCAACATAAATAAGACATAAACAAAGGCAAGGACACCAGTGCCCTTTGTCAACATGCTAAGGACACCACCCACAGCATCGACTTTGAAAATGCAAAAATATTGCATAGAAAGGATATGTTGAGGGAACGCCTGTTTTTTGAGATGATTGCCATAAAGACGACCGAGAATACAATGAATTTGAGGTCGGACGTAGACGGGTTAAGCGCAATTTACAGCTATCTGTTAAACATTAACAGATAGCGTTTCTATTAGCGTTTTTTATTAACGTTTCTGATATCAAAAAGAGTAGTTTGGATTATAACAACCTCAGCGATCTAGTTTTCTAATCATTTTACTCTACTTTAATTCTGTCAATATTAAGCGACATGTCATAACCTTTCATTGTTCAGTATTCACTTATTTTTCCCGTTCGCTTCACGATTTCAAATTTTCAAATATTTAAACTTTGCGCGCCGGTTCAATTCGCAGGTGTGGCGAACCTGGTTTTTTGGTAACTTTGGTTGCATACCTACCAACTGTTGTATTCTTCCAATCATTCCTTGTGTCAAAATCAGCTGTAACACATGCATCCACATTTACACCGGTCAACGAAGATCATCTAGCAACATAAGTTCATTATTAATGCATATCAACATGTAATCACCGCCTAAGACTATTATTGTAAGTAATTTTAAGCAAATTTCAACTTTTCATGTTTATAACCTTCAAATTAAAAAAAAATTTTTTTTAGATCCTTGATAAAGCCAAAAATCATTGGCGAAATATTGGACAATAAATAAGGTCAATTAGACAAGGCGTTTTCACTGCTCATTACCCAATGAAATCCAAACCACTTTTATTATAAGCAAAGTAGCTCTTGTGAGGTATCATTGGATAGCTCTTTTGTAACCAAATACGGTTCATCTGAAACTTTTTCATTCAACGTCACTGAAAAACTCGCTTCAGGCGGGTATAATGTTTCCAAAATTGGTACCAATATCACAAAATCTCGGTTCTTTTTATTACAGGTCGTTAAATCACAAAAGTTTGTAAATTAATGTAATTAATAAACCATGACAAAAAAACTAATCAATATCACGCTTAATAAAGCATTAATGTACAAAAATTGCTATTCTGTACTGGACCCATATTTTTCTGCAATTTCCTTGAATATATCATAATAATTCTGTTTTATGTATTAAGGGACGAACAACATTACATTCTCACCCCATTATGCCACCAAAAAATTGACAAAACGACCTCATTTCTAAAACGTCTCAATTTCAACCCCTTGCGAAGAAGACAATATTGCGCAGACATTCAGACCTCGGGCAGTTATCCAAGCCGTCAATTTACATACGCATAAAGAGACGTTAGCGTTCCCATTCTACGGCGAAACTGTCCCTTTTTTATCATGTAAGAGTTTGCGTGTGCGCCTCTGGTGACACGTACCATTGCAATTTAGTTTTTCCATTTGTTTCCCGGCTAGATTTATGGGGGCGCGCAGGGCGTAGATATAGGGAAGTTGGTCGGACCGAGATACAACATCCGACAGCTGGCTGAATTGCGAGAATTTATTTGGAACATGGCGTGGCTGTATTCAGTGGCCGCGATTAGAAATGTTACATGTTACGCTATACTGAATCTGATTGCATGGAACATTCATTTTCTGTTATTGATTGCGGCTCGTGTTCTATATTTTTGTTGTTAGAATGTGGTTTACTGATTGCAGAATTGACATAAATAAAGAATGTATTGTCTTGATAACTCTATCTTAATATACAGTTAGCTCTAAAGTAGCGAACATTGTTAATACGGCATAACCTAGAAACTATTTATTTTCTTACTGATTCGGAGTGCTTTTTGTACTTCAAAACATCTTTAAAATTAAAATACAAAAACTGAATAATTCTTACAATAATAATATGAATACAAAGTGTTATACATTGAATTGGAAATTGGCAAACTCAAAGAAAACATTTATAGCAACAATAAATTTTACAGGATGAATCATCAATCCGCGGTTTTGATATTTTCCTTTCTTAAGAGATCAAGAGAGGAATATTTTATACATAAGCTGGTTGGCCAATCATTTTCTACAATGCAAATATTATTACATTTTTTAATCTATACTTAATGCTTTAGGCGTGGTTGATAAAAAATATACATTTTTTTAATGGAATGCCTTGTTGTACCCATGCAAAAGTGAACAGTTTCTGAGATATTAATTCCTTTTTACTTTATCATACGCAGTATGATAAAGTATGGTAATTGTGCCGAAAAGAAAATTTGAGATTTTAGCGGAAATATGTCCTATTGGGTCCCCTGAACATATTTGACCAAGGTACAAAAAAATGTCTCTGTGTGTGTATGTGTGTATGTGTGTATGTGTGTATGTATTTGTGTGTGTACCCGTTTTTGTGGTGATGATTCCGGAGAAACTACTAAAGGTATCGGGACGAAACTTCATATTTAGAAGTTTCATGACCAAACTGAGAGCTGACAAGCTTTCTGTTGAAAAGGGTCCAAAGGAACTGGAGGTTTAGTCTAGTTAAAGTAGAGGAAATTCTGAATAATTTATGACTATGAAATTTTTTGGTACAATCAATAGTTTAGCTGCATGAAAAAATTCTATTTCATCGAGATCGGTCGTAGTGCATTAAAACTAGTCGCCAGGATATGTCAGATAATTTGATTCTAATGACAGTAGGTAGTGTCAAACGCTAATGTTTTGACAATACCTACTGTCAATATAACTGCGTTCGGATATTGTACACCGCTACACTTTTTACACCCAATAACACGTAAGTGTCATTTGGACGGTGTACCCGGTGTCAACGGAGTACAATATCCGAACGCAGCTTTAATCGACATATCTGTCTAGTTCCACTAGTTTTATTTTAGTGCAGACATAGCCGATCTCGATCAAATAGAATCTCATGCAGCTAAACTATTAATTTTATATATAGTATGATAAAGTCATGTGCCTGGCCACATCAGATTTTTTTGTATGACTCCGCACATGATGGGGAATCATATGGTATAGAGGTCTAGGCGCTGGGCGCCAGGTCAGATATGGCATGTATCTTATAACAGTTTGAAATTTTTGAGTTAAACGCAAAAATTAGAATAAAAACAATAAAATCTAAATCACTCAGAATTTGATATCTGTGAACCAAAAATTATTTTGTTTAAAATAACAAAGTAGCTGAAAACATGTAGTCTGTAGTATACTTGACCGTTTTCTAGGTACGATCTTTTGAAGACTAAACTGTTTTGCGAGATACCGACCTTGTTTCTTGCAAAGTTTGTCTGAAACTAGTAGTCCCTTCAATACATTAAATTAACAAACATTGTTCCACTAATTTTGAAAAAAATCCTCAAAAATCATGGTAGTGAATCATAAAACACTTTGACCTTCACAAGGTCAGCCCACACAATCAAGTAAATATTTGGTTCATTGGTTTTATGTTCATAAAATATAACCCTCTCTATAACGCCTTCAAATATTCAGGACGTGGAGCGACACATCCTGTATAATAATGTAAAAACTATTTAAATTTCCAATGCATTCGTTATGTAGTCAGAATATAGTCTGAAATGACAGAGGGAAAGATTTTTTCCGATGGTGTATAGATATATACACGGTGTTACATTTAAAAACATGTATTTTAGATTGAAAATGTCATCTTTGAGTTGGAAATTTTCAGCACCCAGTATAAGATATAATAATGATCTTAAAAGCATTTTGTTTGCCCATTTTGAAGGTTTGTATTCATGAAACAAGAAACTGGATGCCTGAATAATAACAAAGATATTAACACTGCCCCAATAAATAATATTACTGGTAAACTCTGGTAGATTGATACAGTTTGATGAAATTTTTAGATGTGATCGAGGTCGTTTAGAATCCATTTCACTAGATATCTTTTAATATGGAAACGTATAGCGAACAAACCCAATGACCTAGAAACATCAACTTGAACCATTGTGAAAATTGTTTGACATCTGAAAGTTTTGTAGCGGGCGGCGTGTTTGTTCGTAGTAATTTGTGCGCTCAGCAAAAAATATAAAAAAATAACCTGTTAGGCAACCTACAATTGACAGTGTTGGCCCGACAAACGTGGCTATTCACATCCTGAAAATAGTAAACATTTTGCATAAAGTATATTTTGATATTTTTAAATTTTACTTTAAAATTCTTACACAATAATCATTTGAAAGAAATAATGCATGATTTTGTAGAATACTAAACACAAAAATAGTACCTATATTGTTGTTATTAAATTACCTATATAATATATCTTAATGCTTGTTTAAATAAATTACGTTTCAGTAGCTCTATGAGCTAACAGAAATACAATCTACGAGAATGGTTCTCCAAATTATTATTAGCTTATTAACATGAACATGTAATAATACTACATCAAATACAATATAGAAACCAAAAACCTGCATTGGCCAAACTTATAACTGTCTATAACATTATTCAATAGAAAACTGTTTCACAAAATTCACTTACAACATGAAACAAGTTCCAATCTCAAACACCACTACATACTTCTTTCACGCAACCTTCTAAAATAACAGATAATATAACAAACACCATCAAACGTTTCCAATTTCCACCCTTCTTTCCTAAGCAATAGCTATTAATAACTCATAGTAACTTCTCGTACTATCTGCATGTAAATCTGTAGTGTAACAAATCGTTGCCTCCGTGCTGTCGGCAGAATCCTAACGAAAAACGATTGTTTTAGGCGCGGTCGGAGGTGACGATGATGGCGACGATAAGGAGAAGGAAGAGGAGGCGGAAAGGGAGCGTCTTGAAGCTATCAGGGAGGCCGAGGAAAGGAGAAAGGAGAAACATAGGAAAATGGAAGAGGAAAGGGAAAAGATGAGGCAAGAAATAAGAGATAAGGTAAGTCCACTTTGAAGATATTATTATTTCATAACAGTGATAATTTCAATGTCTTCACCTTGACTAGTGAGGATCATCCTCGAGATAGCAATATAAAAATCCATGGGAATAAAGTTTATCGCCTCAATTTTTGTGTGGGTAATAAAATTTGCTGTCGGTATTGAAGATTAAATTCCAGAGAGGGAATTGTATCCAAATGTCGACACAGTCGAAGCCATAAGGACTTTTATTAAGGGTTTTATACGGGTTTTAAGTATTGAGCGTACTTTGCAGTCTGCTCGCGCAAAACAGTAAAATTTAAAATTCATTTTCGACGTTTTACGTAGGTAACATAAGAATTATTTATCGTTCAAATCAATTCAAATTGTTTTTATTGCCTCTCGTGGAATTTTATTTGAATATTGATGGTCCGGGCAAAATTATGCGAAATATATTTTTCTTTTGTTTTCATTTTTTACTTTTAATTCATTGTCTAACTGACTCAAATTAGACTGATTTTAGATTACAACAGATATTATCAAAATTCCTTTTCGCCAAATGAATTTTCAGTCTGAGAAATTTTCCGTTTTGATGTATGAAGTTGTGAAACCGGGTTTCATTTATGAAGACAGAACGTCTATTTTGAAGTTATTCAATTGAATCCATTTAATTTGTTTGAATTTTGTATTGAGCAAACTTATCATTTATTTTGTACGTAGATATAAATTTCTTCGCGAGTTTTCTGAATAAAATAGTAACTATAACCTTAATTTTCTACTCATATTTAATTGGAAACCTGTAAAGCCTGAACATTGCGAAAATCTGAAAACCTGAAATGTAATTTATAATGGGAACTCAATCTGTAATACCAGTAACTATAAGTTTCAATTTGTATCTTATATTGTTTATAAATATATCACTGTATCAGTTGACAAGTTGTTGGTGACTTTCTTCGCAAAAGTACTGAATTGTCTAAAACAACTATATACAGTGTGTCCCCAGATGGAAAAAAGAATATCAGAATATTTATTAAGGGTTGTTGCAAAACAAGAAATTGTTAAATATTTTGAGAAAATTTGGACTGATTTTTGACAAAAATAGATAGTACTTTGTATGCAAGAAAACCCACCTAAAGTAGTCATTTTTTACGGAAGAAGTTCTACACACTATTCTATATGTTATTTCGAAAGATTATTTTATTGCTTCGAATTCTATTCGGGAAAATCAAGTTGATATTTTGAGATGTCACATGCAAAATGTGAATTAAACAAAATAATTTTATTAATAAAAGCAATTAGAACCCTCCTTATTTATCCTTGCTTTAATAAAGGAGCGTAGCAGGTATAGACTTGTACATATATTGGAAACTGAATTGATTTAGCTATGTCTGTCTGTCTGTCCGTCTGTCTGTGTACATAATAACTGCCTTAATTTTGAAGTAATTGATCTGAAATGTGGTATACAAGCTTATCTCTTAAAAAGTGAGGACAAGTTCATGAATTGGCAAAATCACTCCTTTTTTTAAATATTTTCGGTTTGGGGTGTTTTAACTTCGACCCGGCTGAAGATAATTTGCTTACTAGTTTTTTGTTCCATTGACTGTCCGATACGCCATGGACTGTGCTAAAAAATTAAATTTTTTTATAAGTATCCTAACTTATATATTCCGCAACTGAATTCTATAATTGATGGGCGAAACAAAACCTACAAACTTCAGCAAATTTGAAAAAGACACATCAAATTATTCCAATCACAGAATATAGAAACTACAGCTCCAGACTTCTTTTTATTCATTGTGAAACTGACTCAAATTAGATTGATTTTAAATTGCAATAGACAATATCAAAATTCCTTTGCGTCAAAAGAATTTTTAGTCTGAGAAGTTTTCCGTTTTGATGTATTAAGTTGTAAAATCGAGTTTCATTTATGACGATTGAACGGCTATTTTGAAGTTATTCGATTTAATCGATATAATTTGTTTGAATTTTGTATTGAGCAAACTTTCATTTATTATACCGTAATTATAACCTTAATTTTCGCCTCATATTTAATTGGAAACCTGTAAAGCCGGAACATTGCGGAAATCTGAAAACCTGAAGTGTAATTTATAATGGGAACTCAATCTGTAATATTAGTAACTATAAGTTTCAATTTGTATCTTATATTGTTTATAAATATATCACTGTATCAGTTGACAAGTTGTTCTTGTTGACAAGTTGACTTTCTTCGCAAAAGTACTGAATTGTCTAAAACAACTAAATACAGTGTGTTCGCAGATGGAAAAGAGAATATCAGAATATTTATTTAAGGGTGGTTGCAAAACAAGAAATTGTTTAATTTTCTCAAAAGGGGAATATCAGCTTTTCACAGTTAAATGTAAAATGTCATAGGGAAAAGTTTTTTTTTTAATTTAAGGTCAGACTTTGGAAGATTATTTTATTGTTTCGAATTCTATTTTGGAAAGTCAAGTTGATACATGAGAGGTCACATGCAAAATGTGAATTAAACAAAATATTTTTAGAACGTGGTCTTGTGGTAGTTTGATTCTAATTCCTGCTTCAAGAATTTCATACCTCTACCATTTTTAGCACAACATTCCAGTTTGACATTTTAGTATACAAACTACACTTAAAACACATTTTCCCTAAGCCAATATTAATTTAAATTAAATCAAAAGGTCTTTCACATTTAGTGTTTCTTTTTGTACTATTGACTATACGAATACTACAGGGTGTTGTGCTAAAAAAAATGAAACAAAACCACCAACCAACAAACGAAACAAACTTTAAAACAAGACAAAATATTCCAATCAGGGAATACAGAAACTCCAGCACTAGACTGGTCATACCCTGAACCATGTTTAATGCATTCAGCCCCCTCATTTCAATATTCTTATCTAAGTAAGTACGTACACAGTAACGTGACATAATAATACAACTTTTTTGTTCTGAAATTGCCGGTAGATAAACCCAGGTGGCGTAAGTTATTCGTGACAGAGCCCCTAAGCAAAAATTGCTTTTTTCCTGGCCGAGTTGCCACCACGCGAGTTTCTGCTCCCTTTCCGGCATCGAACCCTCCTCGCCTGCCGGTAAGGGTTGGAAATACGCTACCCTCTGCACATATTAAAATAGGCGGCGGTGCAGGTTCGTGTCGTGCCACGTGGCATTAATTTTTGCGAAGTCAACGGGGTTGTATTTCGCCCACCGCCGCCTCTGACCTGATTTGAATCCTGAATGTGTTATTACGGGCTATCGGCTGGCCGGCCGACCCGCATCTACGCCTATGTGTATTTGCATCGGACCCGCCTTAATTTAATTACCGGCCCAGCTGATCAAGAAAATAACCCTCTCTCGCTGTTATGTTGGCGAGGTTATGTACGACTTCGAATCAGGGGCACCAATTTACATAGCTAACTAGAGAAAAGTGGATTCGCGAGCTGGGTTTTTTTTTTCGTCCGTTCGCGCGCTATCGCTGGAAGTGTTTGTTTAAGGTATTCATGAATATTTTAATTATTTTCGTGCGGAGTTTTGCCGCCGTCAGCTGAAACGGACGGTTTTGCGCGAATGGTTTTGCGCTGAAAGGTTGATTTATTATTTGTTTAGTTTTTATCGTACGTATTACCATGAGCGCTTGCCGGATGGTGCAAGGGGCTGCACTATCCTCAAGCTAAAAATTTCATTAGATTAAGATCCATTAAAATCTCACTATTTTTATGATATCGTATATACGGTATGGTTTATGTAGAGAGCATTTATATGATGAATCGACAATAAGCTGACACTTAAAAGAATTGCTATATTTAATTTCTTGTTGAAAATCTAATGGAACTTAGACATTTTAACATTGTTCGTTCGCGAATTTGTTGGGGAGTTAGTTTATGTTCGCGTAATTGGTCCACCTTTCTTGTTCTTATTTGGTCCTATTTTTTTCAGACCGCACATTTTTATGGTCAGATAAATAATATCAATAATAGTTACAGTATTTTTCCATAATTTCAGAATAATAAATAGATGTTGCTGCGAGCTGTAACTTGTGGTAGATAGTGGTAGATATGAATAAATTATGTTAATAAATTCGAACAAATGATTCTGGTATACCTTTTTTCGTGGAATTTGAAGGTAGAGATTCTTAAGTGTGCCTAGAAAATGTAAAACCTGCTTTTTTGGCATTAGTATTTCTTGTCAATTCACCATTTTTGTCTTTCAGATTCTATGAAAAAGCCTGGTGCCTAAAAAGCATATAGTGAATAAACTTTCCATTTATGTAGGAGAAAACTTGAGCAAAGTTAATCAGAAAGTTAACTCCGTTACGCGTTATACCGTTAGCGAAAAAGTTAACTTCGTTAACCGATAGTACGTTAATTTGTTATAAATGTAACGGCCGTTAGTGTTAACCGTTAACTTTTTATAAAAGAGAGTATGCAACTCAAAGAACTGCGGACCTTTCGGTTGCACAAGCTAAAATTGTCATTGGAAATTAAAAAAAAAATGTACAGAGGTAACTTTTATAACTACTTTTTAAGTTCAGGCTTATATTTTGAAACATTGGTATTTATTAAAAAGTAACAATATTAAACAAAGTAAAATATGTATTATTACATAATAGATGGGTACATACAATAAGATCGGGTACCACTGGGAACTGGGAAGTAACTAAAAACGAAACATTTCGCGCGCTTGCTTTATATAGGAGGGCCGCGTCGCACAAAGTAGTACGTTACACATGTAAACAAAACCAAGTCCAAACTTGCACAGAATGCCTATAGCAATTTGAAATGTTTAATTATGTTATTTTCGGTTTAACCGACTTGAATTAGCGAATGCCGAATGTAGCGGGAGTTAATGAGTCTGTTAATGGTTTTGGAAGTTAACTTACAAGTTAGTTCGTAACAAAAATTATGTAAAATTATTAAAATTGATGTAGTTGTTATTGAGTTTCTAGAATATGTAGTTTGAAAAGGTGCCTAAAAAGCATGGGCGTATCTAGGGGGACAAGGGGGGGGGGCAGCTGCCCCCCCCCCTTTCGTATTTTGGTATTATGTTTATTACATACGACTCTTTCCCTGATGGACACTAGGGTAGTTATTTTTATTTAGAAAGAAACGATTTCCCCCAAATCGTTTCCAAATCGAAAAAAAGCGGACACGTAATTTTGATTTTTAATGGTGCCTTTCGAGGCTTCAAATTTACATGGGAAGAAGACATTTTTTGGTATTTTTCGAATAATTATTCGGGGTTTGGGATAACTATGTAATATATGTTCAAGATATGTTAAAGTTGTAGGACTTGTAGAGAACTTTCCAAGGAAGAATTTGACCTATTATACATATTGATTTAACGCCGCCAAACCCATCCCCATAGTGCCCTACCATTAAATGAAAAAATGTCAGAAAATTGACCGCAAATCATTTCATTATCTTTGTTCTCATTGAAATCATTACTATAAATGTTGTGGAATGTTTATAAACATTTGGCAGATAATTTCCATTTGTTTAAACAAGTTCTATTTGTTGAAATAATTCGTTTGTCTCGAAAATCCGTCTGAATTCTGTTTTCCGAGTTCGAAATGGTAGTTTATTAACTTAGGAGGACATTATTCATTAAAGAATTTCTTCCTATTGTAAACAATCAATTATAATTGAACGTGTGAGTGGAAGTAATATTCCAAAAATATCAAAAAAAACTTGAGATAGCCATTTTGTAGTTTAAATGTAGGTCTATCGTTTAGTGGATCAAGAGTAATATTCCCTTCTACCCTGTCTGTGAAGTAATGCTTAGAAGTTTGCAATGAGTGGAAGAAAGATAACATTCCAGGAATGTTACTGTTCTTCCCTTCAGACGTCGTGCTCGCGTAGTACTCTCGTTTGCCACAGCGCTCGCATGTTAGTTTGTCGTTACTAGTTTGTTGTTTGAGGTTAGGTTGTGGTCTAAAGTAGTGTCTAACAACAACAACGATTTTCCTAGCGCAAAGGGTTTTCTCCCACTTTTAGGTTATGGATTTTAACCGGCTGCGGCCGATCGCCCTTCTGTTAACCTTCTGTTAACTAAAGCCGCTGTTTGAGTCGGAATCAAGTTTTGCATCTCCATAAAACTCGATTTTTTAGTAGAGTACCAACTATTCTTTTGCGAGGACGGCGGTTGCTACGCAACGACCACAAAGACCGGTGGAACAGCTGTGCTAGTAGTAATATATTGTAGTAATAATAAGTGTTCTCTATTACGTGAGTTTTAGTTCATACAGTTTTGTGTAGTCATTTGAGCTTATCAGCAAGTGCTAAGTTTAGTTTAGACTATGTCATCTGACTCTGAATCTGACACAGAACAGCCTAAAAAAGAGGGACAATGCCATTTAAAGGAGATGGAAAAAGTAAGTAGGGCAAAGTGATAGGAGTTTGTTACCCACAAAGGATATTTTCTAGTAGAAGGTAGAAAAACGGGTCCAGACTAGGGCTAGGCAAAAAAAAATCGATCAATCGATCTGATCGATCAGATCGATCGTTCGATCATCCTATTTGAAAGATCGATGTGATCGATGTGCGGGTCCAGACTAGGGCTGGGCAAAAAAATCGATCGATCGATGTGATCGATCAGATCGATCGTTCGATCATCTTATTTGAAAGATCGATCTGATCGATGTGATCGATCTGATCGATCTTTTGATGATACGTACGTTGCGTATATGGAAGAACTAAAAAGCCGATCGATCGATCATAATCGATCGATCGATCATGATTGATCAGATCGATCCGATCAATCATGATCGATCCGATCGATCAGATCGAGCCGATCGATCGGATCGATCTTTCGATCTTTCAAATATGATGATCGAACGATCGATCTGATCAATCGATCGATATTTTGCCCAGCCTATCATGAGCTATCGCTCGATCATGATCGACCCGATCGATCTGATCGATCCGATCGATCAGATGGATCTCAAATAGTGATCGAAATCGATCACAAATTTCCAAGAGCGCCCACCCCTAGGCCAGACTGTGGTTGCAAGAAACAGTGTATGGGAGGTCTAACTGGTGAGGAGAAGGAGGCTATAATAAAAGCGTGTGGTTCGGCGGCTATACCGCATTTACATACATAAAGAGTATGAAGACATCATCGCAAACGCTAAGAAAACTCCACCAAAGGTTGAAGTAAAGGAAGTAAAAAATGAGCAAGAGAACAACTTTTATTGAGTGGAATAAAGATGATATTCCATGACACATTATAGTAAATATCTGCAAAACTAATAATGCGTGTCATTTCCCATTTTGAGATAATATTTAGGGCCCATAGATCTACACATTTACAATAGTCCGTTTTTTTGTAAAACTTCAAGTTTCTTAGGTATACAGTTTTTTCTTATTTACCGGAAAAGATGTTTTTGGAATATTACTGTTCTTCTTCTCATACGTTCAATTCATTTTCAACTTTTTCCTAATTATGGTAGTAAAGTCAGTTTATTTGTGAAATTAACTTATAAATTTCATGTTCGAGATATCTGGTCGTAAACTCACTGGTATACTCACATTTGTTTAAAAATTAATTCAAAATTTAAAATTAAATTTTTCTTTTGCAATTCGCCTAAAATTTTTTTTTTACATCCGTCTGGCCAACTGTTATTCTGAAGTGACATCATTTATATTTTGGGATGATTTCCAATGTTTGAATAATAAAATAATATTCATTTTCAATATTTCATCAAATTAGACTACAGGGAACAGTTTCCAGACAGCAACAAATCAACATTATCTGGCGACACAGGAAATCAGAATAAGAAATAGAGAACGAAAAAATTTGATGACTTGAGAAAAACTTTTTTTAAACTTTTTGTTTAAACAAATGGAATTTGTTTAATCACCACGGTTTATTAGATAATATAGATAACAAAAAATAAAATAGGATTTATAAGTTAATTTCACAAAAAACTGACTTTTCTTCTTTATACCATAATTAGAAAAAAAGTTCAAAATGATTGTTGATTGTTTAAACAATAGGAAGATATTTTTCAAATCCATATATATAATAGGTCAAATTCTTCCTTGGACAGTCCTCTACAAGTCCTATAACTTTAACACAAGTTTTCCCAAACCTCGAACAATCATTCGAAAAATACAAAAAAATGTCTGGAAAATGGTCTGGAAATGTATTTTTCAAATAAATGTTGGGGGTTTGGGAAAGTTTAAGATTACTTAAGGACTATCTTTTTTTTTTTCGGGATTTTCCCAAACCCCGAACAATTATTTGAAAAAAACCAAAAAATGTCTTCTTCCCATGCTTCTGCAGGGTTAAAAATCAAAATTTCACCAAAAAAAAATACGTGTCCATTTTTTTTTTGATTTGGAAACGATTTTAGGGGATCGTTGCTTTCTAATGGACCTAATGGGCACCCTTCTCCCATACAGCAAGTTAAATTTAGACAACTGCCTCGTCAACTAAAAGCTAACAACAAGTTAGGAAACAAGAGTTGTAAGTGCAGAACTAATAGGAAATGTCCACCATTCTTCCAGTTTTTAGTCCATTTGTATATTTTATCGCAAGTTTGTTAGCTCCCTACTTAGTGTATTGCCCACATCTGATCCCACCGCCATTAGAACTGTGTCTTCTTCGAATATGACGACTGTCAAATTCTCCATCATGGCAAGTCACTCCTATATATAGCAGATGGATTGGTCCCAAGATACTACTCTGACACACCTGCTTTTATTTCTTTTACGTCAGATTACGTCCATCTGTTTCTATGTATCTAGTATAATATATTAAGTTGGTAGTTTGATGTATTGTGTCAAGAACCTGCGTCAGATCATAAAAGATTGGTGGGATAATAAGCCGTTCTTCTAATGTTTGCTCTATGAGTTTTTCATGCGTCTGTGCTAATGATTTCAAGTGATATGTTATTCGCTATACTCCTGAAATAATCATTTTAATTTAAGCATAATCCTTCGGCACCTCCACTATTTTGGCGAATGGTCAATAATATGTTATTCTTGTTTGCAGGTGCTTGCATTTATTAAAAATTCGATTAGTATTTTAATATTTCTTAAAACCCGAAAAAAAGAAACTAAAAATGTTTTTTTTTAGAAATAGATACCAAATTTCATTTATATACAACGCGGCCAATATATGCCGAGATACCTTGGCACTGCAGAAAATTTAATTTAATTGGGAACTTAAACAACACCACATAGTTTAATTTCCCTAAAGAACTAACCTAACAAGTACCTAGCACAATTTCTACTTTATAATTCACTCCTCCACTATAATACCAACAAAAAAAAGAAAAAAAGGAAAACAAGGTAAAATTACAAAGTCGGGCTTAAATCACGCCTGCTGTCTCCAGCGGTTATTCGAACTAAAACCGTATTTCACAAGTCCGGGAAGCACGGAACCGCATAAATTAGCGCGGAACACGATCGCGCGTTCGCGCTCGCAGTAGGGGCACTTAGGCGATATCCCCGTTAGTCATGGGATAATTAAGGGAAATCCATGGGCCGAACCCCAGACGACTCTGATTCACTAATGTGCGGATAATATACGGTCGGCGCGTGTTACCAGCGCCCCGGACGGCGCTCAAAGGAACGTAATTTTCGAATTAGGAGGAGGCGAAGCTCGAAAAACGTGTCCTGGAGGAAAATCGCTTGTACGTTTACGCCCACTTTCAATCATTTTGAAGGGTCGCGCGTTCGGAATCAGACCTGAAGGTGACGTTTATTGGAGCCCGGTATAATAAAGGGCGCCTTTGGAAATTAGGTTTAACAAATTATTGTGTATAGCTGAGTCAGGTATGTTCGGGGTGATTTATTTGGTTCATTATTTTTGTGTGTGATTTGAAACGGAAAAAATTGGAAAATTATACATCTGTATGTGAAATTACGCCAATGCAAATGTACTGGTTTATATTTACGTTTATTTAATATAAATGTACTGGTTTATTATTATTATTTACGTTTATTTCAATGATTGGAAATATGATTTTAATGTAAGTATTTTACATAATTAGAATTCGTAGTAACATGATTATACAGTTGTAGGCTATATAAATGACGTCATGGAAAAAGGCAGGCAAGTGGATCAATTTCATAACGAATAGATTAAATTTCTTTTGAAAAAACTGTAATAACTTAGTTTGATTTTATCAAACTTCTCGATTTTTTAATTCACATTTTGCATACGTGTTTTCATTACCTTAATTTTTTAGTAAAAAAATTAGAAAATACGGAAAATGTTTTTAAATAACATCTAGAATGCTGGACAGATATTTTGTAAGAAACAACGCCCTAACGCAGTTTTTCTTCAGAACTTTATTTTATAAAAATTTAATGTTATAATTCATAAAAGTTCCGAGGGATTTTCTTAGGATTTTTACAGAATCTTAAAACCAATAAACAAATTAAATAATATAAATAATGTACAATATTTCGTCTTATAGTATGCATTTTCGACATCTTAGTCGGTGTTAGTCGGTGATAAATGAATTTGCTGACTGTAACAGTTTTCTTTTAAACATCGCTACCAACAGTACCTTACGGAGTGCAGTTCTCATAATTTATGTTAATAATAATGTTAATTGAAACGATAAGTCAAACGATAGATAAAATAACAGCAAACGATAAAAACAAAAAGATAAAATATTAAAATTGATACCAGAAGCATTAAATTCAAATTAGAACAACATTTAGAAGTTACACTGAAAATTCTATCTATTTTGAACAATAACTCCTAAAAACACGTTTTCGGATGTACTGGTAGGACTAGGTCGTAAATTCTGCATATACAGTGAGCGCGTAAAGTATGGAAACATGAGAAAATCTCTGAGATGATTTGTTATTTTAAACAATCCTCAAACACGCCGATTTTTAATTATTAACATACTCATTTCTGTGAAAAGTTCAATGTCCGACCATCAATTGTTACTGAGTTATGACGTCATGGATACTTTTTCTAAATGGCAACCCCATTTCTTTTTTACAGATTTTGGTAGATATTTTAATTTTCTAAATGGCATCGGAAACATTTTCTGGCCTTACATCAGAAAATTTTCAAAAAAAGAGACAATTGAAAATTGTAAGATATTGATAATTTTAGGGAAAATAACTTTTGTGAATTGAATATGGAGTAACGGTTTAGATAGAATTAACTGCCCTGAAACGAATCTGGGCTCCAAAATTTACTATCGCGCAAGGATTTTGAAAAAAATAGGGCGAAAATGTTAAAAAACGCTATTTTGGTAATTATTACAAATTTATATCAGCTGAACCCATTGTCCTAGAAACCTCAAAATGGTCTCATAGTAAACCTATCTTTGCAGTTTTACCTGAATTCCCAAAAATTTTTTCCCAAATGTTTTTGAAACATTTACGGTGATTCGTTAAATGAGGTGCGGACGGCCCATAAAAGAACGTCCAAGTCCAACGTGATAAGTAACTTTTGAGCTCAGGTTCGCATTCACCGTAAATAAATGAGCTGAAAACGCCTATTCGCTTTCCATAAAGAAGCAAAACTTATCAATATTATATTAATCTTCAACTTAAATATGTAGGTATATTTTGACTGTATGCTCTACACTGACAGCGCGTTTCATACTTTTTATGGTACGCAACACATAGGGCTGATCTATGCTTTATTCAGTTATGTAAAACTGTAGTTTTTTTTTTGATACTGCAATGTATCCTCGCAAACCAACTTCCTTGAAGTTCGATGTCATATTGATCTTTTGTAACTGAACCAGCAAATTGTGGTTTAAATTAAGTTTTTTTCCAAATGTTCTCCTGATTATAGCCTAATGTTCGGATACTAATTATTAAGCTTTACGTTTAATCTCGTTTTATTTTTATCGTTCACGCCATTCAAACTTTCAACCTACTTACATAATTCTGTTACGTCCCATTATTTCTTGGAGCGTATTAAAGTATGGTAAATAACGGTCGAATTTTACTTTTTTACCGCTATTTTTTTTTGTTATTTAGTTTAACATTTAATTCATTTTAAAATTATGGAAATGTTATTAGTTATTTTTGTTGAGTGGCCAGAATATGAGACCTAAGACAACTTGTTTTGAAAACAGAAAAATTTGGAGATTGCGAAATACTCTACATAGTGGCAAAATCGATAGTTTTTGTCATACATGGCTTTTGATAGAATGCAGATAATTCATATTATTCATATTATATTTTGATGCTTAAATGTAAAATTATGTTTTAAAGAAAGAACAGGCCACCCTTCGGCATTCGGCATGATTTTACAATTAAAGAATTAGCATATGTGTTAAAAGAAATTACATTTATCGTATAGGTGGAGGCGCCGGATTTTTTTAATTTTTTTAAAACGTTACCTTTAAACTTTATGTTATTTTGCTGACACATTCCACCTAAAGTAACGTGTAGTGTGTTACCTGTAGATTTACAATATTGACTATTTTTCGTATTATTGTAATTATATTATCAACTGTTTAAAACTAAAAATACAAATCAACAAAACACGATCTCATAAATATCACATACACACATGAATATTTATTAGTTAAATTTGTACTTGAAGCTATTGCATCTAGGTTGTGCAATGCAGACATTCGGAAATACCCCATCTGTACTTAACCGAGTTTCACGGGCACGTATAAAATTAGCAACATCAATTATTGAGGGTTTCTCGTAACGCACAGAGCTGAAGTTGGGCAACGCGCTCTGCACCTAATAAGGACATGTCAGCATCGATAGTTTGCCCGAAGCGCTCCGCGTTTACGACGCCGGAGTGGCAATTTAGTACTAGGGGAGCGCTAAAAGTTTAAACACACTTCGACGGCTCCCCCTTACTCTCCGTACCTACCTATACCCATTCAAACGCCGGCAACTACCCTTCGGCACAAGTTTATGCACACATCTTGCGATACAAGTCAAATTGTATAGCCCTACGTTTGCACAATGTTCGAATACAACAATATGGAACAACAAGGATATTTTGTATAGGGAATTTTGTTGAAGATTTTATATGTGGTTGTAATGGTGAATTTTTAGATATAGTAGTTACGTTTTAAATTAGTTTTTTTGGTGCCTAAGGCCATATTAGGAAATACGCTTCCTAGGAAAATGTTAATCAAAATATAAAGTACTTTAATGTATTATTAGTAGCGCGATCCTTTTCTATCAGAATTTTGCAAGGAATTATATTCTTTCCAGTGGTTTACCATACATGGAGTCGTAATATCTGCACAAAAAGAAACAGTAAAAACTATCCTCGTGTGCACATTTCAAAGACAATTACAATCAAGTATTCAAGTATCAAGTATCTTATATTCTTGTCAAAAGCTTATACCAGCAAAAATGTGATGCTTCTTACGTAAAATTTGAGAACCCATTGCTATTTTATGTATTTTACACTACACACTAGGGTGGATCGAAAATATGAAGATTTCAATTTGAAAACTGCTTGGTGTGTATTGATGATTTATGATAAATTGTGACGTGAAACAACATCTCAGATTTTTATCCTTATATTTAGTACAAGTCGTAATATTGAGTATGGCCCCAGTGGTGTGAATAAATTAAGAAAGTGAAAACTTACTTTTGGATGACAAAACATGAAAACTTGATTTTGAAGTAAGTTTGCATAATAAAGACCTTAATAGAAATTTAAACACTAATGTAAACCATAAAACTTTATTTATAAAACAAATTACACTTGCGAGCATTATTTGAGGCAGCAATTCAAAATATCCATAGGAAAATAATTGTTCCTTGAAAAATATGATGGCTCATGTTGATGCCCAGATAGTAATGTATATTCTTTGAAAATTTCAATAAATTATCGATTAGCAATCAATTTACTGATCAAGTGCCACAAATGTCTCATGCCTCTTCGAGCCGAACCAAAGAAGAAACAAATTAATCGTTTAATTTAAGTAGTATCAACTAGTACCGTTTTTTCATGCCTTTTTTTTTAAGCAAAAACCTGCTTATATCGTTACGCTACCACCTTATAGTGGATTTTTAACCGAAAATGAAAAAAAATACATATTAATATGAAGATATTTATTTATTGACAAATATATTCACATCTTAAAGTACAATTAATGAAGTATATTTCCTGAAAATTTTACGTAAAAATATTTAAAAAATGGCAGACATAAAAGCAATATGGTGAGACCCGGTTTTTTCTAAACGAATCTCCGACAGTTTCTCATTTTTCTTGACAAAATGTATACTGCGCCGTAACATACCTATCTGTTAATAATTCTGGAACAAAATTTGCAAACTTTTTTGTCTTAGATTATAGATCAAGTAAACAAAAGTCTCCATCACATCACATTTTAAAAAAAATGTCCCACAAAATGTCGTTTTCTGCATATTTTAATACTCTCCAAGCGAATTATGACGTGATAGAATTCTCTAGGTAGGCTGCAGTGAATGAACATTTCAAAGCTGCTATATTCAAAGCTTAAGCTGGTATGTGACAAAACCTGGGAAGTGTGGAACAAATTTAAAACAGGTGTTGGATAGTAAGGAGATACCAATTCAAACAGTTGCCACATGATTTTACTCTCCATAGCTTTGAAGTTCAAGGTCAAACCTTTAATTTCAGTATTTGACTGTTATTGGAAAACCATCTTAGTGTTTTTATTCCTTCACTCCATTTTGTAAATGCTTTTTTTCATTATTCCCTGAGCTCTTGATAAAACCCATCGTTAAAAACTGAATCACAAAAAGGCCCGCCGAAACGATACTTTCTGTTGTACGTTGATCACGTGATTCTTGTGCCGTCACACCATACTAGATACCCAATCGGCCCATCTGGTCTGTAATCATCGGTATCGTCGATGTTTGGTAATTGTGTTGTATGATGAGTTGATTTCACAATTTATACATAAAAATAGGTTATAAATGGTGTATAGTTCCACAATACCCAAAATACATCAATAAAAACTCCGGATAAACTATTTGTAGTATATATTGCGATTTTACTTGTGCAGATTACTTTGACATAAGTAAAATAGACTAGGATAAGTTATCTATCGTGTTTTACATCCAGATATAATCGGACAGTTTGAGGTTAGGACGAACCTAACCTACAAAGTTATGCTTATGCTTATGCACTTTTTACACGTTACTTAGTTTCGGAGCGTAAAAATAAGGATTATTTTTAAAGAAGTATCCCACCATCAAAGCGTTAACCTTCGGTAGATTACCACTATCAGCTCTAACAAAGTTGTGTTCCGTTATTTGTAAGTTATCGTAGTAAAGTCAAGCGGCAGAAGCACAAGCTTAATACGATGTGACGTCACTGTAGACTGAGCCAATTATAGAGCGTTTTCAATCACTTGCTAGTATAATAAATACTTTCCTTAAACTGTAATCTATCAGAATGACTATCATACAAAAGGAATTTTTAATACAGTCAAATACCCTTTTTTGTAGAAAATTTCATTTCTCTCTTTATTCACGTTGGGGTAAATTGTGTTTTAATTTTTTTCCTGAAATTTTATCAGAATTCTTTTAACAGCATAGATAAAATCGATTTTGTGGCAAGCAAATATTACCAACAAAAAAATAATTTCATAAAAGGTATAAAAACGACTCACCCTACTAGGTACATACTACAAAAGTAAACTTCTCAGAGGTTTCAAAAATGTCTTAGTGGTTGCATTTTCTGTAAACTACTAATCTCGACTACTCGACTACTCAATTCAGGTCGGCCACCTGAGACCAATCTATCGCGGAGATTGAAACTTTTCGACCTTTTTTTTCCTACAAAGTTAAACCTGTAATTCGTTCAGGTTTCCCCGTTACAAATTTATCAACAAGACACGCCCAAGTTCGGCCCGTCCGTCCTCCTACCGCCGTACAAATGAACTTTGTTGGTACGAAGTTAAAAACTTTAAAAGTGCATCCGGTAACCAGAACTGGTACAGAAACTTGCCGTTCCGTATAATAAACCTGGAGGGCCGCGCGGCCGCAACACTTCTGTATTCATACGGACCCATTTCGTATTCACGATGTTAAACTTCACCAGAATGGGGAATTTAACTTTGTTTTTCGGCCTGAATAATAAATCAGAAAAGTTCGCCCTACGCCGCTGTACATACAATGGCTGAAGGGTAAAAATAACTTGCGGTTAGGTCCGTAAGGGATTTGTTGGTTTTCGTGACAATGCGCTCTGAATTAAGGGATCATGAGGTAGTAATATAAAACAGCTGTTGGTATCTTTTGATAGAATCTTGAAACTTATTAGGGTTTTTTTTATCTATATTGTCCCGAATATTATTTATTAAGTGTATGGTTATAAAATATAATATATTTATTTTTGTATAGCTTAGCGACGATTAATTAAACGTTAACGTTTTCAAATTTAAGTATCTATATAAAAAAATATTGCATTTTTTAACTAAGATTGCATTGAAAATTGTAAAAAGCTCTGTTTGTGAGAACAACTCCGTCAACACATGCCAACTCTGGCTGTGCATCATCTAATACAGTAGACGTTAAACTAGAACTGAAATACCTGGTTCCTAGAAGGAAAATATTGTTACAATATTCAAATAAACCACAACACATATTTTGGCACATTGTCAACATGGTGGCAGAACATTTGTCCATCTTAAAAGAATGTGTATTTACATTTTTTCATCAATAATTATGAATAATACTGAGCAACATGGACTTTTTAAGGGAATGTCCTCACATTCCATTAAAAAATCATTGCTTTCGGTTGATTTTGTGTTTCGGTTGACTTTGAAAACCAATGTTTAAATATTGCCACAATGATTTTTTTTCTAAGTCATACGCCTATTCACTATACAATCACAAAATCTATGTCGTCATTCAGGCACTTTGGCAGTTCTCAAAGCAACCCTAATGCTATACAAAGCAATTAGCAGTATGGAGGAAGATGTGGTATGATCGAATCACTATTAGTTACACTATCGTGTATTTCCTAATATCTGGGAGAGATATATTATGTTTTCAGCGCTCTGCTCACCATAGAATTTTTAAGCCATCTCAACAAGAAACTCGTTGCCTTGCAGACTAATCTAAGAGACCTAGTTAGAAAAACCCTAACTAGGTTGCTGAAATTTTTTGGTACACACATTACAATGTATGGCTATCGTCAAATTCAGTTCCGATAATTGTCAACAGAATGCGGCTTGTTGTTTTACAATATTGTTGGCAATTTGCTGGCAACATACATGATTCATAATAATGGCGTCTTTTCATAAACTCATCCAAAGTTAGTTTGATTAACATTTCACATAGGAAATGTTAATCCATCAGTTCCTACGCACTAAACATAAAAGAGACTAGGAAATCGCACTACTTCTGAACAATATTATTTACGAAAAAGATACACGAATTAATTAAGAAAAAACCTGAAGGTTTTACTTTGATATACAGGGTTAGCCCAAATTACCGGAACACCTAAATAATTGCCCAACCGCAACAAAATTTCCAAAAATTGTTCAAGCAAAAGTTCTTTAGCTTTAAACAAGCTATCTTTAAAATATATTTTCAATATATCATTTTATTATAGAAATTTGGTGACATTTCCTTTTTTTAAATAGAACACTATGTATTATTATATTTTTGAATTCTAAGATTAATTCTAGAAGCTATTAATCAAAAATACTCAAAATTACCGGAACACCTAAATAATTCTCCAACCGCAAACAAATTCGAAAAGAATTTCGAATAAATGTTTTTTGGGCTTAAACAATCATTTTTTTCTAAAATGCATTATTTTTTAATTAGAAGCTATTAATCAAAAATACTCAATTACCGGAACACCTAAATAATTCTCCAACCGCAAACAAATTCGAAAAAAATTTCGAATAAATGTTTTTTGGGCTTAAACAGCCTCTCGTTTAAATATAGTTTTAAGATACAGTGTGTTCGTTTTACTATGGAAATTTGCAAACCATTCCATTTTCTAATAGAACACCCTGTATTTTTTTTAATTCTAAGATTAATTCCAAGAACATTTTATAGAAATAAGTTTTTTGAAAATGCATTATTTTTTAGTTTTGAGCAAATAAGCAAAACTACTGAACTTCAAATTAAGAATATTTTCCCACATACATACACATTTATTTTAATGTGACAGTGTGAACATCTAATTTCATTCTATTTAATTGTGTTGTTATTTTCTCTTGATTTTTTTTATTTTTTACCCGTTTGGATGAAGTAAAAGTTCATGAGTATTGATTAATTGCTTATTACTAAAAAATTAAAATTTTATAATGAAATAATTCCAACTTAACATTCTTAGAATTACTCTTAGGATTAAAATTTTTTTAAATATACAGGTTCTGTTAGGAAAGAACAAGCAAATTTCCATAATAAGATAAGCAACCTCTATCTTAAAAATATATTTGAACGAGAGGTTGTTAAACCCAAAAAACTTTTATATAAAAATTTTTTTGATTTTTTTTACAGTTGGAGAATTATTAAGATGTTCCGGTAATTTTGACTATTTTTGGTTAATAGCATATAATAAAAAATAATGCAATTTTAGAAAATTATGATTCCTATAAAAATTCTTAGAATTAAAAAATGTAATAAATATAGGGTTCTATTTAAAAAAGTATAGGTTACCGAATTTCTATAATAAAATGAGCATTCTGTATATTGAAAATATATTTAGACGATAGCTTGTTTAATACCAACAAATTTTTGTTTGAACAATTTTTTGATATTTCTTACGGTTGGAGAATTCTTTAGGTGTTCCGGTACTTTTGGCTAACCCTGTATAAATGTGTACTAAACATCGACGTTTACCAGGATTTTTTTAAAACAACAGTTTGATTTCAAATGATTTCACTCGTAAAAGGCATCTATTTTATTTATTTACAACCAAACCCGATTGAAACGGCTTGCTTTTAGTTATTAGTGGCCATAAGTCAATAGGAATATATCATCATATAAATATATCATTTCATTTTTCCTTATTTATTAAATACAAGACTCTGAAATTGGTTTAATAAAATATCAAACACGCCGACTTAGCAGAAATATTATATTGGCTTTACATAACCAAAATTTTTGAGAAAAATACAATTTTAAATCGTAAAATATTGACTCTGGGGAACATATGTGAGGTCAAAACGTAAAAAAAATGTTGGTAATTGGTGCAAATTTATACCAACTGAACCTACGGAACCTTTTCCTAGAAACCTGAAAGGACTCTGACAGTAAACCTTAATCTATGTACTTTTACCTGAAGTCATGAAATTTCTTCACAATTACTCGTGAAGCATTTAGAGTGATTCTGTAAGTAGTGTGCGGGCGCCACCACAATAAGAAACAACAAAACACGCTATAACCTGATAGATAGATGCGTATCGGATGTCTTGTTTAACCAAAAGATGGCAGTTTAATCCAAAAACTCAAATTCTACAATTGGTATCAAAAGTATAATATTGTTTTTTTAAGTATAATGATTATATTAAATTGCTTACGGCTTGCTTGATTACAACGTCGGCATTCTTTTAAATTAGAGGCGTTTTATTTCCAGAGCGACCGCCTCAATTATTTTGTTCCCCCAAGTGCCTCGAGGCACCATCTGTTGTAATTAATGAGTAATGATTAATTGGGCCACTCTTGCGAAGGTGGTTTACATCACCTGACGCTTATGCTCTCCCCCTGGCGTTCTTTTACCAACAGTGACCTTTCCTTCTCCTGGGAGCAAATTCCACTGCAATTAGCCGAGCAATTATTTTTTACTGCCAGAAACTCCTCGGCAAAAATGGGGTAGACAATTCTTAATAACACGGGACATTCTTTTTTATTTTTTGATACACAAAGGAACGAGAAGTAACTTGTGGATATTTTTTTAACAATAATGGCGCAGTCGGTGTTAATGGAAACTTATATGAATTACTTTTTATCAATTCATCTACTTTTGGTGTTATAAATGTCGTAGTAAGTAATTACTTCGCACTGACGTTGACACGGTTATTTCATAATACCTTTTGAACAAGAAATTTCCGGACACTTGATAATGGATACAGCCCATAGATTGGGGCAGTCTCCCGGGCTATGGCTGATGAGGGTTTCAAACGCTTTTATGATCTGCTAAATGTAAATGTCAGCACCTCATTGCCATTGAGACTAGAACGTTATAATATAATGGGCTGACCCATTCCCTAATGGTATATTAAATTTATCATTAAATTTGTTAATCTATTTTCGATTGAAAAGCTATAATACTACTAGAGATCCCACCGCTGCCACTAAATTCATTACTCGATGCAAAGGGTTTTGAAAAATAACCACTAAATGTCATTTAAAAACATAAAACTGAAAACATTTCTTTTGAAGTCTTGTAAATATAATGCTTTTGACGAGGTTATTAATCGCATTTAAGCTAGAAACGAAAAGACCCCGGGGACCAGCCCTCTTTTAAAATCGTTTAAAACATTCACCCAGCGGAAAATTTTTAATCTTAGAATTTATGAATTTTGCATGAGGCGCCGCTATGAGGAGACCGATAAGTTTAAGGAGAGCGCCCTCTGTCTGCCGCGGCGAGAATTACAAATTAATACGTCGCCCGCCGATGCGCAGTAATTAATTCCGGACGAGTAAATTGTCCAAATAAAAGAGAAATCGAGCGTTCTTTGGATGCCAAACGTCTCTTAGAGTGAATAATTTTCTTGGTGTACAGAAATAATTAATACCGGACTTATAGTTACCACTAGTTACCACTATTTTAATCAGGAATAAACAGCGTAAAATGGAAAATATGAGTGTTGCCAACAATGGCGGAGGCGACGGAATTAATAATTGACACTTGAAGTTTTATATTTTTCAGCCCTCTTATCATTTATTTCTAAACCAGCTGTTCGTAAATTTATTTAATACAATAAAATATTAGAAATATTATTAATTTGAGACACTTATCTCTCCTCGGATTTAAGAAATTTGAGCAAAATAATCAAGTTTAACGAATAATATTAGAAATAAATCAAATATATTCATTGAATACTTTTGGTCGATTTTGCACTTTTAGCCGGACAAATTTTTTTTTCGAATGCACTTAAAATCTCTCGGTAGTAAAAAAATCTAAGCCTTAAGGGGGTTGTTTTTGCGGGGGTTGCAAAATGAATTTGGGTGTTGAAATTTGGAAACCTTGTGAATATGATATTATTATACTTAGGAATACACAATAAAAATGGAAAAGAATATCCAAGTAC
Source organism: Aphodius sticticus (assembly GCA_963966075.1). Classification (NCBI taxonomy): domain Eukaryota; kingdom Metazoa; phylum Arthropoda; class Insecta; order Coleoptera; family Scarabaeidae; genus Aphodius; species Aphodius sticticus. Next base: position 63,376,690 of record OZ014509.1, read on the forward strand.
CAAGTTTTTGAGAGGGTTGAAAAAAAAATTTTGTTTTAAAATTCTGAAACTTTGTGAATCTGCTACTATTATTCCTGCAAATTCGCAAAAAAAGGGAAAAAATCAAAAGTGCTTGTGGGGTGGTTTTGAAAGGGGGTTAAATAATAAATCTGCTTCAAATTTTTTTAATTTTGTGCAGGTGGTATAATTATTCCTACAAATACGTGAAAAAAAGGAAAAAATTCTAAGTACTTGTGGCGAGGTTTTGGAAAGGGGTTGATTTATAAATTTGGTTTGAAAACTGTGAAACTTTGTGAATGTGATATAAAATTTCCTACAAGTACGTGCAAAAAGGGAAAAAAATCTTAAGTATTTGTGGGGTGGTTTTGGAAGGGGATTAATAAATTTGGTTTGAAAATTGTGCAGCTTGCCGGAAAGATATTGTTCCGGAAATTATAATTGGTGCGATACAATACGTCAGGTAGCCTTATGTTATGCCAATTTTTGTCTGAACCTCTATGACGTCATATAACTAAGAAAAACACAACAACAAAAAAGTTTCCGGCAAAAAGCGGCACCTAACTTCAACAAATCATAAAACTATAACATCGAAGCTCAGCAATAGAGCACTTAATCCAGTCGTACAGTCGTACTCCGTCGTACTTTTTACTTTATCATACGCAGTATGTAAAGTATTGTAATCGTGCCAAAAAGAATTTTTGAGATTTTAGCGGAAATATGTCTTTTTGGGTCCCCTGAACATTTTTGACCAAGGTACAAAAAAATGTCTGTGTGTGTGTGTGTGTGTATGTGTGTGTGTATGTGTGTGTGTGTGTACCCGTTTTTTGTGGCGACGATTCCGGAGAAACTACTAAAGGTATCGGGACGAAACTTCATATTTAGAAGTTTCATAACCAAACTTAGAGCTGGAAAGCTTTCTGTTGAAGAGGGTCCAAAGGAACTGGAGGTTTAGTCTTAGCGTTTTTGAAAGATTTTGCAAATAAGCCGCAATTTCTGGAATTTCGTCGAAATAGTTAAATAATAAATTAAAGATGAGGAAATTCTGAATCATTTATCACTATGACATTTTTTGGTACAATCAATAGTTTAGCTGCATGAGCAAATTCTATTTCTACGAGATCGTTCGTACTGCATGAAAACTAGTAGTCAGGATTTGTGAGATTTTTTGATTCTAATGACAGTAGGTAGTCTTGGTGTCAAACGCTAATGTTTTGGCAATAGCTCCTGTCAATATAAGCTGCGTTCGCATATTGCATTACACTTTTTACACCCAATAACACGTAAGTGTCATTTGGACAGTGTACCCGGTGTCAACGGAGTACGATATCCGAATGCAGCTTTAATCGACATATCTGTCTAGTGCTAGTAGTTTTATTTTAATGCAGACAAGGCCGATCACGATCAAATAGAGTCTCATGTAGCTAAACTATTAATTTTGTATGTAGTATGATAAAGTCATGTGCCTGGCCACATCAGATTTTTTTTTAACCTTATGGTGTAAGTTAATTTTATTAAGCGCTAATGAAAACTCAAATTAATACATCAGTGCAGCTTCCATAAAGTAGTACGCACCACCACACGTCTCCTCCATTGTAGTTATTCAAAATAATTGACAAAAATTAACGTAAACATGCGCTCACACTGACATACATGAATTTGCGAATGGTTATGCACTTTTGCCATTGACCGTAAAGTTCAGTTTGTGATGGTGCCACACCCGCGCAGTTGAAATTTTGACGACAAACTTGTTAAGAGACTGATCTTTGACTATTTCTCCTAATATTTAGTGCAGTTTGAATTACAAATGCGCAACTTCATTTTTCATTTTTGTCCAGGTAGCGAAGCAGAATCGACCATTTAACACTTTATTTAATGCAATAAATCATCGAAATGATTTAAATCCTAATTTAGAGACATTTCGACATCTTCGCAGATATAAAGCTGTACGGGGAAAAAATGGTTTCAACAAGAAGATCAAATTATAAAAGAGTCTATTAAATTTATCTCAGTATAATACTCTGCCATATCTTTTCAGGATAACGATAAACTGATTTAAATCACTGCACTACCAACGTACGAAATTCAAATAGCGCCAATTCGGGATAAGAAGCATATAGCATCGGAATAACAGTGCTTATGTTGACGGGACATACAACGTCTGGTGTATTCAGTTGCGGGTATGCAATATGCATGAACACAATTCTATTCGAGAAGCAGGTGCATTATGCATTAAGATCCACGGGGTTTTCTACTGTAAACATGTTTTCCTTGCCGCATGCGAGAGAGTATAAAAGGTGGTAGAATTAAGCTAAAAAAAACTAGTTTGTATTCCCGCACAAGTTTCCACATACATAAATACTGTGAGCGAGATCCTTTGCCGTGCTGCGGTAAGTAAAATTTGCAACTGGAATATATCTGATCGGGTGTTTTATATTATTATTGTTCCCAGCGTCTACAATACGCTGGATGTTATGTAAATACATAAATTTAATGTAGTACAGCTTAGTTATTTCGAAAGGATATGTATGTCCAACATGTAATACAACTTTTAGAGAAGGAAAAACAATCCGGAAACGCAGCGTTTGCAAACTACAGATAGTTAAACACGTCAGAAAGATTAATTTTAGAAACCTCTCGGCAAATTGGGGTTACATAGAATAGCTCTTTAAAAACCTACTAAGGTTAGGGTAAACTTTCTTTTTTATTTAACATGGCTGAAAAGAGTTTATATCAAATATATAAAAATTATATAAAACAATATAAAAATCCATTCTGTTGAATAATTATTTATATACCTTATACATAATAATGTGGTCAAATAATGTTTTTTTTTCTGTTGTATAAATCTTGTTGACATTATGCATCGTGTTTTGTTATTTTAAAAGAGTAGCAATCTACTGATACAGACACTTAAAGTTGCAGTAATAAAAACGATTTCGTAGTCGTGCAAATTTAATATTAGTTTTGATAATTTTTAGGTTTATTACTAAATGAATCGTCCAATAAGAAATAAGATGATCTGGTAAAACACTGGTGACATTTTGACTCACAAAATATAAATTAACAGACGCTCTTAAACATGGGCGTATCCAGGGGGGCAAGGGGTGGCAGCTGGCCCCCCCTTTCGTATTTTGTTACTATACATATTCCATAGCACTATTTACCTTCTAGACACACTAGGGTGGTTATTTTTATTTAGAAAGCAACGGTCTCCCAAATCGTTGCCAAATCCTAAAAAAGTGGACACGTACTTTTTTTTGAATTTTTGATTTTTAATGGTGCGTATCGAGGCCAGAAAATTGACCGTTCTAATATTGCATTTTCTTTTTCCTCATAGAAATAAGTTGTATAAGTCTAGTGGAATGTTTATAAACATTTGTCAGTTAACGACCATTTGTTTAAACAAATTCTATTTGTTTAAATTACATATTTGTTTTTCTCTAAAATCCGTCTGAATTCTGTTTTCTGAGGTCGTTTATTATCTTAGAGTGACATTATCCATTAAAAGATGTCTTCCTATTGTTTAAACAATCAATTATTATTCACTTTCAACTTTTGTCCAATTATGATAGAAAAGTCTTACTTAAAAACTTTACTTATAAATTTCATTTTCGAGATATATTGCGTTTATTAGATAATATCTAATAAACGCACATTTCTTTAAACAAATGCCATTTGTTTTGCAATTCAAGTGATATCATTTTTATTTTGGGATGATTTTCATTATTTAAATAATAACATATTATTCGTTTTCAATATTTCATCAAATTAGAGTACAGGGAACAGTTTCCAGACAAATTAACATTATCTTGCGATACACAGTGGTAGGAAATCAGCATAAGAAATTGATAAAGAAATGTGATTAATAAAAATGGTTGACTTTAGGAAATTTAATATTTTTAAATGTAACTCCCTATTTCCCGAAAAAAAAAAGATTAATCAATTCAATTTTTTCGAATAAACAATATTGAAAACGAATCATATTTTATTATTTAAACAATGGAAATCATCCCAAAATATAAATGATATCACTTGGGATATCTCGAACATGAAATTTATAAGCTCTTTTAACAAAAAAGTTGAAGTTTCTACCAGATTTAGAAAACAGTTGAATATGAATAATAATTGATTGTCTAAGATAATAATTTGCCATTTCGAACTCAGAAAACAGAATTCAGACGGATTTTCGAGAAAACGAATTACTTAAACAAATAGAATTTGTTTAAACAAATGGAAATTAACTGACATATGTTTAAAAACATTCCACTTAGTCTTATAGCAATGATTTCTATGGGAAAATAGAGTCTGAAATGATTAGAGGGTTCAATTTTCTGAAGAACTTTCAGAGAAATGCGAATTATTTAAACAAATAGAATTTGTTTAAACAAATAGAATTTGTCTAAAAAAATGGAAAGTAACTGACAAATGTTTAAAAACATTCCACTAGACTTATAGCAATGATTTCAATAAGGGTAGTTTTCAGGGCACTGTGGGGGTGGGGTGGGGCGTCAAATCCATATTTATAATAGGTCAAATTCTTCCTTGGAGAGTCCTCTACAAGTCCTGAAGTAATCTTAAGTTTTCCGAAACCCCGAACAATTATTCGAAAAATACCAAAAAATGTCTTCTTCCCATGCTGCTCTCCTCTAAATTTAAGGCCTCGACAGGCACTATTAAAAATTAAAATTTCAACACCAAAAAAATAGTCCACTTTTTTTGGATTTGGAAACGATTTGGGGGATCGTTGCGTTGTAGCATCACAAAAATTTTTCTAATGCCTTTTTGAACCACCCTAATGAAGGGCGTTCATTAGGATGGTCCCCCATACAGCAAGTTAAATTTAGAAAATTGCCCCCCCCCCACTTCCGATTTGAGCTGGACGCAACCATGTTCTTAAATATAGTACCTTACCTTTTGAAAAACTTCTATATCCGAGAAATGCAGATTTCAGAAAAGTTATTTAGAACTAACTTTATTTAGACTATTTTCAAAAAAAATATTTTATTATTTTTCACATGGATTCTCTGATTCTACAACTGTTGTTCAAAAGGCTAACACAAAAACTACATCAGGTTAGTGTTCAGATATCTGATAGACTATTCAGAATAAAACAGATCGATGAATACTCGGAACTAAAAGAAGTCAAAGCTGGGGTGTATTGGGACCAATTCTCTATCTACTATATAGAAGTGACCTTCCACAGATGGAAAATGTAACAGTCGCCACATTCGCAGATGACACGGCTCTAATGGCAGTGGGATCAACTATTGGTGAATCTACCAGGAATCTTCAACAAGCTAGTAACAAAATATACAAATGGACCAGAAAACGGAAGACCAAGCTCAACGAACTGAATCTGTCCACATTAACTTCACAAACAAAAGAATCGAGGACATACCTCATGTCAAGAGTAACGACGCCATAATTCCATATGCGAACACTGCAAAGTATTTGGGTATGACACTGGATACAAAACTAAGGTGGAAAGAACATGTTAAGAAGAAAAGAGTAGAGCTTGGCTTCAAATACAGAGAACTGTACTGGCTTCTGGGAAGAAACTCTCAGTTGTCAGTACAGAACAAACTACAAGTCTACAACCAAGTACTAAAACCGATTTGGTTATACGGCATCCAGCTTTGGGGCTGCGCAAAAAGCTCCAATATACAAGGAATCCAGATCTTCCAAAATAAAGTACTAAGGAATATGGTTAACGCTCCTTGGTACATACGGAATACTGACCTGCACCGTGATCTTGGTGTCACACAAGTCATCCAAGAGATAAAAAGATTCGCCACTAAGCATGAATCTCGCCTAAGCCATCACGTCAACGTAGAGGTCCTGCAGCTACTGGAAAACCAGAATCTAGTGAGAAGACTAAAAAGAACTAAACCCTTCGAACTAGTGAATCAGTGAAATGTGTAAAAGGAGAGAGCACAGTGAGTGAAGTGTTAGTGCTTTTTGTTTAGGACAAAGTAAATATAGGACATCAGTGGATAGCCTATTAGAGACAAGTACCCAGGTTTTAAGAATTCAGATTTAAATTGATGGTTAATCTTTTAGATTAGTTTCAATATGTTAAGCATCTTATGCTTATTAATAAAAAGAAAAAAAAAAGAAGGTTAGTGTTGCTTCAAATAAAGTAACTTATTTATATTTCTTTGATTTCCAGGTTGTCATTAGTGTGTTTCATTTAAACATTGATGGGACGATTCCACCATTTTTCTAATAATGTCATTATAAATAGGTACTATTTATCAGGTGTCAAATTTTGTTCTATAATCTACCCTAATTTAAACAGCATACAATAAAACAATTAGTAAACGTGGAAATACTAAATGCCCTGAAGACCCTCGCTAAACTTTTGGTCTCTCTCTTTACGACGTCTTACAGGCTTTACGAGCTTTCGCCCGTAAATGACGTTATATTGATTATAAAAGTTTTTCCTCATGATTTACGTCCGGAATTTTACAACTTTCTCGTTTATTTGCGGCTCGTTTTTACGACCTTTTCAGTTTATTATTGTTTCCCTATAAATTTTCCCGGCCGCATCTTATCGACACTAATCCCCTAATATCAATTCTGCAATTTGTATACCCTGAAATTTTAAAACTTTGCCAGTACAGATGCGGGGATAAATTTATTCCTTCTGCCAGTATTTCTTTGATTTATATTAGAAATTTATCAAGATCAAAGCGAATATTTTATGAAAAACGTCAACAATGCATCTCGCACTGCTGAAAACTTTTATATTCGTACAGCAAAAGCACCTGAAACCGACAAACAGCCCGACGCACGTTTCTCATACTGGAAAAAGGGCCTGTCGACATTCCTGGCGATCCCGTCGGCATTCCAAGTCGTGCCTCAAAGTTTCCTCTTCATTCCTACATTTTCCCCCTCCCCACCCTTCCACCAAACTTTGCTAATGAACGCGCGTAGGAATTTTGAATGACGTTCAAAGGCAGAGACTGCTCTGCTAAAACACAGAGAGGAAAAAAAAACTACAAAGACGACCGCGCAAACGAAAGAGGCCAAGATGTCACCGCTACAGCGTTAACGAGAAATTATTCCTGGCCTGCCCCCTAGTGGCGTATAATGAAGTCGGGCGCCTTGTGTCGCGCATTTAATTAGTAAAAAGTAAAGATGTCCTTTTTCATCCGAGGACCAAACAGTCGAGGAGTAAACAGAACGTCGACCGTGGAGGAAATCTAACGGAAAAATCTATTAAGCGGCATGGCTTGTGTTTAATTACTTCGAGGTGGGGGAAGGTGACTTCAGGCTTAATTATAATTTATCAGGACGCTTGCCGTTCGGCTTTTCTGGTTTGTTTTCCGCCCTTGTTATGTGATAATTTAAGAGGTCGGTGATTTTGCTTGAAATTGTTCAATGGCGAAGTACGAGTGAAGATTTGTCGTCGTAATGAGGACGAAGCAGGTATTTGTGTGCCAATATTTTGGGGGTACGTTTTATTTGATCTTAATTAAAACAGTCAAATTTCACTGACGTGTATAAGTGGGCTTTAAGCAGGTGAATTGCGTCTGGAGAAATACAATTTGTGTAATTGGTTTGATAAATAAAATATTTTAACGAAATGTCATAGAACTTAAAGTATGAGAACCATGAGAAAATTTCTGTCTCTACTTAAATACCAATGAACATATTATAGTCATGATAATAAGGCAAAAGTTATAGTGGGGTCCTTACGTAATAGATATGATATAATACAATTAAATTATCACAGTTTTCATTTGTGAAGAGAAATTAGATACCGGCACCTCCGCCAATTTTGACTTTAACAGAAAATTTTTCTTAAAGATAATTTCAAACGTTTGTATGATAATTTTTAGCGTACTGGCGACCCATTTAATAGAAATTTTAGATTTTGAAATATGTTTGATGTGGTCTTCAATTTCTAGTTTGCTATTTTGCTTTTAATTCCCTTCCAAAGTGATTACTTATGCATATTATGTTTTTTTTCGCTACTACAAACCGATTAAAACTGATTTTTCCTTGATATGAGGAACGTCTGTGTGCACTGAAGTTATTTTTGAATGTACAGGATATTCCACAACCCAAATTTATGTTTTTTTAGTGAACCACTTGTATTTCCAGACAGTTTTGAAATCCTTACTAAATGTTAAAGCAATAAATACTAAGATAGCAGCAGTACTCTAAAAGTACAAGATACAAATTGTTTTTGAGTTATTACTACTTTGTGTAAAAACAAAGTGCAAATGTGGTTATATCCACTTTTGGTCCAAACTGCCTTTTTCGCGTAAATTTTTTGAGAAAGCAGGGTTACTACCATTGATCGTGACTGAAAGGATCGCGATCAAAAGCTGTTTTATCCAAATTTTGAAACGAAGCCATAAGAACGGACTTTTGAAAAATGTAAAAAAAAACGTCAAAATGATACTGTATTGAAAACGAATGGCACAATGGAAAGAAACGCCTCCTTCATATTAAAGCACTGAAAAAGAAAATAAATAAATAAGAAAATTTATGAAAAAGAAACAGCAGACACAAAAAAATTCGTTCCAATCTGTCACAAAAAAAAAAGATAAAATATGAAGATTACCACCTTGAACTTAAAAGGTTAACAATACCAATTCTTCACCAATTTAGGTCCTTTTATCATACACGACATGTAACAAAAATATAAATTTTTGTGAATGATAACTGGAAAAAATATGTCGTGAAATGTCATTTGTGTGCAAATCCGAATATATTCAAACTATTTTTGTGCATAGCACATTAAAAGTTCATGTTCCACTATATCTATTTATTAGAAAATTTGGAATCATATAATTTTTTTTTCTACTCCTCTTGATGAATGCATTCATTATCATGGCAATTTATTATAAGTAATACTAACCATTCCCCACAGACATGGCAAATATTTCATTCCTGACTCCTCATACCTCGCGAGTCGTGAGAAATATTTCATTTCTCACGGTTTTAGAACAAATCACAGCTCTGGAGTTTTCATTTCCATCGTGTTTTGATACACTGCTTAGCGACATTGTCAAGGCATTGACAACGTCTCTAAGTGACAAGCGCACCAAACAATTTTAATGGTGGTATTATTATTAGAGGTATGTCCATACGCATGTGGAGTGGGGATGAAAATCTGCGAAAATCGTCGGCACGTTAATATCCGCTGGGCGGCGCTGCATGGTTGAAGAATAATAACGTAAACATAACTAGGACCAAGCCAATTTTTGCTTATTTATGCTTATTTCTGCGTACATAATGCAAATGCTTGAAAGTTTTCTGCATATACAAGTACATTTGTCTGTTGTATTGTTTAAATTGTAAGTGACATAACTCCTAAGTTTGACATATGCCATGTTGGTTGTCTATATATCACCTGCGCAGTAGCGGTCGTAAATTCGTCCAAATATTGAACATACCTTTAATGTTCATACCACGACATACAGCCGTCGCTATACGCAATAAATTAATTTATAAAATTTCATTGCATGGTCGTAGAAAAAGTATAGTATTCCATTAGCAAGTAATGGCAATTTCTCACTCGAACGTTTTGCAGCACTCAAACTTCGTTCTCGTGACATTACTTGCTCATAGAATAATGTACTATTATCTTCACATTTCAAAATATATCGACTTTTTTCAGGTGTCCCTTTCCCTAAATGCCAAAATATTTGTGTTACTTTGAACACAAGTGTTACATTTAAAAACATCAAAAACTATTTTTTCTTCAAATGGGACACCCTGTATAATAATAAAATAGTCGAAAGAAAATCTTGAGTTCTATCATTCCACACCTATTTCATATCTTCTATAGTTTTTTAGGTGTTGTTAGGTTTTTTTTAATCATTAAAATGCAACTTATATTGTATTGGCAGACTTTTATATTTTGACAGATATTGGATTTTATTATCTATGACGTTTTACAACATTATTTTTGACCAATTAGTATGTCTGAATGTAGTATTCAACAATAAAAAGTACGTGAATGGGAATATTTAAAATTTATTCTTCATGCATGTAAGTAAACATTTTAGAAAAACATCTTGTGCTCCTTTCTCACTTCTGAACATATATATAGAAGTTTCCTGAACATCTTATACAATACAATACAATACAAATTTATTGATCCCAATGTATAAATATAATACATTAATAGACAAGTCCAAATAAAGTCAAGTATTTAGATGGTCCACTTCAGTCCGTATATAGGATCGGAGGTGAGAATTTCCTTGATTGTCTTCTTAAAAGCTGCAGGCATCTTACTTCCAAGGGAAGCATGTTCATATACTTAGTGCCCATGTGACAGGTTTCGGCTTGTGCGACTGTGACTCTTTAAAATCTTTTCGAAAGTCATCCTTTCCGCGATTGTCATAGTCATTTTGTTTTTGTGTTTTTATAAGTTCTCCTTTGGATTTTACAATCTTCAAGACGTTGTAAATATATAAGGCATATACGGTCATTATCTTCTCACGCCGAAACAGTGGCCTGCAAGAATCCGAAGATTTCTTTTGAAACACAATCCGCAGTATCTTTTTTGCAATACAAAGACTTTGGCCTGTGTGCACTGTGTGTACAGTCCATGGTACATCATGAGCATCACTATTAGAAATGACAGGGTTCTCAGTTTAGACCCCTGCGGATAGGAACGGATATATCGAGTTTACCACTCCATCACGTCACATTTGTTGTCCTCAAAATTTGAAAAGAAACTTTTTTTTGTCTCTAAAGTGATGTGAAATAAAAGATTAAACCTTGAGCTTACATTGTACAACTACTTACTACATTATACTAAAAACATAATTGGATAAAAATATAAAAATTCGGAGAAATTTAAAACTCATCGTAACAGTATGCTTACATTTCTCTGCCTAGTAGCTAAACTTCAAGTAACCTATAACAAGTCAATACCTGCCTTATCTACAAGCAGATATAACATTCGAACAACTTGCAGGGACGGCTTAGGGCCGAGACAATTACCACCGGATAATACCAACCATTAATTCTAAATTAATTATCTATCAATCACATAACCGTATATCTCCAACTCGTAAGCAGCACGCTAACGCAGAATGCTCGGTCTGGGACCTTATTCGATCCATTAGTACTGTACTGCGGTTAATTGTTCGCAAAATCCTGGGTACGAACGTCAGTCAACGCGACTGCGACGTCCACATGTACGGCAATGGAACGCAAAGGACTTCCCGTTCCTCGCCAGTCGTATAAATTTGCCTGTGATTCGAATCTCAGCGTGGAAACCACTGACATATTGACCGTAATTATTGAATTATTGCCGGAGTGGCAATTAATGGATCTCCAACCAGTGTAACTTGATGAATAGACCGAAATTAGATGTATGGGCTTATTAATGTGACAGCGAACGATATAATATGCGTACGTATTACGTATTGAATCGAATGAGATTACGTGTACTTCTGTTTGGTGTAATGGCTTCCAAGAAGTTGATATTTATTTAGAATTACCAAGAAAATTCAATAAATTATATAATATTTGTAAGTTTATAAGTCCAGAGTAGTCATTAGAGTCGCAGTGATCGATATTTCCTTTTCCATCTTAAGATATGAAAATATGGATATATTCTTCAACTTTGTTAAACAATCAACAATGTTGATACACTTTCCATTTACATTATCAATATTACTCATATTTACAAAAACTTTAGTATTTATTACACATATCATTCATATTATCCTACTATTGATTTGTTTCTCCAGTTCAATAAGCCATTTTGTGTCAATTAACTTTGTTATTTTTGTACTGCATGCGAAAACATTCTCAAAAGTTATCAAGGTTACGTGTAGGTCTTTTGTTTTTGTGAGAGCGCACACACAGAAAAGTGATCTCTCGAACGAAGAGAGAATTACTTGGCTGATGTAGGTTGTAGGATGTAGGTTCGTATATACGCGAGAAATTATCGACTTCAACCAAGAAATTTTATTTCTTGGAATAATTACTAGATTTAAGAAAGTGGTTACTCTGGTGAAGTAAGTAAACAGTCTTCAATGAAGTGTATATTTTTATTCCCGGCAAATATTTTTACCTACTTAATGTAAGAATTTTAAAGATTTGGCAAAAATACGTTTTCTATTGCTAATTAACAAGATAGGTATGTTATATTTACTTACTCCTTCTAAACTGTTGCGTGCGTTACATCAAACTATTCCGTGTTGAAACGTTTATTGTACACTATAGATCACAATACACATCCCCAATAAAGCACAAGGCACAGCCCCTACGGATACTTCGCTGTTGTTTACGTGCTAGGCTCCTTTGACCTTTACGCCACGGCACCAGAAGCACGCGCGGGCGCGCGAGCCTTGACAAAATCACGGTGCGCATATGTATTCCAGAGAAAGGGATTACTTGAAAGAAGTGAGAATCACTTCAGTTAAATAATTGGTGGGTTTTTATTCACTAAACAATACTTACTTATATTAAATGTCTTATATTTTCTTGGATCAAGGAACTACGCACTTGGATGGATTTACTATTACTTCGTTGGAGAAATTAACATTTTTGGGACGAAAAATTCAATTACTTCTTTCAATACAATATTGGTTCTTATAAAGAAAGAATTTATTTGTTGACAGCATTTATCTGAGAAATTATTTTACTTATATTGAGTATGTGGCATTTCTTGTATATACCTAACTTTCTACATCTAAGTAAATATGCATTTGAATCTAGTAAATAAACTCAAGAAATTATGTTTTCTCGTTCCAACTAATTACTTTTCTGTGTGCACATATTATCACTGCGTGTAGCAAATAATAAACAAGGTGTTCCATTTGACAAATAACTAAAGAAAAAGCCATCACAAATTTTTTTAAAAAATGTACGTGGATGTTCCTATTGGTTTTAGTTATCTGACAATACGTACTGTTGGTACACTACAGACGTTGTTAAACACACAACTTCTGTAGAGTACCTCTATGTCGTATCGGCTATAAAGAAAAATAGAGCTATTCATCCATTTGAAATAGATTAATTCCTTTTTTGTTGGTTGTTAATTAATAGTAAATCCTATACCAAGTTCTATTCGACGTTTCTGGAACAATTTTAATTATAGTTCTCCAAATTTCACGAAACGTTTTTGGTTCCATCTCAGAAGCGGATGAATTTATTTCCTGAAGATGACGAATAGGACTATCATCCGCTTTAAGATGTTACATATGAATGTATCGTTTTTTGTGATGTACCAGTTATGTTATGATAGACAACAGAAATATAAAAAGTAAATAGAGCTTGTATATCTGGCCCAAACTTTGTGGGCTGAATAAAATAGGTAACTTTTTGTGGTTAATCAAGATTTCAAGTTGAGTTAATGTTGTCCCTATAGACCCACATGGATATTCAAAGTTTATTATTTATTTTTTTGTCTCTCATCTCATATTAAAGATGTTTGTCACTTGAAATAAAAACAATTGTTACATTTGTCGTTCCCAGCACCGTGAATGACCTACTTTACTACTAATTTACTACGAAACTAAGCTAATTTGTTAAAATTCATGAATTTTAAGACAAGAATCCAATTGATAAAGATACAATAATAGTTTGAATTAATAAGGTTAATCCTATAGAAAGTGAATGTTTTAAAGAAACTAAAAATATTGATACTAATATTGAAATAATTATTAAGAAAAACATAATATCAGAGAATAGTTTATATGAAAATTTTAATTTTGGGGATTAAAGATAGGAGATTCCTTTTCTCTGAAGTTTTAAAAGAAAATTCTTATTTTTGACTTACAAGACCAATATTTTATTTAAATTATTAAAACTTATTGAATGTTGATATTTTTTTTATTATTTTCTAATTTTATATATTTTGCAGGGTTATTTTCCTTTTGTTTAAAACGTAAACATTTACTTTTAATACTATTAAGATTAGAATTTGTTATTTTAGGTTTATATTTTAATTTATTCTTATATTTAAGTTATTTTAATTTTGAGTATATTTTAGTATGATTTTTTTATCAATAAGAGTATAAGAGGGGGGCTATAGGTCTTTCTATTTTAGTTTCCTTAGTTCGTACTCATGGAAATCATTATTTTCAATCTTTTAATTTATTATGATAAAGTTTTTATTAATAGTAATTTTTAAAGATTTTTAAGATTTTTAAAGAAAAGGTTATTGTGGAAAAAATTCGGTACCAAAAATAGTATATTATTCTATGAGCAAGTAATTACCATGACTTGCATCATATTGTACAGTGATGGCTAGAAAAAAAAATCAACTACATATTTTGCTTTGCCTAATGTACTGGCGTTTCTTTTAAAAAAGTTGTCGTCCCAAGTAGATTACTAATAAATATTGTGCATAAAAGAAGAGTTTTTTTTTTTTTTTTTTCATTTACTTATTTAGGACCACTTATGCACTATGGATTTTAATCCCTTTCTTTTAAAAGCACCATGACGGTACATTAATACTGCAGTGATACGTAACACAGATACGATGTCTAAGCTTGTCAAAAGTGGTAAAATGATGATATTAACTATGTCTTGTTCTTTTGTTTTGAAGAGTGAAGGGTTCTGACATGCTTTTCTAAATTCTTTGTCATACGCTTGTCTCTTTTAGTTTTAACAGAAAACAAAAAAGTCATTCGTTCATATGAGTTTATCAAAAAAGTAAACACTGAACCAATTGCAGATACGATTTTCTATACTTAAGTGGAGGTTCTCATTTAGTCGGTTGAAACAAAATCAATAATTTTTATGCACTAAGGCGGTGCAAAGCGTTGTGTTTATGCAAATGATAATTCTCGGTGACGCTTTAAAATAAGAATATGAAATTTGCTTACAATATAGAGAACGAATATATCTAGGTGCTTGTGTTGTAAATTATTATATTTCAATGAATTCATATAGAAAATCAGTTTTAAAAAGTATGATGTTTCTACCTTCTAGTGTAGAGTTAACCGATGGAACCATCGCGTTTTTCTAGAAATACGATCTTTCTGCGCGAAAAAAAGAAAATACTTTTTATTGGAGGTTAATAAGTGAATCTCATAATAAGTAAAACTTTTAAATTATTTATCCCGAATTGAAAACGAAAAAAAAATGTAGAAAATCAAACTTAAAATTCAAACAGCAACCATTTGGTCAATTTTTTTAACTAAATGTTGCTTTAGCCTCCAACTAATTTCATCTATATTCACAGCGTTTTCGAAATTTTGATTCCTGGTTATTTTTATAAGAGGTATCGTGCACGTCGTTAAGAAAAGCACGCCGTGCAGGGCCTGATACTTCCTACAACAGTATCCACTTCTTGTATATAGGTTTTTCTGGCACATTTTTTTTTGTACTCTAAAGTATAATAAATATATAGCAAAAGAAAAAAAATATTGATATCCTTACAATTTGTTTTAAAATATGTCCCAAAGTTGAGCTACTTTTTAGGTCTCTACATGAGAACCTCCCCTTAACACAGCCGACGAGCTTATGTCAGAAAAATGGGATAGACTATGAGTAATTTGGTCATATTTTTGGTATTTTTTAACTTATAGGCTTGGCATTATCTTTGACAGTTGATAAGGAAAAAATATATAAACATTTTTTTTTTCGATTAAGATAATATTGCAATGCAATGAGAAGCGCATTCAATAGATTTTTGTGCTGAATACTGTCTCAAAATTTGCCTTTTTTGTTTTGTTTCTTTGAGTGCGCGCACTAATACCAAGAAACAGTAGCTTCCATGGCCCAAAGACATAATATACGAAAACAATTATGAAGAGGTACCTAATAGTTTAAGCTTTTCTTTGAGGCTGCTTCTATGTTTCTAGCAAATCCGGTTGATATCTTGTAAATTAAAAGATTTTTTTACATTTTTACTTATTTGACTTATTAAAACATTTCCAGTCTTTTAAATACGTCAATTGGAACACCAGGGAGATTCATTAAAATCCGTCCGTGCCGTCAATTACAATTCCGTCACGCGGAAGAAAAATCTTTCGTTTTTTTTTATTTGGCGCGAGCAGGGATCCCGTTAAATTTTAATAATTGTTTAAATTATCCGTAAAACCGACTTTTCGGCGTGAGCTGCCCGCCGCAGGGAATTATTTCGGGGATTATTCGAGTTAAGGCCGCCGTGAAATAATCGGGCCGCCTTGCTCCGGCCCCCGGGACGGACGGCGGTATTTGCGGTCCCGTTTTAAATGAGGGTATCGCGTGCAAATTACTCCCGCCGCCGCCGAAGGGGTTAATTTACTTGCCGATATTTTTTTCTGCGCGAATTTCCGATCTTCTGACACCAACCCGAACTCTCTCCAACCGTCGACTAACTTGACGTGGAAAAAATCGCTACGCCTACGACTATAACGAAATTGACGCAAATTACGCCCCATTTGCATAATGAATTGTAACGACGTGGGAATATGGGTCGCCAGATAGTTTTTTTTGTTTGTCCAAAGTATGCAAATTAATGCATTTGTGTAATTACGCGTGGTTTTTGTTTTCGTGGAGTGAAAAACTTGCCCGGGGAGTTTGTAAAGCTAATGGGATCTGTTTTCAGAATTATGTACAAAAATATACATAATGAAGTATGTAGTATAGTTATTTTTCATAAAATAGAATATCTAGATCTTCAGTCAGTGGCTGGTGGTTTGTTGAAAAGTTGAATTATGACTTGCACTACCCATTATTATTCATGAAGGCTCCCTCAAAAAATACTTTAAAAAAATAATATTTATCTTTATTTCGCATACGAGTGACCCATGACATACAATTGCCATTCGCCCGTCTCTGGTAGTACACAAATCACTACACAAACACACCTTTTCAACACATTTGTAAATAAACCATTATTTAATACCATTATTTTGACTTCAAATTAAGTCTCTTGTTGGTTGATCATTTTAACAGTCACTTAGTCTTGTCACGGATTGACAAAAATACAGATCTATTTCATAACTTTTCCCTTTTTATGTTTGTTTAATTGTCTAAACAAAAAGCCATCGTTCAGCTGAAAAGATGTCAACTACTTTAACACACCTAGCACGCAATATCACTACTTCTGATAATGTCTTGCTTCTGTAAGAAATTGATATGAGCGTTGACTGAGAACTTAACTAGACTGGCAAAGTAATAGGTTTCGAGAAAACACAGCGGTAACCTGAGCAATAGATGGCGCGACCCGTGTTGAGGTTAACGCCTGCGCTCAGTTCTCAGTTTGAGGTCAGTGAATGTAGTCCAGGCAAATTAGCAATAGATGGTGCGACCCGTGTTGAGGTTAGTGCAACGCTCATTTGTCAATTTTAGAGCGCGTTCGGATAATCAGGTAGGATACGGCGAGAGTGAACGCGGTCTTAGGTCAGCGAGAGAAGTCGTTTTTGTTCGCGCTCTACTTCAAATACAATAGCAGGCAATAATTATTGTGTGTACATAAATTGTAATAAAACTTGACTAAACGATAAGGAAATTAGTTATTTTAAGTTTTACGAATCTTCAGTTAGAAGGAAAATGCTTTCTCGAAATGCTCTTTCTAAAAGTTATAATCAAAGTTAAATACCTTTACAATATTTTTAAAAGTTTGATGTACTTAATTAGTTCTGGCCTAATATAGTTTTTTCTACTTTGCGTTCGTTATAAACTCATAACGAAACCGCTTTCGGCGTCGTTATGAAAACACTAGATCACAAACTTTTAGTAACTTTTAGTTTTCCTAGATTGATGTTATTGACGTCAAGGGTCAACTAAGGCTGATATCTCAATCGCTATTGCCTCGCGTCTATCGTACTTGTGAATTTTACGTCAAGTACCACCTGGTGAATATAAAACTACGCTAGATTGTAAGATGACAACCACAATTTTCGAAATTTATGTAAAATTAATGTCGCAAAGTAGAAAAAATAGTATATAACACTCGTTTTATAAGACGTATTGGCGCACTCGTCCCATTTGGGTACTCCTCGCTACGCTCGTCGTGCCCAAAACAACTCGTGCGCCAATTTCTGTCTTATAAAACTTGTATTATAATATACTATTGCCTACCACCGTATGTATGAATGTCCCTTACGTCACGGACTTGTTCACTCGTATATCGCTTATAATAAACATGTGGTTTTGGGTGTGCTTTTGTGTTTTTAACGCACGACATAATGTCATCACAACGCAAATATAGATGCATATTTTCCTATTTGATTATAATTACCCGCTTGTCACAACAGTTCAAATGCAGTTCGCCACAGTTGAAATGGATGTCGCGCGAATAAAATACATTTTTGGTGAACTGTCAAGTATACTAACCTAACCGAATACATCAACTTTTGTCGTCTTATAAAACGAGTGTTATATACTATTTTTTCTACTTTGCAACATTAATTTTATATAAATTTCGAAAATTGAGGTTGTCATCTTACAATCTAGAGTAGTTTTATATTCAACAGTTGGTAGTTGTAGTAAAATTTACCAATACGATTGAGGCGAGCCAATAGCGATTGAGATGTCAGCCTTATTTGACACTTGACGTCAATATCATCAATCTTGGAAAAGTTACTAAAAGTTTGTGATCTAGTGTTTTCATAACCACACCGAAAGCGGTTTCGTTATGAATTTATAACGAACGCAAAGTAGAAAAAAATGTTAATAGTATTCTATCGGCAAATGATGACATTTACGATTGAGCAATTACTCTTGAGTAGCGATTAGGTTCAGATGGCTAAAAATTGATGACATAACTACCAAAACTGGCCAAAGGAAGTGTGTACTTATATCATTGTAAGTATTTATCACGCGACGAGAAAAAATAAGCACGCACAACAAAAAAATGTACTTTATCCACGATCTAACAAACGGGAAGTGCGTGTGGTGCCTGTAGCTTGCATATACTTAAGAGATATCACCCTTATCTCTGACATTCACCATTTAAATTGCTGATATTTATCCCCTTCCCTAAAGCGCACATACATTACTATACTGCGTGTCATAGAATATACAACACTAAGCACCATAAAAATATATTTCAATTTTTGGCTTAACACATCAAAACAATAAACTTCGACCACATAAAAGACAAATTGAACCATATCGAATTACAAACTGGGAGCTTAAATATTTTCCACTTCATACCCTTTTAAAATTTTAATTTATTGATTTATCCATATCTCGAAAAGTATTCATTTCCCTGGGGTCGCTTCAAGGCATCGCATGCACGTCCGTCCTGAAACAGAAGGGCGGCGAGCACATCGATAACTTTACACGATACCCAGCTCACGATAGCACGAAAATTGCTTACTAGAAAACAGAATTTCCTTATTACACATTTTCGTCTTTTACTTTTTTACTTTTTATTAACTTCTCGTGCGACCGGCAAATTGACTTGGAAATTTCTTCGGGTTGTTTGCTCTGCGAATAAATTAACAGGCCACGCTGAGGAAACTCACGTGAGCATGTCAAATATAGATTGTGTATAAGCAATATTAATGAATACCGGTGGGGTTGGGTTATTTATGAAATTACTAAGCGTGGTTGGTATTAAATTATTAGTAGTAATTAGGAAATTGGGCACTATCGATTGGTGTTTTTCATTAGGGGAAAAGAAGAAATAACTTTAGCTATTTTTAGAAGATTTATTGCCTGTGGTGAGTTTTAATTATGGAACTAACCTATTAATTTAATTTGATGAAGAATTTCTTTTATTTTGAAAATTTCTTTTACATCTGTGACTGATATTTTCTTTCTGTAGTGTTCTACAAATCAAAACAATGGTAACATTTATGGAAACATACATTTTATCAGATAGTAGTAAAAATGTAGATATATCCAGGTATCAGATACTCATGAGAATCTCTTTTTAAATTCCACTGGCTTGTATATGCTTTTGAAAATATCTATTGTGAATCAATCATAGCTTATCCTAAAAGCAAACATCTAAATTTAGCGAAAATATTTACTGCCCTGATCAACATACAAACAGTCCTAAAAAGTCCCATGTCTGCGTCTTGCTTTTTTTGGGGTATTCTACTCGAAACTACCCTCACTTGTCGGAAATCGCTCATAACTCCTTAAAACTTGGCATTTAGGTGTTTTGAATGACGCTGAAACTGAATATGGCATCAAATATCAAAATTAAAATGGCAGCGCGAAAATCGCGGACTTTAATTGAAAATAAAAGAAATCGTCGGCCAAATCTAGTTTAGCATTTTTATTGGGTTTTAAAGACACTGTATCAAAATATGGCATAAGCTAGTCAAAATTCAAAATGGAAGATCCAAAATGGCGGACCAGTGGAAATCCACGGTCTCTGGTTACATGATTTCTCCACTCAAGGTGGTCTGAAATGAAACTGTCAAACGCCGTTGTATTTTATACACCAGTGGTTCTTAACCGGTGCTTCGCGAAACACTGGTGCTCCGCGAGCTTGTTGCAAGTGCTCCGCAAAATTATGCCGAAATTGTCTCATTTACCGTATGTGATTGAAATTACCGTACAAAAACTTAAACCAAACTAACAATTACAATATTTACAATTTTCAAATAGAATAAATATGAATAAAATAAATTTAAGAATTCTGAACATAATACAATTAAAATAGAAATGAGTATAGCTCTGCTACACATGTCACATAAATAGTTCGGAAAATATGCAAACATTTTGACACATATTTCCTAAAATAAACATAATAAATATGATGTCTTGATAAAATATATTTTTGCCCTCATCTACATATCATCCACATGAGTTATTAAGTATTATATTAGTATAAAGCTGTATCAAAAATGAGCTTATCAAAACTACTTGAGTAGGTGGTACATCAGAATCCAGCCAAACTAGCTAAATATTTGACAAATTAGAAAGGTTTTGAACGTTTGATTATATTAAGATTTATATTACCGCGAACAACTATTATGCAGATGCTTGGAGGAGCTATCACAATATACAAAATAGGTGGTGGCATTTATAACCACGTACAAAATTTTGTGAGCCCAGAAAATCAAAACATACACACACACAAAATGTGAAAAATATGTGGATGCGGGCAAAAAGAAAACTTCGGAAGCAATTCGGTACATCGAGAGCGCCTTTTCCCTCATACATATCTAAGAGTTCGTGTGTAGAAATAAATTCCAATATTCCCGAATATTTTCGTAATTTATCCACAAATATATCTTTTTCTTTTCTGTATCAAATTAATGATTTTCGCCGCAAATAAATTTCATTCGAGTATTCGTTTTTTCATTTCGATAAAAAGTTAGATAGAGCTGATGAAAATATCAATAAAACCGTATTTTGAACGGCTACAATTTCTTAAGTAATTGAGAAAACAAATATCAACCTATTTACTCGGAATGACATTTAGTTTCTAGAAGAAAATCGGTAAAAAGTTTTATATGGATTTTATTTCGTTATTTTTAATATTATTACTTACATATTTTATTTAGTTTTTACTGTTGTAATGGATAGTGATTGTATTAATTTTCCATATAAAAAGTCCATAAAAAACATAAAGTCCATATAAAACATTATACTCAGAATGACATTTGATTTCTAAAAATTAATTTTGCCGAAAAAAAAAGTAGACTATTAGTATATTTATATTTTTTCTAATTAATGTTATTTTTTAAGTGTTATGTAATAATCGTCTTCTCTTTTTCTCTTGATCAAAAGTGCCCCCTGACTCCAAAAAGGTTAAGAACCACTGCTATACACAAATAGTTATCACTTGTTGAACCAGAAACAGAAATATTTATATTTGAGGAAATGGTGACTTGCCAAAGCAAAATTATCAATTAGCTCATAAAATCGAAAATATTTTTAGCAATAAAATAAAAAATACATAACGGATCAAGTTTCTGGTTCGATCAAGCGATAAACAATGATTATTGAACATGCGGTAAAAATTTCAAGTTGATATCCGACGATATATGTATAACGATCTCCTAAATTTTAAGAAAAAATCCGCTATTTTGAATCTTGCTGTTTATGCTGGAAAAAATCTTAATGCCAATTTTGTAAGGAGTTATGAGCGATTTCAGAGAAGGTAGGGTAGTTTGGAGACTTTTAGGACTTTTAGCATGTTGTTCAGGGCATTAAATAAGAGATATACCAATTGCAAATTTACTTTATTTTTAAGGGTTTTGGTTGAATTTAGTCTAAAATGACTGGGCTATTGATATAAATACAGCTGTCGTCGCTAAGCTTTCCATTTGAAGCGCCTTCACATTATATTCTGGTTTTATGACTATGTCAGGCAAATTATTAAATTAAAAGCGCTGAAAAGCCCCTTTTGGGTCGATTTCGAAAACTCACGTGATCTAGGATCCGTCAGTAGGACCCCTTATCGCGCTTTGCAACTTTCTTGCTCAACTTTATAACTGAATTAAGAGAACAATTTGATGCAAACGAATATTCCCCACCCATTTCAATCTTTTACCACAGGTGGAGGGTGGTTTGTTCCGAAAAGTTTTTGTCTTTTACTTACTTTATGACAAACCCTCTTCATTTTCCGTCAGTATAAACAAAATGTCTGCATAGCGCCAGGCTAATTCTATATCGAATCAATTTCTGCATTACTAGATTTAACATAAATCTGCAAGCAATTCTTGGACCAATTATGGACGGCCCGTTGCCGTGTACAAGCGCACACGTCAAAGAAATGCAAATATCCACTGCAGACATACTCTAGCGAATTTGGATGGCGCAGATCAGTGAACAGTATACTCGCTCGTCGTGCGAAAATAAGGGCTCTCTTTGAATTTAATTAATTTAATTGTACTTTCTCGGACAGAGGAGTCGGCGGCATACAGCCCTGCAAAAGTTTGCGAGCACTCTGTCGGGCACTGTGTTACGATAATTGCATTTAGAGTAATTTAATTTCGTAATCACTGGAGGGCAAGCCGGATTCTCCTACTGAAACAGAGAATTACAAGGCACCGGCTTCAGTCGGGAACGGTCGAAGTTGAGATACTCTCGCACTGACACAAATTGCACCCCTAATGCACGCTTTACTACGTGATAGTGGACGCTTTCGTGAGAGTGTTGTTGTTATCCGATTATTATCTGTTTTGAGTTGAGCAACAAATTGGCATTTACTGGCGTTATTATGCAGTTGTAGACTTTAAACAAAAAAATAAATTCAGAGAGACAAAGTAAACCAGTTGTGAGGTTCTTCTGATGTTACATGGATTCATAATGGATTTGTTATGACACTGTTTTCAGTGCTACAAGGAAAAGCGTGAGTTGTGGGTATAGCGTTGCAACTTTTGATGAACCTAGCAGAAGCCAATACACCAACAAGCTGGTAGAACACCGATATAATATTGCTATTATAGAAGGGAAACACTTCCAATATAGAGAATTGCAGATCGATTATCCTACTATCACGTCTGTACAAGTAGTTAACGAAGTTTCTGACCATATATCTAATAAACACACTGGATGTCTATGAATCCCGTTGAACAGGCAGGATTCAGAGAGGGCTTTAAAGAGTATCTTTATCTTTAACGATCATCTTACAAACCCTAAGCACATTCATCAAAAAGTGTGAAGAAGATCACATCCCACTACAATTAGATATAATTAGAGGCTATGGTACAAAAAAAATTGCTCAAACCTTGAATGCCATGGAACACCAAAAGAAACACAACAAACAAAATGAAGAATATCAAAGAATTAATCTACCTTGGTCACCACACAAAGTTTGGTAATCAAAACCAAGCCACACAACTCACAAGAAGAAGAACCTAACTTGGGTAAACCATATCAGATGATGGAGGCCTAGAATATCGAAAAAAAAAGCGCTGGAGTACCACAGAAGAGGTGGTCGGGTGCATTCAGGGAAATAACAAGCAAGAGGTGGCTCTAAAGTGCTCAAAATATGAAAACTTGGCTTGATCTAGGGGAGGACTATGTCCAGTAGTGGACGAAAGATATTATTAGTTATTGGTTATATGTATATCCTAACCTAACTAAACCGTACCATTAATCCTAATATACGTTTTCAAATAGTTTGCAACAAATTAGAAGATTTCTCAGAAAATTTGTAATTTTGTCATTTGAAAAAGCTGTTTAGAAGTAAGAATAGAAGTAAGTAAGAATTATTATCAAGTATTTGCCAAAAATAATTTAATTATTAGTAGTAGGGTGTAATAAAACTTCTTCTCTTGCTAGAAATAATTTACTGGGTACATGTTTCGAAATTCTACTTCATCATCAGCCCAATAGTCTGGTTTCTTGTGTTCCAACCAACATAATCAGGGACGATATATTAAAAGATAAATCCAAACACCTCGAAGAAAAATGAAGTGGCGAAACAGTTGAAATCGTGGGGGTTACATCTAGGTCAAACATTGGCGTCACGAAACCGGTCTTAAAGTATGAAACGTAAATATCTATAATGCCTGTTTTCCAACAACATGATCAGGTCGACGGCTTAAAATTTATCAACATACGGCGGCCAGTAACGTGTCAGAGTAATTGTCGGTGTAGACAAACGCGACCGGTGTCAATTACAAGAAACCAGACTATTGGGCTGATGATGAAGTAGAACTTCGAAACATGTACCCAGTAAATTATTTCTAGCAAGAGAAGAGGTTTTATTACACCCTACTACTAATCCTAACCCTGCAATATGGATAATACAAATTTAATTATTGTTTATTTCATAATTTTAGACTGTTCAACCAATTCATAGTGACCTAGATTAATAAGACAATAACATTGTGATAAAATTTTGATATTCGATACGCTTTTGTTTTTCTCATCATGATACGTTGAAAATACCACAAAAGTAATATAGCTTGCCATTTCAAACTTTATAGTTGATATCATTTCCCTAAAAACCCGAAGTTTTTAAACATTTCCACGCCATTAATTTCAGAAAAAGTTCATCATTGTAATCGGAAAAATGATTTCTGCCGAATAAGTTTTGTGGTTTACGTGAAAATTAACAAAAAACCAAATAAATCTTTTTTAATATGTCTGTTATTTAAAATTTTAATATAATTTTTCGTTACTAAAAAAAACTTTCCAAAAAACAGTTTTCTGGATCACTAGTTACCAATCATGTAATAAAATATTAAATGATAATTTTGTTAAAAGTGGCTTTGTTCGAAGGGTTATTTTACTCATCTGTTCTTCAAGTATAGTGTGACAGTTTTATAGTGACACTTATATACGTATTTTATGTGCATAAAACTGCAGTGTATATTAATCTTACCTACGACCGTATGTGTAAATGTCCCTTACGTCACGGACTTAGCTCGTATATCGCTTATAACAAACGTGGGCTCTTGGATGTGCGTTTGTGTTTTTAACGCACAACAGAATGTCATAATGACAGATGTCGCGCAAATATTTTGTTTAATTATATTTGTCATTTTTGACACAATTTATATTTCTTTAAATTTTCGGTCGTAGGTAAGGGCAATACTCGAGCTGTAACATATATTACATGCACGTGATAATTTATGTTGAATTTATATTGGTATTTTCGGTCGACACTTCAGACAAAGTTCTCCGTAGTTGCAATAGATGTCGCGCGAATACATTGATTGGTTAACCGTCAAATATTCTTAGCTTTATTTATTTGTCATTTTTGGTAAAATTTATTGAAATTGTCGGTCGTAGGTAAAATTATGTACAATACTCGACCTGTAACGCATATTACGTGCTCGTGAAAAATAACTAAACTCGCCGCTTCGCGGCTCGTATGTTAACTTATCACTCGCACGTTATATGCTAGTTACAGCTCTTGCAATGTAATATACTATTTGCAATGTAGTTGAAGTCATTAGTTTTATATTTTATATGTCCGAAATTTGCAATTGGCCAAACCACTCTTTAAGTTTTCAAATACAGCCGGTACGACAAACAGCTTGTTTGTTATTTTTTCGGACAACTATCTGTAGGTACATTGTTAATCGTATTGCTATATTAGATTGTAAAATTAGGAATACTGTACTTCCTCCAGTATACTTCTGTAGTTCTTCTACTACAACTACGTTCACGAAAACTACGAAATGGGCACTAGTCGTTGTCAACAAATCATCTGGAATCTTAATCGGGGTCAAATTGACTCTAGTAGGGAGTCCGTTAATTTATAGCGACTCCCTAACGGAGTCAGGTTGACTCCCTTTGAGGGTTATCACCAAGACTCGTCCTCGCTTTAGAAGAAGAAAGGACACCACATCCACCTATCAACACGGGAAATAGGAAATTTGTTTATCCTGTCCGCGACTCGAGTTCTTTACGATTCGATCCGGACAGAAAGTAATGAAAGAATATGAAAGTTTATCGCTTTCTTATGTCCCTCCGCCCGCAAAATCCGCCTGTTCCACCCCTGTACGCCGATATTAACCCCGATAAATTGCTTTTATCGCTCAACCCCACACCTTAAAAATTTATTACGATTGCTAGTTTTACGTTATTGTGGTTATTGTACGTATGTGACCCGAATGTTAAGAGAAGCATTCTTGTGTCACAATTAAAGAAATGAGATAGTAAATATGATCCTTCGAAGTTGTTAAACCCCATGGTTGAAGTTTCATACGAATGATCGTGGTTATTTATCCACATCTGTAATTTCGTGAAGATAGTCCTTAGCTAAATTAGGAATTGTAAGTAAAATAAACTCTTGTATGGGAGGAGAAGTTTGTCTTTAATTATAAGAGAAAATAGAAGTTAAGTAAATACTTGGAAGGAAGTGTAACTTTGCACCGAGAAAAGCTCTCGAAGATGTTTTTCGCTGGTGTGACAACATAATTATGTCTTGTCTCTTTCCTTCGAGGAAGTGCCGATGGGGTGAGTGGAACTGGAGGAGTACGTAATTTAATTAAACATTCTTTTCACTTAACTAGAAAGATTCCGGAGAAATTCTGCCTTTCTCGAAAGGTTTTTTCGCAGAATTGCAGAAGACTAAATTCAATAGTTTTATACCCAAATTGAGTGCTTCTTTAATCATAAATTTATATTGTCCAATATTTATTAATTCTAATAGAGGCTAGAGTCATAAATGTAGTATAACACATACTTTGATTCTGCTATGCTTTATCATTTGTAAGGTCTTATTGCTGGTATAAGGATGTAATGCTTTCAAGAGTAACAGAAGAGTTTATTTGGTAGAAATACTTATTTTAATGGGACAGTCCTTCATTTAGGAATGATGTTCTAGTGTCCTTAAATGCGAGGAAAATAGGACATTATGAACCCACATGTTAGTGTGACGTTAAGACCGACTTAAGAGCAATCCGGGGAAGGTTAGAAACCTCATGACCTCAACTGACATGTCATCGATGGCATCAATCTGTGTCCACCTTACCTGGGTATGTAATACTAGCGTTTCTGAACGGGAGTGAAGAAACCAGAGATCGTTCAATCTACCCTGATCAGTTGATTCCAAAATTTGGTACACCTATTTATACATAAAATTATAAAGTTTCTGGTTCATAAAGCAATAAATCAATGTATGTTAAACACTACTTTTTGTTGTAAAAATTTCATGTTGATTATCTGAACTTTGATATAAGGTGGAGTGGGGTAAGTGCACCCCAGTTTTTAGTAAGTTTGACTTTAAAGCCATATATCTTTAATTTGTTTTATAATACCTTAGCATTTATTGATATCAACGAATACTTGAGTTAATACTCTTTAATTAACATTGACAAAAACGCCAAGTTTACAAGTAAATTTATTTTTTTTTTAGAAAATTGCAAAAAATTGCAACAGCTGTGCACTTACCCCGAAAACGGGGCAAGTGTACAACCGACAGTTAAAACCAATTTGAAGCATTATATCATATGCAACGAGGCAAGAGCATAACTATTCATATGTCTGTTATAAAATGCTTTTTACCGCATTCAAATATGTTGTTTCGCTTTGGAGTAAATCAAAAATAAAAAAATTAATAAATAGAAACGGATTAGTGAAATAAAATAAGCTAAATATAAAAGGGTTTAAAATATATTAATAGTAATAGTACAATGTTAAATAATGATATTTTTGAACATGTGTATTAATCAGAATCCTGACAGCGTTCACATTCATATCGTCGTAAAACAAGAAATAATTAAGCATAGGGTTACCACATTTCTTCGAGTAAAAAAGAGGACACCGAAAGTTTGGAAAGCAGGGGGGGGGTGTTTATCAATGGAAATATAGTCAGATAAAAACATTTTATGAGGAAAAAATGCTATTAAACTAAGAAAGTGTACATCTAATTTTACAAATTTGAAATAAATTTGTTAACGAATAAAACAAATATCAAAGGATCATTTAAAGTAATGCACTAATTAAAATTGCAAAAAAATATTTATATTGGTACTCGTAAGAAAACATACTTTACTTGAAAATTGTTATTAGTTATCACTTACAAATTTCAATGTAAATTCAGTAATCAGAAGTCAAAGAGAAGATTACGACAAGGAAAGATAATGATCTCCGTTCAATTAATAGTAGTTACAACTTCAAAATATTAAGACAACTAATATCAGAAAACATTCTTACCTGATATCACAGTAATCTAACACTAAAGAATAGCCTCGGGATGCACAACAACGACCGTCCTCTCTGACGACTTAAAACAACATGACAAAATTTTTTAAAATACTTCCCTAGGAACTCATACATCCCGAAATTGCAAACACTCAACAGTGCACATAAGAAATTGACGAACAAAACTCAATAATTCTCAGAAATTGTTCGTGCGAACATCGCTCCGGCAGTAGAGTTTTTGCGGATATTCACTTCCTAGAAAGATTGTTTAGGAAGAACAATTTTTTACGCCGCTTCTCTGAATGCGCCCTAGAAAATAATTAATTGTGGAATGAAACTATACATTACCTTATTCCTTTGTCCGTTATTTTATGATTTTGTTAAAAAATAGAACTTGTCCGGTTAAATGAGGACGTCTGGTAACCCTAATCAAGCACGACATTTTCTGGGGCATGTGCTATGCTCTTACCCCACCATAACGGATGCACTTGCCCCGGGTCTCAATATTTACGAGGAAAGAGCACGCTAGCGCTTTTCTCAATAAATTTCAATAATTCAACAGAAATTATTTATTTAAAGTAAAATATAAACAATTTTTTTTATTACCTACAAAAAATAATAACACAGAACACACTATTTTCTTTAAAAATCCAGCACGTTTATGATAACCTCAAAGTTGATATGCACTTTACATGTGGTGCTTTCCAAGTGGTTGGCATAAATCGGGGATGCCCCTCATTACTTTCCCGCAATCTACGTGGATAGGATGGTATTAAGTTTGAGTAGATTCCTACATATTAGGTATTGCAATTGTGCTCATATTATATTAATAATAGCCCGTTTATGCACTTACCCCGTTTATGCACTTACCCCACTTCACCTTATGGCGATCTCTCTAAATTCTAACTAAAAATTCCTATGAATAACTATACATGTTAGGTATATGTTTACTGAACAATTATTGTTAATTTAGAAAAAAACTCACAAAGTTGATAATCTTTGGTTTATAAACCATATTTTTGTAGCAATTCTTGCACAGCTGAGTTACTTACAGTCGTTTTGCATAACTAGTACCATAGGTAAACATAAATTGATACATCGATACACCATAAAATACGTATAGGCGGCTGCATTTGTTTCTGGCAATTGCTCGGCGGGTTGTACCAGGTTGTACCGTTGTACAACCTGGTTGTCACTATTTATACTTCAAAATGGGATGTTTTTACTGTAAAAAGACGCTCAATGACGGGCGTATTGTGCCTGTTAATTAAGAAATAAGGGAATAGACAATCTAATTGGAGCGAGTGAACATCGCAATGAGGGAATGATTGAAGTTCTTAACAAATAAATGCTAGATTCCAATTCGACGTCCTTCAAAACTTCTTAAAAATTATTTTAAAAAGAATTTGCAAAAATTTCCTTTAATTATAATTCTGTAATCCGCAATTTTTGATTCGATATTTGGTTTTGCAATGTTTATATGAGATTTGAATTCAGCTCTCAAATACCCATAAGATTATATACACTGTGGGCCAAAAAAAGGTACAAATTTTTAATCACTCGTCTTTCCAATAATATTTAGCTAATTCAAATCTTTTTTAAAATCGAATATTTGTAGTGTGAAGATTGAAAACACACCATATTCGCAATAATTGAACGTTTCAATCCTATGTTATGTTGCTTTATGTATGGCTATGCAACATTTATATCAGATAATATCGGAATAATTTAATGTGAAATGAAAGATGTAATAAAAGACATTTGTTTTCTTTTGGTCAAAAGAACAGTAGAGATTTTATAGCATCGTATACAGGATGATTTTTTAGTATGCATCGTGAAATTTTGAAACATTGCTTTTTTGCTGTTTTTACTCAAAAAAAAAACAGTGGAGTTAGACGCTTGCAACGCTTGAAAATTCCTTTAATTTTTATTTTCTGGTCCGCTATTTTGTTTCCACCATTTTAAATTTTGCAACTTAAGTGCCATATTCACATGAAGCGTCATTCAATACCCCAAAATGCTTTGTTCGAAGGAGTTATGAGCAGTTTCAGACAAAGAAGGGTAGTTTGGGGTAAAACACAAGTAGGGTAAAATACCCCAACAAACCAAAGCAACACGTTGTCAGAATGAATACTAACATTGAATATTAGTGTGTTGCTTTAATATTATATAATGTAGTTATTTTCAAACGGCGTTTTTTTATGATTTTAAGCTTTTATATAGCTATTCCAAACTTCATCTTAATAGGATTCAGTGGAGAGAATTTCTAATGTGACAGGTAAAAATAAAAAAAAATATTCGAACTTATAGCGGACTAACCCGATGTCCTAGTGCCCTTGAACTACTGAACTGCTTCTTTAACTAGAACTACAATTTTTACTCGAGTCTTTACTACTATTTGGTTCTATTTGCTACTTTAATAAAGAACATTGCTCCACATGAAATTGAGATAACGTAGTAATCCATAAACAACTTTCAACACATTAAGATCACCAGTTAGTATCTACATCAATTTAAGTCAATATCGTAGCGTCCATCGAGGCGTCAACAAAGGGTCAACATTAGACCGTATCTCGTAATGCGTCATTAAGGAACTGTCCGATGCCAGAGATGGTATCGTATCGTAAAGCAGCCTACGGGTAAATTCGCTGGTAGTGGCCGGTCTCTACTAATTACGGGAAGGCAGTGTTCAGCTGTCACGTCCTAATATGATGACTTGACCGATCGACCGAAAGCGTGGACGTGAGCTCACTTAACGACCACCCCCTAACACGTATTTACGATCTTCCGGGCCGGAGTAATTCCGGGCTACTAAATTAGCGGTGTAATGCCTCCTTATTGCTGGTTTCAATGCGGTTCGGTAATTTGTTTTCGCGGAAGGTGATTGAAAATGCTGTGCTGACAGTTTCAGTGACCTTGTTGGGAAGTTTTTTTTTCTTGGAAAGTAATTGGCCACTTTGCTTTAATCAGTGTTGAGGAAAGTTGCAGGTAACTTTAAAGTTGGAATGGAACTTTACTAGAAGAAGACTGTGAAGTGAACAATATTGTTATTTAATGAAATAGGGTTTTAAAATACTTATTTCTTCTTATTTCTGCAAAAATGGTCGATAAAGTTGGAACATTTTGGAAACTTGTCAATTCGCTGCTTATAGGTAAGACTGAATAATGCGAAGGTAGGTTAAAAAATCTGATGTGGCCAGGCACATGACTTTATCATACTATATATAAAATTAATAGTTTAGCTGCATGGGACTCTATTTGATGGAGATCGACCATGTCTGCATTAAAATAAAACTACTAGAACTAGACAGATGTCGATTAAAGCTGCGTTCGGATATTGTACTCCGTTGACTCCGTTGCACTCCGTTGGGTGTAAAAAGTGTAATGCAATATGCGAACGCAGCTTATATTGACAGAAGTTATTGTCAAGACTACCTACTGTCATTAGAATCAAAAATCTGACAAATCCTGGCTACTAGTTTTCATACAGTACGACCGATCTCGTAGAAATAGGATTTCCTCATGCAGCTAAACTATTGATTGTACCAAAAAATGTCATAATGATAAATTATTCAGAATTTCCTCATCTTTAATTTATTATTTAACTATTTCGACGAAATTCCAGAAATGGCGGCTTATTTGCAAAATCTTTCAAAAATACTAAGACTAAACCTCCAGTTCATTTGGACCCTCTTCAACAGAAAGCTTTTCAGCTCTAAGTTTGGTTATGAAACTTCTAAATATGAATTTTCGTCCCGATACCTTTAGTAGTTTCTCCGGAACCGTCGCCACAAAAAAACGGGTACACACACACACACATACACACACACACACACACACACACACACACACACACACACACACACACACACACACACACACACACACACACACACACACACACACACACACACACACACACACACAGACATTTTTTTGTACCTTGGTCAAAAATGTTCAGGGGACCCAAAAAGACATATTTCCGGTAAAATCTCGAAATTTCTTTTTGGCATGATTACAATACTTTACATACTGCGTATGATAAAGTAAAAAGAAAACAGACAGTAAACAGAAATAAATGATTAATTTAATTTATAAGGCAATAAAATTGTAAAACAAGACGAAGTTCTTCTGTCGTAGTCCATAACATAATAATATAATATTTTCAATTTTTGTAATCTACAATTTTCTGGTTTGTTGATTGCTCACGATTTGCAGCTATAGTCAATATAATAGCTAACAAAAGGTTCACTTTTTTTAAATATTTAACGGTGGTGTATTTTAACTTCAGCATAGCTGAAGATAATTTTCTTCCTAGTTTTTCTCTAACTTGTACATGAAACGAGATATTTGAAAAAATGAACTGTTATGAAAGCCATTATGTAAAACGGATATTTCCCAGATCTTTAAGGGATGCAATTTTTGTATTTTCATTGTAGGTGATTTTACGATATTTTTATTTATCGATGACGTCATATTTTTTAACAGAACAGTTCATAATGTCACTTAATACGTGTATTTAAGTATTTAAGAATGGGGCGTTCATGTATTTAAGAAGGGGGCGTTCATGTAGAGACCTAAAAAGTAAGTTTTTTAAGCCAACTGCTGTTAGAATTTTAAGATCGATTTTTACTGGTTTCTTTTTTAAGTTTCTCTTCTATTATGAGGCTTAGCCTCCAATAAAAAGTATTTTCTCTAAAGGAAAATAGGATATCTCGACAATTGAAAAGTAATCGGGCATGCAACTTTGAAAGATCGTGTTTCTAGAAAAATGGTGTAATTAACTCTACAAGAGAAGGTAGAAACATTATACTTTTTAAAACTCAATTTTTATAAGAATTCATTGAAATACAACAATTTACTCAACATAGGCACCTAGATCTGTACGGTCTCTATACTGTATCCAAACTTCACATTCCTAGCCTAAACCGTTAGCGAAAATTATCATTTGAATAAACACATCTCTTTGCAGCGAATTAATACAGGAAATTTTTACCGGAGAAGAACATTGACTATAAAACCGTAAAACTTTTGATAATCAAAAAACTGTTTCAGAGGGCTTATTTTAAATACTTCAAGGTTTCAAAATATGAAAAAAAGATTGATTTTTAAACGATTACATGTAAGCCTTCCCTTAAAATCGTTTAAAACGTTTAAAGTACCAAAATGTCTCTCCCCTGGCCTTTTTTCATTCCTCTTTTCTGTCATATCTCACTCTCTCCGCACTGTTACTGTATATATATATATTGTATATAGTGGATCAAAATATGACATACTATTATTATATTTCACGCTTGTATACATAAAACTGAGATGTGCTTTTATTCGACGTTGGTAAAAACCATCACGCAAATCGTTTAAACGCTCTCATTGGTCAATGAAAGTCACGTACAACGTGGTATCCTTGTTTAAGTGCGGTGACTGTCGTCTCTCCCTGGCACGGTGCATGTTCCTATCCCTATCTCTCAATTTTAGACAAATATGTCGTTTATACAGTGTCATACAGTGTTATACAGTCAAGTATGGAAACATGAGAAAATCTCAGAGAAAATCTCAGACGGTTTGTTATTTTCAAAAATCCTCGAACACGTCGATTTTTAATTATTAAAATTCAGATTTCTGTGCAAAGTTCAATTTCCGAGTATCAATTTTTACTTAGTTATGACGTCATCGACACATTTGTTAATTGGAAATCTTACTGATTTTGGTAGATCATTTGATGGTCTAAATGGTGGACATATTTTATGGCCTTACGTAAGAACAAGAAA
Source organism: Aphodius sticticus (assembly GCA_963966075.1). Classification (NCBI taxonomy): domain Eukaryota; kingdom Metazoa; phylum Arthropoda; class Insecta; order Coleoptera; family Scarabaeidae; genus Aphodius; species Aphodius sticticus. Next base: position 63,410,892 of record OZ014509.1, read on the forward strand.
AAGAAGAAAGAGACAAATGAAAATTCATAATATTAGGGAAAATAGCTTTTGCGAATTGAATATGAAATTGAGTTCTGAGTAGAATTAATTGCCCTTAAAACAAATCTTTTCGTTTTCGAAAAAGGACGGGTGAAAGTATCAAAAGAACGCTATTTTGGTATTTTTTACAAATGTATACCAGCTGAACCTATTGTCCTAGAAACCTCACAATGTTCTCATAGTAAACCTTAATCTTGCACTTTGACCTGAAATCTCAAAAGTTTGGTCCCAAATATTTTTGTGCATTTACTGCGATTCTTTAAGGTTCGCATTCAGTGGAAATAAATCAATAGAAAACGCTTATTTACTTTCCATAAACAAACAAAAATACGGATCATTTTTGTTTGTTTATGGAAAGTGAATAAGCGTTTTCTATTGATTACCTTAATTTTCAACTGTCTTTTTCTTGATTTTTGTTTGTTAGGGGTTTTAGTTTTACTTTCTTAAAAGTAAAACATAAAATCCCAATACAATTAACAGATCTATCAATATCAAGACAAGAAATACGAGGTTGTCATTTAAACAAAGTGTCGATGACGTCATAAATCGAAAACAATTGAAGGTCCGAATTGAAATTTGATATAAATATGTGTATTTTGATAATTAAAAATCACGTGTCCGAGGATTTCAGCATAATATACTAAAAAAGAAATAAATAAACAAACAAAATAAGTAAACAATTCTTACCCAGTAAACTATGTCTATGCCCTGGCCAATGTATGTCCCCTGTTTTTGTTTTCAAGTTTTCAAGAGTTAAAAAAGGTTGAACATACCCCTTTGAACTGTTAAAATAATGATTTTTTTAATAATCTATAATTAACAATCTTTGTTATTTGTATCTTTTGCAAGAATCCATTGACTACTAGGCCAAGCAATGAAGCTACAAATGATTGCTTTTTTACATAAAGGCTAGCAGGAAGCCGCCTGTGCCATCCTGGGCAAGACAGTCCGTAGTATATTCCCACTATGTTTCCTACTCGAAAATGCCATTTTTTAATTTTTTATAAACAATTATCAACAAAAAATAGCGTTTTTTTTGTACTTTTTTTTTATTGTAAAAGGAAAGCTATTGAAACAATTCTTAATGGTGCAACGGGATGAACTGTAGAGAATTAAATTTCGAAGAGAATGACAGGTCAAACGATCCGATCGGATAATTAGAACCGGAGAAATGCTGAAAAACCGGAAAATTTTGCCTTTTTTAAAAAATTTATAACTCCGCCATTTTTTATTTATATTTTTGATTATTAGCAGATGTAACTTTGCGCAGTAGTAGCTATTCACATGTACGTAAAGTGTGCAAAACCTGGATTCGGTCGGACTAATAGTTTTCGCACAATCCTTATTTGAATCTTTTTTGGCAATATTTTTATGGAGAGCTGGATGCGTTTGAGGTCGTCTGATTGCAATTTAAAACAAACGGATTTGGAAACTAGACGTGAACAGCAACAAAACGTCTATTTTGATTTTTCGATAAGACCCGTGTAAGTGGGTAATAAACTATTGAAAACATGAGCGAAAACGCCCGCGCATGCTAGAGTGGTCGGGTGATGGGGGAAGTGTGCGATTAGAGGGGAAACGTATATATATATATATATATATATATATATACGCGCGCCCAGCGCGCATGTATTACTATAGATACGCGCTTCCCCGCATCGACTGCCTACCCCCACTACTCGACCGGTTTGGAGCGCGCGGCAGTTTTTGGGCATGTTTGCAATCATTTTTCACCTATTTCGCAATATTTTAACGCAAAATCAGAATAGACGTTTTGTAGCACAATACTTCTGCTTTCGAAATACGTAAAAAATTAAAATCGGACCACTCCGACGCATCCAGGCTCGCCGAATCATATTGCATACAAATATTAAAATCGCAATTGTGCAAAAACTAATCATCGGACAACGCCTTGGTTGTCCACACTCAAACTACTCTACAATGGCTACTTTCACGCGAAAAACCTCCGCCACATCGAATGGCGGAGTTATGAATTTTTTAAAAACGCAGATTTTTCCGGTTTTTCCAAATTTCCCCCGTTAATATTAATTCAATCGAGTCCGTGCGGGATTCATTTTTTTTTTTTTCGACTTTTCATTCTCTACAATTTGTCTCTTGAAAGTATCAAGATTGCTCCATCGGTTCAGTTTTTACAAGCGAAAAACGAAAAAAACACGATATAAAAACACGAATATAACAAATTAAGAAATGATATTTGCGAGTAGGAAACACATCACAATACATCTACGGACTGTTCCACGTGACCTGGGAGCGTCGGCTTCCTGCTAGTATTTTTGTCACGCAAAAATCTCTATTGCGTTTTCTATACGATGTTTTCGTTTATCTTCCGTTGCAAAGTAATTTTTTCCAAACCATTTTTCCTTAAAGCGATGTACTTACTATTTACGTAACAACAATTTGTTACTTAATGAGAACGCGCATTTCTCATTAAACCTTCTCATGTAAATCTGCCAACAACTCCCGTTTACCGACAGCACTATATTCCGTAAACGTTGAAACGGTAGCACGGCGTTAAAAACAAAGTATCGCGCAGAAGGAACTTTAATACCGTTTAACGCCGCGTAAGCGCTGTCCATCACAAGCTAATTGCGCTAACGCCATTACCTGCCGCGCTCTGGAAACAGTTTACACAATTTAAATATCGCGTTATCCCCTCCATTACACCTCTAACGAGGTTTGTTCAGTTTCGCGGACTTCTTGTTAACGAAATAAACCGTTATATTTTATTTTTGTAGCCGACAGCCGAGAGAAAAGTTGAACAGGACAGCCAGCTTGCAGTTTTCAGTATCTTTCACACACAGATAAATTTAAAAAAATGTCGAGCAACGCTCCATTATTTTTATTTTTAATTTCGAGAAGCTTTATGCGCTCATTGCGTAACAGGAAACCCCGTCGGGGGAAAATTCGGATGAAAAAGGCACTACTCTTTATTGTATTTTTTTTTGTTTTCTCCCCTCCGACATTTTATGCGCTCTCTGTAATTTACATGTGAAATTAAAAGCTCATTGTGCTGAACGTTTTGCGTTTTCAGCTTGTGTTCGTATTAACTTCAAAGATTTCCAGCGGGTTTTCAGATTTTAATTACAATGAAACGTTTAGGTTTAAAATTAGGGTGAATCGAGATAAAGTTTTATTGGACGCTTTTGGATTTTTACTGTGGATGTTGAAGCGGGTATATGGGAGAGCTTCGTAGGGGTTAGGAAGCTGTTTTAGAAAATGGCATAGAATGTGTAATTTTCATATATAGGGAGCCATAAAATGGGCAGTTTGGGATGCCTATAAACGGCTATCGGTATAAAGTTGTTTCGTACACCGGGATCGTAATGTTCGATTTGGTGGAAAATACCCTCTTCAATGTCCGCGTCTGGCGTATACTAACCCCCCTAACAGCTATATTCTGTGCATTTAAGTCACCTTTCTTTCCGATATCTATCATTTTTATTACCATATTGGACCTTATGTCGTATAGATCAGAAGAGAATTTATGCAAACCACTTTACACAGGTAATATACAATCTGTTACACAATATTTCAAAGTAAGATAAAATATCAAATTGTTCGATAGAAAATTAGAACTAACGCTACATGTTTGTATTGATGTATTTGATTAATTATTCTATCCTGAAGCCTATAATATTTTAGATAGGATGTCATATTCAATGAAAATCTGTATCTTCTACAGATAGCAAAAATATAGAGCAAACACTTTGTTAAGAAATACTGTTGAGGTGTTTATCGGAAAACCCGAGAGTCTCAAGTTATATTTTTCGTCGCCCAACCAGTTTTTCTACGCAGTCAACTTGCCCGGTTACTTATGCATACTACGTATGATATTTTTAAATATACAGAATAACCGACTATAATTGTGTGGATTGGGACTTAAGAGGCTGGTTCAGCCTAACTTCAGGTCTGTTCTGGTGGGCCCCTATTGGTCCAATTATTCAAACTGTTTAGTGCTCGTGTGGGTTTATTATTGAATAACGATAGCATCTTATGAGATTATAACAATCTAAATTAACTCTTCTTGGTCGGACTTGCTCGATATTTATTATACCCATGCCCAATTTTAAACAATTGCTGCTCAAAATAGTCGTATAATTAGATGTCATGATTTCAGGAATAACAATGTAATTATGTTTTTTGTGTCAAGTCCGTCGTAGTTTCACTTTACGTCAATGTAATATTTGTGAAAATTCCAATAAATAAAACGAAATAAAGCCACACTTTTAAAAAATCGGGGTCGTATTTTCCCAATTTTTCCATCCATGTTCGAGGCTGGACAGTGTGGCCATCTACGATGTTGTCGAGAACTAGACGTCATTAGACGAAGATAGTAATGGGTCTATCTCTATCTACCATATATGTACCACAAAAAAAGGCTGTAACTCGCTAAAATTCACACATTTATATTTACTGGGACAGATTTCGAGAGTTCTAACCTACAAATCCGATATAATCTGAAAATGTAGAAAACTTGGGGACACTGCACAAAGAAGTATTCTAATCGAAATTAGGAGATTACATAAAAATTCTACTATTATATCAGACATCAATCAGGTTTGTGCCGAAAGAAGTATACTATTGTTTTTTAAAATTTCCTTTTCAATTGTTAGGTTAGTTAGCAGAATATACATATAAACAGTGCTGTTTTATCCATTCTACTACCAGGGAATTCAAGCTCCAAGTATGGTATGATGCAGATAGCTCATTACGGGGTTTGTAATTGGATTCAAATCACATTACGAGGAATCAAAATCCTTACGTACTATTTTGTTGATCGAAGAAGATTTCTAGACAAGAGATGTGGTTACTAATTTTCATAATTTCCATGAACTGACAATAAAATTATCGAGGTATGCTGAAGATTACCGATTTTTTATCAAATTTTTTGGTAATATTACTGGAAGACGACTATAACATTATTATATGAGAAATTTATAATGGGACATAGTCGACTTGTCAACCACTGACTCCAGATGTTTTTCTTCTCAAGTGCAAAGTGTATGGAGAATTACGTTTAACACAACAAACCGCAGATAGTATTGCAATTAGCCCCGAAGAACCGAACAAGCATTACGACCTGTATGCGTGTGGTCTCATGATAGCGAGGATCAACATTTGTGTGATATTATAATATAATATTAATAAAGCTATATAATATTATAAAGCTTATGTTGTCTAATTGTCTTTTAGAAATAATATATGAATTACAAATTGGTAAATAAAGAATAACTTATTAACTGTTTTGTTTTTCTTATACGTCATCAGATCCCTGTGCTGTGGATGTACATATGTATGTAATATCGACCCATGCAACAAAGACTGTAGTAACTACATTTAGTTTGTTAGTTACGATAGTCATCGTTGCATGGGTCGATATGTATTTGTTTTTCAGTAGCTAGGCATAAGTGTATTATCGGCTGAGAAATGAGTGCATAATCTATCGTACCAAGAGTAAGTAATCTGTGACCAAAGTTATTGGTACGGGGTTTGTTTTTTAGGAGGTATAAATGTACCTATATGGGCGCATAATCTCAATACGCTTTCAAATATTCCACATATTCATAGTACGTGTGCGTGTATTCATAGTACGTGTGTTTTTGCATATATCACTTCATAAACCGTAGACAAATGTTGAAGTTATTTATCATATAAATATATGATAAATATCTCACATACTCCACATAGGTTATGTCACGGTTATGTCAACAATTTATCACAGTAATTTTTAGAGCTACCATGTTATGTTGGTAACGTTGTAAAATCACTAGACAGCCTGCTTACGTGTGCAAAAATAAATTGAAACAGCGTTAAAGACGTTAGATCATATAATGTTGACCGCACGTCGGCAAAGTCTATCTTGTTCCAAAGTAGCTTTAGCGAAAACGTCGACATCCCCACGCAAAGACCAATTCTCGACTGATTTCTCTAAACTTATCAAAAACAGCCAAGCCTCTGTCGATCAGCTGTTGGACCCGCCACTTAATTTTAGCAATCTTGTACTGTTTTGGCTTCGAATAATATATGTACATAAATAATTACGGCAATGCATTGTGGGACAAAAGGGAAAATTTGGTTTTAAATCATTTATTATGAAAAGAAAATAGTACGCACAACAAGAAATGACTAAGGTTGGACATAAAAAAGTTTTATTTATAAACAAGCTAGTCACATGGGAAGTATTACAGTGTATTTTACAGAAGTTGTAGTTTTTCCCACTTACAGTGTAACAATATTATTTAGGTGGTTATGGGGTCGCTAATTAAAAATACGTAAGATGTTCTTCAAGACATTTTCACTGCAAACAACACTTAGAGAGTGTTTCATACATTTTTGGAGAAAAGTTGTTGAGGGAACTTGTCAAAATAAACACGAAGCTCACTTAAAACATATATTGTTGCAAGTACTAGTTACAAGGTTTGCACAGGCCTAGCTTAACGTAATGAAATGGTAACAAAACTCTATGAAGAAAATGCAAGCAGTCCTATTTATAGGGAAAAGTCGTACGATGTTTCGTCACAGGTATTATCCAATAGGATTTGAAAAGCTAACTTACGTACCCAATAGGATTCGAGATGACATCCTCCGTTCTAACACAAAGGATTTATAATTCTAAGAAACTGAAGTGATATACGAAACATCGTACGTGATAAACGCAAAATTTAGAACAAAGAAAAAACGGAAGACAGGCAATTCTAAGAATGAATACGCAGTAGGTACCATTATACAACACCTTCCCCCTAATTTTTAAAATTGTACCTTGGATTGGTACAATTTTCGTCCACATTACTGGAAGATTGAACTGACTCAGACGGAGATGGGGTTGTATCCGGACCGTCCATTGAAACAATATTTTCTACTGCATCAGATTTTCGTCTGAAAATCTTTGCTAAAAATGAAGGATATTTAATATGTATGACATACAAAAGACAAATTAAGCCTAAAACTAATATAACATAAAAATACATAAAATGAACATGATTTTTATACGAGACATGTTGTAGTCTTTCTGCCTCAGTCTTAAGGATAGCAAGCGACATACTAGCGTGTTTCAACGGAGAGACATCCAAAGGCGTAATGACCGTAGGAATTGTCAATGCTGGACTAAAAGATGTATTCAGGTTTTCAAAATATGATGTATTAAAATGAACGCTTGGAATATAATTATTGAACACCGAATAATTGTTGTTACCAGGAAATGCAAGGATTATTGAGTTTAAGAACACCTTACAATCGGGTTTAGCTGAAAGAATGCCGGTTCCATTAAGATATAGTATCTTGGACGTCTTGTGACATTGTAAATTTATTTTGACCGTTTCTGGAATGGCAAATATCCACGAATGTGGTTGGTACAGCTTGATAAACATAGGATTTGATAGTTTTAAAACTCGAATAGAACACGAGTCCGGGATATGCGTGATATGAGAATTGAATAACCTTGATTCACAGGTGCTGTGCACATTAGTCATTAAAATTGGCTTTAATTGTTTACAAATATAATGTTTTTGAATTCTAGTACATGAATTCAATTCAATGTAATCCAAATCAAAGTAATACTGCTGAACAGTATCCATTGCAAGAAATTGTTTTTCGACGTGAACGTATTGAAATGTATCTGTCTTAATTGTAGATGGCATTGTGCTTATTCCGTACAAATGATATATTTTTCCTTCTACGATAGGCAAGGTAAGTATGAATGTTACTCTATCATGATAAACATAAACATTTGGGCTCAACAACTGCATCAATGACTGTGCATTATCCAGAGTAATGTCAAATGCGAAAGTAGTTCCTATCGGTAAGAAAGGTTGAATGGCTCTTAATTCGCTTATCAGCTTAACAGGATTCATTATGAATGGGCTTATTATGCCTTTCTGTGACAAGGATAAAATCTGAATCAAGACTGACTGCTGCTTAGAGACTTCACTAGACAATAGGGTGAACATATTTACCAATATTTCAAACTCATTTTGGTAGTGTATTGTTGATACACCAAGATTTAAATTGTTGACATAATCTGAAATTTTAATCATTGATTTTTCTATTTGTTTAAATTTACTTTGCAACGATACACTAGTTGTATTGAATGCTTCAATAGTTGTTTCAAATACGGAAATTTGCTGCTTCATTAATGTAATTAAATGATCCTGACTTGTACTTAATTTATCTATCTGATCATTATAATAGTGTGCGTCGTCTTCGTCTAACGTTCCGAACAATGTCTTGGAAATTTTTCCCACTAAATTAATTAATCCACGCTTTGATCTATATTCATGTTTAGATTCAATTATGTTTGATATAAGTTCATTCGTTCGTACCAATTCAATGCCAATGCTGGACAAAACAGGCTTAAAGGAGGTACACTCATGCCTCAAAAATTGTTTAGAAATAGCCTTACCACAAAAATCGAATATATGGTCAGAATAATGTAAAACATTTGATAAGGTTTTCCTATAGTTCCTGGGATCATAATAAGTAATTAAATTCCATTTAGCGTTATGGATTTTTATGTCTCCAACTTCCTCGTAAAACAGACCTGAACTCTGCTTGTAAAACGATACGTTGTAGTGGCTGTCGTTGTAACCTTCGTAGGAATGCGCAGTGCTGACCCAGCCGACTATCGCGAGACAGATGATTAAGGGGGTCATATCTGTAAGGAATACTGAGTGTTACTTAAGAGGTGCTAAGCTTAATATTAAAGTAAGTAGTTTATTCCTATAACCACTCAACTATTCTTGGAACAACTTTAACCGATTCTTATGAACCTTTACAAATTTCCTTTTAATAGCAATTGTAACGTTAACTGGAGAATCAATAGAAGTAACCGTATAGGGTCCCGAATATAAAGATCGTAACTTCCGGCTCGTTCCCGGTTCTGTCTGTTCATTTCGCAAAAGAACCCTATCACCCACACGCATTTGTAGGTCCCGAGTATGTCGGTCGTACTGACTCTTAGATGTTTCTTTCTTTTTAATTAACGAATCTCTCGCTTTCGACTGGCATTGTTGCAAACGAAGTTTTAATTCAGCCGCATAATCGTCATAATTATATATAACCTCAGGCCGCTTTAATACGGATGAAGGTAGTTCCGCTACATGGCCAAATAATAGCTCAAACGGGGTGTAATTGGTCGACTGATGAGGAGTTGTATTGTAGGTGAATAAAGCATAAGGAATGTATTCATTCCAATCCAACTGATCGTCCGAAATGAAGCTTCTGAGATATTCTTTCAATGTACGATGGCTTCGCTCGAGGGCGCCATTTGATTGGGGGTGATATGCGGTACACTGAATTTGGTTTATACGAAGAAGTTTGCAAGTGTTTTTAAATAGCTGACTACAAAAATTAGTACCTTGATCGGTTACCAAGGTCTTAGGAATGCCATAGATACAAATGATTCTTGTTACAAAAGCTTTTGCCACGGATTCGGCCTCTTGGTTTGGTAGAGGTATGGCTATAGCATATTTGGATAAGTCATCCTGGAACGTGAGTATGTATTTATCTCCCGAATAAGTAGGTACTAGAGGACCAACAATGTCTAGAAATACCTTTTGAAATGGGGCGGATGCCGTGGTTGTAATTTGCATGGGGCATTGTGTAGTTTTCCCGCTTTTATTCTTTTGACACAGTTCACACTTTTTAATAAAGGATTTTATGTGATCATGCATGTTTCTCCACTTATAGTAGAGTTTTATTCTATCATACGTCCGCGAGACTCCCTCATGCCCTCCGGTAGGGGTTGTGTGAAATTCGGCCAGGATCTGACGTTTTTGTTCCTCGTCAAGGTCCTCGAGAATTCGGTTATGGTGAATTTGTACCAGAATGTTAGTTCCTTTGAATATGTACCGAATCATTGAGCGTATCAAATCGCTTTGTAATTGATCGTGATGACGTACTAATTTTGGAATAGCTAACGCGGAAATGTTGTGTTCCATGCAGGAGTCACGTAAATTTTGAAGACACTGAAAAACATCCTCATATGACAATCTTTGATGGATGTTTTCGCGTAACAATAAGTATGCAATAGGCTTATTGCTAACGTCACGAACACATACGTGATACAGGTCAAGATTTTCAATTTCATTCGCGCAAATAGCACCGTATTTCTTAGAAAATTCCGCGAGGTATCCTACCTCGTCAACAAGGTCTCGTGTTACTCCGATAACTGGACAGAACTCAGATGAGACATTAAGAATAGAAGTGTCCTTGTCAACTACGGCTTTATTGTAAATGATACCACTGGAACGTGCTTCAAGATAACTTTCGTATGTGCATACAGGTTGAGTTGTAGAAGACCGTGCATTGGTATAATGCACGGTGCGACTTAGGGCATCGGCTACATGGTTTATTTTGCCGGGCTTATATTTCACCTCATACTCGAACTCTTCCAATTTCAACCTGAACTTCATTAAACGACTGCTGGGGTCTTTGATGGAAAAAAGATAAATAAGGGGCTTATGATCTGTGTAGATATAGAACCTTTTTCCATAGAGATAAGGGCGGAAATGCCCTACGGACCATACTATGGCTAAAAGCTCCCTCTCGATGGTTGAATAACCCTTCTCAGCACGATTTAATGTCCTACTAGCAAAAGCTATGGGGAGATCGTGTTCGCCCTGGGAAAGAACTGCACCAATTGCTTCACCACTGGCGTCTGTGGTTAAGTTAAATGCTTCATTGAAATCAGGATATTTCAATACTGGATAGTTGGTTAGCTTACCCTTAAGCTGCTCAAAAGCTAATTCACAAGTAGATGTCCAAAGGAATGGTATATCTTTCTTTAACAATTCATACAAAGGTTTCGCTATTGACGAGAAATGCGATACGAACCTTCGATAATATGATGCGAGACCAAGGAAGCTTTGAAGTTGCTTAACATTCACAGGGGTTGGAAAATTCTTAACGGAAGAAACTTTGTCTGGATCTGGTTTGATCCCATGCTCCGATACAATATGGCCTAGATAAGTTATCTCTTTTCGCAGGAATTCGCACTTATCAGGTTGTAACTTAAGGTTGTTTTCACGGAGACGATTGAAAACTTCCACTAATCTGTCATTATGTTGTTTTAAACTCGACCCAAAAATGACAATATCATCCAAGTATACCAGAGCCCTAATTCCCTGAATTCCACTAAGGACGGAATTTAACAATCTCTGAAAGGTCGCAGGGGAACCCTTTAGGCCCATTGGCAATCGGTTGTACTCAAAATGGCCAGTTGGGGTACTAAATGCCGTGAGCGGCTTGCTCTCTTCGTGCAATGGAATCTGATGGAAGCCATTCGCGAGGTCAACGACCGAAAAATATTTTGATGACCCCAATTGATCAAAAATTTCCGAAATGTTCGGCAATGGAAATGCATCAGAGATTGTACAATCATTAAGTTTACGGAAATCTATGACGACACGGAATCGTTTATTGCCCTCACGATCGGGTTTCTTGGGCACTATTAACAACGGGCTATTGTAAGGACTTCTAGAATGTCTAATTATTTCCGCATCCAGCATCTTATTTACTTCCTTATTGATTTCTGATTTCTGATGCTCCGGTAACCGGTAAGGTTTAACAAATACCGGTGGAGTATTTTCAACTAAGGGTATTTTATGACAGATAGCCTCTGTATATGTTAACTTGTCGCTGGGTAAGTGAAAGATATCGGAATAATTTCGACAAATTTGTAAGATAGATTCTTGCTCCTCAGAATTTAAATGATTAATACTAAGCACCGACTCTAGGACCTCATTGCGCTCTGCATGTGCTATCGTTGTATAATGTAAAGTATGATAGTCGGATAACTCTTCCAACTCTAGCGATAATTCATCAAGAACTACTTCGCTCTCAGTAGAATTTAATAGGTTGATGTGGCATGTGCCATCAGACGAACGGACCAAACAGTTCCCAACATGAACGCCGGGTATGACTTCCCTGGCTACGCAAAGTTTGTCCGAGTAAATATTGGAAGGGATTTTTGCTACGATCTCCGACCTAGGAGGAATTTTTATTTGATGAGGTCTAGACATATTGACAATGACATTATAGTCCGGATGAAGTTTAAATGACATCTGATTTAACTCGTAGTTTAAGTTAATGTTATATTTCAAGAACAAATCATGACCAAGAAGACCATCGCTTGTGATTGGGAAATTCCGAGGTACTATATGGAATGGATGAATGATGCTTCCATTACCAAATTTTAATTCAATATTTGCGACACCCAATGACTCAATAGATTCTTGAGTGATTCCTTTCAGCTTAACCTTCTGATTCGGAAAAATAACCTGCTCGTCGCTTACATTTTGCACCTTGAGGATACAGATATCGCTACCTGTGTCTAAAAGAAGTTTGGCGTGATGGTTTTCAAACCCATCACTACTTAGGGTAACACAAGGAGAACTAAGAGACTCATCCAAGTCTATATTATATACGGTTGCTGGCTTCTTGGAATTAAAATTGTTACAGGATCCTACAATAGAATTCGCGTCACGCAATCTAACATATGAAGTAGGAATGGAAAAAGATGAAACGTGGTTTAGGCAGACTTCTTTATCTCGGCTCCCGTTACACTGCCTGATGTACCGGGGGCATTGGAGTTTTCCGGAATATGATTAGCGTTTCTCAAGCGCTTGCGACAATCTCTTATGTGGTGACCCACGCGTTTACAATACGAGCATATAAGTCTCACATTACCTTCTTGTTTGATAACTGGCTGTTTAACTGGGTAAGATCCCGGTGGTGAGAGAGAGAAGCATTTATTTGCCGTATGACCGGGTTTATTACACTTATAGCAAACTATTGCAGATTGTTTGGGTTTCAAATTGATTTTGGAGTTTTGATTACTTTTTCGCGTTGCATTGCTTCGCTCTTCCAACACAGCACATTCTATAGCTTCCCGGAGGGTGGTATGCCTACTAGCTTTTACGATGAGTCGGTAAGGTTCTAAAAGACCGTTTGCAAAGGCTCTAAGTGCGGTTTTCGCGTTAAGGCTAATCACTACAGCTGCTGAATCTTCACCTTCGCTCTGTATACACGCGTCGTTCAAATCTGTTTCTAGAGACTCTAACCTATTCGCAAAAGTACGAATATCCTCATTAGGATACTGCCGACAATTTACCAATTCCATTTGGAGCTGAGCAACTGTCCTACGTTCTAAAAATTGATTTTGGAGGAGTATCTTTAACTCTTCCCAGGAATCATAAGTGCTATATTTAACCAAATTATAAACTTTCCCTGATATTCGACTTTCGATGATTTGCAAGAGTAACTGTTTGTCGTTGATCGTAGAAGCCGTTTTAGCAACTATGTCACAACACCCTATAAATTTTTGAAAATTTTCTCGACTGCCGTCGAACTCGGGGATCATTTTAAACGCAAATTCTATTTTGAATGGCATTTCCGCAAAATCAGTGATGTTCCCTATATCCGAACCGTCTATTACTGTCCCAGTATCGCTGTCGCTATCACCCATAAGACTTTAAAGAGACATGAAAGACTCACCTACTCGGTTTTGGGTAATCCAATATGTATACACTTTTCACGACACACTTGCACGCACACGGGGAATTCCTGGATTTCTGCGTTGCGGCTGGTATGACGTTGCGAAGACGTTGTTGGACGCGGTGTACTCTGGCAATCTTCGGGACTCTGATAGCGGCTTACCGGCGCTTCACGAGGTTTGATGTTCCAGATTCTGCGGTGTATTTTACGTTGGCTCTGTGGCAGAATTTATGTCTCTGCACAGAACTTGCTGCTGATAGACTTCTTTCTGCCCTTGCAGAACTAGATGTACTTCCTGACGTTTTGTTTTCTCCGAAGAGTTTCACCGAGGTGACCGTCAATGTTGAATATATGTAGCTTCGGTTCCTTTTTGGCTATTTTACCTCTCGAAAGAGATATCCCACCGCTGCCACCAAATTTGTTGAGGGAACTTGTCAAAATAAACACGAAGCTCACTTAAAACATATATTGTTGCAAGTACTAGTTACAAGGTTTGCACAGGCCTAGCTTAACGTAATGAAATGGTAACAAAACTCTATGAAGAAAATGCAAGCAGTCCTATTTATAGGGAAAAGTCGTACGATGTTTCGTCACAGGTATTATCCAATAGGATTTGAAAAGCTAACTTACGTACCCAATAGGATTCGAGATGACATCCTCCGTTCTAACACAAAGGATTTATAATTCTAAGAAACTGAAGTGATATACGAAACATCGTACGTGATAAACGCAAAATTTAGAACAAAGAAAAAACGGAAGACAGGCAATTCTAAGAATGAATACGCAGTAGGTACCATTATACAACAAAGTGTCTTGTGTATAGTTCTTTAACACGCCTATCGTTTTTAATGAAACGTCTGTTTCTATTTTTTGTCTCCACTTTATTTGAGTTTCTCTACCGTAGAACTATTTTTTTACAACTGCGTTTCTTTGCAGCGAAATGACATTTACTTTTTTAAAAAAATGTGGGGAAAAAGTATGCCATAAAAATGATCGAAATCCAGTGGCATAAGAAAAGTTATAGACATACTTAGAAATTCTGCTATTTGTTTTTAAGGCATATCTCAAACGTGAGGCGTTTTACTACTTTAGTACCTTTTTATATCTACACCGTGTCCGGCAGAAAGTTTGTCACTAATAGGGTATTTGACTGTATTAAAAATATGGCATGTATTATAGTCATCCTAATAGATTACAGTTTAAGAAAACTATTTGTTATTAGTTTTCAAAAAAAATATGCTTTATTTCTATGAAAAACCAAAATTAAAATTGAATTTTATTCACGTCCTATCACGTGATTGAAAACGCTCTGTAATTGGCTCAGTCTCCAGTCATTCGTTAGTACGCTTAGAGCGCGTTCGGTTTGTCAGGGTAGGGTATGGGGAGAGCAATGCTCAGATCACTTGGGTCGGCTGTCTCTCTCTTATATGCAGATAAACGCCGTATGACGTTAGTCCGCCTATTATGCAGCGCGTCACTGTCACCGTACAATACCGGGTTATCCGAACGCGCTCTTATGCTTCTCCAGTTTGAATTTAATAGCACGAAAGCGCCATGTAAGCATAACTTTGTAGGTTAGGATAGCCCTAACCTTAAGCTGTCAGATCAGATAATACCTGGTTCGAAAATACGATAGATAACTTATTCTAGTCAGTTTTACTTATGTCGAAGTAATCTTCACAACAGAAAACACTTGTATTGGCGGCTATTTATTTGGATTTCTACGAGCCAACCACTTTCTTCGCAGTTTCAAATCTTGCGGAACAGCTACAAATAGTTTATCCGGAGTTTTTCTTGACGTATCTCTGCAATGTGGATTTATACACCATTTATAACCCATTTTTATGTAGAAATTGTGAAAACAACACATCATACAACACAATAACCAAACGGCGACGATGCCGATGCTGACAGACCATATGGGCCGATTTGACATCTTCTAACCGGTGACGTCACACAACAGAAACTATCGTTTTGGCGGGACTTTTTGTGATTCAATTTTTAACGCTGATTTTTATGAAATATTGAGGAAATCATTACGAAAAATAATGCATTTACAATGTAGAGTGAAGGATGGTTTTCCAATAATAGTCAAATACCCTATTGTAATAAATCTTATTATTAACTTATCAGAAAATTTAATTCTTTATAAATGCTTTTGGACGGTCTTAAACCTAAAATGCAAATTCTAGAATGTAATTATCTGCTTGCATATACCGGGTGTTACCAAAACTATGAAAATCTCTTAAGAGTAAAGTACCTTTATGTTCACAGCTATGCAAAAATGTTATTTGAAAAAAGTACTTATTTGGAAATACTAGAGCTCTTTAAATACGAATACGAATACCTTCTCCCTTGCATATACCGTGTGTTGCCGAAAATATAAAAATGATATATAAGAATATTTATTTATTTAAAAACTATGAAAAATTCCAATTCTTTTTACTGTTTCATTATTTCCAAATTTTTCCAAATGTTGATTCATGCATTGTCACCGGAAATCTGTGCACATGCAAAATTTCAACTCGATTGGACAAATTTAAAAAATATTGAGAGTTTTTCCAAATTTTGGAAAATTTTCCAATTTTTTATTGTTTCATGCATTGTCACCGGAAATCTGTCCACATGCAAAATTTCAACTCGATTGGACATTGACAAGTATGTAAAATACCGATTACAAAATTTGAACGAAACACGCAAACAAACAAGTAGAATTCTCGCCTCTATTTAAATCCCTGAAAATTTTTGAAATTGTGTAATTACAAACACCCTTCCCATTTTGTGTTGATAATCTGTAGCAATAAAGCATTTCATCTATTTTATAAAATTAAATTCATCATCTACTATAAACCGGGGTGAGATTGATCACACCAAGAGCGAGTTGATCAATCTCACCCCGTTGTATTTCGAAGGTCAGTACGATCCAATAAAAACATATACGAATTTGCAGTTTGGACAATAACCTTCCCAAGGAATGAATGTACAGTTTCGCCTTATGCATGGTTTTGAATATAGCCCGTCAGTGGTCCTGTAACTAAAAGTTTGAGGCGTGTAGAAATTGGCTCCTTTTTCATGGTTTATTTTCAGTCACAAAAAATGACACCTCCTATCTGCGTGCGGTTCAATGTTGTACCGATTTAAAACAACATATATTAGCACAATGAAACGACTGAAAATGGCGGTTTAAGGTGTTAAAAAGGTGCGAAGATTTAAATTTGTTTAGGCATACAACGAGTGATCAATCTCACCCGTGAAGTCAATCTCACCCCGTTTTACGGTACCTTAAACCTTCACAGCTATGCAAAAATATTATTTGAAAAAGTGTTTCATAATATTAGAAGGCAATAAATATGAAATTATAGTCACCTTCGACGTTCCCTATACCGGGTGTTCATGTAACGACGGAGAAAATTATTATTTCGTTCTAATGCATAGTATTTAAAACAAAAGTACTTTACTCTTAAGAGTTTTTCATTGTTTAGGTAACACCATTTTAGGTATAGGACAATCCAAGAAGCTTTTATCAAGAATAATATTTTCTGAAAAGTTAATATAAAAATGTTTCCCAATAGTGTCCAACTTTCTGCTGGACACGGTAGATACCCAATACCATTTTAAGGAGTCCGCTAAGTGTAAAAAGGTTGAGAGACGCTGGTGTAAACCATACTTCTAATATCACTATTTTCTTATTCTTGTTTTAGCGGTTTAAAAAATTGATGTTTTGGAAAAATCCTTAAAAAAACTAAAATGCTTATTCGATTTCTATTAAGAAAATGTTCCCAGAGTTATTAATGTTGTCCTAATTATATTTTTCCTCGAAAATTAAAGTATCCATAAGAAATACTGACTAATACTGTTTTATATGTCTTTGACTTCAGAAAGTCAGAAAACAATTGAAGGCCTGGACCTGGAGTTGATATAAAAATGTATCTTTTTTAATTGCAAATTGACGTGTTCTAGGATTTTTGTTGAATATATCTCATTAACTAGAGCCGATACAATCAAGTAAATCTGATAATTTATATTATACTTGAAATCAGGAACTTACCTTAGAACTGTTAATAAATTCCTGGCCAGTTCCTCCTCGATTTCCTAGTATAAAGGCTATATTTACAAGCGAACTAGAAGAAGTAGTTTTGACCTAACAAATTTGTTTCTGATAATTGACAACTATAATGTTGTTTCTCAGTAGATATCGAAATCATATACGTAGTCGTAAACGGTGTTCATTATGACACCAGAGACAGTGTCACAATGTGTTCATTATGAAACCGAAGGATATATCATTTTTCAGAAAACAATAATTTTTGCCCTGGTAAAACGTAAACTGATACAAACAACTTAACAGTATATTTAACTGAAATTTTTGTTTCAGTACAATATCAAGAAAAAAGAAGAAGTAGTCGACCCAATGCAAGAGGAACCGAACCCTCTGATGCGCAAGAAAAAGACTCCGGAGGAGTTGGCGCGCGAAGCAGAGGCGGAGGACGAGGACGAATTTACAAGTGAGTGTATGGCGCGCTTTTCGAACGTGAAAAAGCGCTGCGACATCCTGTAGTTTGCTAATGTCACCAAGTACACACCATGTACGAGAACGCCCCCTATACGTAGAGTCCATAAGACTTTCAACCCAACCCAAACCTGCGCACTTAATGTTAAACATACGACCTAACTAACAGTTACTTAATAATAATTCTCATCGTTGTTAAAAGTTAATGTTATACGATAATTATTACGTAATTTTCAATAATTATAATAATAATAAGTATAGTGTAACGCACGCAATTTTTAAACTTGCACTTATTAGATGGTTGACGTTTTTGGGTCGCATATGCAAACAACATGGTTCTTTGGACGTTTGTTTGTTTTTTTACATACATGCCTAATTAATGTTTTAAATTGAAATTGTTATTACCACACCGACTTAATGATTTTACGGGTAATAATTGTTGATACATATTATGTGTGGGACCAACAGAAGATAATTTAGAGCTGATACAGACTTTAATAATACATATTTGATTTAAATGAGAATTGAAAAGTGTGATCTATTATATTTTTAGTAATTTAAATAAGTTTCTACTTAAATAGTCTTATTTGGAATTCTCATTTCAACGTCAATGTAACAAAATAGGAGACGTTGTAATTTTTGGTACAGGTAGTCTCGATTGTGGAACACTCATACCAGGGAAATATTTATCAGATCTCTTCAGCTGCAAATCAGCTACAAATGTGGTTTGAATTTAGGCTGGTTAATTTTGTCCGGGTAATCAAGACTGTACTGTAACTTTGTTACACAACAAAATCTCTACCCATTCCTTTACACATAAAACAAATACCACGAAAAAACTTATATCCAACCTATTTTACCGGATTTATTACAATAAATAAATACTACCTCACTGCAGTTTGTACTTAAACATCTACAACAATTTCTGAACTATTTGTACTACATAATAACATAATATTGCACATGCAGAATTACATTGACAAGAGCAAATATTCTAGTAGAAGAAAGACGTCGATGTTGACTGTAGTTAATGGGGTTCAGTTTCCCACTGTTCTTTTAAAACTAATCTAAAATACAGTAGTAAAATAGCAGTAAATTCATTTATGACACAAATTATATTATGAAAATGAAATAATAATTTGCACTTGCGTCACTGTTATTTTGGATGTTCAATTTAAGATATAAATGAATAATAGTATAATGAGTTTTGTGGGTCATTTTAATCTTAAATTACTTGTATGAAGGAGACCACAAGGACCTGGACACGTTACTGGTTTTATTGTAGATGGCACTAGCACCGTATAAACAAAGTGATCCGTTGAAATTAGTAGTATCCGGAGTGGAAGGTTCTGTCCAAGGATATTAGAATCTTACAAGGATTCCTCAATCCCTATCTTCCAATGTTGCCAGCGGTATGACGTTACGCGCGGTCATTGTCAAATTGTCGGGACACACGAAACAACGATCGAACAATTTCGCCGAGTCGGCGTAACGGGTTGCCTACCCAGATTTGTTTAAACTGTCACACTTGACACGTAAAGACGCGGGGATTTCAAACAGACCAACAGTAGCGCAATAATCAATGTTGTGGTTATGTATGTTTGAAATGTCAAAAGCAGACACTCTTGACTCGTAAAAATACGGGAATTTCAAACAGACCAATCATTGCGCAATGATACATGTTATTGTAATTGTTTGAAACATCAAAAGCAGACCTTGAAAAACACAGTTGTCATTTGAAGCTTGAAATGTTTGTATTGCGGTAACCCAGGGATGGTCACGTGATATGTGGTCATTGTCAAAAACCTAAAAATGGCCATTGAGCAATCCTTGTAGATTTACTGTGGATTTAGTATTCTTAGGTTCTGTCAACTTCAAAACTTTAGGCAACTAGTCTGCATACATCGTGTTCATAATATTAGACGACCGCTGTCAAAAAATTTCCGTTCCAAGAATGTCGATGTTCTTATTTGAATACTCTGTGCATGGTAACATGTTTGGAATCGCCTTTTTTCACATGAAAACATACTATAGCCATAAAATCTACTGTCTTGGAAAAAAATGCATCAATGCAAAATGCACAATCAACAATAAAACCACTAATGTTCCCTTGTGGGCCCGTTTTGTCTACAGAAAAATGTAGAAAAATGTCATTCTAAGTAAAACTTCACAGGGAGCCATTCGTTTTTTCAAATCCTAAAAAGTTACAGCCGTTTGAAATATTAACAAAACAAACAAAATAAAATACATGCCGAATATAATAGTAAGTTTATAGAGAGTTGATAAAACTAATAAGTTCATATGAAACGTTTTACACAGTATGATATTTCCTATCAACAGGGTTTTGCGGAGAAAAGCAGATGGATACTAAGGGTGTATCAAAAAACGTTTTTTTTTTCGAAATTCAAAATATAAAGTTGATACAAAGTTGTCCCTATGGACCCACATATACCACAAAGAAAAGTTGGCCCAATTGAAACATATTTAGGTCTCCCGCAGAAGGGCTAAAGTTTATAATTTTTTTTAAACATTTTGTTTTAATATAGGGATGTAGATTTTTAATGATAGATTAAGTGATTTTTCTCTTTCAAATAGAATAAGTTCAACAATACGGTGTGAAATTAACGTATAGAAAAATATATTACTCTAATGCAACATTTAGATCGCATGCAGTTTATTTTGATTCGATAGAATTTTTTAAAAAATGACCATTTTCGTATGTTTTAAAAAATGTACTTATATGTAGATAAAAGTTTATTTGCCATTAAAAATTTTAGTATGTGCGTACAGGTGGGCTTTGAAAAAGAAAAACCACTTAATATTTCTATATAAAATTATAAACTTTTGACGGCTTCCTGCGGGAGACCTAAATATTTTTCATTGAGCCAATTTTTTTGTGGAATAAGTGGGTCCACAAGGACAACTTTTCATCAACGAAATTTTGAATAAAAAAAAACGCCTTTTTGATACACCCTAAAAAAAAAAAAAAATACACCCTAAGTCTACTTTTTAACACAATCTATTGTTAAAACGACCTGACCTGTATAACAGTAGTAAAACGGCCTAAATTACTGTAATGACCTGTATAACAGTAGTAAAACGGCCTAAATTACTGTAATAAATAATAAAATAACTCAAATTTATGTATAAATACGACATCAAACTTCCTATAATGGGCAACCAATCAATAACCACTTTATCTTTATTTGACATGCAAGAACCAAATAAAATTAGGCTGATGTACAACGCAATCTTCGAAAAGCCCAGGGAACCATGGTTTGCGAATGCGATAGAAATAGCTGTGACGTAATAGACCTACCCCATTATTAGTACAATCATAAATCTTTGTGTATTTACGTCTACGTATTTACCCATGTGTCAAACATGAGGCAATCATTTTACCGTAGAGCATACCTCAAGGTTTAACTAACTATCGAAAAAAAATGATAATAAATCGACATAAAGCGAGAAAAAAAAAGATTTTTACCCCATTTACAATTGTGACCCTATTTTATTATAAAACCTTTTTGACTGTTACTAAATGTATAAATATATTATCGATGTAGTTAGACTAGTTTATGAATAGTTGTCTATTAAAGGCCGATGTTAAAACAGTTTTATGACAAATTTACTTACTACCTAGTTTTTATTTGATTATTTCAGAATAAAAACTCTAATATACAAGAAACGTGTATAAAAGCAATAATCTAATGGGGAAAAACATCATTCAAATGAAATGTCAACTTTTTTAACTTCGGCCCCAATAATTATGAATAATACACAGATATAACCACAATCCCCACGATGTTATTCTTTAAGTTATCCATTTTGTTTTCGTTCGCTTCACTTTTGTTCATTGTAATTTTTCTTTGGCACAATTTACAATATACAACACTTTGCCTGAACATTCCCGAGTACAAATGATACAATAACACTTTGAGATTCCTTTGGAAGATAATATCAATTTCCGGTGCCTTCTACGGCTTAAGAGAATTAAAAATTCAAGACAATATTGGTCGTATTGCCAAAAATTATCGCATGTTTCTACTATTGTATGTACTTTATTGTTTTAACGACTACTTTTCACGCTCTATCTTCGCGTCACAAGTGTTGTGCGTTTCGTTCCTTCAAGTGTGTTGTTCTCTCGCTACATGAATGTTTTTTTGGTGTTTTTCTATGTGTATATTGTTCCAATTGTGTCAAATACCATGTATACTAGACGTCTTTATCCCCTGGTGCACTTTGTAATTTGAATATTGCGGAAAAATGCAGCGTAATATCGATGTTTCATTCGTGAAATATGATCGCGTTACAGTTTTATGCCGGCTAAACCGATATGGCGCGTTTTGAACCGGCATAACAATAAATACTAGAGTCAATAACACGATATGTATCCACGTCACGTTTTATGGGAAAATCGAAACGATCATTTCAAATTACAAAGTTAACCCACGGCGTTGTTCTTTTATCATTTTTTTTTGTATTATTTGTTTCTTCTTTGTGCCCCATCCTGTAACGTCCTCTATAGATTAGTTTTTTTTTTAATTTGTGTTTTATTTTAGTTTGGTAAATAGAATTTTTATATTTGGCGATGTTTTGTTTTATTTATTATTTCAGTATGTTTCTCCTTTCTGTAACTAGTGTTTGATGGATTTTATTGTGGTATAATGATGTTTATGCGTTTAAATGTGTACAGTCGACAAATTTGGATGTTTGTATTATAAGAAGGCAACTATATGAGATATGAAAAATAGATTGTATTTAATGGTGAAACCGAAAGAGATATATGGCATAGTTTGTTTAGTTAAAAACAAAATATCGATATTCATCTGATACATATCGATATATCAGCCTGTCAGCCTGATATCTGATACATGATGGGCGAAAATACCCTCAAAAATCTTTCTCTTATGCGCATGCCTCCTTGGTGTGTGCGGGTTTTTCAGAGTGTCAGAATGGCAAATCTGATGACAACCTAGAAGTAAGTACACCCAGTGCTGCAAAATACCCAGATAACTTTACAAAGTTTAAGAGAAATGTTAATACAAGCATTGGTAGAAAGCATACTATAACCAAATATTTTTCATAGCACAAATGCTTCATTTGAACTGTATTAACAAAATAGACTATTTTAGAATAATAGGAGTACCACAACTGTACGGTAACCCATTAAGGGACCTTTATGGTATCCAAAGGCAGTACACGAGTCAATTCTTAGGGAATGCGAAAGCCATACAAAATTGCGTAATCTATTTATTAAAACTACTTTACAACAGTTATTTTCCTACTTTAACGCTCCAAGCAATTAACGAATTTGAGAGTTTTAAATGGCTATTGGGAGCTGCGTAAATAAAACGGCTTTACATTTTTATGCTGACGTTTCGGTTTATTCTTTAAACGTTAATCATAGCTACAAAGAAATACACACAATTAGTACTAATATTTACCTCAAAAGGAAAATTTAAAATACATTTTAAAATTATCATTACAACAACTACACGCTTGTGTCGGTACAACGGACATCAACAATAAATGCGACTTTCGAACGGAAACAAGCCAGAAGTTCCAAAATGGTTCTTATTATATACACATGGTACAATAGTTGCCTATATTTAGATGTTAACTAGGTCATTATTTTCGCGATTACGTTAGAGTAAATATTACTCAAATTATCAGTGTCAGTCCTTAGGTTTACCGTATTAGCTGTCCCTTTTATAAAAATCATCTCCATAATGCGTCTTTTATTATAATGTGTTTCCATTTTAAGGATACTTGCCGTGTCAAAGTCAAATGTGTGGCCGCTGGAGAAAGCGTGGAGTGCAAGGGCGGTTTTATCTTTTTTGTCGGTATTTTTAACATTACAATCATATTTATGTTGTTTTATTCTGTTCTTAAGATATTGATTGGTTTGTCCCACATATGCCATGTTGCACCCTCCGCAACCCACCCTATAAATTAGCCCACTCATGAAGTTCTTTTCAACTTTATCTTTTAAGTTCGTATAAAGTTTGCCGATATTTTATTTTGTTATTGTACGTGACAATCTTTGAATTGTTCGGCTTAATTACAGGTATTAATTTGTTAGTTAACCCTGGTATATAGGGTAATTTATAATATTTTAGTTCAGAATTTGTACGGTTATCATTATCAAAGTCCGTACAAAGTTCTATCTCCCTGCTATGATTAAGGTTTAAAGAATAAACCGAAACGTCAGCATAAAAAGCATAAAGCATAAAGTTCCCAATAGCCATTGAAAACTCTCAACTACTTTACAACTTTGTTACTATTGTTGTGTTTTATACATTGATGAATCTTTGCAAGAATTTGATAAATGTCAGCTTGACATCTATAAAAATGCATTCACTTATATCATGAAATTGATAATGAAGAATTTTCTAAAAGAAATGCAATTTAAAGACTGCTAGTTGCTCTGCACTGGTATGGTAATGATGGCCAATACGACCGTATATCCACCATCTTTTTTAAAGAATTTCCAGAAGCTGCAGTTCTATACGGTGACAATGCCTGGACTAAAGGAATTGCTCATTTTACCAGAAAATAGAAATCTTGGATCATTTGGACTATATTTTCAACGAGTTAATATTTTTTGTTATGAAATTTAATTTTGCAATGTGTAAAGTAAAAAGTTGCATCGTAGTTTTATTAAATAGGCCCCAGGTTCTTCGTTTTTCGTGAGAATGCCCGACGGGCTCACTAATTTGAAGAGAGGCCAAAATGCTTTATGCAGAGAATAGTTGTCCAGTAAAATCATTGTATGCTAATCAAGCTCTCATCTCTGAAGGCCTAGCTGGCCCCCATGGCTTGTTTCTTCCTTCCATGTCTTTCCACCTTGTGTCTTCTCCTTCTCCAGTTCTTGATGTTCTTGATGTTGCCATGAGATATCTCTCCCATGGCTTTGTCCTTCCGTCTCGTCCTTGGCATCCCATGCCTTTCTTGTCCTGCCAATCCACTTTTTTCGGCGCTCTGATGGTGTCCATCACAGATATGTGATCAAACATCACAGTTTTTGTCTCTTTTATTATGCCTTCTTCATTATGTACTTGCTTAATGCTTCTAGTGGTCTCTCAATCAATATCTCTCTCATCGATTAAGAAAAAAAACAATGTTAAAAGATAACAACCAATTTGACTCAAATGACGTTTCAAGAAATTTGGCATGGTTGACTGCTTCCTTTCACGTCTTTCTGTCTTGCTTCTTCTCCTTCCAAATCTCGATATTACTTGGATATCTCCCAAGACCCCCTTCTACCTCGTCTATGGTCCATGCCTTTTTCGTCTTACCAACACAGTTTCCAAGATCTTTTTCAGCATTCTGGAGGTGTGGGAATCATTATCATTATTGCTGTCTGTTTTATAGTGCAGTTATTGTATGGCTCTATTGGTCTATCGATCCTGAAAAGAAAAGATGGTAAACGATAAAAACCAATGTCCTTGCAGGAAACAAGCCAATACGGGGATACTAGGTTCCAACGCACTCTTTTCAAATAATATCCTGTCGCTTTTAGTTTCCAGTCTCCGTCTCTAGCTTTGCTTGTTGGCTAACTGATAGCTTTCTTATTTGTATCCCAACATTTGTCTGCTTTAACCAGTTTTTTGGTAAAGGTACTTTTGCCTCTTCAGCGAGCTCGCTAAACTTATTCCTCGCAGCCAAATTTTCGTCTTTCTCCTGCTTTACCTCTTCATGAGTTACTTTTGTCTTCTCTGCAAATGCTTGTCTTCTTATTAATGACAGCCTCGTCCAGGTTTTTCTTTGACCCATCTATCGTCTGATATAATATCGTTTACATTCGCCTTTTTCCGGACTCACCATCGTTCTTCTTCGTTATAGTCCTGCTCTTTTTTGTCATTTTCATCTTCTCGTGCCAATCTATCCAATGTATACCTTCTATCACCACGTTTGCCTTCTCCACCAACTCTTGAACAGGTTCGACATGCTTCAACACTGGCTTGTCAAAAATGCTGCAAATCTTCTTCCAATTGCAAACCAATTTTGAAACCAATATGTTGTTTCCTCCCACCTTCGTTCCTCACGTGGATCAATCCCACTTGTGACACCAATTATCACAAAAACAGAGCAGCTTTTTACACATAGTGTAATAAAATCAATCGATTAATCTCTTGTAAATGTCAAGTATCTCTAATACATAATAACATCCAAATGTGAAGCTGAAAGTGTACAAAATCCATCAAACAGAGTTCTGAAAAAACCTCCTTTGTAATCAAACTTGATCTTTATTAGTGTCTGTGTGAGATATGTGTAACGCGCATCTTTGTATTTCAGAACTGAAGAACACGATAGAGACACAAGTAAACGAACTGAAGTCTCAAATTGAAAGTAAATGTGTGATGCAATGAATACGATGGCGCGGCGTAAACTGCGCAACAGCGACACGTTTCAAACACTCAGCTCAGAGAGAAATCAACAGCTTACCATTAAACAACATCCAACAACATTCAAAATTGTTCAGTAGTTATGTAACCAAAAGCCCAAACACCACCGTATTAACAAGTTTTAGCGTAACCTGTGATCGGACTGTAGACTTGTGTATGTATGTGTAGAATTTGGAAATTGTTTTTTCACCCAAACCCCCAGCAATGTGTGAACATGAAAGACATATACGAACAACCCGTCAGTAGAACGTAGTCGTGCGCAGATTACACCAACAGGTTAGGAGCAACCCGAGAAATGATATATTTAAATAAAACTTACAAAAGAGACTGCGATAAACAATTAACAAATATGCAAAGATATTATGATGACATGGCGTACCGATGTAGGGACGTTGTCATAATACTTTTGACGTTGTTACGACAGGTTATATACTTAGTCATAGTCTTGGACCTAAATTATTCTTTTGTATATTGAGATCGCCTCTGATGACTTAGTTCGTCATCCAAATTCCCCAAAACTGTTGATTCTAATATTTCAACCCGCTTAATAACTTGATTTGCCATCGAAATATTCTAAAAATCGCTTCCTTTCTAAATCTTCAATTTACTTAAAATGTGCCTTATAAGTCGAACACACCAGAACAAAAGCTATCTAATCTAACTTTTAGGCTATCGTTTCCTTATCTCAACATTCGTCTTCAGTTCTTGTTCTCACCAGTGACGTTGAACAATAAAATCATCTTTTAACGAGAAAAATGCTACACATAGTTAGTCTTCCTTTTGTAAGAAATAGGAATATTAGAATCAACACGTTTTCGAAATAAAAGAGAAAGAAAAAACAGCACAGTTTTTCGTTTAGTTCGAGCTTGCCCGTCTTTTTAAACATTGTTGTTCGAAAATGCAACGTATTTATAATACTATCGATGTTGTTCGAATTTTTGGAACCGGACGCATGGCCAACGCAAACCCATTTTTGATCAGCTAACCAACATATAGCTAGGACAGTTGGAAATGCGTCCTTGTGATTTTTGTGTAGATGCGAATTTTCGATAAGAAAAAAACAATACTAAACCATGACAATTGCTTTGTTTCGGTGTTGCATGTCACATGTACATTCTTGTTGTTGTTGCTCTCTGTCTCTTGTTGTCTTACTACTACTCTATTATAAAATTGCGACCAACGTGAACGACGTTATCGAAAAGAATGTTGTAATATATACAGGATGTCTCACAAGTCGCCTGAATTATTAAGGTAACACTAAGGAATATTTTTGAATGACTAGGTATTATCCCTAGGGTTTTTCAGCACGAAATTTCTATTGGAAAGCTTAGTCACATCCCAGTCACAAAATTCCCTAGTGTAATGAATTTAAGTTTCGCTAGTCACTTATGAAACAACCTGTATATCTGTAAATCTTGAGCATGCGTGTCCTTCGTCTTCAAGAATCACAGCTTTTTTAATGCACTGCACTTTATCCAATGCACTCTTTTGTTTTTATAATCACGTGACGATGAAAATACCAATAGTAAAATTATTTACGTGTAAGAGCATTTAGTATTAGTGACCAATGACGATAATAATTATTATAAATTAATAAATGATGCTTATTATTGGTATTTCATAAAAGTTGGTTTTTGTATTGAGTTTCGCTTAGAGTTTACTAGGTTTAAATCACTGTTTTCCGATGTGTGTCAATTAAAAAAAGTATAATGAACTTATATAAAAAAAATCGAACAAAAATATACTATTTCTCTCTGTAGCACTTAGCGGAACACTTAAATAAATTAAATGTATCTATGTCTATCTTATACTTACTTAAATATTTGCATCTGACTTAGTGAAACAAAGGATAAACTTAGGCTGAACTGTACGTAGGTATGTATGTCTTTACAAATTTATAGGTGTCGTTGCTCTGCTATGTTGTCTGAAAATCTCGGTGTCTCTTCTTCTTGTACTTATTACTCTATTATATTTTTGGCAAAACGCATTTATCCATAATCGTGGAATTTGGGTGAGAACAAAATAAGAAATTTGATCATCATTTCAGTTTTTTTTAACTAACCAATACTCAGATTGTATCTTACACGCAAATGCAAAACAATGCAACATACATTACTGTAACTGTACGTAATCTACTATGTATTTAGAAAATATTCATCAAGACAAACAAAATCAGACTTGGGTTTAAATATTCATTTTCGGTTTTTTTTATTACCAACCTCAAGTCAATTTCATGTCTTGATTAATAGATTTATGTGACATTCAAGCAATGTTTTATACTAATGGTGCGGCCACACAAGACGTTGAGAGTGTAGTTCGCAATACATTGGCTGCGATGCTTTTGTACCCATAGAGACGTCGCGAACAGTAGCGGTCGCAGCGCTCTGTCTGGCCGTAGCATAACTGTTAGCATAGTGTGTGATATCATTACATACAACATTATCTAGCGAGTATGTAATTTCTAACCGTGTATTGTGTTATGCTATTGTCGAATTTTCTTCCAGTTACAACGCTAGGTATATTAAGAAATCCTAGTTTTGTTACTGGAGGCCAAAAATTCCCCTAGATCGTTTACGCCGAATTCAGAAAAATCCATGTTAAAGGAATAATACCTCTCTATTATGATCTAAAATTTGGAGACAACGACACATATATAATAATAATAAACATAGATTCTTACTAATGATGTAACCCATATAGGCTGAAAGTCCTTTGTAATATTACTAATTAAATCTAAAATTAAACATAAAATTAAATAGTGTATAACGAGTTTATGTCTGACACATAAACGTCATAAGTCATTATGGAAAGATCGCAAGATTGTTCTAAATTTTCCTTTCATCGACCTATAATTTCGGAATGAAGAAATTTAAACTCACTAAATACAAACTTCCTTAAACATCTTCAAAATGGTACAAAGTTTTTTAAATGAGTGAAATTCATTATCAAGCAATCGTGCCGATCTTTTCAGCTTCCGCTTTAATAAGTGACGTAATACGCTAGTGATATTCGCAACCAAAAACTAAGAAAAAACAAAAATAACAGCAAAGGAGTAACAAAGAAGAACAATGTTGATGTATTGTTATACTTAAAAACCACTATTGATATTCGCAGTATGTATTGTAGATATTGTTGTTGATTCGAAAATGTTTAGTTCTCTATTTGTCGCTGCGTCCAATCACGCCACACATCTGATCTCAACGTACTACGTTTCGGCGCGTGGTCGGCCTCAGTGACAATGTAGTAGCCTTTTGTATTTATACACTAATTATATCCAAATGTTTCATGGCGCAGTGAGACGAAACACGTTTGTAGTTGCCAGAGTACCTCTAGTTAGGCTGTTCACGTTGTTATTATATGATGAGAAAAAAAAACGTAATATTAAGGAAACCAGTGAAAAAAAAAATGATGGTCGAGATAAGGTAGACATGATGGTTGTTGTTAGTCGTCAGACACCCCCCAGCAAGTTATTGTAATATTATAAAATCACTGTCAAGGATGGACATTAATAAAGATTACAGTTTCAATATACTGCGTTTTCGTTCTGCCCTGTGATCCCTGAAGTCCTTTGTTCTAAAAGAGGTCAGAGTTGACGGAGCTTAGAGCGGAAAGGAAGAAGTTTTAATCTTTTAGCGACACAATGGAATTTCGCGTCGCGGGAAAAGGGTAGGTAGGTAAGTGTGGAATCACGTCAACTGAGGTAAGTTTTAACTTAATTAACTTGAGCTGATTTCAAGCTATATCTTTATTATTAACTCCTGGTGTGGTCAGTAAATCTAAAGACACTAATTTCATTTAAACTTGTCGAGTAAGCTCTAATTCGAATCATATGTACAGTCACGTATCTCATACAGGGTGTGTCTCAAATAAAAGAAGCAATTTTCGTAAAAGAACATGCAGTTTGGGTGTCTTATTTCAAAGTTTTAGGTAGGTACTAAAAATGATCACTGAAGCAATGTTCGAAGTAAGGCACTCACCTGATCAAATAAGCGGTGCGGATCACACAAAAACTGTAATTGCAAAGTGAATTGAACCAAACAATAATAAAAAATGCAATAAAAAATACAGTCAATTTTTTTAAAATCGACAAGGACAATTTTTACGCTGAAGACGAATACAGACTCAAATTTTCTATCCCGTAAGGTTTTCGAAAGCAAAATAGGTTAAAATTTAAAAAAGAACAAACTCGATTTTGGCATTGTTTGCAAATTTCTACCAGCTAGTCTACAAACCTCAAAACTTTGTTATTGCCTTAAGAGGAATCAGTACTGCTGGTACGTCCTATAAAATAAGCATCCATAGTCAGCTTAATGTTGTATCAATTCTCTCATGTTATACATCAAATTATAGATAAAGGTGTATTACTTGCTGTGGGAATGTATATGTATTACTTGTTGTTTCCCGACACCTAAACCCAATCGATAACACACCTCATCAGCATCAGGACGTCCCAATTTCAACAGCTTTCCGTCCTTACGTACAGGGTACGACAGATCGTATTGGACGCATCCTCCGCAAGTACAACATAAAACCGATATTCAAACCCCTTTCCGAACTTTCGGACTTACTTCCTTCTACAAAGGACAAAATTCCTCCACTTCTTTCCCCTGGTGTATATCGGATTCCATGTGCTTGTGGAAGTGTCTATATTGGCCAGACGAAGCGATCGAATGTACTCCTATTGTTTAAACAATCAATTATTATTCATTTTCAACTTTTTTCTAATTATGGTAGAAAATTCAGCTTTTTTGAGAAATTAACCTATAAATTTCATGTTCGAGATATCTTGCCTATATTTGTCTAAACAAATACCATTTGTTTAAACAATTCTTTTTTTGCAATTCAACTAAAATTATTTTTTCTAGATCGGTCTGGCTAACTGTTATTCTCAAGTGACATCATTTATATTTTGGATGATTTCCATTTTTTAAATAATAAAGTATTATTCGTTTTCAATATTTCATCAAATTAGAGTACAGGGAACAGTTTCCAGACAGCAACAAATCAACATTATCTTGCGACACACAGTGGTAGGAAATAAGAATAAGAAGTGCAGAAAGAAATATGATTAATAAAATTGGTTGACTTAGGAAATTTAATACTTTTAAAAGAAATGTACTCCCAAATTCCCCGAAAAAAAAAGGATTTTAAATCAATTCAATTTTTTCGAATAAATGATATTGAAAACGAATAATATTTTACTTAATAATGATTTGAACCAGGTCCCAGGTTCCACCTGGGACCTGTATATCATACCACCTGTATATCACCATTATGCATTTGAATAATATTTTACTAGTTAAACAATGGAAATTATCCCAAAATATAAATGATGTCACTTGACATATACACAATAACAGTTGACCAGACCGATCTTAAAAAATGAATGTTAGGAGAATTGCAAAAACATTGTTTAAACAAATGGAATTTGTTTAAACAAATATGGATTTATTAGCTAATAACATAGGCAAGATACCTCGAACATGAAATTTATAAATTAATTTCACAAAAATGCTAACTTCTACCATAATTAGAACAACAGTTGAAAATTAATTCCAATCATTGATTGTTTAAACAATAGGAAGATTTGTTTAATGAATAATGTCACTCTAAGATTATAAACTGTCATTTCGAACTAGAAAACAGATGTTCGACGGAGTTTCGAGAAAATTGAATTATTTAAACAAATGGACTTTGTTTAAACAAATGGAAATTAACTGACAAGTGTTTATAAACATCCCACACACTTATAATAATGATTTCTATGAGAAAAAAGAGAATGAAGTGATTAGAAGGGTAAATTTTCTGAAGAATGTACATTTTTCATTTAACGGTAGTTTTCAGGGCACTGTGGGGTTGGGTAGGGGTCGTCAAAGCCATATGTATAATAGCTCAAAATCTGCATTGGAAAGTCCTCTACAAGTCCTATAACTTTAATCTTATGTTTTCCCAAACCCCTAACAATTATTCGAAAAATACCAAGAAATGTCTTTTTCCCATGCATTTTCTTATGTAAATTTGAGGCCTCGACAGGCACTATTAAGAATCAAAATTTCGAAAAAAGAAAAAATACGTGTCCACTTTTTTTGGAGTTGGAAACGATTTGGGGGGATCGTTGCTTTCTATCGTCACAAAAATTTTTGCAATGCATTTTTGAACCACCCTAGTGGACACTGTACACCGACTGCCACAATTAAGGGAACGCCTAATACCAATTGTGCCAAACGAAAAAGAAATTTATTTCTTTTCGGGAGATTGTAAAGAAACTTACACCTTATTATACGAGGAAAACCAAAATGATATTTTGGTCTACTTTTGAGACACGCTGTGGAATAACTAAGGAACTTGACCAAGTCCCTACAGTACCTACTCAAAGCTATATAAATTCTCAACATTTTGTTTTTTATGCATTCCAATATCTGAGTTTTTGTAAATGATACACAATTTCAAGTATAGGTATAGCTTTAGTATAGGCTTAAATTGCTTTAATTTAAAGATTATGACCAGTCTTTTAACAGATAAACTGATGTGTAGAAAAATACATTTTAGTAAGTGACAACGTATACCTACTTGATACTTTTAACAACGTGTATGTCCACGTCTTGGTGAAGTTACATCACCCTGTGTTTTAGCAGGGTTTCTGGTAATAAAACAAAGCAATATTTTACTTGAAATTGAGGATAAAAAACAAAATGTTGACAATAGCTTCATATCAGCGTATTCAAGAACCTGAACAGGTTCTCCTGTTAGTTACACCAACATAACTTGTGTTATTATAACACAGATTTTGAAAGGTTTTGATACTCTGGATGAATTTCTGTACAGTTTCACCTAAAGATAACGAACCCCGGCTACAGATTATAAAAGTTATTGAACATCAAAGTTAAGCAAAATTTGTTTCAGTCTTCCTTTAATTCTGCCAGTCAGTGTGGTTAATCCGTTACCAATTACCGGGCTTCTGAAAATGTTAAATAAACAAGATGGTATTTCTAATGGTTAATTATCTTCATTTCTAGAACATTTCGTCCAATATAACTATGAATATTGCGCGAATAATGAAAGTTTTAATCGCTGTGAAACTTTCAGGCGGTACAGTAGCACTATTCCCCGGTTGCGCGAATTTTGAAAGTATTTAACGGCCCGGTTAAATATGCAAAGGGCCCGAAGTACTTCGGGACAAATTTATTTTGCCTCGCAAATTGGGGCCCAGCGCCCCATCCGCATAAAGGATTTGTTGAGAGTAATAGGATAATCCGCTCGTTTATTCAACTGGGGAAGTTTACCTTCGTGAACGACGCAAAACTAATATGGTTTCCGGAGGGCCAACTTTCCGGATTTGA
This sequence comes from Aphodius sticticus, assembly GCA_963966075.1. Lineage (NCBI taxonomy): Eukaryota > Metazoa > Arthropoda > Insecta > Coleoptera > Scarabaeidae > Aphodius > Aphodius sticticus. The sequence continues at coordinate 63,444,704 of OZ014509.1, forward strand.
ATTATGTAGCCGGATTTGTCTACTTCGATTAAATATTTAGAGTTTCCCTTATATTGCCGGAAATACATACAATTTGGCTCTTAGTTACAAGTGCTAACGTAGCAACTATGATTTGTTTGGAAGGCCCTACTTAAAATTAAAATCTCTAAATTTAAGTAGATAAAAATAAATATTATTAGGTACTAATAATAAATATACTGAACAACAACTTTTTACTCAAAGGGAATGTAGGTCATTTTGATAGGGTTTACCTCATACATACAGGGTGAGTTATTAGCATCCCGGCGGTCGATAGTTAAAAAATCGTTTGAGAAAGAAAAAAATATTTTATACAAAAGTTGTTTGACGCGCCATTTTCTATAACGTACATACATTATTGTCATTTATATAGGGTGTTGCATTTAGGTGTGACGGAAAGTGGTACATTTTTTTAAATGGTACGTACTGTATATTTTATAATATTATGAATACTACTAAATTTGTTTATCCAACCGTGTATGTCACAGTGTTAATAGTTCGGGAGATATTCAACTGTTTTTCCAAAATATGCCCGTTGCAAGATCTTTTTAAAAACTATGTAAAAACGATATTTTTGACGATTTTGCTTTTAAACTATGTGAGACAATAGTCAAAGCCAGTAGGTAGATGATAGTATCCAAAGATATTAGATACACTATACAGGGTGTTCATTGAACTTACTAAATTTTGATGTTTTTCAAATGGCTTTTTCTCGAATTTTTTAAATGGAACACCCTGCATAATATGTGTTGGCTGTAATAACCCTTTATTTCGCTCCAATTTACATCTAGTATGTCATACACCAAATGTTACTATTTTTTGTGGTATTTGCAATTTAACGAAAATGTAATGCAACTGTAAATTTTAATATTGCTGTGAATAAGGTATTTGGTATTTTGCTGTAAAGTCTTCAAGTATCGATAGAAGAAACGATTTAACCATCTTGATGCTTATACAAAGTATTGCCGTTATTAACATATTATCAATTTTATATGAAATTTTGTAAGTATATTTTGCCGTCTATCGTATGGCAACCGAACACGCGATTTAAAAATTTCAAATTACTGCTAAAGTAAACCCTAAACCCTTTACTTTAAGGTTAGCTATCGTAAAAATTTGTTGACTTCTGAGTGTTGAAAATCAGATTATCTTTGATGTGATTTATGTGCTCACACACAAAAACCAAATATGCAACAAAAACAAACGGATAGGCATCTTTAGATTCAAATTTTCATTCATAGGAAATAGATCTTCCAAATAACCTACTTTCCACTCACATTGTCAATATTACCCATACTATCATTCGTATTATCCCAATTTTGAATTGTCTCTCCAGGAAAACAACCTATTTTAAACCAATTATGAATTAACAATAGTAACATTTTTTTTAATTGCTTTAAGCATTTTTTGATGTTTAAAAAAATGACGTGTCATGATAGACTTTTGCTATTATTAGGCTAGTAATTTTAGACGCAAAATCATTGATACATTATTAGTCTTGTGATTAGCTTATTAAAATTTGATAGTTTTGCAGTGGAAAACAATTAATGTGAAAAAAGGCAATATTAAATTAACTAAAATTTGTTAAGCTCATCTAATTATGGAGACTGCATGTTTAAAACCTCATAAGAAAAAGTTTAAAAGTCTAAGGATATGGGCAGTGATTCAACCCTAATGAGTTTTTAGGAGAGATGCCAAGGGTTGTCAGTACAAAATGTGGTAATAAGGAGCAAAACTTACAAGACTAAACAACAAAGGACTGACAATTTAAAACTAGCTGACTAGTTGGCAATCAACAGCAGATTTCAAAATTTAATTAAATTCATTCATCTTAGAATATACAGACTATTCTATAGATACAAAATAAATTTGGGAGCCCTCGGCATTTTCCAAAAGCCCCGCAAAACCGCCAGCCGGTTCTGTAAATTGCTATAACATCAGACAAAACTTGCACATGTTTACTTATTTTTTATCACAAAACTTTTGAACTGTATATGAAGAAACCTCACTGAGTTCAACAAGATTGCACCACTCCTGTACTATAGCTATAGTTTTGTATGGAAATCGATTACCTGATCTTACCATATCCCATTTAAGAGATTTTCGAGATTTGAACACATTTGGTAATACTGAATTATCATATTAATTTAAATATTATGCAATTTGATTTTTTACTATATTCTAAGTAATAATAACAAAGTTAAACTATAATAATATTTATTAAATTAGTAATACAATATAAAATAAATACAAAACTACAAAAACTACAAAACATCCCATTATATACTAATCATCCATAAACTTCAAATACGTCTGAACTTTATTCTGCATATTTGCAATAAAATCAGACACAGACTTAAAAAACGTATCTATAACATTTTTATTTGATTCATGATGTTGCTGAATATGCTTAACAACCACGGAAGAATTATGTCCATCAACATTACTGATGGTATCATTCCCATAATTCAGTTCAGTTTCTTCTGTGTTCTCCATAGCTTCAGTTGTAGTATGTAATGGACAAGTACTAGCCCTATGCTTTTCAGTAGATAAAAGATGTTTAAACTTAATTTCAGATGAATTTTCGGAATTCACCATCGTAATTTCATCTTTTGTCGGAAGGACTAAAGTGAAATCACTGGATTTCGAAATTTTTGGCACCATATATTTTTCATCTTCGATAATCGAGTTAATAGTATTGTCCATCTTACGACTAAACCCACGGATGTGTCTTCTATACCTAGAAGATGCTCGTTCCTTGTTTTTAAACCTAGGGGCATAAGGTTTTCTTAGATTATCAGCCAATTCCACTTGTGGGACATATTTGTCTTCGTAAGATCTTAAAGACCTCTGCCTTCTATTCCTCAATTCTGACTTGATCAATGTTATCAAATTTTTGGTCTCGTCGTCGATACCATCGTTCCCACCGATTTGTTTTCTGGCATTTTCATTCTGACTTGCCTTATTATCATTCTGATTTAGCGTATGCTGGGCTAACCTGGACTTTAAAAACTTCACGTTGTTCAACGCTTTAAACTTATCGAGATCAATTTTAGGTTTTTTCAAAATAGTATTTAACTTTTCTTTCTCTAGTGTTGGTAGAGTTGGCAGTGATAATCTGGGAGGTGATGATTTCTGGACTTTTTCGACTGCTTCCTTCAGCCGGTTCATCCTTTGCACTAAATTCACTTGATCCTTCTTCGGTGTTAGCTTTATTGGTCTTAGCTTAAGCTTATGTTTTCTAATGTTGTCTCTCATGTGACGGATGTTTGTGTTCATCAGTTGCTTATAATGGAGGATGTCTTCTTCTGTGAAGTGTTTGTCTTCGCGTTTTGGACGTGAGTGTCCCTCTTCTGCATAGTCGATATCTTCATACTCGTGTTCTAGTGATTTATCGGTTTCAGTGGACGCTTTGGATTGATTGAAGTAGTCTTCTAAGTTTTTAATGGTTCTTTGAATTAAATCTTCATCCTGCAAAACAAGAAATAGACAAAGAAAGGTAAGATTAAAGAAAGTAATCAGAAGTAGCTCCAATTACCTCATGGTTGATGATAAATTCCCTCTCATCCAATAGCTTTTTGGCGTTCCCATCGTGTCCATGCGATTCTACTCCACTTCTCGATTTTGTAAAAACCGGGCTAACAGGTTTAACATTATCTCCAAATTTTTCGTAAAAGCCATTATAATTTTCAAGATCGTCTTGAAAGGACTGGTCAAAATCGTCTGAATACTCATCCTCAACATCTGTGTCATCCAAATATTCCTCTTCGATACTCTGATGTTTCGCTGATTTCTTTTCAGCGTCTACTTCCTGTTCTTTTTCTTTTTCAGCACTGTCATCATCATCCTTCATACGGAGGTGGAGTAATTTCGACAAATCTAATGGTTTTGGTTTCAGCAGTTCTTGTAAAGTTTTCTTTGCTGTAGTTACATCATCTTCCACATCTTCTGCACTTATTGATTTAGCAGCTTTGTTAGTTTTTTCTCTGATTTTCTGAATTTTGTCCTGTAAAGTCTCCTTGTGCGACTCCTTGGTTTTGTTAAGTTTCTTCATCAGCAGATCCATATTTATATCTCGCTTCATCCTAGGGACACCCTCAAATGGTTGGGCTTGTCCACCTCTCCTGATGTGTTTCAACCCATTATTTTTTTGACGTAATTTTCGCATCATTGGCGAATCTGATCGTTTGAATGGTGATAATCTGGACTTCCTACCATTTAGTCGCCTAGGGAAAAGTTTGACTTCTCTTTTGACTATGTTTGGACTATCCTTCAGCATTTGTGTAACTTTTAATACAGCTTCTTCTATTTCTTTGCTAGTGACATCGTCGAAATTATCTTGTTTTGATTTCATTAATTTGAAATGTCGCTCCCTAATTTTTTGTGACTGTTCTGACAATGTTTTCAATATTTCTTCACGAGTCTTTCCAAAATCACTTATCTTCAAAACATCTATTCTATCATCATCTTCATTTGTTTTCACTGGAACAACCATTTTGGACGAATTATTAATTGTATCCTTGTGATCAGCTTTCTTGTTATTCATCTCTCTGTATCTTGAGAGCAAATTAAACGATTTATTTTTGTCATGGTAATATTTCTCGTCAGTTTCTAATTCTTTCTTCATGATGGTGTAAAGTTCGGTTAGGGTGGTCATATTTTGATCGTTTATCCTGGCTTTCAATGCAGTTGCTGTTGTTGTAAAGACATCAGCGCTTTGTGCTTTGTGGATTTCTTCAATAATCAAGTTAGTTTCATCTTCATCATTGATGCATATCGGTATCCTAGCATCAGGAATAACGAAAAATCCAATTGACTTATGAGGGACAGTTAACGTTAAGTGCTTTGAAACTCTGGCCCTTCGTAATTTTGGAACAAAGACCAAGTTTTCTTTTAACATGTCCATGGTGAGTTTTTGGCCATTGGAGTAGATGTTCCTAAAATTTTATAGCTTAATAATGACTATAAATAAAGTTTATATAAGAATTACGTAGAGTTTTCTGAATCAGATGTTAGAATATAACTTTGGACCTCGATAAGCTTCGTATTCAGTGGGTTTGCTAATGGAAGCTTTAACAAAGTTGTATGCTCATAAGAACCGTTGTTAACAACCAAGAGTGTAATGGCACCTCTTCTTGAAAAGCTATTTTGTTTTCTGGAGCAGTGGCCGAAAATATGGGTGTCTGGGTGTTGGAGTATATTGGCTTTAATATCTAAGATGTTTCTTCCCATTAAAGTTTTATGGAAAAGGAGAAACCAGAAATTCTAAAAAGTAGTAACTTGTTATTTGTTGTTACGATTAAAATTTATGATGGAAGCTTACAGGCGTATCTGTGATCAGCTCATACAATCTGGGTTCCCTAAAAATAACATTATAACCCAGTTTTGCACCATCCCCAAGTTGCCTGGCCAATAGCAAACACGACGAAAATGTGACTGGGCGATCTGCTTTTGGAATTATTGTCCACGTGGGTAATATTGGAACTATTGGTGCAGATAATGTCCTCACCATCTCATCTCTAGCGGGAAATTGCTCTTCATCTGTAGTTCTAAATGGTAAATGTTTTGAGTGATAACAATATTACTATGGTAAAGAATATTACCCTTGCCACATGTTAGCATACGAAGAATTTTGTAGACTATTCATGTACTTTCTTATGGTTTCAGGGTTTTCTCCTTTTAGCCAATGGTCCAACTCGTTGGAAATGATCTTCCATTTGGACTTTGCTGGGAAAGCATCAAGGATGTGTCTAAGGCCCATCAAACCTTCTCTGTATTCCTCAAAGTTTTGACCGGCTGCATCTGAAGATTATTATTATTATTATTGTGTTAATTTTGTTTGTACAAGAAATAAATGATTAAATACCATAACCAAGTTGCCAGAAGCAATTCATGTCGAGTTGAGAAGACAATTCCAATAGTGGGAATATAGTTTTTGAATTCCATTTCCCCTCCAGTTTTTCCTTGTCGTTTAAAGCAAATATCATGGATAGGTTAGTGTGTGTAAACCAATCGTTAAGAGAATCCCAGAAACTGGGAGTATACGTGAGATATGCAGCATTTTCAGGTAGGTCTGGCTGGTAGTCTTCTTCGTCTTCAGAAAAATGAAGATATGACGTGGATGCCCCAGCTATTCTCACATAGGCTGGAGCCAAATATTTCCCCAATTCTCGAGAGGTTTCGCTGTGAAGAAAAATATAAATAATTTTGTTTTATTTCTTACGGAACATACCTTATATTTAAACCAGTGAATAACGTAGCAGGATCAACTGAAAAACTAATAAATTTAGCACTAACAAAATTCAGTGATTTTTTCCCATTCAAAACACATTGGGTTTCTTCGGATTTTACAAAATTTAACAGTAATAAATAACAAAAACTGATCCAAATTTGGACTTCCATTGTTTAATGTAATTTGTCACGATGATGTTAACGCGAACTGACGAAATAAATAGATATTGCATTTTCTATAAAGTAGGACACGCACAATATTGCAAGCGCAGCGCGAATTGTTATTTTTTAAGCGCGTAATAATAACAATTTTGCACAGGTCCAGAACTATGAACGTGCCAAATATTTGAACATAATGTAATTGGTGCAAAATAAGCAATTATACATAACTATGTACAACAATGCATTTGAATTGTAATTAAAAATTTTAAAGCGGGATTGTTATCTCTGTCAATTAATTTTAGGTAGTTTGACGTATAATTAATACATATGCAACCTAATTAACGTATTTATTTATTACATTAGTTTTGCACTTTGCAAACGTAATTATTAATGGCAAATCAATATGTATTATAGTAGAACCCCGATTAACGAAAATACAAAAAAAAATAAAAGCGTATATCAAATTATTTTTAACACTTATACAGTAAATAAAAACCAATAAGACAAGAAAAACAGATGTTTGAAGTAAAATTGCGTTCTGTTAAACTGCATTGTCTGCTAGGTCGTTCACACTCAAGATCGGCGTGACCACAATATGCATTTCTTGATGCATTATTATTATTATTAAATAACTCAAGGATTTTCGAGTATTTATGAAACGAAATACCAAGTAGTAAAACTAAAAATAACCAAACCTACCGCCCAAATAATTTGTTTAGTCTCCAAGCAGAATAGGGTATTTGACTGTATTAATACGGCATGTATTATAGTCATCCTAATAGATTACAGTTTAAGAAAACTATTTGTTATTACTTTTCAAAAAAAATATACTTTATTTCTATGAAAAACCAAAATTAAAATTGAAAATTAAATTGAATTTAATAGCACGAAAGCGCCATGTAAGCATAACTTTGTAGGTTAGGATAGCCCTAACTTTAAGCTGTCAGATCAGATAATACCTGGTTCGAAAATACGATAGATAACTTATTCTAGTCAGGTTTACTTATGTCGAAGTAATCTTCACAACAGAAAACGCTTGTATTGGCGACTATTTATTTCATTTGGATTTCTACGAGCCAACCACTTTCTTCGCAGTTTCAAATCTTGCGGAACAGCTACAAATAGTTTATCCGGAGTTCTTCTTGACGTGTCTCTGCATTGTGGATTTATACACCATTTATAACCCATTTTTATGTAGAAATTGTGAAAACAACACATCATACAACACAATTACCAAACGGCGACGATGCCGATGCTGACAGACCATATGGGCTGATTTGACATCTACTAACCGGTGACGTCACACAACAGAAAGTATCGTTTTGGCGGGACTTTTTGTGATTCAATTTTTAACGCTGATTTTTATGAAATATTGAGGAAATAATTACGAAAAATAATGCATTTATAATGTAGAGTGAAGGAATAAACACACTAAGATGGTTTTCCAATAATAGTCACATACCCTATTGTATATAGGTATCAAGAGACACTTAATGGTAAAATTGTAAAAGGGATAGAATAATTTTAACAACAAAATTATTTTCACAGAATTATTTTCTGTAATATTGTCTACTTTATCCTTATGGTTACTTCGGTAGCTCAAAATGAAAAGACAAATTAAAATGTGTTAACCCACTAAACAACGAAATATAACTGTAATATGTATACAACATATTTTTTTAACTTTGTGACATGTAATGTTATATAACAAGTAATATAACTGTTATATTTCTACAACTTCGTAGGTCCCACCGCAGATATTTAACATTCAAATTTGTTCCGCGTTTGTAACAATTTTTGTAATATTTTTCCAACGTTTATATTACAAGTTGGCAACATCTATGCAACATCTGTGCAAGACCGGTTTTGTGGGAAATCAGGAGGAAAAGTGGGTAAAATACAAATATTGGTGGGGTTTACGACGTATGAGATGGTATGAGATCTGACAACACTGATTACTGACAAAAATGAACAATTGCGTGCGCAGAGCTCAGCTACGCATTCCAACGACGACAAACGTATCCGTTGCGCTAGTATTTATACCGAAAGGTCATGTCAATTGAGATTAGCACTTACCAGCGCCATCTAACAGTCGCTAGGCGTACTACCTAACCGATGCACTTATGTAGATAAACTGTTCTCAATGAAATGTGTTATTGATGTTGTAAAAGTATGTTGTATTTTATTGTATATAAAATGTTGTCAATAAAACATTGCATTGCGAATGTTTCAACAATGTTGTAATAACGTAACAAAAATATGTTACAAACGTTACTTTCATACAATGTTACGGAATGTTGTCGCAATTTAACATGTTTCAACAATGTTGTAATAACGTAACAAAAATATGTTACAAACGTTACTTTCATACAATGTTACGGAATGTTGTCGCAATTTAACATGTTTAGCGGGAAAGTCATTGTGATGGCTCCTAAATTGCTCAATTTATATTTTAAGAGCTCATTTAAAGCTCGTTCATAGCAGATAACACTGCAAATACAAAATAAGTACATATTGTAATCCAAGGTCTGCTGAGGAGCATTTATTATGTGGGTGAATAATAGGCTGTGTCGATTTGCTTTTGTTGTGCTCAGTACCTAAAAGTCAATAACAATTCACAATTTTGAACAAATAGGTCAAATTGTCAGAAAATTAACCTTTTTTAAAGTTTAGCAAACTTTAGCAAACAGCAAGTCAAAGTTCATAGTTTTTTACTTTTACTTGTGACATTTGCTGTTATATGTATGTAATAAACAAAAAATACAGAAAAATAAACTAACGCATTCGAATTTTTTTGCACTCTGTATAATTTAGTCATGCTTCAAGAAAACAGTTCTTTTAGGAAAGTTATCTGAAGAAAGGACGGATAATCCGTGCGATCGTTGGTGCGTACATGGATAATCAGGGTTCTACTGTACGTGCCTAATTATTATTTAATCAACAAGTATTAAATAATGATACAGGAACTCAAACAAAAGAATCACAAATAGTTTATCATTGGACCTTAGACAATTACTGTCCACTTGTTGGTATTATTATCAGTTCGATAACGCTTTTAATCTTAAATCACATAAAATAAACCGAATTTCCCGCTGCCTCAGCGTGATTAGAATCGACGCACGTCCAATTTCGAACACCAATATCTCGATTTCAGTCTCGCTCAAGCATACTCGCATCTCTTATCCCTCTTCCCCGTATGACGTGCGATAAATAAGACATGACGACTACTTGGAGGGTTCAAAACCACCAATGTTGACCAAATGTGAATCATAACAATTACCTAAGTATTAACGAATTAATGGTGTATTCAACTCAACAATAAGATTATTAACTATCAGTGGATGTCGCAGTATATCTCAATTGTTATGTCAGTGCCAGCTTTGATAACTTTTTGATGATGATGGACAATAATAAAACAGATAGCAAAGTGTGCGGTGTATGCGGCGACAAAGCTCTGGGATACAATTTCAACGCAGTAACCTGCGAAAGCTGCAAAGCATTCTTCAGGCGAAATGCCCTCACAAATAAAGACTTTCGCTGCCCGTTCAACCAACAGTGCGACATCACAACGGTGACACGGAGGTTTTGCCAGCGGTGCAGGCTAGAAAAATGCTTCACGATAGGCATGAGGAAGGACTATATAATGTCCGAACACGACAAAGTATTAAAACGACAGAAGATCGAGGAGAACCGTGCGAAAAAGCGGACAAACCCCGTTAGCAACTTCAAGCAGGGTTTCAAAAAGATGAAACGTGAAGCTTCAGTAGACGACGACTCTCAAGAGTACGTCACATCCGATTACAGCGATATGAACAGCCCTCAAGACCAAGTAAGTCGGGATACTATCAATAACGTCAGCGTTATTAATTATACGAACTCGGAAGGTAAAAAAACAACCGAAAACAGTTTTGATTTCTCTGACGATTCTAATCCTCTTGTCGTCGAGGAATCTATGATTAGAAATATGTTAAATCCGACACCAAATGGAAGTTTGAGTAGTAACGAAGATCCTGGAAGTCCGTTTTTTGGGAATAACAACGAAATAAATTGTAACCCAAACACCGTTTCTAAAGAAGAACCAATTAAAGTTGATGAAAAAGCGAAGGATGTCTTAGAGGAAGTACAAAGGATATCTATAGAAGCAAACTCGATAGAATCTATACTATGTGAAGCCATAAAATTGGAATTTGAAACTTACAGTTCGATAACGCAATATCAGGCAAGTTCACGGGAACTAAATGACGCGGAACGGGCTAAATTAAACGAATTAATCGTCGCTAATAAAGCTCTTCTAACGCCTGTTGATGATGATATCTCGACTTTGATAGCCGAGGATTGTAAATTTAAAGTTTGTTTGATACAATAAACATTTTAACGTTAAATGTCTGATTTTGTTTAATTTTTAGGGTAAACCAGACGCGATATTGGCCAATCCTGCCCTGGTGGACGTGATAAACTTGACGGCAGTCGCGATACGTAGATTAATAAAGATGGCAAAGAAGATAAACGCATTTAAAAATATGTGTCAGGAGGATCAAGTCGCTCTGTTGAAAGGGGGATGCACGGAAATGCTGATGTTACGTAGTTTGATGAATTACGATGATACGAATCAAAAATGGACGGTAAATATTTGAAGAAAGCTTAGTTTTAGGTTTTGTGTTAAAAGTAGAATTGTTTAAAAATTGTTATTTCACACATGTCTAAAAAGTAGACCAAAAACATTTTGGTTTACGTAGTGTATAATCAGGTGTAAAAGTATGATTTTCAAAATTACAATGTTAAGTGATAATCTTGATGGGTTTCTTTACAATGTCCTGAAAAAATAATGAAAATCGATTGAAGATTATAAAAGTTATTGAACATCAAAGTTTAGCAAAATAGGTGATTTCAATGGTTACTAATAAACATTGCAACATATGTAACAATTAAATTTTTGTCTAATATGTCATAGTTATGTCACAAATTTCATAGTTGCCAGCATTTTGTTATAGAATTGGGCTGAATATCATGGTTGTTGGTGAAAAATAAGTCAATAGAAATTGTAAAGATAATTGAAAAACTGTATATGCAATAACCAGCCAGTTTTTTTTTCAGAAATTAAGTAAATCTTGGGGAAATTTTGATTTGTTTAATCTTGCATTGCAACCAAGCATAAATATTGAATATTTTATTGCCGAAAGGCTCATCAACTCTAAATAACTGATTATCTCCTTAGAGACTGATTAAACAAGTCGATTCTGCATTCTGATTGGTTAATAATGAGCCGTTAAGAGCTAAGCAGTCATTAAGACTTGATGGAGCTTTCTGCAACTGGTCATAATGGATTTCTCATACTTTCATGATTTTTACAAATACTTTGCTTAGGGCTCCCGTATCCCTCATTCAAAACGTTGAGTTGCCGCTCTTTTCTCCAGAGCTTCCGACTAATGTTTTACTAGATGTAGATGGCGACACAACTACCAAATCTGGAATTATCCCGTATAGTTTAATTTGCGACAAGAATCCACCCCACCACAAATATCTAACCGTATACAATTTCTCGTAACCATGACAACCACGGAAAATACCAATCCAATAAGAAGTTATCTACTTCTCAATATAGGGTTATGTTCGTTATTGTAAGCAGTTTTTTTGTTTTGAACACATTTTGATCGGAAACTATTTTACAGTTCATCTGTGATTTTTAAAAACCCGTAGACACTTAACTGAGTTTGAAGGTCGTTTATCTGAATTTAGTTTGATTCGAACAAAAAATCCAAGTGGCATTCTTTATGTTACGTCTTGTTTTCAATATTACCGATTTTTAGTGTACTTTAGGTCATATCTAAATAAATTATTTATGTTGTATTTACATTTTCAATTTGAAACAGCGCCATCTATCCACAGACTGTTGAACTATTTTGCAATGCCAACAGACTAAAACTCTCCCAGAACAGCATTCTAGTTACGTTCACTAAAAGTTACAGCCCATCGTTATAAGTAACATTTAATGTATTTTTATAATATATTACAGTACACAATAATCATACGCCAGTAAGACCAAAAATCAATTCTATATTTGTAGTTTAGTTTTTTTTAACACTAAAATTTGCAAGTATAGTTTGCATAAATATTGAGATTCTTTGTGGACGCAGTTGCGTAAAGACCTATTCAATCGAATAGTTGCTATAGTTTCACAATTTACACAATAATTATTGTGTGGTGTACCGGCGCGTTTTCGACGTAGGATACGGGAGCCTTAAGACACCTTACAGTGGTTTAATAAGCTGAAATTGAAGAATAGGAATTCTCGTGTCAATGCCCAACTAACTAAACTAACTAAAGTATTTTCCATAAAAGTTTCAACTTAAAATATTTTAAAATGGCAGAGATACAAGTACTAAGAATCGTTATTTTCTAACCATCGTTATTTCTAAAATATATTGAAATTTGTAAATGCTTTCTCAGGTTCTGTAAAATAGAAATATATCCTTTGTCATTATAAGATATAGGTTATAAAAAATTTAAAATAGTACTTTTTGGCAAAATATTGAAAAAAACTTTTGATGTATGACTTTGTTATCAGCCAAAATTCAAATGTCCAGTCTTGATCAGCTTTGGTCTAAGAAAATCAAAACAAGAATTCTGTTCAGTAAAATTGATAATCAAACTCCATATTATTAGATAGAAAAGAACTTTAATTGTAAACACATTTAACTATTTTCTTTCGCAACAAGTTTTTTTTTTTCAGAATTTTAACAGAATTTTCTCTCAATGATGATTTTTTCTCTACATATGATTTTCTTCAATTACATATTTTATATAATTTTATGGTTTACAGATACCACATCGGCAAGAGTATTTGAGCAGTTTGAAGGCTGATGTGCTAAAACAAGTAAAAGGTAATTTCTACCAAGAACACGAAAGATTTATCCAAACATTTGACGCAAAATGGAGATCCGATGAAAATATCGTACTAATATTATGTGCCATAGCTCTCTTTACTCCCGATCGACCAAGGGTAGTTCATCAAGATGTTATTAAATTAGAACAGGTGAGAATTTGATTTAGCCGTCAATAATTTTTTTTGAAGGAATTGAAAAAAAATTTTATCAATTATTTTTTATTTCTTACAGAATTCCTACTACTATTTATTGAGAAGATACCTGGAGAGCACTTTTCCAGGCTGTGAGGCAAAATCAACATTCTTGAAGCTAATACAAAAAATATCTGAGCTTCACCGGTTGAATGAAGAGGTCATCAACTGCTATTTGAACGTCAACCCATCCGAGGTTGAGCCTCTTCTCATAGAAATATTCGATTTGAAGCACTAAAATCCGATCTCCAAATTAATTTTCAAATTGAAGTACGTCTGCAGTATAGAAAAATTAAGTTATAAAAATACATATTTTAAAATATCCGGTCTGATATCTATAAGAATAATATAAAGTTTTTTTGGAATAGCAATAATTCCTTTTACTTCTTCAGTATTGTTTATAAATATCTAGATCGGATATTTTTATACGCAAGATAGAAAATCAGGGTAATGTAAAATAAACAATTTAATATAAGAATTGTAAAAAGTAGAATTCTACGGAAAAAAATACATGTGCAATATTAAATAAATTTATAATAATTTTAATCACATAACGATATCATGTATGTATATTGTACATAACTTTTAAATTATAAATGTTCCTTCTACGAGCTGTTATATTTTACATGTTTAAATAATAAATTACTCTATTTTATTTGGAATATGTTTTTTATTGCTGAACACACTAGGACTCGTAAAACTGGCTTTTTCCGTTTCGACCGGAAACTGAACCGAGACGCTTTTTATGAACCGAAGCCGCATCTTTTCTCCCCAAAATAGGACTAGAACCGCTGCCGATGTTACGTATGAGACTCTTCAAACTTTTTGCTTGGTTATCGACGGCGTTATTTTCTTGAGCAATGGTGTAGAAGTCATCGTAGATGTCATGCGACGGAGGATCGACTTGACAGGGCGTTACAATTCCATCGGGGCCCTTGTCGATTAATAACGCCAATCTTTTCTTCAACGACTCGTTTTTCGCTTCCAGTTTACTTATTTTATTTGCGTCTTCTTCAAAACTCATCAACGTTGGAGTAGGCATGTACTGAAAATTAATTAAGCTTGCTTAGGTGCATATTTTTCAAAAATACATGCATTTTAACCTGCTGAACACAACTATAACTTCACACCAGTTGCATGTTTTAAAGTCATTGCCATCAATTTTATTTTTCAATATCAAATCCAGTTGAAAATGAGGAAACATACAAGAGCTAGGAAGGAAACAGGTCATAATGAAACTTTATTTAGGAGGAGCAAAAACATTGATTGATTAATCAGATCAAAAAGATTGATTGAAAACAAATAGTTATTTAACCAACAAGTATATTAAATAGAGCGATTAATGATCGAGACTGTTTAACGCTCGAGCGCAGCGAGAGCGTTAATTGTCGAGATCATTAATCGCCGTTTAATATTCGAGTTGGTTACAAAATTTTTTCGTCGATCGTATTCTTCTAGAGTCGTCTACATAGATTTTTCTTCGCCAATGTCTTTTTAGGTTATATGACAATTTCTGATATTTGACACTGACAGTTCTAGAGGGCGGTATGTTTTGATTGGATGGTTTTATTTCACATATGTTCGATTGGCCAATCAAATGAGGTCTTTACGTCGTGTGATTGGCTATAACAAATCATGCATTAATAGAAATCGTGCATTAATAGAGTTGTTTAATAAACGATTTCCTATTCACTAAACTGACTCATAAATATACGATCGACGGAAAAAGTACATTATATCATCAATCATGGTTTGGCAAGTCAATAAAAAAAACTAAATGATTCAATTAAAGTTAAATTTTTATAATGAACTGCATTGCCTAGGCCTGGGAACTAGCCTTACCTATGACATTACTGATTTAAGGTGGTGTTTAAATTATAAATGCAGTCATAATTTTCAATCGGCTATTACATTCGTAGTCGTTCAAGTTTGGGTATTATAATAAGAAAAATACCTGGCTCAATTCTGTCGTTGTAGGTGACGATTTCTATGAATATCGGTGTTTTTTAGTTGATCGCAAGAAGACCACAATATAGCTACCAATATTCTTAAAATCCAACACCTAGACTCGACAGAATCGAGCCAGATATTTTTTGTATTATCAGCAAAGGTTTTCTGAAAGAACACAGCCACTAATATTGTTAAAATCCGTCACCTAGACCCGGATATTTTTTGCCCTATCAGCAAAGGTTCCAACTTTACTTTCACTTATAATTTGAATGGAAATACCTGAACATTCCAGTGTATTCTTATTACACAATCAAAAAAGTATATTTGGTTGTCTACTCAATTCTTGCCCAACGTTAAGACAACTATGTGACGAAGAAAAGTAAATGCAAAGGGGGAAAAAAGAAAAAAAACAACAGAAAAATCTAATGGAAGACAATAAATAGGATTTGTTGTCTTCACTTCATATTTGTTGTGGAGTGTAATTTAAAGTTTCCAAATATTAACCAGCTTTCTATTATTTATAACAATTATTATTTTATGTGCTCGTAAAAAACGTGATAGAAAGATAGGAACAGGAAACACATATTATGTTCGAGATATGTCATAAAGTGATAAAAAAAAACTTACACTGCTTTTGTGGTGCTACCACACAATTTGTAACATTTATTGTCATAAAGACAAAGTTTTTAAGAATTTTAACGTTGTTTTTAACTAAAACAAGAGCAACCAAATTTTGTATTCATTCTTTTACTTTCATCTTTACACGAAAAGTAAAAATTTATATTTTAGCACTATATATTTTTTTATTGGACAGTGATTTGGGGCTAGATTCTTTTATAACTCCGTTCCGTTAGGCCCAAAAGATTAACAGAGTAATTTGTGTTTTTTAAAATTGTTGATGTCAACCGTTAACAAGTCAAATTTAAATAAATACAATGTTTATAACAACTCAAATACAAAAGAAAACGGCAGCTATTCCGTTAATTTTCAACTTTTCTTTAACAAATTGCCGGTTCAACCTCCAACAATATTCATCAAGTTTCACGTTTTTTAAACTTTGTTTTCTGATAATTTTTTCAGATGCTACAGCATCTGCAGTTTTTCTCTATATTTTTTATGAAACAAATTTATATTGTACACTAAAGTATAGTTAATTTATAGCAAAAGAAAAGCGTGAATATCTCTTACAATTTGCTTGAAAAACAAATGAAGGTAAACAAAATCATGACAGTTCAAATTTTGTCATTCCTGAAAACAAAATATAGGAAAACACGAATATTTACCTGAAAAACAGATGCAAGAAAATTGTGTAGGGATACAAGTAACGTGTCCTGCCAATGTTTGGTAAAGTACAACGAAAATGTTGGATTTTCTTCAGGATTTTTGATATACGGCAGCACTATAATAACGATATTAAACAATCACAAAAATCACCTTAAAAACAAAACTTACTAAACCAATCTTTCCACTCGTCTCGACTCTGGAGCTCCAACGTTAATTTAGAAAAGAATTCGGCAACTTTTTCCGGTTTATTATTTACGATAGCGTTAACTAAATACATCTTAAGGACTGCGTTTTCTAGTTTCTTCACCCCTACAAAACAATTGTCGTAAATATGTAAAAACAAAATTTGCTGGTAAACGTACCTGAGATAAAATTGCTTTCTAACTTGGAGAACATGAGACTGTCTAAATGCGACCAGAGTTCACGTAAACCTGTTAGATCGTAAGTATTTACCAAGTGGATAATATTATCGGTTACTCTGTCTACACGGAAGCCTTTCTCTTTGTCTACTTTTAGGTCAGTATCAAAAGCCTTGACAGTGGCAGTAAATCCTCTATATAATAAATATTCCTTAATTAACTCATCCATATACTGAACATGGGCCATTTTTCTGTTCGATTTTAAGGTTTATTCGAGACTGGGATTTTGTCTTTGTTTTGAAATATTGACCATAACCTAGTTGTGAACTGTCAAAAGTCAAACCGCTTGATAAAAGCTGAAAATTAGGCAACACATTTATCATATGTTGGCAGCTGAAACACAAGTAATCTACTATATCCACAGGTTCTGATTTTTTAATAAATTTATTTTTTGTTTGTTTCTGAGGTTTTTATTGAATAAACTTGTAGAAACTATTTATATACTTTCTTTGCTATATTTACAGTATTTTCTGGCTGCAACAAAAAGGAATTATTTTTATTTGTTTAGTTTGTGTAGAATTTTGTTCTTTGGTTTCCTAAAGCATAAAATAAATGCCAGTATGAATTCAAAAATATAAAAAAAGGAAGAAAATTCAAACTAGAATAACTATACAGTTTTATTTCACATAATGTCAAACACAATTAATAAATTACTTCTCTTTACAATAATGCCAAACAAAAAAATAATAATACTGTCTCATAATAAAAATATTAATTTTTGTTTCTGCTAAACTTGTGGATGTGAAAAAATACAGAAGAAAATACGACTTAATTAAATAACCACTATAATTTGTAATGGATTTGTATACATTGATTTCAAACATAAATGCGTAAAGACATATTATACTCATATATATGTAAATATATATTAATAATAGTTAATACGTGTTGTCGTTTAAGTAAAAAAATCAGTTCGTTCTAATACATAGATCTAGGTTCGTCTCAAAAGTAGAAAGTAAAGGGTACAAAAAAAAATATCTTGATAAAACACTTATATATATATGTCGACAGATATACAACTATTGTAAAGCATGAGATTGCCAATACTAAGCATGTCACGATAATAATTCCGCTTAAATCGTATTACAACTTCCTTAAAGTGTTAACACATTTAACGCTACCTATCAAGTGGGGGAGAGACATCATGCACTTCGTACGATACAAAAAGTACCATACAATAATAACCCTATTAAAAAGTAAAAATTACGACTTAAAATTGCACTACACAGACCTATCCGCACTAATGTCCAGGGTAGTAAGGGGTCGACGTTGGTGGCGGGGCCCCACCATGGGGCCCCGGGGGAGCAGGGACAGCACCATATGAGTAATCGTACCCGGGCGCGGGGGGCGCAGCCCCAGGGGGCGGAGCCCCGGGTGGGGGGTACATCCCCTGCGGAGGCGGCGGGTACTGTTGCGGTGGATACGCCGGATATGCCGGATACACAGGTGGTTGTCCGTAATCGTAAGGGGGTTGCGGGGGATACCCTTGCGGAGGTGGGGGGTACCCTTGAGGGGGGTACATCCCGTAATTGTATTGTGGCGGCTGCTGAGGGTATCCCATCATGTCGTAAGGGGGCGCCTGAGGGGGGTATGCGGGGTATCCCGCCGGGGGTGGGGGGTACGGTTGCATGTGACCGTAGCCGTAGTAGTTGTAGGGGTATTCAGGTGTTGGAATGTCGGGTTTTACGGGGTCCGTGGTCGTTGATGGGTGGGCCTCCGTCTCTGAGGAGTATGGGGCATCGTCGACTGGGATTACTTCTGGCTCGGACGACGATGATATGCTGTGTGCGGACTGGTTTGCGGCGGAATGCTGCGATGCCTCCGATAGCTTCTCATCCTCCGGATATGTACTGGTTATGTTATCCAAAGATTCCTGAAAAGTTAAGAAGAAATTACTTACTATGGTTATTCGGCTTTTAAAATATACAGCATATCGGCAGATGTTCTGTCAGCTGCAGATCTTCAGTTAATATACAAATACTAATTTTGATTCTATTGCCACCATTCAAACTAAAGTTCTCGCAATTTTTTTTTGTTCCTGACGTTGGAATTATAGACTTGGAGAATTATATGTAAGTCTTTTTGGCTTGAGGGCTTGACAATTTTATTTTATTTATGAGCGTGAGTTTTAAGTTGATACGCTACAAAAATGACATTTAATCTGAACTTGGCTAATCTGGAGCAGTTATACGCTTGCACAGTGCTTTTTTCATTTCTCGGTTCTGTTTTGCTAGTAAGGGATTGCATGATTAGCATACATCAAGTGACAACCTTTAATCTGATCTATAAGCAGATATTTCAGACACTAAAATTTGCCACAAGCCAGAACTATCACACCTACAATCTGAGTGCAATTTTTAACTGAATGCACTGTTTCACTTTGTGATGCGACACTTTTAAGTATGTTGCTTTTAATGTAGAATTGTTTTGTATTTCAACACATTACTGATTTCCATAATTGTTAATATTAGTAATTTAATTGCAAAATTATTTACCGTTGCTTTGTTACTCATTTTTAAATATGAATTTATCTGCAAACATGAAATATTCAAAAATACAGTACCAAAAATCACATAAATCCAACTTGATTTGAACCAATAATGCAGAATTGTACACTACTTAGGTATGCCAACATTACAACAAAAAAAAATGGAAACAAATTTAACCTCATATTTGACTGTCACAGGCAAAAATAATTTCTGTTTCTCATGGAAATGTCGGCATTTGCACCTGGGGGGACTGATATCCTACATGTTATCTTATGTCCTGGAGCCTTATTCTGCAGCACTTAGCGATATCGCAATACGTCACATCGAATACTTAGCGACATCGATAGCCGTATTCTACCGTTTTTATCGATATCGACTGACGTCACGACTTTCCGACATGTCGCTTAATTTAACGACAGCTTCGGAGGTGTCGATAAGTTGATTCGATATCGCTATGCGTACGTAATGTCACTTTACGTTCATTGTGTACGGAATGTTGAACCCAGTGACAACCAGTGTGTCAAAGGTGTAGAATATCGAAACAGCTAATAATGGTTCAGCAGCAAACTATGTTATAGGTTCCCGCCTAAACGTCAAGAAGTTTTAAAACGGTGGATTATAGCTATCCAAAGAGATAAGTGGTATCCTTCTAGACACAGTAGGAATTGTGGACAACATTTTTTAGAAACTGATCAAATCCAACAAAGATGTAGCAAGAAATTTTTGAAACTTGATGCTTTGCTAAGTGTTATAGATGATGCGTGGTATTGCAGCTAGGCCGTCGAATTATATTGTTAATATTGTTGATAAGAACATTGCTTTTTATATTCTTAAGTAAGTAATTAATGTAGTTTTAAATAACAACATTTCGAATAAATAAAAATTTTAAAATGTGAAAAATAATTTTTTATTTATAATTAATATTATCCAATAAATATAATCAGCATCATGTGGACTACTTTTTATATGAGAATGCGTTTCCTTAATTCAGTAATACAAAGAGCATTTAGTCATTGGATTGAACTACTAATATATAATTTGAGAGTACCTATATGTAGACAGTAAATTTTATTTAGCCGGAATATATGAATAAAATATGCTTTTTATTAAATCTGCTATTATTATCTAGTTTATTGAAGTCTCTGCAAAAGTTAAACTTGATTAATTTGTTGCAATTTAATTGAAAAAGGATATTATAAATAAAAATGTGTAATTCGGCCGTAGTACTGAATGAAATACAAAGAGATGGCTAGCCCACATCACTGCGAGTTGCATACCAAATGCATTTGCCTCACTTATTGACCATTACGGGTCCTTTCCAGAAAATACGTAGTATATACATTTCACTGCCTCAAACGTACAACATAATAACCTCCTGACCACGAATCGAACTGCTGTCACATCTGGCAGCAAATGTACTGTCAGTAAGGTATTTTTTTACCGAATTTTAGCGACATCGATACACGTGACGTCATGTCGAATCGAAACGGTATAGCGATGTCGCTAATCGCTATAATTGTAGAATAAGGCTCCTGTTCTTAACGGCAAAAATATCCTAGTCAACCAACGCTTAAAAACTAATTTATTTTAACTAAATATGAATACACAGACATACCGTATCATACGGACATACCGTAATGATAAAATTATCAATGTATAGAAAATGGTGATATACAGGCGGGATGTAAATTTTTAAATAAATCAAAAATTACATTCACAACCTGAATTTGACGCAGGGACGTTCTGTCGCCAGCACAATGCTCTTCCTCTGGTTCAAATCCAGGTTGTGGCTGTAATTTTTAATTTATTTAAAAATTTTTAAGTTTTTTTAAGTTTTTAAAAAAGATGAGCAAAGTTAATCAAAAAGTTAAATTCGTTATTTGTAATACATCAGTTGGTTAAAAATGTAAAACAACGTTTATTGTTTTAACAAATTATGTTTTGTTGAGAGGTCATAACAAGCATAACCTATTTGCAAACTCCTGACAAATTATGAAAAAAAAGAATAAGAAAATAGAGGTAACAAGTTTGGCGGTGGAAGAAGCCACTATGTGTAATATGACATAATGAATGAAATCCTTGTTTTTATCTTCTTGAGAACAAGAATCCATGATCAACAAATTGCTTCCGAGGGTGCTAGCAAACAAAAAGATAATTATTATTTCAAAATACAAGCAACAACCTCTCTAAACCTGCCACAAAATACAAAGTTTATTTATTATAATATTTTCAAATAAACAGACCTGAATAACCTGTACTCTAAAAGAATCTGCCAATGCTTGTAAATCTGTATTAGAGTACAATTCTTTTCGGAAAATTACTTAGTAGACATTTAAAAAAGCATACAAAACAATTAATACGAGCTTATCTTTAATAGACGAACTTCGAAACTTACATTACTTACTTGGAAAGTATGCTTATTCTTCGACATCATACTACTAGTGGTACGCTCCAGCCTCTCCAAAGCCGACGCCGAAGAAGCACCCTTAGCGCTACCCTTCATAAAACTCTGGTGCCTGAAATTCTTCGCCTTCGTCGTGACAACAGGTGGCAACGGCACATCTTCTCCCACCTCCGCTAAAGCCTCTCGCCTTTCCAAAGAACTAGCCCTCGATGGGGGCGCACTCTTAATCTTGGGTTCAACGCACAACGTCATCTCCTTCGAAAAATTAAAATGCCTCTTTTCCTGGTTTGACTTTTCCTCATCGCTGCTACTCGGATGAGATTCCGTTTCACTCTTAGGCTGACTAACGGCACGCGCAATCTCCTGCCCTAAATTGTAGGGCTTCGTCTTTGCCGTTTGTACACGTTTTGCGACGCTCTGCATCCTCGAGACCAAATTGGGTACGTTTTGCTTGATGCTCTTGACGCTTAGTTTTGCTACTCCAGGGTTGAAGGGTTTTACGACGCGTTTCTGCGGGAGAACTGATATGGCCGAATTGTTTTTTATCGCGGGTGGTAGGATTGATTTGGCTTTAGCAGCGTCGTCTTCTGCTTTTCCGCGTACTTTGATGGCGGTTTTAATGGCGACTATTTTGCCGCTCTCCAGCTGCATGTAAACACCTTTCGGTGATTTCAAGACGAGGACTTTCTGGCCTGCCTTTAGGACGATGTTACCCTAGAAATAGATTAAAATTAAATGACATGGGTTGGTAAAATAGTTATAGTTTTAAGGCAATAATACGTAAAAAGAAAAAAATAAAATCATAAAAATTACAATAGAAAAAGTGTTCGAGCGCAACTTTATTATTTGTTTTATTTTATTAATGTAACGGTTTTTGTCATTTATCAAGATTTCTTCTTTAATTATTGCTGTTTTTTCCTCTTTCAAGGTCATTACAATATCAATATCGCAAACTGAATCAAACATGGTAGAGTTACTAATTTTTACACAAGATTGTTGGTAAAAGAATAAAAAGTTTGCAACAAGACAATAAGTCATTTAGATATTATTTTACCAAATAGTTCATTATACAAGACCAAAATAAGTACATATTCTCAATAATCTTATGACCTAATCACATAAACTAGGAAGTTACAGCATGTTTAATTTAACGTTTAATCTTTTTTTTTCATAATTATATTAATGAAAATTGTTTACAAAGTATGCTAGTAAAAATCTTTTAAATTTAAATTAAAGATACCTGATTGTTATTTAATACAATGTTCAATTCAAAATAAAGAAAAATTTGTAAACATAAAAGTTACAGCTATTTGTTTGTCTTTAAAATGATGTAATTTTAAATGATTTTATTTTATTGTTACATGATTTTATTACCAAATTGCAGTAACAGGAATATGTCAACATGATTATTGTTATGGAATAATTCCTCCAAATTATTAATAAGTTGGGTATAGTCGAGCCAATATTAGGAGAGGGGTGACAGAGATAGAGATAGTGACATTTCATATTTTGCAGCAATTTACGTCTATAGGGTGCGTGCAACAAGTTTTTGCTGGTGAAAACTAAGTTGCATAGAGGTCAGTGGCTGAAAAGAACCGCCGTGGTCATGTTCACGTTCAAAATAAGCTATTAATTTAGCAATCAGCTTTTTAATATTATAATTTTTAATATTATTTCTACTAGCGCAATATACAACACTTCTGATCACACCTCGTATAAGGTCTTCCCTTGTGTCAAACTGCAAAATTCAACCTAACAAACCGAAATTTGTATAAATATGCATTTTTTCTAGATCTTTTGCAGGAATTATCTGGAAATATAATGATAACATTAAATAGCAATTTAAGACGCATACTTTGGGCACACTACTGATTGCTTTAGTAGCATTTTGTTACTTTGTTTTTAAATTATCTGAAGTTGGTAATGAAAGCATGATACATTTAAGGACGGCGTTGACCAGGCGGTTTTGAGCACATAAAAGAGTTGGGTCATTACGTGGCGGTATCTCTGAGGCAAAAGTACGAAACTTTTAGCATGCTACTAGCAAACTACAGATGGCGCGTTGAAAGTACAACCACTATTTAGCTTCATTTTCCGTTCGGTGTATTTTTTGGTGTATTTGTATAAGTATTTTTTAAGCCTTTTTTCCGTTTTACCTAAAACTACTTATTAACTATTTTGCTCGCCAAAAATAAATAGCCCCCATGTATGTATTGAATGCAAGTTCGTCCTCGGGTTCAACATTGTTTATACTTATTACCTATATTGCGTGTGATTTCTCAAGTTCATCTCGGGGTTTCCCACTATGTGGCGCACGTGCATTGGTATCGCAGATCTATTGGTAGGGGGTGTGTTGAAAGCATCTCTACTTACTTATAACACGGAAGAGTGAGATGGAGTCATAATTGCGCTAATCCGACGAAGTTTGTCGTGACTCGTGACTTCTGTACGCTCGAACTTTGTTCCTGGCTTTGTTATTGTCGTTAAATTTGCGAACATGCCCCAAAATAAAATATTATTTATAGATATTTTCTAAATATCTACAAATAATATGTACTAGTAATACTATTTTTTTTATTTTTAGATGCAGGGTCAGTTAGCTATTCTAAAAGCGACAAAAGTTTATTTTATTCTTTATTCTGGAGATAGAAATACATTATTCATTTTACAAACATTGTTTGGCACCTGAAATAATTTTAAAAAGTAAATACGTAGGCTTTCACGGCCAGAATGATTTAGAAAATAAACTGCTTCCGGGTTATGCCGTGTGTCAACATTTGTTAATGCTAACAAATCTTGACACACGGCATAACCCGGAAGCAGTTTATTTTCTAAATTTTAAAAAGACGACAAAAAAATTTAAAGTGCCGAGATCCTGATTATATAATGCAGGCACAAACAAAAAAGTAAACGTAAAATCATAATATTACTATGATCTGTTGCATTTGCCTTGCGAAGCATAATCTATAGCTATATCCCAGTTCAAAACGCAACATAGGGAAATTATCAACATGCAACCTTTAAATATCCGACTCTACATATGTGACCCCGGATACAAGGCGGTTATCGGGTCCGAAAAATATTTTTGTTTGGTTTGTTTAGTTTTGGTTGCAAAACTATGTCGCTTTGTTTTGTTTTGCAACCAAAACTAAACACAAAAAACGCAAAAACAAAAATAAATTGACCAAAATTGGCTTGATAACCGCCTTTTTGTACCCGGGGTCACTGTGATTATTGGTTTTATAAAATATAACTTGGATAAAAGTGAATATTTTATAAGATATACATTTTTATTTTTTCGATGTCTGTTATGTCGCAGAAAGCAATGTTTAAAAAAAATTATTAGATAAATTATTTTTTAACTATGTTTTGAAGTTATGTACATAAAAAATCCCGAAGACGTTTTATCGTACCTATGTTTTATTTTATAAAACAGATAATAGAGATAGAATCCGAAATTAAAATTATTGCATGTAATTTTCTTTAGTTGAGTCTTGAAACGCGCCGTAGAATATGGTTCCCAAGGCAACAGATCACAATAATATTATGACTTTACGTGTTTTTGTTTTTCAACAAAGACATATTTATGTTTTATTTTGTAATTCGTATTTTATTTAGATTTAAAAAGAAAATAAAGTTATTTTATTTAGGAATAAGGTGTTTGATTTATCATTTACTCATAAGTTAACAAATATTCAATCTACTGCTTTTTAATCAGTGATCAATAAATGGTTGCGTTTTCTTAAATCTTTTTAGAGTATGAATATTATGTCGCAATAATTCAACCAGTATTGTTATACAGCAAATAAACTTCAATTTCAAGTAAAAGTAATAATTTAAGTTTTGTCTGTTGAATAAATCATAACCACAATTTAAAAGATCAACAAAATACTCTATTGGTGGATGTGTTTATAGTTTCCGCTGGTGTCCGGCGCAGAGAGAACTCGTAAGTCGTTTGCCTAATACACCGCTTGTGCCCGGGCGCCCGTGCAATAATATAAGGTACATCACCAAACAGATGAAAATATCACAACCGACCACCTCATTCTTCGACTTCTTGCCAACATAGTAGTTCCAGAGAACTGGCTGACTGTAATAGCATAGGCTAATAAAACGGCGCGCCCTCTACTAAGCAAGACCCACACTTCTTCACTTCAGCAGGGTGGTGACTGGGAGTAAGGGGGGACAAGGCAGGTCATGTCGCTTCCTGTAATATATGCTCAATAATATTGAGTTTACATGTACACGATTAAATGACCAACGAGAGCAAACTAAAGGTTTATTTGTTATGAATATGGGCTTATTTTGTTGTGGAGATGTGTCCCTAGGACATAACGGAGTTTCATCAACATTGCTGGTAAGTTGGTGTGATAATTTGATCCCTAAAGATAACGAAAAATATGGAGAAAATATGGGTCTCTTTATCAATTAATTACTTGATTATGAGCAGATTGCTCTCAAAATACCTGATGTCCGAATCACAAGTATGTAGATTGCAGGAGTAAAATTATTTTTAACGTCAAGCTATTTGTACGGCTGATTAGGTCAATTCAAGTATAGCGTGTTTTGCCCTATACTTATACTATAGCTCATCGCCGGCCTTAAATAGCTATATTCGGACCCGTCTACTTAAGTTGGCCCGACTATAAAAGGGTTTTGTAGGATGTGTTTCCATGGAAATGAGGAGAATAATTATTTCTGAAGATATAAGAGGTTCTCAAAAGGTAGACATTAATTTATATGAATTTTAATCTAATGTAGCTTTCTTGTTATCGATCTTTTTGTTTAAAAGGTGATTATTTATTTTTTCTTTTGATTTATTTATTCATTTATTTACTTATTCATTTATTTATTTATTCATTTATTTATTTATTCATTTATTTATTTATTCATTTATTTATTCATATTTGAAAATATTTTATATTTCCTGCCCTAGCTACACCCTCAGCCTCCTCCATATGCTATGACTCACCCTGTATAATGGATTCTACATACTTTTGCCTGAAACTTTTTTTAAATAGTGCTTGTAATGACAAGTACCAGCATTTAAATACAATCGACGTGAGAACACAATTATTGACAAAACTTCTTTTTGTATGTGAAAAATATCTACATTTTAGAAAACCAACCATTCACGGATATTCCAATAAGAAAATAAATGTTCTTGGAATGGATATTGTTTGATAGATGTAGTCAATATTATGAACAAAATAGCAAAAAAGCTGTGTCTTAAAATTGATGGAACCTTTTCCAGCAGTTGAAATATATTTCTTAAAATGATGTTTTTAGGCAAATAAGGCAATAACTCAACCCGGCGGGTGGGAACTTATAAAATGGGTATTTACCCAGGTATTTACCCCTACATAGGGTAAATACCTAAATTTTGGGTATTTATCCTTTTTATCCTTAAAAAGGATAAAACACCATTTAACAACGTTTCAGAGATATTTATACAGGGTGTAACACTTTTTTCCCGCAAGAATTATTTTTAGATAGTAAATGTCATTCTGAGTAAACTTTTCATATGGACAATTGTTTTCTCAACGCCAGGTTACAGCCGCTTGAAATATTAAACTAAATAAAGAAAAATAAACAATAAACTACATATCAAACAATGCTAAAACTAAGAAAGAGCACAATCAATACCCATAACAAAATTACAAGTAAATAAATTTAAGTAAAAAATTCAAAATGTTAAAAATAAACTAAATAACAAATGAAGGAAAACAAACTACAACTTTTTAGAGATTTGTTTCTCTACAACTAATTGTCATTCTGAGTATAAAATTTCTTTTATGCCGACTTATTGGATTTATCTATTCCTAAAGAAGTTGTCATTTAATATCCAGCTTGGCAATTATTTTACAATTATTTCAAACGGTTGTAATTTTTTAACGAATAAAGAAATTAAGGTTCATATGAAACTTTTTACTCAATGTGGTATTTACATCTGGAAAAAAGGGATGCGGGGAAAAAAATGGTACACTCTGTAGGTGTGTACTCTTGATTACAAATAATGTAAAATGGAGGGTGCAATAAAACGCGCTTGGTCAGTCAGGGGTAGTTTAATTCCTAAAATTAAACTACCCCTGACTGACCAAGCGCGTTTTATTGCACCCTCCAATATATCACTACAGTCGATACAAACCCCAGTTAATAATGTAAAATATTTGAGTAATATCAGACCATTCAGTGCATTTAGATGGATTCATAGCAAAATAAGAACTTGATTAACAACGACAGATGTGTCAACTATACTTAACATATAATCATGTTTCTGCTAAATCTTCTTCGATAACAGAATCAGAAAATATGGAAGATACACACGATTGAATGGACGATGATGACAAGGAAATGTTTGCTCTTGATATATCGTCAGATGAGACTGATATTTTTATTCTTTGTTTTAAAAATGTTTTTATTTTTATAAGAATAACCTTTATTTTGTGATAAGAAGATACCTTTTGATTTTGTGGTAAAAGAAACACCTCTATTTAGTAATTAAATATTTCGTTTTCTGCTATTTTTAATAACAATATGTTTATAAATACCCTTATAAATACCCACTTTGGGTAAATACCCGGGTACTTACCCGGGGTATTTACCCTTGATAATAAATACCCGGGTATTTAACATCACTGATAATGTTACCTCAGTACTTAGACGTAGACTTTTGCAAAACAATTTAAATATATGCAGAAATATAGGCCATTCCATTTAAGAAACTTAAGTAAAACCAGTAACATATCCTTTTAATTTTTTGCTACTTCATACAAGAAAAGATTTGTATAATTTTTTTATTTGCAGGAGGCATACTTTGCAAGATAAACAATTGTTAAGGTTAACCAAGATTAAACATAATTGTTGTATTATTTTTTACATTAAATAAAATGCAGCACTTCAAAATTAAACATGAATTTTTTTGTGAACTCTTCGAAATGTGTTTATTTGCATCATTTATCATGCACTGACAGCGTTTCCTTGTAGCAGAGCGTGAGAGCAACAAAACAAATAAAACAAAAATTTGAATCCTAATTTGTATTGAGTTTTTTGCCTTTTCACCATACAAAATAAAATATCATAAATCATGTTTTACTGAATTTTTATTTCTGTATTATTGATTATGTCGTTTATTTGTTTTAATATATCCTGCTTGCTTACCTTATCTGGTTGATTCGTCGGAATAACAACATCTAACGGCAACGTCATCTCCTGAGCTGTCATTCCTTGCCGTTGCCAGTGTTCCGCGGGGATCCATCGCGTGGGTCTCTCCTGACCTTGCTGCATCGGTCGAACGGAAGCAACCGGGCGGTGACCTCGGGAAATGGCGCCGACGTTGTACGAAGGTTGCCTGGACGCTTGCTTCTCCCTCTCGTAGCCCTTCTTGGCCAGCCGTTTCTCCAGCTGCGACAGCTGTTTGTCCTTGCGATCCACAAGCAACGATTCATGCTGGAATGGCTCCTTGTTCAGACGTTTACCGTACTGGACGAGAACTTTCTGCAGTACGACGTCTATGTAGTTGTCTTTCGTGTGCGACCAGTCTTTCTCCTCACCTTCCTCCGTCTTGTCGTCCCAACAGAGTGTGCTGACGTCTTTCATCGTCAGATGGGCGTCTGGGTTGCATTCGTCTACTACCCGATCGGACATACCTAGGGAGAAATTTGGAAAAATTAGTTAAAATAATGCCAGAAACTTACAAACCCAAATCAACACAAATAGAGGAGTCTTGAACTTTGGAGAGTTTAATGTAGGAAAATAATTGTTCCTAATAAAACTGGTAACATTGCATCAAAAGTCACACCAAATTCCCTGTTTTTAAACAAGAAGAAATGTAACTGAAAAACTTGTTTATTTTTTGAAATATTAAATAATAAGAAGTTTACATTTATTCCTCTTTAAAAACAGGGAGTTTGATGTGGATTTTGACAGAATGCCACCAGTTTTATTAGGAACATTTGTTTTATTTTCCGAAGCAATCAAATTGAGACTACTTCACTCAAAACTTTTTTAATGTGTATTAAAAATTACACAACAGTTTAAAGACCATACATTCAGTCAAAATAACAAATAAAGCATTTTCTAAACTACATTCACTAATGAAAAAAAGTGCCACTTAAAGTTTGAAAATATTGTTCCTTAACTTTTGTCTGCATTTACAGATTTTGATAATTATTTCAGCAAATTGTAAGGAAATTCAAAATTGTCACAATAATATTGGAATTTTGTAAAAATTAAATCTGAAAGCATATTATATTTGGTTCACACATGATGTTTTGGTCTTCTAAAGAATGTCATATGAATTCCCAACATTTAGTTTTTGCTTCATTCCAATATCTGAACGTTAATAAGAGATATACAGTTACAAACTTCCAAATTTTAGGTTTAATGTCTAATATCTTTTGCAATATTTGATCAATTTAGTTGATTTTGTCACCAAATGTAATAAAAGGCATTAAAGTGGCGCACACTTTTAAATTTTGGAGAAAATTTTACGTTATTATACTTAGGGCTGATATATTCACCTATCGTCAAAGTTGTCGTTAGCCAACGAACAGATTACGCTAACGTTCGCGTTAAAAATGATTCTGTCTATTCACCAAACTGTAAGTTATCGTCAGGTAACGAGGACGTAAACATCGCTAACGAATGTTTTTCAGCAATACTGCTGAAAAACATTCGTTTTTCCCACATTTGATACTATACAGTATCAAATGTGGGAAAAAAATGTGTACTAAACCAACACTTGGACCATAACTTGGACTAATTGCCGCTAGATGCAGCGCCGTAAAGGACATTGACAAAACGTAACCAAAATTCATTCGAACCCATTTCTACCCGCATCACTTAAAAAAGACCCAAACCAAAAATAAAAAATTAGTATGAAAGTCGAATTCAGCAAATTCGGCCAAAATAACTAAATAATGACTTCAATTAATACAGTACCACGTACGTACGTAAATATTTGTCAGTTTGACTTTTTGTTCGACATTCAGCACTTGCTCTGTGATTGGTTCAAAGTGTTCGTTATCAGTTTAACGACAGGTGTATAGACACCTTTTTACCATTTTCTTGTCGTTTAGATGACGAACAGTTTCACGATCGGTGAATATATCAGCCCTAAGAGAACCAAAATGTTGTTTTGATGGTCTAAGTTTGAGACACTCTCTGGAGTAATTAGGGGACCTTGGTCAAGCTCTCTTGTGGTCAACTACAAAACCTAATTATTTGTTTTGGTGTTATCCCAATTCGCTAAAACAAACGAAAGAGTCGCCCCCTCGTGGTAAAAGAGGGAGTTACTCTGGACGGGATTCGGTGTGGCCAGTATTGAAGAAAAATATGGAAAGGGCAATGAAAAGAACCATAAGAGCAACAATTATTGTCGTGTTCCTCAATGTAGTTCATTCTACAGTCATTCCACAAATTTCCCAAAGATAAATCGTAACAAAACGACTGGCGCCGTGTGTTAAAAATTGGAAAATCGATATCAAGCCAAATGCGTGCTCAAAACATTTTAAAAACGAGGTCTATATTTTCAATAGAGGTGAGTACAGATTCTTCATATTACTTATTCAGTACTATTTTAATATTGCAGTCCTAGCCTCATAAAAGCGGAAGCTAAAGAGAGGAACAATACCATCGAATACCATCTTGTAACCTTCAAAAAACGTCGTTTGTTTGGCATAAAGCGGAATGCACTTTTGGCAGAAAGTAGAGAAAGAAGACTAAAAAGTCGTCAACAGTTGGGGTAGATAAGTAACTATATTTTGTGAAGTCAAATGAAATAATTAATGTTATTGTAGAGATCGTAATAGACAAATAGAAGAAACAACCAAGGAAAATGTTATGTCAACAGTTGTAATGAAGAAACAAATATACACATATATAAAAAAAAAATCAAGTAGGATTATAACAGTTCTCGATTATCCGAGTTAATCGGGGCAGGTGCCGGCTTTATATAAACAAAAACTTGGCTATCTATATGTAGATATGGACGGTGGAAGCCGTCTTGCATAACCAATTTGTCCGATTTTACAATCCCGGTTTGGTTGATTCTCTAACCGTTTTCTTTTACAAAATGTTACGTTTTATGTAATAATATTCCTTAATGTTCTTTTTTCTGAATTAATAAAATAAAAACAACCTCAATGGAGCTTTTATTTAAATGGTAATAAGTTTACATTACTGCTAGACATATGTACGCTACGAAAATGTTTCAGTTGATTGACCACGTTTTGATATATGTATTTGTTAAAGTAATCGTAGTTGTTAATAATATATTATTTAGATTTGACACTATTGTACAGGAGTTACGTTTTGAAACAAACGAAAAAGTTTAATTCTTTGAATGCCTTGTTTGACATGGACTTTTGCTCAAGCAATTTCAGCAGTTTTAAATACTTCAGATTTATTTAGTCTTTCTTAGAAAGGGTGGTCAAATTAATTTTATATTTTGTTAAAATTAACAATTAAAAGTCCTTTGTCAATGCAAACGTTTCCTTTTTTCCCCAATCTTGTTTGACGTGTGTATAACGTAACATATCTGGTTATCGGAGCTGTAAACAATTTTATGAATTATTGTTACTTTACTCTACAATGTTTAAATACTTGTAAATACTTATTTAGGTAGCCACAATGTGCTTGCATTTATGGCCTGCACCCAATTTGCAGAAGCAACTGCATTTCCACTGCTTGTGATCTAAAAACCGGTAACTTTTATTTAAAAATTAAATTTCTACTATATGCTGCTCAACTGCTAACTTTGAGGTTAGACACTTCGCGATTTTCGCCAATATAACCGCAACCAATAATATGGCCAGCCGCAAACAGTTTATGCTTTCTTCAAGGGAGTTTTTTTTGAGTCTTTCTTGCTCTGTAGATAACTAAAAATGCTGCTAAGACTGATTAAAGTTATATCGCCTATTGTATGTACTAAGACTTATCCCATCTAGAGTGGCCATAACTATTTTGCAGCGCCCTCTACATTTGATCGTTCAGGCGAATTACCGCATTTCTGTAAATGATTCAAGTAATACTTTAGCCTTCTTCTGCAATTTTAGCAATGTAAAAAATGTAAAAGTTTTACAAGAGGAGACAGAAAAAATATTTGTAGCAATAATGAATTAAAAGAACCAAAAATTAATATGAAAAACTGACATTTTGCAAACACTACTACAAAGACATTCTGAGAATGCATTAAATATAAACATGAGCTTTTACCTCAATTTATTGGAAAGTTCAAAAGAGCGTTTTGGAGAAGGAAAGAAATTATTTTTTTTACCCTTAATTAAAAAAACAAATAGAGACTCAATTTAAATTCCCAAAAATTGCAGGCTGTCACATAGAAGATAAAAAAATCATTTAAAACAGTTTTAAAAATGGTCCAAAAAAGCATCATAAAGAAAATCCTGAAATTTACAAGAAAACATAAAGCAACTCTCCACCACAATAAAAATGTGTAAATACTAGACAACAAAAACATACTAAGAAGACACCAAAATAGTTTAGTTTAGTAAATTTAAGCTTACCATTATAGAAAACACCAGAAAAGTAAAATACATAAGAAATGTTTGCTAACCTTGTTTATTGATTTGTCGATCGTAAATCTTCTTCTCCAAGCAGTTATCGACAACCAATCGGTAGACGAAGCAGGGCTTCCTCTGCCCGTATCTATACACTCTGCAGACAGCTTGAGTATCGTGACAAGGATTCCACGATGCGTCAAGCACGACAACACGATTCGCGCCGATCAAATTAATCCCCAGAGAACCAGCTCTGGTAGAAACCAAAAACAGATATATCTTCGGATTCGAATTGAATTCGTTGATTAGTTTCTCTCTCTCCAAAGCACTGGTCGATCCGTCAAGACCTAAACAAAAATTATATAATTCGAGAGCAGAAGCAATATTATAGAAATAAATAATATTATACTTACGATAATAACTTAAATTTTTCGCCCAATTGACGGATTCTCCTGGTACTAGGTTCATCTGTAGGAACTGTTCTATGAGATCTAAAGTGATCAGCGATTGGCTAAAGACTAATAGTCGATCACCAAGGGCAATACTCTCTCGGATAATGCAGAATAAGATCTCCATTTTTCCGGAGTTTTCTATGATGCCCGGGATGTAATCTTTGAGTAATTCGACTGCCCAGTCGTACGGGATTCCCGTGTCTTCTCTGGCAGCTATTTTTGGCAAGGGGGTATCAGCATTTATCTTAAGATCATCGTCAATGGTATCGGGTTTTACTTCCGGCTTATTCTCTATAATCTCTAATTTCTCCTCTTTGAATTCATCAAATTCTTTCTTAGGGTCTAATTTAATATCACTAAGTATGTTGATTTTCTTCATGTCGAATGCGTCACCACCACTCAACTTTATATTGCTGATTATGTTGATTTTCGGTTTACTATCGTTACTGTTTTCACTTTTAACGCTCACAGGACTTGGACAAATACCTCCCATCATTATTTTATCTTCCTTTTTGATCCACTGCTGGTTCTGGTTGAAGTTTTGATTGAACGGAGGCTTAAAATCGCCAAAGTTCTCCGTTTTTATAGGGTCTTGCTTCCAGTATTGTTGGTTAGTATTTTGGTAGTTTTGAAAGTTTGCTGGTGGTTGGAATTGTTGATTCTGGGTTTGTGGTTGTTGTGGAAAGGTATTTTGGGGGGGAGTGGTATTGGACTGAAATGGCTTTTGTTGTTGGTTGTCTGGTTGGTTAGGCATTTCCGAAAAGTTCGAGTTTTGGGAGTAATTACTAGATGTTTGTGTAGCGTTTTGACTTCCTTGATATCCAGGAAACTGTTGATTTTGACTGGTTGGATTTGAACTATTTCCAGGGTAATTCTGCTGATGGTTTCCTGGATAGGTTGAATTTTCGGTTTGGGGCAAGTCGTGTTGAGGATTTCCGGAAAAAGGTTGATTTTGGGAGTTTCCTTGGAAACCACTCGGATTTTGAGGATAAGTTTGCTGTTGACTGCTGCCACCATATTCTGATTGATTCTGGGGTGCTGCATTTGGCATTTGGTATGATCCACTTTGAGATTGATCGTAAGTCTGACTATTGGGAAATTGAGAATTATTGAAATTTTGGCCAGAACTTTGAGGCATAGATGACTGACTCGTTGAGGAAAATGAAGGAGACTGCTGTGGGTAACTGGAGGATTGATTGTGAGGAGTGGAAGACCCACTTTGAGATTGAGAATGCACTGAATACCCTGACGATTGTTGTGATAAAGCACCAACCGAAATTTGAGGATTGTTTCCAACAGCTACATTTTGCTGATGCGGATTACCTCCAACATTTTGAAGATGACTAATTGGATTTTGAGGATTATTTCCCAGATTTACGATACTTTGAGATTGACCTCCACTATTTTGACCGACAACACTTTGAGGCTGACCTCCCATATTTGGAGGTTGACCTCCAACAATTTGAGATTGGGCTCCAGCAATTTGACCTCCAATGTGTTGAGGTTGACCTCCAATCTGTTGAGGTTGACCTCCAATATTATGAGGTTGACCTACGATATTCTGAGGCTGACCTATAATATGTTGAGGTTGACCACCCATGTGTGGAGATTGACCACCAATGTGTGGAGATTGACCACCAATGTGTGGAGATTGACCACCAATGTGTTGAGGTTGACCTCCAATGTGTTGAGGTTGACCCCCAATATTATGAGGTTGACCTCCGATATTCTGAGGCTGACCTCCAATATGTTGAGGTTGACCACCCATGTGTGGAGATTGTCCACCAATGTGTGGAGATTGACCACCAATGTGTGGAGATTGACCACCAATGTGTTGAGGTTGACCTCCAATATTTTGAGGTTGACCTCCGATATTTTGAGGTTGACCTCCAATATTTTGAGGTTGACCTCCAATATTTTGAGGTTGACCTCCAATATTTAGAGGTTGACCTCCGATATTTTGAGGTTGACCTCCAATATTCTGCACTCCCTGATTTTGAGGATACGAATTATTTGCAGTATTCTGAGGGTGTTGCATTCCCATGCTCTGAGGGTCATTATGATGTTGTGCTGGTTGTTGAGGGTTGGGGATGTTTTGATGATACGTACTTTGAGAGTGCACAATATTTGGATTCTGTATACCAGTCTGAGGATACGAGGTTTGTGTATTTGAATACGCGTTGGAGTTTTGAGGATTCTGAGATTGGCCTTGGACTGGAGTATTTTGGTGTGGTGAAGTGATATTTTGAGCATGAGGTGTTGTGTGAAGATTTTGAGTTTGAAGAGGAGGAGTGGGATATTGAGATTGGGAGGTTTGAGATTGAGGAGGAGTAGGATATGGAGACTGGGAAGTTTGACTTTGAGGGTACACAGAAGGATTTGTTGGTTGATTCATTTGGAAATTATTTTTCCCACCCAAAGCAAAGTTGCTCTGGTAATTGCTTCTACCTTGATCAACATTTGATGTGCCTGATCCAATGGGGGCAACAGGTACACCTTTCTGATTATAATTTGATTGATTAAAACCTGCCTGATCATAGTTGCCTGTAGAACTTGGTTGACTCGTGTTAAAACCACCTTGTTTATTTTGCGTTTGTGGTAAATTACTTTCTTGATTTCCAGGATTATTAAATGAATGGTTTTGAGGAAATGCCCGATTTTGTGCAAAGTTATCTTGAGGGTATGAACCTTGTGGATTATTTTGGTAAGAATTGGACTGACTTCCATCCAAACTCTGTGAATTTGGCTGTACTGGGAAATTTTTCGATTTAGACTGGTTTTGGGGGAAGTTTCCTTGTGTATACATATTTTGAGGATTACTTTGATAACCACCTTGATTTGTTTCTAAAGTCTGCAGATTGGACTGATTTGGTGGAAAACTCTGAGGCTGGGTGTTCTGCGTGGCTTGAGGAGTCACTTTCTGTTGACTTTGTGTGAAGTTTCCTTGCACATAAGTGTTTTGGAGATTGTTTTGGTAACCACTTTGACTACCTTCTAGATTTTGACTTGGTTGAGGTTGTGCAAAACCTTGAGGCTGGATAGTCTGCGATGCTTGAGGAGATGGTTTTGCTTGGTTCTGAGCAAAGTTTCCTTGCGCGTACATATTCTGCGGGTTATTTTGATAACCACTCTGATTTCCTTCCAAATTCTTGACATTTGGTTGATTTGGTGCAGTTGGTTTCTGTTGATTTTGCGGAAAATTACCTTGGCCATACATATTTTGTGGGTTATTCTGATAACTATTTTGACTACCATCAACATTTTGAGGATTAGCTTGAAAACTTTGAGATTGACCATGTTGTGGAGTCGGTTTTCCGTGGTTTTGCGGGAAGTTTTCTTGTGGATAGATGTTCTGTGGTTTATTCTCCAAGTTTTGAGTGTTCGGCTGGTTTCCTGGAAAACTTTGTTGCTGTGTTGATGGAAACTGTTGACTTTGTTGGAAACCTTGGTTTGGAAACTTGGTATCTTGGGGATAATTCTGATTTTGTTGAAAACCAGGAGTACCCTGTTGGAATTGGTTTGAAAATTGGCTATTCTGCGAATATCCTTGATTTTGTTGTTGTGGTTGAGTGTTTTGGCCTTGTTGGTTAGGGTTAAATTTGAAATCTTCGTTCATCGGATAATTCGGTTTACTCTGCGGAAACTCATTTTGATACTGGTTGTTTGTCTGACTTTCTCCAAATGACCCAGATTGGTTTTGATTGTAATTCTGTCCGAAGTTCGAGTTTGATCCAAAATTTGAATTATTTGAGTAGTCGTACTCCATTTTAACTTGGAAATTTGGATTTTGAGGATTTGGCTGCGCCTGATAACTCTGGCTATTAGATTCGTTGAAATTTTCTGGATGACTTGGTATAACCGGGTTGTTTTGAATATTCTGGTTATTTTTGGAGTTTTTACCCTTTTTCGAAGTGGCATCTCCTGAAGAATTGTACGGGGTTACCGAGGCAGCGGGTTTCCCGGAATTCTTAGCAGTTGCAGCTTTTTTCTTAGGTCCCCTCTTTGCCTTTACCGGTGCCTCAGTTGTCGAGACAGTTGTTGTTGTGCTACTTGAAACTTCCTCTAAATCTATATCTACAGCATCACCTTTATCTTGCTTTTTCAAAAAGTAATACAAAACGTCAGGGTGGTTCCAAATTTTGCAGCAAACGGCAAACGCCTTTAAAGGATTTGGTACCGTTTGTGTCCTCACAACTTCGTTCATAAAAGTTTCGTACAAAGTTCTTTGAAAAGGAGTCATCCTAACTAAAAGAACGTACTCTTCCTTTTGTGGTAATGCTGTCTGTAATACAGAGTGGGATCTCCTCTGTACAAAACCGAGTAATAAAGAATGTAATACGTGCGCTCGATATCGCATTAATTTTATATCTGCTTCCGTCGAGTCTATGCACTGGCCGTTTTGGATGGGCCTTTCAAACATGTTGCAGAATTCTGTTTTTGTACCAAGATAATTGGGCCTGACGAAATCAACCATGCACCAGTACTCCATTAAGTTGTTCTGCAGTGGGTAACCAGTGAGGACTACCCTTCTCTTGGTCCTCATTTGTTTCAAAGCTTGCGAGATGGAGGCGTGAGAATTCTTGATTCGGTGACCCTCGTCACAGATAACTAGATCGGCGCCTGGATTTACTAACGCTTCTTGGACCTCTGCAAAAGTAACAAACAATTCTTGTATATTATTTTTTTACACTCTCATACATGTATCTTTACATATTTAAATAAAAAAAGCTTCGAAAATAATAGTGTAAGCAAATTAGTTCGAAAAACAAGGAAAAACAAGCTAATTTTCCTACACTATAATGGATTCATCAAATTTTCGATGATGGATTCGGTCAAAGTTTAAATAAGATTTTAGTATGTTCTTATTTTCATTAACTAAAAAAAAAACATTATTTTGAGGATTGATTTTGACAAATTTATTTAAATATCTATCACAAACATTGTCAATAGAGAAAAAATCAAAAAACATTTGAGCATAGATGTCAGAACATCGGCAAACTTCCAATTGCTTAACAGCCAAAACAAAACAAAACAATAAAAAACAAACAAATGACAACTGGTTCTGGTTTTTGAGAAAAACAAGCAAAAAAGGGCCTTTATTTTTTGCCTTTATATTTAGATTCTATGGAAAAAAAAAACATATCAGAAACTGTTGTCATATCGTCGACTTAAAGGTAAAAATCACAAATATTTTGTTACATTTTATTTAAACACAAACTAATTATGCGAAATGCTTATAAATGAGTATCTTATACGAAGATGCAATCAACAACTGTTCAAAGTCCTCTAAAACGCAATAATTCTAAAATTTGAAAAAATATATATTATAATTGCACAATATTCTTTTCCTGGTTTTAATAATTTTCTTTGTTTTTAACACAGGAGTTTACGAATGACGAAAATGTAACCAGGAATTTTCAATAGACTAGGTTTTTTGTTTTTTATTGGTGTGTGGTTTTACTACTACAAAGAAATGCTGTCAGTGCTTTCTAGTCTTATGTGAACACATTTTTATAAAGAGTTACCATAAAAATACAAACTTTAAGCTTTACATTGTGACCTTTTTAAAGTTTCCAGACTGTGTTCATCTGCCTTAAATTAAAAAGAGCCACAGTTTTCATCACAAAATTCCCAGTGTAAATTTTACTTACAGCATAAAAAAAATTCTTACCATCAAAAAGAGCCTTATTTTTGTCATTATCTTGGGGTTCCTGCAAGTGGGGTTTCCGTCTCGACTTTGGATGCTTGCGCAAAGAGAGCAACCTGTACTGCTCATATCCGATTAGCAGAACTCCACCCTTATTCTTCCATTCACGTATAACCTTAGAGCGTGCCACCAATGTCTTGTGGCTATCGTTTAAGACGTGCAGATTGAAATTCCTTGGCCTTACTTCACCATGTGCAGTCAGCGGACTATTAGCTGCAGCATCTTCAGTCGGCAACCACATATTAAACTCGGCCATCCAATTCTGCAACGTGTTTATCGGCATGATGCAGAGGATTGTTTTTGCAGGAGTATGTCTCAGAAAAATGTCCGAAAAACAAACAACCTGTAAATAGAAATAGAAATTTTAGATACTTTTCAATGTTTGTATACAATGTGGCCTTAAACTATCACTAAAAGATAAATAAAAATCTTAAAAGCGTAGTCTTGACCTTGAACAAGTTTAATATTAGATACAAAATTAAAACTCTTCATCATGATTTGATATTTCCCAAGAAGTAATATGGTAATAAAATTAAAGAAATTTTCCTTCTAAATAGTGCATCACTTTTCTTAAGTTAGCAATTTTTAGATAGTTAATAGGTATTGGGTTTTTGTATGCTGATTTTGTTGGAAGTGTGGGACGGTTTTGTTTCTTTTGATAGTTTGAAAGTATGGGTCGTGTAGCCATCTATACAGTGAGCGCGTAAAGTGGAAACATGACAAAGTCACAAGAACGGTTTGCTATTTTAAAAAATCTTTGAACACGTCGATTTATAATTATCAAAATACACCTTATGATATCAAATTAATTTTTTTACCTTGTTTTTAACAGATGACGTCATCAACATTCTTTTTAAATGGCAACCCTATAGTTTTTTAATGAATTTGAAAGGCCTTTTAATTGTCTTAGTGGTAGCATAATATTTTTATGGCCTTACATAAGAAAATTTTCGAGAAAGAGACAATTGAAGGATATGAAGTAAAAGTGACAAAATCTCCGGAACGGTTTGACCGAATTTTTGTAATTAAGTAGTTTGCAACCATGTGAAGTCACTGGCGTTACACCCTGTCAAAATATACAGGGTGTTGTATTTCAAATTCAAAAGTTTTGATGTTATATCTCAAAAACTATAAGTGTTGCATCAACGATAATATTCCAAAAATCCCTTAAATTCGGTCGAGCCGTTCCGGAGATTTTGTCACTTTTACTTTATAACCTTCAATAATACTTTTCTTGAAAATTTTCTTATGTAAGGCCATAAAAATATTATGCTACCATTAAAGACAATTAAGTGATCTGTCAAAATCATTAAAAAAATATAGGGTTGTCATTTAAAAAAAAATGTCTATAACGTCATCTGTTAAAAACAACCGCGCTTCATGCATTGAGTGGAAAAACAGAGTATGTCTGGACGTATTCTGTTCTTCCAGTCATTGTGTAAAGTACGGTGCTTCTACAGTAGTACTGGTATATATATGATTATTTTTTTAATATTTTCGATAAGATCAAGAAATTGTATACAAAATGACTACCTTAGTTTAGAATGTCAAATTTTGGACTTATTCTGTTCTTCCAGTCATTGTGTAAAGTACGGTGCTTCTACAGTAGTACTGGTATATATATGATTATTTTTTTCATATTTTCGATAAGATCAAGAAATTGTATACAAAATGACTACCTTAGTTTAGAATGTCAAATTTTGGACTTATTCTGTTCTTCCACTCACCGATTCAATTGAACAGATCGCGGCCAGCAATCGAACACAGCTATTGTGCCAAAAGTCACACCATAAACATGAAAAATTAGGTTATGTTTTAATTTCTTCTCAGTGAAATGTAAATACATACGTATAACTGGAAACGACTTGACATGGTGAATAAGTGAGGCAAATGCGTTTGATATGCAACCTGCAGTGATGTGGGCTAGCCATATCTTTCTATCTCATACGGTACCATGGCCGTATGCAGTTTGACGATTTGACATTTTTATTTGAGATATTGTTTTCAATTAGAAAAACACTGCTGCATTCTGCTATCTACCTACGGCAGTCAGACAGTGGCACATATCCCACATCATCGCTCTGTCTCTTTTGCTTACAAACGCCTCAATTCTCGTCAGCTAATGCAAAGCGCGCCTCCCTTCCAGTTGGATCAGCAATGAGATATATACAAGATGCGACAGTCGACTTTTCCCGCCGTTAGAAATTTGAGCGCGCCTGCGCGAACGTTGGCCGTACTTAATTGTTTTCCCGCAGCGCGGCGCTAGTTAATTCGTTATTTGATCGTCAGGTTGTGAAGTAGTGACGGACAGCTTGATGGACAGTGGCAAAGGATTTTATACTTTCCTGTTAGTGTGACAGTGACTTACACTTTCCTGTCATTGTGACAGTGTCAGTTTGAAGTCATAAATTTGCCCCTTCTGCAGTAGCGCCATCTAGCGGACTCTTTTAAATCACGGCCGTCGCGCCTGCTAGTTTTGTAAAACTTGGAACACCAACATCAAAGGTACCGCCGCGAGTGTCGCATCTGGGTATTTCTAATCGCTGGTTAGATTAGAGTTCACTGTTTCTTCCTCTTTAAAAAAGGGAATTTTGTGTTGATTTGACACACTGTCCCCAGTTTTGTTAGCAACGTTTATTTTATTATGCACCAACTTGTGTACCTAACTTCTCTTGAGCAGAAGTCCTATATGTCACTTTTCAAGGTCACCCCTCACTAATTTTTATAGCAATAAACACTCTAACATCAATTTTTATTCAGTTATTGCTTCTTTTCTTTACAAGCAGCAATACATTTTGGTAAAAAAAAATGTACCTAATTTAATAATTAAGGTTTCTTTTAATTTTATTAGTATTCTAACCTGTAATGTCTTTCCTAAACCCATGGAATGGGCAAGGATGCACCCGAAACCGGTGGACTTCTCGAACCTATTCACACTTTCTATCACATTGTCGAAAAGGAATCGTACGCCACCTATCTGGTGAGGTTTTATTATTCGGGTTATCTGAGGTGCCAGGTAGATGTCTGGTTCCTCTTCAGTGTGGCCGACGTTGATGACAACACGCCCTTGGTCGTCCGGCTGGTTGAATTCGTCGTTCGTATGCAAACCCGAGTTGCCTGGATCCTCGTTCTCGTCATCATTCGGGTCACCCTCTGATTCTGAGACGACAATGCAGTCATCGTCCGAAGAAATGTCGATCGTCTGTACTGGTGCTTTTTCTGTGGACATTGATAATAATTAAATTACTAGTAGGTATGAAAACATAAAAATTAGTAATTTTATTACAGTATACAGAGTGTCTCAACAGCGCGATCTCGGAAGATTGTGCCGCTGTTAATTAAAGATTTTTTAAAATTGATTTCACTCATCTATGCAGAACGCCGAGGCGCACATATTAAAATTATTAGCGTGTATACAGGATGTTAGATTATAAGATATATATATATATAAAGATTAAACCAGTTAAGTATTTACCTACATTACTGTTTTCTCGCATGATTTCATCTTTTTCTAATAAATTAAAACATTTAACCACATCTGCAATAAATTTAATATTATAATTTGAAATAAAATTTTACTATGAAAAACTGTGCTAAACAAGTTATTAAGGTATAAAGTTGATATAAAGTTGTTGTTAAAGCGCAGGTGTTGTTTTCCTTATCTTAAAATAAAAGCAACTCATTATCAAGCACTGTACATTTATTTTTCCATAAAGATTAATACTTTTGTTTTGCAAGAGAATTTATTTTTGCAACGGTTTATTTTAGCACTAGTGTGTGGTACTACTTTTTTGTGCAGTACGCAGTTTTGTTGCATTCGCCAAGAACCCACATCATGTCAATTACTTGTTCCTGAGAAAAGTTCGCCATATTTCCAAAAATTATGCAAATCTAACCTAACAAGATCACCACCACTGAGAGACACCATAATAACTTGTTTAGCACAGTTTTTCATAGCCTACAGGGTATAAGTAAAATTTTATTTCAAATTATAATATTAAATTGCAGAAGTGGTCAAATGTGTTGATTTATTAAAAAAAGATGAAATCATGCGAGAAAACAGTAATGTAGGTAAATACTTAACTGGTTTAATTGTTAATGTCGGTGTAGAAGCTCTAATTGATAGAAAAATCGATTTTTAGTTATCTCTGCAATTGTTTATTTTAGCACTGGTGTGTACTTTTTTGTGCAGAACGATGCGTAGAATTCAAAAAAATAATTAGATACATGGTGTTCCATTTAAAAAAAT
Organism: Aphodius sticticus; assembly: GCA_963966075.1. Classification (NCBI taxonomy): domain Eukaryota; kingdom Metazoa; phylum Arthropoda; class Insecta; order Coleoptera; family Scarabaeidae; genus Aphodius; species Aphodius sticticus. Next base: position 63,488,663 of record OZ014509.1, read on the forward strand.
TAACTTTCTTAGGAAAAACTGTTTGCTATACTTTGTTGCGGATTATGACCACCCTGTACACAATTTGGATATGGTAGGTAATCACGCTAATAGAACGCGTCTTACTTAATCATAATCTAAGCGTGCACAATAAAATTAAAAACAGGTATTGAGATATGCAATTTTTCTTAGACTGCTGTTTTTCATAAAAATGCCAATAAATCAAAAAGTTTATATATAAAGTTTAGGGTAGGTAATGTTATTTCTCATTGTAGTAAAATTTTGCGAGGAATTCAAAATTGTGCCGAAATATAGGTTGTTCCATTTAAAAAAACATAAGTTAGGATTGGTACTACCTTATGGTACAGCCTGTATACACGCTAATAATTTTGAAATGTGCGCCTGGGCGTTCTGTATAGATGAGTGAAATCAGTTTTAAAACATCTTCATTAACAGCGGCACAATCTTCCGAGATCGCACTGTTGAGACACCCTGTATAGTATCTTATACTATTCAATTTTTAAATTGTGGATGAAAAGACAGACCTTTGAAACAATTTATAAAAAAAAATCTTCGAAAGAAAAAACACAGCGACGTAGCGTATAGAAGAAATTTTTCATACACCCCCAAAATTGAACTGCATATAACTCTTCCCTTTATTGTTCTATTCCTTAAAATATCATTTTGGATGTAGAGGAAAGACAGACGCTTTATGTAGAAATAATTGTTAAAAATATTAGAAAACATCAACATACATTTTCAGCCATATTTATTAGCACAAGAAAAGAAATAATGCACTTTCTTTATAAATTAATTATGTGCGTAATGAAGGTTATTGGTGGACACTGCTACCAAACTGCCTCATGGTTGGCATTATTTTGTCCGTCCAGATCAATGGATCTTAAAAATTCAAAAAGGATTTTGTAAAATAATATTATCGTTATAGCCTGTCAAGCCAATTTTTTGAATTTTGACAAACTTACCAATCTGAAACATTTTGATGTTAAACACGTGCATTTTATGACCTATTTTGTCCTTTCATGGTTTATAAAAAAATGTATTAAATGAAATATCAAAAATATTACTCGACAGCCTATAGAGGATGTATTATAATGAGTTAAAAGAGTTAAGATGTATTTCTAAAGAGTTAAAAAGTTCATCCAAAAATATTGATGACTTTTCGAGTTATGCCGCTCGTGCAGCTAAACATAGTTCTTAGAGAAATATGTATAAACTTTTCAAAATCGTATATACAGTAGACTATCCTATAACGCGAGTTTGTACAACGCGATCTCCTACAACGCATTTAAGTCTTTGCGACAACAAATTCATTTAACGCGATTCTTGTACAACGCGATTCTTGTACAACACGATTCTTGTACAACGCGATGCTTGTACAACATAACAGGTAGGATATTTAATTCCATTTATAATGTGTTTTCGGGTAATTACGTCTATTTACTTCTAAATTTTGCATTGTTTTTGGCGATAAAACAGTACAGGCGGGTGGGGCATGCGTCAAAATTCTCGATCGTGAAGTTCCTATAACGCATTTTCGGACAACGCGTAACATTAAACCGCATTATAGGAGAGTCTACTGTATAACAAATGAAGGTGTGACGGTTGCAATTAACAAAACAAAATTTCTGATTGCACTATTGTGTTATTTTTTATAATGATTAGTGTTTCCATAGTAATACCAAACTAAACCTTTATTTAGCACTTACGTTTTGCTTTGGGAATTGGCAGATGCATCTCCCCATCCTCACTCTCACTATCGGTATCACTAAATTGCCGTTGAAATTGCGACGGGGGCCTTTTCATAACCGGGGCAATGCTAACAGACGGTGTTAAATTTCCCGGTCCTTTTTTGACAGCGATCAAACTCTTCGGACTCTTATGAGGTGGGACAGCACTCTTGGGTACTTTCACCAGTTCGAAAGGCTTCTTGATCAACTTGGTCATGGTTTTTGTTTGGCCATTCGGTAATTTTACTAATACTGTGCTGCCTATTCGTGCACCTGACGTGCTTGCTTTGGGAACGTTGCCCTGGAGGAGAGAGATGACTCGCTCTTGCTGCATCTGCCGCTGGTAGTCTCGTAACAACCTTTGTTGCTCCTGGACTCGTCGCAATCTTTCCATTTCTTGCCGTTGCGCTGCTAGTGTCGATTCGTCTAGTTTTGTCTCGTCCATTACCTCTCTGATGTTGCGCCTTAAGTTGCCACCCAAGTTGACCCCCATTTTTCTTTCATTAGCGAGGTCTTCTTCTGTAAATACAGAATTTCAATATACATATTATTCGAATGATTTTTATTGATGACTTTATTGTAAAGACAGTTAATAAACATATATAAAGCTGTAAAGAAAGAAGGAATATAAAAAAGAACAATATATAACTGAGGAAATTAAACATGGGGAGGAACTGGTGGATTATACTTCATCTAAACATTACAGACAAAAAAATTCTTGTCTCAGAAAACATGTTCAGATGCCTCAATCCATTTCATCTACAAAAGCTCAATTATAAAAGATCTTAAAACTTTACATCTTAAAGAATTACCGTTTTTCACTCTATCTTACGGTATTAAACCATAAAAAGTTATCATTGTTGTTCAGAGGCAACAATGTTATCGAAAATTATTTTCAATAATAATAGCCTTTCAACAACAAGTATAATCAGCTATTTTGTTAACATTAATATTTTTTTAAATGCAAGGGAGTAGGAGTTTGCAATACATTCTCTAGCGGTGTATGTGAATCCAGGCTATAATGTAAAATATTTCACATTTATACTTGAGGGAAAATATAGATTAGACCTGAGACTCCAATAACTACAACATTATTATATGTACCAATTCTGAACAATATCATGAAGAAAATAATAATAATAATAATAATATCTTTATTGTATATACAAAATACAGAATACAAAAAAAAATTAATATTCCATTCAGTATGGTAATAACGTCAAAAAAAGGGTATGCCTATTTATTATTATTATTATTAATCCTTTGTCATATTCTTGTATTTTTTAACAGATAAAAATTCATACCTTCATCAAATCTTTTAATAAATGTAGGAGTAGGAACTATTAGTGATTTTATGTTGGCTACATGATTCTGGTTTGATAATTGACAGCTCTAGACAGTGTAGTACGTGAATGTCTTATCTTATATTTTAAAAGCTACAAAATGTTCATTTTATTTTGTTTTAAACAACATTTTGGTTAGGAAAATAAGAATGTATTCTTTTTGTTCATTTTTAACTGCACTGTGCGATACCACTGGAAAATTGAGGGATACAATCACCCAATAAGAAAGAAAACAACATACAAACAGAAAATAAAAAAGGGAGGAAATATAAGCAATAATTAACATAATTTTGTATGAAAATCAGAAATAACTTCTGAAATCGTAAGCCTTTAGACGTAAACATCATAAGAAAAATTAAGAATTTTCGGTGAATTGCAAATATAGATAGTTTGGAAAGATTAGAACGTACCAGATTTCTTTGCCGGTGTTACGACAACTTCATTTTCTGACGTGACCTCGCTTTTCTTCGGTTTATCACCCTTCTTTACAGTTTCAAAGCTAATCTCACCCATTTCCTTCAGTTTCTCCTTGATATCGTACTCGTAATCGTCGGTTTCAATTTTAACCTCGACAGGTTTAGAATCTTGATCCTGGTTCTCTTCAGTGGGAAACGGAGCGTCAACAAGTTTTTCCAGAAAATCCGTGCTTGTCTCAAGTTCAGACATAGCGGATTCTTGGTTAGAATTTTGCGACTTGTTCATCATCATTTCGTCTTCAGTTTCAATTTCCGACTCCGAATCGAAATCCGTGAGTTCGGCGTCACTGAAAGAATGCTGGCTCATATCATCGCCAATTTTCTTGAAATCGAACTTTGTCCTCTTGTTTGACGGACCTGCTAAGTTCTCAAAATTTCTTTTTAAACCTTGCGAGTCTTCCAGAATTGCGTCTTGGCTGTTCATTTCGTCTTTGATCTCCTCTTCCATCGTATCACTGCCACTTTGCTGTCCCACCTTGTCTTTCGGTTTCTCAAGACGTTGTATAGTAACATCTCCGAGCCGTTGGAAAACAGGATCCATAACGATTTAAATGAATACCGATTTAAGTTCACATTATCTTCATATTTTCATGCAGCAACGATTTGAAATTGCCGCCATAGCGAAACCGGCTATGTAAACAATACCTGGTAGAAATTCTTCCTATTTTGCCGAAATCATCTAGATATCGAGTTTCACGAGGCTTCCATTCGTTAGTTTAAATTCAATTGTTCTAAACGACGAGGTCTGAAAGCGGAAGATCACGGCAAAGTTGTACTTGATCATGTAGAAGAGAACGCTACTTTGTTGTCAAACAAATCACATAACATCACCATTCTTAGCACATGCACTCCCGTAGTTAAGTAATAATAACACAGAGATCCGTTAATTTCCAAATCTAACACGATTTTGCTGTGGTTACGGTCATTTCAAGCTCGCAAAATATGGCATTCGTCTCTTCTATAGGTAATATTCGTTTACCAATAATTTTTGACAGTAGGGGCGCTGTTATCGCACAGCAGCACAATAAGAAAAATTCCCAGATCTCGAACAATAAATTTCTTGTACAATTTTTCAAGACGCCGCGTGGTTGTGTGATTCTAAAATGTAGATACACACAATTTTCATTTCGTATAATAATTGCAATGGTTGCAAAATTTGAAAATGTGCAGAAAAAGGAGAATATGTGGGATGGTTTACCGTGCCGAATCTAATTTATTGATCGCTAATTTCAGTACTTCTAATTAGAAAGATTGGATACCAAGTTTTAACGAAGCAATGGTAACGCATTAAACATAAGTTTGTATTAATTATCCGCATTAATTCATTCAGAATTACTATAATAATCAAATCATCAGTGGATTTAATTTTGAACTGGCGCTTATTTTTAGTTCTTTTTTTGTGTGCCAACATAATAAAAATAACTGAATAAAAAGAGAAAAATGTAAGGTTATGTTAGGGTTTTAGGTTAGAAATTTTAATTTTGTCGCTTTTGTTCGCCGTGTTTGTAGAGTAAATAATAGTAAATAATCTAAGTTTATATTTTTTTAAATAATAATGGATACTGATCTAACCGAAGAAGAGAGTAACCACCAAAATGTAGAACATATTGATATTGAAAATACTAACGAAGGAAATGAATCCTACGATGAAAATGCATCTCTTAATGTAACTGAAGAGAATCCCATTGCAAATGATAAGGCTCCCGAAACCACTAATGTCAGCAAAGCTACCACAGAACATAAAGATAAGTTAGTAAAATTACCGTTGATGAGGGTGAAAAATATCATGAAAATGGATCCCGATACTCACCTAATCAATAAAGAAGCAGTATTCTTAACTACGAAGGCAACAGTAAGTTAAAAACAAATAATTTTAGTTTATTTCAACATATATGCATTTCTAGGAATTGTTCATTGAATACATCAGTCGAGAGGTAATGAAGCATGTTGATGGAAAAAGGAAAATGGTTCTAAAGAGAGATTTTGATGCAGCTGTCCATACAACGCCTAATCTATGTTTTTTGGATGGAACTATGGAATCCCTCTAATTTTTGTTGTATTGTTAATGATGTCGTATATTTATATCTATTTGTGAATATTTGTAATAACAAAACTTAGTTAAAATAATTGTTATTTTTTTGATTTGTTAATCTTAGGCCATCAAGTTCTTTTATGAATACTCGGTTGGTCATCATGCGATCCATTTGGTGAATATTTTATTTATAACGTTTTCGATTTGTACAATTTTATGCACTCACTCGGTGCAATTCTTTAAAATCAACTTCACAGTGAACAGCAGTAGAAGAATAAAAAGAAGTTTCCAGTTTTCCTCATGGTAAATACCTCAAAGTACCAACATTGGCAATGGTATTTACCATCAGGAAAACTGGAAACTTCTTTTATTCTTCTACTTCTGTTCACCGTGAAGTTGATTTTAAAGAATTGCACCGAGTGAGTGCATGAAATTGTATGATTTATACAATTTCATGCACTCGAAAACGCTATGAGTTAGGAAGTATTTAAGAAAAATGATTAACAAATTACTTGATCAAAAAAGACTGTTTACAATTGTAACAAATGGATGGTCTACTTTACCTTATCCCGCAGAAGCAAACAGACTCACTGTAAAGAAGGATGAGGAAGTAGAACTGACAGTTTAATAGATTTAAATGTTTATAAAGCCGTTATGATATTGTCATAACTTTCAACTTAACCTTGAGGTAAGAAACTCAATTTTGTACTACAAGATTTATGCAAAATCCTGAAGCATTTCTACATTATAGGTTGTATCACTATCAACATTTTCTCCGTTTCAGTTTAAGCATGAGCGTGAGAGAAGTAAAAAAAAGCGATTTTTGCATTTTTAATTATTTAAGCAGTTTAGGAGAAAAAAATCGTAGACTTAAAGTTAACTTAAAACTGCAAGAATTGGGTACCATTTTTTTATTTCTCTCGCTCTTATGTTTAAACCGAGAGGCAGAAAATCTTGATAGTCATTAGTTATACAGTCCTGCCACTTATGTAGAAATTTAGTTTTATATATAATTAATTAGCCTGTTTAGTACACCTTACCTACCTCTTGAAAGCAGTTTTTGATGTTTCACTATTTCTATCTTTAGTTGAAAGTTTGTCATTAGATTCTGATTCCAAATACCTCAATCTTTGATCTCCCGGTTATTACTGAAGCTATATCTTATACAAGTTGAAAATTTTCAATTCATCTACAAATTTGATAAATTCAATTCAATTCAAGAATTAAAGATGTCTACATGCGTAGCAAGCTCTACTATTTTTTGGGTAAAATATGTGATAAATCACGAGAAAAGTGTGGAGATCAAGAATTTTTATTTTCTATCTATGTGACGATCGATTTCGATACGGCACGTATCATCTTCGGGTCAGGTGGCTATATAGTTTTTTAGACACCTGACCCGAAGATGATACGTGCCGTATCGAAATCGATCGTCATTGATAGATAGAAAATAAAAATTCTTGATCTCCACACTTTTCTCGTGATTTATCACATATTTTACCCAATATCAATGGAAGGACTGGACACATTTGTCCACAAATTTACTATTTCTTGTTGAAATTTTACTAGTTGTACTCTGAATAACACTCATTAGGCGATCAGAGATTCCTTTTGTATGGGTAATTTTGTTATTATTAGAGATAAGAATATATTTTGACACAATCATAAAATGTCATTTTTTAACATGGTCATAACTTTTTTATTTGTGCTCCAATCAAGATGCGGTTTTGACACCTTAGAGACACTTTCTTATTACACTTTATTTAATACAAATTGTAAAACAATGTACTATCTACTCAAGAATGATCGAAACAGAGATTACGCCCATCGGCGTACCAAAATCGGTTCGTTCTGCGCATCTACGTCACACCAGAATTGCTGTCAAAACTAAGTGTCAAAGGGGCGTATATTTTGTCAACGAACATATGGCGGAGATGTCAACATGATGTGAAATATTAATTTAGTTAGGTTATATTAAAAAAAATCGGTGTAAGCGATTGGGGAACTAAATTGTAATAATGTCATCGTCAGCAGGATGATGATTTATAGGTCTAAGTGCTAATAAAATGATTATTAATCTTTACTAGCGATCTAATTTACCATTTGGCCACACTTATAAAATGCTCCATACAAATGACGCTGATCTTGTAATTGAAATTATTTCTTCGCCGGCAGAAAGTTATCCATTTTTTTAAAACGTCGGCTTTGGACGGAAATGAAATAAACTGCATTTTGATGCTTTGCTTTCATTTCTCTTTGAGCAACCCGCCACCGCACATTTCATTTTCGATATTTTTATTTTTTTTTTCAAAGTGGTAATGTATTTGGTTATGTGTCAACGTGTTGTCAAAGTAATATGTATTTTGTTATGATTCGTCTAGTGTGACGTCACAGCAATCAGCTGATTGTCAAACTCGCTCAAAATTGAATGACAACCTGCGCAATGCGTAATCTTGTATTCTATCATTCTTGCTATCTACTCATATGTCAAGTGACAGTAATTTTTCAGACCTTCTTTATCTGGTGTTATTAAGAAAGCATCTTAGCACATTTTTATATACTTAGATATGACTCACTTTTTTATGTAGATTTGAATTAAGTACATTTTGATTTAATTAACTTGAAAATCAAACTTACCATATTATTATGATAGCAATTTCCACTTCGTTTTTTATTATTAATTAGTATTTTTTGCCTGTTAGTTTTCTCCTTAAAATCAGATAAAATAGGTACGTTGCGTGAGACACACTATATAGACTAAATCTGTGCTTCAAAACTGGGTCTGTTGTGACAGCTTTTGTTTAAAATAGAAAATATACAGTTGGCATATAGCTACAAATTGGAGTAGAATGTTTTGAGTTACTTTAGTTACCACATTTTTATTGATTTTGTTGTGATTTTGTTTAAATAATTGATTCAATATACATCTATGAACCGATGTAGACGTTTATCATTGACTTCCCTTTACTAAAAGAAAAATAAGCTGAATCACTACAATTACATATTTTCTTATGTAAAAACATGGTCCGTCGAACCGCGATATCTTCAGGAACTGGTATGAAGATATTTGAACATATATAAACATCTATGATCATCTAAGAACATCTACGATCGTCAACCTTAGTAATGAAAAGCTGAAGAACTAACCAACAAACTCTCCTCTCGGAATTGAAGATTGGCATTTTTGAAGAACAATTATTTGCTACTCAGAACTTGTAACACCATCAGTTGGACAAAGGCTCAACACTGGAAACCATTGCAGCCACTCCAGGTCAATTTGTCATTTCAGCGCGTTGCAAGCAGAAGTCAAACAGCAGTATTAGGATAGACGCTCAACACTGGAACCCATTGCAGCCATTACAGGTCAATCGGTCATTTTCAGTTCGTTGCAAGCAAAAGTCATCAATATTTGTCAAATTGACAGCAAATAGCAATTTATACGTAAATTGATAATATTTTCAATTCTGTGCAAGGATTTATAGTTTAACATGGATATCACTACATTGGTAAAACGTCGTGGGTCAATAAAGGCCAAACTAACACTTTGTAAAAAACATGTTCAATCTTTTAAGCAAAAAGTGCATGATGCACAAGTTACAAGTAATTCTGTAGAAGAGCTAAACATAACCCAGATAACAATCGTGCGACGCACGAAATCATCACGCGTAATTTTTCGGTGCGATGAGTGCAATATCGCTCGCACGCGTGCGTTTTGTATCGACACGCATGAATGCCGATCAAAACGATACACAATGCGTCGCACGTTCGGCACGATGCGTCGTCCGTGACGAATAAAACGCACGGGTGCGAGCATATGCGCCGCATATCGCCACTCGAGTGAGAATGCGGGCGATATGAACCTCCATTGATGACGCATCTGCGTGATCATATGAACGCACGTGCGGTTGCAATTGCATCATAATGCGTCGCACGATTGTTATCTGGGAAGATTAGAGAAATTTACACAAATGTTTGATGAGTTTGACAACATTCAAACTCAAATAGAAGTAATACATGATTCTTTAGAACAGCAAATATTAGAGAGATCAGAATTTGAGGACATTTATTGTCAAACACTAGCAGATGCAAAGCTTTTGTTAGCAAAACATACAGAAAGCAAAGGTTCTGCTGCTGCCATCGATAGTACAAATAACACAGCTTCAGCACCAAACAATTTAAATAATATTAAACTTCCTCAAATATCCTTACCAAATTTTGAAGACGATACGTGCCGTATCGAAATCGATCGTCACATAGATAGAAAATAAAAATTCTTGATCTCCACACTTTTCTCGTGATTTATCACATATTTTACCCAATATCAATGGAAGGACTGGACACATTTGTCCACAAATTTACTATTTCTTGTTGAAATTTTACTAGTTGTACTCTGAATAACACTCATTAGGCGATCAGAGATTCCTTTTGTATGGGTAATTTTGTTATTATTAGAGATAAGAATATATTTTGACACAATCATAAAATGTCATTTTTTAACATGGTCATAACTTTTTTATTTGTGCTCCAATCAAGATGCGGTTTTGACACCTTAGAGACACTTTCTTATTGCACTTTATTTAATACAAATTGTAAAACAATGTACTATCTACTCAAGAATGATCGAAACAGAGATTACGCCCATCGGCGTACCAAAATCGGTTCGTTCTGCGCATCTACGTCACACCAGAATTGCTGTCAAAACTAAGTGTCAAAGTGGCGTATATTTTGTCAACGAACATATGGCGGAGATGTCAACATGATGTGAAATATTAAACAGTGTTTAGTTAGGTTATATTAAAAAAAATCGGTGTAAGCGATTGGGGAACTAAATTGTAATAATGTCATCGTCAGCAGGATGATGATTTATAGGACTAAGTGCTAATAAAATGATTATTAATCTTTACTAGCGATCTAATTTACCATTTGGCCACACTTATAAAATGCTCCATACAAATGACGCTGATCTTGTAATTGAAATTATTTCTTCGCCGACAGAAAGTTATCCATTTTTTTAAAACGTCGGCTTTGGACGGAAATGAAATAAACTGCATTTTGATGCTTTGCTTTCATTTCTCTTTGAGCAACCCGCCACCGCACATTTCATTTTCGATATTTTTTTTTTTCAAAGTGGTAATGTATTTGGTTATGTGTCAACGTGTTGTCAAAGTAATTTGTATTTTGTTATGATTCGTCTAGTGTGACGTCACAGCAATCAGCTGATTGTCAAACTCGCTCAAAATTGAATGACAACCTGCGCAATGCGTAATCTTGTATTCTATCATTCTTGCTATCTACTCATATGTCAAGTGACAGTAATTTTTCAGACCTTCTTTATCTGGTGTTATTAAGAAAGCATCTTAGCACATTTTTATATACTTAGATATGACTCACTTTTTTATGTAGATTTGAATTAAGAACATTTTGATTTAATTAACTTGAAAATCAAACTTACCATATTATTATGATAGCAATTTCCACTTCGTTTTTTATTATTAATTAGTATTTTTTGCCTGTTAGTTTTCTCCTTAAAATCAAATAAAATAGGTACGTTGCGTGAGACACACTATATAGACTAAATCTGTGCTTCAAAACTGGGTCTGTTGTCACAGCTTTTGTTTAAAATAGAAAATATACAGTTGGCACATAGCTACAAATTGGAGTAGAATGTTTTGAGTTACTTTAGTTACCACATTTTTATTGATTTTGTTTAAATAATTGATTCAATATACATCTATGAACCGATGTAGACGTTTATCATTGACTTCCCTTTACTAAAAGAAAAATAAGCTGAAGCACTACAATTACATATTTTCTTATGTAAAAACATGGTCCGTCGAACCGCGATATCTTCAGGAACTGGTATGAAGATATTTGAACATATATAAACATCTATGATCATCTAAGAACATCTACGATCGTCAACCTTAGTAATGAAAAGCTGAAGAACTAACCAACAAACTCTCCTCTCGGAATTGAAGATTGGCATTTTTGAAGAACAATTATTTGCTACTCAGAATTTGTAACACCATCAGTTGGACAAAGGCTCAACACTGGAAACCATTGCAACCACTCCAGGTCAATTTGTCATTTCAGCGCGTTGCAAGCAGAAGTCAAACAGCAGTATTAGGATAGACGCTCAACACTGGAACCCATTGCAGCCATTACAGGTCAATCGGTCATTTTCAGTTCGTTGCAAGCAAAAGTCATCAATATTTGTCAAATTGACAGCAAATAGCAATTTATACGTAAAGTGATAATATTTTCAATTCTGTGCAAGGATTTATAGTTTAACATGGATATCACTACATTGGTAAAACGTCGTGGATCAATAAAGGCCAAACTAACACTTTTTAAAAAACATGTTCAATCTTTTAAGCAAAAAGTGCATGATGCACAAGTTACAAGTAATTCTGTAGAAGAGCTAAACATAAGATTAGAGAAATTTACACAAATGTTTGATGAGTTTGACAACATTCAAACTCAAATAGAAGTAATACATGATTCTTTAGAACAGCAAATATTAGAGAGATCAGAATTTGAGGACATTTATTGTCAAAGACTAGCAGATGCAAAGCTTTTGTTAGCAAAACATACAGAAAGCAAAGGTTCTGCTGCTGCCATCGATAGTACAAATAACACAGCTTCAGCACCAAACAATTTAAATAATATTAAACTTCCTCAAATATCCTTACCAAATTTTGATGGTAATTATGATTACTGGTTAGAGTATCGTGATACTTTTGATTCTCTGATTAATAAAAATCAAGCAATTGGTCAAATACAAAAATTTCACTATTTGCGTGCTTCACTAAAAGGAAGTGCTCTGCAAGTCATTCAGTCAATAGAATTTACTTCATCAAATTATGATCTTGCATGGGATCTCCTTTGTGAACGCTATGATAATAAGCAGTTATTAGTTAATAATCACATAAAGGCTATTTTTAACATCCACAATATAATAAAAGAATCTGCAACCGAATTAAGATCATTAATTGATACATTGTCAAAGCATCTTAGGGCGTTAAGCATTTTAAAGCAACCTACACAGTATTGGGATACATTAATAATTTATATAATATTGCAAAAATTGGATAAGAAAACTTGCCGTGAATGGGAAGAATGTAAAATCAATGATCAATTTCCTACTTTAGTTGATTTAGAAACATTTTTAAAACAAAAAGCAAATATATTAGAAACAATGGAAGGTCATAATAGCAAAACACAAGAAAATAAAAAAATGAATTCTTTTGTTTCAACTAGTTTAAAGTGCTCTCTTTGTAAATAATCTCATTTTGCATATAATTGTCCAGGATTTCTTGCAATGAGTGTCGAAGAACGGCAAAAATACGTTAAGCAAGCTAAATTGTGTAATAATTGTTTAAGACCAGGTCATTTTAATGCTCAATGTAAATACGGAAATTGCAAGCAGTGTAACCGTAAACATAATTCTCTTTTACATTATGAAAGGCAAACCGATAAAAGCGTTGCTCTAAGCTCTAGTTGTATTACAACATCCAAAGTTCTTTTATCAACCGTTTTAGTAAATGCATTTGACATCAACAATAAACCTCATCAATGTCGTGTCTTATTAGACAGTGCATCTCAATCAAATTTCATATCGTCATATTTTGCATCAAAGTTAAAAATTATTATAACTAATGGTATTTCAGTCAGTGGCATAACACAGCAAGCCCTGAATATAAAGCAACAATGTCAAGTAAAAATCAAATCCAGGATAAACAACTTTGAGAAAGAATTGTCATGCTTAATAATTCCAAAAATATCAGAAAATATACCAAATATTTCTATTTCTGTTGAAAATTTAAATATACCAAGCAACATAAAATTGGCAGATCCTGAATTTTGCAAACCAGGACCAATTGATATGTTAATTGGTGCAGAATTGTTTTGGAGGCTTATATGCGTTGGACAAATAGCACTTGGAGAAAAAGAGCCAATTTTACAGAAAACGCAGTTTGGTTGGATAGTATCAGGTAATTTTGCTGATGTTTCACAAACTAGGAAATGCTTTTTCTCTCAAGACATAAGTAATCAATTAGAAAAATTTTGGCAAATAGATGAAAACATTTCAGAATCAATTTTGTCAAAACAGGATATTTATTGTGAAACTTATTTTGAAAGCACATTAAAGAAAGATAAAGAAGGTAGATTCATTGTATCTATTCCTTTTAACGAAAATTTACAGCATTTAGGCAAATCAAGGCAAAACGCTTTAAAGAAAAGTAAAACAAAAGTACTTTGATTTTATTCAAGAATATATAGATTTGCAACACATGACCAAAGTAACTAACACAATTTAAATTGACGAAGATGGCTATTATTTACCACACCATTGTGTTGTTAGAAGTGATAGTTTAACCACAAAGTTGCGGGTTGTATTTGATGGTTCAGCTCCAACAGATACAGGTTACAGTCTGAATGAATGCCAAATAGCTGGTCCAGTAGTTCAGGATGATCTTTTTTCAATTTTAATTCGTTTTAGACAAAACATTTATGCTGCTTCGGCAGATATTAGTAAAATGTATAGACAAGTCCTCATTGAAGAAAAGCAACGAGAATATCAAAAAATTTTATGGCGTTTTAATCCTTCAGAGCCAGTATCAGAATACCAATTAAATACAGTCACGTATGGTACAACTTCAGCGGCTTACTTAGCAATAAAATGCTTACAACAAGTAGGTATTGAAAATAGGGAAACAAATGATCAAGCAGCAAAGATAATACAGCATGACTTTTATGTTGATGATTTATTAACTGGTTTTGATTCATTAGAAAATGGTGCCATAATTTGCAATCAGATATCACAACTTTTAAAGGGCTGTTGTTTTGATCTGCGGAAGTGGATTTCAAATGATCATAACATCCTCAAATACCTAGAAATTGTTGACACTCCATATGGCATCTTAGAAATTGGAGAAAATGAATGCAAAGTTTCTTTAGGTTTAAATTGGATATGTCGCGAAGACAATTTAACTTACAATTTCGATTTTACAATTCCAAAATATGTCACAAAACGATCTATACTTTCAACAATTGCAAAATTTTATGATCCGCTGGGATTACTTGGTCCAGTTATAATAACAGCAAAAATTCTATTACAAAAACTTTGGCAATTAAAAACATCATGGGATGAAACAATACCTCAAGCATTGCACACCATTTGGCTTGATTGGATAAAATGCTTAGATCAGGTAAACTTAATAAAAATCCCACGATATGTATTTTGCAAGGATTATGAGAAAATTGAACTACGCGGTTTTGCAGATAGCTCTGAAATTGCATATGGTTGTTGTATATATGCTAAAGCAATAAAACACAATGGTCAATGTATCATCAATTTATTATGTGCAAAACGTAGAGTAGCTCCATTAAAAACCCTTTCAATACCAAGACTTGAATTATGTGCAGCATTATTATTATCTCAATTGATGACTAAGATAAGCAATGCTTTTACAATAAATATATGCAAAAGGTTTTACTGGAGTGACTCAGCTATAGTTCATGGTTGGATTAGGACAGAATGCAATACTTTAAAAACTTTTGTAGCAAATCGAGTAAGCAAAATTCAGACTTTAACATGTATTGATGATTGGTACTATGTTCCATCAAAGGATAATCCAGCAGATTTGTTGTCACGTGGTATAAATGCTAGCGTAATCAGGACATCAGATTTATGGTGGTCAGGTCCAGAATATTTAAAGTCAGATAAACCGAATTGGCCTCAATTAAATGCAAAAACAAAGAATCAAGATATCCCTGAATTAAAGAATATTCAAGTTTTAGTATCAACTAATTATACATCTCATGAATTATTTGACAAATGTAATGATTTAAATAAATTACTCCGAATAATTTCATATTGTTTAAGATTTGCTAATCATTCTAAGGTTAATAGTAAGTTTTCAGCTGACTTACTACCTCTGGATGAAATTAAAAATACTTTTCGTTTTTTAATAAAAATATCTCAACGCGATTCTTTTGGTAATGATATAACACTTATAAAAAATAATCGTCCTGTAAAAGGATTTCTAATCAAATTAAATCCTTTTCTTGATAATAATGAATTGCTAAGAGTTGGAGGAAGACTATCATTAGCAGATTTTAAATACGACAAAAAGCATCCTATAATTATTCATTCGAAGCATAAGCTTACAAAGCTTCTATTCGATAGAGAACACATACGTCTTCTACATGCTGGTCCGCAACAATTATTGTATTCTATACGTGAACAGTAATGGCCAATTGGTGGGAGAAATTTAGCTAAACAAGTTTATCATAAATGTGTAAAGTGCTTCAAAGCATCTCCTAAGACGTTACATCCTTTAATGGGGTCCCTTCCAAAAGCACGCGTAACTATGAAGTTTCCATTTCAAGTTTGTGGTGTTGATTATGCAGGTCCGTTTTTTATAAAAAATAAGTACGGACGAGGAGCTAGTAAATCGAAAGCATACCTATGCTTGTTTATCTGTTTTGTTACAAAAGCAATGCATCTAGAATTAGTATCCAGTTTAAGCACAGACTCATTTCTAGCTGCTTTAAAAAGATTTATTGCTAGAAGAGGTAAACCATCAGACATTTATTCAGATAATGGATCTAATTTTATTGGTGCGGCTAAGGAAGTAAAGGAAATAAAACAGTTTTTTAAACAATCAAAAATTGATATTATAAATTCTATGACCAATTCAGAAATTAACTGGCATTTCATTCCTCCATATTCACCTCATTTCGCTGGTCTTTGGGAAGCTGGAGTAAAGGTAGTTAAATCACATTTAAAAAGAATTTTGGGAAATGCAGTTTTAACTTTTGAAATGTTTTCAACAGTACTTGCACAAATTGAAAGTATTGTGAACTCACGTCCGCTAACTCCGCTTTCAAATGATATATCCGATTTCTCTCCATTAACTCCTTCACATTTTCTTTTGGGAAAAACTGCTGCAGCTATATCTGAAAATGATTTGAATGACTTAAATGAAAACCGTTTGAACATTTTCCAAAAATGCCAGCAACAAAAACAACATTTTTGGAAGAGATGGTCCATGGAATATATTAGCGAACTACAACAACGAACAAAATGGTTTAGAAATATCCAACAACAAGCTACACCTGGCAAAATGGTTATACTTAAAGAAGACAATTCACCGCCTTTAAAGTGGAATTTAGGTAGAATCATAAAAGTGCATCCTGGTGCAGATGGCATAATACGAGTAGCGTCAGTGCAGTTGGCAAATGGAACGATTACGAGTCGATGTATTTCTAAAATATGTGTTTTACCAATAGACTGATAAGACATTTTAAACAATGCCTCAAGTTTTAAGAATTTGCTCATTCAATTTCATTTTAATAAAAGCCAAATGCTTTTATGTCGGGGGCTATGTTTAAAATAGAAAATATACAGTTGGCATATAGCTACAAATTGGAGTAGAATGTTTTGAGTTACTTTAGTTACCACATTTTTATTGATTTTGTTTAAATAATAGGGTATTTGACTATTTTTGGAAAACCATCTTAATGTGTTTATTCCTTCACTCTACATTGTAAATGCATTATTTTTTGTAATTATTTCCTCAATATTTCATAAAAATCAGCGTTAAAAATTGAATCACAAAAAGTCCCGCCAAAACGATACTTTCTGTTGTGTGACGTCACCGGTTAGTGATGTCAAGATGTCAAGATGATGTGATGTCAAGATGTCAAATCGGCCCATATGGTCTGTCAGCATCGGCATCGTCGCCGTTTGGTAATTGTGTTGTATGATGTGTTGTTTTCACAATTTCTACATAAAAATGGGTTATAAATGGTGTATAAATCCACAATGCAGAGATACGTCAAGAAAAACTCCGGATAAATTATTTGTAGCTGTTCCGCAAAATTTGAAACTGCGAAGAAAGTGGTTGGCTCGTAGAAATCCAAATGAAATAAATAGCCGCCAATACAAGTGTTTTCTGTTGTGAAGATTACTTCGACATAAGTAAAACTGACTAGAATAAGTTATCTATCGTATTTTCGAAAGGTATTATCTGATCTGACAGCTGAAGGTTAGGGCTATCCTAACCTACAAAGTTATGCTTACATGACGCTTTCGTGCTATTAAATTCAAACGGGAGAAGCGTAAAAGCGCGTTCGGATAACCCGGTATTTTACGGTGAGAGTGACGCGCTGCATAATAGGCGGACTAACGTCATACGGCGTTTATCTGCATATAAGAGAGAGACAGCCGACCCAAGTTATCTGAGCATTGCTCTCCCCATACCATACCCTGACAAACCGAACGCGCTCTAAGGCGGACTAACGAATGACATCACTGGAGACTGACCCAATTACAGAGCGTTTTCAATCACGTGATAGGACGTGAATAAAATTCAATTTTAATTTTGGTTTTTCATAGAAATAAAGCATTTTTTTTTTGAAAAGTAATAACAAATAGACTTTTCTTAAACTGTAATCTATTAGGATGACTATAATACAGGCCATATTTTTAATACAGTCAAATACCCTATTGATTCAATATACATCTATGAACCGATGTAGACGTTTATCATTGACTTCCCTTTACTAAAAGAAAAATAAGCTGAATCACTACAATTACATATTTTCTTATGTAAAAACAGCTTTCTTGAGTTGTTATTACTGTCCTT
Source organism: Aphodius sticticus (assembly GCA_963966075.1). Taxonomy (NCBI): domain Eukaryota; kingdom Metazoa; phylum Arthropoda; class Insecta; order Coleoptera; family Scarabaeidae; genus Aphodius; species Aphodius sticticus. The sequence continues at coordinate 63,506,897 of OZ014509.1, forward strand.
CTTAAAAATATCTTTAAAAAGAAAAGCAGAAAAGAACAAGATAAACTTTGATGAAGCGTTTATTCTCTTGAACAGCGTTAGATTAGTAAAATAAAGAGCAGAATAATTCAGAATCACTTAAATTTCTTCTTGTTGTTTCGACGTCGCGAGTTTTGAGAGGTGTCCGAGGTTTGGCCGTAGAACTTATTTAGCAGGTTTTCGAGGTTGGCAGGATCGTCGGGGGGCGCCGAGTGCCTCCCGGCCGACGAATGTCTCTTGCAGGAACTAGACGACGTTTTTCCGAGCGCGATCCTATACTGCACGTTATGCGAGTCCGGTTTCAGCTGTTTCAGGCTGTTCTTCTGGCAGCTCGCCCAGTCGGTAATGTCGTACACTCCGCCGTCCATGCACGCGTAGTAATTCCACAGGAATCCGAAGCAGGTCGCCTCCGCCCAAATGTCACCCTCGCGGGCCCCGTGGAATATTTTACACGAGTTGCAGTTGCGGGCGGCGTAAATCGGCCGCTCCATTTTCGTCCGCTTGTGACCGTTTCCGCAGTAACTACATCGGATTGTCTTCGCCGCTGCTTCTACTTTCTGTTGGAATTGCGCCAAGAGTTCCGTCAGTTCCGTCCACGCTTGTTCAACTTGTGCCGATTCTGCAACACCTGTAAGGATAATTCATTAGCCCAAAACAGTTCTTCCTTTTTTATGTGGAATTTTGATATAAAGAACATGTAGATATGAAATTTGGTGATAAAATGTATCATTATTCATTACATATTTATTGCTCAAAAGGTCCAACAACGTCATTATAAATTATTGTAGTCAAAGCAGGTCCTGCTCATGTTATTAAGTTTTTGCATTACACAGACAGTTGTCAAAATATATTTCGGGGACGTTCTGTCAAATTAACTTTTTTACATTGTTCAAAAAGACAAGAATCCAAAGTTCAACATACAAATATTTGAGGAGATGTATAACATTAATATGAGGCCAATAGAACCTTGTAGGTAGGATGAAATGAAACATTAAACCTTGCTCTTTCAGGCTACAGAGTGAAAAATTAGCTACTTATTGAAATACGAGGAACAATATAGATAGTTGCTTAGATTGGACACTATAGAAATGATAATAATATAATAATAATATTTATTAAACGATATACATCTCTTGTACAAAAATACAATCTAAAAAAAAAATATATCATCAGACCCAAGGTGCAATAACACTAAATATATATAAACATATTACATCTTCACTAATACATACCACAAAATATAACAACAATAATCACACAATTAAACAACTAAACAACGTGTAGCCAAAATACAGCAGGCTCTGGTACAATGACACTACCGTCCGTTTACACAACCACCCTATTCAGCTCAGACCTAAACTGTCTGAAGGACATGAAGACATCCAGTCCCCGCCTATTACAATTGAGCAGTAACCTGTGCAAAGGCCCATTACAAGCATAATTTGTTCTCGGAGCTCTGACACAAAAGAGATCAGGACTCCTCGTTCTCCGGCAAACATTGAAGTCGATCGATGCGAGGACTGACGGGCAGCTGTACACCCCATTTACTAATTTGCATAATAAGCACAAATCAATCCTCTCACGTCTCAACTGCAATGTATCCAAGTTCAATTGAGCCACGAACCGCGTATAACTACAATTATAGTCCAGGATACCCAATCTTCGACCACAGCATCGTGCAAACTTTCTTTGTACCCGCTCAAGAGTACCTATATGAACCTGATAGTAAGGTGACCAAACTGGTGCGGCATATTCCAACGACGGCCTCACAAGAGAGCAATACAGTCGAATAAAAGTGTCAATGGAAAAATACTTGCTGTTTCTAATTATGAACCCCAATGTTCTGTAAGCTTCCCATGCCACTCTATTACAGTGACCTTATACTAGCAACTAAGAAATTTAAAAAAAGTGGCATAAAAAGTCTTTATTAATATGTTAATTAGGTTAGAAGTTGCTAAAAATTCTCAAAAACACGATATATTAGCATTGATTACACTACCTTTTTAGAAAACTACAATCAATTCATTACTTTTTCAATCCTCCGATTCACATTTAATGAAAGAAAAGCCTACCCCAACGATTTGTAATATGTAATATGGGGGATATTTGAGGGGTGTTTATTAATAAATAATAAATTCGCAAAAATGGTTTGTCATTATGATGACGTAGTTCTTTTCACTAAACCAACGCAATAAAAACCTACGAAAACAACTATTCTATTATACATTCAGAAAATCCATGGTCCACCAATAGATTTAGCTAAAAAAAGTTCCTTCCTATGTAAAGCTCATCAAGAAAAAATTGTGCGTGAAAGGGATTTGCACCGCTTGGCATACTGCTTGGAGGATTGTGAGATTTTTCTACACTAAATAACTGCCAGTCACACACACGCAGAGAGCATATAACTCAGAAAAGTATTTCCCGAGAAATATATTTACGTTTGAGCACATAAAATTTTAGATGAAAATAGATATACCTTAATGTAATATAATTTTGATGTTATTAAAATAATATATCTTATATATCAATAAGAGTAAATTAAGGGTAGTCACTTAAAAAATGTGCAATGATGCCGTAAGTTGAAGACAATTGAAGGTCTAAAACTGAGTTTGGTGATATAAAAAGAATTATGCCATACTTTACTGATCATTATTATAAGAAAGACACAAACTTTAATATTTTATACAAGTTTGTGGGTTAATCAATGCCACGTGTTTCCAAATCCCTTTCTTTAATTTTTTAACAAACATCGGCAATATTACCACATCAACATATTTTTTTTCTGTACTAATTTTGTTAACATGGACATGTCGCAGTTTGCAACAGAATGATCAAGTAGGTACATGTCGAACTTTTCATATCACTATGGTTTTCAAATGATGAATTCTATATTATTCTGTCAGATTTCCAAACATAAATCCAAAGACATGCGTAACTCAATTTTTACGTTTTTCTGATATGTCGTGTTTTGCATACACACCACTCATATGTTTATTGGCCAGTTTTTCAAAATGTTTATCATCTAATATATTTATTTTCGGGTGATTTCCCATCTTTCAGCATCTTTTTCCACAGGTTCTATGAACTGAAATAAGTACTGTATCTTTTTCCAATATTAAAATAATATTTAGTGGTTGGTACTGGCTCTCAAAAATTGTTTTCCAAGTAAAATTTACATTGTGTTAATTAGACATCATTGATTTATTTCAAGGATTTTTTTGAGAAGAAACTGAATTGTGTTTTGGGTTTTTTCAGTGATTTTTTTTATAATGGTTTAATTTAATTTTCTTGGATAGTATAAGATATTTATTTAGTTATAGAAATTTTTACTTTTTTTTGCCATACCTATTATAAGACACAAGAAGTTAGAAGTTAGAAGTTTCTTGGCAATTCATGATACCAGTGTAATACTATTTAATGGATGCAATAAATGATTTTTTTGTAACACAAAATAATGAATTTAAAGGTGGGTCAAAGTCATACCATCGTGAAAAAGTGTATATTGTTTTTGTTGTTTTTCCTTAATAAATAACTTCATCCAAAAACCTAATTCTGCTCGACATATGCTTAGGTAGCATATGATGCAACATCTTGTAAACAAATATCATGTTATTAAACAGTAACCTGTGATCATGAACTGTAAACAATTCTAAAATAAATGTAAAATTCAATGCATGTTAGCAATGAATTTTACAATATCTATTCACTCCAATAGTAATTCTCATTGCTCTATGTTAATGTTTTTGTAATTCATTTTTATCCGTCTCATTACAATAATACAATACAGTAGGACAAGAGCCATGAAATAACTTAAAAATTCTCGTAGCTATTTTCTGTGTAATAAAATCCACATGCTTACTACTAAAAATTCTTACTGATCTTTGTGGTATCCCAAAATTCACACTAATCTGATTTGAAACACATCAAAACGGAAAAGAAATAAAAATTTTGCTAACTTCTGTTTTTGACATTAACTTAGACAACGGAAAACAACATGGACAAAATCAAACATTGAAAAACAAACTTGTCTTTTTAGGATACTGAGCAAGAAATTGAGCATGAAATAGCAAAAAGTTGCACCTTTGTACGCATTTCAACCTTTTTTTGAGCATTTTTTTCAGTTTTTCTAAAACAACAGATTAAATTCATTATTTCTGTTTTCATATTTGGTCCTTTTAGGCTACAGAGAGCAAGAAATTGAGCATGAAATGGCAAAAGATTGCACCTTTGTAAGCATTTCAACCTTTTTTTGAGCATTTTTTCAGTTTTTGTAAAACAACAGATTAAATTCATTATTTCTGTTTCCATATTCAGTAGGTATGAAAAAAAAAACATAATTTGTCAGTCGTTTTTTGACAAATTCATTATGATTAGTAATATAATAATTAAAAATCTGCGCTTAGTTCTGACGACTAAACTCACAATTTAATTAAACTATGAAGTAAGTTCTTTGAACCAAATAAGAACCACCCTAATACGCGTACACATTTGTTCAAAATCACTGCCTTTTTATTTATACTACGTAACTTACCACGATCATAAGTGGCCCTGCGTTCCGGCTCTCCGATCATATCGAACGCGTGAACGAGAATCTTGAAGGCTTCCTCGGCGCCCGGCTGCTTATTCTTGTCGGGATGCACGAGCACGGCCTGCTTCTTGTAGTACCGCTTGATGTCGTCATCGGTGCAAGTCGACGTAACACCCAGTATACTGTACGGATCCTTTCCCTTACAGGCTAAGAGTCTTTTCATCGCCTCGTCACCCGTCTGCGGCATATTGATGTTGTACTGAAGGCCAGCCCGCACAAACGTCCGTTTTTCCTCCTTCTCTTTCGGCTTCTTGAACTTCTCGTAGATCCACGTGAAGAAACGCACCCGCTTTACGACGTATATCGAAGTCTCCTTGAACATGGTCCAGTGCGTTACCGTCCATGACCACATATAAGATAAACTGGAAACGGTATTAGAAATATAGCATTATTAGTTTTGATAACTACAATAACATTAATAATTTTCATAATATAGAACTTAAGATTTCCAAAATTGTTGTAAAGGAACAATAATTTTACAGTACTAGTAAGTATTTTATTCACCAACGTTTGGAAATGGTGTATATTTGCTTTAGTGTTTGGTTGATTCTTTGTTAAGGTGTAATGCCACTCTAGCGCGAGAAAAAAAAGCCGATTTTGTAGGTCTATTTTTTACAATATAGTAAATGAATTACAAAATATCTTTAAAGCCCCTTATTGTTCATATTTTGAGGAATATTCACAATAAAAGAAAACAAAAATAAATAAAAAATAGCAGCGTTAGAGGACATCATCGGAAACCTCTTCCGGCGGACAGGGTTGCACGGCCGGAAAGATTTTGCACGCAGTTTTTCACTTAGTCATAAAAACAAAAAAATAATTTATTCTATATAAGATTATCTCGGGAAGTACGTATGGAAATTAGAAACTTCCGCTTTAAAACAAAATGGCGCACGTTTGAACACAAAATATCACTTTTAGGTACAAAATTAGGTTAAAAATTGTTTATAACAAAAAAAAATTCGAACTTCTCGTAAAATCCGTACGTACTTCTCTAGATAATATAGTTCTGAAGCTGCATATAAAATTTCAAGTGAATTGACGAAGATCAGTTGAAGTTATCGTTCCGGCCAGTTTGAAAAATGCGATTTTGAGAAAACACCGTTTAAAATATTGTGTAACTTTGATGTATAGAATTGTTATATTTTACTATAGTCGGCGAAGCCTGGACCATATAATTATCTTTTCAAATTAACATTTTCCTCCTCTTGTTTCTTTCTGTTTGATTTTGACGACAGACGGGCCCTGTTTTGCAGCATCAGTCAGGGATGGATGTGAAAACATGATGCGCCGTGCGTCAGCCTTCGCGCAGATATTATTGCAGTTTGGCTAGATGCTCATACATAATACCTTCATAATCTTCATAAGACTGGATACATCATTGACAACACATATAGCTAGCTATACTTGCTGCAATATCCACAATTACTTTGACACTTGAAACAGCAAATGAAAATGAAAACACCAGGTGGCATTTCATCGGTCAGAATTTATGATACAGTGTCGCCCAGATTTATTTTCTTCATGTTATCAATTGAATCATGATTATGACGAGTCCGTCATAAATTGAAAGCTCATTTATAGGCTTCTGGGTTAAGTTCCCTTTCTCTTCGAGGCCCTAACTGGTTTTTGTCAAATGGCAGTGACGAGTGCCATTAGTTTTTTCACGTGATCATCTATGCATTCCTTTTCTTATTTTCTTTTCTTATTCCAAAATTTGCAAGCTTTGCAGTAAGTATTTAGATTTTATGAGAATATCAACAACATTTCTCCAGCTGATAAGCGCCACCAATCATACAGAGAAGAAAAGCTATGTTTTCTCTATGTTCCATCGTCCGAGACAGTTACGCCATAATTTTTTTACTATTTTCAATTGACTTTTAGCCCTCCCTTCTTCTGCTGCTTTCTGCATACTTTGTTGACAATGTTTCTGTTTCCACAAAAATGGTGCGAACAACTTTATCGTAAAATGAGTGAAAAATCTGACGAGGAATGTCCTTGAATGTGCAAAACTTTTCAATTACATCTACACCTATTCTTATGCGCATGCCAAGGATAACTCCGCTATTCATTTCATTTTTGAACAAATCGGCAACTTGGAATGAAAGTTTGTTCAAAATTCTCACAAGAAACCACGATTTGAAATCCTAAGTCACGGTTGCCACTTTCGGCCAATTTCGCATTTGATTTGCACGTTTTACACACTACAACTTGTGAAATAGCAGAAAACACAACAACAAAGTTTAAAAGATGATAATTAAACGTCATCCACTACAACGTTGTAATAATCTTCAACCGACATTACTATTTTACCGGTGTGGACTGTGGAAACGTCATTAGGCAGAGGCGACTCTAGTTCCAAACGATTCAATGCTTGCCATGTTAGTTCTATTTGAAAATCTGCTGCTTCCTTTCGATCACGATACACTCCAAGAATGTCACTAATTATTTCTGCCATTTTTTTACCAACTAATCCAGAACAACACACGTTACATCAGACAGCTGTAACATTGTGCGGCTAGCGTCAGTTCAACGAACGTACCGAGGATATTTCCACAAAATCTTGGTGTTTTATAATATTTTATGTTATATTTCACACCACGCATGTAATTCCTCCAAATAAGATAAGAGCGTATAGGTCTCTAGGCTGTAACCTCTCACGCTAAACTTTTTGCATGTACGCTCGGCTAGACGCTTGGCCGTATGTTCATCAAATAAGCATTTAAAATTTTGTTTCCAATATGAAACGGATTGTACCTTATTTCTAAGATCTCAAGACATCATTTAAGCAAATTTTTTTTTTTGATTTTTCAAAAAATCTAGAGTGGCATTACCCCTTAATAAAATAAATGTTTTTGAGTTTGTGTAAATATATACAAGTGTCCCACTGTCATTCATGCAATATTCTTTATTAGGGAGAAAATCTCATACTAAGTTAAAAGTTTCATACGGACTTTTTCTTTTTGTAATTGTTTTTAATTACATTATTTTAAATATCAATAAAACCAACAAACATAAAAAATAAAATACTTAAATACTAAACATTGAAGCATAAATATTGAAGAATAAAAGAAACCAATAATTTAACATGAAACTTTTTGCTCGTTTGTTTTAGAAAGTAAATGTCGTTCTGAGTAAAAAGTTTAATAAGAGCATCTTTGTCTTTTTTTATTCCTATACGGTTATAGTCGTTTCAGATATTAACAAAACAAGACAATAATGATAATTCATATCAAAATGTGCGAAAACGAAGAAAGAACAAAAATATAGCTATTAAAATAATAAATATACTAAAGTAAAAATTAAAAATATGAAAAATAAATGCAGTGACCAAATGACTAAACAAATAAATCCATATGAAACTATTTACTGATTTTTTGTACATGCATATCCAAAAAGTTTTGCGGGGAAAATAGTGTGTATATTTTTTATTTATGGATTTCACAAATATTCAATTGTCAGCAGTGTATCAAACCATAGTCTGTTGTCTGCACAATTCTAAATTTTTATTATACCTTATTATATTCAGATATTTAAGATTAATTTGAAATGAAGAATATAGTGCCCTAATGTTGAACAAAGTTTTGGCAGGGAACACAAGGTGAGTACAAACAACATATTGTCATTCTGTGAAAAAAAAATTTTATATCGATCTTGAGTCCAAGGGTTCAGTTAACAGACTTAAATATTTGCAATTTATAATATCATATTTTATAATCTTGAAAATTTAAATATAAATTGATTTAAAAAAATCACTGTTTTGAAAATTACTATATTTCTATTTTGATTGGTTTCTTGTCTAAAATCTGCGGAATATTTGAAATCAGTTAAAGCATGAGTAAGCTTTGGGTATAATAAAAACAAAATGTTTGCTGGTTGCAAATGTTGTGATGAATATTTCAAAATGCTGAGATGCATTCAAAAACCTGGATTTGCAGCAAAATTGTTAAAGATAACACGTTTTATAAAAACTGCCGACAAAAAATAATTTTTTTTATCAAAAAGGGAGGGCTATCTGTTGAGTTGGGTTGGGGGTTGTTTGGAATACATAATTTTTGTCGTCACATTTTAAAAATAAATATATAAGCAAACAAAAATAGAAAAACTATTAAAAATCGTTTGAAAAAAATGGCTTCTTATGCCATATTTTTTTTTTAATTTCTACTGGCCCTTGTGTACCAAGGTCATCTTAAAAAAAACTACATGCCAGTATTTTAACACTCAAAGGTCTCATTATTAGTGAATGTATTAGTGATGTGTGATCTCGACAAAATATTTCAGCTGTCTTTTTGACTCTTCTTGACATATTTTAGTTTATTTTTATTAGTATTTTAATAGTAACAAAAAAACTTGCACCAATGATAAGAAAATATAAGTCACTCTGGAGTTATGCAAAAATAAGTCAAAATCTAAATGGCATTTTTTTCAAACAAAGAGGTGAACAGTGGCGGACTGGCCATAATGCCAGGTTGCCCGATGGCAAGTGGGCCCCCCTTAAGACAATATGTTGATAATATTAATAATACATTTATTTATACTGAAATATCACTGGACCGCCGCACGAAAAGATATCAGGCAATAAGAGGGCCCCACCTATTTACAATAAATTCGGTAAGAATTTATATTTATGTTTGGCAATAAATATGAACCCCATAAGAAAACTGCATGGTGAGTTTTAAGAAACCCACTTTGGGAAACAATGAAAATTCTCCAAAAGGCCCTTGTTAAGAGAACTTAAAATCTATTACTAATCGAACTTGATATTTTTTAATAGACGTTTAAATTTCATAAAAACACAAGTTTTTTTAAAAATTTTATTGACCAGTTTCTGGCAAAAATATTATTCATCCGAAATTGAAATACCAATACGTCACAGAGTACAGAATTATTATGGCATGATGTGGTAGTTTTTACCAAGAAACATTAAAAATAGAAAAATCAATGCTATGATGAACAAAATTAAAACTTAATCGGATAATTGATATAGGAAAACATTATGGAATATTGGCTGAACATATGAAAGGGACCAAAATAAATCAAATAAATAAAATTTTACTTGGGTATAAAAATGAATCACTTGTACAGAATGTTCTTTTATACAAGCAATAAAAATAAAATAAAATTTATTTATAAAATACAATATGTAATTTAAAACAAAATAAATTAAAAAAAACATGAATATAGAAAAAAATATTAGAAACAAAGTTGCGCATTTTTGTGTTGATCAATGATATAAAAAGTAATATATCTTTTTCACTTGCGAAGATATCATAAAATTGATGTACAGGGTGTTATAAAAGTTATAGATAATCATTCGCCCTACAGCCAGAAAATGTTGGCATGCTTACAGGATGTCCCACAATAACGTACCAACAAACTTATGTTTGTTTAAATGAACACTAGGTATATTATAGCAATTTTTGATGAACATTTTTAGCCTAATTGTTATGACATCAATTTGTATTAGGCTATTATCAACTGTTTCTGAGATATTGAGAAATGTTTGTCAAAAATGAGCATTTTCAGAAAATTATTCTAAGGTAACTAACAAGAATAAAGAAATAAAAGAACTCATTTTGCATAGTAAAAGTATCGCATTTTTTTACAGTTATTATTCATTTGCGATTCAAATATGACTTATCCTGAATAACTGGAGATTTGCTAAATGTCAAATAACTTAAGAATTTCAAATGGAACAGCCCTGCATATCTTGACATCGAAAGATCGATAAATCAACTTTCCTAAAATGTCTAACTCGGTAAGTCTATCGTCAACAGCTAAAAGTTATTAAGCATCTAATATAACATTTATACGCATGCAAAATATTTCATAAATTAATATAAAATATCTAGTTGTCACGACGAAATTCAGCAATCGCACAAATGTAAAGATTCTTCTGCAGCAACATTTAGTCATTGAAAACTGCTACTATGAGTTACACAAACGAACAATTTATGATCATCCAAGAATTAGTTTTATTAGTACCAGTCGAAACTTATTTAAAATTTTTATTATTTATTTACGTAATATTCTAAATTATTTAAAGAATTTTAATGGATCCTTGGGTTGGTTGCAGTGGTCTAACGCCTTAGCCAGCTAAATCGCCTGTTCAATTTATTTATTTCGGTACATGTTAAGGAATAAGTTTATAGGGATGTTCCAGTTACTACTGATAACAAAAGCAAGGAGTGCTTTGGTAGCAATGTGGTGTTCTTCAGACATCCAAACATTTCTGTACTCTCATAAGAATAAATAACTAAATAAATGGATAATTGTAAACTGAATAAATAATTATTATTTCAGTACGATTGTCAATAGTGCACATATCAACCCTCTCAGGTCAATGCGTTTCAGTCTTGCTTCAAATTCTCGGTGGAAATCCTTGGTGGAAACATTACATTTTCCATGGTTTCCACAAAAACATTTTGACGCCTCCTTATTTCTATTCTTCATGTTTGCTATCGTAGGTAGTTGTAATATTCCCATAAATGTTTTCCTCAATATGTCTTCAGAGTCACAAATCAAACCCGATTAAATCAGGCGTCTAGTTTTCCAATGCGTTGGACCACCATGAACAATTTAATGTCTTTGATAAGTATTATTTAAACAATTTTAGATTGATACATAAATTACTAATTCTTAATCTTTGAAGAAAATAAATATCAAAAATTATATGTTTGTATAAATCAAACTTGCAAAATGCTATTACTAAAAGCTGCTGCATGAAAAGAAGAATTATTATAATTGAGAGATTGTTGGATTTCATCGAACAATCGGATATTTAATAGTAATTTGGGAATATTGTGCATAAGTTACAAATGTAATATTAGATGCTTAATATATTTTTAGCTGTTGACGATAGACCACCGAGATAGACATTTTAGGAAAGCTGAAAGATATATAAGATCGATAAATATACATTTATGATATATTTTTAATATTTTTATGTTTGTTTATTTGTAAGAATACTATTTATTTTGTTTGAATATTATTTTTTTTTTATATTATTAAAACTATTGTACACCAAACACAGTTTTACTTTACCTCCATAATATTTAGTCGAACATTTTATTTCATAATATTTTTGTAAGTTTTTTTTGTAACTCTTTCATTTTTCACTTTTTTCTCCTGTATAGTAAATGAGATACTGTGTAAAACGTTTCATATCGACTTATTATTTTTTCAATTTATAACAAAGTTACAACCGTTTGAGTTATTAACAAAGCCGTGTTTTAACCGGCTTCTTAAGCAAAACCAATAAGTCCATATGATACTTTTTACTCAAAATGACATTTGTTTTCTAGAAAAAAAATAATAGAAAGCTTCATATGAATTTTTTGGTTCATTTTTATTCAATTTATGTCGATTTTCTTTTAAATATTTTTATTTAAATTTATTTACTTTCTATCGTTGTAAGGTGTAGTGGGTGTGTTCAAACGGCTGAAACTTTTCAAGGAATTGAGAAAACAAATAATAATAATAATAATAATAATAATAATAATGTTTATTGGCCTTCTGTACAGAAACAAGTCACAATACGTATAAATATATATATATATACATCTACAATACATCAGTAGCTTCATATAGGTAGATTCGTTTCTTTGAGGGCTTGCCGTGTTTCCTCCATATTGTAAGGACAAGTCCGGAGTAGGATTTTTTTCAGGTGATTCTTGAATAATGGCGTTGGAAGTTGCTTGATTTCTTCCTGGCATAGATTGTAGAGGGCTATTGGCAGCGTGAGGAATTCAGTTGCTTTCAGCCTGTTGAAATCCCGCTGTACGTCGTTCCTCGACCTAGTGTTGTGTGTGTGACCGTCTCCTGTGTGGGGCATGTATTTTTGCTGTTTATGGACAGTTACTACGGCTTTCAAGGCATATACAGCAAAGACTGTCAGAATCCCGAGCTCCCTGAATAGTGGTCTACAGCTGGTCTGTGTGGTGGTTCCAGCTATGCTCCTGACAGCCCTTTTCTGCTGCATGAATGCCTTGTACACATGTGGCGAGTTTCCCCATAACTCGATTCCATATGTGATGGTTGAGTGGAATAGGGAGTGATATGTCACAATAGCGGCTTCTCTCCCCGCTGCCCGTAGTGTCTTCTTGATGGCGTACGTTGTTTTGGCCATTTTTTTACAAGCTTGCTCAATGTGTGCTTCCCAGGAAAGCCTTGGATCTAACTGCAGTCCCAGAAAGCGCACGCTGCCCTCCGACGGGATCCACCTGTCCATGTTGTACACTATACTCTCTGTTTTTTGTTCATTTAGAGTAAGTTGATTGTTTTTAAACCACCACTTTGCTATCTCCATATTCTCCTCGGCCAGAATCTTCATCGTCGGTGTAGTACTGGCTTGAGTGGTGAGGGTCGTGTCGTCGCTGTATAGTGTTGTGTGGCATGTTAAGTTCCTTGGCAGGTCGTTCATGAAGATCGTGAAGCACATACCTCCGAGCAAACTTCCCTGTGGAACGCCTCGGGAGACATCACGCAGTTCACTGCTCTCACCTTCCTCTCGTACCAGTTGCTTCCGATTGGTCAGGTATGATCTCATTAGACCCAGTGCTGTGCCCCGGAAACCGTAATGTTCCAGCTTCGTTAGGAATAGACTGAACGGCATTGTTGAGAAGGCGTTGCTCAGGTCGCATAGCTGGGAGGTACATTTTTGCTTTGCCTCTAGACATTGACCTACATGTTTTAGAAGATATCGCATGGCATCCTCGGTACTTCGGCCGTCTCTATAGGCAAACTGCTGCTGGCAGTAGTATCCATTGTCCTTGAAGAATTTATTAGTTCTCACCAGTATGATTTTCTCAAGTATTTTGGAGAATGCTGGAAGTACCGATATTGGCCTGTAGTTCTTGCATTCCGACGGATCTCCCTTTTTTTTGTAGATTAAAGCTACTTTGGCTATTTTGAGACTGTCTGGGAAGGTGCCCTCCTGAAGACATTCGTTGAACAGCAGAGTTAGGGGTGCCGCTATCTCTTGTGCCACAACCTTCATGATCCTGGTTGAGATCCCGAGTATGTCTTCAGTATTTTTGCCTTTTATGGATGATATGATCTTGTAGACTTCTTCTGCGGTTGTAGGTGCGAAGAATATTGAGCTTCCATTTGTGGGCACTAGCAGGTCGTTTGTAGCGTTCATGTTGGTAGGTGGGGTCTCCGTTAGGAATCGGTTGAACTCATGGCAGCTCGGACGGTTATCAACTTCGCTACGTTTCCTTCTCCCTGTTTCCTCATCAATGATGCGCCAAACCTCCTTTGACTTGTTGTCAGCCTGCCTTATTCGTCTTTCGTTCATGAGTTTATGCTGTATCTCTGTCTTTGAGATGAAGAACTTTCTGTAACGTTGGAGGTTTTCGTAGGTCTCATCATCACCTCTGTCTTCATGGAATCGGTACATAAGGTTTAGTGTCTCTTTAATTTGCACTAGTTCAGGGTCAGGGTTGGTTTTTTTTATTTTCTTTTGTGTTTTGGTGGTGGGAAAGGCATTGTTGTAGTATTTGAGGAAGGTATGTAGGAATATGTCGCAAAGGTTTTGCGGATTACGGGCACCTGCAAGCGCATCCCAGTTTTCAGCTTGCATTGTGTTTTTAAACTTGCTTATATTTGCTTTCGAGTAGATTCTCTTATAGAGCGGTTTGTTGTCTGAGGTAAGTCCAACATGCAATGACACCGCGACCGCTCTGTGATCGCCTATACCATCATCTATCGCCTTTTCGTCAAAAAAGTTTGGAACATTCACAAATATGTTGTCGATGCATGATCTAGATTGTCTTGCAATTCTTGTATATTTCCTAATGGTAGGCACTAGGTCGTAGGAGTCAAGTACGTTTGTTAACATATTGTAGTCGTCGTTGTGGATTAGATCAATGTTTGTATCGCCTGCCACTATTATTTTTGCATTGATAGGAATTTCTCCTTGCAGTTCGTGCAATGCATTATCCAGCTTTTCGAGGAATTGCTGTACGTTCCCGTCTGGGGATCTATATATGGCTAGTATAGCAGCATTTATGTCAGTTATATAGATCGCAGATCCTTCGTAGTTCATCTCGCTGTTCCATTTGTCCACTACTTCTATTTTTTTGAACTTGTAGTTTTCTTTTAAGTATATGCAGACGCCTCCGCGTTGGCGTGTGGTTCGGCAGAAGCTTGTGGCTAGGTTGTATCCTCCTAGATGGTGCAGGCTCACATTTTCTGATTTAAGCCAGTGTTCAGAAATGCATATCACATCAGCTTTCAGGTCACTTACCAGCCAAGCGAGTGCTGGAAGTTTGTTGGAGAGTCCTTGGGCATTTTTTGCTACGATGGTGAACGTTTGGATTGACCGCAGCTTACTTTGTGGACCGTGGGTCGGAGTAGTAGAGGGATTAGTCGCTTTGGTGTGCTTTGCTCGAGGTGGCGTTATAATCCTGTCTAAGTTTGATTCTGTTGGATTTTGCCCATCGAAAAATATATGGTGAGACTTGTATATTGTTTGGCCAGTTACTAGCATTTAAAATTGTATCCTTTTTGGCAAATTCAACTCCTAGCCTAAAGCAGCTAGATTTTGATTGTGTTTCAATCCTTGTGCATTCCACATCGCTTGTTTCGGCAAATTTTTCGACGTAACGTTTGAGTTCTTCCTCTTTTACTTCTGGGTGTACCCGTTTGACAAAGAACCAGGCCCTCCTAGATGCGCCTCTGATCTGCGTTGCATCCGAGGTACCAGTTATTGTTTGCTGCTTTGTCTTTTTTGAGAATGCTCTGCCCTTTTTCAGTAGCCATCCGTCACTGTTGATGTCGGAGTTTAACTCGATCACTTCCTGCATCTTCGTTCTTTGTAACTTTTCCAATTCGAGTGGTTTATCGGTGTTCTTTTCGGGTTCTTTTTCTTTTTGGGTTATGTTTTCCCCGTTTCGTATTTCAGATAGAGTAGGATCGCTCTTTTTTACACTTTTGGCCCTTGTTAGTATGTCTTTGTAAGTTAGTGTCGGTTCGGCTAACTTACCTTGTTCTGTACGTTCTGGTTGTGTATTACGGTTACTGATTATGCTACTCTTCAGGTAGGCATTATACTCTACCAAGATTGTATTATTTTCTTGAAGTAATCGGTTTTTCTCTTCCATTTGAGTTAGCAGTTTCTTTAAGTAGTTGTTTTCCATTTGAATCAGTTTACTGTTTTCGATTTCAGAATTCTTAACCTCACTTTCCTGAGCTTCTTCGCTGTTTAACTCCTTCCCACAGTTCCTGGCATGTCTCACCATGCAGGAAGGGTGAAGGGTTGCCCCGCATTCGCAGGTAACGCATTTTGACACTTTACTGGAGCAGTAAACACATATATTGTCTTTATCTTTATCTTTAACAACATTGGCATGGTCATTGGCGGCCATAGTAAAGTAAGGTAAGTCCTTATAAAAAATTTATTCAGAATGACATTTGCTTTCTAAAAATAATTTTGCGGGGAAAAAAGTGGGACATCTGTATATGTATATACCGGCAGCATGAACAAAAAAAAATGTGGGCCCCCTCCTGGCTTCCTGGCAACCAATATTTTTGGACCCAGTCCGCCACTGGAGGTGAACTAACTTTTGAAGTTACTAGCACACTTGTAGATAATATCAAATTTTAACATCAATCTTTTTCAAAGTCTCAGTTTATATTAAAAGTCAATTGCTACTTGTGATATCAAGTTCAACCTAATAAAGTCTATCAAAATCATAATGCATAAAAAAGTATAAAACTGATCTTCAGTGTTATTCAAAAGTAAAATGTTAAGACATTTTCAGATACAAGTTTTTATCTACGCAGTATTAATATTTTATGGACTGTTGCATCATAGCGAAATTTACTACAGCTGTGCATTTGTTTTGTTTTTTCACGCACATCATATCTCGATAATTTATTATGCCTTTTATCAAAATTTTAAGTAAATACAAAATATTGTTTATTTACACAATATTGTGCTGCAGTGACAGGAAACCCAGTTCATGAGTCAGAAGTTCACGACCCAGTAGATTATCATATATTTCAGCTCATTAAATATTTGTTTCAAAATCACATTTCCTAAAATTGCTTAAATTTGTATCTTGCCTATAATTTATAATTTTTAAATTTCTTCCCTATCAGAATTTAGCAAAGAATCTGACAAAACAAATTCAACATTCTCATATATCTATCAGAAGAGATCAGGCCATTAATTGATTTACTAGACAGATAGCTGACATATTGCATTTACAATGGGATTAAGAGATGAACAGTAACATAGATGTAATCACATAATTAAAACCTAAAACAATAAACTCACCCATCGCGCCAAATTTGCCAACTCAAACTACAGATGTCAGAAACCAGCGAGAAAATCCAGAAAATAAACCCAACAAAAAATTTCCACCAATTCTTCAGATAGACCACCAACTTCTGTCGATACACTTCTAAAATAGAACGTACAATAAAATTTAGATTGCTAGAGAAATTACAAAATTACCAAACGGCACTTGACAGTCACGTTTCCTAGGGCGCTGACCACGTCTGCTACTATGCTGTTCCGAATTATTCGACGTATTATGATTTTTCTGTTTAGTAGCCGATTTAGTACCTTTTTTAACAGCGGTCCTACACGGAGTATAGGAGATATCATTTTTGCTTGGTCCGGAATCAGTGTCAGTGTGCTCTACGTTATTTTTAACCGGCTGTTTACGTGTAACGCTTTTTTGGTTCGGTTTAGTGACAGTTGCTTCCTCATTTCTTTTCTCTTTAACCTCTTCCGGTTGGGAGTGATTAAACGTGTCTGAAACGTTATCCAAAGAAGCCCATTTACGATTTAAAGTTGTCGATTTTTCCTTGTTTGTTTTCTCGTTAGTTTTGTTGACGTGATTGGTCCGTTCAACAACCGGGATATCTTTTATTTCGTTATTAGTGTTGCTACGGTTTAAACCAGTGGTTTTTTGAGATTTTTCGGTCTTGACGTTCTTCTTAGTTTCCTTCTTTTGTTTGACGTTATTTACATCAATTTTACTCGGTTTGGCACTGGTTGTGTTCGGTACAGACTTGAGTAAAACATCCGAGTATGTTGGTCGCATTGGTTTAACTTCTGCGACCATTCTTGGTTTACGGATATCCCTCGTAAATTGAAAATTATGGAGATCTTCGTTTTGGGGTTTCAGGTCATGTTTGATGTTATTTAAGCAGTTGTTATCGCTTTTACTACCGAATAAGTTGGATATATTCGAAGTAGAAACATTCCCGAACGGTGAATAGGTCCCGTTTGTATTCGGGGTCCAATTGCCGACTAAATTATCGATTAAGGGAGTTCGATTTTGTACAGGTGGTGGATGGTTGAATACTCCACCGTTCATCTCCTGGTGAGGTGTTAAATAGCCGTTATCGGGCAAATTTTGATATACGTTGTGATATTTAAACTCCGGAGAATAGACACCTATATCGGGCATGCTCATAGTGGTTTGTATGTTCGGGTGAACATGCATCGAGAAGAGACCGTCATCGTTCAAATGTTTCTCGTACTGGTCATGGAAAACTGGATTTGTGTGAGGAGCGAAATCGAACGGTGACTGTGCTCCTTGCATGTTAATTTGGCCTTCCGATCCGTGAATGTTGAATGGTGTCATGTAATTCGCTTGGGGTATGTCCCACGTTTCTTGGTTCTGAGGCGGGGGCGCGTAGCCCATCTGTCTGTACTGGTTATCATTTCCGTGGATGTCCGAAAACATGTATCCCGGAAATTGCACAGGATCACTTGATTTGTTTTGCTTCGGGTCGCTCATTTTCGATTAGCAGATGCCGCATAACACTAGTTGGCCGTGATTCCTTCCAAATTTGGCACACATGCGGCACTGGTTACAGGCGAAAACGGTAATTTGGATTATTTATTGTTGCATAGTCTGTCAAACTGTCAAATGCCACTAAAAATAGCACCACCACGCCACCAATGTCAACAAAGTGAAACAAGTTTCCGATCCGCGTTCATCTCGTCGTCTCCTGCACCTAAGTTTCACCTCTCAAGCACAGATGTCGCTATGTATAAGTAAATAACTAAAATACTTTTACAAAAAACTCATTGAAAAAAAGACTAAATAATAGGATAACGTTTTAAAATTTAATTATATTATGAATATTATACATAAATTTGACGTTCCCAAAATTTTCTGACATCAAATACAGTTTTTATCCAAAACATATGTTGGTAAGTACTTGCGAAGCGAACCGCACAAAAAAACTTGCCGGCCTGCAAGCGTGTTTTTGCGAAATACATATCTTACACGCAGTTGTTACATTTTATCGCAATTTTAAAAAGGCGTTCTTAAGTTTTTGTATTCAGTTGAAGTAGTATTATTCCATACGTCGTAATAAATGTTGGTGATTCACAGTGTTTAAACAAATTGTGACGTGAAACGGTTTTACATTTTCGGGTATGTTTTGACATCGTAGCCGCAAAGTACCTATTATCAATGTATGAAGGTTGCAAAAGATGTTGTTATCGATATTTGGACCATTTTCTGTCCATTTTTTATTTAAGTTTTTATACGCAGTTGTTTCATTTTGTTACTCGAGAGAGAAGAGACGAGTACTGGCAAATGTTAAGGTAATTTATGACTTAATGTTTACTTTTTGGTTAGCTCAAATTCTTTTTCTTGGAAATAAGTATTTGCTGTGGACATATTGGAAGAACCGTCCGTGCTGAAAGAGAAGAGGCGAGGGGAGACAAGTAATAACAGAGAGAGGAGAGGAGAGACGATTACTGGCAAATTTAAGGTAATTTATAAATTAATTTGTACTTTTTATTAGTCAGTGCAAGCCGACCCTGTAACTAATATAAAAATCGCCACATTTCGGGTACGTTGTTGGGGGAAACGCGGACTGACATTTATTTTAATTTTATAGGTAACTCAAACCATGATTATTATGGCAGTTCTGTTTGTGCTGCTTGGTAAATACCGAAAAGTATTTTATTTTTTATTAAAAATTATCACCTATTATATTGAAGAACCTATTATGTACCTACCGACAGAGCTAATCTAGGAAAAATAATTATTATATTTTTCCTAATATGGAAACTACTTTTAACGAAATCAAAAATATAATATTAGGTATATGAATAATTTATATTTAAATACTAGTACATAATTAGAAATTCAATAGGATAAGACAAAAGAATTAAACAATTTACTTTAACAACATTATACATTTTAGATTATGTATTTTAGGTTATGCATTTTAGGTTGTGCATTTTAGATTATGCAATGAGAATGCCGAATGCAATGAGCACACGAGTATTTACGATTCTCAGCTCAAAACGCACAAATGATACATTTTATTTATTCGTCCCTGTATTTTTATTTTGCCTAAATTTTCGATGTAACGCGTTGTTTGTTAATCTATAAAATTTGTTTTTTATTTAGATTCTTTTGCGCTGGATCTTTTCTTAAGTTTTCCGGTGTTTATTTCTTATTACGTACAACACCTTTTTTGTCTTGTATATCATTGCTATTTATAGGACGATGCATATTTTGGAAAGTCTCACAAGGTTGAATTTCCGTTCCTTATAAGTAGGTACTGAAAATCGGCGGTAAACATGTGTAACTGAAACAGTGATGACTGTGATGAGGCACATTTTTACAAGTAATCTAATAGGGTAATATTATATAAAATAAATTAGTTTTAAAATAATTTTCAAGATAGCGCAGAACCCATAGTCAGTTTCCGATTTCTTTATAGGATTTTTATGTGGTTGAATATACCTGTCGTTTCCTACTCTAATGATGATCCTATTGTTACTTGGCATAAGATTTTTAAGCAAAATAAAATTATGGTTTCTGTTGTGTCATTTTAAAGTAGGTACATTGAAAAGTTTTTTGTTTCAAGCAACGGGCATTGGGTATTCTCTACACAATTTGAAAAATAACAGTTGCTTGCAATCGTTTGACGTATGATCAAATTTCAGCTGATAGTGTACGGCATTTTCCAATGAAAATCATATCATCATTTTGTATTACGCGTAACATAAAATTAAACAAATTATTTCAGAAACACAAGTATGTTATCTGACAAGTTTTTCACATCTCAAATCCAGAATTCTTTTGGGTCATCCTTCACTTATGTTACGGTTAAATAACACAACCTGTTTCTAGCCTGAATATTTGGCAAATAACCTTTTTTTGTTGGTTTTTTAACATCATGTTAAAAAATCATCAACTTATGACACGCCCGCGCATATATAATCACTTTTTTCTTGTAGATCACTTATTTCAAAAACCAGTATTTTTGAGTAGTATCACCCGCCGTATTTCTCACTAAAAGTGATAATGACTCATGTTAGTTTGCATATAACATGAGATAGTTGTAACTATCTCCTTTAGAGATAAATAGTATAATCCACTGCTTCCACTGCCAATACCACTAGGTTGAACGATGAGATGTTTTAGACCTGATTTTACAATCAAGAAACAAATAATTATCGATTGGATAACCGAATTCTTCAATGATGAACTATTTTGACTAAAAATCCAATTAAAGAACAGAAAATAGTACTAAAAAAGGTTATAAAAAATTTGGGTTTGAATAAATTGTCAAGTACCTACACTCTGATTTGGCCAACTATTGGTCGGCTACATTTCAGATCTCACGGCAAGTTGTTTTTGGTGACAATTTTGCTTATTTTGGCAAGATTTATCTGATCTGAATGATGCTTTACGTTACGAATTAGTGAACGAAGAACTCTGTTCTATGTGGCGCCGCTTAGACGAGATAAGGGTTGATTTTTTTCGACTGTTCCTTTTCCTCTCACGTGCATGCAGGGCGAATATATTTAATTATCCGCCGTGATCGTGGTAGGGAACATTGGGTTCTTAACCGAGCATGCACGTTTGTAAAAGGTACCGCTCTGCGCCGTCGGGCATATGCAAGCGAGATGTCTCCGAGATTTTATTATGCGTAATTATTGAGGTAATTATAAAGTAGGCTTATTTGGACCACCCACTTGACAGTGGCGGTAGGTGGCGCGCCGTTCGTCGGCTCGGCCGGCAAGTTCGGTCTTCGCGTACGCGGTAATTATGTCATTTAAATTAATACAGTGATAAATTAACAGATTAAATTAATTACGTGGTCGTAAATAGAAATTTGCATAGTTATATGATGCCACAATGATACACATTCATGGGGATTTATGGCGGTGTAATCGTGCGGGACTTACTGCGGCCAGAAATATGAGGTTTTGAGGAATGGTGGTGGTGTGCGTTTGCGGCCATCCTGCGGCCGCAATAAATGTATCACCAGATAAGGAATAACTAACTGACCGCTACAATTTGTGCTAGATTAGGGCCGTATAGTGGCAGCTTGTACCGAGGTGCGCGCTACGATTACATTGAATTTTGTCTGGAATTGTAGGGTATGATTAAATATTTTTTTAAATTCTTTTTGTTGATAATATGCTTAGGTTGTTATTGATGGGAAAGGATGATATTATGTGTACTGAGCTTGAGAACCAAACTATACTTTTTAGGTTACTGTTACGTTATGATTTTAGTGTACCTTTTGAAGATACACTTAAAAGTTATTAGGAAAGAGAATTTGTTTTTACATTGGGTAAGGAACGAAACACATTCTGGTAGATATATAAGTTTTGTCTCTTATCAGTTATCATACAATCAATTTCAATAACATGAAATGTTATTAGATTTGATAAATATAATTGTTTGAAAATTAAGAGTTTTACATTATGTGCTGTTCATTCTATTCCGTGTTCTGTTTGTGTTTTCTTGTACATTGCTGGACAGACTGGAAATTATGTAAAAACTACAATTTTATTGCAAAAATCAAAACCAATAAATTAATGAACAAAATCATAGAACTGACATTGCGAATATTAAAATATCTTTGGATCTTTTTAATGCTTTTTACTCATAAATTAAAAACATATGACTGTACAGCGGAAAATTTGAGTATTACTTTTAATTGATTCTATTGTACATAATAATTGATTGTAGTTGTAGTCCTAGATAAAATAATTATTATTAATGAAATCTTGTAATAAGGTTATAATGTTTGACAAAATACCTATCTGTAAATCTTTTTACGTTCATTGTTATATTTGCTATAAAAACACAACACAAATCTCTGACACGGGTTGTTGTTTTAGAAAATCCTCGAGCACGTCGATTTATTTTTTAAATACACATTGTTATGTACAATTTATTTTCCAACCGTCATTTATTGTTACTAGTTTATGACGTCATCGATAATTTAATGGCAATCCCATATTTTTCTTACTGCTTTTGGTAGATCTATAAAGTTTATTAATGGTACCAAAATTATTTTATGGTCGTACATGAGAAACTATAGGGAACATGAATTTTGGGAATAGAATATGAAATTGCGTTTTGGATAGAATTATTTGTCCTGAAGACGATCCCAGACTCAAACATTTTCTATCGCGTAAGATTTTCAATATGTGGGAAAGTGAGATCAAAAAGTAAAAAAGCAACTATTTGTTTTTTTTTTCAAATTTATACCAGCAGAACCCATTGCCGTAGAGACCTGAAAGGGTTTTATAGTAGGTATTAATCTTTGTACCTACTTTTACCTGTTACAGTTATCAATAATACGAGTATATGCATGGTACGGAGTAAAAATGGTATGAAATTAAAAACACGTTTGTTCTTGTCTTCGACTGTTTTCAACATTTTATACTGCTTTTGGAGTTCTCCATTAAATTTACAGTTTCTTTTTGGCATTTTTACTCTAAAAGTTCAAATTTAAAGTTTTAGTGCATAGAATATTTAATTCTTTTAAAGCTTTCATGTACTTTAAGGAAGTATGACAATATCGAACATCTAACCGTGATTTTGAAATTCGAAAAAAAGACGAAAGCTAATATTTGTCCATATATCTTATTGTAGTACGTAATACAAACAGTTCTAATAAAAGAGAAACGCCTTTATTATAGGATTCACAGAAACATTCCAATAGGATTAAACTAAGAAAGTATCGATCAAATTTTACAAATTTGAAATAAATTCGTTAACGAATAATAACAATAATATCAAATGATAATTTAAAGTAATGCACTATTTAAAATTGCAAACAAATATTTATAATGGTATTCCTCGTAAAAACATAACTTGAAAATGGTTATTAGTTCATAGTTATTACTTACAAATTTCAATGTAAATTCAGAAATCAGATATCAAAGAGAAACTTAGGACAAGGAAAAATAATGATCTCCGTTCAATTAATAGTAATTACTACTTCAAAATATTAAGACAATTAATAACAAAAGTAAAACATTCTTAGCTGATATTACTCATATTACAGTAAACAAACACAAAACAATAACCTCGGGATGCACTACAACTACCGTCCTCTCTGACGACTTAAACCAATGTGACAAAATTGTCTCTGAAACTGTTAATGAGAACATCGCTCCGACGGTATAGTTTGTGCGGATATTCACTTCCTAGAAAGGTTGTTTAGGAGAAACAATTTTTTACGCCTCTTCTCTCAATGCGCCCTAGAAGATAGTTAATTATGGAATGAAACTATACATTACCTACCTTCTTTTTTTGTCCGGTATTAAGTTATTTTATGATTTAGTTAAAATAGAGGATATTTCGGGGAAAATCGGAAAACGATACCAGACCCGGACATGACCCCTAAGAAGGAGGACTTGCCCGGTTAAAAGAGGACGTCTATAAAAAGAAATAACAAACGCACAAAATCTGTCGTGATATGCTACTTTCAAGTCCGGATTCGTATTCAGCACAAAGAAATCAATCGACAACAGCTTTCCAGTAACAAATATGTAGGTAAAATTGTGTGTCCTTTTCTGGAAAATTTTCTTATGTTAGGTCATAAAATTTGTATTTACCATTACGACAATTAAGAGATTTATCAAAGAGGGATCAGGATGGAAAATGTCAAAACCAATTAAAGTAAAAAAAAAGTATATATAATTATGTGTATTTTCCTGTGTCCGAGAATTTTTTGAAATAGCAATCCGTTTCATAAATTTTGCCGAAAACGTATTAGAAAATACGTTTAGTAATTTGAAACTAGATTAACTCTCTCGACAACTTCTTTCTACTGTTTTCGATTTATTAATTTGGTACAAGAATTTACGGCTCGTGCCTGAAATTATTCTTTTCTAGACTTTGACATATTTCCCACAAATATTGTCGCTATTGATTATCTAATTCCTCACTAAGAATTAGTATTGCAAAATTTATGAACATGATTATTCAATTTTGTTATCTATTTTTTTGCTATTAAGACTTATAGTGCATTTACTCTAATTTTCACCAATAAAAGAATCAATAAATTTAAATTATTGGTTTAATAATATTATATATTATGCTTCAACATTTTTAAGCGTACTTACCCATTTCAAAAGTGAGCCTTCTCTATCGGGCTACTCAGATTTTTCCAGTTTTCTGGATGCTTTTTGAATTTATTCTGTATGCACACACATCGTCTTAAAAATGTGCATTATAAACGCAAAAACACAAAAACTAAGCCACTGACGGTATCAATATAGAATTAAAAATTAACTGAATGTACGAAGAGAATAGACCGGAACACCTTTATAATTTTATATTAACAAAATTGAAAATTGTCTTATACAAATAAAGCAAAACAGCACCAAACACAAGAGTATAGGTGCAATCAACATACTGCAAACATAAGCCTATAATTTGTTGTTGAGAAATATATTGGTACCTCAGAGCCATCTACAGTGTCCCGTGAGCGATAAATCAAGCTCACGTTTCCGTTTTCACTCACTGAAATATTTCCAGCGGCCGATAATAACTCACGAACTCCTTAAAAGAGTGTTAACTCCATTTACCTCGTTGCTTTGGGTAGAATTAATTCATGTAGATAAAATGCCTAGCCGTGCTAGCGATAAATAAATAAAATCTTAATCCGAACCGGTGCGGTGTCTTATTGGCGAACACGATTACCGAGGCGAGATCGTACTCCCACCCCCTCTGGCCGATTTTAACCCCGCGTTTTGCGCCGGTGTACGAACGATCCGAATAGAGTATGGCCTCAGGTGGGTCGGACAACAAAAATGGAAATAAATTAAAATGGTAATCTGGTCAGCTCGTAGCAGCGTTTTTTGCGCGAATAAAACTTTAAAAATCTAATACGTCATTTAGATACGATCTGGTGGGGTTTAACCATGGTTTAACACGAGCTCCTCACGCCAGTTTGCACAGGGCCGAATTAAGGTATATTTATACGAAGTAATGTAACACAAATTAGTAGAAATACGTAGATGAAATAGAATATATCCAATTAGGACAAATGGCGTTTATTGAATATCCACTACATTATGATTGTTTTTAGCTGATTAGTAATCCGGATTTTATATCTTATTGATATTGACAACTCAAATAAAACACATGTCCATCACAATGGGGTATTCCGGTGTTTTTGAAATTGTCATTTTTTACAAAGTATGGGTGCTACTGTTTGCTACTTCACAAGTAAAATATCAAACATTGTTTTAAATTAAGAGAAATCGTTGTTTGAAGTTTGAATTAGGATTGGTCTTTGTGACGTCACAAAGACCGCTCAAAGTGAGCGACTTGACAACGTTGCTATATCTAGGGTGCACGTAGTAAATTTTTGTCTTCTGTTGTGTCAACGTTTAGAATCGCTCGTTTGTTGACACCTGCTTTGGTTATTGAGGTTATATCAAACACTTGTTCAAAATGTATAAACTCCAACGCCGACATAATTCTGTGCCGGGCTATAACAGCAGTAGAACAGTAACTTCTGATAAGATTTTCTTTACATTGCCGACTAGCGAGATGAGAGATGTTTGGCTTCAAGTTTCAATGATCAAATCATCTCTCAAAAAAGGTACCTTTATTCGTTGTCAAACAACAGGGTCGCCAACCGTTAACTTGGCCGATCAGCTGTTCGAGAGCTGTCCGCTGTTGCCACCGCTACTAGGGATCGGTAATCATCGTGTATTTCCGAGGGTGGTCGGTGAATTCAAACGAAATGCACTTTTAATTGCAATTATCTTATAGAAAAACTAAATCAAAAAGCTCATAGCGTAACTATATGAATCCTCATAAATTGTACAATAGGTTAAACCGACTATCTGCTTAAATTTTGACATGACCGGAATACCCTACATGCAATTAATTTAATCTCAGAATTAATATGTAAACAATGAATTGTTTAGAATGTTAACATTATAACATTATATTATCATTATATGGTCATTTATCAGAATAAAATATTTTCTAGGTTTAGAATACAAATAGATTCGTAGAATACCACGTCATTACTGCTTTTCCAGTATCTCGGTGTACGGGACGTAATATTAGTCTGAGATACGCTGATGACGTAAGATCTGTTTCACTGGTTCGACCGTACACAGGAAGGATTCTTCAGGAATCTGTAATATTATCAGCAAGACTGCATTTTTTTGTCATTTTGGCAAGTTGTTTATGCCTTTAACAAAATATTGTTTTTGTTAAACATTGTTTTAGACCTATTACATATTAGACTTGACATTCTGTAAGCAGAATGAGAACAAGATTAAGTAATTGTTCAGTAAACATATTTAGTTGATATCACGAAGAATAACAAACTCTTGCAAATTATTGTCGTAATTATTTACGTGCAATTTCATAGATTTTAATTAAATTTATGCAAATTAATATATGATGAAATGTGAACGAAATATGTGATTTTCGTATAATATCTTAAAAAAGTATTTCTTCTGAAACTACCATTCATTAAATTTGCAAACGTAGTTATTCTGGCTTCGAAGAAATCCTGCAGTAAACAAGGCAGGTATTTCATAATTCATAAACACTTTTGCCTTGTGAAGGTCATGTCATAGCTCGCAATAAAGTTTAGTTTTGGTAGAGCGTTGAAAAATTCACGAAATTCATAAAATTCACGATATAGTCTATCTCTCAGTGATCTACTAATAGTGATTCAGCCACACATGTTTATAGATCTTTTCGGCATATAACAGGATGCTCTATTACCCGTCAAAATATTCAGGAAAATATTCAGAACGGAAAATACCAATTTTGTGTGACTTCTTGCCCAACCTCCTATTTCTTCATTGTAACTGTAACAGAAGTGAAGTGCCAACAAAAGCAGTTTTCACAAAACAAAAGATAAATAGCAAGTCTATTAAAGCTGCATCCCATCTTAATCAGCAATTAAGGAGAGGTTCTCATGTAGAGACCTAAAAATTAGCCCATTTTGGAACAGTTTTTCAAAGAAATTGTAAGTGATATGAATTTTTTTTCTTTTGCTATATATTTATTATACTTTAGAGTACAAAAAGAAATTGTGAACCAGAAATCGTGTGAATCTAGATGAAATTAGTTGGAGGCTAAACCAACATTTAGTTAAAAAAGTTGAAAATTGACAAAATGGTTGCTGCTTGAATTTAAGGTTCGATTTTCTTCAGTTTTTTTTGGTTTTCAAATCGGTAGATATTAATAAGAATAGTCAATAAAAAGTATTTTCTTTAAGGGAATAAGGAATAACTCGAATAAATCGATTAAACGATTTAGAAGTAATCGCGCAATCCAGTTTGAAAGATCGTGTTTCTATACAAACTCGATAGTCGTATCGGTGTTGTTAACTGTACCTACACTATAAGGTACAGTTAACAACACCGATACGAAAATTATCATTTGTATAAAAGCATCGATTGCGCTGCCTTTGCAGGAAATTTGGGTCGGAGTATACCACAGGCTATAAAACCGTAAAACTTGCGAGAATAAAAAAAAACAGTTTTAGGGCATTTTATTTTTTTTCAACCGATTACACGAGAATCTCTACAATGTTTGTCATAAAAATTATTTTTAATTATTAATTATTTTATTTTCAAGGCGTGTCAACATGATTTATTTCAATATATGTACTTGGATCTTTTTGTAAATAAGTTAGTAAGTACAAAAAAACTAATATATTCCTTCAATATGTATTTTGGTTTAGTTTAGACGTTGAAGTAGTTCTTCCGGTATGATTTAACTCTTTTTTTACTAAAACAGCAAATAATTCAAGATAGTTGTAACTTATTTGTTATAATAGTGTAGAAAATTTTATCCATCTAAGAATATTGCAATACATAATATCCTTTACATTAAAACAATCACCTGTATAGGAATATAACTGTGCCAAGTAAACGAAATTTTTGACCGGTTTAACATCAAAGAAAATAATGATATGAAATTATGAATGAAAATAATGATAATTCGGCATATCATAAAATTATCATGTATATGGCAGTTTACTTTTACTTGTCGATTTGAATTGTCGTTCATTATTGTTAAATGACTGCACATCAATTCAAAATTGTTTTATAAACTGGAAGCCCCTTCCCTTTTATAACTACCAACTTGAATTACAAAAAAATATCAAATAGTAATTCCTATACCAATTTCCTGTCCTTGAAAAGTGTTGTACAGAACCTCTGCACAAGAGAAGTTAAAATAAATGTCCAATAAAACTGTTAACATAAAATTCCATGAAAAGAAAAAGAAAAAATTTAATCATAATCAAACATTTTACAAATTTACAAAAAAATTTAAAACAATATCTTTAACAACAGAGAATTTGGTGTAGGTTGGTTAGGAACAATTACTTTATTAAACACCAGCTTGCATACCAAACTGCACTTGGGCAGAGATTCTGTATGTCAATGTTCAAGGTCAGGAAATCATTACTTTCTAATCTCTTCTATGGTGATTTTTATCTCATTCAAAACATAAAATTACATTCATTGTGTACATACCTTCCTACTTATGGTTATAAGTTATAACCGTAATTATGCATTGTTACTCAAAATCCCTTTTTTTATAATATGGAAATTGTAATGTGGCAATTTTTATATAGGATTCATAATTTATTATACAACAATAGTTCTCATTTTTTGACTTAAGGAGGACCCTGAGCCGATCCTGGACGTACAGTCAGTTCGAAAATTGCCCTCGAACGCTGGCTAAAATATTGAGTGCTAATATTCATCACGCAATTTTAAAATGGCTCCGGAGACCCGGTGCTTTACCTCCTTTTTCTTGCCCTCTTTCTTCGTTTTTCGCCCCCGGAGTCGCTCGCGTTCCATTCGTTTTTCTCTACGCGCGCCCGCCGCTCATGACCATCTGATAACGGCGCCGTTGCTGCGCCACCACACGACCATTCGCAGAACTAATGATATATAACGAGATTTATTATGTTCCGATTGTAATCGGCCAGTTAATACCGAGGCGCGCAATATAAAATTAAGGGGAGGAATTTACGCTCTTCTGGAATTTCGCAAATTGAAGCTCATCGGAGGCTTTTTTTTTATAATGTTTATCGTTACATATTGAGAAAATCAACATGGCGCAAGACATGGCAGCTTCTAAGAGTTTTAAGTTTTAACAGAGTTAAAACTCTTACTTAAGTACCTATATAATTATTATTAATTTAATTTACAAAATTGACAAGTTTTAATGTTATCGATTTATTGTTAAATTTTTGTTAAATTGTGGTAGAAGCTTTAGTCAAACTTCAGTTTTGAGCTTATACATGGTGAAAATTAGCACAGATTCTTTTTCGCCAAAATTTAAAGAAGGCTTGTTTAATTTGACATAAGAAAGAAACGCCTAAGCTGGGTTCTATTACTTACAGAACACTCTGTATATTGATTTTCAATAACTTTTGTAATCTTTTACCAACTTTTATGATTTTTCAACCTATTGTAAACAAATTCATCGGGTATCAGATTTACAAGTAAGTACAGTAGAGCGTCGATAACCAGAATTGGTTATCGATATTCTGTCAAAGCAATGTCCTATACATTCCGACAGTACATTACTTTTACACATCAGTGCAATAGTTTCGACTCCGATCTGCTTTTAATGCGCCCGTGTTTTGCATGCAACTGGTAGGTATATGAATAAACGCCCCTCTAAACAAAATTATTAACATCAAAATACATACTCGGTGCCCGAAATTGATTGCCTATGAGTGTATTTAGACAGTGATCATTTCAAAACTTCTCACCCTGAATATTGTTATATATAAATTATTTTCATATTTTTTTATGCGTTTCTAGCTCTGCCTTAAAAGAAGAAAAATCTTAAATGTTTTTTAAATGTAAAATTACGATTCCATATCCTTAAATATTTTTCTTTTTGGTATTTTTACCTAAAATTTATACATGTACCCCCAATACAATCTTGAAGCGCTGACAGCGTTTCTTTGTGGTGTATGCATGCATTTACAGACACTTCTATTTATTGTGTTTCTATGTTTGTTTAGACATGTGCTGTGCTGGACAAGAATAAATTCCTTGCTTATTTGAAATACCTTTTTATTTCTTGTTTCATTATCTTAACATTGCTCATATTTGAAATATGCCAACGGAAAATGCGAATATCTACAAACATTTTATCCAGTGGCGTTTTAATCAAGATCTGCCTTAGGCTGGACTTAGGCTCTTTTTCAATTGCATAATTGAAAAGAACTAAACGTATGACTGTAATCACTCATTGAGGAGAGATAAAGAAAATGTGACACAAACAAGTTGGACACTAATTATAAAATAAATTAAAAATTACAGCCACGATCTGGATTTAAACCAGAGGCCTAAAGTAGTTTGCTGTGTTGTACATGTACTGAATTATCTTTAAATATTTTATTTGAACGCTACATTTGCTCGGGTTAGTTGTCATCACTAGGCATTTGTGCTTTTCACTAATTTCTATAATAGGTATATTATATTGAATACGTTAAATTAAAATGTCATTACAAATACTATTACCCATATAAAACATAATCTAAAATACATACGATACACATTATCGGCAACTAAACATTGCATCGATACGCAATGGCTTTGTCAGAGGCTTTGTCATGCAAAAGGGCACGACGACGTCGCAAAAATTTGCATCCATGGCCAATGTTTATGATGTAAATGAGGGTAAAGGAGAAGGCCGCCATTATCCACCTCTAATATATTTAATATGAATGGCGAACGACCGATAATCTGAGAATCAAAACGCAATTAATCAAGGCCTTCCCGATGCCATTAGCATAACGGCTCATAATTTAATCATTATTCATCGAGCCCGTCTCCACTCGCACGACCCGAAATGACTGATCTTTCAGTTTGAATGTTGCGAAAAACATTTATTTCTTATCTCGTCTTTTTTCTTTTCTCTTTTACACCCGTGATTTGATAGTATAGTCTTTTCACAGTGGAAAAGGACTATTTATACCTTGAGAAATAGGGAAATTTTGGAAACACACCATATTTTCATCTTAATAACTCCTCAAACAAAGTTCAAATTTACTCGCTAACGGGAAAATATGGTGTAGACACGCGGATAGAAGACAAATGCGGGCCATTTTGTTATTTATCCGTTTATTATGCGCATACATTTTCGCCGGGTGATAATCCTGCCGCGTGCCGCCGAAAATTGTAACTATTCGACTTCATTTCACGTTTACTAATGCTAAACAGTGTTCCGTTTGTCGATATATCAAAGTTTAAATTAATCAATTGGGACGCATAGATGTCGTCAATCGATTCGAAAGTACCAATGTAACTATCTGAAGTTATTTGTTCTCGACACGATCGTGTTTTGTCTCAAAGCACAAAGAAATTTGTTTTACGTAAATGTGTTATGCAATGGCTTATGCAAAACGTTTATCTGTCTATTCATAAAACAATGTCGCTTTTGTGTTTAAATATTAAAAGTTTAGTAGGCGCAGGTGTGGACATTCCTTCACTTTATGGAGGATACGGGAATAATTGGATGTTAAAACAATACAATACATATTTCAGATGATGAATTCATCATCAGAAATACTGGCGTACTTTACAGAAGTTGTTAATAATTGTCATATAAACGCAACCACACATTTTCCCAGAAATCATAACTAAACAAAATAAGTTTAGAACGATGATTTCTTGCAGAAACCTGCGTACATTGATATAAAAAAAGTACCTCCATCTTGTAATAACCATTTCCAATTTAGGTACAGAAGCTTACACGGCCAGAATACCTAATCTAGAAAATGTAACCAATGTTGCTTGATTCTTCAGAGCTAACTAAATACTAAGAAACGTTAAGAAAAACTCAATCTTACGCATATACAGCGTATTTTGCATGTATGATTGTAGTAACACAAAGTAATGTCTTTTTCACACGACACACCTTATTTTTTTGAAATGCTTGAATTCTTTAGTAAATTTTGAGACAATAAGTACTCTTAAAGCTAGCAGTACTCTAAAACCAATTGTTTTGAGATCTTGCTTCATTTGTTTTAAAATAGCAGTTTAAGAAAAAATCACTTCTCAGCGACTGCTACAAATTGCGTCACATTTGTTAATAAATTGGTCTTTTTGTTTATTCAATAAGTGCGTTACAATCTAGTCATAACTGACTCGTGAGTAACTTAATTCTAACTTATTACTACGCTTATATTTAACTCTAATGAAGGAATAATATTTTGTTATATGTGCGGTTGTCAACTAAGTTCAAATTAAATATTTAATAAAAAACACTAGATTTCTATGTTTTAAACCAACCAACTAAATCATTTGATTTATGAAAGTAGGTTGATTTACAAATATGAAACATTTCAGCTTTAAATACATATATACACCATCTGAAATTATTTCATATTTCATTCCATTGTATTGCTATGTAAAATAATAAAAAATAACCTTGGAAAAGCCTCTTTTCCTCTGTAAAGCATAAATTTCGAATTATGTCTAGTTTGTTGAGAAAAGTCTGATGTGGCCAGGCACATGACTTTATCATACTATATATAAAATTAATTATTTAGCTGCATGAGATTCTATTTGATCGAGATCGGTCGTGTCATCATTAAAATAAAACTAGTTAGCCAGGATTTGACAGATAGATCGATTATATTGACAGTAGGTATTGTAAAAACATCAGCGTTTGACACTACCTACTGTCATTAGAATGAAAATATCTGTCAAATCCTGCTTAACTAGTTTTATATTAATGCAGACACGACCGATCTCAATCAAATACAATTTGCTCATGCAGCTAAACTATTATGAAATCGGATGTTTCTGCATATTTTTTAACAACCTGAATTAGAAAACTTAATAATTAAGAACCAATATTTTTTCAAGCAGCACCTTTTCAGTTAGCTTATTAGAATATCAGTAACACATTTAAATTTTTTTTAACACATTTATAATGAAATACATTAATACGTTAAATTCAGTGTCGGCCTTAGGGGGGGGGGGGCGAGATGGGGCGCCGGGTGAGTTGGGGCGCCAGTGGCGTCCTACTTTTTATACAAGTAATGAAGAAATTTTCTTATGTTAAGCTTTTTATTTAAAATATTTCCGCTACCATTTAGACAATTAAATGATATACCAAAAGCAGTGAGAAAAAAAGTGGTGTTGCCATTTAAAGCAAATGTCGGTGTCGTCAAAACTCAGTAACAATTGAAGTTCGGAAATTGAATATTTCACAGAAATGTGTATTTTAATAATTAAATATCGACGTGTACGAGGATTTTTTAAAACAACAAACAGTGTCAGAGATTTTCTCATGTTTCCACATTACGCGCTAACTGTATAATAATATAATATGTTTATTATTTCATTATTACTAAACTCATAATATGCCAGCAGATGACCATTTCCAGGCTCCATCATACAGGGGTATTCCAAAATCAACCTTTACTTTCTTTAATAATTCTATATTTACATTAATTCAATCAATAATTGTAGTTTTGTATATATTCAACAAAAACATCTATCCAACTCTTTTTGGGAACTCATAAACTTATTACCACGATAGTGGGTTAAAATTACTCATATATTAGAGCAGTCGTAGTTTGAAAACCACTGTATACAAATAAAAATAGTAAATACCTTTTAAGTGCAGAAATTTATAAACAATATTATTGTTCCGGAGCTAAGATTACGAAATCGTGACCGTTTTCGGTTTTGCGGTAAATGCGAAGATCCGCGAACGTGCACGTGAGGGATGAGTTAGGGGTGGATTCCAGGCTCTAATAAAATTTTCGGACGCCATAGATATTGAAATCCAACACTTTTTCCTCTTCTTTTTGCTAATTTAAATGTACTATTTAGGAACTCGCTAAAAATCTAGAATTTTCTGCTCTTACTCATCTTAATAAAGAATTCGCCGATAAAAAGGCACGAAAAGTTAGTTTCGGACATTAATAAAGGTAGTTTCAAATCATGTTTGTAGTGTTGTACTATACGCTGTTTCAGTTTACATAATCGCTGTTTTATTTTTTTGTACTGACAAAATTTTAAATTGGTCTGGTTAAATTAACAAATATTGTCCACAACGCGTTTGTTTTAAGTAACAATACTTCAAAAAACTTTCAAAAACCACTTCAATTCACTAACAAGTACATCATACTTGGATCATTTCTATGCCCAATGCCCATGGATTCACCACTTATTCCAATTGTCATATCGAATATAACAATATCAAAACTTCAATGAACTGTTCAAAAAGCAGACGGAAACAGGAACTGCATAGGAGGGAGGACGAGGGCGACGAAGAAAGGATCTTGTTTAAAAACAAACGGCGTACAAATTGTGACGTAAAAAATGTCGCATGCGACAGGGGCATGCGAAACATACGCAACCCGTCACCGTGATTGATGGGCCTATTTAGAATAATCCGGCAAGCGCCGTTTGTGTGAACCAGGAGTACGGCTAACGTTCCCAACACGCCCAGGATCAAGCCACCCTTGCCCGCTGCCCTGGTCTTGGGCGTATTGACTTTACAAATGCAAAATTCGGCTAAACAGATTCGACACAATTAACGGGATTAAGGGTTTTGTTTCTTTGTCAAAGCGACCCCAAAGTAAGCCCATCAATTATTTTAATACTAATGATTTATAATATAATGATTTGTAGACAAAAACACCATTAATTATATTACCATTTCTTTATGGATATAATCATTATAACTTACGGTTGCTTTACTCGCTGACGTGTGGGATTGTTAGCTAGTGAACTAGCCATGTGTCATTATAGTTGCTAGTGAACTAGCAGCGAGTAACTTTGTGGTTGCTGGTTTCATTGTCTACAAAATGTCAACGGAATTAGTCGTAATTTTAGCTCATGCTATCACGGAAGAATTAAAAAAGGCAGAAATTGAGGCGGAGAAAAGTGTGGGTCTTTGTCTTTTATATTCCATAACAAAGGCTACTGCTGGTAGTCATTAAGAAATTCCACAATATTATCTGCGTTCCACTTCATTTTAACGCCCAGCAATATTCAGGAGATGACAGAAGATACAACAACAAGGTATTCATGACACGTGGTTTACTCGCTAGCTAGTTGGATACTGAGCGAGTGGACAGTTTTGTGTGTCAACACTATCCCACTAGCCGACACGCTCGCTTCTAACCTCGCCAACTAGCAGCTTGTAAACTCGCTCAATGTAATTGAGGCTTTACACACACAGAAAAGTGATTATTTGGAACGAGAAAACATAATTTCTTGAATTTATTTACTAGATTCAAATGCATATTTACTTGGATGTAGAAAGTTAGGTATATACAAGAAATGCCACATACTCAATATAAGTAAAATAATTACTCAGATAAATGCTGTCAACAAATAAATTCTTTCTTTATAAGAACCAATATTGTATTGAAGTAATGAATGAATGAATGAAAGTAATTGAATTTTTCGTCCCAAAAATGTTAATTTCTCCAACGAAGTAATAGTAAATCCATCCAATTGCGTAGTTATTTGATCACAGAAAATATAAGACATTTAATATAAGCAAGTATTGTTTACTGAATAAAAACCCACCAATTATTTAACTGAAGTGATTCTCACTTCTTTCAAGTAATCCCTTTCTCTGGAATAAATATGCGCACCGTGATTTTGTCAAGGCTCGCGCACTCGCGCGTGGTGCTGGCGCCGTAAAGGAGCCTAACCTAATACGAAAACAACAGCGAAGTACCCGTAGGGGATGTGCCTTGTGATTTATTGGGGATGTGATTGTGATTTATAGTGTACAATAAACGTTTCAACACGGAATAGTTTGATGTAACGCACGCAACAGTTTAGAACGAGTAAGTAAATATCACATACCTATTTTGTTAATTAGCAATAGAAGACGTATTTGTGCCAAATCTTTAAAATTCTTACATTAATTCGCTAAAAATATTTACCGGGAATAAAAATATACACTTCATTGAAGACTGTTTACTTACTTCACCAGAGTAACCACTTTCTTAAATCTAGTAATTATTCCAAGAAATAAAATTTCTTGGTTGAAATCTTAAAATATAGGTATGGCTAGAAGCCCGTCAATTCCCGTTGTATTTGATTTTATTTTACTATTCCTCTATTTTCTAGATTCAGGAAATATTTTTTTGTAGTTCAGTTGGTTTTGCCGCCCCTAAATATTGCCGCCGTAGGCAGTTGCCTACCGTGTCTACCGCCTAGGGCCGGCCCTGATGTGACATTAGTGTACTTTGGTTCACTATTGGTCCGACGACAAGGAATTTTACATTGAATTAATGGACCTTTTTACGTTTGGAAAACAAGTAGCAACGAACACATTACTAGTCACAGGGTTGATTATTTATCAACGGAAAAGTTAGTTTTAATACATCTTTTTCCACCTGTAAACAACAGCTATATCTTAATTTAACGTTTCAGAAATTCAAATCTACCGCGTCAATCACCGCTAAGCGGCGAAAAGCATAATCATACGTTCAAAATTCGCGCAAGCGCAGTTTTGCAGTAACCGTGTACGACGCGACGCCGACGGTCGAAAATTTTGCGATCCAAAATATGGAAGAAAAACGTACGGTGCAATCGATATTAGTGATAAATAAGCTACGACATTATTCGCGGCCGAAGAAAATCGTTCGTTTCCCATGTCGCGTAAATTTGGTGCGGTTATATTCCTTTCCGTGAGGTGAGGTTATGTTTGGTGGTCCTTTGGATTCGGGCTCGCCAGAAACAAACAGCTCGGCTGTTTGTCTCGTCAAATAGTAACGACAGGATGCGGTAAGTACTTATTTACGAATTTATGCATGTACGATTTAAGTATAAAGTATATACTTTTATTTTGGAGTCGGAGTCGTGCAGTCCGAGTTGTAGTTTAGACAAATTTCAGAGGATTCGGAGTCGGAAAAATATACCGATTCCGAGTCCAGGTTTACTTATTGTAGAAAAAGAAACACATGCGAGATGGACGTTGCCTCAGTAGACAGTAAACAAATAAAACTAACATTCTTTAGGTCTTTGACAAAGTACCTACCTAGATACATATGTAAATAATAAAATTACAAAACACACTGTTCAAACGAAAGTGAAGATATTAACAAAAGTAATCCGGCAGAAATTTGAAAAAGGTAGGCAATTGAACAAAAGATTTTAAATGAGATTGAGACAGTAGGGCCGTAGTTCAATGTAGTAATAATCATTTATCCAGATTACCTGTTGCAGCCATAATTATGGTGCTTTGACGTCAGCTTTGAAAATAATTAAAAATTATGGCATCCTTGCAGGATGGTTGGAGCTATTCTGTTCCTCACAACAATTTTATAAATTTATGTTGCATTTATTTCTATTTTTATTAAAATGAATTTTATTTTGTATTATATGTAATGTCTTATGGGTGATTTTGTTATTATTAGAGATAGAAAGTCGGTTAAATGGACAAAGTAGTGCCGATTTGTATGTTCTCTGGAGAAAACAGTTAAATACTTAATGATGTCAGAGATATTTTGAATAAACAAATTACAGAAAGAAATTACATTTTATAATTATGTGGTCTAACTTTTTCATTTGTGGTCCGATCAGTAGGCCTTTTTGCATCTTATAGGCCGTTTTTTATTTACAATTAAATTATCAGTTTAAATATGTTTCCCAACAAATTCGCTGAACACAAATAAAACTTGTGTTTTGCTTATTTGTTTGTGAGTAATTTGATATGCACAAGCCATATGTTTAATACAATCAGATACAATACTAGAATATAAATTTAATTTATTAAATTTGTTTCTTTTTTTGCTGGTAGTGCTTTTGTTTTCATAGCAAATTTAATGTTGCTCGGTTGTATTACTGTGCGTCAAATTTATGGTTATTTACATATGTAAGATTTTTATTACACATACAAAATTATTTGAACATATTTTTGTATTCAATTTTTCGGAGTCGGAGTCGAGAATTTTTTTACCGACTTCGCAGCCCTGGTTTTGATTCACAAATACGTTATTTTTGTATACAGGTGAATATAAAAACAGCATCGAATTCTGTAATCACCGGCGTTTAGGGCGTTTTTTTGTTTACTATATTAGTACTTCATGCACTCAACTTTTGCAAAGAATTCAAAAATACACAGATGTAAAGGCCATTCCATTTAAAAATTGAAGTTGACCTCGTTTTTACGACACTAACGCCATCTATAACAAAACCAGTGACATGTCTTTGTGACCCTTCTCTTCAAAGGTAAGTTTTGTGTAAACATAATGTTTAAATAAAAAAGCTATACGGGGTGTGTTATTTTAGCGTTTACATTAGATTATCTTGTCAAAAGTCTCTACAAAAATTACATTAGACTTACCTTTGAAGAGAAGGGCCACAAAGACGTCAGGTTTTGTTATAGATGGCGCTAGTGTCGTGAAAACGAGGTCAACTTCAATTTTTAAATCGAATGGCCTATATGCATGGGCGCCGTTACATATGGGAAGGGGGGGGGGGGGGGGCGCTTGCCCCCCCCCCCCCCCCCCGGATTTCGAACAGAACTACCGCTACGCGAAAAACGAAAAACATAGGAGTGGTCGAGAAATTTGTGATCGATCTTTGATCACAATTGAAGACCGATAAATGGATCTGATTGATAAATCGGTTATTATCATATTAGATGGATCTTTTGATCATAGATCAGGTTGATCTTCTTGATCAGATGGATCTCGCATATCAAACCGAATTGAAAGCTATGTATTTATTTAACAGACAGGTCAGTCGCCGCCCGGCCTGTGTGTAAAATATTTTCGCGGCTAGGCTTAAAAGTAATTAACTAAACGCCTAGCGGGCAATTAGCATCTTTCGTGTCTCCACAAAGATGCAAAAATGACATTTACGTATAGTGAAGGATGAAAAAAAATTACTAGATAAATCATGACTATTCCGATTATTATTGGCTATTGTCACCAATGTCAGTTTTAAGAGATATTGCGATATTGCCCTCTCGTAACAGTCGCGAAAGAGCCACAAGATGACAATATACGGTATCCAAATTTTGCGCTGCAGTCCAAAATAAGTATTGTTGTATGCACTTTTATTTGATCGTACTTATTAGTTTTCATTACTTCGCAATTTTTGGCACTGCTGAGCAGTTTATCTTAATTACACTGGGTGTTCAACTAATAAGCGTAGAATATATAGATAAGGTATAATAGTCACCTTTTGGTAGTAGACAAGTAGACAAATTTTGATTACGAACTCATGTCCAGATAGACGCCGTCTAGGAACTGCAGAGAGCCGGAATATTCTACCAACTTTAGAAATTGCTTTAGTAAAATAGGTTGTATAAAGTATCATAGAATAACTATTTTAAAATCAAAAAATTTAAAGAGATTTATAGACAACCCATTATTGGCCAAAAATGGTACTAAAATTACAAAACTTCGGTTAATGAAAAGGGAGTTTCAAAAACGTTAAATAATAAAAAATTTCAGACAAAAGGTATTTGGTATTAAAAGGGCCATCCTATGATACATGACAATTGATTCTCTATGCTGTTTGTAATATTGGTACCATTTTATGACACTCTCCAGCGTTGACACAATACATTTCCGTACATGAGTTCGTTCAAAAGTTAGTAGTTGACCTAACATTGTCGCCTTAAAAAATATTATTTCGTCGTCGATTATCCTAAACACAGAATTTTCACATTAATCCACTTTTCTCTACATTTAGTCATTATTTCTCGTTAACGGGGTAAATTTGAAAATAATATTGTTGCCTTTTTATTGTTTATCAATTTGTTATTAAGATATTGTATCAGATTCTCGATGACCACGAGCTAGAAATTATTATAGGAAATTAACAACAATGTCTCCTAACGTATTAAAAAGTAATAAAAAGGCTACAATATTGCTTGAAAATTATACAAAATCATAAATTCTAGAATAAGAGTTCAATGATTCAGATACAAAATATATTTACAAACAATTATTAATTAAAAATATTAATCCCACATTAATAAACGATATAGAAAGACTGCAAAATGACTTGAAATTCAATGAATATCAATATATAATAAGTAAGTGTTGTCGAGCATACAAGGATCACGACCATGGATGGCTATTAACACACAAAAATGTGAACAAAAACATTTCACTACCTTAAAGCGATAGAGATTTTTCAGAGTGTATTCAAAATAACACAAGACGAAAATGCTGCAAAACAGTTAATGGCATAATACTTAATATTACGTCACCATTTAATACTAAAAAAAATTTAGCCCCCCCCCCCTGGAACATTTTCAAACGGCGCCCATGCCTATATGTCTGTGTATTTTTAAATTCTTTGCAAAATTTGAGTGCATGAAGAACTAATATACTTAGCCCTAAACGCCGTTTTTACAGATTTTTAGTGTTACCTTAAGCATTTTATTAGATTTGCAATAAAATAATAAATCTTCTAAAATTCCTGTAGTTTGGTAATTCCAATAATTCCCTTGTTAGGGAATAAATTGGGCTTATAGCTTATATAAGCCCAATTTAAGATAAGAAAAAAGATAACGAAAACTTACGGTTACTCATTCGTTGACAAGGAAAATAAAGCTAACCAACATTTTGAACGAGAATTTATCGCTGTTATAAACTATATGCCTGATATATCTTAAACTAACGTGCCTTCAATACAATATACCTAGTTTAATATATTTGCATGCTCATCAAAATATTGGATATAATTGAATTAATTTAAATTTGATCATAATCACTTGCGCAATTGAATACAATCGCAACACGATACAAAACAAACGCCAATACAGTCCAATCAAATGTTGTACATCCATAATAATGCCAAAGTGGACACAAAACGGTACGAATTTCGCAAAACTAAATTTTCCCCCGTTTCGAGTGACATGTAAAACGTGAATTTTAATGAATGGTGATTTTCCGAGCGTCCGTCATTTCACTTCCACCGGCAAATGAAGGCCTGTCGGCAGTTTGGAATAGCTGGTTTCGAGACGCTACGGAAATAGTATATTGTCCATCATAAAATAATAGGCTTTCGACAAGCTGCAATTTAATATCTGTTCGTACAGTTTGCTCTGGGCTGCAGGGTTTCGTATTAGTTATTGGATCACACATTTCTCATATTATGACAAGCTATACTGTGAAAGTCATGGATATTTAAATTGTTGTCATATGTACGTAAATACGTTATACGTAATACTACTACTGATAGATGATCGACTTTTATTTATTAAAACAACACTCTTTTTTTATTTAAAAATATGTGGTGTGTGCACACAGAAAAGTGATCTCTCGAACGAAGAGAGAATTACTTGGATGAAGTAGTTGGTAGGTTCGTATATACGCGACAGATTATTGACTTCAACCAAGACATTATTTCTTGGAATAATTACTAGATTTAAGAAAGTTGTTACTCTGGTGAAGGAAGTAAACAGTCTTCAATTAAGTGTAGATTTTTATTCCAGGTAAATATTTTTAGCTACTTAATGTAAGAATTTTAAAGATTTGGCACAAATACGTTTTCTATTACTAATTAACAAGATAGGTATGTTATATTTACTTACTCGTTCTAACCTGTTGCGTGCCTTACATCAAATTATTCCGTGTTGAAACGTTTATTGTTCACAATATACACTAATCACAACCACAAGGCACATCCCCAACGGGTATTTCGTTGTTGTTTTCGTACGAGGTTCCGCTCCTTTACGGCGCCAGCACTACGCGCGGCCGCGCGCGCCTCAACAAAATCACGATGCGCATATTTATTCCAGAGAAAGGGATTACTTGAAAGAAGTGAGAATCACTTCAGTTAAATAATTGGTGGGTTTTTATTCAGTAAACAATACTTACTTATATTAAATGTCATATTTTCTTGGATCAAGTAACTACGCACTTGGATGGATTTATTATTACTTCGTTGGAGAAATCGACATTTTTGGGACGAAAAATTTAATTACTTCTTTCAATACAATATTGGTTCTTATAAAGAAAGAATTTATTTGTCGACAGCATTTATCTGAGAAATTATTTTACTTAGATTGAGTACGTGGCATTTCTTATATATACCTAACTTTCTACATCCAAGTAAATTTGCATTTGAATCTAGTAAATAAATTCAAGAAATTATATTTTCTCGTTCCAAATAATCACTTTTCTGTGTGTGTCTGTGGCCTAATAATCTATACTGCATATATATTTGCATATATGTCGCAAATCAAAACATATACTAGAATAATTAATTGACTAACTAATAAAGTTTGTCTAACTTATTACACTAGGAGAATCAACATCCTTTTTTATTTTTTAGTAGTAAGTTTAAGACACCCTATGGAGCATCTCTATGGAGCAATTGGGCAACTTAATCAGGGTTTCAAGAAGTCTGTTACAAAGCTGTATCATTTCCCAATATTGTGCTTTTTGATTTACCTATCCCAAAATATGAGTTTCGTAAAAGATACAGATTTACAAGTGAAAATTGCAATTTTAATTTAAAAGTTCAATAAATGTTGTAACCGATTCCCATGTAACAGATAACCATTTCTGAACTGAGTAAAAAAATTATTTTTGAACTCCCAGAACATAAAGAGATTTATAAAAATAAATTTTTCTAAAATAGTCGAACTAAAAAAGTAAAAAAAAATCGTTCCTTCAATATGGGCAAAAATAAATTTATTTTCTACAAAGAATGTTTTATTTGAGTACAAAAATACGTTGCTCCAAACTCTCAAATAAACATTCTTTTTAGCAAATAAATATATGTTTGTAT
This sequence comes from Aphodius sticticus, assembly GCA_963966075.1. NCBI lineage: Eukaryota > Metazoa > Arthropoda > Insecta > Coleoptera > Scarabaeidae > Aphodius > Aphodius sticticus. The sequence continues at coordinate 63,550,507 of OZ014509.1, forward strand.
CTAACCAAACAATGATTTATTTGAGCCAATCTGTGCAAGATGCACACAGAGAAATGGTTGTCTAATCTTAAGAAAATAACATTCTTAACATAATTTGTTAGTTTTAAGTCAACACATACTTATAATAAGAATATTTCTTTAATGTAAAACAACGTAACTATCTGCTTCAAGGAAACGATTGTTTTGATTTAAGTAATTCGTTGTTTTGAAAATAATCTGAGGGATGCCGATAGATGGCGCTTTAGTTTCTCGTCGTAAGAGAGGTCTCCTAGAGAGAATATAACCGCATACATGTCCCTGCAGCATCAGTGATTGTGCTATTACACCGTCAATGTACCTGACGTAGAAATGTCCAACAGCTCTAGTATTGGTCGAAAGGATACTAAGAAGGGACCGGGGGTCCTTTCTCTAGTTTGGAAAATAACAATATTCTTCTTTGGATGCGTTAATTGCATTCCATGTAAAATATTATTGCTTTCATAGCAACATATTCATATTTAAAAGAAGTAGGTGAATGTCTAATCAAAAAATGTGAGCTTATTAATCTAACTTCCCTACATTTTGATTAGAAAGTTCAAATTCTTAAGTCAAATAAGTATAGTACCTATCCATTTAACGTTGCACAATCTTAAAATAAGACAACCGGTCAAAACATCGATTTACTTCAATGAACGATATATATTCTTGCGTATATAAAAACAACCGTTGTTTTGGATTAACAAAAAATGCTTTGAATTAAGTCAACGTCTTGTTGTGTGTGCCAGCCATCAAACTATAATAATGTTAAGCAACCGTACACATGTGTTTCGGACTATTAGTCCTCATCAGTACGGTATAGCCAGCTTTCCATCTTATTCCCATGGGCTATGGTGTACCTGGGGTGTACCAGTGACCTCCGGCGCGACGTCACTTCTTGTCTTCAAATCCTGAAGATGTTGGGACTGAAGCACCAAATTGGCGACATTGGTCACCCCCTTTATGGTCTCCATTTGAGTGTTTTTTTCCATTGAGTGTCCGTCTTGCTCCTTGGCTATACTGTACTGATAAAGACTAATATGTAGTCCGAAACACGTGTCTACGGTTGCTTTCTTCATATGACGGAATTGCCCGACAAATTACCTTTCTCCTATAATAATGTTGTTAGCATAGTACTGTGTGTTAACTTCCTACTCTGCTGATGCTTATTCATCTACATACAAAAGGTAAAATACTTACTTTATTACATTGTAGTACTATTGTAGGTCAGGGTAAATGGTTACAAAATTACAAAACTGTTGTGATTTCTAAGTGCAAGTGATTTCTTAATTATGATTTCTTATCTAAACTAACTATCAAAATATAACAAAAATCTCACAAATTTACCATACCTATTGTAGCAGCCTACAGCTGACAAGAAAAGTTTGCTACGGTAATTTAAAACCATAGATATAATAATAACAAACGGTCTATAATTTTTTCTTGAAAATTTAGCTTTTTGTCAGAATTGATTTCTATTTAATTTGGAATAATAGTTTATTAGATGAATTCATAGATAATACCTAAAACGTCACATGATATACAAAAGTATTAACAGTTCTTGTAAAATTAGTTTTGGCAAAAATCATGCACATGCCAATGTGAATATTTTTCGATATACGAGATCGGAATACTCATAAATCGTGTATTACACACACAAAAATGTGGAAAAATGCAAACATGGTGGTAATGTATATTACTAATTGCTTTATATATTTTGAATTTTTTGTCCTTCATTTCCTTGCAACAGAAAGCTAATCAACACAAAATTTTCCTTGAATTACTATTATCTACTGGTACTCTACTGGTATAGTATTTTCACTGCATAAGGTTAAACATTCAGTTTTTTATTGCGTGTAAGTACAAATATAGAAATTCTGCATTAACTGTAGATAGTATGCAAGAAACCATATTCCACAACCGTTCGAATAATATTTTTATCGAATAACGCTTTACGTGCAAGGCGATTGTCAATTCCATGCACCGAGAAAAAGCCTTTTCCTCCCAAACACCGATAGCAGCGCCGCCGTCGCCATCCACGGCGATTTCCATGCGGCGTCGAAGCTATTATTCGACGCCCCTCGGAATCGTCGCGCATTTGCGGTAGACGACACTCCGGAACGGCGCCCGGCGGGGAGCGTCGCGGCGCGCAGATCCCCGCATTAAAATTAGAAGAAGTATCATCGCCGGGAAACAGAGTGTGCCATGAATATGGGCGAGCGCACATTAGAGCGGCGAAACCGGAAATAGGCCGGAGATGAAACTGCGGCGTCATTTCCCGTTAGACGCGGCTCGCCTTCGGTCCCGTCTTCTCGCTTTTCTCGCTTTATTTCCCGTCTCACTTTTGCCCAGGGCCCTCTTAATTATTTGCCACAGTTTCATGATTTACCGACCGACGCCGTCCGACGCGGAGCGTCCCTATCGCCGCTCCAAATCGATCCGTACTACACGGCTGAAGTTTGCTTTGGATGTGCTAGAGATTGGGTGAAAAAATAGTAATTCTATTACAGCTGCATGTCCGGGGTATTCGCATTCAAACTAGGTATACGTTGTGCAAATCTTTTGAGCTTCTTTAAGGGGAGGTGACAGATTCTCATGTAGAGACCTAAAAAGTAGCTCAGCTTTGTGACAGTTTTTCAAACAAATTGTAACAGATATCAATATTTTTTCATTTGCTATATATTTATTAAACTTTAGTGTACAAAAAGAAATTGTGTTATGAAAAAACTATATGCAAGAAGTGGATACTGTTGTAGGAAGTATCAGGTTCTGCGCGGCGTGCTTTACTCAACAACATGCACGATAGCTCCTATAAAACTAAACAGAAATTGAAATTTCACAAACGCTGTGAAACTATATGAAGTTAGTTGGAGGCGAATCCAACATTTAGTTAAGAAAGTTGAAAATTCTCAAAATGGCTGCTGTTTTGAGATCGATTTTTACACCTCTTTTTTTCGTTTTGAAATCGTTATAAATAATATAATTATAAAAGTTTCGCTTATGAGGTTCAACCTCTAATAAAAAATATTTTCTGTAAGGGAGAAAAAGAATAACTTGATCTGTTAAACAATTCAAAGTAATCAGTTTGAAAGATCGTGTTTCTAGAAAAACGCGTTGTTTGCATCGGTGTAATCAACTCTACAAGAGAAGGTAAAAAGAAACATTATACTTTTTAAAGCTCCGTTTCTATATGAATTCATTGAAATATAATAATTTACTCAACATAAGCACCTAGATCTATACGTTCTCTATACTGTATCCAAATTTCACATTCCTAGTTTAAAGCGTTAGCAAAAATTATTATTTTAATAAGAATATCTCTTTGCGCTGCCTTAACGCTGGAAATTTTGGCCTTAGAGTACTATAGGCTATAAAGCCGTACCTAAACCTTGGGAGAATCAAATAACTTTTTCAGAGGCTTATTTTATACACATGAAAGATTCAAAATATTAAAGAAAAAGAGGCTTACATGAGAATCTCCCCTTAAGAATTAAAAAAAAATGTTTAATTGAATTCTGTCGACTGTAATGACAGATTCTTATAATTATTGGTATTACATAGCCTATATGCAATCAATTGAACTGCTACGTTAATAACAATTGAATAGTGTTGAATTCTTCTGATGCTAACATATGCTTTGGTTTACTTACGCATATACAGTCGCATATATTCCAAAAGGTCACGACCATGATGATCCACATTCATCTCGTGTCAGTTTTTCCACTTAACTTTTAAAGATTTAAATGATTTTACTTTTCCATTGTATACGTCAACATTCCGGGGCAATAAAAACGTACACCAATATTATGATAAGCAGTGAAATAAGTTCGCAAGTAGCCTGTTACGAAGTTGTATCGATTTCCAACTATTTTTTTAGCAATTTACCTACTGGGGCCCGTTTTTCAAAACATCGTTTTCGGTGCCAAAAATAACTCAGACCACTTTCACATCAGAACCCAAAAAAAAAGCAAAATAATCGTTTAATGTTAATACTATAAATTAAAATTTGTCATATCCGATTTTTTTTTTATAAAACAAATTTTTTTTGCTGGAGGGCAACGATTCCCTCATTCTGTTCCTTTTCCGGAAAAAAATCCCCCAAAATTTGAGAAAAATCTTTAACGTTAACACGTGTCACCGAGCACCTCAAATTTCACATTTAAAATACATTGGAAAAATGCATCTTTTTCCTTTTCTTTTCACGATTCGTATTTAGAAAAAATGTTGCAGGAGATTATCAGAAATTGTTCAGCCTCCACCCTCTCCTGCAGTACCCTAAAAACGAGGCAAAATTTTCCCCAAATTTACAACTTTATAAAGTTACGTGCTTTATTATTCTTTTGACAGAAATTACTGTTATTAGATTATTGACATGTTTTTTGTCATTTATTAACTAATTTAAAATTGTTTATTCAGTTACCACTTGTTTAAACAATAATATACGAACATATTGTTCCATTATTGCAAAAATGAATAAATTATTGCTTTTTATGTAATTTAATAACTATTAGCAATTGTTTAAACAATTACCATTTGTTTAAACAAAAATATATTTTGTACGCACATATTTTTCTAATTTGGCAGAAATCATTAGATTATTGGTATTTTTTTGTCATTTATGAACTAAAATTTAATTAAATTAAAAAAAAAAAATCGAATTTGTTTAAAAAATATATACATTGTAATGGACATAATTTCCTATATTTTTGCATAAATTACTATTAGATTATTGGCAGTTTTTTGACATTTATTAACTAATTTGTAATTGTTTAAACAAATACTATTTGTTTAAACAAATATATGCCGTGTTGCGGACATATTTTTTTATATTTATTGCAGAAACTATTATTAAATTATGGGATTTTTTTATCATTTATTAACGAATTTGCAATTCTTTAAACAAGTACCTACCATTTTTTTAAATTTACTGTTTTTCTGTTTTTCCTTTTCTAGAAATTACTATTGTTACATTGTTTAATAGTAATAATTTTTGCCAAAAAGATACGTCAGTACCATTGTATATTTTTGTTTAAACAAATGGTATTTGTTTAAACAATTGCAAACTGGTTAATTAATGACAAACAATGCCAACTAAGTTGAATAATAATAATAATTTCCAAAAAAAGAAAATTATGTCCGTAACATTGTATATATTTGTTCAAACAAATGGTATTTGTTTAAACAATTGCTAATCAGTTAATAAATGACAAAAAAGCCAATAATTTATTAACTTCTGTAAAAAATGGAAAAATATGTTCGTAACATCGTATATTTTTGTTTAAGTGTTTCAACAATTTCAAATTAGTTAATAAATGACAAACAAATATGTCAATAATCCAATAATAATCACTTCTGCCAAAAAAAATAATAAAACACGTAACATTGTAAAATTGTAAATTTGGGGAAACTTTTGTCTCATATTTAGGGTACTATGGGCAGTTGTTGTGGACTTGTTCCTTGGGGAGTTCTGAACAATTTCTGATAATCTGCCGCAACTTTTTTTTTAAATCCGAAACGTGAAAAAAAGGAAAAAAAGATGCATTTTTGCAATGTATGTAAATGCGGAATTTGAGGTGCTCGGTGACACGTGTTAACGTTAAAGATTTTTCTCAAATTTTGGGGGATTTTTTTCCGGAAAAGGAACAGAATGAGGGAATCGTTGCCCTCCAGCAAAAAAAATTTGTTTTATAAAAAAAAAATCGGATATGACAAATTTTAATTTATAGTATTAACATTAAACGATTATTTTGCTTTTTTTTTGGGTTCTGATGTGAAAACAGATGTGTTAATGTTAACCGATTTTTCTCAAATTTAGGAGGAATTTTTTTCTGGAAAATGTACAGATTGGGGAGATCGTTGCCCTCTAGCGAAAGGTATGTTTTTTAGACCACCCGATAATGCATAACGACAAAATGAACTCCTAGAAATAAATACCTTTTTACTATACGGAGCTAGTTACAATGGACTAAACCTAATACTAATGGGTTGGTTTCAAAAAGGCCGGTTAACTCTCACTGATTAGTGATTAAACAGATTTGTGACAGAAATAATGTTTAATATAATCAAAGCACTTTAAATATATGCCATTATATAATATGCATACCATAGTATGTTAGCTATATGGGCATGTGTTCTTCTCCCTCAAATTCTCTGCCTCTGGAGTGGGATGGTATGTCCTATTTCTGGCATAGGTATCGAGGATATCGTATTTTGAGCCTTTTTTATATGTCCTGGTAATATTTGTATTACTTAAAGTTAAAAGACTGTTAAGAGTGAATCGATGGTTAAGAGTGAATCGATGGTTAAGAGTAAATTGACAATTAAAGATTAATCGGCTGTTAGGTGTTCATCGGACCTTGTGCAACCAAGAATTCGGATAAAAAGATAATTCTCACATACACACTTTCAATAATTCAATCATTCCTACTGTGGACCCATTGACGTCATCGACTTGGCTGGCAAGAGTCAAACCGACAAATCGGCTTTTCAGTTTACGGTAAGCGCATACTCGTCTCGGTGAACCGGCCAAACACTACATAGAAGGCCGTCGCATGTGTTTGGAATTATCGCTCACTCAACTCCATAATCCATATTGATGTCGGGACTTTGCGTCAGTCCGACGCACGCCGACGTCCATCAGGCCCCATTGCAAGTCATAGCGGGCGTCATAGTCTTCGTCGGCGTCGAGCTGCATTCCCGCGGTCACGTGTCCGACGCAAGTCGGTCACTTAATCTGCTATTTATGTGACTTTAGGGGGAGGACACGCGCCCTGCATTAAAGGCGACAGGGGGCGCCCCCTATGTACCAGCTATGCGCGCCGTTAAACGGCTAATGTCCGGATTTAATACACACTTCCGAGGATATTGTAGCGTTAAGCAGTTTACATTGTAGCTGTTCGCATTAGGTTTGATATTGATGGTTTCGCTGAACTCGAACTAAAGTTGATAGTAAGGGGTTGATTTAGTGATGATGATTGGAAATGTAGGTAAAACATAAGAAGAAAATACAGTTATCAAGGATTTGGTTTCCTACCAAAATGACGATAATGTTCCGTTAATATTCGGCATTCTTTTACCATTTGTAAGCTATTTTGAGATATTGTGTTTATTTATATTTTTAAGATCTTTTGATATCACCCCTAACAAAAGATGTGTTTGATCTGATTATAAATCTGAGTTGACGTTTTGGCTTTCTTGATTTCACGCAAATTGCAGGATTTCTAATTATTCGTTTACTCAAAACGTTTGAACTCATACTCAGCGATAAGAAATTAGAAGGATAATTTATATGTAATAATCAAATGTGTGGTGACGTCACACAACAGAAAGTATCGTTTTGGCGGGACTTTTTGTGATTCAATTTTTAACGCTGATTTTTATAAAATATTGAGGAAATAATTACGAAAAAGAAAGCATTTACAATCTAGAGTGAAGGAATAAACATACCAAGATGGTTTTCCAATAATAGTCAAATATCCTTTTTTTAAATTTTTTTATTTTTTTTTTATATTTAAATTCTAGTGAAAAAATGACATATCTCCCTTTTGGTTACCATGCCCTCTTTTTTATTAAATACAAAACAAAACAAGAAAGTCCCGTGATTTTGATTGCCTGCGATGAATTGATGACTACGCGATGTGTGCGGAATAGTAACATTTATTTTTGAAAATAAGCGCTGAAAATAAGCACGAAAGATGAGAAGAAAAGCACACAAAAAAGCATTATAAGAATGCGTATACCTTGTATTATTTTTGTATACAACATATATGTATTTAGTAGCACACACACACACACATCATACAAAACATTGGTATAACTGAGGAAATTGGTACTTAGCAATAGAAATAAACTATATAAGTAAACGCTATATATATATATATATATATATATATATATATAAAGGAGAAAGGTATTTGTGGGGCAATTCCGTCATACGAAGATCGAAGAAGCAACTGTATACACGTGTTTCGGACTATTAGTCCTCATCAGTACGGTATAGTATTAGTACGGTCTCCTTTATATCTTACCGTCGATTAACCAGCTTTCCTTATATATATATATATATATATATATATATATATATATATATATATATATATATATATATATATATATATATATATATATATATATATACTCACAAGGAGTCACTGTCGTCCGTTACTATTTAAGATTTCTTCGATAAGGGGAATTCGACGGGAGATAATAATGATGCTACTCTTTTCTCATTTAGCCGAACCTCCTCAGAACGAACCGCAACCTCATGGAGGTTGCGGTTCGTTCTGTATCCGAATTATTGTGAAGAGATCAATGGTAGTGCCAAATGAGTGTGAATTATAGTACTCGTAGTAGTGTGAAATGTTAGGTTGGTTGGGAAGATGCACAATTAATTATACCTCAACATCATGTAAGTTTTCACTCACCATTTTGTAACTGGACTTTGTTTTAATTTGTTTGTATGTACAATTTGTAGTGCCCTGATGAAGGCGGTAAAAATAAAATACGTCGAAAGCTTGGCTAAATGAGAAAAGAGTAGTATCATTATTATCTCCCGTCGAATTCCCCTTATCGAAGAAATCTTAAATATATATATATATATATATATATATATATATATATATATATATATATATATAGGAAGAATTATGTTCGGGTGTTCGATCAATTCAACACCAATAAAGCTCTCTTTCATTGGAAACGTACTATATTTCGGACCTGAATGGGTCCTTCATCAGGTACAACAAATCTACAATACAAATCTACAAATCTACTATATATATATTTTATCAAAAAAAAACAAACAAAAAAAAACAAAGTTAACACTGGTTGCATCTGAGGGACTTAATTGAACTATGTGCTTGCATTTTTGGCGCAGATTTAACCACGTGACACATTCTTCTTAGTCCGAATTGTCTCTATATTTAAACGTAGTTGAAGAAATTGAACAAAAAAAAAGAATTAGGTTGATCTGTATTACTGAAACAATGTATTAATATAGTATGGCAATGAAGTGAATGTGAACTTAAATAATTTCATTTTAATACTTTGAAATAAAGCGACAAAATATAACAAAATAGGTTTAAAATCAAAGCAATCACTACCAAGTGACAAATCGTAATATAAATAATTGTTACTTACTGTTTCTCATTTACATTCTGCAGAATATTTTATTGTTTTGAATAATTAATCCGTGGTTTTTTTTTAATCTTTGCGGCAGACAGCCATTTATCCTTGTTATTTCGCATTTCAAATACACAAAAAAGTCTAAAAACGTAGTGTTGTACGCACGTTTATAGCTGGTATATCACGATGCAGTAGACGCGATTTTGAGTGATTTTTGCGATGTTTGAGACGCAAATGCGCAGACCTACGTCATCTAGAAATACACCAATCACAATGCTCAACCTGACGCCAGTCACTCGGCGTATACACGGCAGTGATCGAGTCTCTGTTCGGTTTGTTTTTGTTTTTGTCACTGTCGTAGTAACCCCCTAAAAACGGGTCTAAACACCCCAGAAAATCCGAAAAAGTTAAAATAAGCAGGAATATCGCAAAATAAGCAAAATAAAAATAGCGCCAAATGCTGAATTTTTCTGAATTCGTGGAGATCCTTAAACTTTTTAAATTGATACATTAAGCAAAATCAAGCAAAATGCTTAGAATCCGCACTCTAATGATTACACAGGTCAATACTCATTTTGTCATAAAAGTTATGACAATCATGGTGATAGATTTTCTATTGTGAATTGTGAATTTGGTTATCAAACCTGGTAAAAATTTTAATACTCTACGACCGAAATATTGCATCGTGACAGAATTCTTTAGGTATCTTGTAATGAAAGCTTGATTCTTGTTGAAACTGTTAAGGACATAATCAAAAACAGTGTTAAAAGTTTTCCAAGTGATAAAATAGACGCTTTTTTAAGCGGACGGACGGACAAAAGTTTTCTTCGTATAATATTAACTTCACGGCTTGGGCTTTAATTTTAGCCTAAGTATCATATTTGTTGATTTTGAAAGTGTTGGCGAGATTGCTTTTGGTAAATTTTTATATACCTGAAGACAACTGTGAGACAGACCACTTGTTACTAACTAGTCAAAAACAATTCGATAACATTTTAATCATAAGGCTCCTTTCTTCAAACGGGTGCTCTAACTTCTCACTACACATTTCTCGGCTAAAGTTGTACAAAACTCAATTTCAATCATTTCAAAGCCAACAAGATTAGCAAAAAATATAATTTATTGAACAATATGTCGGTTTAAATTTATGGCAAAGACAATCGCAACAATAACACTCGACTCAACCAATTAAAACATTCATCGGCGTTTCATCAACCATAGCATCCCCTAACTATAATATACCGGCGTATATACCATTTAGTAAGATGGCGTTCCTTGAAAAGATCTATTTCCTTAGGCTGCTTATCAGCGAGTGTGTCCCATTCAAAGGCCGTCACCATACACAACCAATCTACTTTGCATTACACACACTGTATACCGTCAGATGACTGGAGATCATCAGAGAACCGGCTAGAAGGGTCGGGCGGCATCACAGGGGTGGCGAAGGAGAATAGCTCTGGATCCACCCTCACCCAGACCGTTTAAACTAAGACGGAATCCTCGCGTTATCAGCAGGCGGCAGAGATTGTCACGGCCCCTGTCATATCACGACCCCCCGGCCACTCCTCGCACCGCTCCTCTCGTCTCGAGAGCGCGTTGTTTATCCGCGAGGGGGTTGGCAATTGGTTATCGGATTAGCATTATCTTAACGATAGAGTCGCTCAGTCGCTATCGTCTCTTGTTCCTCCTCCCCTTCTACACTAGCAACCCCCGCTGGATGGAGGAACTCTTCGTCGAATCATCCCTCATACGATGGGGATGAATATTTAGAGGCTGTAGGGAGAGAGAAAAGGAGGCGTAAAAAATAATAGCTGAGTGGAGAATCGGCGGTTTTCTGGCTCAACTGGAACGTGAACGTCGTAAAGTGGTTGTCGTAAAATGGGAATTTCGTGGGAAGGTCCTCTGGGACATTAAGGAAGGCACTGAAAGGGTGTTTTTTTGTTGATTTTGTCGAGTTGAGGAGATATTTGCTTTTGTTCGGGAGGTAAAAACAATTCCTTTGTGTTCTTCTTATCGGTATACTAATAAAATAACGGCCACTAATCGACGTCGCGTCGCATATTGTGAAAAATTCCCAAAAATCTGCCCAAAACTGATTTTTAGTTTTCAAAATAAACAGGATTGGCCCTACATAATAACTTTTGGATCACTCGCGTATAAAAATCGTAAATTTTAAAAATGTTTGCTGAACCGGTTAAGAATAATATCAGTTCAAAGTTTCGATTTGTGCAAAGTGTATGTTTGGGTGTTTGACACCATTGCAATAATTGTAATTTTCTGTGGGGTTGTTGACAATAACTTTATTAGTTTGGTAAAATGAAGCGGGTTCCTCAATGTATGTAAATACGTTTTATAATTTATTCTATGCGTTAAATAATTTAACATTTAACTATCGGAAGGCTTTTTTCTTATTTACCTAGACGAATCAACTTTATTGGAGGATTCATCAGGGTGGATTGATTTTTTAAATTTTTTATTGCATCCCATGCATTTTTGTTGTGTTTCAATAGAACGACTGGAAAAACAGCAGACAAATGAGCACAAAAATTAAATAATTTTTGACTATTATAATTAATTGCAGTTAAAAAAATAAAAAATGTGTTTTGCTAATCTTGGTGATAAAAATTACTGAAATGTCTTTTTTGGATTGTATGGCATGTGTGCCTGGATATTGAAAGGGACCGATTCCAGGACAGAATGATTTTAGACGCTAAAAACAGTTTTAAAACTCTTAAATCAGCCATAACGACAAATATTCAGCTAGTTATGAAGAAGCGAGCAACATGGTTTGCGAAACGTCAGCAATTAATAATTTTGACGCATGGCATACCCCGGAATCAATTTATTTGCTAATAGCATTACTATTAGTAGCAAAAATTGTATCAACGGAACATGAAAATATAGAAGAATATAGTGAAGCTGATGATGAAGATGAAGAAGACCAAGACGAATAAACAAATACATTTTTATATTCTTTTTTTATAATTTTATTGTATTCAATAGGCACAATATCTTTTTATTTACTTAATTTTGAAAATTACTTATTTCATTCATATTTAAATTATTAAAGAAGAATACTAACTATAAGCAAAATACTAAGCAAAACCAAATTTCCATTTTTACCTTTGGTACCTAGAATAAATGCTCTATTACATTATGTATGTTCATTATGATTAATGAATTAATTAAGTGCGTTGCCATTTCACAATCCGGGATCAAGCTGATTTAAACCTGGTTGGGACATACTTTTCAGTATTTGACAGCTACCAGGTTAGTCGATTATAACTAATTTTGGAACAAATGTCCGCCATTTTGTTCTTATTCTCTTCTAATTTTGGCTTTGTAATCACCAACCCCGAAAACTACATTTCAACTAAATTCAAAATATAAAAACAAATGTCAGCCAATATATGATCCGCCATTTAGTTTTTTTTTGTTTTTGTTCGAAGTTATAATCATCTACGTGAAATCCCCACAAATACTGAATTTCCGTTAAATTGAATGTATACTTTTTGTACAAATGTTGATAGGTACTTTGAATTCAGATTTATAATCAGCGACCCCAAAGCCCCTTCTAATAACGAAGTTCAGCTAAATTGAAAGTAATTTAAGAACTGATGTCCGCCATTTTGGATACGCCATTTTGATTTTTGTTTATTTATTTCGGATTTGTAATCAGCTACTCCAAATCACCACAGATACTTAATTTCCACTAAATGGAAAATAGTTTTCGAACAAATGCCCGCCATATTGGATCGGATATTTTGTTTTTTTTTTAACTTAGAATTTAGATTTATAATCAGCGACCCCTGGTATTTTTGTCAACAATATTTCAAATGTATTGCTTAATTCAGTTTTAAATAAGTGAATGTTTGTCAGTTTATCAAAACGGTAAGGACCACATAACAGATGAATAAGTTATGACCTGACCATACTTTAAAAGCATGTTGTTTCAATTTTAATAAGGATACTTTAGTTATTGTTGTATTGTTTACGATTAAATAGTGAAAATTTGTTTCGATAAATAAGAAATCAGCAATATACCTTGTAGGACGTTTCGTGTCATGAAATCACTTTTGTTATTATTATTGCATATTAAACAATCGAAAGCACGTTTCATAATAAATTTCAAGTATATTTAGCCTATTTAGCATATTTAGCCCATTTTTTGTAATTATGAAATATTTCCTTGTCTGGCAATATGCGTGCTAAGCATTTACATCTATCTGCTTCACAATTCCCTTTAGCTCTATGCTTGCTATGGCACTATTCATTGCACTTTGTATCATCAGTACAACCGCTGGTTGAAATTTCGAACCACAGTGGTTCCTCCCTGTAAAGTTTAGAAGAATAGCATGCATGTATATATGTCGTAGTCTTATTGTAAAATCAGTCATATTATAATACGCCTAGGCTTTTTCAATACGACTAGGCGTATTGCTATATCACCGAAATAATCGTGGATCTCACGATTTGACTGACAATTTAAGGCGTATTATAATACGCCTGTTGCTTATTAGGCTTATTGTCAAAACTCAAAAGCACACGATTACTCTGGATTCCGACTGGTTATACTCGTCGTATTTTAATACGACTGACGGCTTGTCAGGCTAATTGTGTGTTGTTGTGTTTTTTGTTCAGTTTCTCTGTGCAATATTCGTGCAAATTATTGCATTGAAAATGAGTGATGACTCGCAAGGTGTATTTGTTCACAAAGACAACTATTATAAAGAACTTGAAAAGTTTTACAAAGGCGAGAAATTATAATAAACAAATATTACCATAACCTCAACATTTTCTAAGTTTTAATAGGAAGTTATAGTTGTTTTCGCTAATTCAAACGGTTAACCATAACATAAACGAATACGTACTCGCTATTTGACAGATCAAGAAAATAGTTTTCGTGTGTTAACGCTAACCAAGCGACCACCCATCCTAATGTTTGTTCTAGCATGATTTCTGAACAGATCAACCGATTTTCAAAATTCTTTATTTATTCGATTTAAGAGACCTTCGAGGTGATCCCGTTGTATTAATAACCATAATTACCCCCACCACTTTTATATATATTCCAGAGGATAAAGTAATTTCCTTAAGAGAAGCTTTAAGATTATTTTCAAAATTCGAAGGACTGGGATTCAAAAAGTGTTCTTGCAAACCAAGCAAATCACAGTGTCGTAACAATAAATGTTTGTTTTAAATCCCATATCAAATGTACAAGCAAATGTCATAAGAGTTTACCATGTCGTAATAATCTAAATCTATAATTATTTATTTTTTTGTCCTATAACCGATTTCCATAATTTGCCTGGCATACTGCCAGTCGTATTATAATACGACGTATTTTATACAGTCAAATTCTAAAAACCATCGCGTACAGATTCTTTTGAACAATAAGACTAAGAAGTGTCAGGCGTATTATAACACGTCTTAAAAAATCAGTCATATTGTCAGATTTTCATTTACTATGGTAGTTTTACAATACGCCTAATCATATTAAAAAAGCCTAGGCGTATTATAATAAGACTGATATTATAATAAGCCTACGACATATATATAATTCTTTATGTATCAATATCAAACATTTATTGGAAAATGTCTGAAGGATACTGGGGAATGAGTTTGACTGTTACAGAAAGCAATTTATGGGTTATAACAACGTTCAATAAAATTCCTCAATTGTTGATAACTCAAAATACAACATAAAATGCCACGTACCGATGAGAAAAGTAATAATAATTGAATAAAATTTAATTTGTCAGGAAAGTGAGATTATTTCAATAGTCAACGCATGCATTATTTTTATCTCATTTTCAGGTAGGTAATATAGAATTTACTACAAGTAGCTTAACAAGTGGAAGAACAGAGTAAGTTTATAAACAAGTTTATAAACAAGTGTTATAATTCGACAGCTTTACATTGAAAGTATAAACAAACGACACTGTTGTCGTCATATTAGTCGTTGTGATTTCAGTCTTGTCAAATACAGAAACCACCCAGCACGTGGGATTGTTCTCAAAATTTTCATATATTTTTTTATTATATAAATTTAATTTATATAATTAAATATATTTTCTTCTTAGTTTAAAATGGCAAATTTTGGACTGGTATCGTTGTGTTCCACTCTCGGTTTTAATTTTAAATCGCTCTGTCTTTGTTCGGTTTAAATACTCAATTTACTAACAAAAGCATTCTAACCAATTTCTGCTACAAATTAGCAAATCTTTATCTCAAATTTCATATTTTGGACTTTCATCACTTTTCTCCTGTACAGTTCTTTTGTTAGATTAAATGATTCATTACACGTGATAGAAATAGTAATTTGACATTACGTGTAAAATATGCAGGAACATGTGGGCAACCCATTATTACTGCAATGCCCCCCATTTTTCTCATTGTCTCCTTTGGCAGCGTATTTTTTGCAGTTCGCAGCACATATTGTTGGAGTACATTCTCCTTTGTAAAACTTAAATATATGACAGTAAGTACACAAGTTCGTACACATGAAACTAATACTAGAATTCAGTAGACTGTACTTACTCCTTATCACTGCTTCCACTGAAAATGACCAGAATATCATCAGAAGTGAAGAAGCCAAAATTGACATCCCCATCTTACTTCTCAGCATGTTGAATTATAATTGTATTGATAGAGCGTGTATAATCGTATAATAAAATTGTGCTCAACAACGGTAATTATTTGCATTGTGTTTTTTATATTGACTGTCGATAGTCCATTGTCCTTGGAAATTGTTACAACAGCCTGGTCCAAATTTATATGTTGCAAAATATTTTTTTAGCTGGAGGGATTGTTGCCCTAATAACATAAAGTAGGTAATTAAATTTAGTTTTTTTGGAATTCATTGATGAAGCTGTGATTATTTTATCAAAAGCCTACACTGAGGAAATAAATTATGAGAATTTACAGGCTTTTTTTCTTTTTTTAGCAATTTCGTTGACGGGATTCCGTTTTAATTTATAAATTGCTTTATGCGTAATTCTACAGATATCTTTGTTAGCGTAGTGAGATAAGCTTTTATGAGGATGAAATTACTTTCATTTATTAAGTGGTGTTTTTTGTGTTTGAATTGTTTTAAATATCGAAAACCTTTATTAATTTAAAATACTTAATTATATCTACAAAGCTATAAATAATAAGTTACTTATTAAATAAAATATCTACCTATAAATGTTGAATATTACCTAATCTCTTTAGTTAAAATTGAAAATTTAATTTTGCATCATAACTAGCTTTGTCAGGTTTAAGTAGTTTTTGCCATCATTAACTGAAGGTCGCTAGGTAATATAAGGTACAAACCTATTTAACATAAAGAAACGTTAGATGTAAATTTAATGGTGGAAAGAACGTAATAAGGTGCTAATCGACCTTTTATACAGTGTGAATCATCTTTGTGTGAAAGTATAGGCTCAATATAGAATGTTTTTGAGTCAATATCTGGCTTACTATAATGATTTCAACAAAACATCATATAACTTCATTGTTCGGTATTATAACAATCTTTATTCTTCATTAGGTAATCTGTGCTTTGAATAGAGATCTATAAAATAGCATTTTTTTGTTGAGACATTGAATGTTTGGTTCGTTTGGTTCTCTGTTGGATTTTGCAAGTTTCGAAAGTTTTTATTTTTAAATTTTTATGTGTGATGTAGTTTAGCATTAATGGTCTCGAATTTGTGTCTGTTGTTGAAAAGGTGTTTCAAAATTCTGATATTGTCACATCTCAAAAGATGTTCTTTTATTCTAGTATTGGCATTACTTCCGGTTTCAACCACATTACAATCCGAGCAACCGAGTTTATAAACTCGGCTATTTTTGAGAGTACCCGAATTTTCTTTAGTGTTAGAAAATATTGTCTTTATTGTATTATTAGTTTTAAATGATATACTATGTTGCTGTCTTGTAATATGTTTTTTATTGGATTAAAATCGAACTGTGAATTGAAACTGATGGATTTATAAGCATTCTCATTCATCATTCATTTCCTTTTTATCATTTTATCGATTAGGCCTGGGTTATAATAATAGTTTCTCGCTATTGCTTTTATTATACTCGTTTCTTTATTGAAGTTTTGTTAGGAAATTGGAATGCTGAAGAGACGGTGTATCAAACTATTAAAGTCGCTAATTTATGAGGTATTACGCCTTTGGTGGTGGGTTTGCGAAAATGTCAAAGTCCAACATTTCGGCATTTAAATTTCTAGTAATGGAAATATCCAGAAAATTGAGTGTTTATCCTCCTCCATTACTGAATGAACTGAATGAGTGAATTGGCTCTTAAGGTTCAAATTATTTATGTAATTATGAAATACTGAAAGAAAGTCTCTGCCACAGCTCCAAATACAAATAAAATCATCAACATAGCGCTTCCAAAAAACTATGTGTTGAAGTATTTTTGTTTTGAATTAAAAATCCTTTCTGTCATTTCTACAGTATCAATGAAAGCATTAGCCAGGAAGCGAGAGCGTGAAGAAATGTCCCGTTGGACACGAAATATATAGCGATAATTTAAATGAAACCAAGATTAAGTAATTCAACCGCATTTTAATATAATTACACCATGTTGGATAACAAAATTATTTTACAATAAATATGATGAAAATTAGGTAGTTATTTCGTCTGTCAACTCGGTCAAGCAGGATCAAGGCAATTGAAATTGCAATTTTATAATGCTTATTTGTTACCAAAATCACAAATTGTTCACTTATTTTATTTATTATACAATCGTCTTCATTAATATACAGTGTGTCCCACTTAAGAGTGTAACACCTTCATATCTTTGTTATTTTTAGTTCAATTTTAGTAATTCTTTCTTTCGAAAATAGAACACATTGCTCTATTTACTGCCAAAACCCCAATTGCCTTCTTTAAATACAAAGCACCTTATGATGGAAACATAATTGGCAAAAATCAAGATATCACTTTCGGGATTTTTTTATCGAAAAATTTTACTACTAATAATTGTTAAAAATTGCCCAAAAACCCTAAATCCAAAATTTCATGAAAATTAAAAAATATTGAAATTTTCTTAAAAAATAATTCTTAATCCATAAATATTATTTGCATACATTTTGCATACAGACAGCTGCGCTTAAAAAAGTGTGCTGTGGAAATTTTGTTTGAAATGAAACCTGAACTGTCTAAGTGCTTTGTCGTAATTAATTAAGATAAGATGTTGCCATGTTTGTAGGTTACTTTTTGCATAATAGCCTTTATTATTTAATAGAAATTTAATAAATAAAATTGTAAAATTTTTCTTTGTCGGTTCAGGTTTTATTTCAAACAAAATTTCCACAGCACACTTTTTTAAGCGCAGCTGTCTATGCAAAGAATATTTATTTATAAAGAAAATTTCAATATGTTTTAATTTTCATGAACTTTTCGGGCAATTTTGAACAATTATTACTAGTAAAATTTTTCGATAAAAAATCCCTAAAGTGATTTCTTATTTTTGCCATTTCTTTTTCCATCAGAAGATGCTTTGCATTTATGAAGGCAATTGTTTTTTTGGCAGTAAATACAGCACTAAACACACAGACACACATACAGCAAGAAAAAGATATGAAGGTGGTACACTCTTAAGGGGGGGACTGTATTCACGTGTTGATTTGTAACAATTTTGTAGAGGTGTTTTGCTTAGATTTAATACTTTTGCATATTCTTTAATACATATATTTGATAAACATTTGTAAATTATAGGATAGTACATATCATATAAACTAATTATAAACTTTATTGACAATGAATATGTCCATAAAATATGTTATAACGAACATATAATATATATGTTTAGAACATATCAATGGTAGTCGTAACAAAAAATTTAATTATGCTGGTTCAAATACTAATACGTCTGTTTTCCATCACAATAGCAAATATCTACCAGGTTTCATAAAAATATGTGTTGATATAATCAATAAAATCATAGATCCTATCTATTTGACAGCGTATTCCTATTTCCAGAGAATACTGTTGAACCTATGTTGCTGTTTTCTATTATAGTGCTTCCAGAAAATATTTTATTGTGTGCTAATAATTCCAAAAACAAAAATCGCGGTGAAGTTAGACTAGCATGTAATAAACCTAAGCCCGAATATGCATATACCATGCACCCAACAATAGGTGCAAATTCCGTACACTGTGTTTGGATTTAGACCAGTGTATTCTATAAAGGGATACACACACACAGTGCAGTCGATATGGATATTGGGTGTCAAAGTTCTCACGCGTATCAAAGATCCAATCCTGATTAATGACTTCGCTAGGGCGGGGGTTGCGCCGGACCCGATGCAAGGGTGAATCCGGGGCTCAATCTGTATAACGCGAACGCGTTCGAATAGAACAACCCACCACAACTACCGCTAATCATGCTGATGCATTTAGAACTTGACCCAAGTTTAACATTCGAAATGGATATTATGGTGATTATAAGCAGAAGGGTTGATTTAATCTCCAGAGATAATCATTGGAACGAGGTTTGTTTTGATTGAAACTTATTAGAAGTGTTTCCATGTATTACCAACTATAATATAGGTTAATTTTCTAATTAGTGAATATATTTATCATATCACAAACAAAAAAGTCTGTTGTGGCCTGGCACATGACTTTATCATACTATATAAAAAATTAATAGGTTCGCTGCATGAGATTCTATTTGATCGAGATCGGCCATGTCTGCATTAAAATAAAACTAGTAGAACTAGACAGATATGTCGATTAAAGCTGCGTTCGGATATTGTACTCCGTTGACCCCCGGGTACACCGTCCAAATGACATCAGATATCAATCAGGCTTGTGCCTAAAGAAGTATACCATTATTTTATTAAAAATCCCCTGTCAGTTGTTAGGTTAGCAGAATATACATACACACAGTACTCTTTTATCCATTCCTCCAGTATGGTATGATGCAGAATGTCATTACGGGTCTTGTAATTGGATTCAAATTACATTATCGAGAATCAAAATACCTTACGTACTATTTTTTTTTATTGATTGGTGAGGATTTCTAGACAAGCGATGTGATTATTAGTTTTCATCATTTCCATGATTTCCGGCAATAAAATCACCGACGTATGCTGAAGATTACCAATTTTTTATCAAATTTGTTGGCAATATTACTGGAAGACGTCTCTATAATGTATTTATTATCTATATGAGAAATGTTCTGGCATGAGACATACTCGGCTTATCAACCACCGACTCACCCTCTTAAATAATTCCTGCAGACGGGCATCAGTACAAATCCTGGAGACAGTCGTGACGTGTCATTGGCTTCATCATTTCCATCTTGCAAGATTTGCCAATGCAGACATATGCAAGACAGGGCTTGAGACATATGCAATCCTGAAACGGGTTGTAAATTTTCGATCAAACGTGACAAGAGGTTGTTTGTTTGTCTAGTCGGTTAACCGTCCAACCACGTGTTCTCCAGTCAAGTGTGACGATCCTGTGGTTTATCCCAACAGAAGGATTCTTTTCTATTAGTTTTAGAGGAAATAACATGTGTTTCAGAGTTCATCTCTTGAGTGAGTGTTTGTATTGAATGGGACGAATATTATAATGGATATGTTTTTGTTTGATGGGTAGATTTCAAGTTTTGACAATCGCATTTGTGTCTATGATGTGGGTATGAAGGGTTGTGAAGAGTATTGTTGATCATGAATACTACGGATTCTTGTATGTAGATGTAGATTAAAAATTATAAGTAATACTTTTTACACGCTATTTGAAATGCCCAACCAAATGTGTATTCAAAAATCCTGGATTTAGATTTTAGCGAAATGAAATCCTTAATTTACTGGTATCATCAGAATTAAAAGATCTAAAGATCAGCAAGAAAATAGAGGGTTGTCATTAAAAAAAAAATGAATGACGTCATATGTTGAAAACAGTTAAATATTGGAAATTTAATTTCATATAGAAATGAGTATTTTGATGATTGGCGTGTTTGGTTTTTTTTTTATTTAATAACAAACCAACTGGAAATGATCTCACTTGTTATTATCGAACAATAAATTTCTTAATCGTTGCATATTAATATATTTTGCGAGACGCGTTAGTAGTAGGTTATTTTCTGATCGAAACTGTTTTCAATTTCTGTCAACTAGAAAAATGTATTTTTCTGTGGAGGATTAACGGTATTAGTTTGTTTTGCTCAAACATTCCAGCAATATTCGGCGTAGTGCCATGAAACCACACGTTTTTTGTCCAGGTGGCCGCAGCGCAGCGGTTCGAGAACTTGATACCTGGTTTGGAAATGTGCGTTGTTTTGAATCGATATAACATTTTTATACTTTAGGTAGTTTCAAATGTTCACTTATTTATAAAATATCAATCTCACAGTCTAATATACTAAGACCTAACAGGATAATATTACTGGGTATAAAAGAGCATATGAGATTAATTTTTGATTTCTTCAACAAATAATGTTGACAATTGAAGAATACTGTTGTGTGTACTAAAGTTGCTTGTTTTATTTTATAATTAAAGATTGTATTATCTCTATAGCCACCAGATCTAACGTTGTTATTAACACTGCCGAGAATACCCCAAGTTACCCTAAGAATTTTTGTATAAAGATTTGCAAAACCAAACTGAAATTTGTTGAATATCAAATGTACATATACAGGGTGTCTCAACAGTGCGATCTCGGAAGATTGTGGCTCTGTTGATGATGATATTTTAAAACTGATTTCACTCATATATACAGAACGCCGAGGCGCACCTTTTAAAATTATTAGCGTGTATACAGGGTGTACCATAAGGTAGTACCAACCCAAACTTATGTTTTTTTTTAATGGAACAACCTATATTTCGCCACAATTTTGAATTCCTCGCAAAATTTTACGACAATGAAAAATAATATTACCTACCCTAAACTTTATACTTTTTGATTTATTGGCATTTTTATGGAAAACCAGCAGTCTAAGAAAAATCTCAATGGCGGTTTTTAATTTTATTGTGCACGCTTAGATTATGATTAAGTAAGAAGCGTTCTCTTAACCTGATTCCCTACCATATCCAAATTGTGTACAGGATGGTCATAATCTGCAACAAAATATAGCAAATAATTTTTCTTAAGAAAGTTAATTTTTTTAAATGGAACACCATGTATCTAAATAATTTTTTGAATTCTACGCTTCATTTTGGACAAAAAAAGTACTAGCACACACCAGTGCTAAAATAAACAATTGCAGAGATAACTAGTCTTCTTCCTAAAAAAATCGATTTTTCTATCAATAGGTGCCTCTACACCTACATTAACCATTAAACGAGCTGCGAGAAAACAGTAATTTAGGCAAATAGTTAGCTGGTTTAATGGTTAATGTAGGTGTAGAAGCACTAATTGATAGAAAAATTGACTTTCTTATGAAGAAGACCAGTTATCTCTGCAATTGTTTATTTTAGCACTGGTGTGTGCTAGTATTTTTTTGCGCAGAACGATGCGTAGAATTCAAAAAAATAATTAGATACATGGTGTTCCATTTAAAAAAATTAACTTTCTTACAAAAAACTGTTTGCCAGATTTTGTTGCAGGTTATGACCAACCTGTACACAATTTGGATATGGTAGGTAATCAGGCTAATAGAACGCTTCTTACTTAATCATAATCTAAGCGTGCGCAATAAAATTAAATACTGGTATTGAGATATACAATTTTTCTTAGACTGCTGTTTTTCCATAAAAATGCCAATAAATCAAAAAGTATAAAGTTTAGGGTAGGTAATGTAATTTTTCATTGTCGTAAAATTTTGCGAGGAATTCAAAATTGTGCCGAAATATAGGTTGTTCCATTTAAAAAAACATAAGTTTGGGTTGGTGCTACCTTATGGAACACCCTGTATACACGCTAATAATTTTAAAATGTGCGCCTCGGCGTTCTGAATATATGAGTGAAATCAGTTTTAAAATATCTTCATTAACAGAGGCACAATCTTCCGAGATCGCACTGTTGAGACACCCTGTAGATTGATTGGTGTATTCCGCAAATCTACAATGTGGCCAATAGCGATAGGATAGGTCAATATATATTGAATATCCACAACTTAATTAAAATATATGCGTGGTATTAAAATAACAAAATAAAGAAAAATGAAATTTGACACAATCGGAAAATATCATATTTATATTAACTAATATTTTGCCCTAAAATAATTATATATTATGTATTACACAAACTTAATATTTAAATAACTAAAATTAAAGATTTTTTTACTGCAGAGCGTCGACGTATGAATTTTAAATCTGGCAACCCCGACCTGACTATACCTATAGCGGACTAAAGATTTCATCCCTCGAGTTCCCAGTCTTTAGAAATTAGTTTGGGGAAAATTTAAATGTAGTAGCCCATTTGCAATATTTTATCTTATCGTATGTTAAATCAACATTAACGTTATCATATGTTAAATAATTAACAACACATTTTTGACATAACAATTTGATAATGTGCTATTGCTATTGTAAGTGCGTTCCAATAATAATTGCACATTCTAGATTGCTTAATTCATTTTCTCAGAGTCTGCGAAATGAAAAAATTACAGTTAATGGCGATCTGAAATATTGTAGTCGAGAAATAGAAAGGAAATACGGCATGTCAAAATAAGGAAATGTCATTTAAATAATAAAATTAATCATTGTAATTCATATGTGACGTGACAAGCACCCAACTTGTTTTTTTGTTATAGAATTCGAAATGTTTTAACTTATGAATAAAGCTTCTCCGAAATTTAAAGCAGGTTATAAAAGCAAAATATATATTCTCCCCTTAAAACAATTATTATTTGACACAAGTACATTTATGTGAGTCATTAGCAAATAAAAATACCTACCTAATTTTGATGTAAGAAAAACTACATAACATTAGTGTCCCTATTTTTCTAAATAACTTTTTGCGTAATACTTTTCCAAATTCTACTTTAAAAGTCACGATGACAGCTTGTGACGTCATGTGAGTGACTAAAACATATTTTATTTAGTTGTGATAA
The DNA here is from genome assembly GCA_963966075.1 of Aphodius sticticus. NCBI lineage: Eukaryota > Metazoa > Arthropoda > Insecta > Coleoptera > Scarabaeidae > Aphodius > Aphodius sticticus. Next base: position 63,574,646 of record OZ014509.1, read on the forward strand.
ACAGAGAGTTTATTCTTGGGTAAACTTAAAAATATCTCGTTTTTTCGACTATCTTGTATGATACTTGATAAATTCAAAATTTGGAGTATGCCAATGAGCTTTTTAAAATCTAAGAAGCTTTTGAAGATATTGTACGATAAATAAATATGAACATATTAAATTAAGTAAGTACGTAGGCTTTCACGGCCAGAATCATTTAGAAAATAAACTGCTTCCGGGTTATGCCGTGTGTCAAGATTTGTTAATGCTGACGTTTCGCGAGCCATGTTGCTCGCTTCTTCAAAGCTAATTGAATACTGACGACCTACCAAGAAAGTCTCCCTTATATACCTGAATTTACACCTCACTGCGCACATCTGGCGCTACCGCTCCATGTGTTTTTCCACCTGACCGCGTTAGGATCGATTTCCAGACCCTACTAATGTCAGTACCGTCCTCGCGATTGATGTTGTCAGGATGTTTGTAAATTTCGATGGCCTCTCTAATAAGCCTTCGATGATAATTACCCACCCTTGCCAACATCTTCGCGTCATCGAAATCCATTGTGTGTCCCGACTCGTGGCAGTGTTGAGCAACAGCGGACTGTTGGATCTTGCCTAGCCGGGTGTCCCTACTGTGCTCCTTGATTCGACATTCGATGCTTCGTCCTGTCTGTCCTACATAGCATGTTCCGCACTCACATGTTATCTTGTATACCCCTTCGTTCTTCAGGAGTGGTGTGATATCCTTTGGGTTAGGCAAAAGATCCTTTACCTTAGCTGGTGCTCTGTACCTTACCGTGATACCCGATTTCTTCAGTACTCTACCGATTCTCTCTGATACCCCACTTACGTATGGTAAGCAAGCGAACCCCTTTGACTCTTGCGGTTCCTCTGAGACTTGCGGTTTTCTTTGTGTGACACCCCGTATGTCAGACTTGGTGTATCCATTCTGGCGTAGGGCCCACTCCAAGTGTTTCCGTTCGTCGTGCAAGGTGCTAGAGTCGCATACCTTCTCGGCTCTGTTGAACAAAGTGTTAATAACACTTCTCATCTGTTGGGGGTGGTGGTGTGATTTCGCGTTCAAGTACCGATCGGTATGTGTCTTCTTACGGTAGACTGTATGTCCAAGTCTACCCGTTGACGTTCTGTATACCAGCACATCCAAGAAAGGCAGCTGATTGTCCTCTTCTATTTCCATCGTGAATTTGATGGAAGGACTAACATTGTTCAGGTGGTTAAGGAACTCATTAAGTCTACCTCTACCGTGTGGCCAAACCACAAAGGTATCGTCGACATATCTGACCCAGTGCTTGGGTTTGAAGGGACTTGATGTAATGGCTTTTTCTTCAAACAATTCCATGAAGAACAAGTCCATGAAGAACTTGTCCAAGAAGGACAAGTGTTGTCCGGAGGCCTGACAACATCAATCGCGAGGACGGTACTGACATTAGTAGGGTCTGGAAATCGATCCTAACGCGGTCAGGTGGAAAAACACATGGAGCGGTAGCGCCAGATGTGCGCAGTGAGGTGTAAATTCAGGTATATAAGGGAGACTTTCTTGGTAGGTCTTCAGTATTCAATTAGCTTTGAAGAAGCGAGTAACATGGCTCGCGAAACGTCAGCATTAACAAATCTTGACACACGGCATAACCCGGAAGCAGTTTATTTTCTATATTAAATTAAATTTAAAATATGTTTTCTATTAATTTCTATTAATAAATAATATTTTCAATATTTATTAATGCAATAATATTTTATTCTTCTCTGTTTTGTACCTGTTAGTGTTTCATTATTTACATTGCATACTTGAAGTTTACTTTCAAATATCAACAAGTAAAGTGCAAACTTAAAAAGTAACAAAAATGTTTAGTTAAATGTTTAAGTTTAGCCTCATCAACAAGCTTTTCATTAACAACTTTTCATCCAAATTAAAATTTGTTTTAAAATGTGGACATTGGACCCACTTTTACATAATGTTTGCAAGTATAAATTCCGGATTCATCTACCACACGTTTCGCAAAGGATCACGCATGAGAACCAAAAACAAATAAAAATTTATTAAAGTTATTCAGCAGTGTCCAAATTTCCGTATTAGAAGTAAGCTTGGGAATGCTTTGAATATTTATAAATACCTAATCAATAACGGAAAAGATAAAATCACGAACCTCCATTTTATTAACACATTGCTCATTGTAAATGCTTAGGCCCATAGGTCATGCGCGCACCTAACGGAAATGTGCACTGGGCACGCCACAATTCTTTGTTCTTCTGAAGGCAAAAGCACGCGCGTAGTTAAACTGAAAGAAGAAAAAACGTCCATTTTCACGCATAAACCAGGCCAATAAATTTATAAAATAATTCGTGTCGGAGCGGTCAGCCAAAATGAAGGCATTTTCACGTAGCCGCCACCACCACGCAAGGAAAATATTAAATTTTATCAGCGATCTGATTAATTGTTTTCACGCTGACGTCTTGGGTAAGTTTTTCGCCCCCAGACACCGTAAAAGTCCAAATTTCGTGCGTACTTACCCTCGACGATATTCGACTTGGGGGTCGAACAGGTAGAATTTTAATTGCGATAAATCACAGTTCCGCCCCTGTAAATCAAGCTAAATGGACGTTGTTATGTTATTTTCCGCAATAAAAGGAATAACAAATGGGCGCCCGTTTTTGTTGTTGTTTATAACGTCCACATTTTTTGGTGATGTATGGCGCTGGAGTCAGCGGGTGTATCAATTTTTCTTGGAAAGGTTTGGGGATACCTTGGAAGTAATGTAGCTTTGATATTACAGAACAAGGGTACAGGTTATTCAAGAATCCAATGTAAGATTTTTTAACATTTCTTCAACAGTTGTGAAATTTGTAAACTGCAAGATGTGTAAATTTAAAAACTAATTGACAATTTCATGTAAATGTTCCTTAAAATGTATATTATCATCAATACAGTCAGTTTTGGTATTGTTTAATTTATATAGACAGTATAAAAGAAACAAACCATGAAATTGAATCTCCTTACATAAGAACATTTTCATAGCCAAGACAATTGAAAATCGTGAACTATCGATATCTGGAAAACATGGATTTTGTAAATGGAAAGCGCATAAGCTTTTGAGATAGATTTCTCGGCGCTGTATAGAAATCGAGTTTTTTTGCCGTGGAAGGTTTTCGAAAAATTGAATCCTTTGATAAGCTTTTGGAATGTATAACTGCTGAAATCTATGCGTTAAACCAACTTTTAGGATATATGTTATGAAATACAAAATTTAATGTTTATTTTCTATTTTTGTTGTTGAAATGGTGTCCTATTTGATCCCATTCAGCAACCAGGCATAAATTTGGTTCTCAATTGATATTTTTTTCTGATTGAAAACGAAATCTACAAGGCCCTTGCTGGACGTTGGAGGATTGAACTAGTTTTAGTTTTTAAATGTATTAATTTGCGTTTTTTACTGCCCTGCCTGGGATTTGAACCTAGTTGTCTGGATGACATTCAATAAGTAAATATACCACACAAGGCATATGTGTAGAATTTCTTCTCTTTAGGCCAGTGATGTGGGCCGTGTAAATACCCGGCGGGTGGGAACTTATACAATGGGTATTTACCCCTACTTAGGATAAATAGCTAAATTTTGGGTATTTATTCTTTTTATCCTTAAAACACCATTTAACAACATTTCAGAGATATTTATACAGAGTGTAACACTTCTTTCCCGCAAGAATTATTTTTAGATAGTTTGTTTTCTCAACGCCAAGTTACAGCCGCTTGAAATAGTAACTAAATAAAGAAAAATAAACAATAAACTACATATCAAACAATGCTAAAACTAAAAAAGAGCAGAAAAAAGATTCAAAATGTTAAAAATAAACTAAATAACAAATGAACGAAAACGAAATACATATGAAACTTTTTAGACATTTGTTTCTCTACAAGTAATTGTCATTCTGAATATATTAGTTTCTTTCATGCCGAGTTAATCAATTCCTAAAGAAGTTAAGTCATTCAATATACAGTTTGCAATTATTTTACAATAATTTCAAAGAGTTGTAATTTTTTAAGGAATAAAGAAAACAAATAGATCCATATGAAACTTTTTACTCAGTGTGGTATTTACTATCTGGAAAAAAGTTATGCGGGAAAAAATGGGACACTCTGTAGATGTGTTCTCTTGATTACAAATAATGTAAAATATTTGAGTTATTTAAGAACATTCAGTACATTTAGTTAGATTCATAGAAAAATAAGAACATTATTAATAACGACAAAAGCCGCTATGTCAACTATACTTAACATATAATCATAAGTTTCTGCTAAATCTTTTTCGATAACAGAATCAGAATATATAGAAGATTGACACGATTGAATGGATGATGATATATCGTCAGATGTGACTGATATTTTTATCCTTTATTTAAAAATGTTTTTATTTTTATAAGAATAGCCTTTATTTTGTGATAAGAGAATACCTTTTTTAATAACAATATTATGTTTATAAATACCCCTATAAATGCCCACTTTGGTTAAATACCCGGGTATTTACCCTTGATAATAAATACCCGGGTATTTAACATCACTGCTTTTGGCACATTAGCGGTTTATTGAATGATTAATTATATATATATTAAAGTGCGTTATTTAATGCAGAGCGCAGAGCGAAATTTGAACAGATAATACTAGAGGGCGGTCAGGTTTTTATGTTCAGTTTTAACGGTGTTTTAAACAATTAAGTTAAAACGTCGGACAGGCAACTGGGTTCAAATTCGGGAAAAGCATAGTCTACTTCAATTTTGATATCAATATAACCAGATTTTTTTAATTAAAAAACATTCTTTAATATAGTTTTTTTTTAAATTTTTTTCCAGTGGTCAAAAATAAGCAGTGTTGCCCTCCTTCAAGTTTTCAACTAGCAAAACACAAGCAAAACCAATATAGCATTTTGTCTAAATATTACCTCTGTTATTGACAAGCGTCACGTATTTTCATGCTTTTTTGCCTAGCAACAAATTACGTTGGTTTTAGTAGGGACTGGTTGCCACTTAAAAAATTATGAAACCATCCTTTTTGGTTGGGTTGTCGTCAATGTAAATATATCCAATTTTAACGACGGGTGTTTAATGTATGTTATTATTTAATGTTATTTCCATCTAAACATTACATTAAAAATGTCGTCCTACAGAAAACAAAAATTAAAACGGTATAAAATTAAAATATTATTACTAAAAATACTAAAGTTGATATGTACATACGTAGATGTATTTTGTAAGTGATAAGTGAGTAGACGCTTGTGACGCGAGAGGATGTTTATATGTTGTGCCGTGAATACAAACCGGGGCTCAAATGTTGAATGTTAAGTAAAGATAAAGAAAAAAATTATGTCAAAATAAAAGAAAAGAAAACTTGACTGTGGAAATGTTTGTTCTTCGTATTCCTTGTATTTCAGTCGGGTTGGCATACCTGTCAACATAATAGACCTAGTCAATAGTCATAGGTAATCATCATGTGCAATTGATGACCTATTGGTCATTTTTTTGTAAACATTACTGTAGTTTCAACTAAAGAAGCGAATGATAATTAATCCAGGTGAGGATAATTTTTGGAAAAAGCACCTCCGCCCGGACTTGAACAGTGCAGTGAACCAGTCCACTACCTCTGTAGCTCAAATGGGAGAGCTGTCAACCGGAAATTGGAGGGTTCCTGGTTCAAATCCGGGCGGAGGTGCTTTTTCCAAAAATTATCCTCACCTGGATTAATTATCATTCGCTTCTTTAGTTGAGTCTACATTACTGACAAGTTTACGTAATAACCATTTTCCTTAAATTACTGTAGTTGTGTGTAAAATCAAGTACATACCAAATTATGATACGTTTGGCATAATCTTAGCACAAGCCAGAAACTATTGACGAAGTAATGACTTCGCTAAAACATTGCCATTATTATTTTCAATGTTAGTTTTAAAGTTTCATGAATAAAAATTAAAACGTATTGATCAGTCCCCAACACATGGCAAGGTGGTAGGTATGCAAGAGCGCTAATCACAGGCGGGCAGTGTGTAACAAAAAACAAACGTGGGGGGTCGCCAGTGGCGTAGACAATGGCCGGGAACGTGGTAGCACTCGAAATGGAAACAATGCATTACGTCGAATGCATTGTCTCCGGCACCTCGAGCATTGGAGACGATCCGCACTGGAGAGCGTCGCCGTGGAGTGCTCCGGATTTTGGACCACCGTAGAGGCAGCTGCCACCTCCTTCATTATATGGTGGAGCATTTCGCATAACAGTAGATATGGCACGCGAATAGCGATACCCATGTATAGATTACCACTTCATTCGAGAGTATCAGAGCACCAGAGAGCGGTTATTGTGCGAGCAATGTAGCAAGCATATATTGCGAGTGGCGTACGTACGTGTGCGGGCCGGAGGGTGCCGTTTGCACTTTCGGCAAATCCGCCCCACTCGACGGTGCCGCCCTCTGTCTTAATACAATAAACTCGCATGCGATGCCTCCTGGATAACTTGGGCATTTATTAAGTTCCCTTTTGTTTTAAGGGAGTGAAGTTTGTGAATCGTCGAGATCGTAGATTGGACGAAAATTTGCGTGGAAGCAGATTTAGGAATTTTGGTTGATGCAGTAGTTCAGGATTTGTTTTTGGAGTTTAGTCGCTAGGAAACTTGAAAATTGTCACTGTCTCGAGAACAATACATCGAAGTTGGTACTTATGGTTTTTTTACTTTATCATACGCAGTATGTAAAGTATTGTAATCGTCCTAAAAAAAAATGTTGAGATTTTAGCGGAAATATGTCTTTTTGGGTCCCCTGAACATTTTTGACCAAGGTACAAAAAAATGTCTGTGTGTGTGTGTGTGTGTGTGTGTGTGTGTGTGTGTGTGTGTGTGTGTGTGTGTGTGTGTGTGTGTGTGTGTGTGTGTGTGTGTGTGTGTGTGTGTGTGTGTGTGTGTGTGTGTGTGTGTGTGTGTGTGTGTGTGTGTGTGTGTGTGTGTGTGTGTGTGTGTGAGTGTGTGTGTGTGTGTGTGTGTGTGTGTGTGTGTGTGTATGTGTGGATGTGTGTACCCGTTTTTTGTGGCGACGATTCAGGAGAAACTACTAAAGGTATCGGGACGAAACTTCATATTTAGGAGTTTCATAACCAAACTTAGAGCTGAAAAGCTTTCTGTTGAAAATGGTCAAAAGGAACTGCAGGTTTAGTCTTAGCATTTTTGAAACATTTTGTAAATAAGCCGCCATTTCTGGAATTTCGTCGAAATAGTTAAATAATAAATTAAAGAAGATGAAATTCTGAATAATTTATCACTATGACATTTTTTGGTACAATAAATAGTTTAGCTGCATGAGCAAATCCTATTTCATCGAGATCGGTCGTACTCCTTTAAAACTAGTAGCCAGGATATGTCAGATTATATGTCAGATATGATTCTAATGACAGTACGTAGTGTCAAACGCAAATGTTTTGACAACCTACTGTCAATATAAGCTGCGTTCGGATATAGTATACCGTACACTTTTTACACCCAATAACACGTAAGTGTCATTTGGACAGTGTACCCTGTGTCAGCGGAGTACAATATCCGACCGCAGCTTTATTCGACATATCTGTCTAGTTCTACTAGTTTTATTTTAATGCAGACATAGCCGATCTCGATCAAATAGAATCTCATGCAGCTAAACTATTAATTTTATATATAGTATGATAAAGTCATGTGCCTGGCCACATCAGATTTTTCTTTATATAGTCCTGAAAACCTTTGTAGATTTTGGTCAGCTTCACAATATTCCTCCATTCAATGCAATAATGCAATCTTTATTCTTCTATTGTTGAGTGCTAAGTAATAAGTATATATAAGTACTTACAAGAGTCTGAAGGACAAGAAAAGTATATCATTATTTTATAATTATTTTTTTTTCTCAAGAAGCTGAATGCATCTCACAGATTGTAAAGCTGCCCCATCGACAAACGCAGCAACGCTGCCGCCACATATGTACCCCAGCGACCCGTTTTAACATTACAATTGTCATTAGCATCTGTGTTCTTTATAATTTACTATTTTCTTCCTTCCGATGTACGAATATTAAATAGAAGTTTTTCTAATTACTCTTAGGCCCTGAAGAAGCTGAAGAAAGTCAGCGAAACGTAGGCTAATGTACGAAATTAAAATACAAAATCTCAAGACTGAAGAAGCGTTTCAATTCTCTCCTCTCAACTATCACCGCAGTCGTCAACCCCAATCAAAGATTTCTATATTTTGAGGAGATTCATATTAAAGTTATCACTCGATGTTCTTCATTTGAAAATGCCATTTTACGTTAAATACTAAAGGCTGAAATCTGGCCCGGGTAATTGCAATGCGTGTGTCATAATGTTGCTTAAATGATGAAGTCCTTAAATTGCGAAAATATATATTGGACAGTCAAGAAAATCCAAGAAAGAAAAAAGGAAATCATAAAGTCAACAAAAAAGTTCACCATCTACACACATTTAAAGCTGATGGGTAGTATTTAGTTATCCTTGTTTAAAAGTATTAAAAATCAAGTTAAGGCTCCCGTCTACTACCCCCAAAACGCCGAAGTAACTCACGCTATTATTATTGCGCCAATCGTGAAATGCTCGCTACCATTCGATTCTGTAGGTCTTTATGCTACTGCCATCGGAAAGGATTTCAATATTTACGCAGATTATTTATGCAAATTTTAGTGTTAAAAAATTGTGGACTTCAAATGTAGAAAAGCTTTCCGATGGCAGTGGCATCTGATTATTGTCTGCTGTAATACATTATAAAAGTACATTAAATGTTAACTATAAGAGCACAAGTTACTTTCTTCCGAACTTCTCTAGAATTGCATTCTGGTGAAAATTACTATGGTTTTCTAGTTAGTTTAATATTATTAATGGGTAAATCTATTCGATTTCTTGTACGTAGTACGTTCAAACCACGTTCAAGCAATTTTGCATGTATTTACATGCTACTTACTAAGAAATTAATATTATATTAGTATAAATTATATTATTTGCTAAATTTTGGAACCCACTAAACAAGTAAATATATCTGCAACATGTCTACAACTAATTTCTTTGACATTGTTAAATGCAAATGTAATATTTTTAATTGTAACATTGTTACTACCTCTTATGTCTTATGTAATATTTTGACTATGTTATAATTACAAGAATGCAAAATTTAAAAAAATATTTGAACCTTATAATTCGACCCATGCAACGAAGACTATCGTAACTCAAGTGCAATCCCTATGTAGTTACTATAGAGCTCGTTGCATGGGTCGATATATTCATTGCAATTTGTTTTGTAAAATTTGATTCATATTCTTTTTGTAGTAGGTATTTTGTTGTATTAATGTACTCCGTAATGTACTTACCTGACGTACATATTATATATATATATATATATATATATATATATATATATATATATATATATATATATATATATATATATATATATATATATATATATATATATATATATATATATATATATATATATATATATATATATATATATATATGAATTATTTTAATAATTACGAAACGCATATGAAACTTTTTACTCAGTATGACAATTACTACTTGAAAAATAATTTTGTGGGAAAAAAGTGGGACACCTTTATATAACTTATATATCATACATCACATATAATATCCGCGGGGAATAGTGGAACGGTTACCTCATACGTATATCAGCTGAACGTTTACTGTCTATTATACATGTTAACAGACTGAAAAGTCATGACGAACTTTCTGGAAAAAGGGCAAAAGTTTGACACTTATTACAATGACATGACACTATTCTCCGTAGAAACTGTACAACTTATTTGACAAAGCCTTCTTATAAGGAATTCACTTCGGAAGGTGTCACTGTAATCTTCCACCGTTTCCAGTGATATGCATGTGTGTATAATAAGAGTAATAAGAAACAAACATTTCAACATGTTCGTCTGCTCCCCACGCGTTATCAATAGTCAAATTCACACTGCTTTCTGGCATCTCCACAGCAGAATCTTCCACAGTATCCCGTGACAACGGTTCCGGAGAGTTCGGCTGTACATCTACATATCTAAAATAATAATATTTTGATTTATTGCATACCTATTGGTATAAAATAAAACGTACCAAAAAGCCTTTTGAAATCTTGCCCACCTTAGTGTTGCTGCCGCACTTCGTGAATTTGTGCCCTTCTTTTTCGAATAACTCCTTCGAGAATGGGATAAGCGACCCATTATTCCAACTCATGATTAGTAAATTTAGTATTGTGGGCAGAATATATGTATTTGTTGTTTACCAAATCTTACTTTTTCGAAATTAAACTGAACGTCACACAAATAAATATTAAGGGAAAATATAATCTGCTACAAACTATGAAACTTGTTATTTACAACCTAACCTACTAAATCTGTTTATACCTATTATAACCACTGTAAACTATATAATCACCACTCAAAAATAAGATAAAACAAACATATACTACAAACTCCCACACACAGACACACTTTATAACTCTAAGAACACTAAAACTCCTCTATAAATAAAAAACAAAGACCGCAACGTGAACTGTCAATTATAGTAGTAGCACTGACACGGGGTTCCCCTACTACGCCGCAAACATACGTTAAATCGTCAAATGTAGTAAAAACGAAATAAATTCAGATTTGGTTATATTGGCGCCATCTACATCTGGTAATTTTTCTATTTCGAAGCTTTTTCGAATTGAGACGGGAGCGTTTAAAATTCATCTCAGAATTAAATTAATTTTAACACACTCAATGGTCGGGCGATTGAAATAAATGGTATCGCCACAGCAGCGTAAAGTTACACAAGGTGCATTTTAAGCATTTTAAGAGAGTAGTCTCTCCTCCGCTCCGCTCGCATACATTTTCTGTGCCGGAGATAACGAGAAGCAGAAAGATTCTCGGAATGGGAGTGTCCGTGGCGAGCGTGCCCTTGTCAGTTGTTAAGATCATGTTTTAATGCATCTTAATAAACCAGTAGCTAAACGAAGAGACTGCTAGACGCAGCCGAGCGCAGCCTAACGAGCTACTAAAACTCGCCATGGAAATTATGCATTTAATCCCAGAAGCCACCACAACTTTATACATATATAATAATAAGAATATACATCGTTATTTAGAATAGAGAGGTGACTATTTTAAACTGACGAATGTAATTAGTTTTTACTAATGGTTTTTTTACAAAGAAATGTCAAAATTTTAATTTATTTGTGTAAACAGTGGTAAACATATATTTTGGTTAGTAATACTAATAACACTGTGCTACAAATATATTTTTTTTGTTTATTTCCTTACTTATGATGGTATATTTTTTATGAAATGTCAATTTTATATCAATTGAATTATTTTTTTATTTTTATTTCAAATTGAATTTCTATTTCAATTTTGCTGGACGTATGACGTCATATTCCTTTTTTTATGGATAAATCCTATTTTCGTATTGATTTTGATAGACGTTTAAAAACGTTTGAACTAAATGCAATTGACAATTAGGAAAATAATGATAACGCTAGGAGGGCCGATATTTTGTAATGGTGAAAAGTGAACAGGTTCTCCTGATACATTATTTTGCGCTGATTACGACTTTGAACTCGAAAATAGTACATCAAGGGCATCAAAAAAGATTTCAAAATTAGAGAAAAAAATGCCTAAAAACTGATAGACGTTTGGTCTGACTTCTGATAACCACAAACCGACAATCGTGTTTCTAGCACGTCTGCTTCAGAATAAATAAATACTTTTTCAAATAAATACTAGGTAGCTGAGATATGACTCCCTCCTCAAAGTTTTAATGTTCTGCCACATCTTCGTCCATACTTGATCCATACAGCTTCTATGGGCATTGTGTTGCAGTCGGTTTGGAAACTGGAAAAGTGAATGACAGGTCAATGTAGTAATTCATGATAAATTTGAGTACCTAAATTATTTTGTTTTTAATGTTTGTATAAAACTCTAAAGTGGTTCTCATGCCAAAGTTCAGGCCCTGCATTATAACATAGATAGATAGCCCTATACAGCTCAACCGCATTAAAATTTACTAATTATTCAGAAAGTACAATAATATGTATTATGTTATGTTGCAATTTTATTCTGTTTCTTCTAGAGACGTTACACGACAAACTGTGCTCAGACACTTAGATTTCCCACATAAATGAGTTTTTGAAATTTTTTTGTCGTCACGACATTTCTTATGTATATCTCCAAGTTTAATTAAAGTAGGTACTTAACTAAGAAATTTTGCATGGAGATATACTTAACAGTTAAATCAATTAACTTTTGCGTCTACAATATCAGAGCATTTCACATTTTTTTAAGTACATAATTTGCAAAAATACAATAGTTTAAAAACCGACGAAGTATGGATAATCAAACATATACAATAGCTTAAGCTAAGTGAAACAAGTTCTACAAGTGCTACAAGTGAAAATTGTTTCTGGCATAAGTACCTTTTTTACGTAGAATCTGAACAAGGTCAGAAATGCTGAATTGAGTCCAGTTTTTGAGAAAATCCGTGATACAAAAAGTTACCACACACTTCAGAATTTCCGCTTTCAGATTCAGTTTCTACGGACAAAGCATACCAAAAAAAATCTGATGTGGCCAGGTACCTGACTTTATCATACTATATATAAAATTAATAGTTTAGCTGCATGAGATTCAAGATCGGTCGTATCTGCATTAAAATAAAACTAGTTAGCCAGGATTTGACAGATGACAGTAGGCAGCAGGGTAGCCACCTTTTTGTAACTGTTCACGAGGACAGTAAGTGGGTGAAAATATTATGTTATATCCAATATGTCCACATATATCCACATCATACTGCCACATAAAACACAATAAAATAATAAAACGAACTATACTTGAAATATAACAAAAAACAAATACCTACATTACTTTTTATTTTCAAAAACTACCATGTAAACCGAAATTTCAACCTACCATAATGTGCAGACATTAAACTCGGCGATTTTTTGAAGCCAAGTTTTGGTGGTTAGCCAGGAATTGTTGAATTTTGTAGCTCTGTTAATTTTTTTAGGTGGCGCAATTCATTATCGCTGTAATTACGGTAAGACGTAGGTAGTAGGCCGAAAAAAAAGTAAAAGATTAAATCTAAACGAATTGTTCAAAACATTAATTGTAGTTTAGGTTAGGTAGCCCAATTTCATCATACACAGATAGAAAACTTTATTTAATTCATATAAAAATGCATTGACTCAAAGAAATCTGGTATCACGCCGAGGACACGAGGACAAATGATTCGTACGAGGACAATCCTCGTGAAACGAGGACAGGTGGCAACCCTGGTAGGTAGTGTCAAGCGCAATAAAAATATCTGTCTAATCCTGGCTAACAAGTTTTATTTTAATGCAGACAGGACCGTTCTCGACCAAATAGAATCTCATGCAGCGAAACTATTAATTTTATATATACATAGTATGATAAAGTCATGTACCTGGCCATATCAGATTTTTTTGTTGTCAGTTGTCAGTTCTTCAAGAATATACTTTTGTCCTGCATCGGGGCCAGTGGTACAGTTTTGTATACAATAGAGTATCAAGAAAATAAAAACTTATATTTGCTGTCTCTTCCTCTCACATACATCCAAATTAATATTTTCTTTTACAAGGACTCAAACCTCTAAATTCCGTCATCCTCCGTCCCTGATTATATTGTGAAACTCCACCGAAACGGAAAACCGTCCATACAAACCGGATGCGTCTCGCAAATGCCCTTCCCCGTCCGTCCAACGAGCGTCCACAAAAAAATTCAATTTTCTCCCATCAAATCCTGATGATGTCCTCCGTGGCTGAGTGGAGCAGAGGCGGCCGTCTTCTTCCCGCAGATCACTGGGACGACGCCGACGACGACGACGGCGGCTGGAGCGCTTTGTCTGTCCCCAAGATCAATACGCGAACGCGTGACGTCATATCTCGGCCATCTTGTCATATCTCCTCCACCATTCCGAAAGATCTCTGCCCGATCTGGATGGGAAAACGTTCGGCGGCGCATCGCGACGTCTTCCTCCCCGATCCTGGTGAACCTGGAGACGTACCCCGCCCATCCGTGCCAAGGAAAGTACCACGAACAACCCCCGTTGCATGTCTACGTAGTATTCTACGTTTTGTCGAATTAGCGACATTTGTAAGCCTGATGATGTGGTTTTTCTATTAGTTCTATGTAAAATTTTTTCATAGAAGGTCCTGCTGCTTTTTACTAGCATGTCTTCTGCATAAAATAACGTTTTTGTACTTACCTAACACGTTCACAGAGGAACTATATACTACTAATTCATTAATAAAAATCCTGTATGTTTGCGTATTTTTATATCAAATTCAATTTCCGACCACCAATTGTTTTTACTCAAGACGTCATGATAAGTGGTCTAAACTAAGATTTACACAGGGAGGAAATTGTTTTATTAAAATAAATAAAGGACAAGTATATATTTACTTGGTGCAAGAACGGAAATTGGAAGAATTTATTTGAAAATTTTGTCTTTTATCAAACAAAATGCACTTAATTTAAAAAAATGTAGAGTATTCAATGAACCAAATACTTTTTGTTTAAAGAAATATGTTTGATGGAAGCATAATAACAGAAATCTAAGATTTCTTAAAATAAAGACATGTCCTACTCAGGGCCGTCCTAAGATATTCGGCGCCCATGGGCTACTAAAAATAATGCGCCCTTCTTAGTAAGGAAATACACGGGAAGGCTAACGATAGCGGGGTGACCGGCAAAGTTATATAAAAGTGTGAGAACTAAGTAGTGAGTAAGTAAGTAGTAACTTATATAATATTTATTGTCCTAGGTTTTTCTTTTCCAAATTGGTATCTCAAGTATTTAAGTTATTAAATAAGTCACTCTCGATGGATAAAATAACCAAATCATTCAATTTGTTCTGCCCCAAAGAAGACCGTAAACAATTTGTTATCATTTTCAGTGCTGAAAAAGCTCAATCGTCTCTACAATTTGGAGTGACATAACATAAAAGGATGCGCAGCGCTTTGGCCACGTTAGGATATGTAGACCCAATTTTTGCAAAAACATGGCAAAAACGAAACTACTTTATATTGGAATTTATAAATCGTGTTGTTAGAGATCACACATAAAAATCCCTTACTTTAAATATTTGATTAGATTTATTTAAAAAAAATAAATTAAATTTAACGATGACAAATAAATAAAAGTAGGCAGATTTTTTCGAAAATTGGTATTAGAGACTACCTTTTACTTTTGAACAAACTTTCCTAGTAACTTATTTTCGTATCTTCTATTAAATGGACTTTACTCGTGTACCATTTAAAGTTTTTTAATTATCTGAACACCGCGTAATTAATATATTAAAATATATTAAATGTTTCTATCCCAATCTTACTCTAAGAACTAGCAAAATCTCTTATCAAGAGTTACTTTTTTCGATAAAATTGAAAATAAAGAAGTTTCTCCTATTCAACACCTTTTCCGCGGACATACTGTATATAGTGAGCACGTAAAGTATGGAAACGAGAAAATCCCTGATAACAAACCCTGTTATTTTACAAAATTGTCGTTGAATTTTAACTATCAAAATAAATATTTGTATGTAAAATTCAGTTTCCGACCTTCAGTTATTTCTGGCTTATGATATCATCATTTTCTTTAAATGGCAACCCCATAATTTTCTTAGTGATAGAGTCCCTAAATATACGCTAAATCTCAATAAATTCCTTATGTAAGGTTATAAAATGTATTTGCTACCATGAACAAAATTAACAGATCAATCATCATCACCAAGAAAAATTTAAAACATAAGTGTCTATGACGTCATAAGTAAAAAAAACAATTGAAGGATGAAATTTGAATTTGTTTGTAATATGTGTATAATTAAAAATCGTACAAGAATTTTTGTAAATAACAAACAGTTTCCAAGATTTTGTTGTGGTTCCATACTTTGCGCGCTCACTGTATGTTTCCTAAGATATTACAAAGAAATCAAATACGCAAGGACAGTTCATAATTCATTAATAACTTATTAACATTTCTAAAAAAAAGTAATACATAATAACAGGCCCATACAAAATAAAAGGTAATACTAATAACGAAATAACTAATAATAATAAAAAATATATAACACCAATAAAAATTGCCGCTCCCAAAATTTTTGCGCCCCGGGGCTATAGCCCATTTAGCCCTATGGTTAGGGTGGCCCTGGTCCTACTCAGAGTCATATTGATAATAAAATTAATATTTTTTTCGATATTTGATCAAATTCCAGAATTTGTCGCTTTTCGACTTTTTGTTAAATAAGAAGGCAAACAGCGACTACGTATTATTATTAATCATTAAATATGATTAAATTGTTTAAACTAAGCTTGGCCAATAATTTTAGAAAAGCTAATAACCATAAACTGCATTTCTTATGCAAAAAACGATGGGCATCCAACACGAAACTGATTTGTGTTTTTACATAGGGAAAATAAAATTTGTATTAGATGCAATAAATGAGATTGTTGTTTCATGTTAATCATAATTATAAAACGTCTGAAAGTGAACGAACACGGTTAGCATCAAATAATAAATTCGGTACATGTGCACTTTGCAGCGTAAACAACACGTGACGTGCCTTTTTTTGCAGAGTGGCCGAGGTGAGAATAACAAAAACCATCCCACATGGATATCAACGACAAACTTATCTGAATGAAAATTTTAACATTAATTTGAGTTTTAAAAATTTTATGGTACTGAAAAATAGGATAACAAATAACAACGGTTTATTGTGTTAACCAAATAATAGAATATGTTTGTATGACCACACACAAATGACAAAACGGACAGCAAGAAACCAAATTCGAAAATTCATTCAATATCGTCCATAAATAAAGGTTTCCAATCAATCCTATATAATTATATTTTATCTTTATAAAAGAACAACAACATTATTCAAACATTACCAAAATATCTATTATAAAGAGCAGTTCATCGGTCCATTGTGCAAAATAATACATTTATATTAGAGATATTATACAGGCTGTCTCACGGAACTGGTACATTAGAAGTTTCTCATGTTCTACTATTTCGAAAATTAGAAATTTTAGAATTAGAATTTACTCGATCTGTGCTCTTCAGCTAAAATACTCTCCAGTTAACTGTCATGTCCGGTCACCGGAAGTCCGTATCAACTTTGTTATTTTAAATGGAATGATATAATTTTCATTTTATTTTTGGTTTCTACGTATACAAACACATCATTTTTGATAAGGTTTCCCTATACCTAAATATTACCATTTTCGAGTTTTTTTGATTTTCCTAATTTTTTGGTTATTTTCGCGGTTACGTTTAAATTGAATATCTTGGTTATTATTAAAACTAAAAGGTTCATGATTGGTGGTCCAAAACTAGAAACATAACCAAATAAGACGATGTTTAGTTCATCATCAATAATCTCAAAAACGATTAAAGATAGATATAGGGAACCCTAATATTGATTGATAAAAAATAAGATTTCTTATCGAATAGTGTATCGGTATACATGGTGTTCCATTTGAAAAAAGTGCGTTTTTACGATTGAAAATTCAATTATTGTGTGGACCATCAATCATGAATCTTCTAGTTTGAATAATAACCGAGATATTCAATTTTAAATGTAACCGCGAAAATTACCAAAAATTACTAAAATCAAAAAAAAAGCTCAAAAATGGTGATATTTAGGTATAGGGAAACCTTATCAAAAATGATGTATTTTGATACGTAGAAACCAAAAATAAAATAAAAATTATATCACTCTATTTAAAAAAACAAAGTTGATACCAACTTCTGTTGACAGGCCGTGACAGTGAACTTGAGTATATTTTAAAATTTCAAGTTTCCAGAAATAGTAGAACATGAGAAACTTCTAATGTACCAGTTCCGTGAGACACCCTGTATATCTATCACCTATTACTAGCTGTTGGTCCGTTAATTGTCTTAACATTACATAAGTGAAAATTAGGTAAACATTGACCACTCTGGGAGCAAGGATTATATGCATAGAATTTAAATAAGTGGTGTAAATAAATTTCTATCAAAAATGCCTACTTTAAATTTGAAAGCAGAAATTCGGAAAACGTGCTTATTTTTACCACTGATTTTCTCAAAAACTAAACTCATTCCAAAATTTATGCCTTCCAATTCAGGTTTTACGGAAGAAGACGTACCAGAAACAGTTATCACTTGGTTCAGTTTGTTCCTTGTTGGTTAGGATAATCACATAGATGATTGGATTTTTTACAAATTAAGTATAAAATTAAGGAAACATGTAAAATGGTCAGATATCTAGACACAAAAGTTGATTGGCAAACTTTTAGAACCTTTATGTCTCAACGTAAAATGTCTTGGGTTCTGAGTTAGGTACTTTAAATGAACGTGGGGACTTACAGTAGACTCTCCTACAACGCGGTTTAATATTACGCGTTTTATGAAAACGCGTTATAGGAATTTGAGGATCGCAAAATTTTGACGTATGCGCGTTGTACGAGAATCGCGTTATATGAAGATGTAGTAGCAAAATTTTTAGCGCGTTTGTAGTATTTCGCGTTGTAGGAACCGCGTTATAGGAGAGTCTACTGTATATTATAAATTATGGGTGGTCCGTTTCTTAAAAATGTATCATTTCTGCCTTTTTATGTCAGAATTAGATTCTACTGGAAAAGCATAGTAGAAACAGTTTTCACTTGCTTTATTTTGTTCATTGTTGGCCAGGATATAATCACGTAGCTTACTTTACTTACACGTTACTTACATTATTGTTCTTTTGACAAATTACGTAAAAAACTCTGGAGATAATATTTGTATTTCTAAATTAGACATTTAAAGAGTAATTTCGGTAAGATATATCATAGAGTACATCAAAATGATTTAGTTTTATATCAGGCTTTATATCAAATAATACCTTCACCATCACTCACCCCAAAAACTCACATAAAAAATTACTTCTTATTTTTAGGTAACCCACCCCGATAGTCCGATAAAAAAAAACGTTTCATTTTCATCTCCGCGCATACCACCCGACCGATGAAACCAATTTGTAATCTATTTACTCTGAAAGAACAATTTCCTCCGATTTATCACGGCGATCAGATAACCGCCATAACAGAAAACAATTAATAACGAACCGAGCTGAATCATACACAGGCAACACATATGCAACACACACACACACAACACACACACACACACACACAGCTCTCACACGTACGCTTACGGAGACAGATACGTTGTACGTTTTCATTTTAAACCTATTTTAAGATTAAGCTGATTGGACACCCGATTGCATTGTATCGTGTACGGGAGTAGGAAGTGCCCCACGGGGGATGCTAATAGTCGGTTTACCCCCCGCTTGGTCTCGTCCCCATGGACCCTTGGGAGGCAAAACGCATTTCCACTCCTAGCACATACACGGGCAGCATACATAGGCAGCATATACAGGCAGCACAGAGGGGTTTATAAGCCGGGGGATCACTTGCACTTTAGTCGGGTAATTTAACTCCGAACCCGGAGCACTTGTTTACACATACGATTTAATTCGATCTGATACAGAGTTAAGAATCACATTAAACTCGAGTTACTGGTGCGATAAGGTAAATGTTATTTCGGGTTAATTCAACTGTGCATAAGCGCCTCGAGGATTTTGCAGTGTTGATTTTTGATATTAGTGGGTAATTGTTAAAAAAAGTTTCGTTGTGTTGTTAAAGAGGATCGGAAATCGTTTGTTGGATTTGCGGTATGGTGGTTAGCAGTTTAGAGCAGATTTTAAGGGTGCTTTCTGATCTGTTCAATAGGAATTAATGCTTGTGGCTAATGGATAATCCCATAACAGTGCAGCAATCCACTAAAAACGCAAACGCCTATCTTCAAACTCCCAACCATTTTTTTACAGTAACTACTACATCAACTTCCTGTTGATGCAAGAAATAGTTCTGTGAAAACACAGCTATAAATGTAAGTAAAATAAGACTGCCTAATCAGATTTAAAACCAATGACAACCAACTTCAGACCATGTTTTACCTAACAAACCTTAAATCAGAAGATAAAATGTAACTTTTTGAGAAAATAAGCGTCAGAAGTGTTAACAGTTGTACTGGAGAATTTAATTTTTAAGGATATGGAATTGGAATTTTACGAAAGAAAGCAACCTCCAAAGATGTTCCCCAGGATGTTACAACATGTTCAGTTTTCGAGATAATTTTCTTTTTTGTTGTTTGTTACTATTATCTTTATTTATGTTGTTTTCTCCCGGTACAGATTTTGGCTGAAGATGACATAATTATCAAAACCGGTACCAAAGTATAATAAAAGTTAAAGTAAAAGTTTGGAAAGGTTATATTTTTATTTATTTTCACTACAATAACAAACACCCTAAAACGGCTTTTTTTTAATTAAATAAATTTGTTTGTAGTTTTTTTTTATTAATTTACAGCACCTCATAGGTACTTACACCGAGTCTGACTACTATCTAGCTATATTAATCTAACCTAAATTGCTACTTATAAAAAGGGTTTGATATTAAGTGTTCCCCATTGGTGTAACTTAAATTTAGTTTGGATGCTGACGCTTTAAACTTCACACACTGCACGTTCCTCTGCTTTGTTCACCTATCACTCACATGACACTGTGCTCTGCTTTTTTAACATCACTTCACCAACTCAAAAGGTTTAGTTCTTTTGAGTCTTCGCACACTGTCAAAATTGTCAAGAAGCTGGATTGCCTCAACATTCGTGTGCTGGAGAACTCTGTTCTGATGATTCTCTGCAAACTTTCCAATTTCGTTGGTTACTAATTCCATCTCAAAATCCCTGTGGCGATTTCTGTTTCTTATATACCAAGGTGCACCCACGATGTTTCTTAGCACCTTAATTTGGAAGCGTTGAATGATGGCGATATTGCTTGGCTTAGCAGCCCCACAGTTACCATAGGTCCACACAGGTTTTAGTATCTGCTTGTAAAGTAGGAGTTTATTATATGTCGACAAAGCCGACTTCCTACCAATAAGCCAGTAGATTTTCTTGTATCTTATGCCCAATTCTTCTCGTTTCTTTTTAACGTGTGCTTTCCAGCGAAGCTTGGTGTCCAGCGTCATACTGAGGTATTTTGTGGTGTTCGAGTAGGGTACGGTGGTGTTATTTATTTTCACTGGAACGTGTTGTATTCGCTTATTGGTAAAATTTATGTGAACGGATTTGGATTCGCTCAATGCAATTAGCCATCGTTGCATCCAATCACTATTATTGTTGACAGCATTCTGCAGTTTTAGCGTTGCTCCTTCAACATTTGTATCTACTGCCATGATAGCAGTGTCATCAGCAAAAGTGGCAACTGTAACACCATCTGGTTGCGGAAGATCATGTGTGTATAGAAGGTGGTTTGTAGTGCTAAAAATTGCATTCTGTTCACATTCTTCCCTCTTTCTTCACCTCGGCGTTGGATCTTGACTTCATTTGCTGGATTTCTTTCCTCGAGTTAGCGGTATTGAGGGTGCATGTTTGTACAAAGTTGCTTCTCTATATTGCTCTAGTCCTAAACATTTTATTGATCTTTCTCTTGAAGGATTGCAGCGCTAGACCTCTTCTGTATTTGGGTAGTTTATTTTATATTTAAATCGTGATGTTTGTGTACATTTCCTTTTGTTGAATTTATAGGCTCGAATATGAGAACATATCATTGTAGTATAATTGTGATATCGTTGTTTACTTTCCATATATTGTTGGTATTAATTTGCTTATTGCTTGTTTTTTTTATGTTAGATTGTTAAGGGTAATTATTTTTTTCATACTTCGTTCTTTAGTGTTGTTGTTAACTTCTTTTGTCAGTCTGTCTAGGAAGTACATGATTTTAAGGACTTTATTTTACTGGTTTTGGATTTGTTTTAGTTTTTTTTTCGTAGTGTCACCCCATAATGCATTAAGGGGTAATGCCACTCTAGATTTTTTGAAAAATCAAAAAAAAAATTTTTTTGCTTAAATGATGTCTGAGATCTTAGAAATAAGGTACAATACGTTTCATATTGGAAAAAAATGTTTAAATGCTTATTTGATGAACATACGGCCAAGCGTCTAGCCGAGCGTACATGCAAAAAGTTTAGCGTGAGAGGTTACGGCCTAGAGACCTATACGCTCTTATCTTATTTGGAGGAATTACATGCGTGGTGTGAAATATAACATAAAATATTATAAAACAAAAAGATTTTGTGGAAATATCCTCGGTACGTTCGTTGAACTGGCGCTAGCCGCACAATGTTACAGCTGTCTGATGTAACGTGTGTTGTTCTTGATTAGGTAAAGAAATAGCAGAAATAATTAGTGACATTCTTGGAGTATATCGTGATCGAAAGGAGTCGAAAGGAACCAGCATATTTTCAAATAGAACTAATATGCCAAGCATTGAATCGTTTGGAACTAGAGTCGCCTCTGCCTGATAACGTATCCACAGTCCACACCGGTAGAAAAGTAATGTCGGTTGAAGATTATTACAACGTTGAAGTGGATGACGTTTAATTATCATCTTTTGAACTTTGTTGTTGTGTTTTCTGCTATTTCACAAGTTGTAGTGTGTAGAACGTGCAAATCAAATGCGAAATTGGCCGAAAGTGGCAACCGTGACTTAGGATTTCAAATCGTTGTTTCTTGTGAGAATTTTGAACAAACTTTCATTCCGTGTTGCCGATTTGTTCAAAAAGGATATGAAATGAATAGCGGAATTATCCTTGTCATGCGCATAAGAATAGGTGTAGATATAATTGAAAAGTTTTGCGCTTTCAAGGACCTTCCTCGTCAGATTTTTCACTCATTTTACGATAAAGTTGTTCGCACCATTTTTGTGGAAACAGAACCATTGTCAACAAAGTATGCAGAAAGCAGCAGAAGAAGGGAGGGCTAAAAGTCAATTGAAAATAGTAAAAAAAAGAATGGCGTAACTGTCTCGGACGATGGAACATAGAGAAAACATATTTTTTCTTCTCTGTATGATTGGTGGCGCTTATCAGCTGGAGAAATGTTGTTGACATTCTCATAAAATCTAAATACTTACTGCAAAGCTTGCAAATTTTGGAATAAGAAAAGGAAATAAGAAAAGGAATGCATAGATCACGTGAAAGAACTAATGGCACTCGTCCCCGCCATTTGACAAAAAATAGTTAGGGCATCGAAGAAAAAGTTAACCCAGAAGCCTATAAATGAGCTTTCAATTTATGATGGACTAGCCATTCGTCATAATCATGATTCAATTGATAACATGAGGAAAATACGTCTGGGCGACACTGTATCATAAATTCTGACCGATGAAATGCCACCTGGTGATTTCATTTTCATTTTCACTTTCAAGTGGCAAAGTTATTGTGGATATTGCAGCAAGTATAGCTATATGTGTTGTCAATGATGCATTATCCAGCCTTATGAAGTGTATGGAGGTATTATGGAAGTGCATCTAGCCAAACTGCAATAATATCTGCGCGAAGGCTGACGCACGGCGCATCATGTTTTCAGAGTCATCCCTGACTGATGCTGCAAAACAGGCCCGTCTGTCGTCAAAATCAAACAGAAAGAAACCAGAGGAGGAAAATATTAATTTGAAAAGATAATTATATGGTTCAGGCTTCGCCGACTATAGTAAAATATAACAATTCTATACATCAAAGTTACAGAATATTTTAAACGGTGTTTTCTCAAAACCGCATTTTTCAAACTGGCCGGAAAGATAACTTCAACTGATCTTCGTCAATTCACTTGAAATTTTATATGCAGCTTCAGAACAATATTATCTAGAGAAGTACGTACGGATTTTACGATAAGTTCGAAACTTTTTTTTGAACAAACTTTCATTCCGTGTTGCCGATTTGTTCAAAAAGGATATGAAATGAATAGCGGAATTATCCTTGTCATGCGCATAAGAATAGGTGTAGATATAATTGAAAAGTTTTGCGCTTTCAAGGACCTTCCTCGTCAGATTTTTCACTCATTTTACGATAAAGTTGTTCGCACCATTTTTGTGGAAACAGAACCATTGTCAACAAAGTATGCAGAAAGCAGCAGAAGAAGGGAGGGCTAAAAGTCAATTGAAAATAGTAAAAAAAAGAATGGCGTAACTGTCTCGGACGATGGAACATAGAGAAAACATATTTTTTCTTCTCTGTATGATTGGTGGCGCTTATCAGCTGGAGAAATGTTGTTGACATTCTCATAAAATCTAAATACTTACTGCAAAGCTTGCAAATTTTGGAATAAGAAACGGAAATAAGAAAAGGAATGCATAGATCACGTGAAAGAACTAATGGCACTCGTCCCCGCCATTTGACAAAAATAGTTAGGGCATCGAAGAAAAAGTTAACCCAGAAGCCTATAAATGAGCTTTCAATTTATGATGGACTAGCCATTCGTCATAATCATGATTCAATTGATAACATGAGGAAAATACGTCTGGGCGACACTGTATCATAAATTCTGACCGATGAAATGCCACCTGGTGATTTCATTTTCATTTTCACTTTCAAGTGGCAAAGTTATTGTGGATATTGCAGCAAGTATAGCTATATGTGTTGTCAATGATGCATTATCCAGCCTTATGAAGTGTATGGAGGTATTATGGAAGTGCATCTAGCCAAACTGCAATAATATCTGCGCGAAGGCTGACGCACGGCGCATCATGTTTTCAGAGTCATCCCTGACTGATGCTGCAAAACAGGCCCGTCTGTCGTCAAAATCAAACAGAAAGAAACCAGAGGAGGAAAATATTAATTTGAAAAGATAATTATATGGTTCAGGCTTCGCCGACTATAGTAAAATATAACAATTCTATACATCAAAGTTACAGAATATTTTAAACGGTGTTTTCTCAAAACCGCATTTTTCAAACTGGCCGGAAAGATAACTTCAACTGATCTTCGTCAATTCACTTGAAATTTTATATGCAGCTTCAGAACAATATTATCTAGAGAAGTACGTACGGATTTTACGATAAGTTCGAAACTTTTTTTGTTATAAACAATTTTTAACCTAATTTTGTACCTAAAAGTGGTATTTTGTGTTCCAACGTCCGCCATTTTGCTTTAAAGCGGAATTTTCTAATTTCCGTACGTACTTTCCGAGATAATCTTATATAGAATCTTTTTTTGTTTTTATGGCTAAGTGAAAAACTGCGTGCAAAATCTTTCCGGCCGTGCAACCCTGTCCGCCGGAAGAGGTTTCCTTTGATGTCTTCTAACGCTGCTATTTTTTTATTTATTTTTGTTTCTTTTTATTGTGAATATTCCTCAAAATATGAACAATAAGGGGCTTTAAAGAGATTTTGTAATTCATTTACTATATTGTAAAAAATATACCTACAAAATCGGCTATTTTTTGTCGCGCTGGAGTGGCATTACCCCTTAAATAAGTGTTTTTGGGCGTGAGGAGTGAATTGTAAATGGGTTTTTGTGTTGGTGGTAGTATGTGACGTATTTTCCAAATTTTTGCATTTCTTATTGCATTTTCTTCACTTGTTCACATGTTATCCCATATCAAGTCATCTTGTATGTAGAGTCCTAAGTATTTAACTTTGTTTGATTTTTATATAATTTATTGTAACGTCACTGTTGAAGTTCTTGTGTTGTTGAATATCATGTACTCGAACAGCTTTAATTAATGGATTAATTTAATTAATTTGATAAATCGCAAGTTAATTACTTCTGTTCCTCATTCTTTATTGCCGATGTTAGTTTGTCTAATAAATATTTTAGGTTCTTATACAGAAAAAAGCAATAATGCTACTTTAGCGGATGACACGGCGGTTAATGACAAAACGAGAGAGAAACGGTAAAACACTCACTTCATTTTTACAGATGTGTGCAAAGAAGAAACACGTCCTTAATCACCTATGGGTGATGTTTGCAAATCTTGGGATGACGCTTGATACAAAACCTATGTAAAAAGGAGAAGAGGAGAGAAGATCTTGCACCAGTATTGACGCATGGTGGTAATATTTGGTTGTCATAAATAGTGTGCAGACCTTTTAAAATAAAACACTAGGATGCATTGTCAATGCTCCTTGGTACATGAGTAGGAACAATTTCCATGAAATTTTATCAGAAAAGTTGTAAAAAGATTTTGATATTATCCCATAAGTATTGAAAGTCTCAGAAGAGACTCTGCTGTGAAAAATATGAATACATTCGGATGTTCATCTATTTTTGTTTAGAATAAACTTGTCTTTGTTTTATTCTTATTACTGTAATATGGCTGGTAATCTTTTTTGGTCAATAATATCTACCATCCAATTCAATATTTATTTTTTAAATCATCCCTTCAAGGTCACACAGTAACACATGTCTGGCTTCAAAATAACCATTAGCAGGTACTTTCCCACCATTTCAACAACAATCATCATCGGATTATGACCGGAGGGTGCTAACCAGTATTAAATTCGCACAATCAAATACTTTAAACTGATTCAATCCCTCCAATTGACACGGTAATAATTTAAAACCAAAAGTCAGGTTTGCAGTCGGAGGGTGGAAGTATATTAGATTTATCCCCGAGCATATGCTTCGCGTCGTTTCCGCTACAACGCCAGGCGTTAGTTTTTAGAGGGCTAACGAAGTCGCGATTGTGAGCATAGTGGAGCATAGTTCGAGTTTGTTATGCGAAGGGGAGAGACGACGGTCTCACTTTCACACCAGTAACCACAATGACGCTAATGTCTTTAATCCGGGGACAGTAGCTGGCTGCAGGCTGAAGATCGCCCCCTCCGAGTGTGTATGTGCATTCGGCTCAGTGAACTTACTACCCTGCTTGCCGGGGTTAGGTGGGTGGGTGGCTTGATATCGCATTCATATGCACACCTACCCCTTTTGTTGGGCGCAACACCCGTGTGAACCCACGCTAAATGGAGTTTATTAACTGGCTAGCGGCGGACTGGACTCAATTACTTTTTTGAGCGCCGTTTGAGAGAAATGCAAATTGTCGAAAGGATTTCGAAATTTGTTGCGGTGTGTTGTCTGCATTGTGGTTTTTGCGCAAGGCGCATGGTGTTGCGATTACGAATTTTTTTTACAAACTAGATATTAAGAGAATTTGAAATAGCGCTTGTCAAAAAAGCTAAATTCTCTGGAGAATCTATGATAAATGGCATAAGACCGCGTGTTCTTATGGAATAGCAAAGTTTAAACTAAAAGTTTACCGTGGGCAGTGATGTTAAATACCCGGGTATTATTATTATTATTATCAAGGATAAATACTCCGGGTAAATAATAATAATAATCCACGCCTTAACATCCCCCAACAGCTTTCGCCACTACGGGGGCATCGGCAGGCCCGAATTATTATTATTATGGCCCGCGTCTGTGGCACAATCAAATACTTTAAACTGATTCAATCCCTCCAATTGACACGGTAATAATTTAAAACCAAAAGTCAGGTTTGCAATCGGAGGGTGGAAGTATATTAGATTTATCCCCGAGCATATGCCTCGCGTCGTTTCCGCTACAACGCCAGGCGTTAGTTTTTAGAGGGCTAACGAAGTCGCGATTGCGAGCATAGTGGAGCATAGTTCGAGTTTGTTATGCGAAGGGGAGAGACGACGGTATGCCCGGGTATTTACCCAAACTGGGTATTTATATGGGTATTTATAAAAATAATATTGTTATTAAAAAGATAGCAGTAAAAATAAATATTTTGTTACTAAATTAAGCTTATTATTTTATCACAAAATCAAAAGTTATTCTCTTATCACAAAATATAGGTTATTATTACAAAAATAAAAATACATATATACAAAATAAAGAATCAAAATAGCACAAACGTAAAAATAACTCCCTTTCTAATTGATATCAGTCTCATCCGCTGATATATCAACAGCAAACCTTTCCTGGGCATTATCGTCCATTCAATCCTCTGAATCTTTTATTTTTGCGGTTCTATTATCGATGAAGATTTAGCAGAATTTAACAACTTATGATTATATGTCAAGTATATCAACTTAGCGGCTTTTGTCTGTTGCTGCTGACGCTATAGGCGCACTTAATATTTGTATGGCGTTATCTGCCAAGTTGCAGGTCTCCTTAAACCACTTCACCAAAGAAATGGTGGAATGGAATTATGCTTTTTCCATATGATGTTCTTTCCCCACATATCTTGCTTTTCTCTAAAATTAGCTAATTCAGACCTTACTTTGATTTGATTTAAATGGACATGCTTTCCCACACTGGTATTGTTAAAATCTTCCTACACAGTATCGTTGTTTCTGGTATTTATGTTGTACTTCTACAACGTACCTACTAAACGCTAGTAAGTCAAGAATCACTACAGACAGGCCTAGGCGGTGTCTGTCAAATAAGCCCGGCTGGTGCCACAATAAGCAAAATAACAAGTATCACGTGTAACGCGTATAATAGTATATTATTATACAAGTTTTATAAGACGTCAAATAGGCGCACGAGTTGTTTTGGGCAATGGGATAAAATCATGACAAAATCTAATTGTGAATAATTTTACTCTACTTTAGCCTACAAGTTTGAATAAATATTCAGCGAGGTCGCAACGATGATCATAATGGAGCTTGGGGCAACACTTTTAACCCTACTGTGATAAATACATGAAACTTAACCTAAAAAGTTAACAACTTTAAAATAGTCAGAATAGAAGTGTTTGGCGGTGACTGATTAGTTACTTCGAAGAACAAGAACTTACTAAAGAATTGTTATAACGCTTAACGTTTAATAGCGGTGTCTACATAATTCCACTACGTAGCCGTTGCGGCTTATATATTTACAAGCACTTATAATTGAAACCCAATTCTAATTTCGGCAAAGTAGTTTATTAGAATAAATTATACTTAGTAAAAATACATGTGATGGAGAGGTAATACAAATACGCTGCACACAACCAGAACTAAGGCGAAGTCGAAAGCGACGGACAAAAACGAATATGAATTGAACCGAGCATCCAAGCGTCCAAAATATTACCGAAAACTTATACGTTACATAAACTAAGAAATCCTCTACACTTTAAATGTACTATAGCTTCGTACGTGTATGCTGATAAACCATTTATTGCGCATATACAATCTCGCAGCAGTAATTAAAATCGTTCGTATCTACGATGTAGGTTCGATCTTCGCATAATACCTTATTAAAGTAAACAGTAAACAGTAACAGTGGTCCTTGAATTATATCTGAAAAGGGGATTTGATGTTTAGTTGAAAAGAATGATAACGATCACTTACTAGAGTCGTAAAACATCACCGTAAACGTCATGCTGGCGTATTTTGATGAACACAGCAAAGCTAAAAAAGCCCCAATCCTTTGGCCATACTATAGCAGGCTACACCCATGTTTAAATATGTATAGAATATTGATATTTCGCAGTTTATGTGGTTGCAAGCGATTAAGAAGATGCAGTGTGTGGTTATGTTGGGTTATGTATTGTACATTTGACATATGGCATTTGATATCACTGTGTACCAATCAGACAAAAATGTTACTGTTTTCGGTATTACAATGTGTTAATTGTAACACTGAAAACAGTGTTACAATGTGTGCATTGTGAATGCAAAGTAGAAAAAAGTTTATTATTATAACTGAAATATTTTACATTTATTGTAATCAACAGTACACTTCTAAAAATATCGCTGGCATGTTGTTAAATAGTGTTTTAAGGATAAAAAAGGATAAATACCCAAAATTTTGGTACTTACCCTGGGCAGGGGTAAATACCCGGATAAATACCCATTTTATAAGTTCCCACCAGCCGGGTATTTACCCGGTCTACATCACTGACCGTGGGTGATGTTGTTTTTGTTGAAAATAGTTTCATCAGCTTAGATATCATATATGGAAAGTAAATATGACAAAATCCCAAAATTTTATTAGAAAAAATTCGGTTATTACGGCTCAGTACAACATAACAAAAAGAAATAACAACATACCGCTACTGGGCTCAACCCGGGGTTGCCAGATTTCTAGATTGACAGATCGGGGACAAACCCCATTTCTATCTTCTAGTTTTTCAATTGTGCCATATTTCACAATAATTCTTTGTTTTAATATATTTTTTAACATTATTTATTCAATGTAAAAATTGAATTCAGATCTTTTTTATTTCGATAAGAACGCACAGAAATGCTGAGCGAACGAGTTTTTTTTCATTTAAAATGTCGCTTTGAAATTTGAAATTTGTTAATCCTTTAAATCGAATGGGTACGATAATTTTCTATAACGGTTGAAAAGAGATACCCTAATATAAAGTAGTCATTATTTATTATTGTAAAATAGGAAATAACTATTTTTGAATTAATTGATTGTGTTGGATCTTACTTAATTAATTTCACTGCTATCTTAGCTACCTTTTCTGCTTTTAATGGAACATATTTTTTTATCTATTTTTTTTTGGCCTTCCACATAAAATAAAATTTTCGAGAAAACGACAATGAAAACCGTACAAAATTGAAATGCGCTTAATACGAATCCGGGTTGGTTTGATTTGGTCGCCCATGCAGACTTTGAAATAAGGTTTTCGGTTAACCTACAATGTCTGAAGATCACTTTTAAACCCTTTTCTGGATATTGACTTCACACGCTGTAAACTCTCAAAAATTGCGGTTTTATTGTATATTCGGCTTAACTTTAAGCTGATAACCTTAAGTGATCCCATTCAAAATTCTAATTTCCATTGAAAATCCATTTTCTCAACTGTGTTTCGCGAGAATGTTCTTATATATAAGATTATAAAACTTGAGTATCGTTGAATTCAGCGAAAAGGATATACCGCTCCAAATTCAAGCATGTACTCATATTATCAACATTTTGTTTTCTATACATTCAAAAGTTACAAGTTTACAAGTATAACAAGTTTACAGGTTACAAGACTAAAATGTTTTTTTTTATGCAAAATAATACGTTTCCAATATTATGTGTAACAATTTATTCTCATTTTTACTAAGGGAACCACTTTTACAATCCCATTAAGCGGAATTTTCGGAGGGAATGCGGGATTGGGTTTTTTTTTTGGGACTCACTGTTGGATCTCGGAACAGTCCCGCTCAAATAGGAAGGTGTGGCAACCCTGGTTCAACCCCAGGTTAAACGAAGCTGCTGAATCGAACCTATATAAAGTGGGGTATAAAGTTTTTCGTCATTAGTACTCGTGAAATGTTAATAATTAAAATGCCAAACAGGTCGTAACGAGTATTTATCATCAGGCTTATGTAAAAATTATTTTTTAAATTATTACAACAAATTATATTCATTGCAATTTTATATTCTTGTGTATATTACTGTTCTCTCTGAAAAGTGACTGCTTGAAACTACAAAAGAGATATCTTGAAGTGTTTTAATGGATTTAAATTAATATTTATTTGGATATACGTAATTAGATATATACACGAAATGCCACCTTTCCAATTTACAAATACCGTCTTCCTTTATTGTAACCAATATTGTATTGAAATAAGTAATGAAATAAGTAATTTATCGTTCCAAAAATGTATCATTTGAAGATTGTGTATGGTTACCCATACACAATCTTCAAATGATACATTTTTGTCATTATTAGAGATAAAAACTCGGTTAAATGGACAAAGTTGTGCAGATTTGTATGCTCTCCAATAATCCGTTAATAATGCACTTGAATTTCAGAGACTTTAGAAAAATAAAAACAAACTTATTTTTTTAAAATGGTTATAACACATTTATTTGTTGTCCGAACAAGATGCCGTTTTGACATCTTACAAGCACTTATTTACAATTAGATTATGTCAATTTGATTTTTTTCGCCTATGAACTCGCTGGAAACAAAAAAAACTTTTATTTTTTTGATGGGTTGCATGTTAGTTTAATGCACATTTTGGTTCAGCATTTTTTAGTACAATCAGATGCATATATTCACCTAAAATAGGAATTTCTCTGACAATCGCATGGTGAAATATGATGTGTTGAAGCAGTTCATGATGCACACTTTTCATAAATTGTTAACAAATGTTAAAATTAGAAAATGTGAGTGATATGTGTTTAAAGCAGAAAAACGAGAAGTTTAAAGCGTCAGCATTCAAATAAAATTTAAGTTAAACCGATGAGTTAAACCAAATATTTTTTCATTTCTTAAAACACGATAGATAAGTCAGCAAATTGGTTAGCAAACACTGTTAAAGTCTGTCCTAGAATCTTCACAGATGGGTTTTCACTATATAGCCTCATAAATCAAGGTTCAAGCTATCAACTTCGTAATCTACGAGGAATGGAAAGCTAGCAAACTCATACACATTGTGAGATACAAAACAATAATTATTAGATTGTTTTTGAAATCATTCAAATATGCCCATTTCTCCAAGAAACAGACTAAAACTCTGCAAACTATCATAGTTCATTGCTTTTACAATTATTACTGGTTAGGTATGATGTTACTTATTTATCAAGCAAGATTGCAGTACGAAATTAAAAAAAGTAGTAAACTGCAAAACATAGGATCAGGGTTCATGGTTTCTGCAATTATTATGGAATAATATAATAATAAACTTTAGAGAAAGGATAACATTGGTTAAATATTACTTAATAATCGAAAATGGATGTACAAAAAACCGCTGTGAAGCACCATCGATATTTAGATTACTGGTCTCTTAATAATAACAACATAATATTCAGAACACTAATAAAATAAAATATTCAGTTGATTCACTCGTATTAAACGTAGATACTAAAAAAACAGTTACCAAATAAAAAAGCATAATTCGTATATCTGACCTGCCGTCAACCGTGCTCCCGCTCGCGTCCCCGCGCCGGGATAAATGGAATCCGACCCCCATGAAAGCGTGTATCTGTAAAAACTCATGCATGACCGCTGATAAGGGCGCTCCTAAATGAATAGCATTTGTTTTGCGCGCGCTGATAAGTACACGCTGGATGGAAATGACGTCACATAAAGTGCTCGCTCCACTCCACATATCATAATTGATTTATGCGATTTCGGCGGCCGGCCGACCGGGCAAAGCGAGCGCGCGCGCCGCGCATAAAAACAAATGAATTCCGAATCAACTGCAAATTTCAGGTATCGACACCGTCGCCGCCGCCGAAACGGCGCGGCGGCCCCGCAAAAGCAAATAGTCGAAAAAATATCGCCCACTGAAATATGCGCGACGCTATCAGATCGACTATGCGTTTGATTTTTTTTTTACCTCTCGTCTGTTTTTGTTGTTATCTGGCGGCGGGTATTCAGGCCCTGACGTGGACACATTCACACGAACTGCCGACGCATATTTAGTACAGTGACGATGAGGTATTGCTGGATTTCATGCATGTTGCTGTGTATTTCTTTTTGCAAACCTGTAATAACGGCTTTGGTCTTCTCTTTTTCATTTATGTATACTCTTATCACTCATGTAGAACCTTCAAAATTGTAAATAATGATCAATATTATAAGCATACGTATTGCCGATTTAATCTTAGGTTAGCAGGGCTCAATTAAAGATGTTGTTGTTTGTTTGACTTTTTAATTATGTCCAAAAAGTCAAACAAACAACAATTAATTACAAACAACATTTAATTGAGCCCTGCTAACCCAAGATTTAATCAGCAATATGTGTCAAATCAACGGGCAAAAAGTTATGTATTGGTTTTTTATTATAAGCATACTATGCAATGTTACTGAATGCAGACAATGCCCAGACATTGTTTTTATTTGTCACTAACGGCACAGAACAATGATACAGAAACTAAGAAATACCTAGTTGTCTTCACACGAGGAAAATAATCTCAAAATCAGAAAATTGTTTCTTAAGACCTAACATTAATTTGCGTATCTATTGATCTGCCTGAATATCTGCACCGCCTGCAAAATAATTCAGGATATGTTTGAAACTCTCATGATGCGATGAAAATTTGTTCTGATTTAGTATTATTACTAATTATAGTCAACCATTAGAGTTTGCGTAAGATATTATACCAATTTAATAATGGTAGAGTCACACCGAGATTCTTCATTCTTTTGTAATATATCCCACTCTCTTGGTGAACATTGCTAGTATTTTTTATAGAAGATTCATGATATAGGTTTTATGCTACAGAGATAGAAAATATTGCTAATTAAATTTTGGGTTTGCAGGGCTAGCCCTGCAAACCCTTAGCCCTGCAATCCCAAAATTTAATTAGCAATACGTTCAAATCAACGGGCAAAAAATACTGCACTGGTTTTATAGAAAATATTGTTGACTCAAATAAAGTGTGGCGTGCTATATTTCGGCGAAAAACTGCTATTAGAAACACAATAAGTATTCTAAAAGCAAGTTTCGTATAAACAAAAACACAAAAGAAACTGCCACGGAGATTTGAATCTAAGCGATTCCCGTCGAAGAAAATTTTAGGAGAGTAATGATACTCCCAATCCTGGCAACCATAATTTTAGGATAAAGATCATTGACAACACACATTTTAGGACAGGATCATTGACAACAATGAGTTTAGAATAGATATCATTGACAATAAAAATTGTTGGATAGGATTAATTATAGCAAAACATTATAGGATAAAATTGATTGAAAAAAATTAAAGAAGTCTGGTCGTGGCAACAACAATTTTAAGACAAAGATCAGTGACAATAAATGTTTCAGGAGAAGGTCATTAACAACAAATTTTGTTTTTTTGACAAAGTTCACTGTCATTAAAAATATTAAGAAGGAGATAATTGACAACAAAGGTTTTAGGAGAGAATAAATGCGTTACTCCGTTGAAGTAAGTCAAATTACAAGGCATTTCATTGCTCATTACCCAAAGAAATCCAACCTACATTTATAAGTAAATAGTCTTCAGTAAAGTGCATAATTTTATTTGCAGCAAATATTTTTAGCATCTTCAATAGAGGGAGATACTATTTTGCCTTAAGAAAGTTTTCTAACTTGCTGCAAGTGTTTTATAGATTGAAAGCATGTTTTCTACTCAAATCCAGTAAAATCCGGGGAAAATTAGACCAAATCACAATCTACTACTACGGTCTGCTCACGCGCATCGGCCACGCCTACAAGTGACGTCAGTGCGAGAAAGAAGCGGAAGTAGCGTTAATATGGCGTTAATTTCCATGGCTGCGTTGGTAGCCAATTGTTGTTGTCACGGTTGTAAGACATTTATGCGCTGACGTCATTGCGAGATGTAGCGTTCGTTGCCATGGTAGCTAATATGTTGTTATCACATTCAAGCGTTGGCAATGTTGTCAACTTGTTAACATATATCACCTACAAAAGTCAAAAACTTAGGATGTATTTGGTTGCCTAGGTGTCCGTGTCAACATCCTTCTCGCAGTGACGTCATGCGCAGAAATGAACGAATTTGAGACACGAAGTAAGCAAACTGATGTAGTGGATCGTGGATCAAATAATATATGAACCCGTGCAGTCGGCCTCGTGACCTATGAGATAGAATACTATATGCTTGTACTGCCACAAAATGTCGGGCTGTTGATGTTTCTCGGTCAGATACATATACGACAACAAGACAACCAAAGATACATTGGACCAACACATCACTAGTTGGACCTGCTATCCAGCGTTTTTATACCCAAAGATGTTGACATTTTACGATCAGACCACTAAAGCGACATCTATTGGCATCCTTCATTCCATTTTCAAGAAAACAATAAGTTTCTTATGGTAAATATCTTGTTTTTCTTGGATCAAGTAACTGGAATCGATATATCAGTACTTCGTTGACAAAGTTTGGCATCTTTGGATCTATAAATTGAATTACTTCTTTTAAGAAAATATTGGTTATTATGAAGAAAGTATTTATTTGTCGAGAGAATTTATCTGAGAAATTCAATTATGTACTTGGGTAGGTGGCATTTCTTGTATATACCCAACTGTCAACGTCCAAGTAATTATGCATTTGAATCCAAATAAGTTCAAAAATTACGATTTCTTGTTTAGAGTAATTACTTTTCTGTGTGAAGACTAACCTGGGGTACCCTTGCTTTTACTTCTATTAGGTCCGAGTACTCATCTATCTGTATATTCTGATATATGGAATGTTAGCAGCTCGACGTAGGGTAGCATACTCTTTACTTTGTTTTACTTTACATCAAGAAAGATAGCAAATAAGCCTTTCTTGTAATGCTTTCTCTATTATATCCGTTATTCTATAAACTTGATTTATAGTGGAACGCTTTTCTCTAAAACCAAATTGGTGATTTGGAATTATTTTCATTCTCTCAATCTTAGGTGTCATTCACGGCCCGTCACTTCGTCTTGTAGGTGGGACATGGGCCAATGGCCTCTTGTACTTCCTCATCTTCCACTACGAGTAGTGTATTTCTTCATCGGGAGCCAATTTTCTTAAGAAGGTTTCGAATGATGCTTCTTTTCCAACAATAATTTTAGGAGAGGATTTTTGACAACCAAAATTTTATCAAAACCAAAATCTTGCTGTTCTCTGCGTATAATAGCTTCTTGTCACCCTGTTTTGCCATCATGTCAACGAGATACTACTATTGTCAGTTGGACCTTTCAGCTCATCAAACTGTCTGAAACAAACCATAAAAAAGCAGGAATAACAAATTTCCTGTCGGACGCTTGGTAATATTTCAGAATCGACTTTATAAACTACAAAATTTCACGAAGTACATGCATCAAAAATCCAGACCATCATACGCGTATCGAAAATTGATTGCGTGTTCCCCGCACAATGGTCCGGGCGCGCGGGCGGGTGGCGGTCGTAATTTTGCAGGCATAAAACCGGCGGCGGGGGTTGCACTGCCAATAATCCCGACAATCAACCATGCATAAAACTCGAATAAAACGAAACAAAAACCTGTTATAGATATGGGGACGAACGGTGGCGGCGGTTGGCGGCGGCGGGGGTGCGCACTGACATCGGGGGCACAAAGGGTTTCGTTGGAGCGAGCCGTACAGATACGCGCGCAATTTTAATTCATTCTGTTTTACGAACGTACCATGCGAAAAATGAAAAATATCAACGGCACACCAGTCCAGATAACGCCGCGAACAGAGCGAATTTTAACCCTTTTTAGAGTGGAACCGACCCCCTCCTATATATGGTCCGACTCGTTCACGAAAATAACAGTAAAAATAACATTGTTCTGCATAAATTCGTCAAAAGCGGCCACGATAACGCGTATGTACATGTTGTTGGGTTAAAATAATAAACGGCATTTGTATGCGGAATGCTTGTACATCACGTATGAATAATTTATTAATTATTATTTCTTGATGCTTTTGTTGTTCTACTGTATCAGTTTTAAAATATCATTTTCAATAATAACGAAAGTTTACAAGTTTAGAGTGAAATCTGTACATCTAAATACTATTATGCATGTGTTTAGTTCAGTTACTAAGTAGTTAGAACTTGAGATCGGACAGTAATATTACACTTTGTATTTGTAATAATTGTGTCAATTTTTGACCATACTGTCACCATAAAGCACCGAACTGTCAGTCAGGAAACATTATGTGTATAATTTATAAAGAATGTAATTTATGAGTCGTAGATAAAGCGTCGTAGTTGATTCACACATAACAGCTATAATTCACTCGAATGATAATACATATATTCTTATACCTAGTTAGATTCAATCGCCTAGGGGGCATGAATAAACTTTCGTGCTCGTGGATTTTTGCCTACATTATATATGCTCGTCAAATATAATATAATAAACTATCATAAATTGCAGTTCGGTTTTTATACATCGGACATTTTCATTGCAGATTCCTACGTCTGTTTTCATTATAATAGCAGTTTAGATAATGTTTATTATATCGTACAGAAAAATTAGCAATAATAAGGAAAATAAATCCAATTAAGTTGCCATTTTGGAATACGAAGTGTTGAGTTTCAATAATCTATGCACACAGAGAAATGGTTGGCTAATGTTAAAATAACATTCTTAACATAATTTGTTTGTTTTAAGACAACACATACTTATAATAAGAATATTTATTTAATATAAAACAACCTAAATATTTGCTTTAAGAAAACGATTGTTTTGATCTAAGTAAGTCGTTGGTTTGAAAATAATATTAAAGGATGCCGATAGATGGGGCTTTAGTTTCTCGTCGCAAGAGAGGTCTCCTAGAGGGTATATAACCGCATACATGTCTATGCAGCATCAGTTATTGTGCTATTATTTCGTCAATGTACCTGACGTAGAATGTTCAACTGCTCTAATATTGATGGAAAGGGACTAAGAAGGGACACCGGCTGTCTTCTCTAGTTGGAAAATAACAATATTCTTTTTGGATGCGTTAATTGCATTCCATGTAAAACATTATTGCTTTCATAATAACATCTTCATATTTAAAAGAAGTAGGTGAAAGTTTAATTCAAGAATGTGATTTGATTACACTAACTACCCAACCTATTGATTTAAAAGAACAAATTCTTAAGTCAAATAAGTATAGTATCCATTTAAAACTGTACAATCTTAAAGTAAGACAACCTGTCAAAACAACGGTTTTCTTCAATGAACGATATATAGGTATTCTTGCGTATATGTAAAACAACCGTTGTTTTGGATTAACAAAGGTTGCTTTGAATTGAGACAATGTTTCGTTGTGTGTGGCATCCACTAATTTAATTAGATCCTGCCACCCAAAGCCCCACCCCTAGCGTGCAAGTATGTTTCTGTATTTTACTTTAAGAAGGTCACGATATCGTATTTTTGGATACTGTACAATAATAATGTTTATAAAATTGTGCACAAAACAGATATTTACCAAACTACGAGCGCCTTAACATAGGGGTACTTTTCACACTATCGCGGGAATAAGTTGAATGAGTTCTCAAAAAAACTTGGATAGGTTTTCTAGGTTTTTGTTGAATATTTAATATAAAACTATAATATTATTGACTGCATAAAACTGTAAATATAAAGTGATCAACAAAAGGAAATGTTGATATTGGAATACTCCTGAATATGGAGCCTGGAAATGGCTGCAGAGAGCTTTTTAAGTCGCCCGAGGGTATAAACATCAAGTAACGCCCGAGGTACATACAATATTTTGTCCGGCAATGGTTTTGTTCCTCCGTTTGAATATTATTAATAAATATTTTGACGTTAACAAGTGACATGCGTATCTACGGAGTTGAATAACAATACAAACAATTCGCAGTTAAGTGACAATACAGACAATTAATTATCAAACTTATAACCTTAATCGTCAGTAATTGACATTGACGATTTCAAAATTTACGATTTGAATGACTAATATTTGATATATTTGACATATAACCATGGCTATCCTTTATGCCCTAGGGCGCAATCGGAATCTTTATCTACGACTCACATATAATAAGTTCATTGCATACTTATCCATGACTATATAATCCCCATCATTATACACGCAAATGATTATAATGACACTAGCGTTGTATAGTTCGTTCAAATAATGACTTCATTATTTAAACGAACTTTCATCATTATACAACGCTATAGTCAGTCTGTCAAAACCTACGTGGATGACAGTTATGTGACAGTTCGCCTCGCCATCATTGACAAATACATTTAAAATATTTGATATAAAATGGAATTTTTGAGTCGTAGATAAAAAGTCGTATTCGACTCGCACACAACGGATATAAATCGCTCGCATTTTTACACGCTCGCCTACGGCTCGCGTATAAACTTCATGCTCGCGATTTATATCCTTAATTATGTGCTCGTCAAATAATATACTATTATAGCCCTAGGGCGTAAAAAGAAGCTGTTTTCGTCCCGGTATCTAAGATGTAAAATGTCACTTTATGATCATTTCGTACATACAAAATATTACATAATATATTATTATGTGTATTAGATTTGTTCGAGCAGTCGCAAAACCAGTTTACAAACAGTGCTTTTGTGATAGACCAGATAATATGTTCCTAT
The DNA here is from genome assembly GCA_963966075.1 of Aphodius sticticus. Taxonomy (NCBI): domain Eukaryota; kingdom Metazoa; phylum Arthropoda; class Insecta; order Coleoptera; family Scarabaeidae; genus Aphodius; species Aphodius sticticus. The sequence continues at coordinate 63,614,505 of OZ014509.1, forward strand.
GATAACTAAATAATAAATACCCATAACACGTTTCTGGTTTTCACAAAAGCATTGTTTGTAAACTAATTTGCCACTGCTCGAACAAGCCTATTATAATATACGTCTGTATAGGAGCGCTTACAGTTTGAGAACCACTGTAATTAAGAGAAAAGTGGAATATATCTTTTCTTAGCAGAATTTTAAAACGATTAATTTTGTACAGAAGCTAAAGTAAAATTTGCGGACACCATAGAATAATGAAACCCAACTCTTACTTCGCAGGATCCCAGAAAAGCTACTCATTTTTCGTCTAATTTCAAGGTACTGATACGACAAAATAACATCCCTGCGCCATAACAGGTTTACTTGCATATTTCTGTATCTCGACGTGCTGTAGTATTGGTTTCTCTGTTAAACATGCATAATTAAAAGATCGACAAATTGACCATTAGTTTGTGGTTCTAAACTTCATACAAAAAAGTAATTTAATGTTAATTTTAATGCTATTGTGATTTGAAAGTCTCATACTTTTATGTATTCAAAATATAAACTATTAAAAATATAACATTATTATGGAAATCTTGAGGAATGGTTATTTTGAAGAAATGTGAAAGTGAAATGTGAAATGTGTAGTGGTTTAAGGTTCCGTTCTGAAAACAACTCCGAAACGAAATATTTCGTTGCGATTTTTTTTTGCTGAGAGTGGACAGACTGCCCCCCACCAACGTCAATCCGTAGTCACCAGTTATAGGCGGCGTTTAAAGCTCCTGGCGTCTGCTGTCTACACCGGGCAGCAGTAATATGGGAAAAATACATTTCTGGCAATTATCTTTATTATCGCATTATCCCTTTATTATCGCAATTATAATGTTTTGGTTAAAATTGTACTGTAATAAAAAATGTATTTTTGCATCATGAATTGGCCTAGATGTTTTATATTTGAAAGAAGCCAAAGATGTAGAAGTAAACTCAATTTTTATCTTAATGTGTTAATTTACGTAAAACAATAAATAAATCCAATAATATGGAAGGTACCTTCCACAAAATTTTCTCAAAACTTACGTACCTACTCAAACTATTCTTAGCACCTTTAAAAAATGAAACAGTACCCGGGTATCGGCTCGCAAGAGGTTCTCACACACACTAGGATCACTTAATCTTAAGGAACACAATCGCCGTGACTTTTGTGGTGGTTTGGAACACGTCAAGGGTACGAAAGGGCCATTGTACTTGCACAAAAAAAGATTTACTTCAAGTTTTCACACGTTGTCAAACATTGGGTTATAATAGACCAACGCTAAGAATTCGCATAAAGGAAATTAAATAAACTTTATCCATTGTGAACTTAATAAAAATATAAAGCGACAACAACATACCCTTTTTTTGTTGGGGGTGGACATAAAAGATATCATATATATATTTTATCTTATACTTGCAATTTTGACTATTTATTTTATGATATTACATTTTAGTTTTTTTCTTAAGTAAAGAACCCTGTAAACTGTGATCCTTTTTGGAATCCAAGTTGACATTAATTTCCAGCAGATCATATTATATTTATCAAGACAGGTGAGCTATTATGGTGTTGGGAACTTCTGTAGCATGGGGTTGGGTCACCTCCCAGAATTGATACGTTCTCTGTGGCGCGTATAAAACATAATATTGTTAAATAAACATAAATAGTGGGCGAGCGAACGTGACAAGTGACAGGGTGGAGTACCCCCGCTGTCGCCCATTGTCGTGCCCCCCAGGTCCCGGTAGCACTCTCGGTCTCAACATAAATCAACCTTTTATTGCACCAATCCAGGTATATGCATGCCCAGCTATGCTCAACGAATTACGTAATATTTCTGAACAATTCCACCGCGGTCGACAAATATTTCAACATCAATCTTTGTCCTCCCATCCATTATATAACACATTATAATAAACAAATATAAATATTATAAGTTTAAGTACATATAATATTGCCAGGAATCTATGAAAATGAAAATACTGGTAAATTTATGAAAAAAAATATTTGTATTTCTATTTTGTGGTGGAATAGCATTGTGCCCAAGAATTCTTAAAACAGTGTGTCCCCGAAAAATGAGACACTAAAGGTTTGCTGCTTTGTCTCCGGTGACATGTCGTTATGTTTGACCATTCTTCCTTTTTGCCATAATGGTGGGTAGATAAAAAAAAAGACGGTGCTCATAATGGGTTCCCCATAAAAGTGTCTTTATTTCATATTTTTCGTCATTTATTATTAGGATGTGGGTCCCGGTGCGTTCTTGGGACGATAGTTCGACTATCTGGTGTAAAAATTTTATAGGCGCGTTAAAATGAGCGTTTCTGTATTATTATGAGTGTATAAATGGACGTAGATGTTATAATAAACTCACTTATGGGTTGATTTATATCTCTATAGATTTTTATACAATTAGAAATTCTGGGAATTCGTTATTATATTATGATTCTAAAGCGGCACATTCTTCCGGATTTTATTAAATACTTGTAACTTACGCTTGTTTCTGAAACCAGAACTTTTTCCATATTACCCAATTTCTCAATTCAAGAGCAAAACTTATATCTTAAAGCAGTCAAGTTCTGTTTTGAAAAATTATTCTTATAATGTAGTTTGTAGTATGGTAGAATTTATAGTATTCTATTAAGTAGTATTCAGTACTATTAATTTACATTTATATTGCACAACCTGTTTCTTAATAAAACTAACTTTATTCTAGAATCTAGAGAAATCTTTGAATACCAAAAATTTCTCAAAATGTATACAAATCTTTATGGTCTTCCATGGTTTTCTGTAAATCTGTTCATACATTATTTCAAGATTAATCCTTTCTTATTAATCGCTATCTATAGATAAAATATAGGCATGAACACTATTTATATGATATATTTTAGTTAGATTATAAATTATGAGACCTTGTTGGAACATTAATGAATTTTTAAATTTATTGGCTGCTTCAAAACATCGATAAATCATGCAAAATTACGAATTAGTATTTTTTTTTTTGAAATTCTTATACGTGACCCAATAATGGATCATAGGATTTTTAAATTTTAAAATTATATTCAACTATGTGCAATAAATTTTACTGCAATAAGTGTTACATAAGTGGTACATAATGTAAAAGTAATAGATTTTCGGTTACTACTTAAATTGTTTAAAAATGGTTCTATAAGAGCTTTATATTTATTCGACTTGATATGGTCAATTTTGCAGAGAATGTTTTATCAGTTACATAATATACATCATAAATAATCAATATATCATCATGAATAAAGGCAGTTCACAATGTTGGTTGCCATCTTGTAAACACTTTTTGCAACAATTCAGCATCGGTGATACGTGGTATTGTAGCTAGGCCATCGATATGTACAACCTTTCAAATTATAATAAGAATTCTGAAATTGAAACTGATTTAAATGACGCAAACTACAGCTAATATCAAATTCCATAATGTCACTAAAGTTAGTAGAAAACCACTAAAAAAATAAACGTTTCCAGGGTGAGTTACATTTTTATATCGAATTTATATCGAACTCCTTTCTTCTATTGTTGATATTGGATTTCCAGTAGAAAATGATCAAGTTCTATTTGGAGATATTTTATTACTGTTACCAGCAGCTAGGATAGATATTAGTGTCAACAAAACTTTTCACAGTATGGCATTCCCATTCGGGAAGTCACGGTACACTGAAAAAAATTTTGATGTGAGTTTACAGTAGGAATAGTAGGCTTTTTTTACCCTGCGACAATCAGTGTAATTTTACATCTCAACTGGTTTTTTACATTGTCATTGTTTATTTACACTGTGATTTTACAAGAATATGGCTGAAATATTACACCGATTTTAATGTAATTTTAAGTGATATATGGGGCAATACGTAATATTTGAACATCAATTTAAATGTAATTTTAAATGAAATATGAGGTAATGCGTAATAATTTTACATCTATTTCAGTGTAATATTCAATGAAATATGCAGTATTTTTGATTTATATAATTTTATTCTGATCTTGAGTAGATATTTATTCATTATCTATCATATAATACAAAAAAAAAACAGTAACGTCATGCACACAGTCAAACGTTACAATAGTGCGGTCAAACAAAATGGTATAGATAAAATTACTTGTAAAAAAATGAATATGTAGACGTACATACAAATATAAAATAGTTTGAGGGGCATAAAATACATTAAAACTACAGCGAAGCAATTAATAAATACTTCGCGTACGCAAATACTTTAACATAGAAAACACACTCGTTCACTCTTTTTCTGACAAACAGACTTGGTGCAAGATGTTCCGCATCTGTATCTGTAAGAACAAGGAAACATATTGGACAGACACAAAAAAGTTAACCTAAAAAGAAGATTGCACATTATCTTTCTGTTGGTATAAAACCCTTCAATCTTAGCGCACATTTTCACAAAGAAACGTAGAAGGCTCTACTTACAGCTTTCATCCAGGTATGGCGTTAACGTTAAGACATCAATTTCTAATGGCTAATTGTCGTCGTTGGTGATCTACAAAGGCAATACAATTGTTCTGCAGTGTGACATGGTATTTTAACCTATACCTACATGGTATCTAGATAAGTTTTAGTTCACTGTATCATTGTTACTTACCGGAGACAGAAATACAACGCGCCCTATTACATATTGCACTCGATGGTATGCGTGCCGGCGTTCGTTTGCAAAACAGCTGATCAAACGTAGCGCAGGCGTCTGGGCGTTACAATATCAACAAACCCGCTATTATAATAGTAAAATCACAACATACGTTGTAATTTTACGAATTTAAGGTATATTTCCATTGTATTTTTACTAGAAGATCATTGTAATTGAAATAAAGCAGCCATATCGCTGTAATAGTACACAGACTTGTAAAAAGAATAGGAATTACGTACAATTTTTATACTTACCACATTTCTATTGTAATTTTCACAATGATTTATGTGTAATTTTACAGCAATTTTTCTCAGTGTAGAGTAGATAAAGTACTGGTTCTAAATCACTTCCCTGCGGAACTCCATTACACAATTATTACCATCATCAACCACGCAAATCGAATAATAAAGATATCACGATACGGTTTGACATTTTTTACGTATTAATAATAATTCGTCAGAGAACACGTCACTTCAAAGTCAAAAACTTAGCAAATTAATTCCAGATTTCTTTGCACACGCAATCCCCATTTACATCGTATAAATCTCGATAATTAAAAGTAATCCGGGGCAATCGGCGGGTTCATCTATCATAACTTCGCCCCGTTATCTCGCCTCGGAGGGAGTTGACAAAAAAGAAAACAGCGTCGGGCGAAAACGGTTCGCGAGGGTGATTTTTGGCGCTGGGGAGACGGTTGGTGGCGGTTCGCCGTTTGTAAAAGTGGCCCTGAAAGGGGGTGGTTTTGTGGGGGATGCCGTGGGGAGGACGGACGCGAGAGCGCAGCTTAATCTCTACTTCTGGTCGGCCAGATAAGGCAATCGGATCGGGATCGCCCCCAACAGCCACCACCCCAACTGTAAATGTCCCCATGAATCACTGGTATATTATTTAGGGTTGACACCATCTATTAAAACCTTATCTGAAAATAGTTACGAAATAATGTTCGGTCGGTGGCTGGTTGTTGTCGCGACCACGTAATACCGTCGCGATCCGCGAAATCGAGTGTGCACCGAGTAGGTAGATGGGGTGGGGGTAATTTCATCCCTCTTGGTTTTATTGCAACGTATTTATGGAAGTTATCGGCCGATGAAATTTAATTAGTAGCACACATCACTACCTTTCTAATCGTACACTCTATAACGCTGTTTTATCTACATGTTTATTCAAATAGAATATTATTTTAACGTGTTTATTTTGCTGGAAATATCTTAGTACTTAAGGGGTAATGTATTTCCTTGTTGGTGACATTTATAGAGCGAATGTAGTTAAGTTCAAATTGTTAAATCCAACCACTAATATTGGTGACAGCATCCTGCAGTATTAAACTTTTATAGTTATTGCTTATTATTCAGATTCAGGTAATTTTCTTGGGTAGGTATTATTTATTTCGCTTATCGTTGGATTTCGAACTTTAAAAAATGAAAACCCGACATTTTGGCTAAAAAAATACTTGAGTTTATCGAATTCTCTACCGTTAGTTTAGAGACTATAGTATAGCTTAATTGTAGAGGTCAATTGTTTTGAAATATATTTAAGGTGAAAAAAAAATGATACAAGCTAAGGCTTCATTTCTTTAAATATTTCTTGATATTTAAATTGTAAATATCAACTCAAAATAAATTCTTCAAAAAAGGAACGTCAATTAGGAAATAATCTGGAATATCAAATGAAAAATCGGTTATACTCGAAGGGTAGTTCCATCTTGCATTATTGGCAAACTTACAGTTTCTGCCTTTTTACTAGCAGCTTTTCAAAGAAGTTTGATATTGTTCTATAGAAGAATGCTACATTTGATGTTTCATGTTTGATGGATCATCACAACTTCCGCAGTTTTCCAGTTATTACATATTTTAGCATCTAGTTAAGCTTTTATGGTTTTTGCTTATTATTTAGAACCAGGTAATTTTTTTTTTGTCGGTATTATTTATTTCGTTTATTGTTGGGGTTGCCAACCCCAAAAGCCGACATTTTGGGTTGGAATGTCTCTTCGACCAATATTTTAGAACAACTTATTTTGATAACGCATTCGTATATATAATATATAATTCGTATATTTCAAACGTTATTTTTTGCCATATTATCCATTATGAATAGACCATTTACACTACATGGAGTTTACTCTTGTCATCCTTTTGAAGCGAATACGAGACTTCTCGAATAGTTAGGTGAGATGGAGTGGTGATATCGGCGGTTGCCCTGATGTTTGGAACGTACTGGGTGGCGCGTGCGTTATTGTTCTTAGCGACAAGCAAACTTGCTCATAGATACGTTCCAAACAGAGGACAACCGCTGATATCCCCACTCCGTCTCACCTAACCATTCGAGAAGTCTCGTATTCGCTTTAAAAATATGACAAGAGTAGACTCCCAGGTTTTATTTAACCATAGGTGATATTTCATTGACTAAAAAAGACTTGAGTTTATCGAATTCTCTACAGTTACTTACTTGTAGAGATCCATTGTTTTGAAATATATTTGAGGTGAAAAAAATATGGTACAAGCTAAGGCTGCAATTCTCTAAATATTTCTTGATATTTAAGTTGTAAATTCTTCAAAAAAGAAACATCAACTTGTGGAATATCAAATGAAAAAGACCATAGTCATCTTATTTTTGGGACAGGCTTATAGGTATATCAACTTTAGTTTTTTCAAATGCGACGGTGGCTTTCTTTTTCAGAATTTAATATATCATGTTTGCTGAATGTAATAATGTGTTGCCTTACTTAGAAACATTCTTAAGAAAAAGACAATTGAAAATTCAAAAATTGCTTAGTCGTTTTTGATAGCTTTCTTTACCCTGAACAATTATGTAGTTATAATTTCTTTTTGAATAACGTGATATAGAAAAAACGATTAAAACATGTACCGAATAAATTCTTCCAAAAAATCTAGACCAACTGAACTTTTCAGGTCAGATTTTACCAACAAGAGACGGACTATTACCTGCAAGCAATTCTAATCTGCATGTTCTATATCTGCATGCAATTCTGGATTTTGTCATTTATAAGAGAACATATTCGGTTCTGCATATTTAGCCAGTGGACTTAGTTCTGGACAATTCATTATATTATGAATTATGATAGAATTGAAAATATCATGGGATTCTTGCCTTCTGGAATCACGTTCCTCATCAACTTTGCCCACCATTGACTGACTTACCAATTTTTAAAGTTTAATAAAGCTATACGCATAATTGCTAATTTGAAAGACATTTAAGTTTTAACCATAATTGGGTTGCACCATTTCAGAGGTTTCCTTGCATCACCCAACTAGAAATTCTACATCCACATCAACTATATAACACAATTCTTCTAGCACAGTTATCCCAGCTTGGTCACATAATATCCACCATACGTTCCTCATACGTCCAACCATTCCACAATTCCACGGTAGCGTTATCCACAATAGAGACCGCTAGAACTGACGGTGGGAACCATCTTCATAAAGGTAGCCCCAGCGTTGTAAATAACGTCAGGAACAACGAGCAGATAGAGAGGCGCGTGTCTTATTCTAATCGGGGCCCGCACTGACAGCAATAAAATTATCAACGCTCAGCAGTTAGAATACAAATTGCTCATCTCCTCCAGGAGAAGTGCGTGTACCCGTTGCAGATCGCCCACGGGTCCAAACCATTGTCCAACTAGGTATCTCCTCCTCTCTCTCTTTCTCTCGTGGAGTTGCTGAGGCCACGTACCGTCGATTCTGGGCACGGAGAGCGGCGCGATTCGTCGCGTCCTATTACACGCGTGTTATACACGGGCCCCGATAAACTGCTGGGCGTCGGTCCGTGCGTAATTTGAATGGTTTATTTTGGTAGAGTCGCCGGAAACGTGACGAATTTAATAGTTTTGCGGCGCGATGCCCAATTTAAGGCGCGTTTGATGCTCGTTGTTGGTTGGATGGTGGATGTTTGGGGATGGATGCGGTAAATTGATGTTTAGTTCAACCGTAAGGTCGTGTGAGATTTTAATAACTTTGTTAGTGGCGAAGATATGGTGTGTGAAGTAAAGAATTATTGTTGGTAGTTTATGTTGTGATGGATTGTCTATCGCAGGAGAAAATTAATGTTCCTTGTTTTTTTTTGGGGTAGTTTTCTATGATTTTGGGCAAAACTTTTAAACGTGATATTCGATAATGCCATTAAGACATGGTTGTGTGTAGCATTTTTAGTGTTGTACTGGATTGTAAACTTTCACACTTCTTTTACTTTTCACGCTTCATTATCTTTTCTTGGACAGTGCTGCTTTTGAAAATTTGCTAAGTTGATAATGTTATCTTAGAACTACTGGTCTTAAAACAGGAAAATACTTCCCATCTAAAGGACATGCTATATTTGTGTACCTCAAAATAAACGATAAATTAGTTGATTCCTTCTCATTCTTCTACTAAATGTTTGATAACCTCCAGATATCATCGTTGTAGAGCAAATATTATTGGCAAATTATTTTTTCACAATGCACACATTGTAACACTGTTTTCGGTGTTACAATTAACAAATGGTAACACCGCTTTTAGTAACTTTTTTGTAAGATTGGTCACATTGATATCAAATGCCATATGTCAAACGTACAACACATAACCACAAACTGACTCTTTTGAATCGCTTGCAATCGCATAAACTGCGAAATATCAAATTCTATACATGCGTCTAGCCTGCTATAGTATGGCGAAGAAGTTGGGGCTTTCTTAGTTTTGCTGTGTTCATCAAAATACGCCAGCATGACGTTTTCGGTGATGTTTTGCGACTCTGGTAAGTGATCGTCATCATTCTTGTCAACTAAACATCAAATCCTCTTTTCAGATATAATTCAAGGAACACATTTACCTTAATAAGGTGTTATGCGAAGATCAAACCTATATCGTTGATATGAAAGATTTTAATTACTGCTGCGAGATTGTATACTCGCTATAAATGGTTTATTGAACATCAGCATACACGTAGGAAGCTTAAGTACATTTAAAGTGTTGAGCATTTCTTAGTTTATGTAACGTATAAGTTTTCCGTAACAATTTGGACCAAATTCTGCTCGTGTCAATTCGTTTTTGTCCGTCGCTTCCGACTGTCTTAGTTCTGGTTGTGTGCAACGTATTTGTATTACCTCTATCACATGTAATTTTACTAAGTATATTTTATTATAATATTATTACACCGAAATTAGAATTTGGTTTCAATTATATGTGTGTGTAAACTTGTATAAGCCAGCGGTACTAGGTAGAAACCGCTATTAAACGTTAGCCATTATAATTATTCTTAGTAAGTTCTTATTATTTGAAGTAACTAATAACTTACCGCCAAACACGTCTATTCTGATTATTATAATTATGAAACAACTATTAAGTTAACTTTTTAGGTTATGTTAAGGTTTTATCACAGTAGGGTTAAAAGTGTTGCCCCAAGCTCCATTGTGTTCATAGTTGCTACCTCGCTGATTATTTATTAAAACTTGTAGGCTAAAGTAGAGTAAAATTATTCACACTTAGATTTTGTCATGATTTTGTCCCAAGCTTACGAAGTTAACAGTTTACTAGTCACTACTGCCACGTGGTATCCGCAAAATACCCTAGATTCTAATTTAGCGCAATATAGTAACCACAGTTTCTGTCCACATTCGCCGTATACAGACTTCTGTATCTTTTACAAGAGAAGTAAAGGAGTTTGTAAAAGTTAACTTGCGTCTTTTCACAGTTTAATTATTGTCTGCTATGGGTACGAAATGCTATTGATGCACTTGTAATGTCTTCGGTGTATGGGTCAGCGTTTTGTCTGTTTCTAATTTTGTTTAAACGTAAATGTCTTTTAATTTATTTTTTTTTTATATAGTTTCTTGGGACACGATACAGATGCTTGGCATCTAGTGTGTCTCCGATATATTGATACTTGCTGCTTCCATTTACCCATTTCAATAATGAATTCAATATTGTATGTATGGGGTAGCGGAATATGTTCTTTCTTTCTTTCTATGTGTAGAGTTATGTACAACAAACAATCGTTTGTAAACTTATATTTACCAATAAAGTCAAGTCAAGTCAAGTCAAGTTTCTAAATTTATATAAAATTAATGACGCAAAGTAGAAAAAATAGTGTATTACACTCGTTTTATACGACGTATTGACGCACTCGTTCCATTTGGGCACTCCTCACTACGTAACTTGTATAATAATATACTTATATACTATTACTTAATACAGACTTGTTTATATGTTAACTGATTATAACTAATTCGTTATAACCCAATACAATAAAATACAAACATGTTTTTATCTTTTATCTTCAAGGTGCAGGCTATGAATGACGGTGGCCTAGTTAATTTTTGTTATTTAGTTGATCGTGATTCGTGACACTATTCGTTGGTACAAGGATCCAAAACACAAAAATCGCGTGACAATATAGTTGCTTGGATAGAAGCCTAATTTGCAATTTCTTTCACTTTATTTATATACTTTATATATTTAGTTTATTAATTGCCCCGTAAATAAACAGCCCACATTGATAGACGATAGTACAAAATGATAATTCAAATGTTAAAGAATCAAATCTATCTGATTCTAAGACAGTTAAACCGATTTCATATAGTAGAAATATTACTATTAATTGATACATTTTATTAGTATGGTGAATTATGAAGCAGCATATACGCAGAGAGAACTCTATTCTTGGATATCAAGAAACGATATGCTTGCCTCTAGACCAAATAGTAGGTATTCTTTTCCAACAACTGTCTTAACATACTTGTTCCAAGTATGGGATACTCTTATTGTTGATGCGTTTAATATGGTTACTCCAAGATGGTTACTCCGTCTATCGAAGAACAAGATATTTTTGGAAGAAGAGCTCGATGTACGTATTGAACCAAGCAAAAATATTCTTGAATGAAAAATGTACATGTTCCATCTAATAAATACATTATTCGTCAAAAGATACTGAAATACTTGATTGTGAATAGCCATAGCATATGATACAAAAGTATGGCAACATTATGATGTATCAAAATAAACACTTTATTTCTAAACTAAAAATTTCAAGTTGATAAAAAGCTGTATTTTTTTAAGTGTTTCATTCCAAGCACAATCCACAAGGACTACAAAAATAAGTATTATAATTACTCAATTTTCGGACTTTTAAGTGCTGGAGACCTTTGCGAGAGTAATATTGTTTTATACTTTTATTTCACACCCTATTGTTAAAATTTTTCTTGACAAGACAACTTGAAAAGAAAAGTTTTTACAAAAAGAATATTTTTTGATATAAATTATAAACTGTATAGCTCTCTTACGGAAGACTGCAGTCCATTGAGACAACGTTTTATTAAAATAGATTTGGTTTTCTAAAAAGAGATTCTTTCATACACCCTGATATTGGTACATGGAAGTGCAAAACGTCGTTGCCCATAACTAATTTTGGTTCGACTTTGCCTCTATGATTTGAAGAATGTTGACGGTTTGAGGGTTACAACGTTTTTTAGCCATTGATATGAAGACGTAGGTAGGTATATGCTAATGTTTTAACTGATGACTACTTCTCATTTTATTAACTGATATGGAGTGTGGTTTAAACATCATCCCTTAGTTAGTTGGGAATGTACAGGTGTTCATTTAGAAACGCACTAAATAGCTTTTGATGTGAGGACGTCATGTTATTGAGTAAAACCATCCCTTCAGCCTCAGCCAACTTTCGATTTTCAAACTGCTTCTGGCTTGCGATAAATAACTTTAAAGTGCAATAAATGTTAACATTTAAAAAAATAAAGTCAAGTTTCATTAAGGAGATACTATCCAAAAAATAATGCGATGTGATAAATTTCTCTAAGTAGGCTAAACTGAAAGATCAACCTTTAAAGCCATGAATAACAACCAGGTGCCACCCACTCTAAAGTGGTGTACATACGTAGATCAGATTTCTTTCAAAGCGCATAACAGTAATGACTTCACAAAGACAACTTAACAAACACCAAAATATTTTATTATGTTATCAAAACGTGAGTATATATTTTATTAAATAAATTGATTTTCTATTAAAAAACACTACATTTAAAACCTCTTTTCTAATTAAATGCGAACCTAAAACTTAAAACAAGACAAACTTAGTACAAATACAAACTTAATAAAATTGAACCAAATTTGAACTTTTTACGACTCTCCATTTATTCTGACTGACGATGAGGGTTAGTTGGTTACTCTTTACAAGCTCATGGTTTATGGTCGGACTACAAACGAGAGCACCTAAACTTATCGATGGCCATTATCGCGCCACATATTTAAATTTGGTATGGTCGGGCGCGGAACTAACTATGTGATTACGCTTGGCGGCGGAGGCCGATCCGGAGCGCCGCCCGCCGATAAAATGGCAATTTTACCCCAAAACAACCATTATTAAACATATTTTATGGCGACGGTGCTTAGATAATAACTCATTTCGAGCGACAATTTTGTTGTTTTAGGACCTATGGCGCAGAAGTAAGGCTACCACCGCCGTTCGGGGTTGGAGCGGGGGGTTGATCAGGCGACGGGTTCCGGGCGGGAAGGGGGTGGTTGGCGGTATACACGGTCGCGTTTATGTGAACGAATAAATCAGAGGCGCTTCTGGCAAATTTATGGCCAAGATAAAGTCAGCCCGGAATCGGAGCTTTTTATACTACGCCAGTGAAATTTAGATGCCACCCTCTACTGTAGGTAGCTCGGTCTCTGTTCCGCCCCCCCTCAACCCCCCGCTCGAGCCTTCCTCTAACCCCCCTCGGTAAATATGATTTTAAACTTGGACGCCCCGATATTGGTCCTTTAGGTGAGCTCTGCAATTGATCGTATCTCGGTTGAATTATACGAGTTTCTGATCTACGTGATTTGTATCCACTTTAATAACTCTTTTCGACGTCCCCGCCGACTACGCCACTGACTCGCGTATACTATCGCTATTTTGACGGTTTCGGGGATGCTTCTTGACTGCTGACGTGTTTAGGGTGGACCAATAACAACTTAGTTACTTCAGTGGTTCTGCCAGAGCATCAAATGTTAAGGTTGATAGTCTTCTTCCATTTCTATCTTTCCATTTTCTATAAATTACTTGGTGCGTTTTTACTCTTGAAGTATTTATGCAGTTTGATTGTATGTCTCAGATATAAATAATGCTTTCCTCGTTTTTTTGTTAGTTTTATTTCAGTTTTGAGTAATGTTTTACGTATAGGTTTTAGCATGTTATTCTATTATTTTTGCAGCAAACTATGCTGTGCTCATTAAGTCATTAAGACTTCATTAGTTTGTTAATATACCTGTTCATGAGAAAGTGTTTTATCCAACAAAACATTAAGATCTGAAGGGGCATATCAGGACTATAATATGGAGGATGAAGTGGAATTGTCTATCCAGAATTAATAATTTATTAAATATTGTATATTGCGCCCTGAGAACCATAAGGTTCCATGTACATTATAGGCAATTTGCAGAAATAAAAACTATTTGCTGTTGACATAATATTTCAAATGAACTCAGTGCCTTACATCCTTCGCTATTCTTTACTATGTACTTCAATATGAGTCTATTTTTATATATATTTAACAAAAATAATCACAAATTACCGTGGTCTGCAACGAGTCCAATTTTCGGGTCTGGGTCCCGATTTCGGGATTTAACAAAAAAAATGGGATTTCGGGATTAATCTCGAAATCCCGATCTTTGTATATCAACCATTACAGATAAATTACAGATAAAAAGAGAATTATAATAAGTAGTTTGAATAAGAAAATTATATTTCAAAACTTTCTTTTGAGGAGGGTCTTAGGAGAGTCTCTTTTTAGTAGTTTGAAATGCTAAATACGTATTTCACACTCTCCCAAACAGAAAGGAGCGATCTTAGAAACACTAGATCATCGAATATAGAATCTCGTAAACGGGATCAATTTTGTATAGATTAGTGGTTCCCTGAGCTCTCTATACCGCGCCATCTTAAGCTGACCCGCGCTTCTTACCACGGTAGTTACAAAACTTTTTTTTAGTTTTTAAACATGACAAACATTTTTTTTATAAATAATATTTTTTTAACGTAACAAGGAAAAAGTAATCTGATGTGGCCAGGCACATGACTTTATCATACTATACAGCAGTGTCAAACGCTGATGAATCAAAATATCTGTCAAATTTGGGCACTCTTGTAGTAAATGCAGATACGAGCGATCACGATTAAATAGCATGTTTTGATGTGTGTAGTCGGGTTAGCGCTGGTTCGAATAAAAACTGCTAACGCTTCACTAAACTATTTATTGTATATACATAATGCACACAGCGACCAACAGGGTCAACTGCTATGCACGACTTTCAAAGTTAAAGTTTGTTCATGCAGCTAAACTATTAATTTTACCAAAAAATATCATAGACATAAATTTTACAAAATTTCCTCTATGTACTTTAATTTAGTATTTTGATGAAATAACAGAAATGGCGATTCCTTTGCAATATCGTTGAAAAATGCTAAGAGTGAACCTCTAGTTCCTTTGGGCCCTTTTGAACAACATTTCTTTCAGCTCTAAGTTTAGCCTGAAACTTCTAAATATGAAGTTTCGTCTTTTCGTCTTTTCATTTTTTACTTTACCTGCTACCACTGTTATATTACTATATTTTATGACAAACATTTTATTCGATTGATAAATACAAAATTTAAATTCGTCTCGATATATTGATTGATCTATGCATACCACACTTAAAGGCCAGCTTACAGTTCTGCTTAAATAATTAAATATGCTGTTCAAATTTCGGTAGTTTAAAACACAACATTTAAAACAACCTGTTTAAAAATTGTTCAAAAGAAAGTATTTGTTTTAAGACATATTTAAAACGCTGTTTTAAAACAAAGTGTTTTAAATATAACTATCTGCTCTATTTTGGCATCAATTTCGGGACAGATTGGGATTTTTCGGGATATATCGGGATTTACGGGATTATCCCAAATAGAAAAATTGTCGGGATCCCGAACTTTCGGAATCCCTAAATTTCGGGATTGGAAACCCTAGCAACGAGAAAGGAAAAACAAACATCAACAATAATAAAACATATTTTCGTTATCTTAAACGAGCTCTTTGTCTATTAGATTATCTAAAATTAACAATTATTAGGTGTTAAAAATATACTTTATTTTTAATGGAACGCCATGTAATGAACACATTACGACTTTTAAAGAAGTTGTTTTTCTGAGAAAATCAATAGTTTGTTTTCAAAACATACGTCAATACGTATGTATTATTAAAACAAACTAATAATTTTGTGTTTAAACTGGTAGAATATTGTTTAAGTCAAGTAAATCGTTGTTAGAATAGAGACAAAAATATATTTATTTGCTACATACATTGTTTATTTGAGCCAAAGAAATATTACTTTACTCTAAACAAATGTTCTTTGACTTAAATAACATTCTTTTTAGCAAAGAAATGTATTTTTTAACGATTTATTTGAATTAAACAGAATCTTCTATATGTGTAAAACATAAGTAAAACGGAAGCACTGCGGTTATTAGAATCATGTTTCTAAGTGAATCTTTCATAAGTGACACTTGGAACTCTATAGATTTGGAATTATTATTATTTAACAAAATTTATGTGCAACTATATCCCATAACCGATGTAGCATAATATAGAAGTTGCGCATCATAAAAAATCTCATTTTTGTACAAATTATTACTTAGAACCTCGTGGTTCTGGGGTCACGATACATAATTACAAGATCTAACTGTTGTAGGTATGTCATGATAGACATAAACAATATCGTCTGTCAAGTTGAGCACAGTTATGTTTAGAATATTAACGACACTGCCAATTCACACCATGCTTTAATAATATAGGATTTACATTAGAAAGATGCAATAATTAGAAGTTATCTTACAACATGATTAGAGCCACATACCCTTCTCCTTTATTCATTAAATGTTAGATAATTGTTGTTTGGACAACATATCCATACTTTTCATATGATTGGTTGATGATATTTTGTATTTGGTGGGTGATCTTTATTCTGTGAGATTTTCTATTGGAACGACAAAAGCTTACTTTCTATCATCTCAATGGTTAATAGAAATACCATTTTATTTTTGAGTTGGCGCTCAGTTATTCTATTCCTTCCCCCTAATTATGATCGGGCGATAACGCGGATATATATTGTGGAATCCGGGAATGAATTAGAAGCCGTCAGTATCAATTAAAACGCTCAGATATGCGGCTGAGTAATGTGCCGTATCTTTCGGCAGCATCTCGCACTATTTAGAGTAGGACTATACTGTTACACATTCACATACTGTGCCCTCGCCGCGCGTTCTCCATAGCCACTCGAACTCATTAACAAACTGAAATGAGCGGGGTTTGTCCCGGCTAAATTTGTCATAAACGGTACGAAACGATGCGGATCTCGACACCGATCCATCATCATTTTTTACCGACGTTATAAATGAGCGTCGGATAATTTAGTTGGCTGCTTGTGTGTGCGTGCGTGTTGCGCCTCCGCTTGCACACAAATCTTGCTACCCATATGTACCGAATAAGAGTACATAATACATGTCCAAATATAAAACTGTGTTGCCGTAAGTGATGCTTCGTAGTTAGTTTCGACAGTAAGATATACAAGTTTAAAAAATAAATATTGAGATAACAAAAATTTAATAATTATTTAATTTTTCAAAATTTATAAAGACGGCAACGATATTTTCCAGAAAATACGCTATGTTTACTGCGTTTGACAGTTAAGAAACAGCAACCTGCTTGCATTATTGTTACATCCTTTTTCGCTCCATAGTTTAAAGGTTCAAGATTTCGTTTCAATTTATGTACAAATACAACACACAAGTAAAGGAATCAAATTTGAAAAAAAAATCGCGTTTTTGATAACTTAAAAAATAAGTCATGACGAGACGTCATACAATTTTTTTAGGTATTTTCTAAGTAGGCTAAAAGAAAACTCAATGCTTTAAAATTCAATCTATAAAGCGAAAATCAACGTGCAAAAAACTCCTTGGAATGGTATTATCTTGTGTCAAACGAGGAAACAGAACTAGGACTTTTCTCGTCCTAGTCATAGTTAAAGTTTACATATTTAAGTTACTTCTGTGAATTCTGACAAGTCAGTATCAAAGGTTGCTTAAAAATGGGATAAATTAAAATTACTAATAAAAATACTTTACTCAGATTTACTCAGTTCAAGGTTTATGCTAGACTTTTCCAAATCTCACCGCTAACAGAAATAAATGCTTATCTGGATAGTCAAATCAAGAATGTTACACTAACTTATAAAAAAAAAAACAAATAATACATACAGGGTATTTATATAAACAAATTTAATGTAACATACGTTGAAAACATTTTGCAAACAAAAGAGGTAAATGTAAGAAATTCCAAATCGATGTGAATCTCAAAAGAAGGCGTTTAAACAAAGAACTTAATTTTTAAATTTGGTTTTTAATTCTGTTTCTTCTTTATTATAAAAATTTTAATAGTCAGTAAATTCAGCAATATAATTA
The DNA here is from genome assembly GCA_963966075.1 of Aphodius sticticus. Lineage (NCBI taxonomy): Eukaryota > Metazoa > Arthropoda > Insecta > Coleoptera > Scarabaeidae > Aphodius > Aphodius sticticus. The sequence goes on from OZ014509.1 coordinate 63,632,646, forward strand.
AAACTGTTTGCGTTTTTTTCTTTACCAGTTAACTTACAAACTATTGTAATTTGTAAATACAATCGATTGTGGCCGAAGGATGACTTATTTAACTCAATGGATGGTATTAATAAGTATTTGTTTTTACTTCATATAAAACGGAGTCCTACCGTATGTTCTCTTTATTAATACCACCCAATTATGATTGACTGACAAGTTTAGTTTACTGACAACGATATTTGAATTACTGGCAATCTATTTATTGCTTCTGTTCGTTGAAATACTGGCAATACCTTGAGAGTTTTTTTTTAATACAGTGTTTTTAATAAAAGTTTTTTTAAAAATACTGTCAATGGTCAAAACACAGATATTTTTCCATGTTTTTAATACGGCAATATAATTATGGCAATAATTTGCCATAATTAGTTCCTAATGAAGCTGCAAACTGACTGAAAAATGTTGCACAAATTAAACAAGATCAAGATAATTAAAATAAAATACATTAGAAGCCTGTTGTCTCCCAACTTCTTTTAAACACAGTTTTCCATGATGTTTAAGTACAAACTATGGTTAAGTTTTGATACTTTTGCTTACTATTTTCCATTCAAAACTAATTATTTAGTAATAAAAGAAACTGGTTATCATTTATTCCAGGTCGTCATATAGATTAACATTTAATTAATAAGACTAGACAAGGCAACATTTGAAAAAATTGACTATAGTTGAGTTGTACCACTGTAGTTGCATGAACTGATTGGACTGTTCTATAGAGATTTTATCTTGTTTTCATAATTTACCATTTTCGTCTAGTTTATAATTATTGTTTTTTTTTTTGTAATGGAGTTGGAACCACTTTTGAATCTTTTATAATAACGACAATTTCAATGGTCTAAAAGATAGGAATAACTTTTAATAAATTGTTTATAATAATGACAATTTCTATGAAAAAAAGATCTATAAAACCCCAAAAGTGTCTGGCCCGCGGGTCTATTTTAAACTTGCTATCCGGTCCGCGCTTTTGTCGAAGTTGCTTAAGCTTTCATTTCACCCTACTTATGTAGGTTATGTTTATTTTATTATGTTTGTATATTGTATTATGTTATGTTTTGGTAGGGCAAATTGCACAATATTAGATTTTTTTTTTCATTTGAATATTTTTTTTTGTTCTCACACCAGCAAACTGTAATAATGCGTTCCTGTTTGTACAACCAGAAAGCTATAGGAATCATGCATACCCAACATGACCGATGGAATCAGCTCAAGAACTGAAACCCAACGACCATAAAGTAACTTATTTAGGGAGAAGTTTGTAAAGGCTTTGTCATCTCGAGTGCTCATATGATGGCCAAGATCATGTAATTTAACGTTTTTCGATAACTTTTAAATAACAGTATCATTCACTCAACTCATTCAATTCCAAATGACATCATTTATGGAAGACATAGAAGACTATAAAAATACCGTTCGAAAAACACGTCTGTTTGATATTTATCCTGAATAAATGGCAGGAGAATAAGGTTAAGGAATAAGCCGTCAGTTTAAATTCATATTTTCAAAATTTGGGTTTACTACAGATGATGTGGATATACGATTTTTACAGTATTATTTAAAGATATAATGCCGCACATGCACCCCAAATTTGAAGAAGCCCATATACTCAATAAATAAGTGAAACAGAAAATAGTATATAGGATATGATTAATTTAAACATTCCACCCACTATATTAGCAGGATACAGCCCTGCGCACATCTGAAAATGCGGGGAACCCTTCACCTCATTAAGCGACGTCAGATGCACTTCTACAGGGGCAATTAGCCATCCAAACGTCTGCGAGCTAGCAGCCGCAGGAGCGGTGGCGGCGCAACCACCGCACCATCTAGAATTACGAAAATAAAACGAGCTTTAATGGGGGGTCACATCCTACAACGAATCCTCATGTGGGTCGCAGTTACGTAACATAACCATTGATTTATACCAGCCAGAGCGGGGGACAACTTGCGGACAGATGCGTGATTGCCTGCTCCACGGGGAGCTGCATTTACCAGCGCTAAGAGTCAATCTGTGAGGCAATACGAGGCGGTTATAAAACAATTCCTCCTCTATCTTCCTATTGTAATTGCATCGCGGGGAATTTTATTGCTGGTTATCTCCCTGTGTCCGCTGGCCACCGTCTGGTACATACGCTGACGCGTTGGGCCATGCGAGACGTGTTTGATGACGTGTTAAGTTGGGTAAAAACCACGACAGATTTGATTATTGCCATCGAGCTTTGTGGTGTTATGCTTCAGGCGGTGTGTACTGTCTATAATAAAGGGGATTTTAATAGACTGATATTTAGGTATGTATGTGTGTGGTTTGCATTGTTGGAAGATGATAAGTTGATAACGATCTGGATTGCCACCATGTTGCGTGAGTTGGTGTAATGCAGACTTCTTCTATATTGATGATTCTTTGTAAAATTGCATGTTGTCTTGATAACTTGAATTACTTGAAGATTCCCGTAGATAGTTGAAAGTTCTGTCTTCTTTAAAATAGTGTTCCACTCCAGCATCTTTGTTAAAGCGCTTTACCATATTTCGGAATTAAGAGAAACATACCTTATTTTCTTCTAATGGTCTTCTATTGCTGAAGTTATTCTGTAGCTGTACTGTAGCTCAGCGAGATCAGCTTCTCACTGATGTTAATAAATGGAATTTGAACTCAGTCATGCTTCGTTCGTTCTAGTATCGTCTTTAATGTTTCTACGTTGTGTTCTAAAATGTAGATTTCGGTATTCTAATGGTCAAATTTGCAAGTAAAATCCCGCGGTGAGTATTTCTGGGGTATTTCAAATCAAGCTTGTTTTTTTTCCAACTGAATAAATACAATTCGTTGTATAAGCTATCCATAAGCCATAAATGTACTTCCTAATCATTAATAAACCTAGCATTGTTTTGGAGAAAGCTTATTACGTCTATTTTTTTTTTACTAGTTTCGAAGAATGCGCGAACTTGGTATTTTATTGTTAATTTTACAGTACGTTTCTGGTTCTATTTCTTATGCGGATCGAACAGATTTAATTTCTTGGGATAGAAAGTTATCTCCTTAGCATATTCATAAATATCATGTAACTGAAGATAGGTAGCGCCATTGATTGTTGGCAGTACGCTTATTGGAGCATATATATTATCATAAATTGATTTTTTTTCTTTGGTCTTCGCAATTTCCTAAAAAGCTAATTGGGTGTGGTTTTCTCTACATCACGACATCTTCTAAAATTACCCGATGAAGAAAATTTCAGAACCGGAAAATGATAATGGAATTTTGTGAAAAAAATAAATGCGACAGAAAACATGGCTTTTGTATTTTTTTGGAAATTTATAGCGTATGAACCGATTGTGGTAGACTTAAAAAAGGTCCGAAACAAACATTTTTCTACGTTTCGGTAATTTTTTCAAGTTTCTTCGGCGCACTTCTTAACAACAAAAAATACATGGAAAAACAAGACAAGTCCACTATCAACATTTTCATATTGTTTGTATTTTATAAATTAATAGAGGATCATTTGGTTTGCATGTGAAGACATATACGAATCCTGTCTCAAAATTGCCCAGTTTATGTTTAATTATGTTTCTGAAAGCCTTTGCCATGCTCATTCGTTATACATTCCCCAAAGTTAGTTTTTAAATTTTACGTAGGTTTTCACGGTCAGAATAATTTAGAAAAAAAAGTGCTTCCGGGTTATGCCGTGTGTCAAAATTCGTAAATGCTGACGTTTCGCGAACCATGTTGTTCGCTTCTTCAGAGCTAACTCAATACTGAAGAAATCGGGTATCACGATAAGCTACAGAGCATCAGCTAAGGTAAAGAATATTTTGACTAACCTTAAGGATATCACACCATTCCTAAAGAACGCAAAAAATGAATATTTTTTCCATGTTTTTTTGATTTTCTTCAATGTTGCGTCACGAACTTTTGTTTGTAAACTCAGTTTCAGAGTCAGCAACCCAAAAAGCCCGCTAGAGGCCCTTTTGAGCATAGATTGACTGTATGAATTACCAAAAATTGGTATTTGAAATTACAATTTAAAACTAAAAAATAATATCACAGCCAGAATCCGAAACTCTTCGTCGTTGCATGATTAATGGCATATTTAATGCCTTCTAACATTTTGAAATATTTTTCAAATAATATTTTTACATTAAAGCTAAAGGTACTTTACTCTTATGTCATTATCATCTTTTTAGCAACACGCGGTATACGCAACGGAGAAGGTGATTATAATTACGTATTTAAAGACCTCTAATATTTAAAGACCTCTAATGAGGACCCAAATATTTTTTTCAAATAACATTTTTGCATAGCTTTGAACATTTTTACGGTATTTTATTCTCTAGTGTTGTTCATACTTTTGGTTACATCCGGTACATGCAAGCAAATACATACATTCTAATATTTGCATTTTAGGTAAAAAAACAATCCAGACACTTTTATGAAGAATATAATTTTATGAGAAGTTGATAATAAAAATGTTAATTACTAATAAAAACACCCTGTGTATGCAATGAAGGTGATCATAATTTCGTATTTGATCCCCTCTAATATTTCTGAATACTTTTTTCAAATAACATTTTTTGATAGCTTTCAACACAAAGATACTTTACTCTTACGCGCTTTTCATAGTTTTTGTAACACCGGGTGTTGAGCACATACATTCAAAAATTTGCATTTTAAGTTGAAGTCAATTCAAAAGCCTTCTTTTTTTTAAAGGTTATAATAAAAAGAAATTCCTTTTAGTTTCCTTACTGCCGGAAACGGTATATATTTTCGCAGGGAAATGAAATAAATATATATTTTCAACAAATTTAACGTAAGAAAGTAACGTAATGATATCGTTTCAATCGTGTATGCAACCAATGTGGGCTGTATTTACAACGACCAATCTATGAACAGCAGCTGGTTTGTTGCCCGCCGACCCATCAACAAGCTTTGTCAGCAGGTCAAGGCCATTAGTGACCTAACTTTGAGGATTACATGTAAAAAGTACACAGTTTGTGGTTTAGTTAGAGATCTTTTTGAAGTTTCTGTGACATTGGGTTCAGCCGCTATAAATTCGTAAACATTGCCAAAATCACGTGTTTTTCGCATTCTGACCTCATTTTCTTCGAAAACCTGACCTGATAGAAAAATTTTAACGTTGTTTTTTTGATCAGCCGGTCGAGTTTAGTCAAACATAGTTAGTATGATCAATGTTAGAACCAACATCTCTCAATTTGTCACGCAGTGTTATTAATTGACCATTAATTTATTACTGCACAAATATAAGATTCCCACTGTACAATTTCAAATTTCCACTGCACGTTTTGTGTCCAGCTTTCACAATAGAATAATGCCTCGTATTTTAAAGAAGACAACAAGCAGTCACTGTCTGGTGATTTGATAAGTGTCAATGAAGATTGTTAGATTTTATGCGTTTACCGCTGTTTGACGTGTCTTCATGTTCTGATTCAAGTTCACCCTATAATTTATCTGTGACGCTGCCGTCATATAAAGTATTCAGCGAAGAACAAATATAGGGTATGATTGTTTGATTCCATCTTACAAAGGATACAATCGGGCTAAACTGGAAAATAGTAAATTTTGCAGATGACGCTTCATACGAGATTTCGGTGACATGCGTCCAGAAAAGACGATGATGGCTGGAAAATGACTACTTTCAAGGAGTTTTATATTGTTATAATTTTAAGATATAGTTTTGTACAAAATCTAATGCAATTAGCCAAACTTGTTGCATGATATTTATTTTAAATTTTGACACCTACTTTAACTACGATTGTTGAGTTGCCGTACGTAGGTAGTGTAAATTGTATCATAAAACATATAGATACCGTTTTGTCAGCAACAATCTACTTCATTTTCTCCCTTACTATGCAGTCTACCTATTTTAACAATATACCAGAAATAATGTTAGTTAAGTTATAACAAAATTAATAATCAGCAATTTAAATTCTAAAACCACCAATTAGCTCAACTATTAGGAACGTGCTAATCATTTGAACGACAAGTTCAATTTACGTGTAAATTGTGTGTGAACCTAATCTCGGTTTGTTTTACATGTAATCAGAGATCGCTAATAAATAAGGCCGCAGTGTAGTTCGTGGTAAGAGCAGAGGGGTTTGATGAGGTTATTGTTGCGCCGTCTGGTGTCATGTTACATGGGGCGTCAGTGCGACATATCCGGAACAGTGCGAAACAGGAAGTAGGGCACGCGCTCGCCTACAATAGACACAATTACGCCGATGCGGCGGACACTGTAACAGCGATGCCGCAAGACATCAAACAAACACCAACACTACACAATAAACAATCCACGGTCCCCGCCGTTCGACGCATATTGAATGCCAATGGCGGCTTATTGGCGAGTATAACACACACTTAGTTGAATTGAAGGTAGAATATATTGTATGTAAACGCTTTTAATGGCGTTGGTTGTAGTGATGTAGTGAAACATGATGTCGATGTTAATCGTTGATGCTACACCATCGTTACCAACTATCAATATTATGAAAACATCGACGAATAAGCAAATGTTTTCAAAACATCGACGTTGACGCCGGGAAATTTTCCCAGAAACGTTAGAAAACGAGTTTTTGCACTTTTTGTTCTTCTTAATTCAGATTTTTGATACGCACTGCAACGGTTTTATATGAATGACTATGTGTAGAAACTTTGCATAGGTAATGACAATGAAAAGAAGTATTTTGTAGATCGCGTAGGAAAATCGCATTCAGTTAAGGAAGAGCAAGAATTGTTATTCTTTACATTGACAGAGAAAGAATCAAGATTAGGAACACAGCTTTTAAATCATTTAGTTGACATAACATATATAATAATTTATTTGCAATATTACTAAAGTTAATATCGTAAGAAAGTAAACAGTGAATTAAACCTATTTATCACGTTTATATTATTTATCATTGTGGTTTATATCTTTTCACAGTATTATTAGTACCATCTTTTCTTAAGGGAGAAGGTACTCATAAACAGCTTGTTTGAAAGTATAATATACAGGGTGTTCCAATAGTTCCATCAAAGGTTTGTTCTTCTGTTTTAAAGTATTTTGGACTGCTCATTATTTTAATTCTTCACCTTCTTCGCTGTCCCGCAATTGTTAAAATCTAACTACAGAGGGACCTACAGCTTCACACTAACTACAGACGCTACATCCTCTAGATACGTGGTTTTAAACGTTCTTAATGGAAACAATGAAATACTAACACAACTATCATCGGTAGGATCTTTAAAATCCGCGTCAAAACAGAAACAGGCACGATTTGAGCCTCTAAATTTTATATTTCAACTATTGTTAATACAACCCACACAAGAAAGAGCATACTCGAAATAGCAACATCTTTTCCGTGAACTATACGCAAAAGAAAATAACGTTGACTACGGGATGGAATAACCACCTACCGACCCCGAACACCCAATTCCACCGTCTTGATAAAGGAAATCGAAAAAGGAATAAACAACCTTTAAAAAAAAACAAATTCCCAGAGCCTGATCATATCATAAACGAAATATTAAAAGTAGGAAAAGAAGAACTTGTGAAACCACTACAACCCCTATTCAACAAAGTACTACTGAACAGAGAAATACCAACACAATGGAAGGCATCACAAATTACTCTGGTGTTTAAAAAAGGTGATAGATTAGACATCGGGAACTATAGACCAATAAGCCTCATTCCCACAATTCGCAAGCTTTTTACTAGAATACTACAGCAAAGACTCAAGCGTTCATTTGAAGAATACCAGACAGAAGACCAGGCTGGGTTTCGTAAAAACAAATCGACGATCAACCACCTACATGTAGTGAATCAATTTATTGAAAAATCAATTGAATATGATATCAGCTTATATATATATATATATATATGTTTTATAGACTACACCAAAGCTTTCGACTCTGCTCCACAATGCTATCTGGACGGCACTGCGCAAGGCAAATATATCTACCACCTATATATCAGTGATAAAAGAACTATACAAAGATAATACCGCAACAATTAAAATGGGGAGAGTGGTACTAGTTTCCAAATTAAAAATGGATTAAAAATGGCAAGGCGATCCATTATCGCCGGATCTTTTTAACTGTGTGCTACAGATGATAACGCAGGCTCTGAATGAACGGACCAGCCCAGAAGGTATAAAAAATAACAAGCTCACAATGCTGAGATTTGCTGATGACATAGCACTGTTCGCACATTCAGCCCAAGAACTGCAACAACAAATGGTGGCATTAGCCAGTGAAAGTAAAAATGCAGGATTAAGTATAAACTACAGCAAGACCAAGCTACTTACAAACAAAGACTAAATATCGATTTCTATAAATAAACAGATCATAGAATATGTGGACGATTATGTATATCTGGTCCAAACTATATCGTTTCATAACAAACTAGAAAAGGAAATAAACAGAAGATTAAAGCTAGCTTGGTCAAAATATTGGTCCTTAAAGCACATTTTCAAATGCAACATCAATGTCGAAATAAAGGCCAGAACATGGGCAGTGTCCGAAAAGTTAGTACGAAAGATCCAAGTATGCCAAAACAAGATGGAAAAGAGCATGACGTTAAACATATCATGGAAGGATATAAATACCAATAACCAGCAAAGCTAAAAACAGATGACGTAATAACCACAATAAACTCACTCAAATGGACTTGGGTGGGACACATTATGAGAAAGAAAGAGGGCTGGACTCGGGAAACAACAGAATGGATTCCTTTAGACCATAGGAGGAAAAGAGGTAGACAACAGAAGAGATAGCTCGACGACATAAAGGCAGGAGCAGGGATTCTATGGTGTCGAAAGGCAAGAGATCGGGAGCTCTGGAGAAGTATGGGGAGGCCTTTGCCCGGAAGGGCCACACATAAATTAATGTCATAATTAATAATCTTTTTTTGAGGAATAACAAAATTTAATTTATTTTCAGTCGATATAATGACGATTTTATTTTGTAGCAGAATTGATAACTTATTATTTGATGGCTAATATTTCATTATATCTATATTATTGTTTTTTCAAATTGAATGCTTAAATTTCATTTGAAGTGTGTGTATATTAATAGGGCACGTATTATAATTATTTCATTGTATACTTTTAATAAAGGCTATTATTATTAGGTATTATTATTGTTAATAAGTTTGATCCGAAATTGAGAAAGTATATGTATCAGAAAGTGCACGATATATCTATCGTGTCGCTTATTTATAGCTAAAAGATAGGTACATTTGTACTATATTACTGACTTTTTTGAATCTGCGTGTTATATACTATGGTGTAATAATCTGTTTTGCAAATAATTAATGTTTTTGTAAAAAAATGTTGGTATTTATCAATAATTATATTAAATTTAATGAATTTAGTCAACAAGAAAGCAATTTTAAATATTAATTTCAACAGCGTCGCTTTAAATTTTAGATAGTTATACCTTATGACCTGTATGATTCAAAATATGTGCGAATGCGTTTTGCATATTTAGAAATAATCAAATTTAAAATATCATTATCGACATAGGTACAATATTTCGAGATTGCTTTGTTGGGACATCCTGTATCTAGGAACATACTAGTAAGGAATAGTAACAAATTATTGCTTATTATCACATCTAAGGACAGAATAGTTTTTGTTTTAGTGGATAATTTGTGTCGGGTTCTGCAAATAATTACGAAGTATAATGCCCACTTTTAACAAATTACATCGTGTTTATATGTCACTACTGTTTCAAAACACATAAAGAATAATGGTGTATCTCTTCATGCAAACATAAACATAAAAAAAATATTTAACAATTCATTCTAGAATATTATAGTCAATAAAACTTTGTCATACTGGTAAGGAAACTGCAGAATTAATGACAAAGCATGTTTGATAGCATAGTAATACATACTAAATACTACAAAAAATTTATGATACAGTGTTAGGATAAATCTGAAATGAAAATATGAGATCAAGGATGATCCAAACATGCGAAGAGTAAAGGATAAGAAATCAAAGTCCAATTGTATCAAAAACCCGTTTCTGGCAAAGACAAAGTTACTAAAGAAAGAAAATAATAGAAATGTAATGTTTGTTCCATGTCCAAACCTGTATAATTTGATATTGGCTAAATCTCCATCTAGTACAGCAGGCAGAACACAAACAACAAAATATAGTCCACCAGTATAAAAACTACGTAATTGCTTTAGTCTGGGCCAAAAATAATACCCGAAAATCCGCATACGCAAAAATGCAAACGAGTAATTATCCATAAACAACCAGCAAGCAAAAACGCATCGCTTGAAGGGAGCATACTTTTACATGGACGATCAACAAGATCGTCTCTTATCTCGCAGTTTACCCGTTCACTTACCGGAGTTTGAGGTCTTATCTGGGCACGATATCGGAAGGTGCTTTCTCGGGGGTTATAGCGCTGCCAAAATTTCGACGGAATTATTCAAATTTCCCGAATTATCGTATCCGTCCATCTAACGCAAACATAGGCATTCAGTAGCAATTATAATAAGGGATTAACTTAATTAAATATGTATCAAGATAGCAGCCTGGACGGGAATTTTTGAAATTATTAACGAAGCGAACGGACGAAAGGTACTCAAACCTCAAACTCGTGGTGGCAAAGGACGAAGTATTCCATGGAAGAGTGCGAGAGAGACGGGTGGAGGATCGGTGAGATGGAGGATCCTGGCCCACCGAATTGTCATACCGGATCATCGATTAATTGACATCTGAATAACGAGTTTTTAAAACGTCACCGAAGATGAGGGTTGCGAGCGGGAGAAAAATAAAAGAGTGGCCCCACCGACTCCAAATTAGCTGTCACGGGAAAAATGAAAGCACTCTCCGTGGTATTTTTAATTTGGCCTGCGGACGGGCGACGCGGCGATCGCTCAATTCCTCAAACATTCCTCAAAGTATCGCATGGCGTACTAGATCGTAGAGCTGATTGTGACATCAATTATGGTAGACGAAACTTTTTTGCGTCGCATAGCGATAGGAGAAATTTTATTCTAGGAAAAACGATGACAAATTCATAAGACGTATTTATAAGACCAAGAATTAAGAAACCTGGTCTATATTTTTTGTCGATGTTTATTCGATCTCTTAAGATCTATTTATAATTTAGGTATCTTAAAATATCTCTCTTTATTTATGTTTAAAGCTGTTTCTTCTTTTCGCTGAATAGCAAATAAAACGTGGTTTAGGAAGTTAATAAAAAAATAAAACAATTCCTGTTTTAATACTTGATGTCAAGGAATTAGCTAAATCTATCTAAACGTTGTGACAGAAACCATGAGAAATCATCAAAAAGGACGGTCGGTGCGTGACACTTGCCACGTCGCCATCCTTGTGAAGCAAAGGCTTGGACAATAACAGACATCTGAAATTTCACAACTCATTTTGATATTCTTATTAAAAGCAGTTTTTTATACCATAAAATGAAAAATTATTGTCAAATATAGTCTGCAATAAAATTAAACCGTTACATAGATTCACTGTCACCATTTCAATCATAATTATTATGATGAATTCTAAAATACCGTTCAGTATTAATTTTGACCCAAAAGATATGATTTCGATATTTTACTTACTTTTTTGTATGTTACGAATCTGGCAAACAAAATGCAAATCACGTCACGTTCAAAAGAAAATGTAAGTTATAGGTATGCCCAGATCGGACGTCTAGCCTAAGGAATCTGCTGACAAGACCTTAGATTAGGAAACTATATAAATAGGCCGTTTGCAAGCCACTCGGGATTATTGCACGCGTGATATAGACATAGACGTATACGTAGTAATCAATCTGTACCATTTTATACTGTATTGTTAGTTGTAAGTAGACTTCAATAAAACTTGAACCTTGAATATGATAGTTCTGAAGTAACACCCTATGTGGCGACACTTTGAACTGGTATTTCTTTAAGACCCAGTTCTACCTCTCCTAAAACGCGTTTGCAAATAAAACCGTTGTTTGTTGTTCAAAGTTTATGAAATTTTCACTGTAACTTCTTAGATAAATAACGAGTTGGGCTTGATGAAAAAAAAATTTTTTAGAGATAAAAATCAATTTTACTTCTACATCTTTGGTTTTTTTCAAATATAAAACATTTAGCCCAACTCATGATACAAAAATAGATTTTTTATTTAAGTACAATTTTAATCTAAACTTTATAATTGCGATAATAAAGCGTAATTGCCAGAAATGTATGTAATTTGCCTATATTACGGGTGCCCCGTGTAGACAGCAGACGTTAGGAGTTTTAAACACCGCCTATAACTACGCCACGCCTACTGCTATTTTTAGATTAGACTGTTCACAAGTTATGACCGTAGCATATATTGAATCGGGAGAACCGAGTTCTCGCATTTCACATTTATACACACGGTTTACAAATTTAACACACGATAAAAGTCATATACTGTATTATATTATACTTAGTGTAGTTATACCTGTTAGGTGTTAGGTACATTTGTTTAATAATGGGTAGAAGTCGTGGCAAAACACCTAAACATCCGCAACTGTCCTCTAGACGAATTAGTAAAAGACGACTACGTACCACCTAAGTTATAATATATGTATAGATAATCTAAAAGAACAATATTGTAATTATTTAATTACAAATGAGCCAAAGAGACCAGAACAGGACTCAAATCAACATTTTATTTAAAATGTCGGTTTTGCGAACAGGAAAAGGCAATTAGCAGTGACGAACCTGGTGGGACTCTCTACCTGGGCATTATCGCCTTCAGGCGATATATGGCTCTCTCTATCCGTCTATACGTCGCAACAGATCGAGCGTGTCATTATAGAGAGAGAGATAGAAGCGCAAGCGACAACGCACAGAGTTCCACAAATTTCTGTGTGTGTGTGTGAGTTTTTTTTGTGGCGACGATTCCGGAGAAACTACTAAAGGTATCGGAACGAAACTTCATATTTAGAAGTTTCATAACCTAACTTAGATCTGAAAATCTTTCTGTTGAGGTTTAGTCTTATAGGTAGCGTTTTTGAAAGATTTTGCAAATAAGCCGCCATTTCTGGAAATTCGTCGAAATAGTTAAATAATAAATTAAAGTAGAGGAAGTTCTGAACAATTTATGACTATGACATTTTTTGGTAAAATGAATAGTTTAGCTGCATGAGCAAATTCTATTTTATCGAGATCGCTGCATTAAAACTAGTTAGCCAGGATTTGTCAGATATTGTGATTCTAATGACAGTAGGTAGTGTCAAACGCTGATGTTTTGACAATACTTACTGTCAATATAATCAAAATATCTGTCTAGTTCCAGTAGTTTTATTTTAATGTAGACATGGCCGACCTCGATCAAATAGAATCTCATGCAGCTAAACTATTAATTTTATACCTATATGGTATGATAAAGTAATGTGCCTGGCCGCATCACATTAATTTTTTTTATTTTTGTCTTCGTGTGTCACTGCCGTGCGTTCGTTCGATATCTAGCATGTTTATAGATGTATTGGGTCCTCATTGCTCGATTTTAATTAATTCCTTTCTAAATTGAAGTCCATAATTCACCGATGAGTTATCATGAGTTAATACATTTTTGTCTATTTACTATACTGTATGTCACCCTGTTAAAAAATTAAATATTATAATAGCAAGCGCGCTCTCTGTAAATTAAATCAATATATTTTCTTTTACCGCCTGGCGGCCGCCAGCCAGCGGTATGCAGTCCGGGATGCATATGCGACCGTGATGAGTGAGAACACTGATACATTGTAACTTGAGCGAAAGCGAAAGCGCTGACGCGCGGCGACAAACTGGCTGAGTACTTCCCCTTCGAATGTACTCGCGTCGACTATGCTCCGCCTTTGCCTGCTTCCTCTAAACCCCCCAACTTCCCCTTATCGTAAAACTGCGGCCTGGTTGACGTTGGTGGGGGCCAGGCAGACCACTCCCAGCAAAAAAAAACATCGCAACGAAATATTTCGTTTCGAAGTTGCGATATTTTTAAAACGGAGCCTTAAAGCAAATATATTCACATATTACTCGCTAAAAATACCACACTAAAAAGTTGCCACATAGGTTTTCAGATCATGCCTTTAATGCTCATTTGAGCATACCTAAAGAATTTCAACACGTCATAAATTGTGAATGAAAAGATTGCACAAAAAGTGCGACCTGACAAACACTCTAAGTCTAATTTACCTGCCAACGTATTGAGACTTCGTTTGACAATAACTTACTTTTAATGGTTTAACTGTTTGTCAGAAGACGAATTTCTATTCGTGGACAATTTGTTCAATTTGCTCAACTGTACCCAGACTATATTAGCAGTTTTAATTATTGTAATTGTTAAAATACATTAGCAAACATAATAACTTTAAACGTTGAAGACAATATTCTCCTGGTTGTAGTAGGTTGGCTATATCTGCCTTATCGAATGAAACAGTCGCCGCCTGGTGATAAAAAAAGGCAGTCATTCGATGCTAAATACGGCGTAGCAGTACCTACACACCAACAATTGAGGCGTTTAGTATCAAAACCAGCTCAATCCATATTTTTTTGAAAGTATTTTTTTGTGTAATTTGATAAGACTTGGTCGATACTATCACCCTACAAAGCGATTTTGAATGAATAACATAATCCGGTCGAAAACATGTGTCAAAAAGCGGTATCTTTTCAAACCCAGCTCAATCCATGCTTCCACTGCAGGCCGCCATGTGCGCCACCCGGCTAAAAACTCCCAGCAACGTGTTTGTATGTCTTTGTATTTGTGAGAACGTGCAGAAAAAAAGATCAAATAAAATATCATCGGCAGTTTATGACTTTTTGCTTAACCATGCCAGAATCCCTCCTGAGGTTGAAATAGTAGGATGCTTTTGTGACTTAAAACAAAATAAAAATTCCATACTGATTGGAATGTTGAATTTTTGGCTCTTTAAAATCGCTCCAACGCACGTCAACACGATTGAAGTGGTTTTCCCTATCGCGGGGCATTCGTTCCTATCATCTGACCGCGTTTTCGGCCGTATAAAAAAAAGATAAAGAAGAAAAGCAGCGATACAACCCCAAGAATATATAGCCATAGAAAAACAAAAACAAAAACATTCTTGCTTAGCAAGAAACCACTTGCTTTTTGCTTCCTGGGAAAGTACTGGTTACGACTTCAAAGCAGCTGTTTCCTCTATTTTGCACATCACAGGACAGTGGCAACTAGCATTTTACAATTTTAGCTTGTAAACCATTTTTGCTCATCAGGAACAAGATTAAAAATAACACGGAAGTAAGAGGTGAAGTTTGTTATAATTCGAACCTGGGCACTTTCAAGAGCGTGTCAAAAAAACACAAAACAATTTAGGAACTTCCACAGAGGAACCTTCCTCTGTGGGTACTGGCGTTTCTGATGCTCCAGCAAAGATAAATAACGTGAACAATTTGCTCACAAAACATTTTGGGGATCAGTGGATGGCCATCGAATTCCTCAAATATTATACATAGAGAGGACCTACATTCAAAAACATATTTTTTCCGACGAAGGCGAAGTGTTGCCAACGTAAACGCCGATGAAAATAATAATTATAATTTTGTTTATAATTATATCATAAATATGTTTATAATTATACAAAAAATATGTTTTTAATTATAATTATGATTCAAAGAAGTGGTTTAATATCTCCCAGTAGTATACTAATGATTTTTTTATTGAATTTCCTTGTACTTTTTTTCAAAATTACCTAATCCAAACAATTTGTAATTATAAATAATTATACAGAACTTCTAACTAAAAATTGAAAAAGATTTGGAATCACACTCCATAGGTTGTGCAAACTAGAAAAAATATTTTGGCAAAATTAAATGGGCACCGTGAAACGTTTTTTCTCTCTCCTGTAAAATTTATAAAAATGGACTGAGCTGGTTTTGATATTAAACGCCTCATTTTTTTTACAAAAATAAAGCGTTTCAAAACGAAGTAAAGTGTCAATTAGTTATTGTTGTTTGCAGTGTAAGTCATATTATCGGTAGTGACGGTTTATCATTAAATTTCGGAAAGACAAAAAATAAAAATATTTGGTTGAATTCAGGTTCTTCATATCGCTTCTTAAATTTATCATTAACCTCACATAAATATTCTCTTCAAAGAGGACTACCCCCCTGCAACCTTTAAGAAACGTGTGTTGGCATGAAACGGCATAAACTTTTAGCAGTAGATTCGGCAGATGCACCGCTATATATTTTTGGTCGTTTTGGCGAATTGTGGAATTGAAAAGAATTGAATAAGGAAGTAAGTCGAGGAACATCTTATCAACCATCTCGTTTTAATTGAACTTTTTTGTACTATGTACTAAATACTCGTATAAGGAGGTAACCGAAAATGCAAAAGTACTATAATGTAGATCAGGTCTACATTATGGTCTAATCATATTAGAATTTTGAAAGAAACAATCGCTTAAAATGTCATTTAACGGCATTTGGTATTGTCAAAAAGTAACGCGACCTAACAGAATTCTCTATGTAGGATAAAATTAAAGCTTTAACTACACACAGAAAAGTAAATACTTCACTCAAAACAATATGCTTTCATCCAAGTAAATGATTACTTTGCTATAGCCGCAAGTAGATATTTTCTCAAGTTAAGAATAAAGAGATATTGTTGAATTGAAATGATCATATGCTTGTATATCTGAGAAAATATTTTCTTGCAATGAGTATAGATATTATTCATTCAAGAAAACTATTCTCACGTTGAGAATAATGGAATTTTCTTAAAGTGAATATATGCTTGACAATGAGAAAATATTTTCTTGAAATGAGTATAGATATTATTAGTTCAAGAACATGATCATAATGTATTGAATAGAAATTACTGTTTTCGTTTTTTTTAAAGGTAGGGAATTGTGTGAAATAAGTAGAAAATAACTTAGCGAATGATATTTGTTTTATGGTATGAAATTTCTTTGCTTAATTACAGATATACTTACCTATTTATAAATTATCACTACCTACAATATCTAAGGCATGGAGAAAAACACCATATTCTATTAGACATCAAATTGTTTCCATTATATTACACAAGTAAGTTTTCTGTGACATGTATGTTGATTTGGTGACCACTATATGGCTAGGCAAAATTTACGTACCGTGTGCGTCACAAGTCACAACTACGAACTCCGTCGCAAATACGTTGAACATAAGTACTGTAGGCTATTCACGCAAAATTAAAACTATATACTTTCATAATATTATAGATCGCGTAGTTATTGCGTACAGTACCTACAAAATTAGTAAAGATATACTTACATCTTGAACTCTTCCCGGACAATACTCGGTAGTCAGCGAACACGACGCCATAGCAGACCCCAACTAACTGAAGGCAAAGGCCGATGCGAAAAATCTTAAATCTCGGCAACGTTCGTGCACGTTTGAGTGTAAATGCGCAAGCGTGTTGCAAGCAATGGCTTACTTGATTCAAGATATTGATCAACTTCTTGAATTGAGAATTTAAACTACTTGGTTAGAAAATTATATACTTAACCGAAACTAATAACTCTGAGATTGGGACATTCTTGAATTGTGAGAACAAGGAATTCTTAAATGAAAGAAATTGTTTCAAACCAAGTAAATATTAACTTTTATCTAAAGCAATAACCGCAAGTAAATAATTTTCTCACGTTTTGAGAATATACTTCGCTGTGTGTATGTCATTAAAGCTAAGTGGTACTTCGTGACTCCCAAACATTGGGCGAAAATTCCCACTCGTAACAAAGTCTATCATATACTGAACAACTTCAGACAGTTGTCACATAATATTGTTTGGTTCATCTTTCTGGAAAATATCAAAAGTGCCAAAAACGAGAATACTTAACACCCACTTAAAAAAATAAATGAATGTGACGTGATGGAGAGTAGAGTTCGTAAAATGTAGCCTTTGTAATTATTACACAAGATGCAATAATACTTTCAGAACATAGCATTTATTTTACATCACATTTATGTAATTGGATACCTCAAGCTCCATTCTTCCACTTAAAAAAATCCTGTAAACAAACGTAATTTTATTATCTGCGACCCAAAATGGTGAAGAACAAAGATGCGACGAGCTGTTAAGATACCTGATATGCCCAGCGCAAGTAAGTGTTATAATACCACTGTAAGCTATGGAGAAGAGTGCCGTTTAATCGTTCAGTTAAATCTATAAAGGATTATCTTCTATCGCGATACCGCAATACCGGTTTAATCAGTAATCTGATCCCATCCTATTGATCTTCAGAGCCGCCTTGTGTGTATTTACGCACTCGAATAAAAGTCAACCTGTTAACGTCTCTTTCTCTTAAACCTTATACATACATAAGTATACCTTACAGGTACATGAACAAATCACCAAATCACTACCATTACCGTGCGTTTTACACTGAGCCTTTCTTCGATAGTACCACCTTGATGCCTACGTCGCATCTCGTGTTATTCGGGTGTATAATTTTCGAAATTCCGGACGTTTTTATTTCCTCCGAGTCATCGTGCCACTATAACGAGGTACTAATTTTTATTTTCACCCACAGGGTTATTACCGATGACATGGTATTCACTGTACAACAATCGAAAATATACACAATCATGGGGCATTCTAACGGGTCTCTTTGTCGACCAAATTAAGCGCCAATTAGATTGAGGCTTGAGTGACACATAAAGAAGGTTTTTGGCCACTGGTTCTACGTTCCGTGGCGCCATATTTTCTTCTTTTCAATCGCTGGTAGGCTATATAAAATAACATTACAATACGAATGTTTCAATTAACGATTTTTTTCTGGATGTACACTTTTAGGTGTTTTTTTTTTATATTTTAATATGTGTATAAGAGGAGGTACAAAGGAATGGAAAGAATAGGTCGAAACATTGCGACAAAGGTCTTATAAGCGAATAGGTCGCTCTGGTCCATTATAAAGGAGATGTGTGAATAATGGTGCGATGGGGTGACCCTTTCCCTTTGAGGAGCGGATTCGATTGTGTTCATCTATTCTCGTGTGCACTCTGACGGTCTATTCACCACTGCGAACAATTACATTTAGGTGTCGTTTATCATATTCATCAAAGGTTTAAGAGGTCGCCTACACGAAACATTAATTCTGGGCGACAACATTAAGACGTTTCAATCGGTCATGATGAATTATGATGCAAACTATTGGATTTGTGTCGTGGTTACTATATAGAGGTACTTTTTTTTCTCTTACTATCCGCTATGGCTTCTGATACTATAAAAAATAAATTATGTCAACAAAACTAGGGGTGACTGTGGTCAGTAGAAATAGGAGTCAGTTAAAACATTGGGAACATAATACATTTTTGTATTTGAACGTATTTGCTATCCACATACCTGTTTCTTCTAAAGTGCTAAAACTGTTTAGTTTAACTTTTAATTTTTTTTTTTAATTTTTGGCGCAGCTTTTGATTCTGTTCCTTTTTCGCTTCCTTTCTTATTTTTCTAGAATGATTTTCTTTTGTGCTACCGTCTTTTTTGTTAACAAATATTCTCTCCAAGCATTAGAGATAGTGTTACAGAAGAACAGTTATCTTTTACATTTATTTGGATGTGTCAGGCCAGAATAGTGAGATAGAGATAGAGATGGCATGAGTTCAACTGTTATCTCCAAAGGTGGTGTATTAATGCCAAAATCGCTACTCTCTGCTGCTAGTGGTGCATCATTCTGTCCTATTTCATCATCTCCTATGACGCCTGTCAATATATATATGACGGAATTAGGGAGTATTGATGATCGTATTTCCGACACCCTGTAATAATTAGGGATTATTGTTGTCCGTAGTTCCAATAGACGTGTCGGAATTTGGACAAAATGCGTAAAATTAATTGTAATATAGCAAACGATGATAATAGTTATGTTATTTATATTATAGTTTATAAATTCAATATTTGCCCCTAATTCCGACACTAAGCGTATATTTTGATCCGAAATACGACACCTCAGTGAACCTAATTCAGACAGTGATCCTAAATTAGACACTTGTGGTACATTATTCCGACAAATATAAAGATTCAAATAAATATTAAGTGTTTAAAATGTTGTTAAATAATATTTATTATTAAGAAATGTTAAACATGTATGTTTTACCATTGTTAATGAAACACTATCAAATAAGTCCTTAGTCTTCTTCAGTCTGCCCTCTCTACCTTATATGTATTTTAATGCTGCATGATGCAATTCTTGCATCTGGAATTTTAAGTGTTCTCTTTTCCTTGGCGCAGCTTTTTATTCTGCTCCTTTTTCGCTTCTTTTCTTATTTCTCTAGAGTCTAGAATGATTTTCTTTTGTGCCTCCTTCTTTTTTATTAATAAATATTCTCTCCAAGCATTAGAAATAGTGTTACAGAAGATCAGTTTCTTTTTACTTTATTTGGGTGTTTCAGGCCAGAAAAGTGATTTTTTTTTTGTGGAGGTGGCATGAGCAACTGTTATCTCCAAAGGTGGCGTATTAATGCCAAAATCGCTACTCTCTGCTGCTAGTGTTGCATCTTTCTGTCTTATTTCATCATCTCCTATGATGCCTGTCAATATTTATGACGGAATTAGGGACTATTGATGATCGTAATTACGACACCCTGTCATTATTAGGGATTATTGATGTCCGTAGTTCCTATACTCGTGCCGGAATTTGGACAAAATGCGTACAATTGATTGTAATATAGCAAACGATGTAAAATGTGTTATTTTCTTATGTAAAGACAGCAATAGAGCCATATGTATTACTTCTAACCATGTACACAATTCCGACACACACGTCTGATTTACGGACGTGCTATATTTACATGTACCTAATTCCGACACCCCTAAATTTGTAAATTATAGTGGTTAAAAGAGTACTACACCGTCTTGAAAATATAAAGCATAGCGATGTAAAAAGAAGTCGATTGCAGTTAAAAATCAAAATCAAAAAAATCATAATACGCAATTATCAAGATCAGTCAAACTTCTAGGTTATATTCTGACCGTTAGAACTTTGGTAGAATAAGAAACGATTGTGAGTTGACAAGTGTAATGTCAAATCAACAAACCGGATGTCCTAAAATAAAGATTTATGTTGTAGATTTCTTATTTTATCCAACAGAAATATGTTGGAATTTAGGACAGTGTCTGAATTTGGGACATTTACCTTACACTGATCAAAAGAATTAAGGAATAATTGTTCAAAAATTCATTCTTGATGAAGAATTTTTATGTGACTTTTTAAGGTTATACGAGTGTACGAATGATGTTATGTTTTTTTACCTGAACTTTGAAAAACTATAAAAACTTTGAAACTATATGGTGTTTCCCAGATGTAATGACTGGCAATAACTGGAATGAAACAAATGTATTAGGTATGTTAGTAACAACTATGGCAATATGGCAAGAACAGTAATAACAAGTCGTGCACTCCATTTAAAACAAA
Source organism: Aphodius sticticus (assembly GCA_963966075.1). Classification (NCBI taxonomy): domain Eukaryota; kingdom Metazoa; phylum Arthropoda; class Insecta; order Coleoptera; family Scarabaeidae; genus Aphodius; species Aphodius sticticus. The sequence goes on from OZ014509.1 coordinate 63,654,073, forward strand.
TTTGCCAATATAAAGGAAATTCAAAATTTTCCTTTGTATAAGATGTGCGCCTATGATCAAAGAATGTCCAGTTAGAGAATATTGAAAGTTTGTGTATATAGAGTTGACAATACAAGGTCAATTACGCTACCCAGTGACTGAAAGAATCATCAAAATCGCATAAGTACTTTGGGAGAAATTTTTGACAATTATTTCAATATACCCTAATTCTTTTGACCAGTGTATTTGCTTAAAATATTTTAACACTTTTAATATTATTTTAATGTTTTAATGTTACGAAATGTAGCATTACTCACAACAGGTTTTCTTGTATTGCTTCAGTTGACCATGTAGCATAGTATTTAGCGTTTGTCATTTTCAGCTGAAACATGTTCATTATAATCATTGGAAATGTACTATTTATGTTTTCTACTAAACTACTAATGTTATCGCTTTCCTATCGTTTATTAATGTGCTATTATTGATTATAATTTAAAATCAAAGCACTCTTATCCTAGAATTTTCCGTATTATCTGGTTTTAAACAAATATTGTTGCTTTTTTGTTTATTAATAAGCTAAGAGTATTTCTTGTTAATTTGCTATAAGCGTATCTTCAAGTGCACTTTACATAAATTTCGTAATTATTTAAAGATTTTATTAAATATGTACCTCCAGTGACGCATACCTCCGGTGATGTACGGATAATAGCAAATAATTTACACATAGGAGTAATTCATTAAAAATATATAAATGTTGAATTTTTGATTAGGATTTTTCAGCGTTTACAACAATTAAAGTCTTCTAAAGTAAATTCTGCCGACAAAATTACCCATGTTTGAGGTTTTCTTAAAAATTGTTTTTTATGCAAATTTGTGCTACTAAGACTGAAAATAATACCCCAAGATTTCTTCAAAATCAATACTTTTTTACCTACCTACCATGAATAGGTAACCATTGGTACAAATGTCCCTTAACTATACCCAAATCCTACCGCGAGGAGCATGACACAATGGTCACGTATATTTGGCGATGCTTTGACAGTAGAAGTACGTAAAAGAATAGCCCCAAAACTGCAGCTCAAATACTCAAGGTAAAAACCAATAATCCACAAAAGAACAGTCAAGGCCCAACAATGCCCAAAACCCTATAATGGCCCAATAGACGCCACTGTATCCGAAGAGAGAATCCCGTCTGGTTTTGAGCGCATTCCACGGATTTTACCCCGCATTTCACGGGTCATCGGCACCCGCACAATGCGCACAATACGTAAGTTGTGACAGTGGCACAATGACCGTAATTATCTTTTTTTCGGTGTAAAATATTCGCAAATAACCGTCCAAGAGTTACCTGTTCGTCGGACACGGCGTTTACCATTGTTTGGGGTGCCGAGGGCCCACTCGACAAGTGAAAAGCAACACTATTGAACCGTCGAGAGGCTCTAATTTCAACAATGCTGAAGAGTTAGTGGCGATAAGAGATTTACCGTGTAAATACTTGAGGCTGTGTAAATATCATCGGCTACTGTTTACTGTCTAAATAATTGCTTGACGCTGAGTTTGAAAGTACTGTGAAAACACAATGGGTTGTTTGTGTTTATGGTTATAAAATAGGCTCTAATTATAATAAACGGCATATTTTAATAAGCATCTCTACAAGAAGTTACGTGCTGCCATCAGGACATGTAATTATGACACATTTGAATTTAAATCTTTCTTGAATGTAATGGTTTTAAGTTTCTTGTTTCAAATACCCAGTAACAAACGTTTAATTTCTCTACAGAATTTATTTCACCGAATTCTGTTTTGTTTCATATTTGGTCATCTTTGTACCTACTTAAAAAAAATATATTTTTTTTTCTATTTGCTACATTTTATTTATCAAATCCTTTTCATCACGTACCTTAAAGAAACATAATACACAACAATTATTATACAATTATACAAAAAGTTTATGTATGCTAATGGGTGTGTATTATTTGTGTGTATATACTAGAGTTTTCACTCGTTATAAACGGAATTGAGGTAAATATTTGATAAAACTTAACGTATTTCTTATTTTAAAAGATATTATCAGGAAACTGACAAAATTATGCTTTTACGAGAAGTTTAATAGTGCAATTGAATTTGAAATAACCCTTAAGATGACCAGAGAGATAACTTTAATAGTCTTGTGTTGTCTCTATGTTTGGCTGTAGTTTTTACGCATCTGTTTATTATTTTACTACGCGATATCATATTAAGACAATTATTTTATTTGAAGGAAACGTGGCAGCGGCGTACAATTGTTTACATCAGATCGATCTTAGCTTCTCACCAGTCGACAACCCACTATGAGTTATTGTAAATTTTTTTTTTATTCGTATGTCTCCAAATATTTATTATTATCAAACTGCAACATTTTTTAAAAGGTTCTATAACCAGAAAATAGTTGCAGCATTTTCCTTAGTTTTAAAATAACATTTAGTGATTGCTACTAGCTGTCAAACTTAATTGAAATAAATAAAATATTTATTTATTAAATACCTACTATTAAAATATTTGAAAATATTGTTGTTTTTCCGTATCTGAATCAATAGACAGAAAATTATTAATAGACTCCTGTTTTTGCGGATAACAAATGCCAAAACGCGTTCTATACACTTTTGGGCTGTATTTATCAACACTAGACAATTTGCAATTCTGACGTCAGATTCAGACAATACAAGAAATCGATATTTATTGTTGTTGGCCACTGTAGTCATTTGTTCAAGCAATATTAAAAATGATTGATTTTAAGAAAAAAATTAATAGCCATAATTCATTCAGTTGTTATTTCTTGTTGTCAAAAATATATTAAATTTTCAAACGATTCTTTTTAGTTTATTGATCGACAAACAAAATGTAGGTACCTCCTTTTCATTCAAGATGTTCTTGAGCCGAGTTTTCGAAAGGTCGCACCCCTACTGTATACCACCGTGTTAAGCATGTTTTTAGACAAAGTTTTTAACATTTAAAGCTACACGTTGGAATTGCACAATCTTCAATTAAAAAGATCACATTAAAAGGCTGTTATTTTTGCCAACTAATGCTTGTATTTTACCAACATTTTTTCATTCGCTAGCGTAGATGAACTATTCAGAAGAAATTTTTATGTAAAAAACGTACTTTTCTGATAACATTAGATATCTACAGCATTACCATACATACAATTTTTTTCCTATTTCATGTAGCCAAAGTAAAGTTTGTAAGAATCCGTCAAAGGGCACGTTTTAAAAAAAGGCAGTTCATATCCGATGAAAACAAATTGTGGATATTTTTTTATGTAGCATTTTCACTTCTTTCGATTGGCGTTGTTGTTTTTGCCGAAAACGATTGAGTTAGGCAAGTTGAAACTTATTTGTTAAATAGAAAAGTTATTACTCTATTTACAGCGATATACTTTTCTGATTAAAATACCTGATGTTCCAGGCAACAGTTTTTCATAAAATTACACGGTAATTTTCCGAAGTAAAAATCTAATCTTCCTACTGGTTCCATCGCTTAGCCAACAGAACGTTTGACTTTGAACGATTTCCGTTCATACTCAATTATAAATATCAGCTAAAAATCTTAAGTTCTACTCATCCCATACCATCTCATATTCATTCATCTCAGCCACTGGAGTGCTTCTAACGCTCCCATTTCTTAATTAGCACCATGGAAGCTCATCAACGCTCAAGGTAGTAATTAAACAGCAATTACCACCTTATAGACCAGCATTCCTGCTCCATTTTTCGACCTCCTGCGATCTCTTCGGGTCAGCCTGACCACCAGAAAAAAAAGGAGAAGCGCTACGCCTAAGAACAATTAACACGTCACTCAGCGAGAGTTGGTGTGGTTCGCTCGGTGGTAATGAGTGAGACAGTGGCGGTACCAGTTATAATTATAAGCTGTGTGCCCAACTAATGCAGGGGCGGATCGGGCACGACCCCCACACGCGCGCCCGTGTCACTTCCTCCGTCTCAGGATGCCGCCTAGGTCGCCACCGGTAGATGGGGTTGCGGTAGCCGATCACGACTCACCAGTCATCGGTCGGTCTCCTCCAGGTTCCTGGACACACCCAAAGAAGACTGTAATTAGCAGGATGAACTCATCACTGACTACTCAATTTATAAGATGGCTTTTTTTTTGACCGATGATGTTTTCATGGGGATTCTGTGAAAGGTGACTTTCGTAAAAAAAAGAATATACCGTAAACTTGGGTGACTTTGGCCGCCCTGGGTGACTTTGGCCACTATTCAAATTCAATTTATTTATATTGTTTAGATCTTTGTTAATATTTCAAACATTGCGAGTATTTTTGGTTATTTATATTTTAGATACTATATTGAATACAAAGGTGCTTAATGTAAGTTAGATGATAATTTTTTTTTTGTGGCAGTGTTCAGAAGATAGCTTTGAAAATTGACCAATTTTGTTACTATGAACAACTTTGTTTGTGTTGAGTAATCTATCAGCATTTATCATTTGCCGCCGATAACATTAGTCCTGTGGTTTGTTAGGAATATCTTTCTGCAATACCCGCGTAGTTAAAGTGCTCGGTGTAGTCAATCGAGGAAAGTAAAGTCGGGCATTCTCAGTGGAAATGGCCATTCAAATGATGACATTTCTGTGGTATGACAAAGATGACATTTTACAAGCAATAAAAGTACCTGTCCCGTCCAAAGGAGGTTTCTTCATTATACCAGAAGTACAAAATTATGTCTAGCTATACCGGGTGATTCAATTTCGAGGCTTATTAGATCTCGCTTATTAGTGGAGATAGAGGCTATGTTTAAATTTAGCAAAGTTTCGTATTTTTGTGCTGAACAATTATCTGAAAAGAAATTTTAGCTATCATTTTTCATTTTATAAGATATCCGCAAATAACTGAAATGTTAAGATATCGTTTTTAATTTTTTATTCAAAACCAAACGTAGCTAGACATTTGAAACAAAAACATTCTACTTCGACTTTTTAACAAGGAATGCAGTGTTATTTTTTAATTTGAAATAACATCAAAGATGGCGGCGTAATCATGGCCAACTTTTGTTTTTCTTATGGGCGCCATATTGAATTTTGGCATTTTCCGATAGTCGTGTTTTTTCTCATTTCCGCAATATATAACATGTTAGCATTATTTTTTAAAATAGTCATAAAATAGTTTTGTCATGGTCTTATTGCTGATTTTAACATATTTTGTTCTTGAACACTTTTAAAACATATTTGGTGGCCAAACTCGAGCATACATTAGCTTATCGTTTCATTGGCATGATAAACAGTAGTATGGCCAAAGTGAGCCAATAATGAATTCTGACTTTGGCCACCCATATATATATATATACATAAAAGAAGTATATCCTGACGTTGGAAATATTAGTGTTTTGAGATTTTTGAAGTACTATCAAAGACCCAAAAAATAGCACAAGTATGAGTAATTATATCTAATCTGTTAAAAGTTACCAGACTTCAAATTTCAAAAGTGGACTAAAGTCACCCAAGTTTACGGTACTAAGACCATATATAAAAGGTATGGTCACTGCTTATTGGATAAAATGTTGTTCTTCTCTCCATTTTTAAACCATGGTTGTTCTTACTTGTGAGTGTTTGGTCGTAAGGGTGCCTGTAGTTCGCTGTAAAGGTATACGTCAACTAATCCGCATAAAATGCATCGTCATTGTCTTTCTAGAATATTTAATATCCGACAAAACTGGATTGAAAATGGAATAAATATAAATAATAGGTAATTGATCTGGTTGTTTTTAATCTTAAAAACTCATTTTAGTATTAATGGTAATATAAACATTTTCAATTTTATTGGCTGTCCTGCATCCTGTCAGCTACTCATAACTTAACCTAATTCTTAACAAAACAAAACATTCATTATCGAGACGAGCAGTAAAAGAAAAAGGTGAAATAACAATAAAGGGCATTATTTTAACAGAAGCTTACATTCGAGATCTCAACGCAGTATATTTTGAGTCATTTCTTTTAATAGATAGCATACCAGCCCCTCAATGCAGCCAATGAACATAGTGTTTTGCAAAATATTATTGCCAAAAGATAATCCATAATGAAACTTTTATAAAATTCAAAGTTTTAAAGTTCCACCATAATTTATATGAACAAAATAATTACCCTTATGATCAAACAATTCTAGCCACGTATGTACTTGGGGTTCTATAACTTTTGCACAACTTTGCCAATTTTGATGATGTTTCGGCACATTGCAGAGAAAAACAATGACATTATCACATGTTATTACAATTTTGAACAAAAAGTATTTGTACTATTCAATTTACACATTTGTGTTCATTTTTTGACCAAGACTGTACATCCTTACACCTGTACAACTTTATTTATATTAGTACTTTATTCGTGCAGCACAATCATTTTATTATCCAGGATTCCTGGTTTAACGTATGTCTTTTAAGTTTATATTTTGACATTTCAACTAAATGTACTACAAATATCCTACTATTTTTTACCATTTGTTTTGTTTTTATACACCATAGTACCACTATGCTAATTCATCCTAAGTGTAATATGTCCAAAAACAACAGAATCAAACAGTTCTTTCAGCTCTAAGTTTAGTCATGAAACTAAATATGAAGTTTCATCCCGATACCTTTAGTAGTTTCTCCGGAATCGTCGTCAGAAAAAAAAAATCTGATGTGGCCAGGCACATGACTTTATCATACTATATATAAAATTAATAATTTAGCTGCATGAGATTCTATTTGATCGAGATCGGCCATGTCTGCATTAAAATAAAACTAGTAGAACTAGACAGATATGTCGATTAAAGCTGCGTTCGGATATTGTACTCCGTTGACACACCGTCCAAATGACACTTACGTGTTATTGGGTGTAAAAAGTGTAATGCAATATGCGAACGCAGCTTATATTGATAGATGTTATTGTCACAACATTAGCGTTGTCATTAGAATCAAAATTTCTGACATATCCTGGCTACTAGTTTTAATGCAGTACGACCGATCTCGATGAAATAGAATTTGCTCATGTAGCTAAACTATTGATTGTACCAAAAAATTTCATATTCATAAATTATTCAGAATTTCCTTATCTTTAATTTATTATTTAATATTTCGACGAAATTCCAGAAATGGCGGCTTATTTGCAAAATCTTTCAAAAATGCTAAGACTAAACCTCCAGTTCCTTTGGACCATTTTCAACAGAAAGCTTTTCAGCTCTAAGTTTGGTTATGAAACTTCTAAATATGAAGTTTCGTCCCGATACCTTTAGCAGTTTCTCCGGAATCGTCGCCACAAAAAACGGGTACACACATACACACACACACACACACAGACATTTTTTTGTACCTTGGTCAAAAATGTTCAGGGGACCCCAAAAGACATATTTCCGATAAAATCTCAAAAAAGATTTTTGGCACTATTACAATACTTTACATACTGCGTATGATAAAGTAAAAAAACGGGTACACAGACACAGACTTTTTTAACCTTGGTCAAAAATGTTCAGGGGACCCAAAAGGACATATTTCCGCTAAAATCTCAACACTTTTCTTTCGACACGATTACAATACTTACAATACAGGATACTATGTATGATAAAGTAAAAAGAATATTTCATCATCTAGCATTTATCAATTCCTTTATTCGTCTTAAAGGGAATACAAGTAAAATCTCCTGTAACCAAATATACACTGATCTCACATTTCAGTTAAATACAACAGTGTGCACAATGTCTATTGCAAATGAATAAATTGATTAATTACGCATGAATAGGAACGAAGTACATCTAATATTAGCTTCTACAACCTCAATCTTGACAAATGCTGCATGCAAATTCATCAACAATATGCTAATTACAGTTACATAATAATTATATATTATAATAATAATTATCATTATAAAAACCAAAAGCTGTGTCTTAATTATAGTATTAAGAACTCACAACTTAATTAGTATTATTAACATCTCGTTCTCGTTTCATTTTAGCAACGAATGAATCGAATAAAATTAACCAGTGATGTCACTATACTGCTCGAAAATCTCACATTTACCCTACACCCTACACTTTTCATTCACAAACCACAGTTATCAATATTTTCCTAATTTTAAAATATTTAAATGTGGAGTGTGTGGAGATTTTTTTTTAAATATCAAACCGATTAAGTTAATTTATATACCTATTTTTGCTGCTTGATGTAAATTTAAATAAAATGCATGATAGTCTTGAACTGGAAATATATCACTCAAATTATTTTGTGTCAATGAAGAAAATGTACCTACCTGTTTTATCATTTATAGGTTTTCGTAGTAATGCGTAATATACAGATATGGCCGTATAATCAGCTGTTCTTTTTTCAAATTTACTCATACTACACTACAAATTTGTAGTGTCGTTTCAAATAAAGAAAAACGTAAAGCTAAAAAAGTTATTATCAGTTTAAGTAATTTAATGTTTCTGTGAACCTATCCATAGTGTGCATTTAAATTGTAGACAAAACCTTACTTAGCTCACATTACATTATTTTTTCATTACACAATATATTTAGTTGTTAGTCTTTATTAGATGTCATCATCTACCGGATGTATAATACTTAACCTAACATTACTCCCATTACATATTTTACGACTTCTTCTATATACGATCCCGAAAAAACGATAAGCTTGCAGCAATATTTGTACATCATTCCCAGGGAATAAGAGCACCCCTGAGTCACAGTGAACGAGCACAATGCACAACTCAATAACGAACGATAATCTAAGACATGGGAAACGGTTGTTCCTTCACGTGGACACAACAATATATATTTTGTAGTTCCATGAATCGGCTCAGTGTGTTCGGACGACCAGAATGTGTGGTCTAGAGGGCCGTTTGCCCGCTGTGCAGGTCACTGTTTTGACAATAAGGCAATTATGGACGGGAATCCGTCCCACAGCGCCACCACTTGACAGATGATTAATATGTTTGCTTTTATTAAATTATCATCTCCGGGGAGTTGTACAGATTGCGGACACTCCTCTCTATAGCCTTTTGGGGCATGCACGCACGCATTTTTGGTACAAGCATCTGGTCAGCCGTGAGGATTGTTTATTCTGGCTGTGACGATAATCGTTTGGTTTTGAAGAAAGGCAAACTGAATCGAGGGGTGTGTTTCTTTCTCGGTTGTTTGGTTTGGAACACTGGCCCACACTGGCCACAGGTTAGGTAACAAGGGTTTGTTATTATTCCTATTATTTGCTGGCGTTCGAGCATAACTCACTTGACTACTGACACTTTTCCACTTAATTTATTGACGGGGCACAAATATTTTTGAAAATTATGTCACCGATATAATGCCCTATACCGATTTGTATCGGGGGACTTGTCACACTGCCGAAATAAATTAAATCGGTTTATAGGCTTTGAATTGGTTTTGATTAGTCATGAACTATACTGGAAGCATAATGTCAATGTGTATGTGAGAAGAATGATTGTACATACAACAAATGTAAAGCCTTTTTGCTTATTCGCCTTTGGATAGAAGCATGTTTGAAAACAAAAATACTTTGATCCGGTTTGCCTTCTTCCTTTATTTTGTTATCAGCTTCATCTTTTGTTGCTGTATGTTTTGAATGGCTCAGAGACTGTTTGAAAGGGGCTGGTATATTTGAGACCAATGCTATAGAGACTAAAAATATGATTCCGTGGAGTGCTGACCACTTAAAAATTGTTACGGCTCCAGGCTACATTTATAAAAATAATAATTGCTTTCCTCAAAATGACTTGGTCTCTATATCTACTGACGAGCACTCTGAGCAAAACTCTGAACAAAAGGCCAAGCAAAACGCCGTGTAGTATAACTTTCTTTATACGTCAAATTGTATGTAATTAATAGGGGTAGTCATCATTAAACCACCAAATTAACCAATATATAGAAAGCTCTTTCTTGCTGCAGGGTCTTCAATTTAAGGGTGCCTCAATACCTACTTAGGAACGGAATGCTGAGCAAAACCCCGAGCAAATCACCGTGTTGCAAAAACGGTTACCTACCTTCTTTTATATACAGGGAATGTTGCAAAATGCAATGTATTTATTATTGTTTGGTTGATGTGGACGCTGCTTTAAAGTGATAAGGAGCGCACATATGCGATGGTGGTGTAATGGTCAGCATAGTATGTCTTTCTACAAGTCAATATGAAACAACATACCTTCCTATTTTTTTTTAAACATACGGAGCAAAACTGAACAAAACACCGTCTTGCAAAAACGGATGTCTATTACCTGTTAATAGTTAGGTATACATGTATTTACTCTAACTTCCACAAAGAATTATTACTCACTCTTGAACAACCAAATGCTTTCAGTATTGAACTGTCAGAAAATACCTCTTTGACCTTTCATTTATTTCTATTCTTTATTTGCTATATAGTCCAGTGATGGGCATCTTTTAGTCGAATAAATGATTGAAGTCTAATGATTAATGCTACTACTACTATGTATTTTTAAGGCTTATGCCAATACAACACAAAACAACCCCAACATCGCTGACTCGCTATTCCACTCCTGTAGCTACTCGTGTTGCTACTCGGCCGGTTACTCGACTCGTAACTCCACAGGACCTGCTACTCGTCTTAGTACTTTACTTGATGGTCAACTGGCTAATTAGCCTTTGCTACTCGGTTTGTTATGCAACATGCCACTGGCCTGATCTTACTACATGAAGATTTATTGTGATCCGGTAGCTAAAAGCGTCGATATTCGGCTACTCGACTCGTCTGACTACTCGCCTTGTAATTTGACTTTGCCAGCAGCCAGTATAGCAGCCCCTTGCTACTTGGCTGCTACACAACGCGCCACTCGAATTACTACTTACTCGTCTTACTACTTAACTAGGTCAAGTAGTGGCTCAAATATGTCCGAAAATAATTTTTGACCTATTGACCAATGTGAAAAAACCACACTGCGTTGATGGAATACGGTGTTAACGTTTATCTCCTACTATCCTATTATTAGTCACAAATTTAGTCATTCATTGATATTCATCATTAAAATTTTATAGTTGAGTTATTTAGGATACAAAATCTGGCCAAGTAGTGGCTTAAAGATGTCCGAAGATAATTTTTGACCTAATGACCAATGTGAAGAAAAACAACACTGCGTTGAACGAATACGGTGTTAACGTTTATCTCCTACGAGCCTATTATTAGTCACAAATTTAGTCATTCATTGATATTCATCATTAAAATCTTATAGTCGAATTATTTAAGCTACAAAATCAGAAAATCTGTGCACTAATTAGCAACAAGCTAGTTTTTTATTCACAACGTCATTAGGCGTTACAAGTGTTTAAAGTCTCTCTCGATAGCATGCGAGAGACCGAAGTAATAGGATGTCAAAGGTCACAAACATCTCTTTTGCTGTAGCATGAACGGCATAATAAGTAACAGTAAAAGATTCAACTCGATTGGACAACTCTATCGACAATTAAAGATAAAAATAAACATAAGTTAATGACGCAATTTTATTATTTAATAACAACACAAAAAAACTGTTTATATTTGAAAATAATACATTTTATTCATTTTAGGAAAGCAATATCTAATTACACTAGGCTTTAATTTGTATACGCAGTATATATGCATAAGGTAAACGTCTCAAATTCAGACAGGTTAAGGAATTTTTGTTACATTTGTAACTGTCACATTTATATTTATGATGTGCTAATGACTATGTCAACTTTTTTTAAACAAATATTTCCTTCTAAAGAAATCTGGCTATTCATTTTTAAAGAAAGTTGATAATAGTTATGTTATTTATATTATAGTTTATAAATTCAACATTTGCCCCTAATTCCGACACTAAGCGTATATTTTGATCCGAAATACGACACCTCAGTGAACCTAATTCAGACAGTGATCCTAAATCAGACACTTGTGGTACATTATTCCGACAAATATAAAGATTCAAATAAATACTAAGTGTTTAAAATTGTGTTAAATAATATTTATTATTAAGAAATGTTAAACATGTATGTTTTACCATTGTTAATGAAACACAGTATCAAATAAGTCCTTAGTCTTCTTCAGTCTGCCCTCTCTACCTCATATGTATTTTAATGTTTCTTACATCTGGAATTTTAAGTGTTCTCTTTTCCTTGGCGCAGCTTTTTATTCTGCTCCTTTTTCGCTTCTTTTCTTATTTCTTTAGAGTCTAGAATGATTTTCTGTTGTGCTTCCTTCTTTTTTATTAATAAATATTCTCTCCAAGCATTAGAAATAGTGTTACAGAAGATCAGTTTCTTTTTACTTTATTTGGGTGTTTCAGGCCAGAATAGTGATTTTTTTTTGTGGAGGTGGCATGAGCAACTGTTATCTCCAAAGGTGGCGTATTAATGCCAAAATCGCTACTCTCTGCTGCTAGTGTTGCACCTTTCTGTCTTATTTCATCATCTCCTATGATGCCTGTCAATATTTATGACGGAATCAGGGACTATTGATGATCGTAATTACGACAATCTGTCATAATTAGGGATTATTGATGTCCGTAGTTCCTATACTCGTGCCGGAATTTGGAAAAAATGCGTACAATTGATTGTAATATAGCAAACGATGTAAAATGTGTTATTTTCTTGTGTAAAGACAGCAATAGAGCCAGATGTATTATTTCTAGCCATGTACACAATTCCGACACACATGTCTGATTCACGGACATGCTATATTTACATGTACCTAATTCCGACACCCCGAAGTCTGTAAATTATAGTGGTTAAAAGAGTAGTATACCGTCTTATTATGAAAATATAAAGCATTTTAATCGGCCTAAGTAGATATTATTAGAATTTTTGTAATTACTGTTATCTTGTAGCGATGTAAATAGAAGTCGGATTGCAGTGCGGAAAAAAATTAACGTTTGGCATAACACTCAATTATCAAGATCAGTCAAACTTCTAGGTTATATTCAGACCGTTAGAACATTGGTAGAATAAGAAAGGATTTTTGGTTGATAAGTGTAATGTCAAATCAACAAACCGGATGTCCTAAAATAACGTTTAATGTCGTAGATTTCTTATTTTATCCAACTAAACCGAAATATGTCGGAATTTAGGGCAGTGTCTGAACTTAGGACGTTTACCTTACTTTATAAATGTTTAAATATACATTACAATTAGAATTACTGTATTTAAAAACATACCCTTCAGTTCATGAATAACGTCACCATTTACTTGCAATTTCCCGCAGGGGGTTGGCAACTTTCGCGTGCATTTCTATAAAAATAAAATTAACGATCACGTGTGAAAAAATCATAAATATTTTGAACGTAATTATGGTAAAATGCACCGGGGACATTAAACTGGCACATGCACACATCTAACATATTACACACAACGCGAAAATTCTAATTACTCCTGCGCTACTTCCACCACAGGAAGTCAGGACTCATTATAAATAACGGCAACCCAGCAAAATATAACTCGCAGAGAAAAATCGCCTACATATAAAAAAATAACATTTGTAAGGTGCAAGTTTACTAAAATGTTCACTTTGTGGAGATTAAGACAAGTGTTAGAAACTTTGTTGCATGTCCGCGATTTGTCGAAATGACGTGACATAAAGTCTGGAGTGTGAAGCGGCATGAAGAAGTAATTTAATTCCTATTCGTTTTATCACTGCCTTTAAGTACGGACGTAATTTGGGTCAGCACGCAACATTGACGACTTACAAAGTTTTATGCGGTGCTAGTTAACTGTGCCATTCGTTATTATTATCAAGCTTCGCTTGTAATAAACCGGAGATTTATTTTGATTGGCGAATGAATTATCGTTTTGTGATGCCCATACATGCGATTAAACAGAGTACAGCGTTTTGTTTATAATGTTGAGTTTAAGGGTTCCCACCCCAGTTAATTATCTGCAATTCTATGTATAAAAGAAAGTTAGGTAACCGTTTTTGCAACACGGTCATTTGCTCGGAGTTTTGCTCAGCATTTTGCTCCTAAGTAGGCACCCTTAAATTGAAGACCCTGCAGCAGGAAAGGGCTTTAATTTGGAGGTTAATTTGGTGGTTTAAGGGTGACTACCCGTATTAATGACATACAATTTGACGTATGAAGAAAGTTATACAAAACGGTGTTTTGCTTGGAGTTTTGTTTAGAGGTTTGCTCACAGGTTTGCTCCTCAGTAGATATAGAGATGATAACCTTAAATAATATCGGAGTTTTGCCCCGTGGGTAAGTAATTCTATATGACGGTATTATATGCACCACTGGATGGCACGGAGATAAATATTTGTTGTTACGTTAAATAAACCATAAATAGCATAGTAACAAAAATTAAAAAAATGTAAAACAAGTGCGATGGCCGGGAATCGAACCCGGATCAACTGCTTGGAAGGCAACTATGCTGACCATTACACCACCATCGCGTACGTGCGCTTCGTCTCACTTTAAAGCAGCGTCCACATCAACCAAACATCTACAAAAAATGTTTGCTAAACATTTTATGATACAGATTGGTTTATTTTATTATTTATCTTATTCATAACAAAAGATAATTTGTCACAAAAGTTAATTGATTTGAAAACACCAAGTGGCAAAACAATAAATGTAAGATAATTTGCCTATATGTAAAACAGATCAAAGTAATGCCAAGCAGTTAATTAATATTGAGCCGAAAATAAATCAGGTATATAGAATGTTCTTTGGTTTTTTTTGTATAAATTCAATGGAATATAGTTTATTTCAGGACTATTTGTAGGTATATTGACCAATTATCTGAAACGAAATTTCACCTATCTTTTCTAGTTCTGAAAATGTCAACAAAAAGAAATTTGAAGTAAATAAAGGTGTAACAAAGTATTGTATTAATACCAGTTATACCTGCATTTCAATCATGATTTAAAACTATAATAATGACTTGGAATATCAACAACTTCATTGAGTTTATTGAAGTTTTAAGATTTCGTCAGTTTGAAAATCATCTGAAACTGACTTTGCAATCAAATTTAAATTGAATTAAAAAGAAACAGGGAAAATATCGGTCAGAATCGGTGTAATTAGAATTATTGCTATTTTGCCCATTTTAACCAATTTTTTGCAATGCAAAATAATAAATAAGAAGTATAAAATGAGTCATACCAACAGACTGATCTAACAAAGTGATCTAAAAATATTTATTTATTGTATATTTAACAATACTCCATTTTAATTAAAATATAAAATCATCAGCATAAAAGATAATCAACCACACCTATGGCACAGTTCATCCGCTAACATCTTCCTACTCTTTTAAACATTACTATTAAAAAATAAAGGATACAAAAACAAACAGACATAATAAAAAAATTACCTGGAAATCCTTATGGCAAATTGTTAATATATTAAAGTAAAACTCCTCTTTTTTGCAACTTATAATTTTCTTCAATTCAGACCGGTTTCGCCCTTTCAATTAAGGGCATCATCAGTAAAAGGTAAAATACATAAAATCGCTAATATTATGTGCACATGTCATAGAAGATGCAAAGAAAAACATTAAATACAATTAAAAACTCACTGTCAAAGCTGCTGCACCAGTGTCATTAAACTAAAAATACAATATTCAATATATATATGTATATAAAAACATACATTCAAGGCAACTGACGCTAAAACATTCTATTTAAAATGAATGTATGAATCTTTGTTTAAAATGTTTCTATCTCTTTGTACATGAAGTCTCCATTGCATTTGTATTTTTCGTTTAATGACACTGGTGCAGCAGCTTTGACAGTGAGTTTTTAATTGTATTTAATGTTTTTCTTTGCATCTTCTATGACATGTGCACATAATATTAACGATTTTATGTATTTTAGCTTTCACTGATGATGTGAAAGTTGCAAAAAAGAAGTGTTTGACTTTAATATGATAAAAAAATCACTAATTTACAAACAAACCTAAGTCCCGACTTGTTCCCGAGTTTTTGAACATGGTCGTAAACGTCATCCATAGACCAGAAAACTATTTTAAAAATATATCTATTTTTGAAGTAAGGCATTTTTTTAAATATCGTCACTTTTGTGCTAGTTTGTGGTGATCATTTTTGTAGTTTAAATTAAGCTACAATTCATTATAAACCTTTTAGACTCACTTTCAGTTAAGTAAATATTGCTTTCAGATTTTACTAATTCTGGCTAAAACAATTTTTGTTACTTTTATTACTCTTACAAACAAAACACGTTTCTAATAATTAGGTATATTAATGTAACAAATGTTCAGATGCCGTCCTTAAACCTCGATTCATGTTTGCTAATCGTCCAAGATAATATTGAAAATTATAGAAAATAGAATTAAAAAAAAACATGTCATTATTTGAACAAGAGAAACAATATGCTAAAAGATATAAAAACATGGCTAGGAATAAAAAAAAATACGACCTGAAACACGTTTACACGGCAGAATCTACGAACGAAATACTTTTTATTATTAATTATATAAGCAGAGTTTGGCCAAACAAACTCTTGGATTTTTTAGGTGCATGAGATATTATTTGATCGAGATCGGCTATGTCTGCATTAAAATAAAACTAGTAGACCTAGACAGATAAATCGATTAAAGCTGCGTTCGGATATTGTACTCCGTTGACACCGGGTACACCGTCCAAATGACACGTGTTATTGGGTGTAGAAAGGGTGAAGGTGCGTTCCGATTGGTGGCAATGGTAGGTAATGGCGGTGGTAGCAGACGAAATTACAGTGTTTCTCACATGTCGTGATGAAATTCTATTAGAAATACTATAATGGCGTCTACTACCACTGCCATTAGCACTAATAAAAGCGCACCTTAACGGTGTTCAATATCCGAACGCAGCTTGTATTGACAGTAGTATTGTCAAAGCATTACCGTTTGACACTGTCTACCGTCATTATAATCACATCTGACCTCTAATCTGACATATCCTGGCTACTAGTTTTAATGCAGTACGACCGATCTCGATGAAATAGAATTTGCTCATGCAGCTAAACTATTGATTGTACCAAAAAATGTCATAGTCATAAATTATTCAGAATTTCCACTAGTTTAATTTATTATTTAACTATTTCGACGAAATTCCAGAAATGCCGGCTTATTTACAAAATCTTTCAAAAATGCTAAGACTAAACCTCCAGTTCCTTTGGACTCTTTTTAACAGAAAGCTTTTCAGCTCTAAGTTTGGCCATGAAACTTCCAAATATGAAGTTTCGTCCCGATACTTTTAGTAGTTTCTCCGGAATCGTCGCCACAAGAAACGGGTACACACACACACACACACACACACACACACACACACACACACACACACACACACACACACACACACACACACACACACACACACACACTCACTCACTCACACACACACACACACACACACACACACACACACACACACACACACACACACACATCCACACAAGGAATCGTCGCTACAAAAACGGGTACACACACACATACACACACACACACACACACATCCACACACACAGACATTTTTTTGTACCTTGGTCAAAAATGTTCAGGGGACCCAAAAAGACATATTTTCGCTAAAATCTCAAAAAAATTTTTTGGCGCGATTACAATACTTTACATACTACGTATGATAAAGTAAAAAGAAACTAAATACATCTAACATGTTTCAATATTTTTTCAACTATTTTTCAATACTTGGAAACTGCCTAATATAAAGGCGGCCTCAGTAATCCAATGAGTCATTTGCCTGGGCAACAAGCACATCCAACAACTTCCCAAAAACTGTCTCCACAGTTCCACTTGCCCAATTCGTCCGCTGTCAACTTAATTCCTGGTCAACTCATCCACCCGGCCCGACGTTTCATCTCCTCACAGTTAATTGAAACGATTATATGGACCGTCTTCATAATTGAAGATTCGCGCTCCCTCTTCACCCCTCTCCAAGCGATTCTTCCATTCCTCTCGCACGCCTGCAGCGTTTTTTCTCTTTCTGGTCCACACCATTCCCTTTTTCCACCCACAATACTCCACCTCCAGCTACCCTTTATCCCTCTAATCTCGGCGAAGATGTACGCCGACGTGCCTTTACGATTGCGGATGCGAGAGACGCGTCCGCGTCGCTCCATTCGCCGCGCGCTTAGCTTGCATAAAGTTCCGGGATCCAGGGACAGATTTATGGGGCCCGAAATAAAATTAAGGTTATCAGTCAGGATGGTGTTTTATCTGCGCCTCTGGGGGAAGGAGAGAGGGAGGGTGGGTATATTCGTGGAGATGTCCCAGTTGCAGCGGGAGGAAATTTGGGTTTTCCCCGCGCACAATTAGATTTATTCGGGATCCGGGGTTTCCGGGCGCTGGGAAAAGGGTCGTCCACCCACGGCGATTGTGTCCTGAATGGCGGAAAATCTGATTTAAGTAATTGCTAAACATGGTATCGGTGTGGATCAGGAATGTAAGGGGCCTGTGTTTTAGTTTTTTGTGGACATATCCAATCTAAGAGTCAATTTTCATGTGTGGATTGAAACTTTTACTGTTTAAGGGTGACAACCGTAGTCCTAATTTGCTATAATTAGATGTATGAAAGAAAGTTGTACTACCGCTTTTACAACTCAATGTTTTGCCCGGAGTTTTGCTCTTAGTTTTGCTCGAAGTTTGGTTTGACGTTTTGCTCGGAGTTATGCTCGGAGTTTTGCTCGAGCTTTACTCCTTATTCGGAGTTTTGCCCGGTGGAGCACAATTTCAAAATGACGTATTATGTGATCAGTTGGCTACTAAGAAAAAGGCTTTCCTTATACCATAATTACCTTATACTATATAAGATTCTCTTTATATATAAAAAATAGCAAATTTTAGCAAAGATGTGAACCAAAAAACCTGTGGGAAGAACAAAAGAAGTGCGATGGCCGGGAATCGAACCCGGATCAACTGCTTGGAAGGCAACTATGCTCACCATTACACCACCATCGCATGTGTGCGCTGCTTATCACTTGACACAGATGCGTTCACATCGAAAAAATCACAACTCATACTGGAAAAATTGTTTCCATATTTAAGGAGAGGTTCGTTTTAGAACTCATGTTTAATTTAATTTGGGCTGGTATTAAACAACCCAGCAAAGATTTTTTTTATCATGAAATTGTGTAGGTTTGTTGTGTTCATTTTCAAATTACTATAAAATAAAGTTTATTTGAAGATTCTAAGTGCGCTTTAAGTAAAAATACTGTATATTCTCTTTTTTATATTTTGTATATTTTCAACACGTTTAGTGGTCTTATTTTGTTTAAGATATGCTATATGTCAGAACAAATGGTTTGAAATGAAACAAATAAAAATAACACAGCTTAAGAATATGAATATCTAATTTAAAAAGAACCAGGAAATTAAGAAGTTTAATGTTCCAGTTAATTGAATCAAAACGAATTTAGTTCGGTTCTGCTTGAAAGGGTGTACCGATGATGCCAAGCCGCCTTCTTAATTCGACCACAAATGCACAACTACTAAAAAGTTGCTGTCACGTGGAATATTCAGGGTTAGCCAAAATTACCGGAACACCTAAATAATTCTCCAACGGTAAGAAATTTCAAAAGAAAATTCAAACAAAAGTTTTTTTACTTTAAACAATCCATCGTTCAAATATATTTTTTATATCCAGAGGTGTTCATTTTATTATAGAAATTCCGTACATTTTTTTTTCAAATGGAACACCTGTATATTCTTGCAATTTGTAAATTTAGGACTAATTCTAAACATTTTTTATTAAAATAATCTTTTTTAAAATGCATCATTTTTTAGTTTTAAGCCTAATTCAAAACATTTTTTATTGGAATAATTTTCTTATAGAATCCATCATTTTTGATTTATAAGCAATTAATTAAAATAGTCAAAATTACCGGAACACCTACATAAATCTCCAACCGAAAAAAACATTTTTTAAAGCAAGCTCTCGCTTAAATATATTTTTAATATACAGGGTGTTTATTTTATTATGGAAGTATGGAAAACTTTTCCTTTTTCTCATGGCACGTCCTGGACATTTTTATTTTTGAATTCTAAGAAGTTTTTGTAAGTAACACCCTATATATTAAAAATATATTTTAATGATAGCTTGTTTAATGTCAAAAAACGTTTGGTTGAATGTTTTTTTTTAATTTTTTTACGGTTGGAGAGTTATGTATTTTATAAAAAGATTATTTTAATAATAAATGTTTAGAATTAGTCCTAAAATTACAAAATGTAAAAATATTCAGGGTCTTCCATTTGAAAAATTAAAGTTAATATATTTGAACGATGGATTGTTTAAAGTCAAAAAACTTTTATTTGATTTTTTTGACACATCTTACCGTCAGAGAATTATTTAGGTGTTCCGGTAATTTTGGCTAACCCTGTATAGATAAGTAAGTAGCATATTGCGTCACAAATCGAATTTTCTATGAGTTATCAATTTTTTCCATACTGTGATTTTCAGAGATTCTCAAAAACAATTCAGTCAATCTAATCACGTTATTCTATTATAGGTTATACAATAATAATACAATAATATTTTATTTATCATTGTTGTATGGGAAACTTGAGCCAATGGTTCCGTTCCTTCAAATTGTATAATTTGCTTCAACGTTTTGCTGTCATTGATGTATCGTCAAAGCACCGCAGTCAGTACGGTTACTCATGGCTGTCAAACCAACACACGTTGTTATATCACATTTGAGAGTCGTCAAGTCATGTTTTTAAATGGAACATTTGTGCAATGTATAATACCACTATGGTCTTAGAAAAGTTTAGTAGATTTAGCCTTTTACCAAAATTGTACAATTTGCTGACAATTATTTGATTTAATCTTAATTTGGAATACTAATTTATTAGGTGAATATGGCAACTAAATAAAAGAGAGTGTTAACAGTTCTTCTAAGTCTTTCACATCTTGCACACACATTCAGATATTTGAACTAATATAAAAACGAAATGTTGGGAATTGATATTGTCTGTAATCTTAAAAACCACGAATGCCCATTCAGAAACACTTTTTAGGTTATTAAAGCTAAACAAAACTTTTAAAGATGTATCTTTTACAAACATTTAGATATTGGAATGAATAAAAAACAAACAAAGTTGTGAATTGTTACAGCTTGGCAACAGACTACCTAACAAATTGCATAAATTTTCCACAGTATTTTCTTCAACCTAGACCACCAAAACACCATGTTGCTTCTCCGAGTAGAACAGCTTTAGGAAGTTATTTCTTTTTAAATTCAAAATTGAATGATAATATTGATAAATGTATGTACTAGAATAATTCATTTTTTTCTGGAATTACTGGTATGTAATATAGAATTATATATTGCCAAGATTTATCATACTTATTGACAATAAAGTCTTCGTTCCTGATTAAACAATCTTTTCCAAGAAAATAATATTATGAAATATGTACGAGAGGGATTTTAAAGTAAACATCCATGTTTTCCTCTGTCGATTTTGACAATCGTGTCAACGTCAACGTCCGAAACCGATTACCACAACAAGATGTAATCTCCAGATTTTACCCAAAACCCCAGCGCGTTAGTTTGTGTTCATTCAGATAATTTTTATCGATACACGCTCACTGTTTCCGAGAAACTAAGTGGCACAACAAACCATCTGCCTAACCAACGATAAGATAGCGAAAACAATTCACTCCGCTATCTCAACGATACCACCAGCTAATCCTCTCCCCCCCACACAATCTAGATCTCACAAATATTTTCTTCGCTTGTCCTATTACTTCAGTAATGGTGACACGCGTCAGGAAGGTCGAACGACTTCATCGCTCACTTTTCCGAAATCCTGGAGAGACCGAAGAGACCGAAGAGACAAGGGTTGTTTTGGGTGGCTGCGGCGGGGTGGTTGGACGTTTCGTACACCCTCCGCTCCCCTTCCCACCCTGGCTCGGTTCGTTATCGTTCCCGACGACTGTCATGCCAAAACACGGGCCCAGAATGTTATCGCAGATCTCTTTCAAATCTTGCTGAATGCATAAGGGCGGCCGCGATCCTATCTCCACTCGCTGCAGGCGCGGCAGCTGCTATACCCCGAACTAACCCTGGGTTCTCTGCTCTCTCTGTGGCCCTTTCGGGATATGATGATGTTCGGCGGGCTCTGCTTTCGAATTTCATGGACTACGTAGGCTGGAACGCGCTCCATCGACCACTCGAGGCTCCTGTCATGTATGCTTAATGCGTATGTATAAATCGGAGAGGCTGAATGTGCCCACACCCGCACCGTCTGGATAATTAAATTTTTTTGACGATTGGTACTTCGGATCGTGTGGATTGTATGGTTTTGATTTGGTTCCATTATTCTGGGGATGTTGAGTGGAGTTTGTCGATTGTTGGTTATGTTTGATGTCAGATTTTATCTGAAGTTAAGCGTAGTATGCTTAACCGTTTCTTTGAATCGCAAAACGTACTGGAGAAAATCGGTTAGATGTTGGTTATTCATATTTTTTTGTACAGATGTCCAACAAATTTTTGTCCACTTGCAAAATCAACAATTATCCAGTTCATAACAGTTAGTCGTTCATAAAATAAATAATTCATAAGAACGTTTGAATAGTAACTTTTTTAACACTGTTTGAAATACAATATGGTAACTGATCTGAACAGTGGCTCATTCCTCGGTGACGGGTGTGACACTAGATGCTGATACAAAAACAAAAGAAAAAGAGGATTTATTTTCTTAATTTATGGAAAGAAATGTGTGACCAATCAACTCATATCTGCAGGTTTTAGTTAGGTTCAAATAAGAATTCAGGTTTACTCTTAAACAAAGAAAAACTTAAATAAGGTAAAATAAAAAGAAAGCTAATTTTTACAGTATTTTCAAGTAAAATAAAGCGAATTTAACACCTGATTTGTGATCAGTGTTAAATCGTTCAAGAATATAGGGTTGGCGTTGTTATTTTTGGTCGTTCAACTACATATATTGATTTTGGATTAAAATAATTTTAACTTCCTTCTTATTTAGTTTATTGGTGTGCATTACACTGTGTTACAGTGAAAATATACTTTTCACGAGACATAGTCTAAGTTGTTGAGCTGGTAGAACTGAATATAATGGCATATACGAAATTTTCCAAACACCTCCAAAACCTCGATTTTTTCAAAAAAACTGTTTTTGGGTACTTGCATGTGTATAAAAATGCAGAACTCCGTCATTTTCCATTCGATTTCCAAAATAAAAAATGCAACTGAAAGAGGGAACACAGCCCATTAGAAGGATGTACTGTTCGATCAGTTCCAATAATAAGTCGAAAAATTATGGGCGTTCAAATCAGAAGTTTCCCATTATTTTCAGATTTTCTGAACATTAACGACAGTTTGATGACTTGTTTCAATCCATAATATTTTATTTCAATTTTTTTATTGGAAGCCCATTTAAATGTGCATTTAACACGAGTTTGTTTATTAGAATCGGTTGAAATTTGACTGAGTTATCGATGTTTAATCACCGTCTTGACAGTCACTCTAGGCAGGAATATACCTACGGCGCGACCGTAATAACCGTACTCGTCATTCACATTAACTAGACAATATTTTGTTTGTTTATTACCCTGTTTTATTGTATTTTAGTCTATCTAATATGTTATTAAGTACTATTCGACTTGTACCCAAATATCGTAAAATCATTAATCGACAATCTTAACAAGAGTTTTTGAGTGCCTACGGTGAAATGGGCTGCAACATGTCTATCAAAATTTCAGTTTTTTCATTCTCATTTGAATTTTTTTCCGGGCAGTCTTGGCGAACTCAGTGACGAACAAGGTGCACGATTTCATCAGGAAATGGAAGCTATTGAAAAACGTTTTCAAGGAAAAAACACTATCAACATGATCGCACACTACTGCTGGTCACTTAAACGCGAAACAGATGATGCTTTGTATAAACGACGGAGATCGAGTAAACATTTTTAATTTTGTTGTGTTTCATGTTTTTACTTTATCATACGCAGTATGTAAAGTATTGTAATCATGCCAAAAAAAAATTTTGAGATTTTAGCGGAAATATGTCTTTTTGGGTCCCCTGAACATTTTTGACCAAGGTTAAAAAAAATGTCTGTGTGTGTGTGTGTGTATGTGTGTGTGTGTACCCGTTTTTTGTGGCGACGATTCCGGAGAAACTACTAAAGGTATCGGGACGAAACTTCATATTTAGAAGTTTCATAACCAAACTTAGAGCTGAAAAGCTTTCTGTTGAAGAGGGTCCAAAGGAACTGGAGGTTTAGTCTTATCATTTTTGAAAGATTTTGCAAATAAGCCGCCATTTCTGGAATTTTGTCGAAATAGTTAAATAATAAATTAAAGATGAGGAAATTCTGAATAATTTATCACCATGACATTTTTTGGTACAATCAATAGTTTAGCTGCATGAGCAAATTCTATTTCTACGAGATCGGTCGTACTGCATGAAAACTAGTAGCCAGGATTTGTCAGATTTTTTTATTCTATTGACAGTAGGTAGTCTTGGTGTCAAACGCTAATGTTTTGACAATAACATCTATCAATATAAGCTGCGTTCGCATATTGCCTTACACTTTTTACACCCAATAACACTTAAGTGTCATTTGGACGGTGTACCCGGTGTCAACGGAGTACAATATACGAACGCAGCTTTAATCGACATATCTGTCTAGTTGTAGTAGTTTTATTTTGATGCAGGCATGGCCGATCTCGATCAAATAGAGTCTCATGCAGCTAAACTATTAATTTTATATATAGTATGATAAAGTCGTGTGCCTGGCCACATCAGATTTTTTTTTCTATTTTTCATAAATCACGATAGTAATTCAGTACTGTTTCAATAAACGAATGAAAATTTTACTGTTGGTGCAATTTATTTTGAACCCTGGAAATGTAATGAACGTAAACTCTAATGTACTTAGTAACATATTGTGATAGTCTGGCAGGTAACAACAAAAAGGAAAAGAAAAAAACAGTGTCATAATTTTAGAATAACATTGTAAATCTAAGTGCTAGTAATGTCTAATTAATGTGTATGAAGACTACGGATTTATTACAGTCCACCCGTATATTTCTTCTCCGTAGTGTGATGTGTCTAGCCGGTCAATAAAATTTGATAATTCTGTTAAATTTCAACCGATTTAAATAAACAAACGCGTATTGGACGCAAATTTAAATGGGCTTTCAATACAAAAATAGCAAAAAATTATTACGGATTCAGACAGGTCATCAAATTGTTGTTAAAGTTGAAAAAATCTGAAAATAATTGGAAACTTCGGAACTTGAACTCCATAACTTTTCGATTTGTTATTGGATCTGACCGAACAGTACATCATTATAATGGTGTTTGCTTTGTCTTACATTTACATTTTTTATTTTTTAAATCGAATAGAAAATGGCGGAGTTATGAATTTTTATACACGTGCAAGTACCTAAAAAAGTACCTAAAAACGCCAAGCTCAGATAAAGTTTCTACTGACGAACGTTAATCTATTTCTACTTTTCTTTGCATCGCACAATTGTCAATTTTGAACGTTTAGGTCAGCAACATTATTTTTGTTTTGTAAATGAACTTAAGATACGCGAAAGAAAGTATCTGCAATTACTGGAACAATAGTAAAACAATAGTAAAAAATTCTCAAACCATATGCAGATATGACAATATTATAACTGCACATACAAGTAAAATATTAAAAAATCTAAGTACCACTGATGTGGAATATTATTATACCTGAGACTCTAAACAGTGTTATTAAAAAATCAAACATAAAATACGCTATTCTGTAGACTAACAATAATAATAATAACAGTTATTATATCCAATAGACTGCAGCGTTTCCCAACCTTTTTACTCTTGCGGAACCCTTTAAATAGGGTTGGAACCTGGCGGAACCCCAACAAAAAAATTAACAATGTACTTTCCAAGGCATTTCGAGAATTTTTTGCGTACAGAAAAACGAGTAACGTATTGCAAGTAACCAGATACAAGTCTGTAAAGAAATGCAGTTCAATAATTGAATATTACTTACTACTGTGAAATTAAAGTATTTTTCCTGTAAAATTTAAAAAATGCCCCTGCAAAACTAAGGTGATACTGTTCTGATTTGACAGGAATATGTTTCTGGAATATGTGAATTATGTAAAAACAATTCAGAAATTTAGCTGGTATCCAATAACCGGCGATGTTACAGTTAATTCTTCTTTTACATCTTTTTTGGTAGTTTATTACTGTAATTTTCTGTAACATTGCAGATATTTCTCTCTAGGTATAAACTTTTTTGTTCTTTTTAGTTCCTTCAAGTATTACCAAAGGAAGGAAGAAGAGAATACAAATCAAACAATGCAAAACGAAGAATATAAAAAGTACCTTTTAGAAATAATTAAATAAATAAATTCATTAAAAAATTTTAAAAAAATCATTGGTCAAAATACAAAAATTAAGAAATATTTATTCTGAGTAAAACGTTTCATATGGACCTATTGATAACAAGTTAATATTCCTTAAGAAGTTAGACCCATTTAAAATACTGTTTTATTAATATTTTGTTATTTATAAGGTATTGAAAAAATAAATAAGTCCTTATGAAACATTTTAGTCAGAACAATAATTACGTTCTGAGGAAAAAAGTGGGGGAATAAGCACCCAAATAGCAGATATTTGTACACACTAATTTTATCTATAACAGATGATCTCTATATTTTCTCTTAAAGTTTGTTATATAAGAAAAAGCTTGCTCATACATACACAATGTTGAAAACTGAACTGATACAAGGTAATTTATAACTCGATGTGAAAATTAAATGCAAAAACATACCATTATGAGCAGCAGATTCAAATTATAGGTTTATTTTGTCAAACATTTGGAAAGGCAAAAATATTGAAAACAAATAATGTTAGAGTCTGACCAATAACTCTGCGAGATTGTTTTTTTCTAGAGGTTACTTTGTTTATATGTAACAGTAACTAATATTGTCAATTGAAGTTAATGAATAATCAAGAATGTTGCCGGTTGGATGTAATATCGAAATAACCGTGGTTTAGAAGGGCTCAAAATCAAAATTATTAATGGATTGACCTTGTTTATTAATCCAATATTTCAAAGAATAATCCCATGCTAAAATAATACATAAAAATAACACTGAATAATGTGCCCATGAACCGGCGACCGTCACCGCTATTTGTTACTATTTTTCCGCGGAACCCATGACGACATCTCGCGGAACCCCGGCTGGGAAACGCTGCTGAATAGAGACTCCGCAGACTGATTAATTGATATCACTGATTCATGTGTGGTATCATTGGTGACATATTTTAAAATGAAACATGTTTTGTTCGCAAAATAGCCTACCCAATCATATGGCTCACAAAATAAATCATATTAATTATTGAGACAATTTTTTTTGTTGGGAATCTGACTGTCAGAAACTGACTGACAGAGCTTACAATCTCCGTCAGATGCGCTAATTAGAACTATAGCTTATTATTATGCCATAATTTATTATGGTTTCTTTCGTAAACCGTGTGATTTAGGAACAATTGTTCAAATAGAAGTTGTTTCGTATTAAAATATCTATTCAGTGATGTACACACGACCTACGTTCTGGTCTGGATTGTCAACCCCAAATGCATTTATGATGACCACTTTCGGTATATTCTGGAAATCAAAACTGAGTCACTGTGAAGTCATTTGGTTATCAGAATGTTCATGTCACTTTGGAATAAATTGGAACATTGCGATAAGCAACAAAATAATTTTGAAGTAGCCTATATATGCACAACCATACGAGAATGTTTACAGTATAGAAAACGCATGGACGTTGTACTGGATCAATCAAGAAGTTATACAAAAACATTGAACGATTGAAACAAAAACAAACAAAAAATTCATACAATCGGAAATCCACAGCATCATATTACGTTGATTGATCATTGTTTTTCATTTCTTTCATCATTTCTTCTAATTTTGGCCGAACTGTTTTCTTTGAGATGCTTCATGATAACACTAATAGAAACTCGTTTAAATATTGTATCCAGAGATTTCAGGAGCTCAAAATCTACCATTAATCTACGCTGAGCCACGCGGCGAATAAACGATTCCAGCAAACGACACCATGGCAAAAAGCGGGACACGCCGTCGACGACATGTAATTCTGAATGCATTAAAAGCTACATGCCTCTTTAGCCGCTCACAATACCCACGGTACATAAGGCCTTTTGTACTGAACAAATTTCAGCCATTGTGCGCGCAGAGTTTACATAAAAGAATATGCTCAGTCGATAGCCTCTCTTTGCGCCGAACGCACCCTCTCTCTCTCCCTCTCTTTCTCTCTCTCACTGCAAACTGTTTCTTATCACCAGTATCGGACCCGTACCCAGCCTATCTTTCAGATGCATCTCTTTATCCCCAAGATAGCGACTGGATGGAGATGTCAAACACAGAGAGGACCTCTTCAACCCTGGGCAGCTTTAGAACGGTGCCACGTAGGCTACCTGAGTGGAGACCCCTAGCGGGAAAGCCACGAGTTAGAGAGCGACGGGACCATGGAAGTCGGAAGCTCGCCGAAAATGGAAATGATTTCATGCGGGTTGGACGGCGCTGGAACGGATTGAATGGCTGGAGTGCTTTTTATTCAACGAGTTTAACCGATGTACAACACGATCTGTTCACCTAGCTCCCTCTATCCTCGGCCGGCATCTCTCTTTCAACTCTCGCAGGCTGGCGATGTGGGTAATTCCATTAATTGTCTTGGCGTTTGTTGTCGTTGTACGGTGTGGGCTGGGCCGTGGTCTCCGTTGGGTATATAATTGAATATAATTTGCATGTACTACTACTGTTGGGCGCTATTCGGGAGATTCGGAGATATGCGGAGTTACAGATTGCCTCGGATTAAATAAAAAGCAATTTGCCGAGGACGAGCTTCTGTTTTAGGTGTAACGCGGGGACCATTGTATTGTGTGCGATGGATATCGTTGATAAGCATATGTTTGATGGTATTTTATCTTTAGCTGTTGTGGATGATTAGATTTGCCAGCTAAGTTGAGAGAGATTGGATCATACATAAGTAGTACATTCAGTTATATAGTAATGATACTCGTAGTATACTCGTATCAGAATATGATATATATACGTTTCCACTTTTAATTTATCAAAATTTGGAAGTTATTTATGAAGAAAGAAATTGACAGTTTTTACGTTTTCTCATCATATTCGATTGATGACTTGGCCTCATATCATCACCATATATGTATTATTGAATGTCTACACTTTTTGCATTTAAAGAATAATTATTATTTTATTATTATTTATTAGATGCATCATGCACGTATAGACACCATTAGGAAATTTGTCTGCTTTAACTTAAATTTCAATAAAATATTGAAATAAATAGACCATATTATGATGTAACGACATTGTTGAATTTTGTTGCTAAATTCTGAGATGGGAAGTTGCATAAAGTTAAAATAATAATCTTTAATAATATTTGATCCGTTATGAAGGCACCTTACTTCAATGCAGCGTGATAGAATTCTTTAGGTATGCTGAAATTAAAATTTGAACTTACAACTTTGTCTTACTTTTTACAATTATTATTTTGCGTAATAGAATTATGTAAGTGGGCAAAAACGAAACCATGAAGATGAACTTGCTATGAATCAGATATGTAATTTCGAGAATCTAATTAAACTATTAGATTCATCATAAAACATGTTCTTCTACTCCTATTAATGAATGCATTCATTATCATGGCAATTTATGATAAGTAATACTAACCATTCCCCACACACATGGAAAATATTTCATTCCTGGTTCCTCATACCTGGCGAGTCGTGAGAAATATTTCATTTCTCACGACTCTAGAACCAATCACAGCTCTGGATTTTTATTTCCATCGTGTTTTGATACACTGCCAATGACAACGTCGCTAAGTGACAAGCGTACCAAACAATTTTAATCTGCCAAAATCCTGTAAACCGTCATAGTGACATATAGCCATCCCTATATGCAATAAATTAATTTATAAAATTTCATTGCGTGGTCGTAGAAAAAGTATAGTATTCCATTCGCCAGTAATGGCAATTTCTCACTCGAACGTTTTGCAGCACTCACCTACGGCTCGTGCTGCGATCTCTGGCTTACGGCTCGTGCTTCGATCTCGTGAGAAATTGCTTACATTACTTGCTCATAGAATAATATACCATTATCTACGACTCACATATAATAAGTTCATTACATACGTATGTATGACTATATAATCCCTACTATGATACAAACCGATGATTATGATGACAGTAGCTTAGTATAATAATGACGGTTCGTTTGAATAATGACTTCATTGTTCAAACGAACTGTCATCAATATACGAACGTAGTGTCAAAGTCTGTCAAAACCTCCGTGGATGACAGTTATTTGACAGTTCGCGACGCCACCATTGACAAATAC
The DNA here is from genome assembly GCA_963966075.1 of Aphodius sticticus. Taxonomy (NCBI): domain Eukaryota; kingdom Metazoa; phylum Arthropoda; class Insecta; order Coleoptera; family Scarabaeidae; genus Aphodius; species Aphodius sticticus. The sequence goes on from OZ014509.1 coordinate 63,684,428, forward strand.
ATTTATAGTTATTTAACCAACAAGTATATTAAAAAAAGCGATTAATGATCGAGACTGCTTAACGCACGAGCGATTAGCGAGTGCGTTAACTGTCGAGTTAATCATTAGCCGCCTTTTAATATTCGAGTTGGTTACCAAATTTTTACGTCGAACGTATTCTTCTGATGGCGTCTACATATATTTTATTCGTCGATGTTGTTTGAGGTTATAAGACCATTTATGTAATTTTCCACTGACAGTTCTGAACTGTCTGCCTGGATAACGGAATGTTTTGATTGGATGGTTTTGTTTTACGTATGTTCGATTGGCTATAATGAAGTCGTTTGATTGGCTATAACAAATCATGCATTAATAGAAATCGTGCATTTATAGAGCTTTTTAATAATCATTTTCTATTCACTAAACATACCTACTCATAAATAAACGATGGACGGAAAAAATAATTAATATCAAATGGAACTTATGAGTCGTAGATAAAACGTCGTACTCGACTCGCACACAGCGGATATAAATCGTTCGCATGTCTATACGCTTGCCTGCGGCTCGCGTACAAACTTTATGCTCCCGATATATATCCTTAATCATGTGGTTGTCAAATAATATACCAAAGAAAGTAGAAAATAAATTTTCAGGTATGTTGATATTATTTGATATTTTATTATTTTGATCATTTGTTGATAAAAGTTAGGTTTAAGTTCTTTTTAGCAAACTGGAGGAGATCTTTAGTGGAACACACTAACTAAATGTTTATTACATACAGTGTAACAGTTGACTATTAAATGAGTCACTAGAGTGGAACTCCATTGGGGAATTGAAGGTATGACAATGAAAAGTCGATAAAAACATGATTTCCTATGGTCTTTAGCCACTTTTCATTCTGAGCCCTTCAATTATATTTATCTATTAGTTAAGCTATCAGGGAGTTAACCACGAGTTGAAAAGACAGGCCCTTCAAAGGTATTGCTTATGTTTCAATAATGACTAAGTATTTTCTTTTCAATAATTATCGGTACGAAAAAATAAACAAAAATTGTAGAGAAAATAAAGAAACCAGCGATACTAGCTATTTAATAAATATATTTAACTTATGCATTGTTATAGTAAAATTTAATGTTTCGCAAATAAGAAAATAAAGATGTTTTACTAAAATAATATTATCTAATAAATAATTCTATATGATATATAATAACTTTTGATACTACCGCTTCAAATTATTATTTGAGCATCAAAACGTGCAAAAACAGATTTTTTTGACATTTTGTGTTCCTTTTTATAACTAGGCTTATCTTTACTTCACTTATACGTTTGTTTCTTACATTCAAATCTTGTACTCGATATTTTACCTATTTTCCAATGTACAATCGAGATGAAATTTTACATGTGGAAAAATTTGGAATATTTTTAGTGCATTTTTTTATGAAGCGTAGATTTAAAAAAAATATTGTTACATAAATTTATATAAAAATTACGACATAATGGAATCTTTTGGTAGCAAGATTCGTCGTCTCTAAGAAGCTATCGAATTCACTTATTAATTAGTATTTAGAATTTTAGTCTGGTTTTAGTATTAAATTACATCATTTTTTTAGCAGTCTGAATGTCAAAACGCATCATAAATAATTCTGGATGATAGAACTACGTAAGTAAGTAGCCTGAAATGAAAACTTGAACTTTGAACCCTCACAACTATGTGAAGTGATATTGCATTATAATTAGAGGGTTGAACAACATTGCCACGCATTTCTCACTATAAGTTCAATGTCTACAGTTCAAACTTTCATTTCAGCCTCCGTAGGGAACTTATTAGGCCGCATTTGATGAATTTTTACTCTTGAAAAGAATGTCTTCTTTAATGTTTTATAAAATCTGTGTCTAATTTTTCCCAAAAATTTCATTTTGCTTGTCTTGATTATCGAATGAGAGCACACTACGTAAAGATTAATAATATAACTTATCCAATTATACACAAGACACCATTTCTTTGGTCTTTAAATATCTTTTCAAAAGGAATTTATTATATCAAAGAGTACCTACACAATATGCCTATATGGTTATGTTGCACATGTCAATATTACCCACAATGTCACAAACTACAATTGCTCATCACCTCCCTCAATTCTACAACATAAAAACCCTGAGCGCAGAACGATTGATACATCTCAAACTATTGAATAAGAATCGACAATACAAGTCGGCCCCTTTTACCGAACAATACAAACACAACACCCGCGAACTAACTTGAAAACATGTCGAACATCTTGCAAAGTAAAGGACCAACAAACGTCGCAGAAACACTTACCCGTCCGTCGGTGCATATCTGCGAGCAATCGACACGTTAAATTCTGTTGTAGTATTCTGTTACATCTGGCACGCTCCCAGATATTCGCCGATAGATAAGTAACCGCGGTCCGTGAGATAGGGACTGCAGATAGCCAGATAGACAGGTAGAGCTCGTGGTTCTGCCGACCAGAAATCTGCCAAAATATAGGGGCGATTTAGGGCCAGCCTGTCGGCAATTGTAAATTTTCCTCCGGCCCTCATCAAGAGAACGTTATATCGGGATCTACAATCAAGAGTGGTCAGAGATTGAGACGTAATCTTTATTGTAATTTTCTTAGAAATCATTCCGGCTCGGTCGGATTGTAAAGAAAACCGTTTCGCGAGATCGACTAGATAAATGTATTCTTCTGGATTTCGATTGAAAAGTAAAAGTTTAAGAGCTTATTGTGATGTGCGATCATTTTGTGGGATTCGTTCCTGGTGAATGATCTGGGGGAATTTTAGCGTGCGGTTTACCGCTAAACATTAGAATGGGTGTGTTTTTTTAGTCAGAACGTTTGCTGTTTGCCATATTATCATGTGCATAGTCTGGGTTGATTCAATACATTTCCTAATCTATTTCAATAATTTTGTGTCATTCCAATGACGATGAAATACTTTCCAAAATTGAGAATTTGTATATAAAAATAACACTGCTGTATATTTTTTTGTCACAGATGGTAACAGGTTATTTTGATATTTCTCTTTGTGCTTTTGAAAAAGTGAGGTCAAAGTGTGTGAATAATATGTTTTTAGCACATTTTGATAAGCTAAATACTGTTGGGATGTTCATAAAGCTACGTGCATAGTGGTGAGATCTGTCCACATGCAACATTTCAACTCCAGTTAATATAAGTGTAGTACAAATCATTTGTTATTTATTCAAAACTTGATACTATTTTGACTAGAAATAGGATTATTGGGTAATCTGAAAACTTATATTGCAAATTCCACACTCTATTTTAGAATATGGAGTCTAATATTATACATATATTTCAATTTCTTGAATAAAAACCGATTGCAATAAATATGTTTAATACTTGTGCTGATTTGCTGTGAACTCAAAACCCAATTTTGTTTTTGAAGTAGTTTTTTTTGTTGAATGGAAACTAGAAATTTACACGAGTGACAGCTTTTTCCCGTTTTCCCGTTGTTCGACGTACTGCATAACAACTGACTTACTTCTCTCTGTTGACTGGTATATCATTTAAGGAACACATCACTATATTTATACTTTCATAAAATTTGTCAAGTAAGCAACGTCAACGGTAAACATATTTTTGAATTGTTTATCTGGTAAAATATATCTTCTTCTGTTAGTCGTGCCACTAACATAATTGAATCAGCTCTAACATAGATAAAAAAAACTATACTTATAAAAGCAATGTACGTACACGGAAAAATCAATTTATAGGATTTTTAAGGAAACAGAAGAAAAAAGCTTTTCGCGAAAAAAGCTATTCGCGACAAAAAAGTTAAAATCTATTATTAAACCATATGAGAACAATAAAACCAAGTTGACTAGCAGCTGGAGGATCTTGTCCATTAACGTATTAAATTTGTTTTTTGAGTACACAGACAATTATATATATATTTTTTTAAAATTTTATATGACATTTCTGAAATTTAATTTTTTTACTAAGTGTTTTGTGGTTTTGTAGGAATGACGTTCTGTATACCAGCCCATCCAAGAATGGCAGCTGATTATCCTACAGAGCACCAGCTAAGGTAAAGGATCTTTTACCTAACCCAAAGGATATCACACCACTCCTGAAGAACGAAGGGGTATACAAGTTAACATGTGAGTGTGGAACATGCTATGTAGGACAGACACGACGAAGCATCGAATGTCGAGTCAAGGAGCACAGTAGCGACATCCGACTAGGCAAGATTCAACAGTCCGCTGTTGCTCAACACTGCCATGAGTCGGGACACAAAATGGATTTCGATGACGTTCAGATGTTGGCAAGGGTGAGTAATTATCATGAAAAACTTATTACAGAAGCCATCGAAATTTGCAAACATCCTAACAACATCAATCGTGCGGACGGCACTGACATTAGTATAGTAGGGTCTGGAAATCGATCCTAACGCGGTCATGTGGAAAAACACATGGGAGCGGTAGCTCCAGATGTGTGCAGTGAGGTGTAAATTTAGGTATATTTCATAAGATACTCCATAAATTTAAAGTTAAGTACCTATGGTACAAAGTTGTCACATTTTTTTTGAATTATTAGATTAAGGTACACACAGAAAAGTAAATACTTCACTCAAAGCAATATGCTTTCATCCAAGTAAATGATTAGTTTGCTATAGCCGCAAGTAGATGTTTTCTCAAGTTAAGAATAAGGAGATATTTTGAATTGAAATGATCATATGCTTGTATATCTGAGAAAACATTTTCTTGCAATGAGTATAGATATTATTCATTCAAGAAAACTATTCTCACGTTGAGAATAATGGAATTTTCTTAAAGTGAATATATATGCTTGACAATGAGAAAATATTTTCTTGAAATGAGTATAGATATTATTAGTTCAAGAACATGATCATAATGTATTGAATAGAAATTACTGTTTTAGTTTTTTTTTAAGGTAGGGAATTGTGTGAAATAAGTAGACAATAACTTAGCGAATGATATTTGTTTTATTGTATGAAATTTCTTTGCTTAATTACATATATACTTACCTATTTATAAATTATCACTACCTACAATATCTAAGGCATGGAAAAAAAACACCATATTCTATTACACATCAAATTGTTTCCATTATATTACACAAGTAAGTTTTCTGTGGCATGTATGTTGATTTGGTGACCACTATATGGCTAGGCAAAATTTACGTACCGTGTGCGTCACAAGTCACAACTACGAACTCCGTCGCAAATACGTTGAACATAAGTACTGTAGGCTATTCACGCAAAATTAAAACTATATACTTTCATAATATTATAGATCGCGTAGTTATTGCGTACAGTACCTACAAAATTAGTACTAACATATTGAACTCTTCCCGGACAATACTCGGTAGTCAGCGAACACGACGCCATAGCAGACCCCAACTAACTGAAGGCAAAGGCCGATGCGAAAAATCTTAAATCTCGGCAACGTTCGTGCACGTTTGAGTGTAAATGCGCACGCGCGTTGCAAGCAATGGCTTACTTGATTCAACTACCTGGTTTGAAAATTATATACTTAACCGAAACTAATAACTCTGAGATTGGGATATTCTTAAATTGTGAGAACAAGGAATTCTTAAATGAAAGAAATTGTTTCAAACCAAGTAAATATTAACTTTCATCTAAAGCAAAAACCGCAAGTAAATAATTTTCTCACGTTTTGAGAATATACTTCGCTGTGTGTATTGTTAAAACAAATTTAAAAAAAATAACGTGATAGCAGAATGCACGCCATAAGGACCTGTTACATTTTGTTTTTTGCTCACACACATTGGCACGAATTGGCAGTCTAGCACAACCCAACCCGACTTAATTACAAAAAAGGAATTTGCTACAAAATATTAATTAATAGATACAAATTAGGGTTGCTGGATGTATCAAGGCTTTTTTTCTTAAAGAACCGTTGTTTTGTTTCCTGTACATTCCAGGAATTGTGAAAACATGTCGTGCTCTAGTATCAAAATCATTCACTATTTATGTCTTCAGATTCAGTCTTGGAAACAAAACCAGTTGAAATTATTCTTTTTTCTGAGCAACAAAACACAATATCTGTAATAGCTTTAAAAAGTCAACAAAATTTGTACTTTTATGATTTGCAACCACATACAAATTCAATAGATAGTAAAACTTTTGTCCTTGGCAACGTTGTTGTCAGAATTCCAAGGATTCTCTTTTCGTAAATTCAGTGAAAAGTTTCTCTGCAATCAAAAAGATGCCAAATACTGTTCGAGTCATAAATATGCTCAGCAATGTGCACATAATGATACACTCGTCATACCTCAGGAGACAATTAAATTAGAACGTACGCCGATATTCGGAGTCGATAAATTTTTAATTTATGGTCCGTCGTCCGGCAGAATCAGCGGCCGCTGATCGGACCGCGGGCCGCGTCCAATCGTCCGCCGCGCCGGCCAACGCCGTAAATCACCGCGAAACTATTAATAAACAGATAATTCGCATCTGAATAATTAGCGCAACAATCCGAAACAACAATTAGCATTCATACTGTTCGATAAAATCGGCAGCGGGGCGCTCGTGATTTACAAGGAATTAGCATACGGAGCCGTAATAACTATATTATCTAATCTGCCCGACAACATATCATTAATTAATTAATACCAATTAATTAATATCGCCCGCTAGATTTGCGAATTTAGTGCAATGTTGTGGCTGTATAGTGTATGCATGGTGCATCTCTTTAAAAGCCAAACTCTTACACTAGAAAAAAGGACAATATGACAGCAGTAAATTAATAAGTTTGTTGACATTTTTTCTCGAATAAAAAATTTTAAGATGACAAAATCTGGATCTGGTAGCAGTGGCGGACTGGATCCAAAAATGTTGGGCCAACTATAACTAAAAAAATAAAAAAAAAAATGAAAACTTTTAGGCAGAAATCGTCATTCTAAAGAGAACCAAACACTTTTACTATGAAGGAAAAAATAATGGGTGCAAACAATTAGGTAATTGACTTCGACGCCATTTTATTAAAAACTTTTTTAAAATAAATATAAGCTGGTGTGTTTGGATGTAAAAGCGTTATTTACCGCGTAAATTACCAAATTAATTACCGCAATTTACGGCTTAAATTACCGATGGTAATTTAAATTACCGAAAATGTAATTACCGAAAATTTTAATTACGGTTGGTAATTTACCGGAATTTATAAATTAATTTCAAAAGCCTTCCGTCAGTATACTTGCGTAAATGCACCCCACCACTCCTAAGCAGTCGACAAAAGCACTGTTGTTTGTGCTTTGCCTGGGAGGTATTTAGGGATGTAAGAGCGTAAATTATCGTGTAAATTACTAATTAAATTACCGTAATTAATGGTAATTTCCGGATTTTTAATTACTTGATTCAGCGGAGGCAATAATGCACATTTTAAATCAGAAAACATCTACCTACTATCTATTCATGATTTAAAAAAATGTTCCGGCTATCCGGATAAAATGTGATCATTGTTTGTGAAACCGGGCGTTGTCGTTTTGTAAGTCGGTAATAAATTACAGTATTTTATACTGTAATTTTGCTGTTAGACTGTCCATTGTATAAATTGCTGGTATAAAAGGTATTTTTATTTTAGTCCCTGCTCTCATTTTAATAATGAATTATTACTTTTAAATCAGGAAAACCATCAGCGACTGGTGGTTATCTACAATATAATGACTTATAAGGCTGTACTCAATTTTTTTTTACATAACTTACTGTCATCGGTAAATTATCATTTTGAATTACCCGGTAATTTAAGAAAATATAATTTACAATTGCAATTTTTAATTACGTGGTAATTTGAAAGTAATAATTTTAATTTCAGCGGTAATTTACTGAAAAAATAATTACGGAAATTTAACATCCTTAGTCAGAATAACTAGCATTCTCCTCTACAAAATACATCTACTAAATAATGACTTTTATTAACCAACCGTTTTTAACGTTTATTAACCAACCGTTTTTAACGTTTATTAACCAACCGTTTTTAACGTTTATTAACGTAGCATTCATATCCTACAGTGATCGATATTAACGCTAGTTTAATTGACCATTTTGAATTTTTAATTACCGGGTAATTTAAACCAGCGTAATTTACCATTTTAAATTTTTAATTAGGTACTCGGTAATTTAAGCCAACGAAATTTACCATTTTTAATTTGAAATTAACAATTTTAACTTCAACGGTAACTTACGACAAAATTAATTACCGTAATTTAACATCCCTGTACAGGGTGTTTCAGAAATATTCGTGAGAAAGTCCGATATAGTCCGACTCTGTTCAGCACAAGAAAATTATCAACAACTCCCGCAGTTGAGCTGCAACTGGTGACAAAACAACACTTATCGGTCTCCCTTCCTTCCACTCGCTTTCTGTGATATTAACCTACATTAGTCTGTGCATATCATCGTAGTCAGCTGTTTGTTGGTATATCTAGAATAAAATCTTTTGGATTTTTTATTCTTAATGTAGGTACGTTTGTGTAGTGATTTGTGTAGTACCAGAGACGGACGGATAGCAATTGTATGCGACGGATGATACGTATGCGAAATAATTTTTATCGGCCGCGGCGCGCAGTTACTGCTTTAAGTTTATTTGTTTTGTCCGACGGCAATCACTTTGCAATCACAATTTTTGTAAATCCGCATCAAATTTTTTAATAAGGCACATAATAATCTTTATACTTGTACAAAAGAGATCAAAATAAGTCGAAACCCCTAAGCAACATTTGTCCGAAAATAAACCAATTGATTTGATTATAAAATAATAAAAACCAGGTTTCAACATTCAATGTTTCAACATAATGAAAGATAAAGGTAAACGATAGATAAATGCAACATAATGATTTATTTCTGTACTTTGGTTTCATAATCAAACATATTGTGACACTATTTTCGGTTTCATAATGAAACCGTGCTGTTTTCAGTGGAAAGTTGGTAGGCTCTCTCAATATTTGATATTTCTTTGCCCTGGTTTACTATAAATATCTTTAAAATATTGTCCAATATCTGTTAAGAAATATGCCATTTTGGATGAAGCATTTATGCCACGACGTTTTGATGTTTACTGAACTATATTACTAAGAGTTTTATTTTATTAGTTATCCATATTGCGAAGTTGCTTTAATGTTGAAAAAATAAAACGAGATCTCTTCTTCTTTGCATAGTTTTTAATTTTATCGAGACATGTTTCGATGCTTAGGCATCATCTTCAGTCGGGAATCTACAAAATTTCGTATCTTAAGATACGAAGTATCAAGTTTGTAATACGTTTTAACATGAAAAGTGTTTTTTCTTTGTCTCCATTTTGTATGTCAAAGCTAATATCATAATGTAACAAATGATGGAATATTTATCTTAAGATACGAAATTTGTAGATTCCCGACTGAAGATGATGTCTAAGCATCGAAACAGTTTTATTATTTTTGAACAGTTTTATGTTCGGTAATTTCGATAAATTGTATCGATAATTTCACTCGACTCAAACGTGATATTTACCAAACAAAATATGTAGATTATACTAATATTTATTGACGTTTCGTTCCATTTCTTCCCTTGTAACTTAAACTGCGCGCCATGGGGTGAAATTGAGAGAAACGGAGAGAAAATATTTAAGATGAGGGGGAAATAATTCGGACCGCTCCTGACAGATAACGGTATAGAAATTAATTTTTCGCATGAATATTTTTCGAAACTTTCCGTCGGCCGAAATGGCGACAATATTAGCGCGGCTTTAAACAGTTCTTAATTCTAAAAGTTCCTCTTCGAATTGAGTTCGCCTTTTTTCCAGAAATTGTTTCAGATTGCTTTGACGAGATAACATCCAACCAGTGATTTATGCAGAGAAAGAAAAAAATTGTATTTAACAAATTATATATACAGAGGTATTTTAAAATTGTTATCTAACTGTTCTCCAACAGTTTTTTTCTAGTTTGCATTCACAATGCACTCATCGTAACACTGTTTACTCGGTGTTACAATTAACGAATTGTAACATCATTTTTAGTAACTTTTTTTTATAAGATTGATATACATTGATATCGATTGATATCAAATGCCATATGTCAAACGTACAACACATAACCACACACTGCCTCTTTTTAATCGCTTGCAATCGCATAAACTGCGAAATATCAAGATTTTATACATATTTAAACATGCGTCTAGCCTGCTATAGTATGGCCAAAGGATTGGGGCTTTCTTAGTTTTGCTGTGTTCATCAAAATACGCCAGCATGACGTTTTCGGTGATGTTTTGCGACTCTGGTAAGTGATCGTCATCATTCTTTTCAACTAAACATCAAATCCCCTTTTCAGATATAATTCAAGGACCACATTTACTTTAATAAGGTATTATGCGAAGATCAAACCTACATCGTAGATATGAACGATTTTAATTACTGCTGCGAGATTGTATATGCGCAATAAATGGTTTATTGAATATCAGCATACACGTAGGAAGCTATAGTACATTTAAAGTGTTGAGGATTTCTTAGTTTATGTAACGTATAAGTTTCCAGTAACATTTTTGACCGAATTCTGCTCGGTTCAATACCGTATTCGTTTCGTCCGTCGCTTTCGACTTCGTCTTAGTTCTGGTTGTGTGCAACGTATTTGTATTACTTCCATCACATGTAATTTTACTAAGTATAATTTATTCTAATAAATTGTTACACCGAACTTAGAATTTGGTTTCAATTATATGTGCGTGTAAACTTGTATAAGCCATTGGTACTAGGTAGAACTGCTATTAAACGTTAACCGTTATAACAATTCTTTAGTAAGTTCTTATTCTTTGAAGTAACTAATCAGTTACCGCCAAACACGTCTATTCTGACTATTATACTTATGAAACAACTATTTTAAAGTTAACTTTTTAGGTTATGTTTCATGTATTTATCACAGTAGGGTTAAAAGTGTTGCCGCAAACTCCATTATGATCATAGTTGCGACGTCGCTGATTATTTAATAAAACGTGTAGGCTAAACTAGAGTAAAATTATTCACAATTAGATTTTGTCATGATTTTATCCCATCCTTACGAAGTTGACAGTTAATACGGTACTGCCACGTGGTAGGTACCCGCAAAATACCCTAGATTGTAATTTAGCGCAATATAGTAACCACATTTTCTAAATTTATATAGAATTAATGGCGCAAAGTAGAAAAAATAGTATATTACACTCGTTTTATAAGACGTATTGGCGTACACGTTCCATTTGGGCACAACGAACGTAGTGGGTCGTGCCCAAAACAATTTGACGTCTTATAAAACTTGTATAATAATATACTATTTTGTTGAACTGTCAAATATACTAACCTAATCTAACAACATCTGTCGCACTATTTTTCCTTTATTTAATGTAAGTTATTGAATCTGTAATTGTCGGTCGTAGGTAAAATTATGTACAATATTCGAGCTGTAACGCATATTACGTGCACGTGAAAAAAAGCTCGCCGTTTCGAGGCTCGTATGTTAACTTTCCACTCGCACGTAATATGCTAGTTACAGCTCTTGTAATGTAATATACTATTTTACGAAAAATGAACATTTTAAATTTTCATTCAAAAACGTTTGAAAAATGTTGGTTCAAAAGTTCTTCCCTCATAATTCTGTAGCGTAGCTACCGTGGAGCAGTTGGAACAAACTGCTTCAGGCACATGAATGATGTGGGCGCAAAATTGGAAAGCACAAAACAAAGATTTGTAAAAACTCGTGCGTCAATTTGACGTCTTCTAAAACTTGTATAATAATATACTATTAGAACATTGATTGGGACAAACATAAAAAATTATAGAAAATGGAAACAGGTCATATATCAATTTCGGCTATTTAACACATAATAACAAAACAATCTCGTAACCGTCTCGTAAACTCATCAACGATTAACCCATTCAAACTTTCCCAAAGTGTCATCTTCGGCCTATCTCCACCCAAACAACCTCCATCATTAACGAAGTAAAAAGGATGCTATATAGATGGCGTAAGGAGTCGGTATCGTGCGAAAGTATCTTATCTGAGGATGACCCGAGCCTGCGGGGCTCTTCCTAGAAGAGACGCAATGGCGGAGTGAGAAGGCGAGCTGAGAGCGTCGCTCTACCATTGACAAGGGTTGTTAATCTATGTCCTGGAGTGTACCGAACGGTTATATACGCCGCCCCCGGAGTGTGTTTTAAAAGTTGCCGCCATAAATTGTCCCGGAGCGATCCTCCCGGATCTCGCTGGCGGTTGTTATCAGTTCCAGCGCCTCCTCTTCTACTCCTTCTTTGCGCTGGAACGCAGTTAGCAAATGACCATGGTGGATTTTAATCTGCATTGGATGCGCGAATAATGGTTAAAAAGTCGTTAGTGGTTAAATGTGTGAAATACATAATAAAAGAATAAATACATGAAAAGGATTAAAAATAAAATGCAGTCGTACTTGTGTATCTCAGCCTTAGTAGATCATTTTTTATCTAAAGCCAATTGAAAAATAGGAAATATTGATGGCCGTTTTTTATAGATTTCTGTACGTCGAAATAGATTACTCGAAACAAGTCGAAACAAAGTCAATTAGACTAAAAGGAAAACAGTCAAACAACTTTTACAATTTAAGGTCTCTTGATTTTTTAAAGAGAGATGGATCTCCTGATCATTCATCTTAAAAATTAACTCTTATCCTAGAATTTACCATTTTATCTGTTTTGAAAAAGAAACAATTATTGCTTTTCTTGTGTTTAGTAAAATGCTAAAAGTAATTCTTTGAATATAAGAATTTCTGGATTCTCTTCATCGAGCCAACCTCAATGAAAAATGGATATGAATTTCACCTATTTATGCCATTCACCTATTCTTAATTTGTTATTAAATTTCTTTTTCATGGTCCCATAACCATGATTATATACTTTTCAATTTTGTTTATTTTTCTCTGTATTTTCGGATTTAAACCTTTCGATAACAAATAAAAAAAAATCTGATGTGGCCAGGCACATGACTTTATCATACTATGTATAAAATTAATAGTTTGGCTGCATGAGATTCTAGTTGATCGAGACCGGTTATGTCTGTTCGGATATTGTACTCCGTTGACACCGGGTACACCGTCCAAATGACATTTGGTGTAAAAAGTGTAACGATGTACAATATCCGAACGCAGCTTACATTAACAGTAGGTATTGTCAAAATATTAGCCTTTGACACTACCTACTGTCATTAGAATCAAAATATCTGACATATCCTGCCTACTAATTTTAATGCAGTACGACCGATCTCGATGAAATAGAATTTGCTCATGCAGCTAAATTACTGATTGTACCAAAAAATTTCATAGTCATAAATTATTCAGAATTTCCTCTACTTTAATTTATTATTTAACTATTTCGACGAAATTTCAGAAATGGCGGCTTATTTGCAAAATCTTTCAAAAATGCTAAGACTAAACCTCCACTTCCCTTCGACCCTTTTCAACAGAAAGCTTTTCAGCTCTAAGTTTGGTTAAGAAACTTCTAAATATGAAGTTTCGTCCCGATACCTTCAGTAGTTTCGCCGGAATCGTCGCCACAAAAACGGGTACACACACACACACAGACATTTTTTTGTACCTTGGTCAAAAATGTTCAGGGGACCCAAAAGGACATATTTCCGCTAAAAACTCAATTTTTTTTTCGGCATGATTACAATACTTTATGATACTGCGTATGATAAAGTAATAAAGTTTCTTATACAAATTTTAATGAAAATAAATATAAATAAACATTAGCAAACATTCCAAATGACAAAGTATAAACAATAGAAATGCAATCAGAAACTAAATTATCGGGAGCGAGTGTTTCAAATCGAATACAGACAACAAAATTGACAATTATGGGCGTGTTCGTAATAATAAAGTTCGTCATAACAAATTGATTAACAATATAAAGGCAATAGTAATATTTTAAAATTTGTAGAATTAATGGACATAGAGAAATGGACAAGTTTGAAAATTCTACGATCATCGACGAGGAAATGCAAAATGTATATTATTACTATTACACTAAGAAACTCTTGGTGTTTGAAATTTAAGAGTTGTAAATACTGACAGGACTTTGGTAAATGGTGTATAAAGAACTAGCACTATTTTTATTGTTAAAACATATTTAGTTCGATTTTATTTAATAATAACTGAATTTCTTTTTGATAATTTTGTATAAGAAGTTCTTATAGGAAACATGACAAAATCCCTGAAAAAGTACAAAGATGACCCTTTTAAGGTTTCTAGAATGTTTGGTTTAGCTGGTATAAATTTGTAATAATTTCCAAAATTGCGGATTCGTCTTCAGGGGAAATAATTCTACCCAAAATGCAATTTTATATGCCATTCGCAAAATCCATGTGCCCTATCAATAGTTTCCGATTTTCAATTGCCTTTTTCCCAACATCTTCTGATGTAAGTCGATAACATCGGACTCATGACTTATGATGTCATCTTTTTTTTAAGTGACTGACATATTTTTTTGTGATTGTGATAAATTTCTTACTTCTCTTAATGGTTGCATACAAATTGTATTTTGTTAATAAGTGAAAATGGCCAAAATAACAAAAAGAGATATTGTTTGTATCCGCAATTTGTTGGAAAAATGATAATTGTAACTGACATATTTTTTTAGTGATTGTTATAAATATTTTATTTGTCTTAATGGTAGCATTCAAATTGTATGGTGTTAATAAGCGTAAACGGCCAAAATAACAAAAAAATAAATATTGTTTGTATCCGAAATTTGTTCGAATAAAGTTCGAAAAATAATAGCAGAAAATAGAATATAATAAAATAGTGATTTTGTCAATTTTTGTGATTTATTCCAGCTGAATGAAATATGCTAGGTACCTCACAACCATCTTAAACAACAAATATTCGTACTATAGCCTGAAATCCTGAAAGCTTGTTCAAGTGGTATGTACGCGATTCTAAACAAAATTATTACATAGAACGCAAAAACCTGACTTGATATGCAACTTTCAAGTGCGAATTCGTGTTCAGCGCAGGGAAATCCTATCAATAATGCCCATTCGCAAACAAAATATCAATATTTTATTAATTTTCAAATTTTCTCGTAGGGTATTATGGTAAAATTTTTAAAGGGGATACCATATCACTCATAATATACCAACTTTTGATAAGGAACTCATGTCTGGAAACACACTGTTTGCAAGCTGCAAAGTGTTAAAAAGATCCGGAAGATGGCCCCAACTTTAGAAACAGCATTGGAAAAGTAACTTTCGTATAGAACTTATTTAACGTTTTCGAAGAGACTGAATGAGAACAAAAGTTTTGCAATTTTAGTACAAGTTTTAGTAAATATTAGATTATCTGTAATTATCCTTAGTGACGTTAAATAAACATAAGTTTCCTGCAAAAAATACTTGGCTTTGAAAATTTTTAGATCACTGTCCTAATGCACTTTCTAAAGTTGGTATTGTTATAATTCATACATTTTATATAAAACAATAATAAAAAGGGCAGTTTTGTAACCAACAGTTTAGCCCAAATATTTCAGTAATATGATATAAAATATCTTGTCATATTCCTTATCCCAGGAGTTGAATAACGGTCGAAATATATATGCAACCATTTATCAATATAATATATAGCAACGGCCTGCGTTATCTTTCCCTTTTTTTCACATCCCCCTATACGACCAAACAGGGAAACACAGTAAATCACCGATTTAATTCACAGTGT
Source organism: Aphodius sticticus (assembly GCA_963966075.1). Classification (NCBI taxonomy): domain Eukaryota; kingdom Metazoa; phylum Arthropoda; class Insecta; order Coleoptera; family Scarabaeidae; genus Aphodius; species Aphodius sticticus. The sequence continues at coordinate 63,700,115 of OZ014509.1, forward strand.
AAAATTTATAGAAAAAACGTCGACTATAAATTAAGCATCACCTTCTCGAAGAATGGCTCCTAAAATAATATCTCACATCGCTTACCCTACTGCTTGTCTTTGTCCAGAAAGTTTTCAGGAGAGGAACTGAAACTAGAATAAAAGAATGAAGTAATAATAAATATTCATTGGAATACTCAAGATTCTTTAAAATTATGTTTAGTTAAAAATCATTGGTATAGATGAGTATAGATTCAACACGTACTCAAATGATCAAAGAAACATTCTAATTTAAGTTAAATTAGAATTTTCGCAGGTATTTAATATATTCAAATAATATTTTCTCAGCGGAAGTAAACTGTGTTGGTATACATCGACTCGATCCAACCCTGGCTGTGGAGAGGGTGGAGAGTACAATGGCATCACGGGGAGAGAGCGGAGCGAATTCGTTCTTTGGAAAAGTCGGGCTATATTTTCCACGGAGGGCAATTTATTTTTCCAACCCCCAGCGACGCTCTTATCTAAACAGCGGCGAAAATAATATCGCACTGATAAAAGTTCGGCTGACTCCCGGTTCCCGGGACTACCCTGCCCGCTGCCTCATCCTCTCCACCCTCTCCGCTTCGGGGATGCTCCGCTACGCGGCGCTGAATGCTCGTGGGGTGGCTCTGCCGTCCGTACTGTCGTGGGTTGTAACAGATTAGTCATATGTACCAAAAATTACAGCCGGCACAGGGTTTTATATGCAAATCCGCGACGAACAGAGTATTACTTTATCGCCATTTTATTATTATATACGTCCATATCCGATAAGGAGTCCTTTATTTATTGTGCATCGTAATTCAACATTATGCTTTGAGTCTGCTTTCGCTTTTGCTTTGCTCTTAGGGTTTTGGATGTAATGTATTCCAGGGGAGTTGTTATGGAAAATATAATGGGATGTAATTATTTATATTAAGTTTATGGTTGATTATGACTGTGTTTGGGCTTCGATAAATGAAGTGTATTCATAATAAACATGATTAGAACTTTATCTGAACATGGAGATAATTATTAATAATATTGAGTGTCTCTTATTACCATATTCTTCACCACATCAAAGGATACCAGGTTTAGCAAATAAATTTTACTTTTGATACCTTTACCTAATAAAAATGCAATAACCTAAAGTACGTCTAGATACTATAAAGCTGCCCTTTGTTTATTGACAATTCCACAATTGTATGATTAACGTTGTGCCAATAATTTCAAGTAAAGTTTGTTTATAAACGTAAGAGATTGAAAGGAGTGACATTCAGAATTCAAGAGCACTTCTTATTATTTGTATAATAAAATAATTATATTTTGACAAATACTATTGTTTTCTCTTGACCAGTCAGCAATGAGATGGAAAACAGTCCATCTCATTGACGACTAACTATGTTCTGATGAAGAAACAATACCATTTTGCAATATTATCAAAGAGTAAGTTTGAATTCTCAACGCTTGAACCATTTATTGTTCGCAGCATAGCGATATGTCATATGGAAATTGTATTTCTAGCTTTTATTTCTAAAAACTCCGTAAGATTGTAAAATGTCTTTTAGACAGCAGATTTGCAATGTACAGAAGACAAATTTATCTGAATAATTCCTAATTAAAGATTCCGTTTGGGGTACAAACAAGTTATTTGTTTTTATTTATGGCTATCTGTTCACGCGGCTTCGATTGTGTGGATTTTGGGATACGACATAAATTTTCTCAAAATAAATTTTTCTTCAAGACTCCACGAAATATAATTTACAGGCTGATTGATGTATTATCGTACACACAGAAAAGTGATCTCTCGAACGAAGAGAGAATTACTTGGCTGAAGTAGTTGGTAGGTTCGTATATACGCGAGAGATTATTGACTTCAACCAAGAAATTTTATTTCTTGGAATAATTACTAGATTTAAGAAAGTGGTTACTCTGGTGAAGTAAGTAAACAGTCTTCAATGAAGTGTATGTTTTTATTCCCGGTAAATATTTTTAGCTACTTAATGTAAGAATTTTAAAGATTTTGCACAAATACGTTTTCTATTGCTAATTAACAAGATAGGTATGTTATATTTACTTACTCGTTCTGAACTGTTGCGTGCGGTTACATCAAATTCCGTGTATATTCCGTGTTGAAACGTTTATTGTACACTATAAATCACAATACACATCCCCAATAAATCACAAGGCACATCCCCTACGGTTAATTCGTTATTGTTTTGCGTACTAGGTTCCGTGGCGCCACCACCACGCGCGGGCGCGCGAGCCTTGACAAAATCACGGTGCGCATATTTATTCCAGAGAAAGGAATTACTTGAAAGAAGTGAGAATCACTTCAGTTCAATAATTGGTGGGTTTTTATTCAGTAAACAATACTTACTTATATTTAATGTCTTATATTTTCTTGGATCAAGTAACTACGCACTTGGATGGATTTAATATTACTTCGTTGGAGAAATTAACATTTTTGGGACGAAAAATTCAATTACTTCTTTCAATACAATATTGGTTCTCATAAAGAAAGAATTTATTTGTTGACAGCATTTATCTGAGAAATTATTTGACTTATATTGAGTATGTGGCATTTCTTGTATATACCTAACTTTCTACATCCAAGTAAATATGCATTTGAATCTAGTAAATAAATTCACGAAATTATGTTTTCTCGTTCCAAATAATTACTTTTCTGTGTGTATGAAGACATTCAGATGTTCCTACTCTTCCCCACTAATTCATGTCTTGTACGTCTTCCTTCAACAGCCGTACTCTTAGCTTGCCAAATGTTCATGAATATTCTCATTTTTACTTTATCATACGCAGTATGTAAAGTATTGTAATCGTGCCAAAAATTTTTTTTGAGATTTTAGCGGAAATATGTCTTTTTGGGTCCCCTGAACATTTTTGACCAAGGTACAAAAAAATGTCTGTGTGTGTGTGTGTGTGTGTGTGTGTATGTGTGTGTGTGTGTACCCGTTTTTGTGGAGACGATTCCGGAGAAACTACTAATGGTATCGGGACGAAACTTCATATTTAGAAGTTTTATAACCAAACTTAGAGCTGAAAAGCTTTCTGTTGAAAAGGGTCCAAAGAAACTGGTGGTTTACTCATAGCATTTTTCGAAGATTTTGCAAATGAGCCGCTATTTGTGTAATGTCGTCAAAATAGTTAAATAATAAATTAAAGGAGAGGAAATTTTCCATAATTGACATTTTTGGTAGAATTTATAGTTTAGCCGCATGAGCAAATTCTATTTCATCGAGATCGGGCGTACTGCTTTAAAACTAGTAGCCAGGATATGTCAGATTATTTTGATTCTAATGACAGTAGCTAGTGTCAAACGCTAATGTCTTGAAAATGCTACTGTCAATGTAGGCTGCGTTCGGATATTGAACACCGTTACACTTTTTACACCCAATAACACGTAAGTGTCATTTGGACGGTGTACCCGCTGTCAACGGAGTACAATATCCGAACGCAGCTTTAATCGAGATATTTGTCTAGTTCTACTAGTTTTATTTTAATGCAGACATAGCCGATCTCGATCAAATAGAATCTCATGCAGCTAAACTATTAATTTTGTATATAGTATGATAAAGTCATGTGCCTGGCCACATCAGATTTTTTATTTCTTAAATAGATTTTTGGTAAATGTAAACGTGTTTTATCATTTCTTATGTTTTTAATATCGGTTAAAATCTTGGTGATGGGAATGCGTAAAAAATACTAATTTTCAGGTCACGAACATCGTCATAAAAAATCACTCGCCTGTTCACCCGTTAACTGGATTTTCGAAAACTGGCAAAACATGGATTTCTTTATTTTAAACTACTTCTAAAATATTAATTTTCTTGAAAAAAGTGCACATTTTACTTTTAAAGAGTAATCTTAAAACGAATTTTCAGGTATGTAAAATCTTCTTAACATTGTAACAGTTTGACATACTGGTTTACTTTCATAAGCAACAAATCAATTTCTTTTGTTCACACTTATATTTAAAGGATTTGTATGAAAATAGTAAAACAGGTATTGACAATTTTGAGTACAATAAGTTTAAAGGAAGATTAAATCAATTTAGTTTAGTTTGTAGGACAGAGATCTTCACATTAAGGCCCCTATGTTTCATTCCCGTATGCTTTATTTTCGAAAAATGGTAAAACAACGATATCTTTATTTGTATAGCAGAATATCATCACTAAATTACTAATTTGCGATCATAAAAGCCATCATTACTCATCCTTTATCCCTATTTCTGTATTTTAAGAAAATGGCACAAACAGTTTTCTTTATTTTTAAAGGGCAATATAAAACCAAATTTCTTGGTGTGTAACATATTTGGAAGCTTGGAAAATTAAAAATGCTAGTTTCTTAATCAGCATAGTAGAATAAATATATAGGGTGGGCTATCAGGCAATTTCCTTTTGAAATTTCTATTAAAACGACACCTTTATATTTATTTGATTCTTGCTTTATTAGTTTTTAATTATTCATTTAAACGGCTGTCATGGCTGGCCTAGCAATAGCCCATCCTCTTCACGCAATTTTGTATCACATTGTTGATTCTTTGTGGCTCTATTTTGCGAATCGCTCGATAGATATTTGGCTTTAGAGCGTACAATCTTACACTTCTATTTATCTACATAGCCTCCACGTTGAAAATGAGCTTCATCTGAAAAGATTGTTTTGCTACAAAAGTCGACGTCAAATCCCAACAGATTTGAGGCCCACACAGAGAAGTCAAATTTGCGAGATCAAAAAAATCCATCCAAAATTAGTTTCTCCACGGAAAAATTATTAAAGAACATTTTGCAGGCGTACAATTCTATATATTATTCATGTCGTCAAGCATCACTTGCTAGCTTAACCACAGTTCAATACGTCCTCGAGAACTTATAACAGTAAGTTACCAAAAGCGCAATCCAACAATTTGAGTTCAGCGAAACAATACGAACCCCTCAAGGATACCGGGGCATATTGAAACTGCCTCCTTGGAGTTCTTGGCTCCTATTATTATTTTTAGTGCACACTTACGGGACCGAATAGCACAATGTGGCCGATAAGGCATTAGTCGAATCGCGCTGAATCATCGCCACTTTACGACCGAAGTCTCGACGAAAGCGGCGAGCGCAACGCGCGCCGTTCTCGAGCACGTACCGCTCCAGATGGCGCTCCACTAGAATGACGTACCCAGATTAGAGTACGCAGGAGGATGGTATATACTCTTCGTTGATTCCTTTACAGCGCTAATAATATATAATTTGGCTCTTAAAATGTTATGATGTGCCCTCTCGCCTTTCGTCCGGCATTTTCTATATGCCACTCCGGCCTATTGTCGTCAAATTATTACCTACCGGAGTTGGGTTGGAGAACGGAACGCGCGTGCGAACGGGTTAGCGGTATTTTAATTCCGATCACAAACTTGGTGTTAGTTGGATAATAATTGTAGGAAAGGTATTAAACAGTAGTAATGTTCATTTGTTATAATTCTCTGGTACTGGTCTTTATCGGTAAACGTTATCTCTCCATAATTGAAAAAATTCCAATTAATATTGTCACTTTCCAAGCAGTTGGTTCTTTTCTTATTTCTTTTTTCAATCATCCTCTTTCAAAATGTTCTATGATCTTAAAAACAGTTACTAGCGGTTAAACTTAATTAAAATAAATTAAATATTTATTTAAAGAAGATATTTCTGAAGATAAATGACTAAACTGGCTAATAACAATGAAATTTGAACAGCGAACTTTGAATATGAAACAGAAGGTAGTTGTGAATTAGACGCGTTGTTTTGGCATTTCTTTTCTCAAAAATCGTTGAATCGTGGTGGATATGGTGTAGTTCTTCGCAACTCCTTATTCAGGTAAATTTGGTCTTATCTGAAAATACCATTTGATGTGTAAGACGCTATTGTTTTAATACGACAAGACTAAATAACCCACAATACACCGAAACAAAATGTGGGTTAATATCCACATTCCTCCCAATACCGGGATTACGGAATCCCGGGATCCCGAAAAGCTTAAATCTGAATTATTTTCTTATTTTTTTGTTAATTGGTGAAATGTGGGCACAGATCTACAATAAAACAATTGAGCTGCTATTTTTTAAGTATGAACTTCAATCTATAACACCACCCTTTCTGATTAAATTAAGTCTCAAGCATAAAATGTTCGTTTGTTTACACCAACATGTTACTATAATAAGAAGCAAGCAGTATTTGCAAGATTTAATTCAATATGGACGCATACATGAATTTTTTCAGCTTCTTTAAGTCGTTTTAGTTATTTACTATACCCTCAATAAAAAATCTGATGTGGCCAGGCACATGACTTTATCATACTATATATAAAATTAATAGTTTAGCTGCATGAGATTCTATTTGATCGAGATCGGCTATGTCTGCTTTAAAATAAAACTAGTAGAACTAGACAGATATGTCGAATAAAGCTGCAGTCGGATATTGTACTCCGCTGACACAGGGTACACTGTCCAAATGACACTTACGTGTTATTGGGAGTAAAAAGTGTACGGTATACTATATCCGAACGCAGCTTATATTGACAGTAGGTTGTCAAAACATTTGCGTTTGACACTACGTACTGTCATTAGAATCATATCTGACATATAATCTGACATATCCTGGCTACTAGTTTTAAAGGAGTCCGACCGATCTCGATGAAATAGAATTTGCTCATGCAGCTAAACTATTGATTGTACCAAAAAATGTCATAGTGATAAATTATTCAGAATTTCATCTTCTTTAATTTATTATTTAACTATTTCGACGAAATTCCAGAAACGGCAGCTTATTTACAAAATGTTTCAAAAATTCTAAGACTAAAGCTGCAGTTCCTTTGGACCATTTTCAACAGAAAGCTTTTCAACTCTAAGTTTGGTTATGAAACTTCTAAATATGAAGTTTCGTCCCGATACCTTTAGTAGTTTCTCCGGAATCGTCGCCACAAAAACGGGTACCTACACACATCCACACATACACACACACACACACACACACACACACACACACACACACACACACACACACACACACACACACACACACACACACACACACACACACACACACACACACACACACACACACACACAGACATTTTTCGTACCTTGGTCAAAAATGTTCAGGGGGCCCAAAAAGACATATTTCCGCTAAAATCTCAAAAAAAATTTTTGGCACGATTACAATACTTTATATACTGCGTATGATAAAGTAAAAATACTAAAGTATTTAAAACAGAAAACAAACACAAAAGTAAAAAAAAAAATTAGTGGCGGATTTCTTTACCTGTTTACTACAGAACATTAAATTAGTAAATAGATAATAAAACACAACGAAAACAAAAAAAAATAAATTTAAAATAAGTATCAAATAAAATCGTTCGATGATTCACTCCAATCGAACGAACGTTTCAAATTTCTTCCAGTTTTAAGGATTTTAGTTGACTTGCACAGAATATTTCATCAATTTTGAACAATAAATAACGCCTTTACTTGAAAACTCGTTTAGAACTGGGTCTTAAAGTCAGTATACCTATCATTTTTTAGTAAACAATAAAATCGTTTTATTTAAAATGCAAACAGTTAGTCTACTTGATTAATAAATATCCATGACGTATGAATCCTATTATCTTAAAGAAGAAAACAAAAATTTGTCAAAATGTTTTATTGCCATTAATTTAAAAAATGAATATGTGACTTGATCAAACAATATCAATATAAAACAGTGTTACAATATGTCAGTTGTAAACGCAAAGTAGTGTTGAGCTCTAAAAATAACTGTTTTCCCAAAATATATCCCTATTTTAATCAGTGTCATATTCTTAACGTAAACATATAGATAGCTAATGGTGTCGCCCTTCTATTGATTTTGAATTTGCTTTTAAGAATTTTTATTCCAGACTCCATGAACAATATTCTAGACAACGAATTCCGATACGTCCTTTTCGTCGAATCTGATTCTGAAGAATAAAATAATGAATTGGCTTTATATTTCTTTTTAAAAAGTCAATGTCAAAATATAGAAAACGTTTTTGTTTTGTACTTTCGTATTTTTTTTTGCCAGGAATTGTACAAAACATAGAATAAACACATAATAAAATCTGTAGTATAACGACTTGAAATATTGAACCCATTTATAAGCCGAAAAACTCTTACTTTTTTGTCTACACGCTCAGTTTTCCTGTCAGGGCAGTATTCCGAAATTAGCAACAAAACGAGCCGATTTGCTGAAAAAAGCCTACTGCAATTCACTAGTTTAAAATGAAGATTCGTATTCTACAATACCACATTTATTATGAATGTATTACGAAGCAGTGCCATTATCTTAAAAAAACTAAAGCCGATCATATTTTGTTGATCAATAATGAAATGAGGTTTTATTCGTTGCAGTAACTATGTACAAGAAAGATTTCAATTAAATAAGAAAAACTCGGACTTCCGTCTCTTCTGCATTTCTTCAAAATTCTATAAGCTGTAAATAAAAAAGTTAAACAAACTAAAACATTTACAAGTTTTAAGAAATATAATTTAAATTTAATTAATAGTGATTGATTTAAGAAATATGTTAAATCTGCGATTTATTATCTGCGATTTATTACCTATAATGTAGGTAAGTGACCGTTTACCAAGTATTTTTTATATGGTTTTATATAATATAGTTGAATTTTAAACTTTTATTTTGTTTTCAATTATGGAATTATTTATTCTAATGGATTTTTAGTGTTTATTATAGATTAATGGTTTTAATACTAGATTTATTTCAAATATTCTGAAGTCGTTGTATAGAATCTTATAATTGTTTTCCACAATCTTTCCATGTGTAAGTAGGTACATATAGTTTTAGCATTGTCTGCATTATTATCTCCTTTGCATGTGCAATTTTTGTTCGAAATTCAGAGGAATGCGCGTAATGTACACGCTTAACGGCCTTATTACACTAATGAAGAAATAGTTGTTCATGCCGAAGGGACACCGGGGTTAGGTACTTATAACTTGCAGCGTAACATTCCTGTAACTTGAAAAATTACATTTTTAAAATGATTATTAATTTGAAGGTTTCCTAAAGTGGTTTCTTAAAGTGTGGTACTTACTTTTATTAGTAGTCTATGTATAAAAGTTTGAACATGGTGTCATTATGGATAATAGAAATTTAACTTTCTCTAAAAAATATGGATGGCCCATGAATAAAATGACTTTGAAAGTAAAATAAATAAAAAATAAAACTGGAATAAGTACCTACTTAACAACCTATTTATCCTTGAGAAAAGGAGTTATTGCGATGATCTCAGTTTTCAACTAGAGTACCTATATCTGTTAGTTATGCGTGTATAGGCGAACAAATATTAACTGACAAATATCTGTTACTATTGCTTTTCTCGACATAATGTTTCGTTGGCCTACACTAAGAATTATTCCCAACAATAAATAATTACACTCAACACAATTTTACTATTTATCTGAATTATTCCCAACAATAAATAATTACACTCAACACAATTTTACTATTTATCTAAGGTCAGCATTATATATTTCTTGCATGCATTGCCAGCATAAAAAATATGTTTTTCGATTCCCACCACGATTAAAGAAATAACATTTCATATTCCCCCAGCATTTGAACGTATATAAGTCCGCCCAACGAGTAAGTAATTATTTATTCTTATGATTACCATTAAGCCGACAGCAAACATCACGCGATTACATTATAATAAATTAAATTTCGAAACGACAGATCGAGAAAAATGGTAACTAACGCATTCCTCTTATACCCACCGATGCCTATACGCTCGTATATAAGCACTCCGACCACAAAGGCAGTAATTTAAGAACATAATTAACACCTTCGTGCCTCGAGATCGGAGATAATCCATTTAACAGCGGATAAGTATTAAGTATAACAATTAGAAAAGAGTCGTGTTCGCCTCACTGTCAGCGTATTTTCGTTTATAGTGGGTCTTATAGTGTGGGCAACTCCACTATAGGACCCACTGTACACTCTTTTTAATTTAAACGTAGCATATTAAGATTAAACATTTGAATTATTGGAGAAAACCGTTAGTGATTGATTGATGTTTATCCTAAATAGTATAGTTTTATCTTACAAGGGTAGGTAGTTCTGAACGTTATAAATTATAAATTTGTTATATTTGTTTCATTAAATTTCATTCACACGTGGAGTGTGAATGAAATTTAAAAAAAAAAGCAAACACGTTTTGTAGCTTCTGCTGGTTCAGGGGAATTCCTTCCACATTCTGAACGCGAATAGCTTGATCGTTAATTGACATTGAAAAAATCGGCACGATATATCAAGGAAAGATCAAATAGCCGTAGCAAAATCGTTGACATTTCAAAGAATTGTGCGAGAGATTGAATAATGTCAACAATTTTTCTGCGTTTTGTTGGGAACAAATACCTACTTTCTTATGTCAACCGACAATCATCAAATAATCGTTCGACATTAGAACGGGCATTTCTAATGTCATCTGACCGGTTGACGTGAAGTCGCAGAAGAATACTTCATTTTATCGTATAGGTTCCCGAATCCTTTTGATGGTAAAATTTGTCTGCTACAGTGTGGTATTTTTAGTTTTGCGATCCTAAGTGTCTGTCATTCGCGGAATGAAGAATTAATGTCCGACAGGAACCATTTTTCATTGCTTCTCGTTAATTAAAAATATTCCTAATAACTATGATACTAAACATTTAAATATGTTACTACGAGAACCATAAGCTATCGATTGATATCAGTTTCATCGACTACATGTGAATTTACGAAACAAAATCTAGAATGATTGGACTATGAGGTTTCTGGAAACTATATTGACTATCTGTGCCAAATAAGTAAATAAAAATCAAAAACTTGTCCATATTATAATAAAATAAACCTTTTCACAAGCAAAGCACTCCGATTTGTCTAGGTATTTCCAGGGACACAAAACTCGATAAAGTGTCCTATTGAAGGTACATACCTACGTCGCGTGGCCTTTCGAAGTCAACCCAAACCGTAATTTGACAGAAAGACGTTAACAGTAATTATGGGTCTCTGGGTTAATATTTTATCGAAAAATAAAATCGTCGATGGACTGTTAGTAACCTTCACATCTGGTAAATTCACTGGGTGCTAAAAATGAAGCACTGACATATATTGGTGTTTGACGTTTTAATCGCAAACGTCAAACCGAATCGAAGGCGTTGTATTTATTGGATGGCCCGGTCGGTCGCCACCTGTGTTCATCGCAAATACATTTATGTCCTAAATGATCATAAGGTGACATTTTACATCTTAGATACCGGGACGAAAACAGCTTCTTTTTGCGCCCTAGGGCAATAAAGATCCTCTTAGCGCCCTAAGGCATAAAGAATTGCCATGGTTATATGTAAAATATATCAAATATTTGTCATTCAAATTGTAAATTTTAAATCGTCAATGTCAATTATTGGCAATTAAGGTTATAAGTTTGACAATTAATTGTCTGTATTGTCACTCATCAATGTCAATTATTGGCGGTTAAGGTTATAAGTTTGAGAATTAATTGTCTGTATCGTCACTCAACTCCGAATTGTTTGTATTGTTATTTAACTCCGTAGATACGCATGTCCCTTGATAACGTCAAAATATTTATTAATATTAAAAACTGTCAATTTCTATTTTCTTGAATAGCTTCGCTATTACGATAAATAGAGAGTATCTATAGGTATCGAAATTTTGTATTATAAAATGCATTGTACCTAAGAGCACACAGCAATTTTTGTTGTCAGAAAATGTTTCTTCTGTCTGCTAGCTTTAGCTGGGCGAAATTCAACATTTTTATTACTATACTTATTACTACCTATAGGTATTAAGTAGATGCTTTAGAGATTTAAATAAAATATTGAAATTTTTTGGAACCATATGTAACAAATTTTCAATATTCTATTTAAATCTGTAAAAAATCAATGGGGGTCCATAAGAAATAAAAAAGTTGAATATCGCCCAGCGCAGACAAAAGCATTTTCTGGGAACAAAAATGACTTCAGAGATTGCTCTAATGTAAGAGTAGAACATTTCTACTTTCTATTTACGTAATAGCAAAGTTATTCAAGAAATAAGAAATTGACAGTGTTTACTTTTTCTGTATATTTAGTGAAAACATTTTTAAAAAGCAAAAACATATTTGCGGAACCCAAATCCTTTTGTACCTACACCATGTTCCGTGAGACACCTTTATATAGATACCTACGTGTCATAGGTATATTGATAACCTCCTACTTTTTTGATGGTGGTTAAAAAAAGACAAAATACAAAAAGTAAAAGTCCTTGATGGCTATACCTACTCGTTTTTTTAAATGCAATCATCGTTTATAATATACATTCTTTTGCATAATATCAATTTCTCCTAAAAATCAAACGCATTATTGTTATTTTGATATTTCGAGGCAGCGAAAAATCCTCTCCAAACAGATGGCGTTCATTGGTCCGTGTTGAAAGGATAAAAATCCGAGTTGTATGATGAAAATCGTGAGAAATTGATATGGTAAAAAATTATATAGGTATGGTAAAGATATTTTCTACTTAGGTATGTATTTCTTGAAATTTAATAATACAATATTTCAGAAAATATTCAAGCTATAGGTAGGTACCTTTTACTATTGATCATCAATTAGGTATTATTACCTCAAGTAATATCCTAAGATAGCAATTTAATATGCACGAAGAATGTTTAAATACAACAATTTGATCTTTGGGTTTCAGAAGAATTTTCTTGATATTCAAAATTCTTAGTAGGAAAATATGCAAAAACAACACTTTTCAGTTTACATGAATGCTTTTCTGTGAACTATATAGGTACATTACTTGGTCTAAGAGACCTTTTATTGTCAAGGAGAGTAACATTTTTGTTCACCATTTGCACTGTGGGGTTATGTAGTCTACGTAACTACGAAAGATGACATTATTTAAAGAGAGGATTCAAAAGCTTACTACATATTATTATTTCGTGCAATTAAGTTCACACAGTTCTCAATCCAGGAATATTTGAGTACGTACATATGTTTAATATTCTTTATGAGAGATAATTATTCTTCATAAAAAAGCTTAGGTACCTACTAAACGCTTCAACCATAAGTGCAAGTATCTTATTCTTTTAGCAACAATTTCAAAACAGTTGTTTGAATAAACTATTATTAAGTAGGTAAGTACTAGAAGAAGAAAAACTCTTAATAAAATCAAAAATATCTTCGGTATACTATTGGCGCCATCCATAAAGATTCACCCGTGACCATAAAAATCAAAAACAAATTAAGTTTGAACTCCGAGACCCACATCGGAGATAATACTAATTCGGCGCCGAACGTGGGGCGGCAAAAAATCACCGCGCTCCAACCTATCTATACGAAATCGCTGACCGATAACCAGAACAAAAGCTATCGCCCCGCCGATCGATCGCGCCGCCACACACAAAATCGCCTCCAATTCCACGAGCAGCGACAAATAAAAATCCCTACGACGCGAACGACGGACGGATACGCTCCAATATGCAAACGCAGAGAGCCAGCCCGGCCACGTTCAGGAATTACAAACGGGTCCAGGAGAGACCGAACAAAAGAAACACGGCACGTCGAAACAACGGAAAAGAAACGAAAACGACAAAAGAAAACCTGCAGGCGAGAGCCAATGCAGAGAGGTGGACGCGAAAAAGGGGGCCAGACAATCGTTAAAGGGGCGGGGCCACTTGATTTGTGGTCGCCATTTTGTCAAATAGTAGTGTTTTGTTAGCGAGCTTATCTGATTGGACGATCTCCCTCCTTTTAAACTTAATACTCCCTAGCATCTGCAGTCTAATTTCGCAAAGCCAAGCAAAAATTTTAACACACACCAAAAAATGCTTTTTTCGCTGATCCTTACCAATTCATACACAACTTTGTACACAATGCTTCCGTATTAGAAAAAAAAGCATACCTAAATACAAAAAGCGAAATTGTGAGTTAAAACTCGAAATTCCTTATAAACTAAACTAGTTTATAAACAATTTTTTTGGAAACGACCCAAAACGAGTTATTCCAATAAACATTTTCGAATTGAAGTATCTCCCGGAGGTTGGCCACGCCTCCCGGGCCCCAGGCACGCCCATTTCGGTCCTTTCGACGTATCGTGTGAAGACCCGAGTCGAGTGTTCGCGAAGGTTGCCGAGGCTGGTTGCCAGGGGTAACGTTCCAAACCAATTCTAGCAACACTTAGTGCGGGTGCGTGCTTACACGAGGTTGTGTCGCGTTGATAAAGTTTTTGTTGTTGTTGCAGACATGGTGGCAGCGTTGTTTTGGAACTGAAGAGATTAGTGGTACGCGGCCAGTTTGAACTGTTCGATATATCATAACTGTGATAGTGACAGTGACTGTTCGAAATATCAACAATCGATACTTCTGTGCTCTCGATACGAGACTGTGTGAAGTGTTTTTTGGATTTTTAATTTATCTTCATTTTCCGGTGAGTACCGCATCTGAGATATTTTTGTCGTTTGAGATTAGATAATGCCAACGGGGTGCCAGTTAAGTTGGTTAGTGTAACAAATTCTATTATGAGATAAAGAATTTTAAAAGTGGAGATCGCCACAAATCAAATTTTATACTTAATCATAATATTTGCCGACTGATAAGGAAACATATTTGAAGTAATCCGCAAATATTTATCCAAAAAGTATTTTTTTTTTTATATTTAATACAACAAATTATATTTTTACCACTAGTCATCCTTGAAGTAGTTTGTTATAATACAGAAACATTTCGAAATATACCTGTAAGCAATTTGGGTAAATAACTGCTCAAAAGAAAGTCCCAATAATGCTGAAATATGCATTAGTATCATCATTATGGAAAGTTTAGTACAATTAACAGAGTCATTATAATCACTTTAAATTCCTTCTGTATTACACATATTCCCTTTCATAGTATTTTAAAAGTTATTCTTGAAAGTTGAACTCCGGTGATTGGAAGGTTTGTGTCTTACTCGGCTGTTGGAGTCTCCAATCTTATTACCGCTAGAAATAATCTTCTCATTGTTAAAATCGCTGCTGTATCTTTACAAAATTAATATATTAAAATTCAATTAAATTTCAAGTTTACAATAGATTATTTCTTGACAGATCTGCGATACAATCGATTTTTTCGAGTGGTTTATCAAATTCAATTATAGTTATCTTTGTAAGGAAAGTTTCGAAAAAAATAAGCACTCAATCGATACGAAATAAATGTCGCAATAAACAAATAATTATTTCGTTTGTTAAATATTAAATATTCAAATTATTATTAATCGCGTATTTTTATTTTGTGGAATAAAATTTATATCCAAATTTGTACACAAAATATTAGTTAAAGCTTTATGAAAAATACAAAAGACAATGAGAAATTGTTTAATCATTATTGTACGGCAAACACTCGACCCGATCCGAATTCTAATTACTTATCTGCGTCATTCGAAATAACAAGTACCTATCCCCTCAACAGCCCCGATAATAATTGATAAAATCTCTCTTCCAGATAACAACAATATTCGCCTGCGGTCCGACGGAACCCAACCAACCTTGGGACTCGATCCTCCGAATAAATAAAAAAACCGAAAAACTCTTCGTTTAGGGCGTTTAGTGCGTTTTCACTTCCGTTATTTCTCGCGTGTGATGTGTTTTAACTATTAACTGGCACTTATGATTATGGAGATGTCAAACGAGTCCGCTGTAGGGCGATGGTATGAGTCACCCAGGACGGGCACTTCGGCAAGTCCTGGACAGGGTGGTATCGAGGGCGGTGGTAGTGCCGCGGACATCAACACCAGCGTCGCCGAGCACATGGGCTTCTTCCTCGACCCTTCTGGCAGCCAAAGGGCCCGATACTATCACCAAAGCATGCATTCTCCATACGGCAGTGTTGCTAGTCATGGTGAGTACAAATTTACACGATTACCGTACAGAGAAATTGGGGTTCCGCAAGGTACAAGCTTTGGACCATTATGCTTCATGTTTCCCAATGGTTTATAAACTCCTAACTGACTAAACTATCAAACTATCTTCGGATTTGAATTCAGCGCTGGATAGTTCAATAAATAAAAGATAGGTATGTCACTTAAAATTAATAAAATTCAAAAAGGAAATACATAATTTATGTGGTACGTAATGAATGATTATGATGTGTAGACAGACGTATTAATCATTATAATTTAGTGGACATATTTGATATATTATGATCTAAGAGATAGATTTTGAAATACCCGCTATCCATATTCGGAAAACACTTAAAGTGGATTATAAATTATTATTAAGATAAATACTTGATTTATGATAAACATTGCACCGTATACTCCCACGAGTGAAGAACTACACGCATAAAACAATATTAATTTACATACAGACAACACAAAATTCCTTGTAAAACATAACCTCAATAATAAACCGTTAAAGCAACTTAATTAAGCCACCAAGAGGACTTTATATCCTCATAACGAGCATGTAAAATCCACCCACAATCTAACAAAAGCGCCATCATGTGAGAATTTCGCACAAAATTATTAAACATACCCATATAACAGGCGACGGAATCTAAAACTTATTTATTTTTTTAAGACCCATCGGCAGCATATCGACAATATTAGATTTACATAATAATGTCATTATAGCGACGGCGCATAATGCGCGATTTGCATGGGGGCGTGTTTTGGTAATTTTTTCTGCCTAATAGAGATTTACGATGTTAAAAATCGAGCGCGCGAAAAAGTCGAGGAATGCGGCGGCGTGCCGCAGGGCGGTGGATTAGGGCCACGGTTGTTTGTAAAACTGGTATATGAGAATTCCTGACGGACCTTGGCGTTCTTGGAAGTTTTCTAATGTGGTAATTTGTTTTTAAGTTTAGGAGAAAAGCGTTCGTTTTCATGGATTTTCTAATTGCGGTTTAATTTGCTTCGCAAATCGATAGAAAGTGGTGTCGTGTTGGAAATTTTAAATTGTGTATCGGATTGGGTTTGTTGGAACCTTGCAGTTAATTGTAGGTGAACAGTTATGGGATATAATTTTGTAAAAACTTAAAGTAATACCTAGATGCATTTTTACAATAAGAAAACTAATTTATACAATAAATTTATTGTTTGTGAAATATTTTGTAAAATTTACACGATTTATTTATATGATGAACTACAGCCAAAACGTAAATTTGGTGTATTAAATTAGCTGCAGCTGAAAAGGGAAAATTTGCATTTTCCTGCAAAAACGTGGCAAAATTGACATTGGCGTATTTTTTTTTTGCTGTGTGGGTGTCTTGTTTTTTTATACTTAAAAATAATTTGTATTCTAATATACCAATATGAATACCTATAGGTATGTTTTTACTCCAAAATTATTATTCTACAAATTGTAAACCGAACAGTACTTAATTTTTCAAGCACAAATGACTTGAATTGTAACATATTAGGTGATTTGTAATGAGGAAAAAATCAGAAACAAATTCCTTTAAATTATATTCTTTGACATTAAGAGGAATATAGGGCTAGTATGTCCTATAAAACAAGCATCCATAGTGAGCTTAATTTTGAATGAATTCTCACATGTTTTACATCAAATTATAGATAAAAGTATATTACTTGTTGTGGTAATGTAGAAGTATTATTTGTTATGGTTGTATCCACGCTATGTGATAAAATATGTCTGATTTACGTACTCAAAACTTTGATATTTTAACATCAAATTTGTACACTTATAGAGGAAGGTGTAACTTAGATCTATTATGTGGTATTTTTTTTAAGTTTAACCTGTATTCTCCGTAAAAGAATCGCAAAATTCATCAATTTTATGTCAGATTCAGTAACCGATTAGCCAAAAACAAACAAAAATATAAAAAAATTACCACTAGACGGAAAATTATATACCTTTCAGCTTTAATTTTGTGTATTGCTTTTACGATTCTGTAAACTAATAGCTCAGAAAAACCCTCAGAACTTGTACGTCTTTTGTGAGTAGAACGTAGCGGGTACAGATGCGCCCTAAAATATATTCTTTGACGCAATAAAAAATTATTTTCTTCATTAGACGCTCTAGATTATTTACTTCTAGGGTTTTATGTTTTGGAATATTTGTTTAGAACAAATAAATATAGTTTGATACAGATAAAGTGTCTTTCCTTTAAATAATGTTTCTTATATTTAAATTGTTAAACTCAAAACACTGTTTGAGTCAAATACATTTTCTTTGTTCTAAGTTGATATTGTAAATAACTATTTTTTCTGGCCACAATTTTTGTCTCTATTAAACCAACATATTCATTTGAGTGTATTTATTTCAAGTAATTTTGTTTGTGTCGATGGATTGGATGAATTGATTAAATAATTATACCTAGTCATTTTTTGTTGTGTGTCACTTTGCAGGGTGTGTCTTGTGGGTCAATTCATAAGAAAATGTTAAGCAGTTTTCTTGTCAAAATTAAAAAACCAATCATATCTGATTTAAAATTATTTGCAATATTCTACTTAATTCTATAAAAAATACAATTTATTGTGGATACAAAAATAAGAATTGATCTGATCTGGTATAAACTTCTAGACTGAGAAAATTTTTTGGTACTACAAAAAGCTTCAGAAGAAGTTGTTATATAGTCACACTTTCTTTTCGCATTTTTTAAGTAAATGTGATTCTTTAGTAAAACATTACATATACCTAAACCAATTCGTTTTTTCAAATCCTAAAAAGTCGTATGAAATATTAACAAAACAAAGAAAAATAAAATACACAAACAAAAAAAAGGAACGCAATAAATACACATTACAACAATAATAAGTAAATAAATTTAAGTAAAAATATTAAAGATATTAAAAATAAATTGGATAAATAACTATGAAACCTTTTAGTGATTTGTTTGTTCATTCTAAGTAGAAAGTTTGATTTAGAGATTTACAAAATTCCTTAAGAAGTTAGAGCCCTTTAAAGTGCGATTTGGTTAATAAGCAACCGGCTTCTAGTTAGAGTTACGTCTATATAGAACAAAATCTCTTTCATAGCCAATCAAATAAAGACCAGGGGTTTCTGTTTTCAAAAAATCAATAGGAATTATCCAACAAAGAAAAATAATGATGATGTATGTTTATAATGTTGAAGAACTAGTAAAGCCATAGCCAAATAATGCCCGCCTTTATGATTTTTATAGTTACTTCTACAGAGAACAAAATCTCTTTCCTAGCCAATCTTAAGACCAGGGTTTTTTGATTTCCAAAAATCAATAAGGATTATCCAACAAAGAAAAATAATGATGATGTATGTCTATAATGTTGAAGAAATAGTAAAGCCGTTTGCTAATAATGCCCTACTTTATGCTCTTAAAGTTACTTCTATATAGAACAAAATCTCTTTCATAGCCAATCAAATAAGGACCAGGGATTTTCTGTTTTCTAAAAATCAATAGGAACCTAACATAAAATGTTTCAGAAGATGTTATATAGTCACACTTTCTTTTCGCATTTTTAAGTAAATGTTATTCTTCCGTAAAGCATTACATATACGTAAACCAATTCGTTTTTTGAAATCCTAAAAAGCCGTTTGAAATATTAACACAACAAAGAAAAATAAAATACACAAACAAAAAATGCACACAATAAATACACATTACAACAATAATAAATAAATACATTTAAGTAAAAACATTAAAGATGATAAAAATAAATAGGGTAAATAACTATGAAACCTTTTAGTGATTTGTTTGTTCATTCTAAGTAGAAAGTTTGATATAGAGATTTGGAAAATTCCTTAAGAATTTAGAACCCTTTAAAATGCGATTTAGTTAATAAGCAACCGGCTTCTGAATTTTTTAGAATATGAGAAATCAAATAAGAGTATATACCACTTCTTACTCAGTACAATATTTAGGTACCTAGGTACTATCTAAAAAAAGTTCTGCTGAAAATAAACGACTTCTGACTATCTTTTTCAGGGATACTACTTTGTATTTTAATCATAGTTCTCCATGGTGACTTTAAAAATACTCTGCTTTGTACCACAAAGAGGCGGTCGATTTAACTAGAAATACTATAAATTGGTTAATTATTTATTAGATAAAAGAGTTACTTAAGTGTCCCCTCCCTATATATGAAAGTTTGATCAATATATTTTGGGCAGTCTTTTAGTTAAATCGCTAAGTTAAATCTTTAAGTTCTCTTTGATTCGCTTAACTAACTGTAAAAATTCTTTATACTCCAAGGAATAATCCAGAGAAACCCAGATCAAAATTATTCTTTACTTCAAACTAGTGTACCTACTTCCAGTTTTGATTGGTATATTTTCTGGAATTAACTCAAATCTCCTCCTACAAAATAAGTGTTCAGTCAAAAGGAATTCACGAAAGATTTCCAGGAAAGCAGAAAATCAATACCGCCCGTCCGGTTAGAGGACGACCAGTGGCGTCCAGACAGCAACAACGCGGACATTTCTGAACATCGTTAGTTACAACGGCGGCCGCGAGTTATTGTTGGGTCGCAGCGCTGGAATTTCGTGAGCGCCGGCCTAGTATGGTGGAATTTAAGGCATTTTGACAGCTCCAACCATTCGAACTTATACACCACCTTGTTTATCTGCATCTCTCTCACTCTCAACTTTTCAAATTCGTTATTATTACGAAACCTATATCGTTCGAACATATTCGGGCACATTTTGACGACCGCAGACAGGCGTCGATTCCACGAACGCCTTTGATACCTATCCGACAGTAAAAACAAAAGACGAATACTAATCGAATGATGAATAATCCGCGACACGGCCATATAAAATACTAGTAATATTATCAAGGCTTCTTTCTTTCGGCTGTTTCTTTCTTTCTTGTTTTTTGGAATCTTTAGGTTAAAGATTATTTTTGGTTTTATATTTATAACGCTTGACTTGTTACGTTTTTTTCTACTGTAGTCTGTGAAACCGCGTTCAAGGATTTTATTGGTCGTAAAATGATTTTGTTCTTCGTTTTCTCCACTGCCGTTCTTTTATGTGCTAAATTTCATTTGCATATAAGGCTGCAGACGTGCTTCAACTTTATTATAAACCACTTATTTGCATTTCATACAGTCATCGCTTCGTCCTCCTGCAAATTTTATTGTCAACGGAAACAAACTACCAGCAGAAAATCAAATAAAACACATTTTGATGGGTTTACGTTTGATTATAGGCATGAAAGAAAAAGTTCTGAGTAAAAGTAACCATAAAATGAAGAAAGGTGGCATTATTTGGCTATGGCTTTACTATTTCTTCCAAATTTTAGACATACATCATCATGATTTTATTTGATTGGCAATGGAACAGATTTTGTTCTATGTAGAAGTAACTACAAAAAGAACAAAGGTGGGCATTATTTGGTTATGGCTTTACTATTTCTTCAACGTTCTATAGACATACATCACCATAATTTAGAGTAACTATAACAATATAAATGTGGGCATTAATTGGCTCTGCCTGTACTATTTTTTCAACATTATAAACATATCATCATTATTTTTCTTTGTTGGATAATTCCTATTGATTTTTTTTAAAACAGAAAATCCCTGGACTTTATTTGACTCGCTATGAAAGAGATTTTGTTCTATATAGTAGTAACTTTAAGAGAATAAAGTAGGGCATTATTTGCCAATGGTTTTACTATTTCTTCAACATTATGGACATACATCATCACAATTTTTCTTTGTTGGATTGTTCTTATTGCTTTTTTGAAAACAGAAAATCCCTGGTCTTAAGATTGGCTATGAAAGAGATTTTGTTCTATGTAAAAGTAACTATAAAAAGAATAAAGGTTGGCGTTATTTGGCTATGGCTTTATTATTTCTTCAACATTATAAACATACATCATCATTATTTTTCTTTGTTGGGTTATCCTTATTGATTTTTTTAAAACAAAAAAGCCCTGGTCTTAAGTTTGGGTAAGAAAGAGATTTTGTTCTATGTAGAAGAAACTATAAAAATAATAAAGGTGGGTTTTATTTGGCTATGGCTTTACTAGTTCTTCAACATTATATACATACATCATCATAACTTTTCTTTGTTGGATAATTCGTATTGATTTTTATCAAAACAGAAAATCCCTGGTCTTAAGATTGGCTATGAACGAAATTTTGTTCTATGTAGAAGTAACTATAAAAAATTATATAGGTGGGTTTTATTTGGCTATGGCTTTACTAGTTCTTCAACATTATAAACATACATCATCATTATTTTCCATTGTTGGATAATTCCTATTGATTTTTTGAAAACCGAAAATCCCTGGTCTTTATTTGATTGGCTATGAAAGAGATTTTGTTCTATATAGAAGTAACTTTTAGAGAATAAAGTTGGGCATTATTTGCCAATGGCTTTACTATTTCTTCAACATTATAGACATACATCATCATAATTTTTCTTTGTTGGATAGTTCTTATTGTATTGTTTTTTTTAAACAGAAAATCCCTGGTCTTAAGATTGGCTATGAACGAGATTTTGTTCTATGTAGAAGTAACTATAAAAAGAATAAAGGTGGGTATTATTTGGCTATGGTTTTACCAGTTCTTCAACATTATTTTTCTTTGTTGGATAATTCCTATTGATTTTTTGAAAACAGAAAATCCCTGGTCTTTATTTGATTGGCTATGAAAGAGATTTTGTTCTATGTGGAAGTAACTACAAAAAGAAGTAGTTACAAAAAAGGTGGGCGTTATTTGGCTATGGCTTTACTATTTCTTCAACATTTTAGACAAAATAATCATGATTTTTATTTGTTGGGTAATGCTTGTTGTTTTTGAAAACAGAAAACCCCTGGTTTTATTTGATTGGCTATGAAATAGATTTTGTTCTATGTAGAAGTAGCTACAAAAGGAAAAAAAGTGGGCATTATTTGGTTATGTCTTTTTTGTATTTCTTCAACATTCTAGACATACATTATCATATATTTTTCTTTGTTGGGTAATAGATACTTGTTGTTTTTGAAAATAAAAAACGCTTTTATTTATTTGATTTGCTATGAAAATTTTTTCTATGTGAAAGTAAGTACAAAGAAGAAATGTTGGATGATCTTGGCTTTATTACTTTAACATCTCAGACACACATCGTCATGTGTTCTTTCAAATTCAGCTCCAACTTTCTTGAAAAAGTAGGCAGTTTTTGTTGGATAATTCTTGTTTGTCAACATTTTAGGTATATGTACATCATCATGACTTGTTCCAAATGTAGTCCCAACTCAAGTCCCAACTTCAAAACCTAATATATGTTTGTGTTTCTGATTTATGAGCACATATTGATTAAATTTCATGAACAAATCCGTCAAGCAATTCGAGAAATAACTAAATTTAATCCACGACAAAACCTTACGTCAATATCACACTTTATCGTAAGAAAAAGTACATCAATTACTGCTTAATTATCTAAATAAATAACCTTTCAACCGATAAGATAGGATAACATTCCCGCTTATACCTTATTAAATTCGGTCACTTGTTGACTGGTTTTCGCTTCGAAACGAAATCTCAACGATATGTCAATATTGACGGTCGCAATGTTTGACGAGAAGCTAAAATCTGTACGCACACACATCTGTAATGATAAGATTAGGCTTCTTGTGTAAACTGAATATCTAAAATATTGTACAAGCAGCCTCAATAACCGAGATACGATTGTATTTATCTGACAAGTACGCTGTCACGTATCTGTGTATCTTTACCCAGATAAAAATAGATTTATTTGTTAAGTTTGAACGCCAGAAATCACCTAGAATCAACATCAAAAATCGTTATATTATATGCTTAGATGGGTGTTCCTCAATGCTCTTAAACAGCTTTGGACCATTGTTCTGTGTAATGTCTACAATTGTAGTTTTAGGGGGTACAGGAAGTAAATTTCTTTTTGTTGGTCCTCAAATACGGTTATTTGTTAAGTTATAACTACAAAAGTCACCCAAAGTCAACAACAAAATGCGTAGATGGGTGTTCCTCAAGGCAGTTAAACATCTTTGGACCGCTGTTCTGTGTAATGTCTACAATTGTAGTTTTAGGGGGTACAGGGAGTGAATTTCTTTTTTGATGGTCCTCAAATGTGATTATTTGTTAAGCTACAACTACAGAAATCACCCAAAATCAACAACAAAATGCCTAGATGCGTGTTCCTCAAGGCACTTAAACATCCTTGGACCACTGTTCTGTGTAATGTCTACACTTGTAGTTTTAGGGGGTACAGGAAGTAAATTTTTTTTGTTGGTCCTCAAATGCGGTTATTTGTTAAGTTATAACTACAGAAATCACCCACAATCAACAACAAAATGCTTAGATGGGTGTTCCTCAAGCCACTTAAACATCTTTGGATCACTGTTCTGTGTAATGTCTACAACTGTAGTTTTAGGAGGTACAGGAAATAAATTTCTTTTTTGTTGGTCCTTAAATGCGGTTATTTGTTAAGTTATAACTACAAAAATCACCCAAAATCAGTGACGAAATGCCTAGATGGGTGTTCCTCAACGCACTTAAACATCTTTGGACCACTGTTCTGTGTAATGTCTACAATTGTAGTTTTAGGGGGTACAGGAAGTAAATTTCTTTTTTGTTGTTCGTCAAGTGGGTTGGAATATATGGAAAATAAACAGAGTGGGACCAGAATTGGAACCATCTGCGGAAGTCCGTTAGAATCCCGCGATAATCTGTGGGGTATCTCGCGATGGGATCGCAGATAGCCGCGCCGGCGGCCATTGTGGACGACCTCGGGAACATGGCGGCTCCAGGTGAGGGGTTAAAAACGCCTCCCCTGTGCGGTAGTACGCGAACGCAGTTTGAAAAGGACACGCGTATGCGTGCTACTATATATACATGTTTGCGATTCATTTTTACGTGGGGCGCACACCCCTACTCTGCAGGGGCTGCAGATGGGCGATGTTATCGCTCAACCCATTCTGTCGGATTTTCTACACGGGGCAGATGATATTTTCATTGTTCGTACGAGGAAACTTGTTACAAACACAATGGGAAAATCATTACTGGGTATTGCCCCAGTTGAAACAAAGCATATGTTTACTGGGAAAGAGTAGAGAGCAAAAAATACGTAAAATGTATCATTTTAGCGAACTTAATACCGTTGTGGATAGCCGAAGGTACAAAGGCGGTGTTATTTTATGTAATCTTACACGGAAACCGTACACCCCAGAGCGGGTTTGTTGCGATTTTGCTCAATCAGTCCAGTGTAAATAGTCTGTAATATGAAATGTAACGCCCTATTAAACCGGTGCAGATCGCTCAACCCGAGCGAATTTTGTTGTAATATCCAATATTTTCAACAATAAACTTAAAGCGGAAACGCCGTCAAACTTTTAAAGATATACTCGCTCAAAGGTTGTAGATATTATCTTTCCGTAAAGTTATAGATAAAGCATCCACAAAAATACATTTGAAAAGTGAATAGTAGCGGTCCAAAGTATCGTACGATTGATCCTGCGGCACACCCCGTTCATCAACAAACTTAAAGACGCGTATCGTACCAATATGTACACTGAGTGATAAGTTTGTGTACACAACATAACTACATATCGTATAACGTTCAATTTGGTTGCATTATCCAATTTTCGGTGATTATAAACGTACGTGGAGGTACCATAATATATAATCTAGACGTACGACGTGCTAACGTGAGAAAAAAGGTAAAGACGAAGAGGACGAAGAGGAAGCACCGATAATTTGGTCGGAGAGAGAAAAAATAATTATATTGGTTATGAGCGTTTTAAGAAAGTTTAAAATCAGTAAGTGGGGCATAATAAGTAGCTGTTAGTTTGATCGATAACTATAATTTGGGTGTTATCTCTCTCTCGTGGGCACACACTCGAGACCATTATCCACGTCAATATTGTTAGGTTCGTCGTTGCCATATGCTAATTTGGTACTGCTTTATGGGCACTTTTAGTCATTTTTAGCGCATTGAGTTGTTAGGTAATACCAACGGTCAAGCTTGCCTTCAATTATAGACTATTTGATTTCAAAACATTTACTGGTTCACATATAGGCTATCACCAGAATATTGTGATGGAAACGTCGAAAAGTTGTTGTCGGTGAAGCCTTATGAGATCATTTGAAACCAGTTGGTGTGACAATATCTCACACCAACTGGCAATTGAGAGTTTTTGATCAGATGCAATAATTTAAGCAAATGGTGATGAAAGTAGTTACGTGTCTTCTCCTTTTTGTCTGATAATAACTTCTTTGTTGATGATGTTCCATGAGAACAAAAATATATTCTATTTCTTTCTTTATTGGAAAATGAGACTCCAACTGAGAATACAAACACGTGGGTCTTCATCTGGTTGGTTTTACAACATCCTCGATATAGATCATCTTCTTCCAAATGCAGTACCACCTCTTCTCAAAAACTTCCCAACAATTTTAGAATATCTTCGTAGGTCATGCCTCTGGTTTCTTTTACATCCATATTATTAGGTTAGTTGTTGCAATGTGCTAATTTGATAATGCTTGATGGATACTTTTAGTCATTTTAGCGTATTGAGTTGTTTGGTAATACCGTGCATCGGTCTGGTTTGCCTTTAATTATAGACTATTTGATTTCAAAACATCTACTGGTGCACATATAGGCTATCATCAAAATGTTTTGATGAAAAGGTAAAAAAATTCTTATCAGAGAAGCCTTTTGAGATGATGTTAAGTCAATTAATTAGTGTGAAAATATTTTACACCAACTGTCAATTGGAAGTTTTAGATCAGATGCAATAATTTAAGCAAATGGTGATGAAATTTAGTTACGTGTCTTCTCCTTTGTACCTCACAATAACTCCTTTGCCGATGATGTTCCATGAGAGCAAATATAGATTCGGTTTCTTTCGTTAGTGGAAAATGAGACTCAATACAAACACGTTGGTCTTTATCTGATTGGTTACACAAGATATTTCCTTCAACATCATAGACGTACATCAACTTCTTCCAAATGCAGTACCAACTCTTCTCAAAAACTTACCAACAATTTTAGAATATCTTCGTAGTTCATTCTTACGTGTCTTCCCCTTTGTGTCTGGTTATAACTTCTTTGCCGATGATGTTCTATGAGAACAAATATAGATTCTGTATCTTTCTTTATTGGAAAATGAGACTCAAACTGAGAATACAAACACGTTGGTCTTTATCTGATTGGTTACACAAGAGATTTCCTTCAACATCCTAGACGTACATCATCTTCTTCCAAATGCAGTAGCAACTCTTCTCAAAAACTTCCGAACAATTTTAGAATATCTTATGCTTCTGGTTTCTTTAGCATCCATATTGTTAGGTTAGTTGTTGCAATGTGCTAATTTGATAATGCTTTATGGATACTTTTAGTCATTTTTAGTATATTGAGTTGTTTGGTAATACCATCGGTCAGGTTTGTCTTTAATTATAAACTATTTGATTTAATAAATTCAACTGCAACACATATAGTTTTGTCATCAAAATGTTGTGATGAAAAGGTAGAAAACTTCTTATCAGTGAAGCCTTTTGCGAGGATTTTAAGCCAATTGGTGTGAAAATATCTTACACCAACTGTCAATTAAGAGCTTTTGGTCAGATGCAATAATTTAAGCAAACGGTGATGAAAGTAGTTACTTGTCTTCTCCTTTGTGGATGATGATAACTTCTTTGCCGATGGTGTTCCATGAGAACAAGTAGATATTGTATTTCTTTCTTTATTGGAAAATGTGACACACGCACGTTGGTCTTCATCTGATTGGTTATACAAAAGATTTTCTTCAACATTTTAAACATATATCATCTTCTTCCAAATGCAGTACTAACTCTTCTCAAAAACTGGATAACCATTTAAGAATATCTTCTTATAGGCTATTTGATTTCAAAATATTTACGGGTGCCATATAGGCTATCAGAATATTGTGATAAAAGGGATGGAAAAGTTTTTATCGGTGAAGCCTTATGAGATCATTTTAAGTCCATTGGTGCGACAATATCTTACACCAACTGTCAATTGAGGGTTTTTGATCGTTGTGTCTGAAGACAAAAACTACTGAGAACAAAGCATTCAGTTGGTCAGCAAATGGGTGGTGTATTTCTTCTTTTATTGGAAAATGAGCACTAAGACACAAACAGGTTGGTCTTGATTTGATTGGTTATACAAGAAACTTGTTTTTTCAACATCGAAGACATACACCATCTTCTTCTAAATGCTGTACCAACTGTTCTCCCAAAAACTTCCCAGCCATTTTAGAATGTCTTCGTAGTTGGTGTTTCAGGTTTCTTGAGAACAAATTAATTCAGTTGACCAGCAAGGAGGAGGCAATTCCTTGTCTGTTCGTTGCTTCCGAAGGTTCGTTAACAGTTCCGTGTACATCGGCGCATACAAGAATGCATCCACAAGGTACAAGAGGTTGATGCATACCGTCGGCCGGTCGACTCTGAAATACGATCCGTTTTGTTTTCAGCATATAAAAGTCCGGTAAACCGATAGCGCTATATCTCAGCCGACGCGGTATCATAAAAATGTCCTCACGCTGCGTGCTAAGCGTCGCCTTGGCTCCTCGTGCAGCCCCTCGCATAAATACAAGCGACCAACATGTGAAGCTGAACTCTCTCTTCTTCCATCCTCCACCTAGGAGCAGCATCTCGGCCAGGTGCGCGCACAGCTTTCCATATTTCAAAAATTATTCGTCCTCAACTATACCTATGCGCCGAGCTAACTATATTTTATGCGTGGTGTGTACAGTTCGACTTGTTCCTCAAATTTACTGCCGCCACAACGCGAGCTAACTTCGTGTTCTTCTGGTCGCAACGCCTTCGTAACACATAACCTCAAATTCGCAACTGTCATCTCCGCTTGTTCGTTTTTTAATAATTGCTGATGATGTTCTGGTGTGGATACTCACAGGAAACCACCTCTGGTTACACCAAAATCTTTTGGTCTTGATTTATGTTAATTCTTAACCGTATTAGATGCAATTACCATATAAATTCACTAATTCTAACGACCTAATCACCATTAGACGACTGCTTGATTAGAAAGATTGCAAATTATGTCAACAGCTTTGCATAATCGTCTAGTAACATGTATATTCATCAAATTAAGAATGCAAATATCTGGAATCAGACCATCAGCGAAATATTTCCTCTATTGTCATCGGTATGCTCGCCATCGCAATTTGGCCGTTCCGTTGGTTAAAAAAATGCACGCAACCTAATATTAAAACGTGATTTCAACCTGATGATGCTTTGTTTTTCATTTGTTCCACAGCCAGATAAGATCTTATCCGACTTCCTTCCTGCTATTGGATATGGTCTATATCCTACCTGGGATAATGAAATATTATGTGGTCGAATTTTTCGGGCAAAAGACCGGGCAATTTGTTGTTTGATGTACCGTGTAAAAATCGGCCTACTACTCGGCGCGTTTATTCGCGGCTGTTTCAATTGTTTTGTAAAAGGTTGTGTGTAGTGCTGGTTGGTCGATACGAGGTCGTGGATCGATCCCGCATAATATTGCCATTAGGCAAACGCAGCCACCGCCATAAACGCTGCGTTACATGCCGTACCTAGTAAAAACCGCAGCCCTATGATGTTATAATAATTTGATTACCGCTAATGACTTAATTTGTTTTAATCAACATTATTACCAATTAAATACGACGCAGGTTTCAAAATTATTCACAATAATTATCCGTATCGTTTATAAAGAACGATGGCCCTCAATGTCTACCTTGCGGAACTCCAATGGTAGAATAATGGTACAAAGCGAGATCCTGGTGGGACTCCTCGTTTCCTTGACTTGGGTTGGCATTGTTCAAAAAGTTTTGATTTGATGAGTGAGCATCTGGCTTCAAAGTAAGAACAATGAGCTATCAGCAAGTCTATGGACCCAGGTTTTAAAATTGATTACAATTATTCGTATCGTTTAAGAAGAACAGTGGTCCTCAACGTCTACCTTGCGGAACTCCAATGGTAGAATAATGGTACAATGCGAGGTTCTTGTGGGACTCCTCGTTTCCTTCACTTGGGTTGGCATTGCTCAAAAAGTTTGATTTGATGAGTGAACCTCTGGCTTTAAAGTAATGACACTAAACAATGAGCTAGTCCATAGAGTCAAGTTTCAAAATTGATTAGAATTATTCGTATCGTTTATAAAGAACAGTGGTCCTCAACGTCTACCTTGCGGAACTCCAATGGTAGAATAATCGGTACAAAGCGAGATCCTTGAGGGACTCCTTATTTCCTTTACTTGGGTTGGCATTTGTCAAAAAATTTTGATTTGATGAGTGAGCCTCTGGCTTTAAAGTAAGAGCAATGAGCTATGAGCAAGTCCATGGACTCAGGTTTTAAAATTGAGTACAATTATTCGTATCGTTTATAAAGAACAGTGGCCCTCAACGTCTACCTTGCGGAACTCCAATGGTAGAATAATGGTACAAAGCGAGATCCTTGTGACACTCCTCGTTTCCTTGCCTTGGGTTGGCATTGCTCAAAAAGTTTTGATTTGATGAGTGAGCCTTTGGCTTTAAAGTAAGAACAAAGAGCTGAGCAAGTGCATGGACACGGGTTCAAAATTGATTACAATTATTCGTATCGTTTATAAAGAACACTGGTCCTCAACATCTACCTTGCGGAACTCCCGTGGTAGAATAATGGTCCAAAGAGAGATCCTTGTGGGACTCCTCGTTTCCTTGACTTGGGTTGGCGTTAGTCAAAAAGCTTTGATTTGATGAGTGAGCCTCTGCCTTTAAAGTAAGAGTAATGAGCAAGTCCATGGACTCTGGTTCAAAATGAATTACAATTATTCGTATCGTTTATAAAAAAAAGTGGCCCTCAACGTCTACCGTGCGGAATGCCAATGGTAGAATAATGGTACAAAGACAGATCCTTGTGGGACTCCTCGTTTCCTTGACTTGGGTTGGCATTAGTCAACAAGTTTTGATTTGATGAGTCAGCCTCTGGCTTTAAAGTAAGAACAATGAGCAATGAGCAAGTCCATGGACTCGGGTTCAAAATTGATTTCAATATTCGTATCGTTTATAAACAAAAGTGGCCCTCAACGTCCACCTTGCGGAACTTCAATGGTATTATAGTGGTCCAAAGACAGATCCTAGTGGGCTTCCTCGTTTCCTTGACTTTGGTTGGCATTAGTCAAAAAGTTTTGATTTGATGAGTGACCCTTTGGCTTTAAAGTAAGAACAAAGAGCTGAGCAAGTCCATGGACACGGGTTCAAAATTGGTTACAATTATGCGTATCGTTTACAAAGAACACTGGTCCTCAACATCTACCTTGCGGAACTCCAGTGGTAGAATAATGGTCCAAAGAGAGATCCTTGTGAGACTCCTCGTTTCCTTGACTTAGATTGGCTTTAGTCAAAAAGTTTTGATTTGATGAGTGAGCATCTGCCCTTAAAGTAAGAACAGTGAGCAATGAGAAAGTCCATGGACTCTGGTTCAAAATGAATTACAATTATTCGTATCGTTTATAAAGAAAAGTGGCCCTCAACGTCTGCCTTGCGGAATGCCAGTGGTAGAATAACGGTCCAAAGAGAGATTCTCGTGGGAGTCCACGTTTCCTTGACTTGGGTTGGCGTTAGTCAAAAAGTTTTGATTTGATGAGTGAGCCTCTGTGAGGCTTTAAAATAGGAACAATGAGCAATCTCGTTGAATTAAAATAAACATTTGTATGGTGATAAGCATTATCGAAAATTGAAACACTTGAGCGATAAGCAACACTTGTCTGGACTTGCGTAGTCGACCAATAGGGTTGCGGTATCTCGTACGATTCTAACTTTGATAACGTCGCTCGGAAAGAAATCGACTTCTTTTATCTGAGATCATTGTGACGGATGAATCGGTTATTGTTTGCTGGAGTATAGACGAAAATATAAAAAGAAGGATGATCTATGAAGGAGAAGTGGTACTGTGGAGTGAATATGATGGTAAACCTCCGATTGTAGTCTCTAGAATATGATGGTTGTTATTTTTCTGTTTTCTTTCTTTTTCAGCATCGAGGATATCATCAAGTCAGGTGTGTAGGCCTCACTTCCACGCACCTCTGCCATGGCTATCCGACGGGACGAAGCCGATGTCGCATTCGGGTCCATGGGTGCCTTTTGGAGGCACGGATCCGGACAAGTCACAGTCACCGTCTTCAGCGCCTGCCCAACCCCACAACTTATTCTCGTTTCCTCCGACGCCACCAAAGGACAGCACCCCTGACTCGGTGGCGCCAACTGGCGGCGCGGAGTACAGCGCTGTCGCAGCTGCCATGGGAGCTTTCATGCACGAAAACCCGCAGAGCTGCGCGCTGGACGTGAAGCCCTCTTCGATATCCTCGAACAACAAGCAACGCGAAGGTAGTGAATATGATGGAGGCACCTCCGGCATGTTTAATGGTAACTTTGAAAGTTCGTATGGGTCCACGTATAGCCACGGTATTCCCGGAACCGCGTACTCACCGCAGGCTAAGCACCACTTAGCTGGGCAGGGTGCGCAGTCACCCAACAAGCCACGAAACAAGTCTAGAACCAGCGCGGGTAAGAGATGAACAGCGATTTTCCTTTTTTTTGTTTCGTTTTTGTTTTGATTTATTTCATTTTCGTTTTGCTTTAGTTATGTCACTTCTTTGGGTCTTTATTTGGTGGTTTGGGCTTAATGGGACGTTTGTATATAATATCTGATGACATCTGCAACATATTGTTGGCAAAAGATTAGTATTATAAAACTACTGTATTTCCTTTTGATAAAACTAGATAATGATTACACTATGAATCAAACATACATATTACCAAGCAAAAATGATTCAAATCAATCTAAATGTCATAATCAAATTATAGTCCACGATAACAATGTCATTCACAAACTCACGTACCATTTATAATCGTATCATCGTATCGATTATAAGGCAGAGACAAGAATGGGGCTATTTTTTAAAATTAAAAATAGACTGCCTCTACCTGGACTTGAACCAGTATCCCCATATTGCCGGGCCGTGTAAATTCTTTTCGAGGTTAGACGAATATATATCAGCCCGACAAATTAGGTTTTTGCAACGATAATTAAGGTAAACAACACGACAGACTTTGTATTTTCACGATTACTAACTAAAATGTTTTTGTTTTTTATTTATATATATATAAATAAAATTAATTTAACATATTGTATTTAATTGTGTCAATTAAATATTATACAGGGTCCTGCAACTCAGCTCCCGTCTTCTGTAGCTCAGTAACTAATTAAGCTAAGAGTTTGACATTTTGCAGGCTTACCCTGTACTTCAAGGTACATTTCAAGAAATTATTTTTGATTATACAGCGTGTCCCAAAAATGTGCAACGCCATGGCAATATATTTTAATATTCCCAAAAAATTCCCAATATTTTAAAAGATATTCGCCAAAAACACATTTTTCAACGTTTCCAACGGCAATTTTAGGTAATAAATATCGTACGTGGCGTAGAAAAACAATTTATTTCATAAAATATAATACAGAGAAGTATTTTAGATTTGATTGTACTTAATTAAGTAGTTGTTCGAACTGTCTTCCGTGCTCTTCGAGGCACAAAGGAAGACGAGTATCAAATGACCTCGCCACTGCTTTTAATAGGTCGGGCGTAATAGTTTGAATTGCATCTTTCTTGCATGTTTTCTGGTGTTGTTGGAGGTTCAGCATAAACGATGTCCTTAACGTAGCCCCACAGGAAGATATCCAGTTTCGTTAAGTCCGGTGATCGAGGAGGCCAAGCAACTGGTCCTCCTCTTCCAATCCACCGATTTGGGAAGATTTTGTTGAGCTGGTCTCTGACATGTAACGAGTAATGTGCTGGAGTGATGTGCTGCTCCATCATGTTGCAGCCACATTTCCGCCCTTACCGCTATAAGTAAATTTTGCAGTAAATTTGTCAATTGAACAACTACTTAATTAAGTACACTCAAATCTAAAATACCTCTCTGCGTTATATTTTATAAAATAAATTGTTTTTCAACGCCACGTACGATATTTATTACCTAAAATTGCCATTGGAAACGTTGAAAAATTAGTTTTTAACGAATAACTTTTAAAATATTGGGAATTGTAATGGGGTTGTATTTAGAAACAATGTTTATTTTTTAATTCTGCATCGTTTCACCTAAAAAAATTTATGGGTTTCAATTTAAAATAAGAACAATAACACGCTGAAGTTTGCCAAGTTTGACACTAGATTTTGGTCATCCTGTATAATTTGGATCAATGACACTTGGTTAACGAGACTACTAGATCTAACTTAATAAGCACGTCGCAAAATTTGATTAACGAGGTGCAATTTGTGGTTTTTATTGATTTTTTAAGCCAACGATGCAAAATAAATTTTTCTTGGTTTTATTTTTTTTTGCGCTGCAGTCACTCAGCCGATTTCAATAAAATTTTGTTGGTATGTAGGCAACCATAACAGGCTTCCAAATGTGTAAAAAAATATATAGCATGCAATTTAAAAAAATATATACCATGGCGTTGCACATTCTTGGGACACGCTGTATAATCAAAAATAATTTCTTGCAATGTACCTTGAAGTACAGGGTAAGCCTGCAAAATGTCAAACTCTTAGCTTAATTAGTAACTAAGCTACAGAAGGCGGGAGCTGAGTTGCAGGACCCTGTATATTATACTGTCGAAATAATCCAGTAATTTATCAAAAACATTAATTTTGAACAAATTGGGACAATTTAGCTTTTTAAGGTCCTGCCGTTAAATATAGATCAACCAATGTCATAGCAATAAATAAATATTTGTCGATTTGAGGATGGCGCTTTACGCCCCTAGCATTTATTCGAATCAAATCCAAGTGTTTTTATTTTTTAACTATACTACAACATGACGGGTGGGGTTTTCCTTATCATAATTTTATAATTTTATAGGTTAATAATATGGTGACATACAGGCGGGATGTAAATTTTAAATAAATCAAAAATTACAGCCACAACCTGGATTTGAACCAGGGGCTTTTCCGTCTCTAGCACAATGCTTTCCCGTCACCATATTATTAACCTATAATATTACTTTGTCGTTAAACATTTTCATTTATAATTTTATTTTGTTTATGATTTTATTTTAAACTAATAATTTACTAACTCTTTTCCATCCTTCGTTATTTTGGTGTAACCTTCGCTGATTTATCTTATTTTCCCAAACGATGTCTCTCTATCAACTCTACGACAAACTTTTGATTTTTGAGCAACACGCTTTTTTGGAGAACACGCGGTTTTTTGAGTTTTTGGTGTGTCGCACTCTGACCAAAGGCACATGACTTTTCAGCAGCTGGAAACCATCCGAACGATGGATGCGATCCAATTCGCAATTTGCACCCGAACGACGAAAGCCGTTTTTTCACAATATCCGGTTCCGTTTGATTTTTCCACGCGAGCTGCCACCGCCGGCGGATTGCGGCATCTTTTCGTAGCCATCTTGTGACCATGATGCGTGAAGTTAGTCGGTAATTAAAGCAAGAGAAACAACGAAATCAAAAGTACCCTACTGCGTAATACACTTGAAATATTGTCCTTTGTTGTTGCTGTGCTCTTTTTTTTTCAGAGCCGACCTTCGGGTTCGTGAGAACTTGGAAGAGGGGTTACAACATTACGCTGTGCCTCTAATTAGAACGATGATAGTGTATTGTTTTGCCACCCGCATAAAAATCGAGTACCTCTTTATCTAACCGAGTGGACTAGATAAAACAAGAGAAACAATTAGTTCCCAAAATGACAATGAACCGTCACGAGCGACATGAAGTATTCAATAAACTTAAAATAAGTCCGTATATCCACAAAAATACTTATACCAGGTGTTTTGGTAGTATTCGATCGACAGCATTGCGGTTAGTACCGATATTCATGACCATTGTCAGTATAATCTTCTTATACATTTAGGTTTATATACGCTTAGAATTTCACAGTTAATCCCAAATTGCATCGGCATTTTGGGATTTTCGGGGGCCAAAGTGCCCACCATTGAGGTTATAAGTGGCCCTTTGACATATTTCCACGTGGATAACTTGAAGTAACGGATACATTGTGCAAACTTATAGCCTGTGTTATTGGAATCTTGGAAATTATTTTACTTGAGGCCTTTACTACATTTGACAGATTTTCAAACTTTGTTTGAAATTGTACATAACCTCAAAGTATTTCCTTTTTAATTGTGACAATTTCTAGGTTATTTTTAACGCTATCCCCGACCGCGAAGGTAAACACCACAAACCGAATACGACAAAAGTCGACTACCCTAAAATCGATTTAATTTCTATGCCTCCGGGGGAGTGGATGATCATTCAATAGTTAATTCACCCCAAAAATCAACCAAGTAAACAACCGGAACCGATCAATTTTCCGCAAGATTGCCTCTGTTACATATTTAAACCGAAACTTTCTTACCGACTTCGAATCTAGGTAAACTTTTCAAAACAGACGCTCGACCCCCTCCGGGGGTGATTTACCCTATATTTAGACCCCGAAATAGCACGAGAGCGCTATTACGAATTTAACATTTGGCTGACGCGCTAAACGATTTTCTTTTTTTTTGTTTATAGTGATTATACGTGCGTGTAACCTCAAAATTGGATGGTTATTTTTGAAATTTACCCCTCGAAAAAATTATTTTTTAGATCTCGCATTTTGCCGAATGGAAATCAAAAGTCCGAGAATACCGCGGTCGAATACGTGAGATCACAGCTGGCTGTGGATGTGTTTTGCATGTCTCTTGTATTTACCGTTGTGTTTTGTGGCATGGTAGTGGATATTACTGCATGCTAGCAGCCAATCGTTTTTTTCTTCCTGATGTTCGCTTTGCATGCATCCAATTTGTGTGTTAACTCCCTCTTTAAATTTAGACTTACCTCGCATATAGGTCGTACCAGCAATCACCACCTATAACCTAGAATAGTTTGTGTCTCTTGTAATCAGCTGATGCATAAGTGTTCCTAGATATCAGAATTTACGTTCCATATCAACCGGTGGCATTAAGATAGAACTCTACTACCGACCTAACCTCTAAAATTGACAGTTTGGTAAGATCGGGTCAGCTGTTTACTGTCCGCCATGTTTTTTCTCTAACACGGTCTATCTAAATGCAATTTAAGGCTGATTCACAATCAAATTTACGTCAGAAGATTGAGGAACGTAGTTAGATAAGTAGAAATAGAAGTTTGTGGTCGATTAACTTCTGATTACGGCCTGTGCCGAGTTAAAACGTAGCAGATGAGTGCAATTTATGCTGTTTAAAGTCGCCTACGGAGTGAAGTTCGCGACCACACAGCAAGGGCACTTCTGCATCGGTTAATTACGGTGACATACAAGAGACAAAGTGCTGCTGCCCGGTCTGCTTGCATGCGACCTGGGGGACAACAAAAATCGCCTTCATTCTGTCATTTCGCCTGGAATCGCTCACTTACAGAGTTATTCATTCGGAGTCTGGCGGCGCGTTGTATGTGCACAGTGTATATTGTGAACGGGCTCGATTTTATATACATGCATACGCAACGGGCTGTGTTCCTTGCCCCGTAATTAAATGCCTTTGCCGCAATTTGTACAGTATTTACTGCTTAGGGGACCCGAAGGAATTTATTCAGGATCGCACACTTTTACGGCCGTTTTATCGATTTGGTTCAATGCTTTTATTGTTACTCTTTGAGAGTTCTTCGATTCATTTAACCTTGACCTTCACTCAACTTCATAATATACTACTAACTAATATACTAATGATCAAAGGTTTATGGTTTTTAATGAAATGTTCTTCCAATATGAAATTGTCAATGTCATTACGATTTTTTAAAATCAGCATTAGTAAACGAAGGAAATCATAATAAATTCAAAGATTAACTCAAAAACTAGCCTGGTTTTTCGAAATGACCGCTAATACCTTTCGGATTGCTTTCCAATCGATCAGCGAGTAACCCTAGCGCAAGGTGACAGAATGATGTATGACAAAATCGATGTGCATGGTTTGATTGAAATTACACTGTTGTAGCCGCCGCGTATTGTCGTCACGGATTGTTATTAACACATGTTGCGTTTCTGTTTCACAGAGGGGAGAGAATGTGTAAATTGCGGCGCGACGAGCACGCCTCTGTGGCGTCGCGACGGCACCGGACACTACCTCTGCAATGCCTGCGGACTATACTACAAGATGAACGGACAGAATAGGCCACTCATCAAACCCAAACGAAGACTGGTAAGTGGAATTTTCTTTGATTTTATTCCTAACTAGCAATGCCATCGAAAAAGTCACTCTACTTACGGTTCCCTAGATCACAAACGAGCTAGTTCTTTTTATGGTCTATCAATGGTACTCACGGAAGTTTAATCTAAAAATTACCAACGGATACTGGGTGTTTATTTATTTATGGCGTTCAAGTGTATTATATTGAATTCATTTCGGTTGAGCTGCGAACAGGATGATTTAGTGCTTTCCGAAGACAACTGGCCTCCTATCTTTTGTCCCTTTTGTCGTTTTTCGACCCAACACACGTTGTACAATGTGTAACAGCACATACTTAAAGGTAAATTATCGGCCGTACATAAATCGCAACACTCGGGACAGGTCGCCACCATACTCAGATTTACGACGCTGGCCGCGGGCGCCAGGAGCGCTGCTATCGTGGAGTCCGCGGGCCGGGGCGAAAGGTGCTACTTACGCTCTAAATATTTAACCCAATAATAAGACGGTGCGCGGGCTTCTATTTGCATAATATTCGACACCTGTCAAGGAGTTACCGTAGGGCTATTCTCACCCACGGCACAAGCCTTACCCCACTACCCTTCATTAATCAACTGTGTGGGCGGACTTACCGCAATATGTTCACATTCGCTTCGATGGTAATGTATTGACAGTTCTTCTTTTCACGCGTCAATTATCCCGATGGTAGTGTTTGCACATATAAATCTAGAAATAATATCAATTGTTAGAGCCGTGTCAACAAACTTAAATGTGAGGTTAGGTTTAAGATCGCAGAACCGGGTAGATCGCTGAATCGGGTAAATCGCAGAATTTGGTAGATCAAAAAATTTGGTAGATCGCAGAACCGGGTAGATCGCAGAATGCGGTAGATCGCAGAACGGAGCAGATCGCAGAATCCGGTAGATCGCAGAACCGGGTAGATCGCATAAACGTAGATCACATTTGCTTCGATGTTATTGTATTGACAGTTCTTCTTTTCACGCATCACTTGTTCCGATGGAAGTGTGTTTGCACATATAAATCTAGAAATAATATCAATTGTTAGAGCCGTGTCAACAAACTTAAATGTGAGGTTAAGTTTAAGATCGCAGAAATCGGTAGATAGCAGAAGTCGGTAGATCGCAGAACCGGGTAGATCGCAGAAACGTAGATCACATTCGCTTCGATGTTATTGTATTGACAGTTCTTCTTTTCACGCATCACTTGTTCCGATGGAAGTGTGTTTGCACATATAAATCTAGAAATAATATCAATTGTTAAAGCCATGTCAACAAACTTAACTGTGAGGTTATGTTTAAGATCGCAGAAATCGGTAGATCGCAGAACCGGGTAGATCGCAGAACCGGGTAGATTGCAGAATGCGGTAGATCGCAGAACGGAGCAGATCGCAGAATCCGGTAGATCGCAGAACCGGGTAGATCGCATAAGCGTAGATCACATTCGCTTCGATGTTATTGTATTGACAGTTCTTCTTTTCACGCATCACTTGTTCCGATGGAAGTGTTTGCACATATAAATCTAGAAATAATATCAATTCTTAGCGCCATATCAACAAACTTAACTGTAAGGTTAAGTTTAAGATCGCAGAAGTCGCTAGATCGCAGAACCGGGTAGATCGCAGAATCGGATAGATCGCGGAATTTGGTAGATCGCAGTACTGAACAGATCGCAGAATTCGGTAGATCACAGAACCGGGCATATCGCAGAAACTTAGATCACATTCGCTTCGATGTGATTGTATTGACAGTTCTTCTTTTCACGCATCACTTGTTCCGATGGAAGTGTGTTTGCACATATAAATCTGGAAATAATATCAATTGTTAGAGCCATGTCAACAAACTTAACTTTAAGGTTAAGTTTAAGATCGCAGAAGTCGGTAGATCGCAGAACCTGGTAGATCGCAGAATTCGGTAGATCGCAGAACCGGGTAGATCGCTGAATACGGTAGTTTGCAGAACTGAGCAGATCGCAGAACTCGGTAGATCGCAGAACCGGGTAGATAGAAGAAACGGGTAAATCGCACAAGGCAGAAGCTTTGGTCCATTGTTATTGAGAGACGCCAATGCACGAATCCCTTAAGTGTTATATTGTTTGCGTCTAAAGTGGCGCCTAACGTCTAACATCTTTGAACAATATGAGTTTCTAGTGTCATGCAAATTAAGCCCAATGCGGCTAAGGCTTATTCGGTTAGATTACTCGGAATATAGGATCTTCCATATTTTGACAATCTACCTTCTACAAATTTTAAATTCTCAAATAGTTTCGATGATAGATTTTAGGTTATGTTCGCCGGTGTGCGACGCACGGTGAGACCATTTCGTCGAGCACACCGTAGAATCGATACTCGTCGCTCTGAATGAACGGTCGTTCCGCTTTTGTTTGTTTTCCGACCAATTCTGTGGAGACAGGCGATCGATGGTGGTGGGCGTGGCCCCACGATCAAATATTTAAGCGCTTTATGCCAAATGAAACATTGTTGCACTCCTAAAAAGTGGACGTCTGTCGTCCGTCTGGGTGGCAGAAAGTGCTAAACCCGTCAACTTTTAATAGTAGCTCACGCTAGAAATAATTATAATATTAGCCAGGAAACCATAATTTAATAGACACGCGTATTACAACCGACCAGTGAAGTAATCGACATAATTTACTGGGAGCAACTCTTTTGCTCTCTTTGGCATAGCGGTGCGCGGTAATTCCTGCTCTAATTTATTGTTATTGGTAATCGATAGCGTGTACGCTGCATTCTAATGCCTGGTCTTATGCTAATTCCTCCGATTAATAAAACTTGCAATGGGACGTGCACGACATTTAGGTATGGGAAGAAGAGTGCCTCTAAAAGCTTCTTCCAGCCTTCTTCTTTTACTGTGTGATCCTCAGAAAAATCTCCTTCTTCTGTGAGGATCTTATGTCCATCATTTTTCCTTTCCATTATAAAAACTTCCTTCTTCCAGTCTGTGGTGTATGCCTTCATGCTTCTTTGTTCTGTTTCTGGATGAAAATGGGAGTGCAATTTTAGTTTTTAGGAGTGTATGTGGTTGTGTCAACCAGGGTGGGCAACGCTCTTATTATCTGGAAGATCTACTCCACTCGGAGCTGTACTAACGAGTTAAGAGTTGTGATATGAGTAGATCGAGTGTGCGAAGGTAATCGGGCGTTACTTATTAAGGCATGAAGGGAGCTTCTTGTCTCCTGACGCAGATGCTCTCGCATCTCGCACAAAACTATTTACCTACGTAGTGCGCTAGAAGGAGGCCGTGGCCCGTGGGTTAATTTTAAAAACATATTTCCGAGCTGCGGTACGTAGATTTCCCGCGTCGATAAACGCGAACGCTGAAAAAAAGGCACGCTACCGAGTTGAGGAGCAGGCATTGTGCCCGAAATATGACGATAAACATCACGATGGAGATGGAGATAAGGCGGGTCGCACAATGAGCACCCGAAAGAAATGGATTGAAAAATAACAATACGGCGACGCGGGGACCATTCAATTTGCCCGCGTAATGAAAAAGGGAAAAACCGACGCGCGGCTTGCATATAAATTATGACGTTTCACACAAAGACCTTTGCCGGCCGGTAATTGGGATTGTAAATAATAAACGGGACGGTGGATTGGCCTCAAGTCCGTCGATTGATACGGGAGCATAATTTGTTGTCGGATGGGAATGCGTTCGCTCTGAGAGAGGCGAAATGTATGCGACATTGTCCGAATGTCAGACTCGTCATACGGCAGAGCCTTTAATAGCCTCATGTTGTACATCATCCACATGTCAATTCATTATTCAATAGTGCGTAATTCCAAAGGATACCCGCAAAAATCCACCACTGACAGGACTTTACATTTAATTGCCTTCCATGTTATACAAGCTCCTTATTCCTTATACAAGCATTTTTCCTGTTATGCCTTTCATAAATATTATCTTACGAGCTCCGTCCAATGCCCAGATCAATTTGCGAATATCTTATAGAACGAAATATCACAACAACATTACAATTCAGCCTCTGTTTCTGCTGGGTAACTACTTGTCTTATACTAAGAGCTGCCTCTAAATCAATGTAGAACAGAAACTAAACTGTAAATTCTTGTGAAAATTTAATGCCCAGTTATTACAGTAGCGGCTCGTAGCTAATATTAGTGGAGGTACTGTTCCAGAAATTGTTTGTCATTGTTTTCATGTTCTCAAATACTAAAATATTTTCTAAAAACTACGCTTTAAAAAATTCACTAAAAAATAAAAATTTTCCATATTTTTTTATTGTTTCATGCGTTGTCACCAGAAATCGTCCACATACAAAAATTTAACTCAATTGGACAATGGGAAGTAGGTAAAATATCGATTACAAGATTTAACTATAGCAAACAAACAAGTGAAGTTAAGAGAAGCGTAGTAAGAGTTAAATCCATTCTTCTTGTTTTAATTTGCGCGAAAATATCAATAATTTTATACTTGATCTCTGGATGAAAACTGAGGATTTTTTTCTCCGTTGAAAGCACTGTAATTGTTGTAAAATACGTATTGACTTTTGATATGCCATCTGCAGTTTGTAAAACTACCTTCCACCAGCACGACAGGTTCGGCACGGTCGGTAGTGCGGGAACAACAGTGCTCTCTCTACCAATAACAGGCCGCTGCCTCGTGTGCTTCTTCCTATGTGCGCATGCGCAGAACAGCCAAGCACCTCGCCGACTGGAACTGTGGAACAGGTCCATGCAACGATTTTTGTTGTAGAAAATGAGTTAGGTTCTTTTGCATGGATACCTAATCTCCAGCCGGTAAGACTTCACAATATTACTGGTTTCCAGTCTATTATGAGTATGTTTCCTTTGTAAGTTGGAACAATTCTAACATCTTTAAATACGAAATTCCCCAGATGTACTGAAAGGGTAAAATATATGCTTATTCGATGTTTATAATAGCCGGCCAAAGTACGGACAATTTGATTAAAATGTCGTCATTCTACAAGCACAAATCTGCTATATGTGTAAGTGAGTCTTGGCGACATGTATTGCTTAGGTTTCAGATAGTGAGTGGGGTCGTAAAGTCTGTGCCAGTAACAGCACATTACATTATAGATCTGTAAGCGGGCTTAATCGTTACTATGTACGCGCTTGGAAAATCTAATGGGTCTTGCCCACGCAGTAATCCAATATCCCGAGAGCTACCGTGACACTGCATTAGCGGAATAGCTTTAAATCGACGCTGGTGGACGCTA
Source organism: Aphodius sticticus (assembly GCA_963966075.1). Classification (NCBI taxonomy): domain Eukaryota; kingdom Metazoa; phylum Arthropoda; class Insecta; order Coleoptera; family Scarabaeidae; genus Aphodius; species Aphodius sticticus. The sequence goes on from OZ014509.1 coordinate 63,743,485, forward strand.
ACTAGGTACCCAATCGTTTCCCAATTCAAAATCGACCTGTCAATTAATAATAAGAACAACTCGAGACCGAATCGAGCATCCGGTGCGTGCTCGAAAAAAAAAAACGCACAACAACCGGTCAATTATAAAAGTATATTCTTAATTGGCGCGCCGTTTTGAAATTCCCTCTATTGTTCTGTCATTAATTAATCATAGAAAAGCAACACACAACCTGAGGTTAAACATCGTAATCGTTTGTTGCTTCGCGCGCCGGCGTATTTTAATTGTTAAACAACCAAAAAAAGAGAAAGTTATTTAACGGCCAACCTAGTATATAGTTCAAGTTTAGATCGACAGTTTATATACGTTGTAATTAATGTAACATACTTTTTATTTTCGTTATGAGTGTGTGTGTGCCCGGCGTGTTGTTTATGTCGCTTTTGAACCCAAGGTCGCCGAGACAATAACTGAAATGTTCGCGAATATGTAACGCCAAATAGACTCGACTGCAGCTGTTCAGTGCTATATGACCACGTTTGGCCTTTTGTGCTATTTTTCCATAACCGATGATGCAACAATCTTCTGTATTTTACACCAATCTCACTTGACATATTTATTTATTAAATTCTGTTAAATATTTGAAATGATTTATTCTGTTGAAGCTAAAAGAGACCAGAGAAGATAGCAGATAGTAGATTGCAGAATTCTGTAGATTGCAGAACTCGGTAGATCGCAGAATTTCGTAGATCGCAGAACCGGGCCGATCGCAGAAACCGGTAGATCGTAAAACTCGGAAGATCGCAGAATTCCGTAGATCGCAGAACCGGGCGGATCGCAGAACCGGGCGGATCGCAGAATCCGGTAGATCGCAAAACTCAGTAGATCACAGAATTCGGAAGATCGCAGAACTGGGTAGATCGCAGAATTCGGTAGATCGCAGAATTCGGTAGATCGCAGAACAGTGTAGATCGAGTTAAAAAGAGCAGAAGTGATAAATTTTGAGTAGCTGTATAAGGAAATTATGCAAGTTCCAATGTTTTCCGAACAGAACGACACAATTTTTTGAAAGTTGCCCAGAGGGCAAGACAATATTGTTTCTTCCGAGACCTGAATCGAACGAAGGAACAGAGTTATTAAGAAACGTTTAATACAACAGTTACAACAGATAATTAGCGCTAACCGCGGCATTGTGTTTGGGAGGAAAAAATGTGTCGATAAATTTTTTTTCAGGCACGCGGAAGTGGGCCGTTTGTGTTTTTTTTTCGGTATTCGATAATGATTAATTAGAAATTGAACGGGGTCCAGGTTGACGGTTTCTTAAGCGATTTTACGTGTGGTTAGATCTAGCGAGATAGCGCACAGTAGGATTATTATTAATCATTCCGGTGTGCCGCAGGGCTCGCACTAAACACCTGGGCCCATTGTTTTTAACCATCGACTACCTCTCGGCCACTTTCTTTCTGGTACACATCCCGAGACGGAACGTTTTTTGATTTATGTTATTGTTATTAGTCGATATAAATCGTACGGAATGCAAATTGCACGTTGTGCAGATTCTCGAATTAGTCGGGTGCCTGCCGCGCGCTCTTGCGCCCGGATTGTAAATTACAGCACAGCGTTGTATAACAGTTCAAACACTGAGGTGCTGTAATTTCGGCCTATCTATCTTCCCGTAATTATAGATGAAAACTAGACTACCTAATAGCGCCAAAGTGGGCCGCCGTTTGTCGATATGGACACCAGAAAAAGACTCAATCAATCTATGAGTTTACTTCCTGGCGTTATTGGTCTATTTTCTAAAGCGTTAGATGCAATTTGTTTATTTGGACAGTCATTTGATTAAGAACCTATAATTTGCTGCAATAATACACTCGGTTCCAAAAGAAGTGACGCACTTGGTGTTTGACATAATTTCAATGTGTCATATTTTTTAAACCAGTGGGCCGACTTTTATAATTTTTTTATTTGTTGGTAGTATGTCTTTGTCTTAAAAAAATAAATAAAAATGTGGAAATTTATTCATTGTATCCTGAATTGTAGTGGAAACTTGGTTTTTCCTCAATTTTGACTCACCCTGTGTGTCAAGTAATGGTATAGAAAGTGCTTACATTCTATATGAAAGACGCTTCTTTCACGAGCATTTTGTTTTTTTATTTATTGCTTTATCTCTCAAATTGTCCGAATTACAGCATTTTTTGCTGAAACCTTATGTTTATCCCACAAATTTATTTCATTGTAGGATCGCATTGCCTTTGAAAAACTATTGCCATTGCCATAGCAATAGGGTATTCCGGTCATGTCAAAATTTAAGCAGATATTCGGTTTAACCTATTGTACAATTTATGAGGATTCCTAAAGTTAAGCTATGAGCTTTTTGATTTAGTTTTTCTATGAGATAATTGCAATTAAAAGTGCATTTCGTTTGAATTCACCGACCACCCTCAGAAATACACGATGATTACCGATCCCTAGTAGCGGTGGCAACAGCGGACAGCTCTCGAACAGCTGATAGGCCCAGTTTATGGTTGGCGACCCTGTTGTTTGACAACGAATAAAGGTAACTTTTTTGAGAGATGATTTGATCATTGAAACTTGAAGCCAAACATCTCATATCTCGCTAGTCGGCAATGTAAAGAAAATCTTATCAGGAGTTACTGTTCTACTGCTGTTATAGCCCGGCACAGAACAATGTCGGCGTTGGATTTTTATACATTTTGAACAAGTGTTTGATATAACCTCAATAACCAAAGCAGGTGTCAACAAACGAGCGATTCTAAACGTTGACACAACGGAAGATAAAAATTTACTACGTGCACCCTAGATATAGCAACGTTGTCAAGTCGCTCACTTTGAGCAGTCTTTGTGACGTCACAAAGACCAATCCTAATTCAAACTTCAAACAACGATTTCTCTTAATTTAAGACAAGGTTTGATATTTTACTTGTGAAGTAGCAAACAGTAGCACCCATACTTTGTAAAAAATGACAATTTCAAAAACACCGGAATACCCTATTAATCGTTGTGGCGATGAAGAAAGTAAGCAGACGGTTTGTAGACGTAAAATATGTTAATTTAAAAGCTAGGAGGTCCTAAATCATTGCCTATAACATCGTGCTGCTGGAAGAAATTTTGTTGAAAATTATGGAGAATGGAATATTCCTGAATGGTCGAATGTCTTGTTTATAGATGAGTCAAGGTTTTGCCTTAACATGGTGCTAAAAATTTTTATCAGTTTATTTCATTAGAAACTGTTTCTTGATAAATTCATAGTGTTGGTAATTAATATGCAAGGTTTAAAAAAGATGCTGTAATTCGGACAATTTTAGAGTTAAATCAATGAATAAAAAAACAAAATGCACGTAAAAGAAGCGTCTTTCATATAAACTATAGAGTGTAAGCATTTTCTATACCATTGCTTGATTAACACAGGGTGACTAAAAAATTAGGAAAAAAGCATGCTTCCATTTTTCCGCTACAGTGCAGGATACATTAAAAAAACATTCACGCCAATTTTTTTTTTTAAGACAAGGGAATTGCTAGGAAATAAAAGAATACTAAAAATCGGCCCACTGCACTGGTTTAAAAAATATAAGACATTAAAAATAGGTTTTTGTACTCAACTTGACAAAATTTCAGCAAACATGAATGTCTAAATATTTGCACGTAAAGTCAATTTAAAAAATTACAAATAATTACAGTGCATCTAATATTAAAATTGTTGTGTTACTCCCTATAACATATTATTATCGGACATGATGAATGGTGCAAGTCGTAAACGGTTTTTACATAATGGCAAATTATGATAATTACGTCAATTGCAACAAATAACATCGGCCATAAATTGTACACTTAAATAAAATCAAAGCCTACGCAAACCCATGTGCGACCATATCGTTATGACCTTCCTTGCGTTCTATTTATAAGATATTTTAATAAATTCTTTTGTTGAGCGCTTTGGGAGTTGTTGTGCATTTCCGTGTCCTTTTGACATATAAAAATAATTAACTTACATAATATAAAATAGACGCCAGAATGACCAGCAAGTAGCTATGGAACAATACCACCAAAAACGCGATAAACTGTGTACAAGCCTAATTATTTTGGATGGTATCTTTCCGGTTGGGTCGTCGTACAAAAGATGACACTTTCCTTTCGTTGCGCAGTAAATTACCCCTAATTTCGGCGGAATTAGTGATGTCGCTCCAGCAGCCCGTGAAAATTAACTGCGTTTTCAGGTAGCATGAAATTTTATTGTTTCCTTTTTGTATGAGTCTCGAGCACAGCTACTGTAGGAGCATAAGTTCGAAGTTATGCTATGCGGATATAATTTGTTTTGCTTTGCAGTGAGACTTAAATCAAAATGGAACGCGAAAAAATCTAGCAACTGCAGAGTCATAGTTGCTATTAAGCAATAGAAATAGAAAATGCAGCTTGCATATCGCAATCTTGAGAATGTGCCCGCAACAGCTATTCAACTGTTTGCGAAGCTAATCAATATGCTAATTGGTTATTTTGTTATCTCTATGGTACAATGTCAAAAATTATATAGGGTAAAGGATATATTCCAAACTGGATCAACAATTTTTTTATTTTTCATAAAAACAACACGTGTTATTCCTTGGTACGTACTTTGAAGGTGCAATTTTATACACGAGTGGGTTTTCTCTCTTCGGCGCATCTTCTTTGGCCATCGGAGGCACGTAGCTCCTCTGGTGGTAGAATTCCGAACTAGAGCGGAGGAGTTGTACGTCATAGCGAGTTGCCGACAAAGATAATATGTAGAGCACGTACATTAGCATATATTATGAGGCTTGTAGTCCCGAGGCCTCTATTGTACACCTATTTTACGGTTCAAAGTCGCTTGCTGGTCGCGACGTACCGCTAAGACAAACACCGAGCGGATTTGCCCGGAGCAAAAACGGCGATGTGGAACGCATTTCATATAATAATAGAATAGGATATAAATTTAAATATGTAACGGGTATTTATTAATAAATTTTAAATCGTCGATTCTTCGGACAATGCGTTCGATCGTATAATCAATTAGTGCACGAGAAAGTTATTAATCAAGAAACAATAATAGTAGACTGGTGCGGACGAAATACCACCTAAGGTTTTGTTTTTCGTTGTGATATTCTGATATATCGATCAAGAATTTCTATGTGAAATCGAAAGCTGACCGGCAGCGAAATTCGTAGTACTGGTTTCTGTTGTGTAGTGGGCGCTAGCAGCTCGCATAATGACTATATTAGGTCGAAAGCGAAATGTGGTCAATATTATATTGGGTTTGGTGTGATACGCCCGGGTTTTAGATCCGCTTTTGCAAATTACACGTCATAAAAGTCGTTTAAAGCCGCTAATTGTACGGTTTGCCGATATCGGATATCTATAATTAAATATTTTGTTATAGATGGCGAACAAATAGAACTGTGATTATGTTAATCGGTGTTCGATAATCAAACAATTTAAAATACCGAACCTAACCTAACCTAACCTGAGAGAAATTTTGTAAGTGATGGTTATTTTTTAACCAGAATAGTTTTCCTCGTGCTTAATTCATTATATCGTTTCCAAAAAATAGAGTAATATAATTATTTTAAGATCCACAGTCGGAAAAGTTAGATTTGTTAACTACAAAAAATTTACTCTACATTTTTAACGTAAGTATCTGGAGCTCAAAATTTTTACTGTAAATCCAAAAGTTCATTCATTATGTTTTAAATTAAGTTAAGAATAATGTTTTGCAAATTTATTGTATCTAGTTAAATTACTTTCTTTTACTGTTAATTTTTACTGTTTTGGCGCACGTAGTTCATATTTACATACCTATAACTACGTGTTGTGTTTTATGGTTATGTCTGTCTGCCTAGAAGTGCTAATTTTATATAGCAACTCTTTTGAAATTCTTGCCAATACTTTGAGTGTGTTTATTATTTCAAACTGACAGTTAGCTTTCACCCGCAAAAATCTAATTTCTATCGTTTGTAGAATTTCAATTCTATGCCTAATTCTAACCTTTACTTCGGAGTGTACTTTACGCTTAGTATAATAGTTAGATACATTTACTATTAACACTTATATCACTACACCTTTTCCTGCTGTTATTCAGAAAGTAGCAACAGATATTCAGAAAGCAACACATGATATTCATCTATTCCGATTTATTTTCAGAAAGTAGCAGTTGATATTCATCTATTCCGATTTAGTATCAGAAAGTAGCAGTTGATATTCATCTATTCCGATTTAGTATCAGAAAGTAGCAGTAGATATTCAGAATATGTCATTTGAAATTCAGAAATTTTCAAATGATATTCAGTAAATTTAAATAGTTATAACTGTATTAATATTTTATTTCTGAGGAAATTATAAATATATTGTTAGCAACAGTTATTTCCAGACAAGATTTTAGGTCTATGTATGTATTAATCTATGTATGTATGTAAGTATGTATGTACATAGAATACTGTACAATTTGACGTTTTGAAATAATGTTTTTTTTTCTGTGCTTAATTAAGTTCTCAATTTTAAGTATAAATTTTTAAAAATAAAATATGAAATAACTTTGTATATTTTAACTATGTGTCTCTGTTTAGCGTGCATGATATAAAAATACGGTTTTTCATTCTGTCATGTGACATCCATTTGATCTGTATGCGACCCACTGTATAGAGAATTGCTTAAAAAAATGCTGGAGAATTCTGAGTTACATTTGCTACTTTCTGAATATCAATCGTTACTTTCTGAAAATAATTAGAAATAGATTAATATCAACTGCTACTTTCTGATACTAAATCGGAATAGATGAATATCAATTGCTACTTTCTGAAAATAATTCAGAATAGATGAATATCATTTGCTACTTTCTGAATAACAGCAGGAAAAGGTGTAGTAACATATGTAAAATGTAACCTGTAATATAAATTAAGATTACCAGACATATGTGACCCCGCACGAGAGAATCGCCCTAACTGCCATCTCTCGTTTTGATAATATTGACTCCTGTCTTTTAAGGCCCATAGCACTAAAACTACTGAGCAGAAAAAAATGAAATACGGTGTGCCTTACTCCTGAATCGTTTCTACACAAGATGTATGACTATCAATATTATTTGCCTCTCGATGTAAACAGGAGCGCGAGAGAAATAAAAAAAGGTACCCAATTCTTACACTTTTAAAATAAAGCTTATTTTTCCGATTTTTTCTCCTAAACCGCTTACCACAAAAATTTCAATTTTTGTTCAGATTGCGTTTAGAGCCTTTTCCATTGATTGGCGTTCTTGTTTTCCTCAATTTTTATGTAATAAAGGTTGTAAACGCGATTTTAATGGCAGCAGATATCTCAGTAACGCATATTAACACGATAACTGGATATGCACGTAAACAATCGTCAGATTTTATTCAATGCACCTGTAGAAAAAGAATCTTCTTATTACCAAACATTTTTATTAACATAAGTAGCATTGAATTTTTTGAATTTTTAATTGCCCGGTTATTTAAACCAGCGTGATTGACCATTTTCAATTATTCGGTAATTTAGTAACGTGGTAATTTAATATTTGAAATTAATAATTTAATTATCAACGGTAATTTACGAAAAAATTAATTACCGTAATTTAACATCCCTGCTACTAACAGATATTCTATTTTTAGTTTATAGTTATACTGTAGATTAATATCATAAAGCGTCAGGCATTTAGGTACAAAATTATTGAAATATCGATTACATAGCTGCACACTTTGTAATTGCAGACTAATGGTTCCTTAATGTACCTCAGAATCATTGACTTTTGATTTCTAAATCACGTGCATGCTGATCCAATGTATAAAGCATTAAATTCATTACACATACCCGACATATTATGTTAATCTACCATTTAATAATATAATCACCCATTAAAAAGATATATTTCACACCTAACACCAACCCACAGAAATATCGATCGTAAATATTGCGGTAATTCAAGAGATATACAAAGCATTCAACACACATAACCCAACTGAAATGCAGCGGCATTACCAGCACCTAATTGTTTTCCTTGTTTTTATAAGCGATCTCGACTATGATACTTATATAATAGCGTAATTAACCGTGTAATAAAGACATTAGCCGCACTGTATAATATCAAGGTTATGGTCTATTTGTATGTCACACCTCGTCTCGACACAAATGAATTAATTTATCGACATAGCGACCAGAAATTCTCAATATACTCCACACGGGGATGAAAAATCTCCCCTGCTTAGGGGTGAGGACGTTTTTAGGGGTGAGAAATTTCATCCCTTTCGCTGAGGGCCTAAGGGTGTCTCTAGCAATAAGGCAAAGGGTGTCAGGTGGTGTTCTGCTGCGTGTGCATGCGCTCTCAAGCCCAGGGGGCAGGACTTCAACCCCTAAACCTAGCAACGGTTTCGTATTGACTTTTCACGCTGGCGCCATCTTGCAAAATGGCGGCGGCGGCGCTTCTACCGCCACCGACGCCTCCGTCATCGTAACAGCTTTATTATTTGTTGAGCACGTTTCCCCCTTTGTATGCATGCGCCGTAGACGGGGTGAGATTTGCTGTGAGACAAGCCCCTCGTTTTATCGATTGGGCAAAGCGTTACTTTCAATTCGATTATTGTTAGGAGAATGAAGCAGCATGTGGTGGATTAATTAAGCGATTTGTGAATGGATATTTGAATCTTTCACTGTGAGGTAGTATGGGGGTTTGTAGGTCAGGTTGTGATGGAATAAAGGCATTCGAATAAAGGTTTTGGTTTATGTAATGGAAAATTATTAATTTTGTTGAGTTTGATCTAATTAAATAGCTTGTTATTCGCTTGTTTTTTGTATTGTTTAATCCCTGATATGATTTTATCAGGAACAATAGATTTATACAAAAGTTCTTCGGATCATTATTTTCTGCAACAGAAAATTGTAGAACCATTTATAAAAATATATATAAAATAAAATAAATAAACATCTATTGGGTCACACAAAAGTTTAAGTAAGACAATCTGCCATAATGTTTGCGTGATCAAAAAACAAAAAATAACAACTAGGTAATTCATAACTTTATGCGTTATAGAAAATTACCCCAACTTTTGTATAAACACTTTTTCCTTCCTCGAATATAACAGAAATATCGACTAGTAGTGATAATAATAAAAAAACAATCTGATGTGCCCAGACACATGACTTCATTATACTGTACAACAGTGCCAAACGCTGATGATGTGATAATACTGTCGATAGAATCATTAGTTCATTAGTTGTTATGCATGACTTTCAATATTAAAGTTTGTTCATGCAGACAATTAATTTTACCAAAAAAGTGTCCTAGACATAAATTAAACAAAAGTGCCTTTATTTTAATTTATTATTTATCTATTTCGACGAAATTACAGACAGAAATAGCGGCTCATTTGCATTTTTGAACAAAACTTCTTTCAGCTCTAAGTTTAGTCATGAAACTTCTAAATATAAAGTTTTGTCCCGATACCTTTAGTAGTTTCTCTGGAATCGTCGCCATAAAGAAAAAACGGGTACACACATACACACACGCGCAGACTTTACTTGGTAAAAATGTTCAGAGACCCAATAGGACATATATCTACTAAAATCTCAAAATTTTTGTTCTACACGATTACAATACTTTCTCATACTTACATATGATAAAGTAAACACTGCTTTATCAATTTTTAATTTAAGATGTTTAATTGAAACAAAGACAAGATAAACATGCACCTTGGTTGTGCTCAGATACACAAAAAAATAAGTAATGCATATTTGTATTCCCAATTTTACTAATTAATTCCTTCTTCGTTATCTTATGATTACATTTTGACAAAACAATTCAAATTGACAAAATTAACTTGTACCTACCTAAATACAATTTAACGACTTTTTCTATAATTTATTTTCAAATACTTATTTCAAAATAAATGTAGATGTACGGTGTATGAAAGATATACATATATGCCATACATATGTATACAGAGCATTAAATAAATAAAAGTACACTTACCGGCCCAATTAAAGAAGCATTTTGTTTTTAGTTCATTTCAGTATCTTTTGTTGAAGGTATACAACTTCAAGACAATCTTTGCAAGTTTAAATGCAGTTAAGCCTGGCAGCAGATGTTACTTTAGTAACAGTGTTCGACTATTGTTTTTAATACCGGTAACAATTTAGTTTAAAGATAATAACCTGAGTAAAAAATACGTTTTAAAGTTTGATTCTGACACATTGAGTTATAATTAGCATACATTGCAAACTACAGTTTTACCAGTGTGTGCAAATACAATGCACAATATTAATTGAAACTGTATATCTTCTACAAAAATACCTTAGTTATTCCACAGTGTCCTGAACTTAGACCAAAAGCTTTTTTTCTTAGTACATTCAGCTGTTATTTTTTTTATAACTAGCCTAAATATTTAACTTAGCCCAACAAGCGCAACATTTTTATTATTGATTACCATTACGAAATTCTTACTGTGAACATCTTTCTTCAAATTATTTTTGTAATTGAAAATATGATCACATTGATTAAGGTGAGTTCTTAGTGAGTACTATGAACTATTGTTAAGTAATTCGATGGTGATTTCCAAACGATGTGGCAAGATGAAACTCATCCTCGTTAGACTGGTTATGTACCATCAATGTTTAACGATTTCAATTAGAAGTATTTATGAATTTGGTAAAATTAGACACAGTTTCCGTTCGACTAGGACGGTATCCCGCGGACAATGCGGTGTAATTGAGTTGAATGGTTCGAAAATTCGTCGACGAAGCGTATTCGGAAAGGACCAAGCCGACGGATCTTACCGCACGATCCTGCGTCTTCGTCTTATTACGTTATTTGACTTTGATTATTAATAATATTGACGTTGATCGATGGTCAGCGAGCGGAGCCGCGTTCACATTTCAGTGGTTCGCGTCCGGTCACTTGCTCCGTGGAGTTCTATTAATATCTTTTTTCTTCCTCCTCTCCTCCTTCTTATCGAGTGCGCATTTCAAAGATCTCGGTTGTCTTCATCGTTGTACTCGTCGAGAAGAATATTTGGGACACCGAATTCCCACCACCATTGCGAGTAAAAGAAAATCTCCATCGTACATCAATTGGGAGGATAGGTTTCGAAAGGCGAATAATAATAATGATAACAATACACGATGACAAAGGGAATAAAATCATGTAGAGGAGCACGCTCTCGGGAAAAATTTGTCACGCCATACTAGCAATGGGCAGAGCGCTCGGTTTCGTGCCTACGGTCTTGTCACGACCTAGCATTTGTCAGGAATAGACAATAAAACGTTTACAATTGTCTTATAGTGATAGCTGTACACCTACAGGTTGCTATCGCAAGCTTTACGATCGTCGAAATCGTTCTACAAGCTCTTACAAATATATTCATCATCTAAATTATATGCATTAATGACGAGGAAATCATAATGCCTCTTCTCACATTATTAATCGTAAAAATTTTAAAATACCTTTAAGATGTTCTAAAACAGATTCTACAGTATTATAATGTAAAAAATGTGTTTTTCTTTTGTATTTCAAGCGCTGTACAAAGGACAAATATTTTAGTATGTTTTATTGTTCAAAATTTCCAGAGTTAGCTAATTTAAGTATTAAAAAACCTTTTGTTTTGAAATCTTTTGCAACACGTCATACACTGTAATCAGAAAAATTGGAAGTATCAGAATGTGCCAAAATCAGTTGGCGTTTATAAGGATTAAAAAATCTGATGTGGCCAGGCACATGACTTTATCATACTATATATAAAATTAATGGTTTAGCTGCATGCGATTCCATTAACCATTAACACAAATATATTAATTAAAGAAAATACACATTATGAATTAACATAATTTCAAATGATATAAAACAAACGGTGCCTTGCGCCGTGGGCGCTTATCCGAAATTGTATTTACAAATTTGAAATCTTTACGATTTACCCGCCAGTGAGTGAATAGCTTGGCGGGTATATTTTTAAAAACAAACAACGATAAAACAATAAAAATGCTTTACTAAAATATTTAAAATAACGTAAAACGTTTTGATCTAAATATTATTGAATAAAACATGGACACACACAGCACGTACACGCAGCTACCGCCACCGCCTTCGCCGTCTCCTTCGTTGATCGAGCTCAACGTCATCTTCATCGCTGACGTCCCGCTCAGCATCTATTTGCAAAGGTCCTGCATCCGCTTTGCCTTCGTGCTTGCCCCAGGCTGGTTAGGTGGTTCCGGCGCAGAGCTATTGTCAAAACATCACCGTATGACACTGTCTGTCATTAGTTCTGTCACAGTTCTGTCATTAGAATTAAAATCTTGGCTACTTAGTTTTAAGGCCGACACGACCGATCTCAATTTGAATCTGCTCCTGCAGCCAAACTATTAATTTTACCAAAAAATGTCATAGACATAAATGATACAAAATTTCATCTTCTTTAATTTATTATTTAACTATTTTGACGAAATTACAGAAATGGCGGCTCATTTTCAAAATCCTTGAAAAGTGCTTGGACGAAACATCCAGTTTCTTAATAATACTGCGTATGATAAAGTAAAAAGTTTACGATGGCCAGAGAGGAACAAAACGTTTTTTTTTAACAAAATCATGTTTCGCAGACTAAAAATGGAAATGAAATGAGGTTTTGCTTCTCAGATACACACAGAAAAAATTTATCTGTCAGTAATAAACTTTATCACAAATATATACATTAGTTCGTGTAAACCAGAGTTAACTCGTTACGTGTGAACTTGAATTGACGTGTTACACGAGTTAACACACAGCCTTAGTGATGACAGTTATTAACTAATTCAAAATAATATAATCCATTAACTTTTGAGTCTAAATATCAGGGTACTTCATATATTTGCTAAGTGACTATTCCGGCCAACAAAGAACAAAATCGGGCAAGGGAAAACTGTTTCTGGTATGCCTTTTTTCGTACAATCTAAATCTGAAGGTAGAAATCCCAAATTTCATCTAGTTGTTTAGTTTAAAAAAACGCATTTCTGGAGTTTTTGTAGTTTTTTAAGACTGATTTTCTCACAAACTCGGCCCAAGTAAGAATCTCTGCCTTCTCTACCGATAAAGCATACAATAAACAGTTATCACTTGTTAGATTCTGTTCATTATTATTGGTCAGGATAGCCATGAAACTTACATTATGGTAGTTTTGATAAATTAATTACCTGAAAATATGTCAAATGCTGTGATATCTAGACTCAAAAGTTAATTGATTATGTTTTTTCTATTAGATTAGTAAACTGTGACAAGTAAATTTATTGTAGTAAAACCAATTAAAAACTTTACTTAATTAAATTACACTTATTTTCAATTTTGAGCCCCTTGGGGTACGTGCTAATATATATTCCTCGATCTCATCGATTTTACAGGAATGTATGAAGTATGAATATAAAGGAACAAATTGAGAGAAGGAATTGCATACAAAATAAACCAATCTTCTGTTCAAATTTAGTAGATTAGCAATTTGAGTTAAACTTGTCCTAGATTGGATTCAAACTAACATCGTACGTTCTTTCGTATAATTTCTTCCCAACTAATATTTATTTAAGTACGTAGGCTTTCACGGCCAGAATCATTTAGAAAATAAACTGCTTCCGGGTTATGCCATGTGTCAAGATTTGTTAATGCTGACGTTTCGCGAACCATGGTGCTCGCTTCTTCAGAGCTAACTGAATACGGAAGACCTACCAAAGAAATCTCCCTTATGTACCTAAATTTACTTCTCCACAAATAGAAGGGTAGGGCACCTTTAAATTTGAATCGATCAACACACTTGGTTCGCCAGGCAGGCCTCGGTTTTAGTTTTTTAAACTGGTTTGAGAATACAAAGACACAAAGAAAAATCGATATTTCTATGACTAAATGGTGTGAGTATTTATTTTTCAGGCTCGCGGGTTTTATATAACGTTTGTTAAAGTTTGTGAGTGACATCACAGTTGAGGGTTTGGTCCTTCATGTTTTATTCACCATCCAGCGCGTCGTTTTAATTATAATTTAGCACGTAACTCGTAAAAAAGGTGTAGCGTGTCACGACGCAATAATAAATTTCAAATATGTTCATCAAGTTCCAAAACGAAAGCCGCTGCAAAAAGCGGGCGAGTTACCCATATCGAAAAACGCTCGCAGGGTATCTGGGCAACGCTCGGAATGTGGTAGTCGCTGGTTGGAACACCGATCCGAAGTCGGTCTATGCCTCGCTCCGTCTCAAAAAAACTACTATTTTATGTACTTGTAGACGACATAACACCATACCGTACAATCACGGCGTGTTTCCAGCTTTATTTTCAGCGCATTTCCGAGAATCGCGGCCATGACGTTCGACCGGTGTTGCCCATTCGTTTCGTTCCTTTTTCTCGCATCGCAGACGTTTGATTGGAGGCGTATTCCACCTGGGAGAAATTGGGTACATGGTTTAGGAATCCCGGTAATAATTGGACGATGTCCGTTTTTACTTTTAATGGAATCGTTCCTGAAAAATTCAATAAAATCAACACTACGGCAGAGGCTTGGTAATTTATGCGGGGTTATAACTTACCATGAGCCTCTCTCAGGCTCGTTCACAATCAGTATGCGTGGACGCAGCGGGGGTATGGACCACCAAAAGTGACAATTTATAATTTCACAAAGACCCGGACAGCAGTGGCGCGACTTCTTATGAAGTTATTAATGCTTGATGGTATTATTTACACTTTACAAATGCCACTGTGTGCGGGAAAATAGAGAACTTGCACGCCCACGGCTCGCTCACAGCTCGTACAATGTTCATATTGATTACACTCTGGTCTTATTGATGAAAATTGAATACCAACAGATTAAGAAGTAACTAACTCTCATCTTACGTGTATGTGACTTCAATTTAGCATCAATATTTTATGTATATTTATTGCAATTGCACTATTAAGGTTGCGTTTCATATGAATCTACAACCAAATATGCTTCCTAACTTGATAATCCTGTTGATAACTCTTGGTAACCAGAATTCGGTCTTTGGAAATGTGGTCAGCCAACTCTAAAATAACAAAAACTAAAAGCTCACAGTCATTATGATGTAATTCCTCAAAAGAACAAGCGGCGAAATGACAATGGGTTCGTACGGAATATCTGGGGTTATGTTTACGTCAAAACTGACAAATTTCGAGGACTAAATCGCTCCTAATCCTCGGTGGATGTAAGCAAGACAGCATAGTCGTCGGTCTGAAACCACTTAAGTAAAAAGCACAGGCGCCAGGCGAGAGGGGTTTCATAAAAGCGCTTATTATGTATCGGCTGGCTGTGTGCCTGGAAGAATGGTGATCCCGGCCAGGTATTTATTAAACTCTTAAGGAGTGTTTGCCACTAGAGCCACTGTTCCTATACGCCAAGTGTCCGGCCACACAATGGAAAATAAAAATATTATTACCGGCGACCGTGTTGGACACTCAACACACAAGAACTTTATTAGCTGTTGACGCAGCAATAACAAACAGGCCAGCACGATGGCGTTTTGTCCTAACCTCCACACTTTTGTTTCTGGTTTAATTTGCAATCACTATACAAAGGGAGGTTAAAAATAGAACACCGAAACTCAATAAAATAGTTTGCTTCCGCTACGAGGTCCAATACGGACAACGACAAAGGGAATTTACAATTCCGTTAATGTTGCTTTATGCAAAGTTGAAATTCACACCTGCCCGGGCGGTGAATTAATGACGAACCGAACTGAATCTATTACCTGTCACATTTGAATACCAAACGTTGTACGCAGAATGCGTAAGTTGTTAATATGTATTAGTTTGTTTATTACTCACTTGGATTCAATTATATGTATCCTCCAATATCATTAGCAAAGCCTTACTCCAAGAAAATTTTAACTTAAAAGAAGATGTTAATCCCCTAATTATGCTTTGCAAATAATTGAAAATTATCAGTCACGCTCTATTGACGAATTGTTCTGCAGTGTGGCCTACTACTTTAAACTTACTGCTACATATTTGAAAGTTTTACAATGTTACTTTCCTGATACATAGGCTTACCATAACTATGAAATTCCAAACCGGGACAGGAATGATGTTCGAAAAGACATATAAAATAATTATGTAAGTATTCAATTAAACGAATACTTACCAAATAAAACGTAGAATAAATCGAAATGATCGGTACTTTTGTGACAAAAGAATACAGAAAAGAGGTATGTATAATTAAGTATTGAACGACTTCTATTTTTGGATAGTGGACTTTTCTAAATATAACGATTATTATTTAGTAAAAATTAAAAAAAATATTATCTGTTTTAACCATTGCATAAAATTTGAGATGCCAATATTTATTTTGTAGAACAATGAATGAAGTCAAATTAGACTATCGTTGGAAATACTCGGACTTACTCTAACGCGGAGGAAGAAATTTATAGGGATTTTAACTACGATGGCGAACATGAATAAATAAAATAAGTTGGCGTTTCCAAAATATTTTTGTGGAAACAATGGAAGATGTAATATTTCCACCGAGAATTTGAAGTTCGACACTTATACGCATTGACCTGAGAGGCCTGATATGTACACTCTTGACAATCGTACTGAAATAATTATTATTTATTCAATTTTCCATTAATTTATATTTTATATATTAATTTATATATGAAAATATTACTGACACTGTGACATAAATTCATAGTAGCAGTTTACAATGACTGTAAGTTGTTGCATGAACAGAAGTATTACTACATTTGTGAGATTGTTGAATTTCGACCAACAAGATTGTCGACCAATCTGGATATTTAATATTAATTTATGAATTATTGTGTATTATTATTGTTAAGTCACAAATGACAAATTATATGCTTAATAACTTTTTAGCTGTTGTCGATCTTTCGAAGTAAATCAAGACATATAGGGAGTTCCAATTGAAATTCTTAAACTATTTGACATTATTTAGCAAATGTCAAGTTGTCAAAAAGTGCGATACTTTTACTATCCAAAATTAGTTCCTTTGTTTTATCCTTGTTAGTTACCCCGGAAAGATTTTTGAAGAATGCTTGTTTTTTATTTTAATTTCACAATATCTCAGAAACAGTTGACAAAAGCCTAATATAAGTTAATGTCAAAACAATTAGGATAAAAATCTTACTGAAAACTGCAATAATATACATAGTGTTCCATTTAAGCAAACATAAGTTTGTGTTGGTACGTTGTTGTGGGATATTGTGTAAGCATCAACGTATTTTCTTGCTGTAGAGCGTATGACTGTCTGCAACTTGTATGTATGGAAAAAACGTAAATTTGAATTCTTAAGCCCATTAATATACTTTGTTTATAGCGTGGGACACCCTGTACATACAATATTCTAAAATCAATACCAAAGGACTATACAACCTCCATTATACAACTTTAATTCGACTTATGGTAGAAAATTATGCAGTCATTTTTGGAAAAGTTATAAATATTTTGCTAAACCAGAACACCGAAATGTATATTCCATGTTCAAATGAAGACACCTCAGTAGTCCGTCTCGGAGCATTCATGTATGACTAACCGAACTAATAACCTACAATTTTGTGTATGATAAAGTTATTCAAACATTTTAAAAAAAATATAAATATAATATTGTCATATGGATGTTTTTCATCTACAATTTCGTTTAGCAGAGAAATGATGAATAATTTTTGTAAAAGTTATAAACATTTTTCTGTAACATTCGTTTTATAAATTCGAAATTGTGGAATTGCGAAATGTGAAATATTGTTACAATCATTAATCGATTAGTCACTATTTAACACTTTGTTGCTGATAACCTTCAAATCATAACAATGTGCATCTTTCTCATAAAAGGCAGCATCAAAAGCATGAGGGCAGTTTTCTTGACAGAGAATATTGCGCTCTTTGTACATTTCTAAAATATTTCAACTTGCTGACAACTAAGATAGAAATCTGTGATAGTACGTTAAGAATTTTACTAGGGACATAATGTCAAACCGGCCGGGACCGATGTCTCAAACTGGGACTGTCCCGGTCAAACTGGACGTGTGGTAAGCCTACTGATACAGCACTACGCCGCGCCGAACTGTTGCACTCGATGCAATGCTTGTTGACTGTTGGAACTTAAACAGCTGATCAAACTTGTAAAATCACAAGATATATTGTAATTTTACGATGCTAAGTTATACTTCCATGTATTAAGTAAGGTTTAACTGTAAGGAATTAAAGTGAAAATCAATGGAATCGTTTTATTCTTGAGTTCTTGATCTGGTTGGTATTACAAACAGGTCGGAGTATGACTTGCATCTCGTGGTCCGCAAGGTCCATTATGAGTTAACTCATTAGTTGTTTCGTTAACAAGTTAACAAGATGGCTGTGTTATCTTGGTCCATCGGAGATGATATTGTGGATCTCCGTGCGCTGCAGGTAGATATAACGCCGGTTGTTTTGATAGGTGAGTTGTCCGTACATCTCCCGTTCCATTGTACCTACGCGGTGTCCGTTTCCGATATAAATAAGAGATTACCGCCCGTTTATCTGCTATTAATCCGGTTCGATAACCGAAAAAACCGCACGAAACGAAGTTTGATGTTGACGCCATCTGCAGAGGAAGTAGTTAAAATGTAATTCGAGTGCGTTGGAACAGGTGAGGTGGAGATGTTTTAGGTTAGGTATCGGAGTCAATTCACCTGCTGTAGTAAATCGTAAATCAAATTTCAAATAGGTAGGCGTTACTTGATTAAATCCTCTCTGCGCGGTGCGACCGAATCTTCACGCAAAACCCCCGCACACACCCCCTCTCTCGCCGAGAATATTAACCTATAATTACCGGACTGGGAAGAAAGTGGGACTTTTTTCTTTCTTCGTAATATAAAAAAATAGTCGGGAGGAGGAAGCATCTATATATTACAAGTCGATGTGGTGGGAAAACAGGCCCGATGAGAATTTAATTTATATTGCGATTTATGCCCCCTATTAACGGACCGGGGAGTATGTTATTAACGCGGACCTTAATTTAAAATTTAACCTTTTTCGCTTGGTCCCGATTTTTGGAGACGATTTTATTTCTTTCTGATTGTGTAAAAAAGGTCACGTGACTCCGCCACGAATGCACTGTGAGAGAATAAGCTCCTCTTCAAGGCACATCCGGTCTATCCCCGACGATTTATGCGTTTTAATTACGCGAACGTATTAATTATTCTAATTTTCCTCCGTTTTCTGCTGGGCGTTATTCCGCTTTATTTTTTTTCTGTGCCTTTGTTTCGTCGGGCTATGTGGCACGCTGGATTCCTAAGAAAACTCTCGCTTCCGGCTCTTTTCCTCGATTAATCTTCCTCACTTGTTTTCGGTTTGAACTCCTCAAGTAATTAATTTGGTCGTTCTTGTTCAGATAATTATAATTCAACATGTTATTGTTATGACATAACCGTTTGTTATCATGATGCGATAGCAATCACAAAATCCACAACTGTTTAAATTAAATTTTTGTCTATGGTCGGTCAAGGCTTTTCCATTTGATGAGCAAAAAGAGGTTTTGCAGGAAGTCTCCACAAAAAGGAAAAATATCTGGACTGCGATTCTTGAACTCATTCGAAAATACGCGAATACGCAAATATTCGCATGAAAATGTTCTAATAGAAATCATATTTGCTATTCTTGAAACCAGTCGTAATAAAGCATTCGAATAAGATTCTACTACTTTTTCAATTCCGACGTTTGCATACGAACGCTATGGCAACATCGTAAATTCTGGTAATTCTGTTACTTTTAGTATTCTTGAGTTGGTAGTAGCACCTAACTGTAGAAATTTGCAAACATCAGCTGACATATCATGTCGTCATACAGTTTTATTCTATATATTATTACATTTAAGTTTGAAAAAAGAAATGACTTTAGCGTTTGCAGACATTACTCAAAGCTGCATGGTATATCTGCATGGTTAGTTATGAACATCATGTTCAAAGGTATAAAGAAAATGTGGTCCAAATTTGGACACCGGATTAGCATACATTATTTCAATACCTCAAGTAAAACTTCAACTCCATAGAAGTGTTTTGCTATGAGGTACTAGTTTGGAGGTTGGTGTTTTCTGAGGGTACTACATTCTTACAAAAGTTCAAAGTGATTCTAGTTGTTTTTCGACAAGTGGCGTTCTGTAGTGAAGCGCGCCGTCTTTACCCCCCGATTTTGGGGTGTTCCTTTGAGGTTCTAATTCGGGAGAGTGTTTTCTGAGTGTAGCAATTGTGTACTAACTGCATACAAAAGTTCAGAATGATTCGAGTTGTTTTAAGACAATTCCGCGGTTGGTGGTGCCAATCTACTATCTACTACTCTACTACTATATACTAAAAGTCTAAGAAACCCCGAGGAAGAAGTTTACGAAAATCGGCGAATCGGGGGAAGGGTCTACTCTTCGACGAAGCGAAAATGGGCGCTAGAAACGCAAATTTGGCAACAAGATGCGAAACTACAGTGCTTAGGCTTTCGATTTCGTCCATTTTCGGCCCGGTTCTCGATATTTTTTGCCTCGATTCGGCTAAATTTATGGATTATCGTTTGGGACTGTACTCGTCAGCCCGTCGCCATGACATCGATTGAGGTTGCTAGGCGACGGTCGCGCGCTTGGCGACGCGGTCCCTAGATGGCAATACCTCATCGTGTCGCTTTGAGGTTACGCTACGAAGCGATAGATGGCGCCCCGTAACCTCACGTAGGAGCATAATCACGTCGCGAGTGTAAGAGCATCCGGGCTTTTTGTTTCTCTCTTAACGCTTCGGCGATCTACCTAGGTCGACCAGCAGGCCTATTAGGCCTGCACATTCTCCTAGTATGGTACTAATTGTGTATTAAATATTTGGAAAGTTTCAAGTCGATATGCGAAAAATGGCGTTCTGAGGTAACGGACGTTGTTATCACGATGTTGATATCGCCTAGATGCTTGTTGATTTAACATTTCAGCCTCTTTTTTCATCGGATAATGCAGCTAAATATGCAAGTTCGGCTAATGCCGCGATCACAACAAACTTATTGACGGCTAAAACCACAAGAAAAACCGAAGCTGTCAAACAACGATACGTCAAATACCATTCGTAATCTATGATTCCGCACGCTTTTACCAAGCGGTGCATTTCATTCGAATATTTTCGCATTCGTAATATTTTCGCCCACTCGAGAATGCAGTTTTTTCAAAGTATGCGTAAATTTGTCACTTTCGCATGCGAAATGCTTTTCGAACGACTCGAGAATCGCAGCCCAGGGACCCTATTCTCGTCATCTTTTTGAAGCGAAAGTGAGTCTTTTCGAATGGTTAGGTGAGAGTGGGGATATCGGCGGTTGCTATGTGTTTGGAACGTATGGGCGTGGCGCGTGC
This sequence comes from Aphodius sticticus, assembly GCA_963966075.1. Lineage (NCBI taxonomy): Eukaryota > Metazoa > Arthropoda > Insecta > Coleoptera > Scarabaeidae > Aphodius > Aphodius sticticus. The sequence goes on from OZ014509.1 coordinate 63,764,810, forward strand.
GTTATTGTTCTTAGCAACAAGCAAACTTGCCATAGATACGTTCGTATGGGCGTGACGCGTGAGTTATTGTTGTTAACGACAAACAAATTTGCTCAGAGATACGTTCCAGAGGGAAACCGCTGATATCCCCACTCCTTCCACCTAACCATTCGAAAAGACTCGCATTCGCTTCAAAAAGATGACGAGAATAGGGTCCCAGTTCTGCTAAGGGTTAGTCGTAAGTGGATAGATCGCAGAACTCGGTAGATCGCAGAACGCGGTAGATCGCAGGAAGGAGCTCCATTTATCTAAAGTTCATTCCGTTCTCCCAAATGCAGAGGGGAGGGAGAGTTCGAAAAACGCTGGTCTAATGATTGAAGATTTCCTTAATTGTGTACCTTTGGCATTTGAAAAACGAAAAGAAGCAGTTGCGGATGAGATTGCTGCCTCAAATGGTCAAGGTTTTTCCATTTGGAGGAAAAAGAACCTCCTCCGCATAAGGCGATAGTCCTGTTCTGCTGAGGGTAAGTGCGTAGTTGGTTGCGACCGGACTTATGCAAAGACAAAAAGAGGCGGACGCTGTATCGGTCGGTGATCTACACAGATTGGGATCGATCGCATCCATCTTCACGTCAATCACCGGTTTCACGTGTCAATCAATGCGGACACTTGTTATGCCTTGTCCTACACGGCTGTTTTATGGGCAGTGTATGGCTAAACATTGACACATATCTCCGGACAACCGGACGGCGATCGATCCGCCGGCCCGATAGGCGAAATGCGGCTCAGCCCTTCTGGCCGGGGCCGGTCCGCGATTCATTAATAAATATGAGGATCTCGGAACCTCGGACCACGTCCACGTATATTCAAACTAGCAGGACAATGCGCTAAAACGCATTTGGTTCCCGCTAACAACCTACTTTTTCCCAAGTGCGCTACGATATACGACCACCGCACAAATTCTGACCTAAACGGGCTGACTCGACCGTAAATCGCACACGTGCATTCTCACGCGAAACCAACAACCGTTCTTCCCCAAGACACCCCATTAGGACCAACACTTTACACAACTAATCATCAACAGATAGTGGCTAGATCATTATGCTTATTGATTCTTCTGTTCTTCTTCTGGTTATGCTTTCTATAAGCTTCCAGCTTGATCAAAGCATATTAAATGAGAAGACGACAGAGTAAACAGAAAAAATCGTCACAATTTAATTGTATAGGATTTTAGGGACAACACGGAGTAGTACACAGTCGAAACAAGCGCGTGGTGTGTCTGCGCCGTGGCACTGGCACTTTTTTCTTCTGTTTTCGGTTGGGGCGCTCGGTAAAAATGCTAAAACTCCGCTCGAGTTAGTAAATATACGGGTTCTCCGCGCGTTTGGTATACCTGAGGGCCGATGGGGACCAGTCGTTGACAATATGTTAACTAGGGCCGCAAGTTTTACATTCCCGCGAACACAACTGGACACGAATAATTCAGGCCGCAGTTCAGACAAAAACCAGAAAAAAGGGGGGACCATTAAAGGCAGGAGGACGCGCAGTACCACCGGTGCAGTCTGCACCTTCGCCAACTGAGCCACCCCGAAATACGTCAAGATTTAACATCGACTCGGTCGCATTAGGGAACCGGCAGAAGACAGACCGGCGACGCAGCGCATTTCCAAATAAATTGGATCGGTTTGTCAACCGCTTTTCAATTGTAATTGCTCTATTTTTTTGGTGTTTTGTTTTATATTTTATTCCTTACGTAATTCTCATAGATACTTTCAAGCATTGAAAAACTTACAGCGACAACAAAATAAATTCTTATAGCATCTTTAAGTACTTCAATTTTAGTTGAATAGACTAGTGGGCCTGTAGACCGTAGATGTCGGTAAATAGCAGCAGTCGGTAAATCGCAAAAGTCAGTAAATTGCAGAAATCGGTAAATCACAGAAATCGGTAGACCTCAGAAGTCGATAGATCGCAGAACTCGGTAGATTACAAAAATCCGTAGTAGCCAAGCAACAAATGATTGCTTTTTTGACATAAAGACTAGCAGGAAGCCGCCTGTGCCATCCTGTACAGGACAGTCCCACTATGTTTCCTACTCGAAAATGCAATTTTTTTATTTTTTATAAACAATTATCAACAAAAATCGCGTTTTTTTTAGTTTCTTTTTATTGTAAAAGGAAAACTATTGAAGCAATCTTAATGGTGCAACTGGATGAACTGTACAGAATTAAATTATGAAGAAAATGACAGGTCAAACGATCCGATCGGATAATTAGAACCGGAGAGAAGCTGGAAAAATCGGAAAATGTTGCCTTTTCTTAATTCATAACTTATATTAACATATTAATTATTATTATTACATATTAATATCTGCCATATTAACAGCTGAAACTTTGGACAGTGGTAGCTCTTCACATGTAGTTTAAGTGTGCAAAACCTGGATTCGCTCGGATTAATAGTTCTTGCACAATCCTCATTTGATTTCTTTTGGCAATATTTTTGCGGAGAGCTGGATGCGTTTGAGCTCGTCCGATTGCAATAGGGTATTCCGGTGTTTTTGAAATTGTCATTTTTTACAAAGTATGGGTGCTACTGTTTGCTACTTCACAAGTAAAATATCAAACATTGTTTTAAATTAAGAGAAATCGTTGTTTGAAGTTTGAATTAGGATTGGTCTTTGTGACGTCACAAAGACCGTTTTGTCTTGTGTTGTGTCAACGTTTAGAATCGCTCGTTTGTTGACACCTGCTTTGGTTATTGAGGTTACATGAAACAGTTGTTCAAAATGTATAAACTCCAACGCCGACATAGTTCTGTGCCGGGCTATAACAGCAGTAGAACAGTAACTTCTGATAAGATTTTCTTTACATTGCCGACTAGCGAGATGAGGGATGTTTGGCTTCAAGTTTCACTGATCAAATCATCTCTCAAAAAAGTTACCTTTATTCGTTGTCAAACAACAGGGTCGCCAACCGTCAACTTGGCCGATCAGCTGTTCGAGAGGTGTCCGCTGTTGCCACCGCTACTAGGGATCGGTAATCATCGTGTATTTCCGAGGGTGGTCGGTGAATTCAAACGAAATGCACTTTTAATTGCAATTATCTCATAGAAAAACTAAATCAAAAAGCTCATAGCTTAACTTTATGAATCCTCATAAATTGTACAATAGGTTAAACCGAATATCTGCTTAAATTTTGACATGACCGGAATACCCTATTTAAAAAACGGATTTGGAAACTACATTTGAACAGCAACAAAACGACTATTCTGATTTTTCGATAGGACACGTTTGAGTGGGTAATAAACTACTGAGAACATGAGCGAAAACGCCCGCGCCAGCTAGAGTGGTCGAGTGATGGGGGAAGTGTGCGATTAGAGGGGAAACGTATATATAGCAATACGCGCGCTGCCGCTTGTATTACTATAGATACGCGCTTCCCCGCGTTGACCGCCTACCCCCACTATTCGACCGGTTTGGAGCGCGCGGCAGTTTTCGGTCATGTTTGCAAGCATTTTTCACCTATTTCGCAACATTTTAACGCAAAATCAGAATAGACGTTTTGTTGCACAATACTTCTGTTTTCGAAATACGTAAAAAAAATTAAAATCGGACCACCTCCGACGCATCCAGGCTCGCCGAATCATATTGCATACAAATATTCAAATCGCAATTGTGCAAAAACTAATCATCGGACATCGTCTGGGTTGTCCATACTCAAAGTACCCATCAATCGCTACTTTCACGCGAAAAGCCTCCGCTACAACTTAAAAAATGGCGGAGTTATGAATTTTTGATGAAACGCAGACTTTTCCGGTTTTTCCGAATTTCCTCCGTTAATATTAAATCAATCGACTGCGTGCAGGATCAAAGCATCAAGATTGCTCCATCGGTTCAGTTTTTACAAGCGAAAAACGAAAAAAAACACAATTTTTTGAGGTTTTTTGTTTATAAGAAATTAAGAAATCATATTTGCGAGTAGAAAACACATCACAATACATCTAAGGACTGGTCCACGTGACCTGGGATAATCGGCTTCCTGCTAGTATTTTTCTCACGCAAAAATCTCTATTGCCTGGTCTATAGATCACAGAACGGGGTAGACTGCAGAAGTCGACATATCGCAGAACTCGATAGATCGCAGCAGTTAAAATGAGACTTATTAAAGTGACAGTTCTGATTTAAAATTCGTTGTTACGATGAGGCGACGGGTTAGAGCGTCGAACAGATGGACCATGGCCTAAATTATTCGAGCATTAAATTGCTAAGAAAACGCATTTTTAGAAGAATTCGGACGTATTTCCAAAATACTAATCTAACATCTGCCATTTTTAATGCTAGTTTAGTCGATTTGCCGTCAGATGGCGTTAGTTGCTATCGTTTTTACAATCATTGACAAAGATCAGTTGTATAGAGTCTTCATAACCTCACATTATTTCAACTAACGGTAACACCCAAACTCCTTGTAATAAAAACACTAATTTTTGCTATATCCAATCAATAAAGTCTTCATCGTGATTCCTCTCAATTGTTCCTGATAAATTACCTGTTTATGAATAAATAATCGGATTTGTCGATGCAAATTTTGAAGTGTTGTCCGTTAATTGTTTTGGCGCTTCGTTCGAATGTTCGGACCTCCCCGTGGTCTGCCTACCAATCGTCCGGAATTTATCGTTTTCTGGCCCCGATGGGTCTCGTTCTTGTAACGTGGGATATCAACAGCGGGGAAAGATGATGAATCGGGTGCCATTGCGTAAGTTATATCTCCGGTTCAGGTAGCAACGACATCAACGGACCATCATAAATCTTCGAAAGGATTCCGTTTTTAAGTTTTAGTTTCTCATGGATATTATTATCATTTTTATTATGTTAGAATGAAGATTGTACCCTTCATGTACAGTTCTTCTTGCCTTAGGTGTTTCTATTATGAGTCTAAACATCCAGGGCAATCGTGCATGACCATTGAGAGGAAGAATTTTATTTTGATTGATGTCCGCTTCGGAGAGACATCAGCATAGAGAACAAGATTGACCTTTGGATTTTTTGGGTTGCGGGCATAAAAGGATTAGTGGTGTATTTGAGAGAGTCGCGGGCGGGACAAAGCTCAGCGACACGGGGTTATAAAAAGCGGCGGAAAAATTGAGGAGCGGGCGGCAGGTACAGGTCGATTGTGACAATAAACCACTTAGTTCGAATGATGCCGGTGAATGGACACACGTTTCTCCGATCTGACATTCGGAAAAAAATCTTTTGTCGCCCGTAAAAGCTTTCTGACATATTCCGAACTTTCCTCTATCTCGCTCACTGTATCTAGGCGGTCTTTGTTTAATCGGCCGATTCAAATTCGGTGCCCGTCTGTCTCCGTGGTATCCATCCGCGACGACTCTATGACATTCCTTAATGCGATCCACTTGTCCATTGTTGAGATCATATCGGTTCGAGAGTTAGTTGTTGTTCTGGGCTTCCTCCTCGTCGCTCTATCTCTCTATATATACACTATACAGAGCGTGTAATGGGTATACTGTGTGGGACGTTTATACTTATGCTAATGTCCAGTTTGGAATGGGCGACCAGAGTATCGATTGGTGTTCCGTGTAATTACTGAAACCGCTGATATCTGATCACCAGAAGACACCGGGAACACGGCCTCGCCGACAACAATGCCGGCCGTATTACATCAAAGTACTCGATTTAATGCCATACGAATCCCCAACACTGGATAATCACCCATCAATTAACTGCGTAGGCTTATAATGAGTCAATTACCCAGTTTATGTACATTGTTTTTTTAGTCCTTGATTACTTCATTTCCGAAGAGGGGTTTTTAGACATTTCGCAATGAAAACATCAAGAAAATAATACCAATTTTAGAAGCTCGGATAGTATATTTTCAGAGTTCCTGTTTTGTTCCAATACTGACGTTATTGTCATCATCTGCAAATGATTGTTGTCACAAGCGTTTGAAGATGCATATCAACAAGAAATTGAAAATATTTAAAGAATGAAAATGAATTGTCATAATTTTGCATAGGTAAGTGTTGATTCCAGCTCTAGAGCAGTTAAAGTTGAGGATCATTTCCACACTTACCACACCTCAACTCTACTATGACTTATTAAGACTAAAATTAACCATTTTTTCAATATATGTTTAAGTTATTGTAAAACCAATGTTGGGATTACAATGTCTTGTTTTTGAGTAAACAAAATATTTTTATTGATGAGACTTACTATACAGTGAACCTGAAAGAAATAGCAACACGAAAAAATCTCTGTGACGTTTAATTATTTTAACAAACTTATAACAAACATGTGCTTTTGTGTTTTTAACGCACGACATAATGTCATCACAATGCAAATGTAGATCCATATTTTCCTACTTGATTATAATTTCCCTCTTGTCACAAAAGTTCAAATGCAGTTCCCCACAGTTGAAATAGATGTCGCGCGAATATTTTGATTATCTATTTGTCATTTTTGATACAATTTATATTTATTTAAGTTTTCGGTCGTAGGTGCAATACTCGAGCTGTAACATATATTCGTTGCTCGTGAAAATTTGTTGAATTTGTATTGTAATTTTTGTTCGACACTTTAGACAACGTTCTCCGTAGTTGCAATAGATGTCGCGCGAATACATTGGTTAACCGTCAAATATCCTTACCTTTATTTATTCGTCATTTTTGATACAATTTATTGAAATTGTCGGTCGTAGGTAAAATTATGTACAACGCATATTACGTGCTCGTGAAAAATAACAAAACTCGCCTCTTCGCGGCTCGTATGTTAACTTTCCACTCGTACGTAATATGCTAGTTACAGCTCTTTTTCTTACTGATTTTGGTAGATCTTTTACTTGTCTTAATGGTAGCGGAAACATTTTATGGCCTACTTAAATTTTCAAGGAAAAGGAAAGATGCATGAATTTTGTGAATAAAATATGAAATTGTGTTTCCATGCAGAGGCTATTTAGTCCCAGGTTGCACGCATAATAAAAAAATAAATGATATTCAATTTTTTTCTGTCAAAGGAAAATATTTTACTTGACGTATATCACGTCAAGTCTGTAATAATTAAGACGAATACGCGATTTAGGTATCGTTTTTTTAAATTTATACATTTGTAAACCGTAATCTTTATATGTTTACGTGAAATCCTCAAGTTTGTTCAAACGTCTTTGCAGCGTTTACAGCATTTTTTTTGTGGTGTGCGGCCGCCTATAAAAGAAACAACAAAAACGCAATAAATTCCACTTTCAAACTCGTATTCGTAGTCAATGCACATAAATCAATAAAAAACGCCAATTCGCTTTCAATAAATAAACACAAGTTCAATATAAATATTACTTCAATTTTCAACTGCCTTTTTCTAGAAAACATTTCCTATGTAAGGCCATAAAATATATCTTGCTACTAAGAAAATTAAGAAATCAATACGAGAAATATGGAGTCGCCATTAAAAAATGTGTCGACGACGTCATATGTCAAAACCAATTAAAAGTAGGATATTAGAATTGATAAAAATAAAAACACACATTTTGGTAATTAAAAATCGACGTGTTTGCTTAATCTGCGCGGTCACTGTATGTCACGTAGCCATAGTATATCTATGTATACTATGCCAAATGACTTTTTTTGTTCAGTTTTAGATCCTCCTAACAACCGTATAAATCAAGGATGTCACGTCCTGTATCCTTGGGAATGAAAATATAATTTTCGGAATTTCGTAAAACCAACTTTTCGGCATTTTAGGCATCATGTAAAAAGCTCACACATTACTGCAGGTTGCAGATAAGTCCTCAAATTCTCCGACCACTTGATCACATTCAACACAAGCCTACTTGGAGAATCACTTGAAATTTCTTTATAGGAAGGAATGCATCTTCAGACTTTATGAAAAAAGTCTGTTGAAGTCTGTTGACAAACCGGCATAACAAACCCATAAGGACCTTTTGTTGTGATCTAAAGCTAAGTGCTTTGAACTTTCGCCGACAACTCCATTTGAAGTTTTCCGACATTCTGGTCTTAGATTTGATGGCAAATTCGATGATATTTTAACAAAATATGATTATGTTTGGGTTTTTACGGTTAGAATTAAACTTTGATTATATTATTATCGTGCATGGTTTAGCGGGAGCAGATTTTGTGTTGCCGCGATTAAAATCTAAACTGTATTAACGCGGCATATTTCCCCCAAATTCGATTACCGAATCCGAACGAGCAATCACTAATTCGAATCGCACGGGACATTAATTCAATTTATTGGAAGTTTACAACCCCTATACCGCCCTATATATACGTATACTCGACTCTCCGGTCCACTTTTATCTGGCAATCAATCAAAGTGCTGCCGAATTGAGACCGGATTCCGGGATTCACAACCAAACGTCAGCCACGGTAACAGTGGAGGAGTCTGAGCTGTCGTCGTTAAAAATCCTGCAGTATCCCTGCGGGCTTATCTCGCACGAGATCTTGGACCAATTAAAACTGACAATGGGTTTAACTAAGACGACATGAGCAGTACCACTGGTAGTACCACATTTTCTGCCTTTTTACCATTGCCTTTTGCGGACTGCGGTTCCGCGCCGCGCTCCGCTCGAGTTTGATGCTGACTGACGTACTATTTCTTTTTTTGACGTTGCAGAGCCTCCAGAGCGCTGCCAGGAGGGCCGGCACGAGTTGCGCCAATTGCAAGACGACAACGACGACGCTGTGGAGACGCAACCAAAACGGGGAACCTGTGTGCAATGCCTGCGGACTCTACTACAAACTTCACAACGTAAGTGTGGCATAGTTTGCTTACATCATCTCTATTAATAGTTTGGTTTAATTCGTCCACAATCTTGGTGAATACCTGTTTATATTGTTGGCCGCACTCCTCCAGGTGTTAGAAATATAGGTAATTAGAGATGATCTTGATAGATAAATCTTGATAGTAGGTATATAATTGATTATATCAAAAGACCTGAGATATTCACCATCAATCCTATATTGTAATACTTCGTTGCACACTCTCCACAGGTTTTATTTAAATAACATAAATTGGATAGCAAATTAGACTACTGAATTTGATGAGCAAATGATAGTTCATCCTCAAACCAGACCAATAGGTCTTTACTTAAACAATATCTTTCAAGGATTCTGTTGTTTGATTTGTAGTAAATAATATGTTTCCTTTTTCTCGAACAACACATCTTTGCAAAAAAATTATATGAATCACATATCGTTGGAATAAATGATTTTGATTTAAGACCACTTTAACTGAGAATCTATTTTTTCCAATTAGAAACTTCTAGATAACTCAATTAATCTATCAGAAAGCCGATAAGAGTTTTGACGTTTATTAAGCAAAAAAAAATGATAATAAAATTTACACCTGATAATAAGTTTTTAGATAATCCAGAGTCTATAATAGATTCCATAGATCTATGAATTTTATTTGTTACGACAGTATCCTTGCGTCATTTATAATTATAAAACCTATTTCAGATTAATGTTCTTTGATGTCCTGTCTCATGTAATTTCAGAAAAGTGTATATATATTTCGAAGAAATACTAAATAAATAATATTACACATGATTATAAGTATTTAGACAATCTACAGTCTATAGATTTAATGCTATTTGTTAAGAGAGAAAGAAGCCTTTTTATTATGCATGCTCAGCAGAGTCAGCAGAGATACTACGTCGAGATACACAAGAAATCTTATAAAAACTATTAGCAAAAAACGTTCTTCTTCAATCCCTCAAAATTTAAAATTTTTACATATACAGTGAGCGCGTAAAGTATGGAAACATAACAGAATCTCAAGAACGGTTTACTATTTTAAAAAATCCTCGAACATGACGATTTATAATTATCAAAATACACCTTATGATATCAAATAATTCTTTTTACGTTCAATTGTTTTTAACAGATGACGTCATCGAATTTTTTTTTAAATGACAACCCTATATTCTTTTTATTGAATTTGACAGATCTTAATGGTAGCATAATATTTGTATGGCCATAAATTAGAAAATTTTTGAGAAAAAGACAATTGAAGGTTATGAAATTAAAGTGACAAAATCTCCGGAACGGCTCGACCGAATTTAACGAAATTTTGGAATTAAGTATTTTGCAACCATGTGAAGTCACTGGCATTATTATCGTTTATGCAACGTTTACAGTTTTTGAGATATAACCTCAAACTTTTGAATTTGAAGTAGAAAACTCTGTATATTTTGATATTTTCTGTTACAGTCTTTATTATATTATATCAAAAACATCTAGAAATTAACAAAAACCTTTATTACTTAGGTCTAAAAATTAACAAAGAAAAAATTGATAACAAAACATTTTTACATATTCTACTGCAACTACTCTAGTTGGTTTATGAAGATTACCTCTACCATTGACAAGAACACATTGTTTTAAATTTGATCGTATTATTTTTTGTTGTAGTTATTTTTTATTCTAAATTTTTTCTTTTTTAATTTTTACACCTAAGTAATAAAGGTTTTTGTTTATTTCTAGATGTTTTTGATATGTAACACTGTCTGTAACACAAAATGTCAAAATACACAGGGTATTCGATGTCAAATTCAAAAGTTTGAGGTTATATCTCAGAAACTGTAAACGTTGCATCAACTATAATAACGCCAGGGCCTTCACATGGATGCAAAATACTAAATTCATAAATTTCGTTAAATTCCGTCGAGCCATTCCGGAAATTTTGTCACTTTTATGACATAACCTTCAATTGTCTTTTTCTCGCAAAATTTTCTTATGTGAGGCCATACAAATATTATGCTACCATTAAGACAATTAAAAGATCTGTCAAATTCATTAAAAAGAAATGTAGGGTTGTCATTTAAAAAAAAATCATCTGTTAAAAACAATTCAAGGTAAAAAATCTGATGTGGCCAGGCACATGACTTTATCATACTATATATAAAATTAATAGTTTAGCTGCATGAGATTCTATTTGATCGAGATCGGCTATGTCTGCATTAAAATAAAACTAGTAGAACTAGACAGATATCTCGATTAAAGCTGCGTTCGGATATTGTACTCCGTGGACACCGGGTACACCGTCCAAATGACACTTACGTGTTATTGGGTGTAAAAAGTGTAACGGTGTTCAATATCCGAACGCAGCCTATATTGACAGTAGCATTTTCAAGATATTAGCGTTTGACACTAGCTAATGTCATTAGAATCAAAATAATCTGACATATCCTGGCTACGGGTTTTAAAGCAGTACGCCCGATCTCGATGAAATAGAATTTGCTCATGCGGCTAAACTATAAATTCTACCAAAAAATGTCATATACATAAATTATGGAAAATTTCCCCTCCTTTAATTTATTATTTAACTATTTTGACGACATTACACAAATAGCGGCTCATTTGCAAAATCTTCGAAAAATGCTATTAGTAAACCACCAGTTCCTTTGGACCCTTTTCAACAGAAAGCTTTTCAGCTCTAAGTTTGGTTATAAAACTTCTAAATATGAAGTTTCGTCCCGATACCATTAGTAGTTTCTCCGGAATCGTCTCCACAAAAACGGGTACACACACACACACATACACACACACACACACACACACACACAGACATTTTTTTGTACCTTGGTCAAAAATGTTCAGGGGACCCAAAAAGACATATTTCCGCTAAAATCTCAAAAAATTTTTTTGGCATGATTACAATACTTTACATACTGCGTATGATAAAGTAAAAATCACTGATAGTTTCGGCGAGAAAGCAACAATAACGTTGGAATCGTAAACTTCAAACCAAAGAGAAATCTTTTGGTTTTTAAACTTCTTCTTTGGTTAGGCATGTAAGTAATATTGTCGTGCCTAACCGTACAATTCAATCCTTTCGTGTCTCCATAGAGATGCTGAAGTACCATTTTATAAGAGTTTTATAAGACGTCAATTCGCACTGTTTCTATTTGAGTCAATAATTGAACTAAAATGTACAAATTGCGATCAAAATATCTTAGCCGTAACCATGGTTATAGTTTCATAATGAAAACCGTCTATAATGAAACTGAAGACAAGGTCACAATGTGTTCATTGTGATACCAAAGTAGCAGAAAACATATTAGTTCTCCATTAGACTTGATATTTTAAAAACAACCGTTAGTAATATGAAATCCGTAGTCAAAATCCTAGTAACTAATACAATAATTAACACATGGAGAAAAATATACATGTCATTATCGAGCAGAAATATTTAGAATTTAGAATGTTTAGCACAGCATATCATCTTCTGACAAAGGCATAGAATTTGTAGACGAGAACATGTTTTTTCTTTTCTAAAATTAGTTATTTTTATATCATTTTCTGGCGAATGGAAAGCTAACAGACCACTTATGTTGAAAATCTGACGTGATAAGCAAATAATTCTATCCAAAATGTGTATGCACATTCCTTTAGTAATCGCCACGTTCACCAGATTTATTCATATTTTACAGTTTTTATTTGTCTTTTTCTAGACTGTGGTCAATTGAACGTTATAAAAAAACCAAATTAGATCCGTGGGTTATGGTAACGGACCGTTGTACGATTCTTTATGGCAGTATGCCTCATCATATAAGACCAGATAGCGCATCAATTGACATGGTCGTACACTTAGAGTTACATACATATTTTGTAAAACTGACGATAAAACTACCTACGATAAAAGAAAATACATTTTGTAACGTCAAGTTGAAATTTATTCTGAATTGTGTCTTGAATCTCTATCTCCTATCGAGAAATCGTGGTGACTGCATTACTCAAACCGAGGGGGTAGATAACGATCTAATAGTTGGTGTATTTCGTGTAATACGAAATGAAATACAAGCTATGTGCCGACGACGGTGGTAGTCGTTGGCAGACGTGATATTATAAATTAACCTAATTTAGCGTTATTACAACCTCCAGACGCATTCTCCGACTGGCAAATTACGTGAAATGGCACTAATTGCGGCGTTCCCCTTTGTCTTTGCGTAATCAGTGATGAGGCCGCGACTCACGTTTTCCACGATAGAGACGTTTAACCGAGAAGAAGCACCAGAAAAAAGAAGAAGATATGCCGCAACAACAAACAGTAATTGATCCTGTTTTCGCTATTTACGCTATACAAAGCGTACCGATGAGCGCTGCTCTATTGTGCGCTAGAAAACGGTACACCGTTGACAATCAACGTGTCCCAACAAAGGGGAGGTCCGAGACGTGTAATTTTAGATGTCATCAAGAAGGAAAATGTGTACTTTATTGCGAAATGGGGCGGCTTTGCAACGCTATCGATGTACTTGCGACAAACACCCCAGAAATCCGTCCTATTGTTCGGTTAAAGTATCATTTTAGGCAGTAAAACGGTGGCCCGGGGTATTGTGGACGACCCGTCGGCACGGCTAATGACAGGGGTGCGTTTTTCGGGGGATGGCAGATTTAATGTTTAGATTGCCACTTAAGTTGTGTTCTATTTATTTTGGTCGCTGGGCACGACACAATGACGCTCTCTTCCTGTGCAACAAACCGGAAACTGTAAGAATGGTGAGGAATACGATTATGTATCAGATGAGGACACAACACAAATTTCGAACTGCTGATTTTTGTAGTTTTGTACACATTTGTATAATATGTCACCAGATTGGGCATGTTACTATAGGAAATATATTTGTGGTTATGGGCGTGTTTGTTCCAAATGGGTCCATATACAGTATACACTGTGGAGTATTTGGGTACAACCCGGGAACGATGCTAAGTGGAAAGAACACTAGACAAGACAAGAGCAGAGCTTCGTCTCAAATATAGATAACTATACTGGTGGCATTTGGCAAGAAACTAACACTATGCCACGAATTTCAACTTTTCTATTGGTCTGTCAAATCAAACCGTTTTTCAAACTGAATTTTTGATCTTCAAGTTTGCTCGTTGTATGACGTTATCAACATATTATTATGGCAACCCCCTACTTTTCTTATTGATATTGGTGGATTTGAATTTGAAATATTGGAGATTTGAATTGTCATCATGCCAGCATAAAATATTTTTCGCCTAACATCAGAAAATTCTTTAACAAAAGGCCATTGAAAATTTAGGAAATAATAAAACTTTGGGAGCATCTATTTTGTGAATGAGAAGTGAAAAGGTGTTCTTGATACATTATTTTGCGCTGCTCACGATTTCCAACTCAAACGATGACCATCAAGTGTATCGACAGAGTTGAAAGTTAAAAAGCAAAAGGCTTTCTGATAACCACAAATCAATAATCTCATTTCTATCATGTCTGCTTCAGAACGAATAAATGCTTTTACCTAATAAATATTAGGTCACTGAGATGTGAATATGTGGCAATGTGTGGCATTTCTGGATGAACTGGCATAAATCCCTTTTCAGAATTTGGCATTTCTGCTACATCTTCATCCATACTTCAATGTGCTTGAAACCAAGACTGTGGAGTCGGAGTCGTGGAGTCAGAGTCGGAGTTCAGACAAATTTCAGAGGAGTCGGAGTCGAAAAAAAATGTACCGACTCCGACTCCAAGTCCAGGTTTAATTATTGCAGAAAAAGAAAAACATGCGAGATGGACGTTGCCACAGTAAACAAATAAAACTCAACATTCTATTAGGTCTAAATTACAAAACACACTTTTCAAACGAAAGTGAAGACGATTAACAAAAGTAATCCGGCAGAAATTTGAATAAGGAAATATGGACAAAAGATTTTAAATGAGATTGAGAAGCCCTACTTCTCAATGTAGTAATAATCATTTATCCAGATTACCTGTTGTAGTCATAATTATGATTATTTTCAGCTTTGAAAATAATTAAAAATTGTGTAAGGGCATCGTTGCAGTAGTATTTGGTTGGAGCTATACTGTTCCTCACAACAATTTTGTAAACGTATTTTGCATTTAATTCCGTGTTTATTAGAATGAATTTTATTTTGTATTATACACTATGTCTTGTGGGTGATTTTGTTATTATTAGAGATAGAAAGTCGGTTACATGGACAAACTAGTGCCGATTTGTATGGTCCCTGGAGAAAAAACTGAAATACTTAATGATGTCAGAGATATTTTGAATAAATAAATTACAGAAAGAAATTACATTTTATAATTATGTGGTCATAACATTTTTATTTGTGGTCCGATCAATAGGCGTTTTTGATATCTTATAGGCCGTTATTTATTTACAATTAGATTGTCAGTTTAAATATGTTTGCCAACAAAATCGCTGGACACAAATAAAACTACTGTTTTGCTTATGGTTTCAGCATTTGTTTGTGTGTAATTTGATATGCACAAGCCATATGTTTAATACAATCAGATACTACAATATTGGAATAGAAATTTCATTTCTTAAACTTATTTCTTTTTTCCTGGTAGTGCTTTTGTTTTCATAGCAAATTTAATGTTGCTCTGTTGTATTATTATGCGTCAATTTGTGATTACATATTTACATATGTAAGATTTTTATTACACATAATTATTTGAACATATTTTTGTATGCACTTTTTCTGAAGTCGGAGTCGGACCACGAAAAATATCGGAGTCGGAGTCGGAGTCGCAAATTTTTTTACCGACTCCGCAGCCCTGCCTGAAACTAGTAGTTGGTGGTAAACTGAGTAATTAATTGTCTAATTGAGTAAGAATTTTTGTTTTTAATTTTTGCATAAAACACTCTAGTTTTCCTGATGTGAAAGTAACGATCCGTTGAATGGTTTGAGTGTTGCCAAATCACTAGAAACACCAGTGGCTTACTACAGTTTTTTTTTGTATTAAGATGATCCCTCAATGTAACCGCACAACCAGCATAACATTCAAGTTATTTTTCTTTTCGAATGTTTGTTCTCATAAAGCAGTTTGTCAGTCTTTACTGAAAAGTTTCATATGGACTTTAGTTTTCAATTTCCTTAAAACATTAGTCGGTTGAAATGGTGACAAAATCGTAATTTAAACGGCTCTAACTTCTTAAGGAATTGAAAAAAATCTGATGTGGCCAGGCACATGATTTTATCATACTATATATAAAATTAATAGTTTAGCTGCATGAGATTCTATTTGATCTAGATCGGCTATGTCTGCATTAAAATAAAACTAGTAGAACTAGACAGATATCTCGATTAAAGCTGCGTTCGGATATTGTACTCCGTTGACACCGGGTACACCGTCCAAAGGACACTTACGTGTTAGTGGGTGTAAAAACTGTAACGGTGTTCAATATCCGAACGCAGCCTATATTGACAGTAGTATTTTCAAAACATTAGCGTTTGACACTAGCTACTGTCATTAGAATCAAAAAATCTGACATATCCTGGCTACTAGTTTTAAAGCAGTACGACCGATCTCGATGAAATAGAATTTGCTCATGCAGCTAAACTATAAATTCTACCAAAAAGTGTCATATACATAAATTATAGAAAATTTCCTCTCCTTTAATTTATTATTTAACTATTTTGACGACATTACACAAATAGCGGCTCATTTACAAAATCTTCGAAAAATGCTAAGAGTAAACCACCAGTTCCTTTGGACCCTTTTCAACAGAAAGCTTTTCAGCTCTAAGTTTGGTTATGAAACTTCTAAATATGAAGTTTTGTCCCGATACCTTTAGTAGTTTCTCCGGAATCGTCTCCACAAAAACGGGTACACACACACACACACACACACACACACACACACACACACACACACACACACACACACACACACACACACACACACATTTTTTTGTACCTTGGTCAAAAATGTTCAGGGGACCCAAAAAGACATATTTCCGCTAAAATCTCAAAAAAATTTTTTGGCATGATTACAATACTTTACATACTGCGTATGATAAAGTAAAAAGCAGTAAGACCACACGAAGCTATTTGTATTATTTTTAGATATTATTATTATTGGGTTTGTTCAAACATTTAACCCTGTACATTTTTAATGAATTGTAAAAACAAATAATCCTGAAAGAAACTTTTTACTCAGAATGATATTTACTTCCTAAAAATACTGGTGAAAATAGTGAGACAGCCTGCAAATGCCAGGCCAACGACTTGTCTCAGGTATTCAACGTGTGGCTATCTTCAAGTCTATCATCGACAATGTTTATTTCCTTTCTATGCACAAAATCCATATTCCACAGAGTGTAAAGCCATAAAATGTATATGCTACATTTAGTCAATTAAAGGGCCTATTGAAATCAACAACAAAAATTAGGGAGCTATTTCAAAAAATGAAGACGACGTCATAAGTAAAGACAATTGATGGTCGGAAATTGAATTTAATACAAAATTTCGATTAATTTTAATGAATTGTGACAAATGAAAAACTTTTTGCGTTTTTCAACTACGATGAACACATAAATAAGCCGGTGCGGATTATGTTGCCTCATCATGCAGGAAATTATTTTGCTATTGCACAGTGTCATCAATATAACTCCATAAGAAAATTTGAGTATAGACAAAGTTAGTCATGTCCAATTACCGTATACATCGCATATGTTCCTCTGGCACACACCAATAACTAATCAGCTCCCTGCGTATATGTCATTTCGAGCAACTACCTCAATTTTTCGAGCTAACTCCGACCGGTAACCAGTTGATTTATACTAATTGGAAGATTGGAAGCAGGGGCCTAGTTATACCTACCCGTCGGCTATCATTGCACGCACCCAGTCTCCGGTACGAAGAAAACTCCAAGACTTATTTACAGTTAATTTGGTTGCCACCTTCCTTCGCGCGTCTCAGCCGTCCGTTTGACTACTTTTTTTTTCTCTTCCTCCTTGGTCCTGCGAGCCGGAGCGTAGGTGAGAGACTGAGTGGTTGATGTTTTCATTGGATGTTGCGCCGCGTGAGTCGCGGCCATAAATCCAGCGTTCTGCTCCACAGTAGCTCTTCGCTCGCTTCCCGATTTATTAGATCCCTTTATTATCTGTCAAGATGTGTAATTATTTTTTCGGTACTCCGAGCATCGGGACTAATTTGTTACCCGGTTAATTGCCGCGTTAAAAATTCGAAGACGTGAGAAAATCATACGGTGGGATTCGTTCCACGAGCACCACTTTAAATCCAACCATTCTATACGAGCTCGTTCTTCTCAGTCCAAATTGCATGCGAGAAGAAACAAGATGAGCGAACTTATCGAACAAATTGTATGGTAGATAGTCCAGGCAACGAATACCAAAAAAGACCAAACAGCGGACAAAATTCATGTAGAAACCAATTTTGGCATATTTGTAGGGGAAGGTGTCCTGAACAAGTAATGTAAAAGCCGACGTATTTAGTTGTTTCCATAAATATTAAAAAGGATACACTTACCTGTAAACGCTGGAATGAAACTTTCAAAACCCCCGTGTTGTAACAAACTATTCAAGTCCATTATTATCAACAACAGAAAAGAACACAATCAAGACTGAAGAATCAACGTACCCCTGAACGTTCCGATTGCCAATTGGAAAACAAGGGCGCGGAGTGCAATCCGGCGCGGTGGTATTTTGATGGAGGTGGGGATGGTTCTGAGAATGTATATATTTGGTATGAAAATATGTAGTTCTCACATAACTTGAACATGCGTATTTCTTCAATATGATATTCTAGACTTTACCATCCAAACAACAAACCCTAATGCCATCTCAAGTATATTATAAAGTATCTCCAAAGAATAAAATCACTTCGCTTGAAATGATCGATTCTTTTCAAATCAACAATGTGCATTTTTGGGTTGATTATATTTAATTGAACAAATCTACACGTTGAATTAAGAATTTGTTTTTCTACCGTGTAGTGTTCTTTCCACTTTAGCTTTGTTCCCGGGTTTTACCCAAATACTCCACGGTGCATCTGGACCCATATGGAACAAATACGCCCATAACCACAAATATGCTCCAAAAATCAGTTCGAAATAGTTCGAAACTTTTGTTGTGCCCTCATCTGATACATAATCGTATTTCTCAAAAAGGATAAAAAAAGGACTTTTAAAGACACTTTAAAGACTTTTCCGCTATTTTTCATTCGTTGTCCGGTATAAAAAAATATTTGGTTCGTCCTGTGTGTCCTCGTTGCAAATGATGGCCCGTCGGTACTTTTAATATTTTAATACAATCGTTGAATGGTCCGGACGTCTGCCATATTAATAACATAATCAGTATTACCGATGCGAACCGGGCAAGCGGTCAGTGTACTGTTGCAATAGCTGAAGAAGACGAGGAGGAAAGAGGAGGAAGCGAGATGAGACGGACGCGGTTTTCTTTATTGTCCGCGACTCCTTCGTCATCCACATCATAGGCGGCGCGGCGGCTTCGGCGAGGTCCTCACGCAAAACGAGACATGACGACTGCGTATGGAATGCCGCAATTGTCGGTCATATTATTATTATGTGCGGTATGGCCGTGCAAGAAGAATGGGGATTGTTCGTTCGCGGTGTCCGCCAGGCTGAACCCAACCCTGCGAGCGTGTATATAAGGAACCCGTATGCTAATTCGCCGATTGCATATTCGACATTGATTCTGGCTCCTTCCAGTGACCTTGCGCGGATTCTGGGAATTTTTGTAAACACGCTTGGCATTCGATTCTCCAACACAACTATCCCGATAAAAATATTTTGTATTTTTGCCGGATATTTATTTGTTTTCAAAGATATAAGGTCAGGTAAGGTAAAGCTAGGAAAAGCATAAGCAAGTCTTCGCAATAAATTGGTGTCAGAAGTGGGATACGTGACGACAATGACTAAAACAGTCCGAATTTAAACCAAAAATCATCTATAAGTAGGCTAACCATTCGTCCCGGTTTGAGATATCTGTTCCGGCGTCCCGAACGGATTTGCATTATGCCCCGGTTAAAATTCTTAACTGGTTTTTATAAGAGTAACAAATCACTGAGATCAGAAGATCAATCTGGACGTATCGCCATCTAGGAACAATGTTTGTTAATATTACAGACAATATTTAAAAAAAACTAGCCTGTTGGTCTAATGTTTATACCTTTTGCACAAATTAATGATATTTTTCATATGCGACTTGGAATGGAGAAATTGCCATAGTGACAAAAAATCTCAAATTTCACATATACTAAATTGTTGGTAATTAATTAGGGATTTTAATCTTAAATGCTGCTCGGTGGTAGAAAATCTTTAACTGATGATATTATGTAAAGGACCGAGTGGAGGGAATAGATATTTTAGTTGGCTGCAACAAAATGTTGATAGCACCGGTTTCGACTCAAACTTGAGTCATCCTCAGCTCAAATCTACAAAAACAAGAATAAATTAATCAATGGGAGACATTAGGATAATAATAAAAACATTGAAAATTATTCGATAGTTATAAGAACATAAAATAGTTTAAACTTACGGTCAATAGGTCAAAGAAAAGCAAGCAAATCTCAGAATTTGAATTATATAAAAAGCACTTAACATTAAAAACGATCTAAAAATATACGTGCACAAGAGACAGATGCTGGAACAGAAATGACAATGAGATATACGCACTATAATATGGTGGATATAAACAAAATCCGGGTACGCAAACGCGGTTAACATCAAAACAAAGATTTAAATAACCTTAAATATACGCAACCGAGCATACAATGAATAATCAACCAGTCAAGAAATTAAAAAAAATTAACTATGAAAAATAAATGAATGAAAATATGAAAAAGGGGGAAAAATATGAAAAATGTTATTTAATTGACAGTACTATCAGCTTCATCATCTTAAAATATCCGTATTTTAAGAGATTACACAAGACAGTCTACGAAAATAATCGAAGTGACTGAACCAGTGTTTCACGTCTTATTTTGCTCAGTATTTTGTTGTTTCGAGCAGGGCCGTGTTAAAGGGGGCGAATGGGGCGCCCGCCCCGGGCGCCAAGTTTCAGGGGCGCTATAATCCTACCCAGAAAAGAGGAAGGTAATTTATAGAATTTATAGAACGTGTTTTAAAAAATACCCTTGAAGGAATTATGAAAACGAATTTATTAATTCAAAATAAAATAAAATATAAGTAAAGAGACGTAAAATTTGTAAACAATTTGACTATGAATCCATGAATACCGATTTAAACGAATCAGAAAAATTTCGTTTAATATATATCGATGCTATTGACACAATAGTTGAGCAACTTACATGGAGGTTTGAAAAACTTCGTCAGATTTCACAAGATTTTGATTTTCTTAGTGGTTCAAACATTATTTCACATGATGAAGATACTATTAAAAAACATACTCTGAACCGTACAAACAAATATGGAACTGATTTAACCGGGCAAGATTTTTTGTGTAAAATTCATCGTGCAAAAAATATATTTCGGTCTCTAAATGAAAGCTTTGAATTAATGGAACATTTAGAAATCCTCCAATAATTCATCAATTTGAGTTAACTGCCAATTTTAAGAACATGGAAACTGCATATCGAATATTTCTTCGTATACCGGTAACTGCTGCATCAGCTGAAAGGTCTTTCAGTAAACTTAAATTGGTAAAAAATTATTTAAGAGCTCAGGTCAGGCTGCCAATTTAAGTTTGCTTTCAATCGAATGTAGTGTTGCTCGATTATTAGATATAGAAAAAATAATTGATGATTTTGCCGCTTTGAAGGCTAGAAAATAAAGTTGCATTAGCTACACTACAGTCATGGAGACATATTTATCCTGATTTTATATTAATACGGGTACCCGGTACATTCTAGTGTTACATTTTCAAAAATTAATGATTTTTTATTGCGTATTTTGATTACACAATATTTAAAGAATAAAAATTTCAGGAAGAAATTCGGAAAACTACACAACAAGGTTTCGTGAAAACTGCGCTTAATTGTAGACGTGTAGTGACATTCCACAATTATAATCTTGTTCACTCATATTTTTATCGATAGGTATCACTAAAACTATTATGCTTATCACAATAGATGATACGTTATTTTAAAGAAGGAGAAATGTTGATATATGTACTACATAAAACAATTTCTGAAAAATATTGAAAGATGTACGTATTAGAGGTGGTTAAATGAGGTTCCGATAATCGAGATATAATCGGCTTCGGCGGGCCGCTTGACTTTTGGCTATGAAAGCGTTAATTATTCGAATTTTTTTCTGAAATTTTTGTGTGAATGTACCCAATATACATAGATTATTGTCATTTTCAGTAAGTAACATGTTCTTTTTCGTTTTAGGTTCAATATATTATTTATTCTTTATTCGGACTTTTATTTTTTATTGATTACATTTACAGCAATTTTTTAGTTAGCAATTTAAGCAATTTTGGCAAAAATTGGGGGGCGGGGGGGCGTGTTCGCTCTGTTTTCGCCCGCCGTAGTTTTGTGGTTTTGAGTTGCAATTATGATTTATTTGGTAAGCATTCAATTAAAAACTATTTATACAATTGCTTCAAAAGTAACTCATGCTCCGGTTTGGAATTTAATAATTATAGGCCTATCTATTATCGACGTACTATCGAAGAAGTAATGACGTATCAGGTTCCCCAGTACCTAACGTCAAAGCTCTTCATACGCCCAACAAATCACCAACGCTTGTCGAGTTTTTTCGTCGCGAATCCTTTTTTTAGAATAAAAAAAAATTAAACCGTGTCCAGTGAATGCTTGACGTCCCACGCTGGAGGCTGGGGGCAAGTGTGACCCGATCATTGTTATACCGTTGTTGTCCCCGAAGAAGGCCGGTGATCAATCAAACAGGGCCGGGATACGCGACCGGAGAACAAAAACCGGGACAGACCGGAGAGAAAAATCGATCCGCACGCCTGCCGCCGCACCGCTCCGTGGACAATGCAACGGAATTAATTCGAGTGTGCGAGCGAAAGAGGCAGTAGGCCGTGAGCGCTCTCGATCATAATGACATGTTCTCGCGCGTATGCGTGCCCGCGAGCCGGTCGCAGGCCACTATATCATACCAGGCCGCAACCGACGCCCACTTTAAACAACATCGTTACCTAACAACAATAACAATTTGTTACGGGAATAGCAGCCCGGTCTTCGTAATAACAACCGGAGCAATCCACGAGCCGAGCGATGCGACGATCCGTCCAGTTCCGTCCAACTCGGGTCAGATCCGTGCCAGATAAGAAGCCCGGTGAAAATTTGATACGGCCAGCGACACCTATCGGAGAAAATCGCAAGCTTTCGAGCGGGGGTCAAATCAACTCCATGGTGGTTGTTTTGATGAATAGCTTTAGTACAAATATGTAGACAATATCGCCATAATTGGACAAGCATTGATTGTTTTTTTTTATTTGGAATAACGTATAATTGGCAAAAAGTTTTTGCTGAAACTCACGAGATCGCCGAGCTGGGTAGTTCGGAACTGGGTTGTTCGGTTTAATAGCGCGGAAAACGTGCCTTTCATAGTGCGTATGAAGCTGAGAAAAATTTACACTAATCAAAGAATACTTTGAGGTTCCGCAAGTCACGAAAATTGTATTTTTTCAAGAAAAGGTATTCAATTAAAAAAAAATGTTTTTCTACTGCTTTTAAATCGCTAAAAATGGAAAGCGAATCAAATAGTGCTTTGAGATGCCGCAAACCTTGCTAAAATTTGTATTTTTACCTATTTAAGGACCGTTTGTATTCTTTGTAGTGTTTTAAATAGGGAGTTTTATCGATGATTATCGTCTGTAATAAACTAACATGGATTAGAATGAAATTGAAGCATGTAGTCAATACATTTTTTAATAACACATTGTAAACAATGGGTTAATTATATGGTGACATACAGGCGGGATGCAAATTTTAAATATATCAAAAATTACAGCCACAACCTGATTTTAGTTGTCGTTAAACATTTTCATTTGTAACTCAGTCTGGATATGACAATCCGTTGTTGGTGTGAACCCTACTTCCAAGTATATGACATTTGATAGGTGTACGTCAAGATAGGTTAGTGTTTGGTAGTAACCACTACTTCCTTTCCTGGTTTATGACAATTATATCTAACAAATGTCATATGCCTCAATAGCTCAGATGGGAGAGCATTGTGCTAGAGACGCAAAGGTCCCTGGTTCAAATCCAGGTTGTGGAAGTAATTTTTAATTTATTTAAAATTTTCATCCCCCCTGTTATTAACATATAATATTACTTTGACATAGTTGTCGTTAAAAATTTGCAATTGTAATAGTATATTATTTGACGAGCACATAACTAGAGGATATAAATCGCGAGCATGAACTTTATACGCGAGCCGTAGGCGAGCGTGTACATATGCGAGCGATTTATATCCGTTGTGTGCGAGTCGAATACGACGTTTTATCTACGACTCTACGACAAATTCCATTTTATATCAAATATTTGAAATGTATCAATGATGGCGAGGGGAACTGTCAGATAACTATCATCCACGTAGGTTTTGACAGACTTTGACACTAGCGTTGTATAATGATGACAGTTCGTTCAAATAATGAAGTCATTATTTGAACTGGCATTATTATATAACGCTAATGTCATTATAGTCATTGGCGTGTATCATGATGGGGATTATAATTATAGTCATAGATACGTATGCAATAAACTTATTATATGTGAGACGTAGATAAACAATGTTAAATAATACATGATAAGCTATGCCTTTCAACCTCAAAAACTTAGAATGTCTAATAGTTATTCAGATTTTTTGTCATAACAGTTTGGTCAAGAGATGCTCAGTTGGGTATTTGATACTCCAGCCAATTTATTATATCGATGTAATAAATCCCAGCAGTAAACTGGATGTCTGGAATTTTAAATTTTCTGATTTGGCAGGAAGGATGGGTTCGGACGTTGACAATTCGTAACCCTAATTCTTGAATGCCTCCCGGTGAAGGTACCAAAGTAACTTGATCAGCAACCATAGATGTCGTCAGCCATCGGTGCAGCAGGGCTTGAGCTTTATGTTGCGATGTACTATATTTTCAATGTAAAGCCTAAGTATCCTGTTTGCCATCGTAAGCCGCCGGGAATGGGCAAGTTTGCTTAGGTTTCTATAAGCTGATCAGATGAACACACACCATTTGAAATTGAATGTACCATCTCAAGAAGGCATTTCTGGTCACTAGTTAAGTCACTGAATGGTTGGAATTCCATCACTGGAAACTGTTCGCAAATTTCTAGCTGTTTGCCGTTTCAAAACCGTTAGATCCCGAAGTTTTGCCTGCCAGAAACTATATAGGACAAATGTTGCAAAGGAAGCTCTTTGAGTGCATAGGGCAAATGAGCCATTAAATAGGCCATCCATACTCTTTCCTGAAAAGAGTAATTATTCCTCAGTTTGTTCCCGCCATAGCTGCGGCGTAAGGTGATTTTTGATCGAGCCCTAGTTTTGGCTTTGATTTTAATTGATTTTATTAGCAAAAGGCAGGTTTTGCCCACTATTATAAATCAATTTGACAAAATTAATTTTTTTCCACCCTACTGGGTAGATCGCCGAATTGGGTAGATCGCCGAACGCGGTAAACCAACGAGATCGACGGATTAGTAGAACAAAGATCATAACAGCAAAGAAATGCTCCAGTTTTTGCACAAGTCTCAGACGCGGTTACGTCTTAGTGAAGCCTTTTACCGTTTCACCACCTCATTAGAAATATTATCACACACAACAATCATATTATAAGAAGATCCTTTAGCGAGCGCGACTTCCTAATTTGCCACAGTCCACAACTCTTCGCGCCTTATTAGATACACTTTAAGCGAGCAAAATCACGTTTGCTTATCAAGTGTAGTAAACACCCATTTTCGGCATTCGTTAGGAGCAAAGAATACGACAAGCGGACTTGATTGAAAAATACCATCTCGTTAAGTGTGCGCCGTCTTTTGGTGTTGGCAAGCCTGTCCAACAGACACCAGCACAATGTTCGAACGTCCCATGTAAATCAATCATTGATCGCTTTTCAACCAGCAACTGGAAGAGACAACGAGACAAAGATTTGGTGAAAAGACGACTTCAAATCGTATAATAGAAGTTGATTTTATCAATTGTTTGTTACCTGTTTTGATTACTTGTTTTCGAAACGAAACATAACCTATAACTCACATTCAAGTTTGTCGCACTAGTATGTAGTCGACTATAGTTGAAATCCAATATTGTCTGCATTATAATTCAAATGAGGATGTAGTATTTTGTTGGTTTGTGTGCTACTGTCCATCATGCCAGATGTGGAATGCGGTGAATCCAAAATAACCAAAAAAATAATTAAACGGGCCGTAGCACCACACACGGACACCCATTGTGATAAGCGAGCAAAAAATAAAAGCGGTACGTCTGTTCGGACGTCCAAACCGAGAGGAGCGTTGCCGTCAAAAGGCCAATCCGACAAAAGGAGGAAAAAGCACCACTTTACATCTGAATTACCATAAAAAGAGCCACCATGGAAGAAGGCAGGCGTATGGAAGGCAAGCAGAGCACTTGATACGAAACTAATTTAGAGTAACGTGTATCCAGGGTCTGCGAGGAGTGACGCGAAGCGTACATTTCATCCTGACATATATAAAGCATAACTCTAATTCTGAGATCCACCGTCCAGATAATTCGACAAAGTTGAACCGGAGAGAGAGGACGAAAGTAGAGAAAAAAAGAGGAAGATATATCAGACGTACCGCGCCTCAGATAATCTTGACACAGAGCTTCTGTTTATAACTGATATGCACACACACCGGGAGCCGCTTATGAACTCAACGTAAAAAACGAAACCACCAAAATCCGAAACGAATTCATTTGCCACTATCAAAACATCACGGAAGATCAAAATCTAACCTTGACTCGAAATAGAAAAAAGAAACATTATTAATATAGTAGCCGGTCACCTGCTGGGTGACCATTAGATAACCAACTAATCTGTCAACCACCTTACTACCACGTATCGTTTTATTTATATGATTTAATTGCGACCATTTGTCCTTGTTAGTGTGGGCCCGTTTTGCGTCGCCTGAATGCTGCATATTAAGTTACCTACAAACATTAACTTTTACAAGCGTTATTTGTCTTCGTAAGCCGGGATTGTCCGCTATCTTTTGCTTAGCTCATCGAAATCGGGGATTTTTTTTATCTCCGGCTATCTGAGATTGCTCGAAAGACAGGGGGGAGGGCTAACTGTTTGTCAACCCCACCCGGACCATTTCCTGTCCGAACTGAGGACTCCTCAGTTCCAGGCCATTGCCTTTAGGAACTATGTCCTTATCTAACGCAGACCAGCCGCTTTATAAAGATTGCTTCTCGGACTTAGTGCGAAAATTAACTATGGACCTCCTCTCAAGGGGAAGGCAGTGAAGCATAAACGGGAAATTGAGTATACGCGACCGGCTCCGAAGAAAGGGGTCTTACAGCTAAATGACCGATTTTGGGGTTTTGACAGATTCGGTATGCTGGAAGCTTATTCTTTAAAATGCAGTTTATCAGAGATCAATCGGACAAAATATGGTGAAGTTATAGAGCGTTGAACAAAACTATGTAGGTACATTTTCACGGGAGGAATGAATATTGAATTCCTTAATTAAAATAAAATACGCATCAATAATATATCAACTGCACAATATCAATAAGAAATCGCCATAACAAAATATTTCCACACATCGGACATGTGCGTTTCCAGATATAGTGTTGAAAACATTATATTGGAGAAAAAGCATTTCAAGTTTGCAAAACGCAGAAAAACATTCGTTTCATAGCTGGAGCATCAGGCTTTCGATAAGGTGTGGCATGATGGACTCTTTGAGAAACTGGAACAGCAGCTTCCTACTGAATATACAGAACTGTTAAAATCATATCTGAAGGACCGTCACTTCAGGGTGAAACAAGATGACGAATACTCCTCGCTACGCAATATCAATGCCGGAGTACCACAAGCAAGTGTATTGGGACCACTTTTGTACCTACTATATACTTATGATATTCCTGTTCCGGGAGAAAGCACAGTGGCAACATTTGCAGACGACACGGCTATTTTGGCGATTAGTGACAGTGTCGAACAAGCAACTGAAAAATTACAGATAGCTGCAAACAAAATCAACCTTTGGACAAAGAAATGGCGCATCAAACTAAATGAAGGAAAATCGACGCATGTAAACTACACCAATAAGAGAGTTAACTATATTCCAGTAACCATTAATGGGAACGATATTCCATACGCGGATACAGCGAAATACCTTGGCATGACACTGGATGCCAAGCTTAGATGGAAAGTACATGTCAAGAAAAAGCGGGACGAACTCGACCTAAAATTCCGCAAAATGTATTGGCTAATGGGACGGAGGTCAGCCCTGTCAGTGCAAAATAAGCTCCTACTATACAAGCAAATATTAAAGCCAGTATGGGTGTATGGAATACAGTTATGGGGATGCACTAAGCAGTCCAATATCAACCTCATTCAGAGGTTCCAAAATAAAGTTCTAAGGGCCATTGTTGGTGCACCATGGTACATCAAAAACACCAATCTTCATCGGGACCTACGCATGAGGATGGTAACTAGCGAAATATCAAAATTTGCTAAGAAGCACGAGGATCGTCTACTCCACCACGACAATATTGAAGCCATCCAGCTACTAGACAACAGTGCGCTAATGCGTCGGCTGAAAAGAACTAAACCATTCGAACTAGTGCGGGAGTGACTAAAAGCAGAGCACCGTAGTGTATTCACAGTGATAGTGTAGGTGAAAACAACCGCCGTCTACTTGAGTGGTAAAAACTGTCAGACTAAAACAACTTGGGCCAATGGGCAAAATTGTAGAAACACTCATTATTTTATCAGTTTAGGTTATTTGAAAATAACTTGTTAGTCATTGACTAGGTGTTATGCCACAAACACTCCGTGTTTGAACAAAATAAAAAAAAAATAGCTGGAGCATTTCTTCGGGAACAATTTTATCAAAACATGTCATAAAATAATGTCGAATAATGTTGCAAATGTTGCACAGAAACATTTAAACATTTAATTTTTTTTATTCTTTTGGCCACAGAAAAAATGTTTTGACTACATATGACTAGAATAGTCAATAATAAATTATGTTTGTAATACAAAATGTATACTAATTTATTAATTAGTAAAATAAATAAAATACGCTTTAAACCTATTTTTAACTATTAAAAAATGGTATTCACTTGAAACTGCTATTCTTAATGCAGTATTATTTTGTGTTTATAGATTCTCCAGTTGCTCAAGAATCATACTAACCCATATTTGCAATGTTTATTTATGAAATGGCCAAAACTAAGATCAACTGATTGTGAACATTTATAAACTTTTAAGAAATTGCCTTCCTTATTTCGGGTTTCTTAACTTTTCACTGCTTTACTATCGATATTATATTATGCGACTTCCACTAAGGAAACAGAAAGAATACAATTGGGAAAATCGCCAATTGGGAGTCGCGAGTCGTAGTATTAAGAAATACTTTCCCAGAAACATATATTTACCGTCGAAAGTGGTATTATTACTAAATTAACAATGTTGAAGTTTTGACGGTTTCAGTATGCTGAAATATTATAATTTATTGTGTAGTGCATAAACAGCCGAGGAGCATGTGCACTTGCGATAGTCTTCATCAGCAACTTGCATTTATTGTGCTCTAAAACAGTGGTCCCCAAACTTCTACCGCTGTCTTTCTCCCGCTCACGGCAGTCTCGTAGCTCCACTGCGCTCAACGTGGCCCGCGGGCCGTAGTTTGGGGACCGCTGCTCTAGAACATACTCAAACTGCGTAATACTCCTAAAATATTTCTATATGTATAACTATCAAAATTCTAACATACTGTGCGTAATACTCCTAAAATAGTTCTATATAACATTTATAACTATCAAAATTGTCTGCTTTTAGGTTTAAACTTAAACGTGAGACAAGTGAAAATATAAAATTTTAATTTAAAATTTAATTTTGTTATTGGTCCCGATTTTTACAAACTTTTTTACAAGCGTTATTACATACAACATAATAAAACATAAATGCCAATCACTAGACAAGATTCCATATTTTACTCGCTATAGCTATGACATTTTTGCAGTAAGAGGTTTAGTAGAAAAAAATCTCAAAGGCGAGTGTTCTCTTTACACTTCTCTCGCGCTCATGTTTAAACCAAAGATAAAATAATATAAGATACGACGCTAGATAAAGAAAAGTGGGTCTGAGAGTGAGATGGATTTGGTCAACGAGTTAAAGGGACGCGCCAAGATGGCTACCAACAGCTGATTGTGTTTATAATACGAGTGCGTTACACAACCAAACATAACCTCACAAACGTCCGGTGTATGTCGCCGCCCATCATGCACTATATTGGCTTTAAATTCCCGCCATGCTTGGTCAACGATTTAAAACTAAGCGTTCAAGGTCATCAAATGTAGACCCCACTTCATCAAAGGAGCCGACGCGAAACGTAGCATCTTTATATTCTTTTATCTTTGTTTAAACCGAGAACAGAAAACGGAAAACTTTGCTAGTGATACACTACATATAGAAACGATTAGCGAGTATAGCACACTTTATCTCATTTGCTTTTGATAAGTAGTTTCAGAGTTATGACTTCCTGAGTCTTCAAACACATGTCTCCATATTATTATTTAACGCTGTGCAACGCTGTTCTCTAAACGCGTATTTCTCGAAAACTGGCGTTTAGCTGTACGATCCCTTTCTTCTGATCGGGTCACATATATTCGGGGTATTGCACCATTTGTGGACGATGATACTTCTTCACCATTTCAAATAACAAAGTCTAAATTTAACTCTTTTATTACAGGTGAACAGGCCTCTGACGATGAAGAAAGAAGGCATCCAGACGAGAAATAGGAAATTATCATCCAAAAGCAAAAAGAAGAAAAGTGGCGGTTGCCTATCGCTGGGAGGCATGATGACGGATATGATGAAGCCTCTTGACAGCAGTAAAGGCTTCGGCGGTGGTGGTTTTGGATCCATGGGTGGAGGTGGTCATCCGCACCTCAACCCAGCGTTGCATCCCCATCATGCAATGAGCCACTGGTACCAACATGGAGGCCATCCTCAGGGTTTCGTTTCTGGACCACCACCACCAGCACCCCCGCCCACAGCATCCTATCACCACCATATGAGTAGTTTAAGTGCAGCTGGTCTTGGTTTAGCAGCATCAAATGGAATGGTAAGTCGAGAAAGTTGAGATTAGAAATAACTGCTCAAAATGAAGACAAAAACTTCTTTGAATTTCTTTGTGGCTATTTCCTGACTTTCAATAATGATGAAGTTAGCACTAAGACCACAAAAAGCTGGTACAACTTCTGTGCTGTATAAATGGGGTTTGCTGGCTTTTCAGGTTATAGGTTTGATTGTTTTTGTATTGTTTTGGTCGTCTGAGGTAACAGAATAATCCATATCATCTGGGATCATTTTGGACAGTCCCATCAGATTTAGTTCAGTACGTAAGCTTAAATTTTCTGGATCTTAAAACGGTTTCAGTCTGTACAAAGCCGTTTTTTTTAACAGTCTGTATTAATTTTTCTCTTTTCAATTCTATTAATGTTCGTTTGATGAATTGATGATTCTAATAGATTTCTTCTTTTTCTTTCAGACTGGCTGGCGATCGGAATACACGTGATAAGTGAATTTGCAGGAAGCAGCCGTCACGTTAAAGTATATAAATTAGTGTATAAGGGTAAAACGATTGTACATATTTTTACGATATTACATGAACAGAAATTATATTATTATTAAATAAAGAGATATTGAACCGTGATGTACTAGTCGGCCGGTGCGCGTTTTTCGAGAGAATCATCCTGTATAATATCTTTTTGTACAGTCCGATGTAGAGGCCGCCGGCCGGCGCTTTGTATGTAAGATTTGTAAATTTTAAGTACAAAGTTCAGACCGTTTGTAATGTATTGTAAATAGCATGTAGTTCGTTCGTAAGAAACTTTTTATTACAAGTACTGTACATAGTGAATTATTATTATTATTATATTATTATTGATCAATTAATGAATTAATTAAAAGTGCGAGAAACATAATGTGCAATCTGGGTATGTTACGATGTCAAATCTGGTCCTATGTATATTAATTATATTAATTTACTGTTGATGCTTGCATGTACAATGTACAACAATAGTTACTAAACAAAAGAGCGCAATTTTGGTAATGTTTGTTACGGGCGGGATCAGATTTTGTTTTATAGACTGCGTTTCTTTGTACATATTTCTACTTAAGAATCCTGTACTTGCAAGATTGAAGAGGACAAATTCAACCGACCAATTTTATTGTAAATTTTAATAACAAAACACCTAATCTAATTTCTGTGGTAGTGTCCCGTATTTTACGCGATTTTTATTTTTAATAGCAACCTTGTTTCCTATTCTTGTTTAATTAAATGTAATTTATTTTGTAAAGTACAAAGTTATTTTATATAGTTATTACGATTGTAAGTAGTTATTTTTAAATGTTATCTATTTATTTTAATGCGAAATCGTTTAAAATATGCGACACTCAAACTTTCGTATGCCATGTAAAACGCATTGCAGTGCTTTTTCACAATTCCGACAAATCATCACAAGTGCACAGTTCACTTTTTAAGAAAAAACAAAGAATTACGACGTCAAGAAGCTCTGCACTGCGTTCCGCCTAATTTTTGAATTATTACAATCGATTATTTCGATTTTTATTGTGAGAATTGTATTTTAAAGATAATAGAATAATTATAAATGAAAATTCAGACATTGTAAATAAAGAAAAAACTCGATGTATGTAATGCTCTTTGTGTGATACATAAAAATATTTAAATCCAGGACATACCTTGTATTATTTCATATTTTTACCTCTACCATTTCCTATTTAGCGGGGATACTAATTGAAAGACTACTAAAAAAATAACAATGGTCCAAAGACATACCTTGCGGTACACCTGTGTAAGTATTAAATTTCCATAATAATAATATAGGAGGGGCGTGCCGCTGTGTTATAGACACATAAATTGACGTCAAATTGTCAATAAACAGAAATATACAAGCGAAGAACAACACGACTCGTATGTTAAGTTAAAATCCAAAGTAGGAGGGCCAAAACAGATGGAGCAGGTGGTGTCGCGTTCTTAAGAACGTTAAATGCATTATAATAACCTCGCTACACCGTTTTTAGATTTACCGTGTTTACCATTATTCACAAAAAAACATAATAAGTATAGTAAAGAAACTTATTTTAACTGGTTTCTATTAGTATCTTCCGTTTAAATACATTTTCTTAGCGTAAATTGTTAATAAAGTTTTTCAAATAGAAGTAGTAGATTATGCAATTAATATACCGCGATTCTGTTATCTAAAATCTAAATGCGATCATACGTAATTAAAAAAACTTTATAATATCTCAAAACACACCTTTCGTAACTAGCTTAAGCTGAATCGTGTATCTCGTTGTATCTTTTTTTCTGGGCACCTGCTTCGTTTAGAAAACAAAGAAACATAATAACCGGCTAATTAATAAATGTAGAGCTAATTTGGTGTAATAAATAATAGTCTTTCAGGCGCGCTCTTTCGCCGGCATTATGTGCAATGAATATGTATTAGATTAAAATTTGATTAGGGAAATTATGTGGTATAAAAATGTATAACTTATTGTTTTGGATATCCGATATTATTAAAGACGGTGTCAAGGAAATTAGTGTGGTTATAATTATAATGATTATGTGTGTTCAGAACAGTTGGCATTATATTGAGAATTCATTATTTATTTACCACAGAATATTATTTATTGTTTGGTGGTTTGTCTAAAACGTAAAAATAACTAATACAGTAGAAAATAAATATGATTATTGGAAGTCAATAGGCCAAATTCCCCGTCGGATTATATATATACAACATGTGTTTCGCATTTGGTGAAGGAAGTCGTAATATTGCATCCAATAGGCTTAACAATGTCTCAAGTGTAAGTTCCTAAAAATTGAAAATCTTCAGGCGTAAAACAGTTAGAACAAACAAGTATCTGTAATCAGCATATCATTAGTTAAAAAAATCTGATGTGGCCAGGCACATGACTTTATCACACTATATATAAAATTACTAATTTAGCTGCATGAGATTCTATTTGATCGAGATCGCCTATGTCTGAATTAAAATAAAACTAGCATAACGAGACAGATATTATGTCGATTAAGCTGCGTTCGGATATTGTACACCGTTGACACCGGGTACACCGTTCAAATGACACTTGTGTGTTATTGGGTGTAAAAAGTGACAGTGTACAATATCCGAACGCAGCTTATATCGACAGTAGGTGTTGTCAAAATCATGTCAAAACGTTAGCCTGACATTACCTACTGTCATTAGAATCATAATTTCTGACATATCCTGGCTACTAGTTTAAATGCAGTACGACCGATCTCGATGAAATAGAATTTGCTCATGCAACTATACTATTGATTGTACCAAAAAAATGTCATAGTCATAAATTATTCAGAATTTCCTCATCTTTAATTTATTATTTAACTATTTCGACGAAATTGCAAAATTTTTAAAAAATGCTAAGACTAAACCTCCAGTTCCTTTGGACCCTTTTCAACAGAAAGCTTTTCAGCTCTAAGTTTGGTTATGTAACTTCTAAATATGAAGTTTCGTCCCGATACCTTTAGTAGTTTCTCCGGAATCGTCGTCACAAAAGAACGGGTACACACACACACACACACACAGACATTTTCTTGTACCTTGGTCAAAAATGTTCACGGGACCCAAAAAGACATATTTCCGCTAAAATCTCAAATTTTTTTTTGGCACGATTGCAATACACATACTGCGTATGATAAAGTAAAAATATTGAGACAAATACTCAGGACGGCAAAAAAAATTATTGACGTGCTTATTAAAGCCACAAAAAGAAAATATACTACAAGATCAAAGGAACGTTATCTAAAATGATTTAAAATGCTTACTGAAGAAATGGCTAAAAATAAATTTATTATCCGTACGATTGCTGAAGCGTCCCTTTGCTCTTGTTTTCGTAGCAAATAACGAGATACATGCACAAATTCTATTCAATTGATACACATGGATTGTCACAACTCACAAACACGAACATGATTATATTGTATACGGTTAATAAACGGTTCAAAATTTTCTGGTACATTCCGATATTGTGGCCATGAGTGTTTATTAGCAAGCTCAATCATGGTACTTTCATTGTTAGCTCTGTCAAAATGTAAGTATATGTATTCAATTCTACAATAATCGTATACATTGGACGGTATACGAGAACGCTTTCGTTAAGGAACAGGTCAAACTGTCACCTAACATGGTTATGGAAGAACCGTCTATAACCTAGGGTCTTCTCTAGGTGAATAATTTATCAGTTATCAATACTATACATTTTGACAGCCTGACATCCGAAAACATTATATCTTGCTATGTGCAGTGGACATATTATAAGAACCATAAAGTGCTGAGATAAAAGAGGTGGCAAGAGAGAGCAGAAGAGAGCCGAGTACATGCAAATGTCAAGTTAATGTCAAGCTCAAATTCGATTTTTTTTAATAAAATAGGTATTTACTAAGTGCGGTGATGACAGTAGAGCCGAAAGGAAAGACGAGTACTTGCAAATCTTAAGGTAATTATGACTTAATTTCTACTTTTATTGTAGAGCTCAAATTCAAATTCTTTGCATAAAATAGGTATTATCTCTTAATATGTTGCTGTAAAACATCAATAATGCTCCGTGACGTCATAAGATTGGTGAGAAGTTCAGCGAGCCTAGGCCGTAGAGAGCAGCTTAAAAAATAGGACCTACGGGCACGAGAATGGCATCGAGTTGAATGTATAGCATCTGGAGGACGTTTCGTGCGTTCTGATAACGAATAAGTATAGTTGTCTGAGAAGACGTACGTCCAACGTTAATGTCAATCTTTTCATATGTCGTCGAAAGAATGAAGGCATGACAATCGCATCGTAAGTAGCTCATGTCACGTGGCCTTCGACCAAGCATGCTACGTCGCACCAATCACAGCGCGTTCATATTTAAAGGGACGAGACCGATTTTAATATTATTAATTGTGTTCGAACCGATTTTTGCTTTCAAAGAAAACGTTTGCTTTCAAAGAAAACGGTTCTCGTATACGTTTGGCACTAATCCATCATTTCCACGTTTGACAGAAACAGAGACGGCGTGACATCTTGCATCTCTCTTAATTTCTTCATTGGGGGAAAAACAAAGCAAAAGCGCCATAAGAGATCAAGTATTTCTGGCCTTCTAAATCAGCTTAAAATAAACCAATTGATACGATAGTGATTCAGCTTGGATTTTTTTCTGGGTGTGTGGACCTTATTGAATATGTTTTGAAGCTAATTTTGGAATATTTCACGGTGAGTATTATGCAAAACGATGTTAAAAAGTGACAAGTGAGGTTATGTTTCAAACGCGTGTTTTTGCTTTAGTGTTAGTTTTAAAACGGGCAAAATTTGTAGCGTGGCTAACGCAGGTCGAAAAGCCATTGAGATAAGGAAATTTCCTTTGATATTATTACCAAAAATCCTCAAGCCAAATTATCCCAACAGTTTGTTGTCGCATGTTAGAAGGGAACGATAGCTATAGGTGATTAAGAGAGATCCAAACTTCTCTGAAGGCCAACTACAAAATTGGAGGGTTTGCAGTATGCATTTTATTGCAGGTAAGAGTTATATGAAATATAGATGTGAAATATTTGTTTATGTGTCATTTTCAGGTAAACCAACTCGAAGAGTGCTCGAAATGATGACCACGCCGATTGGGTGCCACAACTACTTCTTTTAAGTAACTAGAAAAAAGTTTTAAGGTAACAAGAGGTGGGGATACTAGACAGACTTATATAAATTAAACCAGTTGTACACTGTTAGGTTAACCGTATACGTTAGTGCGGGTAGAACAAAACAAAATGTCTCACGTTGGCACTGTTGATAGAGCTTACAAATGTCTCCACTGCGCATGCGTATATGCTAAGAAAAAGTGATTATAATCAACTCGTATGCCACCAATATGGTGTGCTACTTATTATTTGTATTAATTCCAGTTCTAGTTAACCATTAACGAACGGGTCCCTGTAATTAAAATTATAATTATGAAATGCGTTTTATTGAAATTTTGGCTAGTAGACAAATCCACAATTACCTCAGATCGAATGAAGGTTATTATGGTCCAATTGGCGCCAATTACCCTGGTATAATGGGAAGCATTATTTCTCTTTGAATATTAATTTATATTTGAAAGTAATGCATTATCCCTCGTGCTTTTGTGCGTTAAATCCACAAAAAGGGCCAACTTTTTGATATTATGATCCCAACTTTTTCGAGAACGTTACGTGATGGGAAACTTTTATTGTAATTTGATTTGTGTTCAGCGCAAAAGAAAATCTATGTACTTTCCATTCACAATATCCGCATTCCCCAGAGATATCAATATTTAACAATTTTTTTTTCGAAAATCTTATGCAAGGCCCCAAAAGTATTATTGTCATTTTATGTACCACCACTTCAGCAAAGGTGAATGCACAGATTATTATCAAATTAAATATAATAATAATAATACTAATTATAATAATAATTAATGATATGTAGAAATAACAAAAAAAAAAGCTAAATAAACGTTATCTCAACATCGTGACGTACCTACTATATCTGAACTATTAAATATGAATCACAGCAATTTTCTATAAGTATTAAATATTTTTCAGTTTCACTTTAAATATATTATACTATAAAATTCACTTAAGGCTTGTGAAGAAACGTCTTCGTAAGAGGCAACTATGCTTCCTACCTAAATAACCATGATAATGTAATATGGTAGATAAGCTTTACGTCACGGTCTTCCAACGTTAACGAGATTTCAGGCGCTAGGAGTAGCAGATCATTTAAGGATGACTTTGAGGAATTTTGGTGGACCCAGAAGTGACGGATGGATGCCTCACGCTGGCTACTTTCCTGCAACCGTCTTGAGAATGAGTTAATAAGTAATAAATATGTTAATTAAAGATTATGTTATTAAGATGATTACACAATGTCCAATGAACGGCCTGCTTAATCTTAAGGATACGCTCATTGTATTCTACGACTCATAGAGGTACTATTCGAGAATTTTACATGATTTAGTAAATTTGCTGTTGGGAATAATAAATGATAATCAAAGCATTTTTAAGATGACTTAAGATAATTATTTAAAGAAAGATAGACAAAACGAAATTTTAAAGAAAATTGAGTAAAAATATAAATATTACGTAAGTTTTGTCTCAAATAATTATATATATAATTTTGAGCCATGGTGTTCTATTCCAAAGTTGTTGGAGCCATCATATTTTAAAACTTTTGCGCTATGACGCTTCAAACATTTGCCAAATTTAAAAGTCAATAACTTTGCTCATATTTTGAAGACACTGGCTCCAACATTTGTGGAACGATATTGGTTTCAAGATTTTTGGTATAAATTAAATTATTATTTCATTATTCCCTTTAGATTTTATATATTTTTAATCTATTGCGCCACAGAATCTCAAAACTAGGTATCTTCATCTAACGAGTCTTAAGCAGACTTAAGCATGCTCGTTTTGGGGGTTTTGGGTTCTCTGATTCCAAATCTGATATCAGATTTTGAGAATTCAAAGTGGCGGAACTAATATGGCGACTAAACATGTAGGTACCTAATTAAATGTCGGAATTGGATGAACATTAAAACTTGTGATATCTGAACAATTTCTCTTATTTGTTGTGTCCCTTATAAATTCCTTACAGGATGTTTCATAATAGTATATGCTAAACATTACTACTTGTATAATCTAACGAAAAGTTATATCAGCATAGGTCCGCAACCGATTTTGTTTTAAGATACACTGTATCACAGGTTTTTCGTTTTTTAAATAACTTTGAAAGTGCATTACTTTATTTTTTATTTTTGCTGGTAGACTAAATATGCATAAAAATATTTTCTTCCTGTTGGAATCAAACTACTACACGACTATGTCCTAAAAATATTTTATTATTCAGTTTTGCATGTCAACTTGATATTTCAAAGCAGACTTTAAAAAAAATTAGAATTATTTTAAAATAAAGCAAACACGTAAAAGATCCAAGGGGATTTCTCAGGTAATTTATTCACAGAATCCTAAAAACAATCCAGAAAATTAAAGGTAAAGAATGTACAATCTTATATTTGTGATTAGATTCTTGATATTTTTGTCAGGTTTTGAAAGATTAGTTGATGAATCTGGCAAAGGAAGTTGTTGATTTTAAAATTTTTCTTTTTATTGAAAATGCAGGTACCTCAGTTGATGCTAGCAGTAGTACATTATCAAATCCAGTTAAGACATACTAATTAAGTAATTACTTAATTAAGTTGTACATACTTAATACTGTAATTTGTTTTTAATAATAATAATGTTGACTTAAGATCAAACGATAAAATAATAACAAAACGCAAATGTTGATATCTGAGCATTCAATTAAATTTAGAACAACGTTTGTGTATGACATTTTTCTTTTTTTAACGAAATTTTTCAGATATTGTCTTACAATTTTGTCAGATAATTTAAAACTGCTAGGAACATGCTTGTCTCCAAAGAAATTAGATGAACAGACTGCTCTTAGCACGTAGTAATCTTTTATCATATTCGAATGGATTTTACTTCAGTTTTTAAACAGAACACTAGGTGTATTATTTGCTGCTGGAAATGCCTTATACCTAGTTTTACTATATCACGTGATTGTTGGAATTTAAAGCAATATGTAACTAGTAAGTACACTTCATACCGCAATTACACCGTTTATTGGTTTATTTTGAAAACTCA
The DNA here is from genome assembly GCA_963966075.1 of Aphodius sticticus. Classification (NCBI taxonomy): domain Eukaryota; kingdom Metazoa; phylum Arthropoda; class Insecta; order Coleoptera; family Scarabaeidae; genus Aphodius; species Aphodius sticticus. The sequence goes on from OZ014509.1 coordinate 63,804,458, forward strand.
AGGAAAAGTAATTTGAATATGATAAAAGATTACTAAATACTACGAACATTCTGTATCATATGGTATGGGCACATATGGTGGCAAGGTTACTGAAAATTAGCTAGTACTTAAAATCATCATATTTTTTTGACAACACTACACTATATCCCAGGACGACAATATGTTGTAAAATCTTGATAAGTTTCAATCATTGGTAGAATTGTCATTAAATATTATTTTCTTAACATTACCCTTTTAACACAAATGTATGACTGTGTGATAGATACACATGATTTTCAAAACATGTAGTGAAAAAATTATAAGTTAATTAGTAAATTACTCCAATAAGTTAAAATTGTTTTTCGTCATGACTTGATAGGAACGATTTAGTATTTACTTTTCCAAGACTGATTATTTTTAACAATATTTATTTAATTATTAATAATTAATTTTGTAAATAATTGTTTATAATACAGCAAATGTTACCAAATAGACTGGTTGGTTTTTATTTCAAATACCCATGAATATTTAATGAAATATATTAGCAACCTTTTAAATAAATTGTATTTTTCACTTTTTGATATTTCTCACAAGTATCAACAATGTTGAATTTTGCCGAAAATGATCCACTAACGAGGTGGGAACTATAGTGCAGTCATCAACATAATTAGAAGTCATACTTAATACTTACCATAACAATATCTACGTAATTGTATTAGTAAACCTAATTAAGATTTATAGCAAGATGTCAGGCCAATTAATGTTGCAATGTAATTGGTAAGTGGGCGTCTGTATATACCGTCGGAACGGCAAAGTTGAGACGGAGGTATTTTGTCATAATGTGTTGAAATGATGAAATGGAGATTCATCAAGATATGAAGGAGCATGATCCTTCATTCCTTCCCATGAAACCACCTACCGTTCGACCAAATTAATAAAACAACCGCCTGCCTTTATGTTTACCTTTCCCACTTTCATTTGTTTTTATTATAGAAACCACCAGTCATTGTGGAAATTAAATTGAATCGCAACAGTAATAGCTTTTTATCAAAAGATATGAAAGGCGTTGTTGTTGAAAGTATAATTGTATCGCCCACTTTCTTAAGAACCCGGAATATATATTTTTTTTAAGTACACAAAATGGTTGCTGTGAATAAAGTTGCTAGATCTCATACAATTGATATTAGTCTCCAATATTTTTAAAGAATTTCATACATCATTAGATTTGCAATAGAATAAAGAATAATCTTTCAAAAACATAAATCAGCAGTTCCTGTAGTTTGGGAATTCCTGCCAATTCCATTGTTAGGGCATAAATTGGGGTTATATCGATTTTAAACCATTCTTCCATATAATGTATAAATTCAATAATATATGAATTGTCAGCCTCAGAAGAAAATAGTCCAAGTTTGTGCCACAAAATAGCTTTGTGTTACATATCTGGTGTTCAACATTTTAGTGGCAGTTGTTATTGTTGATATCTATTTTACGTGTACACTTAGGCCAAGCAATAGAGCTACAAATGATTGCATTTTTGACATAAAGACTAGCAGGAAGCCGCCTGTGCCATCCTGTGCAGGACAGTCCGTAGTATATTCCCACTATGTTTCCTACTCTAAAATGCCATTTTTTAAATTTTTTATAAACAATTATATCAACAAAAATCGCGTTTTTTTAAATTTTTTTATTGTAAAAGGAAAACTATTGAAGCAATCTTAATGGTGCAACGGTATGAACTGTAGAGAATTAAATTACGAAGAGAATGACAGGTCAAACGATCCGATCGGATAATTAGAACCGGAGAAAAGCTGGAAAACCCGGAAAATTTTGCTTTTTTTTTAATTCATAAGTTCGCTATTTTCCAATATGAACAGTTGAAACTTTGCATAGTGGTAGCTATTTACATGTACTTTAAGTGTGCAAAACGTGGATTCGGTCGGATTAATTGTTTTCGCACAATCCTCATTTGAATTTTTTTTGGCAATATTTTTCGGAGAGCTGGATGCGTTTGAAGTCGTCCGATTGCAATTTAAAAAACGGATTCGGAAACTAGACATGAACAGCAACAAAATGTCTATTCTTATTTTTCGATAAGATCCGTTTAAGTGGGTAATAAACTACTGAGAACATGAGCGGCCTAGCAGCCCGCGCCCGCTAGAGTGGTCAAGTGATGGGGGAAGTGTGCGATTAGAGGGGAAACGTATATATAGTAATAGTGCGCGCAGCGCGCTTGTATTACTATAGATATGCGGTTCCCCGCGTCGGCCGCCTACCCCCAGTACTCGACCGGCTTGGAGCGCGCGGCAGTTTTCGGTCATGTTTGCAAGCATTTTTCACCTATTTCGCAACATTTTAACGCAAAATCAAAATAGACGTTTTGTAGCACAACCTTCTACTTTCGAAATACTTAAAAAATTAAAATCGGACCACCTCCGACGCATCCAGGCTCGCCGAAACAGATTGCATACAAATATTCAAATCGCAATTGTGCAAAAACTAATCATCGGACTACGCCTGGGTTGTCCACACTCAAAGTACCCATCAATCGCTACTTTCACGCGAAAAGCCTCCGTTACAACTTTGAAAATGATTTTTTGAAAAAACGCAGCTTTTTCCGGTTTTTCCGAATTTCCTCCGTTAATATTAATTCAATCGAGTCCGTGCAGGGTTATTTTTTTTCGTTTTTTCATTCTCTGTAATTCGTTTGTTGAAAGCATCACGATTGCTCCATCGCATCGGTTCACAATACATTTACGGACTGTTCCTTCGACCTTCAGTTCTTTCTGACTTATTACATCATCCATTTTTTTTAATGGCATCCCTTTATTTTTCTTTGTGCTTTTGGTAGAGCTTTTATTTGTCTTAATGGTGGGGGAAACATTTTATAGCCTTACATAAGAAAACCCATCCGCTTTTTATTCGCATACAAAAGTTACCACCAATATACCCTAATTTTCAATTGTATTTTCTCGAAAATTTTCTGGTGTAAGGTAGGCTATCATGAAAAAAAAATAACAGATCTATTATAATCAACAGGACAAATATCCGGTTGCTGTTAAAAATAGATGTTGATGAAGTTATAAGTCAAAAACAATTGAAGAAAGCAAATTGACTTTGTTACAAATGTGTTTTGATAATAAAAAAATGACGAAAATTGATTTTTCTTATATAACGAACCGTTTCCGGGATGTTGTGATACAATTTGCCCATCATTGCGCGCTAACTGTATATTTCTTAATAAACAACAACAAAATGAAAGAGTTCATAATTGAGAAATAACATTTCTGGAAAAAAATACATAATAACAAGCTCTTACCTTTTGAAATCCCTTTATAAAATAAAAGCAAAGCAAATATGGAACACCGAAGTGAAATAATATAAAAATGATAACTTGGCATGCTGCAAGAATCAGCATCTCATATATATTTTTATGATCTCATATATTTTTACCTGTTGTCTTATATATTTTGATTAGTAAAATCTAACAACCCTAGCTCTGTAGAAACCTTAATATTTTCATTAAAATTTACAAAATAGCTCTTTATAGAATCATTATGGAAAGAAGAAATATAATTTCGCTTATTTTGCATCACTTGGCACCTACTTCAACATTGTTCGAATTTGACATGTGGAGCAGAATCCAATCTCAATCCCAAAATCCTTCAAAACTAAATTCCGGGGTGCCCGGGGGTGAATTGTTCACTGATGTGGACAGAAGTGCCAGACTTAGATGGCATTAAGTTTAGTACATTGACCAAAACTGGACGGTCCGAAATCACACCTCGCTGAGCTCCTCGATGGGCCGGATTTGCGCGAAGATTGATTTTGGGCTTTTCGGCTTTATAAAGCGCTGGCGTCACATCCGCCCTCAAATCGCTGATTTATATAGACTAATTCGGACGTCATTATACGGAAAATTGATTTCTTTTTGTCTCTCGCTTAGTTTATGGGTTCACAATATATATGGATATATGGTATATATATGGTTGTCAGACTGTATATACAGTGTGTTTATATCCAGAACCAGATTATAGCTTATTTTGAGATATGCATGGACTAAACTATTTGAACATATTTTGTAAGAACATTTGTCTAGGCTTCAGCAAACTGATATATTTGCAGGAATTACTTGTATTTTAGAATTTATATTTAATGCTCCAATTAACAAATTTTCATATCAAAATACATAAAAAATTTTTTATCAACGACGTTGAGTCGATTTGATGAACGATTTGCATCTCCGATTTATTTTTATTTGAAACATTTTGTGGTATGACTTATTATGAATTTATTAGTAGCAGTAATGCCAACCTATGATTTTGAATAACTTGTTTGTTGACGTCAGATTATATAGGTACGTTTCTTGTTTTAGCTCAATTGTTTCTGCGTGTGCGTTATACAGTGTGTACCACTTTTTACGCATTTTTTTAGAAATCAAATGTAAGTCTGAGTGAATAATTTAACTTTTTACTTGAGCTACAAGTAATGAGTTTTTTCAATTCTTTAAGATGTTTTAACGTATGATATTTAAAAAAAATCGTGTTCTGAACGTTCTATTTTAGAAATTACTTTAGAAATTGAAAAAAAAAGACAATAAATCCATTAATTATTAATACAACGTATTTACTTTTGATTGTTGTAATGGGTAAGTTTTAAGTTTATGTTGTTAATATTTCAAACGGCTGCAACTTTAAAAGTATTTGTAAAAACAACAATAACATGTCAATGTTTAACTTTTGACCCTGGGTAACATTTCACAATAGACTACTTGCATTCGATTATAAATGATTTAATAAAACTGTTTTTTTTTTATTTCAATATTTTATAATTTAAACTGATTTTCAATAATTATATGAAATTTTTCATAACGCAGTTTAAAAGAAGCTTGTAAATAATACTTAGGTGTTGGTACCGGCTGTCAAATTTAAAGAAGTTCATAAATAAGTTAATTAATAAAAAAATTAAATAGTGTGTTTCTGTTTATTTAAATTACTATACTGTCAAAAAAAACAAAATGATACCGAACAAAAAGCAACCAATTCTGGTATGATTTTCTTTCATTGAACCTGAATTTAAAGATAGAAATTATGAATTAATTCTAGTATTTGAGACAAAGTTATGTCAAAAAACGAAAAATGGTACACAAAGAGGTTTTAAGAACCAGTGTGTAACAATGGAAAGGCGCTATCATTTGGAACTGACTGTTCTTATAACTATCATAGGAATAGAAAATAATTTATTTATGAATTACAATTATTTAGTATTGTTTCACCAACAACTAACACTAGTGTAGATAATAATTTTGCAATTACCGTTTTCTTCATGGATATAAAGAGCACGAATATGCATAAACATGCAAATGACACACGGTCATGACTAGACCTGCCTAGCTGGACAAAAGCCTTGTTACGGATGTCAATGATTTTCTGGTATGATTTTCTTTCATTAAACCTGAATTTGAAGACAGAAATTATGAATTAATTTTAGTTTTTGAGAAAAAAATATGTCAGAAAACGAAAAATGGTACACAAAGAGGTTTTAAGAACCAGTGTGTAACAATGGAAAGGCGCTATCATTTGGAACTGACCGTTATTATAACTATCATAGGAATAGAAAATAATTTATTTATGAATTACAATTATTTAATATTGTTTCACCAACAACTAACACTAGTGTAGATAATAATTTTGCAATTACCGTTTTCGTCATGGATATAAAGAGCACGAATATGCATAAACATGCAAATGACACACGGTCATGACTAGACCTGCCTATCTGGACAAAAGCCTTGTTACGGATGTCAATGATTTTCTGGTATGATTTTCTTTCATTAAACCTGAATTTGAAGACAGAAATTATGAATTAATTTTAGTTTTTGAGAAAAAGATATGTCCGAAAACGAAAAATGGTACACAAAGAGGTTTTAAGAACCAGTGTGTAACAATGGAAAGGCGCTATCATTTGGAACTGACCGTTATTATAACTATCATAGGAATAGAAAATAATTTATTTATGAATTACAATTATTTAATATTGTTTCACCAACAACTAACACTAGTGTAGATAATAATTTTGCAATTACCGTTTTCTTCATGGATATAAAGAGCACGAATATGCATAAACATGCAAATGACACACGGTCATGACTAGACCTGCCTATCTGGACAAAAGCCTTGTTACGGATGTCAATGATTTTCTGGTATGATTTTCTTTCATTAAACCTGAATTTGAAGACAGAAATTATGAATTAATTTTAGTTTTTGAGAAAAAGATATGTCAGAAAACGAAAAATGGTACACAAAGAGGTTTTAAGAACCAGTGTGTAACAATGGAAAGGCGCTATCATTTGGAACTGACCGTTATTATAACTATCATAGGAATAGAAAATAATTTATTTATGAATTACAATTATTTAATATTGTTTCACCAACAACTAACACTAGTGTAGATAATAATTTTGCAATTACCGTTTTCTTCATGGATATAAAGAGCACGAATATGCATAAACATGCAAATGACACGCGGTCATGACTAGACCTGCCTAGCTGGACAAAAGCCTTGTTACGGATGTCAATGATTTTCTGGTATGATTTTCTTTCATTAAACCTGAATTTGAAGACAGAAATTATGAATTAATTTTAGTTTTTGAGAAAAAGATATGTCAGAAAACGAAAAATGGTACACAAAGAGGTTTTAAGAACCAGTGTGTAACAATGGAAAGGCGCTATCATTTGGAACTGACCGTTATTATAACTATCATAGGAATAGAAAATAATTTATTTATGAATTACAATTATTTAATATTGTTTCACCGACAACTAACACTAGTGTAGATAATAATTTTGCAATTACCGTTTTCTTCATGGATATAAAGAGCACGAATATGCATAAACATGCAAATGACACGCGGTCATGACTAGACCTGCCTAGCTGGACAAAAGCCTTGTTACGGATGTCAATGATTTTCTGGTATGATTTTCTTTCATTAAACCTGAATTTGAAGACAGAAATTATGAATTAATTTTAGTTTTTGAGAAAAAGATATGTCAGAAAACGAAAAATGGTACACAAAGAGGTTTTAAGAACCAGTGTGTAACAATGGAAAGGCCCTATCATTTGGAACTGACCGTTATTATAACTATCATAGGAATAGAAAATAATTTATTTATGAATTACAATTATTTAATATTGTTTCACCGACAACTAACACTAGTGTAGATAATAATTTTGCAATTACCGTTTTCTTCATGGATATAAAGAGCACGAATATGCATAAACATGCAAATGACACACGGTCATGACTAGACCTGCCTATCTGGACAAAAGCCTTGTTACGGATGTCAATGATTTTCTGGTATGATTTTCTTTCATTAAACCTAAATTTGAAGACAGAAATTATGAATTAATTTTAGTTTTTGAGAAAAAGATATGTCAGAAAACGAAAAATGGTACACAAAGAGGTTTTAAGAACCAGTGTGTAACAATGGAAAGGCGCTATCATTTGGAACTGACCGTTATTATAACTATCATAGGAATAGAAAATAATTTATTTATGAATTACAATTATTTAATATTGTTTCACCAACAACTAACACTAGTGTAGATAATAATTTTGCAATTACCGTTTTTCTTCATGGATATAAAGAGCACGAATATGCATAAATATGCAAATGACACACGGTCATGACTAGACCTAACTATCTGGACAAAAGCCTTGTTACGGATGTCAATATTATTAATACATAATCTACGAAGTGCAATAAATAATACGGTGTTGATTACAGACTACATTTCTAGGTGAAACGTGAACTACAAATTACGTTTAGAATATTTCGGGGTTGGCCAATATCGTATTCAACAAATAATTTATACGATTGTAGAGAACGGTGATTATACAGATAGAAGCTTAGGCATTTTTCGGTCGCCAATGTGCTAGAATGATTTAAGTTCATGCACTCTATTATTAACCTATCGGCTTGTACCGATTAAGTCGTACAGGCGTAAGCTAATGAAGCGTAAATGGTCAGGTACCAGCGACGTTCACTTCTTCAAAATTTTAAATGCTAGGTCACAGAACGGTCTATTAAGAAATTGCCGGCCATATAGATAGATATAATCGATTTTATTTATTGGGGGAAAGTATTTGTTAACTAAACTCAATGCTGGCTGATATTATTTCCCGTTTTAATTTTGCATAATATGCAAATGTTGCGATTGAACAGTTTAGAGTTTGATATTCAGCGGCCATGAAACACTTTAATAGCGAGGAAGTACGAATTATATGTTAGTGCTAATAAGATGAAATTGGTGGATTAGTTAAGTCTTTTTATCTAGATGGGCTCTTATTTGAAATTTGGAAGAAAATATATGAAATCTAACAAAGAGGTCGTGAAATAGACAACAAGTTTTCTAGTTATTATTTTTTTGTGCTAAAAACGAGTTCATACAACATCAAATGTTAATAGCAAGCTTATTTTCAAGTATACTCGAAGTAAGGTTCGAACTGTACTTGCCAATCCGCCATAGAATGACAGCATCACTGATATTTGCAATACTAGAACGCAAAGAAAATCAAATATACCAAGTTTTATTCAATAAATAATATTTATTATAATATATAATATGTATTATAATATATAATATGTATTATTTAACAATTAATATTACTCGTGCAGGTAAATAAATATGCATTTCAAACTGAAATGATGGACGGTTAAAAATTGAAGATGCATTCGTCAAAACTGGTCGAAGGAAATGTATGTTTGTTATATGTGTGTTATATATGTTATATGTGTTATACAGGGAGTCCCACTTTTTCTTGTAAATAAATTTAAGTAAAACACACAAATTACTAAAAATAAATTTGTAGCTCTACAAGCAAATGTCGTTCTGAGTAAAAAGTTTCATGTCGGCTTATTGGGTTATTCAATTCCTAAAGAAGTTAGAGCCGTTTAAAATACAGTTTTGCTATTATTTCTAATGGCTGTAACATTTTAAAGAATACAGAAGTAAGTCTATATGAAAGTTTTTGGTCAGTGTGACATTTACTAACCGGAACAACGTTTTTCGGGGAAAAAAGTGGGACACTATGTATAATTTTGTGTCCTGAAATGGACCAAAATTTTATTTTGTCTAGTAAGCAATCTTTATTTTTTATCAAAACTTTGGGGTAAACAGTCCATGCTGTCCATAGCCATTGTCAGAATTTTGATTTATCATATATGGTGGTCGAAAAACTAGAAACTGGTAAAATTGCATAATTTAAATGTAAATTTATGCAAAAATGTCAAATTGTAATGTATCTCTAGGTATAGTTCGGGGTAATTCCGGAAAACCGTAATTAAAAATGATTGAGATGTAAAGTATTGTCAAAAATTAGAATCAAAGTACTACAAGATAATGTCCTAAATGTTTTAGTTCATATTTGACATGACAACCTAAGCTATCAACTTAATTGTTTAAAACAGAATAAAATACGGAAAATCTTTGTAAATAACATCTATTAGCGTACACTTATTTCGTAAAAAATGACCGTTACTGTAGTTTTCTTGCATGAAACTATTCTTAAACCACGTAAAAGTTCTGAGGGATTTTGAAGTATCTGAAGTATTTATTCACATAATCTAGAAACAATATACGAAATTAAAGGTAAAAAAATGTACATTTCTTGTCTTACAGTGGATTTTTATTTTTTGTCGGGTTTTTGGTAAAGGAATATGACAAAAAAATTTACTGATTGTAACATTTTATTTTTGATAGTATATTATTCTATGAGCAAGTAATGTAAGCAATTTCTCACGAGAACGAAGAGCGAAACGTTCGAGTGAGAAATTGCCATTACTTGCGAATGGAATACTATACTTTTTCTACGACCACGCAATGAAATTTTATAAATTAATTTATTGCATATAGGGACGGCTGTATGTCAGTATGGCAGTTTACAGGATATTGTCAGATTAAAATTGTTTGGTGCGCTTGTCACTTAGCGACGTTGTCAATGGCTTGACAATGTCGCTAAGAATTGTATCATAACACGATGGAAATGAAAAATCCAGAGCTGTGATTAATTCATTAATTCTAGAGCCGTGAGAAATGAAATATTTCGCATGACTCGCGAGGTATGAGGAGCCAGGAATTAAATATTTGCCATGTGTGTGGGGAATGGTTAGTATTACTTATCATAGTTATCATAAATTGCCGTGATAATGAATGCATTCATCAATAGAAGTAGAAAAACACATTTTAATGTGACAATAGTACATTACAAATCTCAGTTGTCAAAATTTGACATCTGACATTTAATTGTGAAACGTTGATACTTTACTTCGAAAATTTAATAATTTCTTGTTTTGCAACCATCCTGGATGTTGAATCAATATTCGGACTAAGGCAATGAGGCAATGGCGTTATTAGGACATCTAAAACTCTTTACAACGTGACTATTTCTAGACAAATATTTATTTTTGGTCCATTATATGTAGAAATCCAGGGTCAGTATAAATGATTGTAGTCGAAGTAAGCCATGCCACGGCCATGCCCATGTTAATAATTTTTGCCGCTATATTCAAACAACTGTCAAACTTGAAATAGTTTAGGTTTAGGTTTAGGTAGTTTAGGTTATGCAACCAATTTAAATTTTGCGTTAGAACAGTGGTATTTCGTTTAAATAGAGATGCAACCAGAGATATTTACATTTGATATCAGGGCCTACTTCCACTACAATCATTTATAATGACCCCATACTTAGCCTATCTGGTGATATACGTAGGTACTATGTATTAATATACTTTATTATAAATATATGTGAAATGGATTAAACGATCACACGGTAATGACTCACTGAAACACAAAAAGAAAGATTGATATAAACCAAGCTCTGTACTTACTAGTTATCGCAATTGAATAGAATTATAAATGATACACTTAATCAAAGTTGCGTTTATACCCGTTCCAATAATGGATACATACATTAAAGCTGCGTTCGGATATAGTACTCCGTTGACACCGGGTACACCATCCAAATGACACTTACGTGTTATTGGGTGTAAAAAGTGTAACGGTGTACAATATCCGGACGCAGCTATAGTTATCTTGTTATCTTGTAAATGGTATTTTTATTTGAGTTGACAAAAGTTGCTGTGCCTGTTGCTTTTGCCCTCTGTCGCCCTGATTTAAACTAAGCTGAAGAATCTCTATAATCCACTTAGAATTACCATGTATATGGGTAATAATGAACACGTTTGCATTACATTTACCGTATGTAACCAATGTGACCATGTTATGCATTACACTACGTTAGCAAGCACTCTCTGGTCATTATTCCGTGCCAGTGTGGACGGTGTGAGTGGTTGCTGGTCCTATACTATACATAATAAGTATTCTTTTCAGAAACATATCGAGTAAGGCGTTCGCAATCTTGTTAGATATAAAATATAATTGTGGAAATGTTCCTTGTGGCTCCTTGTGGCCCTTTATTGATTCGTGGAGAGATGCGATATGCTTAACATCTTTATTGATATCTCCTACATTATCATATCCACAGGCACTAATTATTGCGGAAAGAATCGAAGACCATTAGCAACAGCCTGTAAAAAAAGCGTAAAAAACCGTTTGTACGATTCGAACGAAATCGAATGCCATCAATTCCGCTGCACACGGCGTTAATGTGGGTAATTTCCCCGGCAGGACCTCGGAAATAACAATCCCGAGGATAATCTAGACGAAACTCGAACGTGCCACCTTGTCTCCCCAAGGTGGGTCCTAGCGGTGGTCGGGCTTCTCCTTAGTCCTGGTCGCTTTAAATTTGAGGTTATGTCCGAAAAACGGGCCAGCGCTAATGCGTATAGGTGTACCGGCGCGCCGATATCAGCGGGCAGGTGAATTGTAACAGCTGCCCGCACGCGTCCTTACACCTGAGCCCAATTAGTGTACGCAATCACCTGTCCATTCTTATATGACATCGCCGGACCCTCTACGACTTACACGCGGACTACGCCACCCCGGCCTGCTTCTCTCTCGGCGCGATTCCGAGACAATTACACAATCACACTGGGTCGTGTGGCCTTCCTTATACTTATGAAAATTGACAACACGCGCCATGGCCACTCTTCCTTCAGGTGTACGCACTGGTCAATCTTTGGTTGGTTTGGTTGGAAGATACTACTTTTATTATCATAAAGTGATAATAAAGTGATTGATGACAAGTTTTAGATGTTAGGATTATTTGATTTATAAATAAAATCAGCAGAAATTGCGTAGCAGTTGGTAATGTGTTAAAAATGATCTTCTTGTGGCCATCATCTTTATTATTGGAATAACAAGACGCCTATGGCTTTATGATCACAGCTTTTTCGTATCCAGCAAACGGTCACTACTTGTGGCTTATGAAACTCTAAAACTGGACACGTCTAGTTTATATTCACAGTTATGTCTTTAACTCTTTCCATTTCTGTTTATCTGATCATTCCAGACCTCTCTTCCCTTTCGCATTGCAACACGGCATGTCATGATTCCTCCCTTGTTTTTCTGAGCAATGGGCCAATGGGCCTTCATCTGACTTGCTGGGTGATTTCTTCGCTGCCTTTTTTCCACAATTTTGGTCACCATTGTCTCAGTAGTGTTCTCGGTATATTGCCTTAGTATCTTTTTATAAATATGCAATTTCCGATCTTTTTACAAATGTGCAATTTGCGATTCACCTGTTCATACCGTAAGGAAACTGTCTTTATTGCATGAGGTTCGTAAGTGTACCGCCATCGTACAAAGTGCGACTTTGGACTTTTAGGTGGACAAAAATGCATTTTTTAAATGAATTAACAATAATCGTTGGATAACTCTGAAAATAGAGAAAAACGGCATTAAGAGTGTTGTTTTTAAAGGAATTGGAAATGAAATTTGGTTGTTAAATTCTGAAACCTTGCGAATATAGTAATGTTATACTTGCCAATACACATAAAATAGTAAACAGAAATCTATGCACCATTTGAGTAGTTTTTAGGTGGTTGAAAAATAAATTTTGTTCGAAAATGTTGGAACCTTGTAAATATGACAATATGTATTATACTTGCAAAAACATGAAAAAAGAATAGTATAAAAAATCAATGTATCAATGGGGATTTGAGGAGGTTGTAAAATAAATGGGTTTAAAACTTCTGAAATCTTGCAAATAGATAATATTATTATTTTTATTACATTAAAAATATTGGCTTTTGTGAACATAATGGGTTTAATACAACTTATTCGAAAAATATTAACCAGATACATGTCTTGTTATAAATTTTCTTATAATTTCCTATAAATAGATGTAATAAAAGACCAACAGATAATTATATTTCTTTTTGTTATTGAATCATAATAAACTCAAACTTATTAAAACAGATGAAAATGTTTAACGACATAATTTGTCAAATTAATTTGTCATAGGCCTCAGTAGCGCAGATGGGAGAGCATTGTGCTAGAAGCGCAAAGGTCCCTGGTTCAAATCCAGGTTGTGGCTGTAATTTTTGATATTCTTAACCTATAAATATTAAAACAGCTTCACTTTATCAAGAGCCTAAGCGTTCGACATATTCTATTCTATACTATCTGTCTTAGCACTACCGGCAATTCTGGTTATCTAAAAAGATGAGAATGACAGAAATTTTTAAATCAGTCATTTACATGTAACATCACAAGCTGTTGACTTTTTACTTTATCATACGCAGTATGTAAAGTATTTTTTGAGATTTTAGCGGAAATATGTCTTTTTGGGTCCCCTGAACATTTTTGACCAAGGTACAAAAAAATGTCTGTGTGTGTGTGTGTGTATGTGTGTGTGTATGTGTGTGTACCCGTTTTTTGTGGCGACGATTCCGGAGAAACTACTAAAGGTATCGGGACGAAACTTCATATTTAGAAGTTTCATAACCAAACTTAGAGCTGAAAAGCTTTCTGTTGAAGAGTGTCCAAAGGAACTAGAGGTTTAGTCTTAGCATTTTTGAAAGATTTTGCAAATAGGCCGCAATTTCTGGAATTACGTCGAAATAGTTAAATAATAAATTAAAGATGAGGAAATTCTGAATAATTTATCACTATGACATTTTTTGGTACAATCAATACTTTAGCTGCATGAGCAAATTCTATTTCTACGAGATCGGTCGTACTGCGTGAAAACTAGTCGCCAGGATTTGTCAGATTTTTTGATTCTAATGACAGTAGGTAGTCTTGGTGTCAAACGCTAATGTTTTGACAATATCTTCTGTCAATATAAGCTGCGTTCGCATATTGCATTACACTTTTGACACCCAATAACACGTGTCATTTGGACGGTGTACCCGGTGTCAACGGAGTACAATATCCGAACGCAGCTTTAATCGACATATCTGTCTAGTTTTAGTAGTTTTATTTTAATGCAGACATGGTCGATCTCGATCAAATAGAGTCTCATGCAGCGAATCTATTAATTTTATATATAGTATGATGAAGTCATGTGCCTGGCCACATCAGATTTTTACTTTATCATACGCAGTATGTAAAGTATTGTAATCGTACCAAAAAATTTTTCTGAGATTTTAGCGGAAATGTCTTTTTGAGTCCCCTGAACATTTTTGACCAAGGTTCAAAAAAATGTCTGTGTGTGTGTGTGTGTGTGTGTGTGTGTGTGTGTGTGTGTGTGTGTGTGTGTGTGTGTGTGTGTGTGTGTGTGTGTGTGTGTGTTTGTGTGTGTGTGTATGTGTGTGTGTACCCGTTTTTGTGGCGACGATTCCGGAGAAACTACTAAAGGTATCGGAAGGAAACTTCATATCTAGAGGTTTCATGACCAAACTTAGAAGCTGAAAAGCTTTCTGTTGAAAAGGGTCCAAAGGAACTGGTGGTTTACTCTTAGCATTTTTCGAAGATTTTGTAAATGAGCCGCTATTTGTGTAATGTCGTCAAAATAGTTGAATAATAAATTAAACGAGAGGAAATTTTCTATAATTTATGTATATGACATTTTTTGGTAAAATTTATAGTTTAGCTGCATGAGCAAATTCTATTTGATCGAGATCGGTCGTACTGCTTTAAAATTAGTAGCCAGGATATATCAGATTTTTTGATTCTAATGACAGTAGCTAGTGTCAAACGCTAATGTTTTGAAAATACTACTGTCAATATAGGCTGCGTTCGGATATTGAACACCGTTACACTTTTTACACCCACTAACACGTAAGTGGCATTTGGACGGTGTACCCGGTGTCAACGGAGTACAATATCCGAACGCAGCTTTAATCGAGATATCTGTCTAGTTCTACTAGTTTTATTTTAATGCAGACATAGCCGATCTCGATCAAATAGAATCTCATGCAGCTAAACTATTAATTTTATATATAGTATGATAAAGTCATGTGCCTGGCCACATCAGATTTTTATTTTTTGTCTGAATGAAGTTTTTACTGGTAGAATAAACTCCTAGGGTACGGTACAGTAGTTATTTTCACAAAATTTGGACGATTAAGTAAAGTGAAAAACACCATATCATGAATACGAGAAAACCAAGTTTGGCATCAACATATTGAATATAAATATTTAGATATTTTAATCATACTTCCAGTTAAAATAATAAAATTAAAAAAAAATAATCAGATTTGAAAAAACTGGTGGCAGCTGGTGACGTCACATGAAAAATAAAGAGAATAATTTTTACCATGCAATCGTGTAGTATTTATATTCTAATTTCAGACTTTCAAATTCCATGTCTCTAGCATTCTTAGTTCATAAGACAAGATGGGTAATAAATAATGTAAATATGAAAATTGGAAGATATGTTCTATTTCGTGATAATCTATAAAATGATAATAATTTAAGAAAACTTCAGTAAAAGTAGATTCATATGGATTTTTAAGAACGCTGAATCCAAACCCGGAATTTACATTTCAAAATTTCTTTATCCTATATCTACGTTACTAAAATGTAGTCTTGTTTTGATTAAACATTATCGAAACAAATAAGAATGCTTAAAAAATATTATGAACACCACCTGGTATGTTTAGTAGGTACCTATATAAAAAGAATGTAATCGGACATGCTTGAAAAGAAACAGATATTGACTTCATTGACCGTCAGTACGTTTGCTCCATTGATTATATCATTTATTGCCATTTTTATTTTGTTATTTTGAATTTCTCTTAATTATTATCGCCATGAGTTTCTACGTCCCCATAAATTCAGAACTGAAACTTCGTATTATTCGATAAAATTACTACGCCATTCCACCCAAGGCTACAGAGTTACCGTTCATGCTTTTAGGAAAAAAGGTACATGAAAAGCCTATGTACAGCTTTGACGAATTCACGGACCAGTGTAGTATTTGATGAATTAATTTTAATCATGTAGTTAAAAATTGAATATTAAATTATGTCCTGATCTGTGTAACGTATTTTGTATACAAATATATACAAATGGAATACTTTTATTATGTTGTTCAGGACACTAACTAAAAAGTAAGCACACATTTTTCATTATTCTTTTCTCTGTGTAGTCAGAGAATGCCTTGGTAATATGTCTGGACCTTTACGTATTTTATGTTGTTATAGGGCACTGACCCAAAAACAAAACAAAAAAACAATGAACACCTCTAATGCTCGCATTCGTACCAGTAATCCATTACTTCAATAACAAAATAACAGAATCCCGCAAAAAGCTGGCATTAATATTTATGGCGTCTGGAATAAATTTGAATGTAATTTCGCATCGTTTATGGAATTATTTGCATGTGGTCGTGATAAATCGTGCCGTCTGAAATATTTTATTCGCTAAATGTTGCGACGCCGAGCTTTTAATCATCCGGACGACGAACGCATACAATCCACTTATAGTTCGTGCCGAAGTGTCGCCGTTTAAAAATTTCACGATTTCTCACATTTCTCGCGCCGCCACAGTTGGCAAAACGAATGCAAACGCTAACCGCGCGTACGTACGTAACTTACAACTGAGGTGTCGATCCTTATCTTCTGAATAAATAAATTGTAAATTTTCTTTGACGACTTCTAATTTGGCTTGTGGACTACCGGTAGTTTATGATATATTAGTTAATTGGTATGCGAGATGAAGGAAAATAGATATTGTGGCAGTTTTGACACTGGAACCCTTGAGGGAAATAGCATACACACACTATGCATGCAGGCCTAATCAACTTAATAAATATAGTTAATTGCAATTGATGTTATTGGAATGGATGGAGTTGAGTTGGCGAGTTTGCATTAACAGTTTCTACTCATTTTATTCAAATGTGTGCTGATGTTATAAGTTATTAATTAAATAAAAAGGATTTAATAAATATAAGTCAATATCCTGTCAAACCCTAAAATAAATTAGAATTATCACTAAACATACTTGTTTTTATTTTAAGCCAAGACAAATTGTAAGCTTAAATTTGTAAACTATTATAAGTAAGTATTAATTTAATATTCGGTGAAAGATATTAGAATGACTTGAAGGATATTATTTCAGATCTGTAGTTAGCTTTCCACTTCAGAAAAATAACAATTGCCCTATCTAAGCAATACAAAGCACTTGCCTCAATGCTTTTTTCTTCTTTTGAATCTTAAAAACAATACTCCAAATTAATGCTAACGATATTATTACAATTTACGCTCTAATGGTGGACATCTTTATTGTTTTCCAAATCTGTAACTGAATTTGCCAAAAGAATGTTTGCCATTTTTAGGGAAAACGTCGACCAAAATTGAAAAAAGTACTAAAGTTCCTATATGTGTATACAACATTTTACAAAAAATATATATTTGTTTTCAAGCTTTAATTGTAGTATTAAGGGGCGTATTAAGGACGCAAAAATTAGAACTAATTGTTCTATAAACTTGGATAACAATCTGTTTTCGTGAGGAACTCATAGGTTGAAAACCAAAATTATCTACTGTCTTTAATTTTTGAGTTTTCGAAAAACAATAGTGTAATTGTTATAAATGTTTTCAATAAATGTCAATATCTTGATGCCTTAGTTTTTAAAATATCGGAAACTTATTTTCACATTCACAGGGGTTTTGTTTTAACAGAATTAAATTGATTTTCATGTAAATCACAGTCAGGTGTGACATTAGATCCATTAAATGATGTAACGTCTTAGGAGATGCCTTGAAGCACTTTACACATTTATGATAAACTTGTTTAGCTAAATTTCTCCCACCTATTGGCCAATACTGTTCAGGTATAGGTAGAATACAATAATTGTGACATAGAGGCAAATTACCTCTAGTTAAGAACGGCACAGCAACTAATATTTATTTGTGTTTTAAATATATTTTATGTTCTAATTTTACTCGAAAAAAAAAGTGCCTTAAGAATGTGTAATATATTTCTTCTAACAACAAAGCAGCAGTATAAGAATTTGTACAAAAATATAGTACAAAAATATTGAAAATGAAATTTATTTGGTGCTGGCAAACAATAGCTACTTGTGTCTCTTACCTCTGGAAAAAAGGATTTAAGAACAGTGAATTTTCTCATAGGTCTTAAAGTATTCCCCAACATAGAAAACAACATAGGCAATATAGGACAATAGTTCCTAATATGCATTTGGAGTAACGATCATTTAAACTGAAGCACCTTTTATAGTAGATATAATTATAAATAAATAGATATTTTTTTCTTCAATACTGAACAGAACTTGGCATATTATATTATGTTAAAATTCACAAAAGATTCCTTTTAACATCTAGAAAGTAGAAGCTATTTAATTACGCTTTCACAATATTAAGTCATATAGCAGATATTAATGACACTATTTATTTTAAAAAATTACTCAATTAACGAATATTTACATCGAAGCTATTATGTCAATTATGTTAATTCTGGATTTATCACCTAATAACCGATTTACATTCATTTTTGCCTATATGGTACATACAAATCGGTACATCCATAGGTGTGCTGTGTCCTATAAATTTTAATCAAAATAAATAAAGTTATACTAAAAAAAGATCATAAATTTAACTGTCGCAACATTAAACCCCTTTGAATTGTTTGAATTTCCAGGTGGGCGCTCTTAGTCCAGTGAAATGGTATTTTGGCCAGGAAAACAATATAGAAGTTTTTTTTTCTCTCAATCTATATGTTTTTTTCGGATGCTGAATCCGAATTTCAACTTTGCTACTTCCCACAGATGTTCACAATAAAAATGGCAAAAAAACTAAAAAAAATCGATTTTTTTTGCTATTTTTTGCCAAAAAGTAAATAAAACTATGCACTTTTTGACGTGGCATCACATGTTCAGCATTGGCAACAGCCAGGGCCGGCGAAACGTGTCCAGTACAGGTGGGCAGTATAGTACAGCGCGTCCCCGCTTTCAGTATGATTATTCATTGTAATTAGGAATTCATTAAAAAAACATGGCAACAGTGTAAGTAGAGTAAGAGGTTTATTTATAATATCATTTATGATTTGTAATATCAAACCTAAAACTGAGGTTTGTTTAGAGATATAAGAAAGGAATTCGTTCTTCACCATTTCTAAATCCAGTTTATCGACTGCGTCTGGGTTAGATAAAAAATCTGATGTGGCCAGGCACATGACTTTATCATACTATATATAAAATTAATAGTTTAGCTGCATGAGATTCTACTTGATCGAGATCGGCTATGTCTGCATTAAAATAAACCTAGTAGAACTAGACAGATATCTCGATTAAAGGCACCGGGTACACCGTCCAAATGACACTTACGTGTTATTGGGTGTAAAAAGTGTAACGGTGTTCAATATCCGAACGCAGCCTATATTGACAGTAGTATTTTCAAAACATTAGCGTTTGACACTAGCTACTGTCATTAGAATCAAAAAATCTGACATATCCTGGCTACTAGTTTTAAAGCAGTACGACCGATCTCGATGAAATAGAATTTGCTCATGCAGCTAAACTATAAATTCTCCCAAAAAAATGTCATATACATAAATTATAGAAAATTTCCTCTCCTTTAATTTATTATTTAACTATTTTGACGACATTACACAAATAGCGGGTCATTTGCAAAATCTTCGAAAAATGCTATGAGTAAACCATCGGTTCCTTTGGACCTTTTTCAACAGAAAGCTTTTCAGCTCTAAGTTTGGTTATGAAACTTCTAAATATGAAGTTTCGTCCCGATACCTTTAGTAGTTTCTCCAGAATCGTCGCCACAAAAACGGGTACACACACACACACACACACACACACATACACACACACATACACACACACATACACACACACACACACACACACAGACATTTTTTGTACCTTGGTCAAAAATGTTCAGGGGACCCAAAAAGACATATTTCCGCTAAAATCTCAAAAAATTTTTTTGGCATGATTACAATACTTTACATACTGCGTATGATAAAGTAAAAAGAACGTAAAATAGTCCATCGGACAATGCCTTTTGTCTCCGAACCTTGCTCAAAGATTTTACTACCTCATTTTATTTAGTTTCGGAAGCAAAAGTTATTATATAATCCAATCAAGTTAAAATTTTAATAAAGTTTATTATAATATAAAAAAAAAATCAGTGTCTAATTTTCTAATTTTTTTATTAACAAAAATTCTTATTTTATAGTCTTGTTTTTACTCAAAAAGCGTTGGACGTTTGTAACGAAAACACTACACAGTACACAGGCACGATACATCCATTTGCGTACTTGAGTTATCTTTACAGATGATTAAAGATTCTTCTTTTTGCAGTGTTTTGGAAATAAAATCTTGTTGTTTCAACTGCTCTTGTTTTAACAATGCCATAGTTACATAATCGTGAAAAATGAAAAGAGTTGGTTTGAAGTGGTGTGTTATACTTAAGAAACGTTAATTCCCGCTCCGAATCAATTATTGCAAAAACAATCATAAAATACTAAGATTGATCTAAAATTTCCTGCTAAACAACAAGTGTGAAACATTACAATTGAAATTGAAGGAAAGACCACCTAATATGCTCAAATCAAACATGGCCACCACAAGACAAACATGGATTGGCATTGGTTTCTCCACAATCTTTAACAATAAAACCTGAGTTCTCACTTAGATTTCTCATGCGTCGGCAATGTTTTTGTTGTT
The DNA here is from genome assembly GCA_963966075.1 of Aphodius sticticus. Lineage (NCBI taxonomy): Eukaryota > Metazoa > Arthropoda > Insecta > Coleoptera > Scarabaeidae > Aphodius > Aphodius sticticus. The sequence goes on from OZ014509.1 coordinate 63,825,489, forward strand.
TTGACAAACTTACTCCACTGCTTATTGACCGAAATCAATGTCTACTCATCTGAATAGGTACATATTTCATTTCACATTAAATTTGCCAGATATCAGAAATGGTAACACAACCAAGTAACACAACATTGGACTGAAACGTTCTGTTATAGCGATATAGTATCTTCACAATATAAGCAAATCGGATGTTAAAGAAATATTTGAATTGACTTAATGTTATTGGAAATACAAGTATATGCAAACTTGTACCGATTTTTTTGCCCACCGTGTAATTATAAACTTCTGTACGTAAATGGAAAAACACAAGAAATGATGTTAGGAATATTTGGTGGAAGATACTACAGTTCTTCAGAATTCCCTAAACTCGTTAAGTTCAAAGTTAGACAAAGTTACAGATTAGTTAAAATACTATCGTTGAAAAATAAGATATAAATTGTGCGAAGATTAAAGTGGTAAAAAATAAAATGTATGTACATTGAAATAAAAAGTAGCCACCAATAAACAAATTGAAAAAAAAAACAGTAAAAAATTCTGCTAAACTGTAAATAAACATGAAATAAATTTAAATTTATGTATTAGTAATAAAAAATATAAAAATAATGCATTTCTTTCCATGCGTTATATATACCTAGTGATTCTTAACTCGAGGCGAAAATAAAATGATAGATTCAAAGTAAAGAAAATAGTAGATCGAAGTAACGGGATTTTCTCAATGGTCTTTGTTCCCGAGATGTCACATTTCAATGCTTTGCGAACACGGCTAATTCAAAGTTTGCAAAATAATACATTCAAGTATTCAAGTTGCACAACAAAAGTAACGCTCGCAGCACGGTGATAACATATTAAGTGACCTCCGAACGAAAAGTACACAAGATCACTTCAGATCGTGGCCGCTCGCAATTACCCATCTCGATGTCAGGTCGATTCAGTGTACGGTTGCCGAATTTGGTGGATTGTCCATTAGCTTTGGGGGATTTTGCCCCAAAAATCGTACCGTAAGGGAACTTTTGGGGGTAAACTAAAGTTATCAAAATCCCCCAATGTAGCAATTCTGATTCAGTGTTACCCTCAAAGCTACCTCATTGTACCTTTTAATAATTTGTACCCACCTCTTCCGCCGGCCCTGGCAACACCAAAGGAGAAACTAAAGTTTAATTATTATTTTCCAATTTTAATGATTTTGGATAAAATAGCCCAAATGTTCTGAATGAAAGAAAATAAGTAGTGCTCCATAACATCACAATACTAATTCAAAACCATATTGAACATATGAATTTATTTCGGAGAACAATCAACCAGACGAAACACACTAAATCCGATGACACAACCACCAAACCAAATCCGAAATAGGATAACATATCAAACATTTAGAACATAACACTGGACGAGACACGGCTACATTTCCCCGAATCACTCAAGGTATTAAAGTATTAACTCGTGGTATGCGGTTTATGCTAATCTAAATGCGTACCAGTGGAGGACTTTATCCTTCCCGGCCTGCCCGTCCTGTCCACGTTCCATCCTGTCCATTCCGTCCGTCGCAATAACCGAAAAGGCGACCGGAGGCGAATGGAACAACACCGACCGACAGCATTCTATCCGTAATGGCTAATAAGTTTATAACAACGGCCGATTGACGGACGCGTATTGTGTGAAGCCATCAGGCGGGTCACATTTCGTGACAGCCGTGAAATTACAATGTTCAGTTCGGAATCGATTGAACAACGTTACATGGTGTATTATACGCGGTACGGGCCTTGTATATGCGCCAGTGTATGTGTGTCTGTGTGAAGCTTTGGAGAGTCCGGAGACTCCGGACTCGGGGAGCCGCTAATCAAACCATCAGGCGATCTCCACGGGTGACCCGTTCTCGACAACGCCAACTAGGGACCTAAGTAAATTAATACAATGATAGTGCACTAAAGAGCGAGACGCGTTCCTATTATGACGCGCACAGACCCCCATAACGCCTCTCTCTCTCTCTCATCTCCAAAGTCTCTAACTGGACCGCAACGTGAAGCTGGCTGGCATGCTTCATCGTCATCATCCCGAATTCGATCTGCCTTTTAGCGGGCACACAATGGACGCAGTGATTCTCAAGAAACACCCGGGCCTAGATTAAACAATGCTTCAATTAAAATAAACTAAATAAAACGCCCCATCATTTGTCACTTTCTGTCGATCGGATCGTACGGTGTGAAACTGGAGGATAACAACCACCATCATATCTACATGCTAAGCTGAGGCACAATATTTTGTCTTTATTCCACAGTTACCACTGTCCAGAGTTTAGTGCCAAAGAAAAACACCCAGCGCCGCAGTAAGAAAATCTTGCGCCTGGGGCCAAATACCTGACTTGCGCCCCTTTGAGTAAATCGGTGATTCTTTCTTTCAGAAAATATCGGCATGCTGCGGCGCCGGGGACGGTTTTACAAAATGTTCCAAGGGGTGTGGGGGGGGGGGGGGTGTGGAAGATTTTGTTGAGTATTAAATGGTGCCATAGTAGTAATGACTATGCTATTAACTATTTTGTAGCATTTACGTCTTGTGTTATTTGTTATAAATGACATAGATATGAGTATAAGAGACAGAGCCCACATTGTTATTTATTAGTTACTATTTTAAAATGCGTCATCACATGAAAATAAAAAGGTATATAAATATCTAAAAAGCAGCCCATAGTGTTCGTTAAATTCAAATTGCATTCACCTTAAAAAATCTCTGTTGTTTTTATGGTACATTTTTACACATTTATGTTATTAGGCGCGGTCGTGATCCCCGGTCGTGATCCCCCGGTCGTATGCTGACAAAACGTATCTATTATATATTGATATTAAGTGAATTTCAAGTAATTTTGCCGCATTTCTATCGTTTGTGTAATAATAATGTTTGTTAATAATTGTACCTCTTAAATACCTGTTTTCCTAGAATTTAAGATTTTGTCTAATTTTCAACCAATATTGTAGCCTTTTGATTACTTATTAATTGCTAGGAGTAATTGTTGTTAATTTCGTATAAGAATTTCTAGCTCGTATTAATCAAGCAAGCCCCAATGTATAACAAACAATTGTCACCTATCAATAAACACGATTATAGACTTTTCAATGTTGTCCATTTTCTCTGAATTATCGGTTTTAAACATTATCTCTCAATAACACGAGTGAATGCTAAATAATGTTGTCGCCCTTCTACTATTCTCGATGTACAGTCATGGAAATAAGTAAGTTCGTATCGCTATTGCAGGATTTGAAAATAGTATGTCGGTTATATATTCGTGTACTGGTCTCCGTCGACCTGGCCGCTTCGCAAAAAGTTGTCCGTCACGAGGTGGTTTTTCGATGGATGTAATGTAACGGGATTTATATTATTTTGAGCGTGTCCGATCTTTTCCTTAATGTGATACCTTCATTGCACTGTAATAAATGTAATATGACCACTACAGTTAAGTTTACGAGTAGGTAATGCATTTAAATAAATATAGAATTATTTATATATAATAATATTAATAAACATTAAAGTTTTTCATAATATATATATAATCAGAAACCTATCTACCAGAGTTTTTGATAATACGATACGAAAATCTCATTTTAAGATATTGGGTAATATCACGACACATTATATAAATTTATTTCATTTAATACACATTTAATTACGTAAGTAAATGCACAAATCCACTTGTTGCCAAGGATTATCACTGAATATAGACTATTTCAGAATTGTAATATTAAAATATATTCACTAAATGTAAATAAATTCTCTAAATTTAATTTCAATTTATGTTTAGGACGGAACATGTATTTTGTGTGAAGGACAATGGCAATATTATATATGTATTTACTTTACAGCAGTTAATATTTCAATTATCTTTCATGCGATCTAATACATGCTTGACAACCAAAATAATTAAAATTATAGCAATAATATATACAGGATGTCCCACGTTTCTTCCGCAAAATCTTTGTTCAGAAAGTAAATTACTTTTTCAATTCATTAAAAAGTTACAGCCGTTTGAATTATTAACAAAATCTCATTTTAAACGGCTCCAACTTCTGAAGGAACAGAGAAAACTAATAAGACAATATGAAACTTATTACTTTATACTTGCTAGAAAAAAAAACAAGACATTTTGGTATTTATGTATTTAAGTTGTCTAAATGTCCTTTTAGATGGTCGTATATTTTCGTTTATTTAATTTTTTAAATAATAGTTAGTTAAAATTACACATTGACGTTCCATCTACATTCGTCGAAAGTTTAGAACTTGCTTCCACAAGCTATAATAAATTTTTGTAAATTAGGGATATGATATTTGAAACATATTGCTGTAAAGTAAATACATGATAATAATATAAAAAAATTGTAATGATACATTCATGTTATAAAAAATACATACTCCTTTCTGTTTATTAAGTTAAACACTGTAAAATATCGTTGAAGCTAAATATCTCAAAAACACCTGTAATTAACAAGTAACAAATTACCATAAATACAAATTTAAAGCAATTTAGTTTTAATTTCTTTCTATTTTGTGAATAAATGTCAATACATATGTTAGTTCTGAAATAACCTTCAGTAAAAATATTGACAACAAGAAGTTGATTTTTGTATTTATTAACAAAAGCAAAAAAGCTAGTAGATGCAATAAGTTTGTATAATTTGTTGTGTTTTATGCAATATCTTGAAATGAGATTTTCATTTTATGTAATCGAAAACTTTTATGTTTATTAATATAAAATTAACATTATATTTAATAAAAACACAATTACATTGCAATGTAGGAATTACATTAATTAATTACACATTAAGCTAATAAATAGAATCATATAAATCACTATAAACCAATTCAAAGCATTCGAACAAGGTTCCGCAAATAATAAATTTCAGATATACGAGAATGCAGTGTAAACGGACAATTTTTTGCACTTAGCGGCCGAGCGGCCGACCAGAATAACAAAAAACTCGTACATGGAGGTATCATCGACACACTGCTGAAATTCTGATTTGAACTTACTTAATTCCAAGACTGTACACGACCCAACAAATCTTATAGCAAATTAATAAACGATGCGAGTACATAGCCACATAGCCACAACCTGGATTTGAACCAGGGACCATCATATATGTTAGGGATAATGTCTACTTCTACGTAGATGACATTTGATAGGTGTCATGATAGGGTTAGCGTTTGGTAGCGTTGACTACTTCCTTTCCTTGATGTGACAATTATCCCTAACATATGTCATAGGCCCCAATAGCTCAGCTGTTTAGAGCACTGTGCTAGCGACGCAAAGTTCCCTGGTTCAAATCCCGTTGGGGCTGTAATTTTAATATACATATTCAAAAAAATTACATCCCGCCTGTATGTCACCATATTCTATACGTCTTTGAAAAAATCCATTTTTGATCAAATAAGAAGCACCATAATACAACAAAGTTGTAGCATGTTATGACCGTTGGAAAATAATTCCTTGCAACTTCGGAAGAGGGAGAAATTTGTTGGTTATTTCTTTCTAATAGACTGTGTTATTTTAGCAGGTTAAGTCTCCCTGCATCATTAGTTATTCCAAGAAAGTTTTGAAGACTTTTGGAGGCTACATAATAAACGATAAATAAACTAAGAAACTGCTGTGTTGAGTGGTGATTTGGCAAAGGCTATGCGGCAATGAGAAATGAGAAACAGAAACAGAAGAATTATTGGTGTAAATACTAGTTTAGGAATATTTGAATTTAAGTTAATACCTTTACTGAGTTATAGCCGTGCATTCGTATTCGTAATAGAACATAGAATAACCAACAAAATGTATCCAATATCCTTCCATAAGTAATCAACCGGATACACCAAGGAAACGTAACAAATACCCTACATTACAAGAACTACCAAAGGGGGGCAGAGGGATGGAAGCCTGCAGAAGTGGCCGCGTTGACCGGCTCACTTAATTTCGGCTTTATCTAGTGGAAAAAATTGGCCGGCGATGCCCGAGAGATCCAGCAATATACAACACGGGCTCTCCTCACGACTACTCGACGTAGTGTGGAAAAGGAACCAACGGGGTGTTACCTAAAGGCCCCTGGGAGATATATCGAGGGGCGTACTAGATACGAAATGAGATTTTGATTTATACCGGCCCGGTTAATATTACGTAAACGGTCCGAAGAGAGTGCACGGACGGAGATACATTAATTTTTTTATAGCTCAATGCGATGACGTCGGTGGAAGGGGGAAAAGCTGATATAATTTCCAATTTCGTTTCGAGTGCACGCGCCCGCTGTAACCGCCGTCGCGGTTTTACTGTCGAATTAAGGATTCTTCGGGAGTGGCGCGGGATTATAAAACCTGAAAGTTTTCCGCTGAAAGTCGAGCTTTACTCCGGTTACCTTCCGGTTCGAGGTTCCCTCAATATTAAAGCTATCTAAATTCATAAGCACACATTCGTTCCGGTGTTTACTCTGCCCGGTTATTTGCATCTTTTATGGCCCCTATTGGAATATATTTTCGAAATTTTAATATCGATAATAAAGCTTCTATTGATCTTTGGGATAATTTGGTTTTCCGGGGGAGATATTTAAGGTGGTTCTCATAGTTCATTGTTTTTCGTTAAAGAAGTTTTAGAAACGGGATGAAGAAGTATGTGTTATTTAACAAGAAATTCTGTCTTTAGGCAGATTTGGAAGTTGTTGACTACAAAACTGATATTTTTCTTGATTTTTTGAATATTTGTCAAAAACCTGATCGAAAGAAGTTCTGATGTACCGCACTGTTTACATTAGCAATCAGACTTTTGTTTACTTAGTTAAAAATATCACTAATTGCGAAAAAAACACACTGAACTTTGAACAATCTAACAAAACTAACCTTGAACTTAGCCATTCAGGTTTGAGTATCTGCTTGTAATGTTGAAGTTTATTAATTGTCGACAAATCCGGCTTCCTACAAATAAGCCCGTAGACTTTTTTTTCCTATGCCGAATTCGTCTCGTTTCTTGTTAAGTCTACCTTCCAGCAAAGCTTGGTGTCCAGCGTCATACCAAGGCATTTTGCCGTGATTGAGTAAGGCATGGTGGTGTTATTGGTGAATTTGTTTGTGAACAGATTTGTTTTTCAATGTATAGAAGATGGTGATATCCAGGCGGGATGCAAATTTTAAATAAATAAAAAATTACAGCCACAACCTGGATTTGAACCAGGACCTTTACCTTTACCATGACAATTTTCAATTTTCCCTAACAAATGTCATAGGCAGGGATGTAAAACCGTAATTTACCGCGTAAATTACGGAATTAATTACCGTAATTAATGGTAATTTACCGATTATTAATTAACGTAATTTACGGCGTTAATTTACCGTTAATTTAAATAACCGTTGGTAATTTACCAACAATTTTAATTACCGTTGGTAATTTACCGTAGTTTATAAATTAATTTCAAAGACCTTCCATCAGTAAATTGTTTTCTATTTTGTTATATTCTTTTTTTATTGATGTCTATATATTTCTAATCATTGTCCTGTAAAGGTGTGCTTCTGGACAATAAAGATGATTATTATTATTATTATTATTATAATTATTAATCAGTAGACGCATGAATGCGCCCCACCCCTCCTAAGCAGTCGACAAGTGCACTGTTGTTTGCGTTTGCCTGGGATGTACCTAACAATCCGAGTGGTGCTTGGTCGGACTCGTGCGTGACAATGTTATTTCAAGGTGACATTTAGCCAATGGAAATGGGTCTATGGGTAAACTTAACACATCCAATGATAGTCCCATTGTCCGTAAACGTTATATTTTTACCATTCCAAATCATCCGACATTACTTGAGAAAATACAGAACTAATATTTTGTATTTAATGAATAGAGAAGTGGAAAGCCCCTTCGCCAATGGCGACCAATCCAACAAATCCGATAATGCAGCTTTGAAATCAGAAGCCATTTATTATCAGAATTCACTTTTTAATAAATATGCCAGTGTTAGAAAAATGACAAATGAGAAAAAAGACCTCTGTGAACCGGAGAGTTATTTTGTGAGTGTGGACAGAATTAAATTGTTTATTTTCTACTATTATTATTCTGTTTGATTTTCCTGTTTTTGTAGTAGTGCTATAAATAGTATTTCTATGTAGTCTTTGCTTTGGTTTTAGTACTATCAAATCAGGCAAAAGATCAGAGATAGCTAGTTATCCACAAAATAATGATTTAAGGTTTCACCAAACATTTTTATTAACATTAGTAGTAATTATAACTTACAGTGATCTGTTTAATTTAACATTTTGAATTTTTAATTACCGGGTAATTTAAACCAGCGTAATTTACCATTTTGAATATTTAATTACCCGGTAATTTAAACAGGCGTAATTTACCATTTTTAATCTTTAATTACCCGGTAATTTAAACCAGCGTAATTTACCATTTTGAGTTTTTAATCACCCGGTAATTCATGCCATCGTAATTTACCATTTTTAATTTTTAGTTACGTGGTAATTTATTATTTGAAATTAATAATTTTAATTTCAACGGTAATTTACGAAAAAAATTAATTACCGTAATTTAACATCCCTGGTCATAGGCATCAGTAGCTCAAATGGGAGAGCATTGTGCTAGAAACGCAAAGGTCCCTGGTTCAAATCCAGATTGTGGCTGTAATTTTTGATTTATTTAATATCCAGGCATCCCTCCTGGATATTACCATCTTTACATTGATTATTTCATCATTACGTTGGTAAGTCCGTATGATACGGTATGTCCGTCTATTCATTTCTAGTTAGATTTGTTTTTGTTCAATGCAATTAGCCATGGTTGCATCCACTCCAGCTTTCATGCTTTTAAGAATTGAGACTCATTATCTTGTATTAAACTGAAGGAAGTATCTGTCAGGAAGATATGGTTTTAATAGTTGGCTATACTCGAAGAATAAAAGCTGTTCCAGCTTATAGACTAGGCCCTCGTGCCAAACTTTGTCGAAGGGTTTTACCACATCCAGGCATGTAGAGGAGCATACCTATTCTTCTTCTAACATTCTTTGTATTGTCATTGTTATTCTGTGGACCTGATCGATTGACAATTGTTTGTTCGTGACTCCAAACTGATGAGCGGGTATAAAGTTTCTTTATCTGAGAGTGGCTTCAGTCGTTTTACTCGAAGTTTTTAAAATAGTTTTGACAAGGTGGGCAATAAAGAAATTGGCCTTATTGAATGTATTCAATTTCTAGTTCTTGGTTCTTTTGAAACATGTTCCATTACATTTCATATTTCCATAGGATTGCAGAAGAATGGTAAGAAGTACCAAGTAAGAAAGTCTATCAGATTGGGTGAAAATAGTATATGATAGGAAGTGTTTGGTAAGAGATGTGAACGATGTGTAAACATCTATAGGAAGTTTCTAATGAGCTTATGCCAAAATTAGGGCTCCCTGTATACGACAACAGCACCAAGAATTTGAAAAGTTTGACGACAACCTTGAGGTTAAATCTGAACTTGTAAGTCCTACAAACAACGAAACGTTGTCTCAATTCAAAGCAACCTTTGTTAACCCAAAACAACTGTTTTATATACATATACCAAAGAATATATATTTTTCATTGAACAAAACCGTTGTTTTGACCGGTTGTCTTACTTTAAGATTGTACAATTTTAAATGGATACTGTAATCATTTGACTTAAGAATTTGTTCTTTTAAATTAAAAGGTTGGGTAGTTAGATCAATCAGCTCACATTCTTGTATTAAACAATCTTCTTTTAAATATGAACATGTTCTTATGAAAGCAATAATATTTTACATTGAATGCAATTAACGCATACAAAGAAGAATATTGTTATTTTCCAACTATAGAAGACACCCGGTGTCTCTTTTTAGTCTATTTCCATCAATCAGGCCAATTCTGTAACGCAGTTGTTACGTAGCAAGTTGCTACGTACCAACTACGTTAACGACTTTCATTAACCACCTTGTTATCGACTTTAATAAGATTTCGTATTCTATATCGAAAATTAACCACTTGTTAAGAATAATGCGTTTAACAACAGTGGTTAACTGTTGATGGTCATGCCGGCCTTCAATGTTGCGTCACGAAATTGTGTTAGAAAATCTCAGATTTGGATTCAGCACCCCCACCGCCCAAAAAAATACCTTATTTTGACATATAGAATGGAAGACATAAAAACTACCCCACAACTTTCCTGGTAAAAACTCAATTTGACTGCATTAAATATATAAATGTACTTAAATTAATAGTTTCCGAACTGCTTCGTAAACGGTACACCAATTTTAAGGTGAAGAAGCGGAAATTGTCTGTGATATTATTAAGTAATAAAGAACTATTCAATTTGTTGCACATTTCCTGGGAAACTTTGTATATTCCAGAATAAATGGCTCAAAATGGTAAATATCGCTTAAGGTGGTGACCTAAGGGTGGTCGTCGAACCTCAAACACACGTCATGAGTACTTCAACGCCGCTTGTGAGCAAACTCTAGAATTTTAAATAATAAGTACATCCTTCAAGGATCACTTTGAGACCCTTTTGAAACGTCCAGATTACAGGGTTACGTCGCAATATATACGCAAACTTTGCAAAAATCACGCATTTTTGGGGTTTTAACCCCGTTTAACTAAAAAATGTGAAGTGATGGAACCCTCTTGCCCATGACAAATATACTACTTATTATGGTACCCTTCGAAATAAATTATAACGACTCATGTTAGAAAATCTTGCCACACAGTGTTATTCAAATACCTAATTTCAATCGCGAATTATACATCACTACTATAATTTTGCCGACATCCTCCGTCTCTGTCTAACATTTCCTTATCACGTTGTATGCGTTGCGAGCCGCGCTCGAGACCAGTTTTTCTATATTTTGGCGAGTCCGTACAAACGCATTTGTGAACCACGTTCTGATTTGAAATTATCGCGTATTTACAAACGTCGAGTTTCTTCGTGGTTATGTTTCAAAACTTCCAGTGTTTGATGTGATAATTGTGGTGAACTTTATAGCGATTATAATTTAGACTATTTGTGGTCTGCCCTGTCATAATTTTGAAGGCCCTACGCTGAAGTATAAACCAGGAAATTAGCTGTAATTAAGGTAGGATTAATTTTTCTGCACGTTTTCGTTTGCTCTAGCTTGTTTGTATTGCATTTCTGATTCATTTCGGTGTTGATTTGTGATGTGTTGCTGTTTATTAACGAATACTAATTAACGAATAAAAATTCCTTTAGTATACCGGGGGATGGTAGCCTATTCTACTAAAATTCCACTAGATTTTTATAATTTCTACTAAAATATTCTACTAGAAAAGAAAACACACAAAAAATTATTTTTTTCGTGTTTTTTTACACAAATTATAATGTACATGCAAACAAAATAATCAAATTAATTTCTAAAAATATAAATGACAAATAAAATAACAAAAGATAAAATAAATATAAACACATACATGTATTTTGCTGTAATAGGTAACCTAGACATCATCTTTGAAACAGGACAAATATAATATATTCTAATATATTATGGAAAATACATAATAATATAACAACATCAAATAAATATGAACTCAGAGATGTATTTAACTTTTCAAAGCTAGCGATAAAATAACTAAAATAAAACACTAACATGTACTTAGGTTTAAAAAGCTTTTCTTTGGAATTTCTGTTTAATGCTATACTTATACTATAATATCAAAATAATCTTCTATATTTTCTGCAGTATGCGCATCATTTGTTTTTATTTTTTCTATTACACTATCTTGGACATTGTCACAGCATTTATTATATCGAGTTAAACCAGCTCTGATGGATAATATATATAGCAGTGAGCATGAGAAGCTAAAGACAATTTCTCAGTTTATTTTTTACAAGATTCATAGAGCTGAATACCAGATCGACATCAGCATTAGAGAGAAGTAATATTAATTGGATTATGTGTACAGATTGCTACTGATTTTGATTTTGTTCAATCAAATCTGAAGGTTTTCCTAGAGTTTCAAATAGATTGATAAGGTGAGTTTTATTTGGTTTGCAAGCTTCTTCAACACTTATGGATGAAAGACAATATTAATATTATCTGGCAATCTTATTCTTATCTGATTTATTTTTAAGTTACTAAAAAATTGATACGTCGCTCCCTAAAATTGATTTTACCAGGAAATCACCTTTCTTTCATTTGCCGTAATGTAGTTTCAAAATTGTAACCTAAATAACAAAATTAATCTAGATACTCATAGGTACTCGAAACCAGCAGGCAGCAGATTTCGTTTGTTACATTGATTTGTTTTGTCAACATTTGTATACTAAAAATCTACTAAAAATTCCACTAGCCACTGAATTCCAGTTCTCCACTAGCACGACTTGAAATTCTACTAAATAATAATAATAATAATAATAGTTTCTTTATTTTCCCAAGAAAATACGTAATACATGCACAAAAGAAAATAACATACTTTAAAGTAAATATAAATGTAAATAAAAAAAAAATTTGGAAGAAATTCTACTGATTTAGCAACACTGTACAGAATACCATTTTAAAGTTTAACAACGTTGCTAAGAAATTCCACTTGCTACGTAACAACTGCGTTACAGAATTGGCCTGAATATTTGATCTGTTGGACATTTCTACGTCAGGTACATTGACGGTATAATAATAGCACAATGACTGATGCTGCATGGACATGTATACGGTTATATACGGAGACCTCTCTTACGACGAGAAACTAAAGCGCCATCTACCGGCATCCTTCACATTATTTTCAAAACAACGACTTTCTTAAATCAAAACAATCATTTACTTAAAGCAAATATTTAGGTTGTTTTATATTAAAGAAATATTCTTTTTATAAGTATGTGTTGTCTTAAAACAAACAAAATATGTTAACAACCTTGCCAAAGAATCGTAAAACCACCTGAACGTTTGATCTATCAGTAATTGAGAGCCTGAGAGTAATATCTAGGATCAGCTAATGTTTCTTGTATGTCAATAATTCATATTCACAAATTCCAATCTTCCATTCAAAAATTCCAAACCAATTTCATGGTCCAGCAAATAAACTCAACGCTGATTTCAAGACAACAGTCCTACAAAGGTAGAAGAAAATATGCGGCCGCAGTAATCTTAGAAACGATATCGAAAGTACCTACTATAACTGCATGGCAGTTGTACATACGTACAACATTCCGCGATGAGCACAAGATGATTCGATCGGATGGTAGTGGTGCTATGCTGAATGCTCGTTGTGTACATCGAGTCTGTAAAGAGCGGGCGTACAACAACTACAAATCGGCGAGATCTATCTGCCGGAGAACAATAACCATCAACGTTAAATTATCCATAAAATTATAACCGTATACATTAAACGGCGGACGACAGGCCGGAGTCGCCTCGCGCAGCAAAGCAACCCGTCCAGCGCAACCAGCCGTTGAACAAAGTCGAGGAACAGCGTTTAATATTTGTATATCGGGATCACGAACCCTCCGATCACGACCAAATACTCTACGATCTCTCTCTCCGCATATAACCTGCCACGGGGGCCGTACGTCTCTTTGCTGGGTCCACGGCACAGTCCACGGCTAGCTGGGCCCAGGTGTACGGGCCGTGGGGTCAGCACTGGTAATATATTTATTGGTCGAGTATTTTAATTGGGGGGTTCGGCGCTAGATGTCAGGCCAGTAATTAAAAGCGTCCCTGGGAAGCTACGTTTGACACCTCGCTACATTGTTAAACAGAACGCCTGTTCTGGTTGGTTATCTACCATCGCGGTTCACTTGATTCGTGAGCCCGGAGCTCTCCTCTTGGTCTTGGACTACAGTCCTTCTCCTCCTCTCATTGCCTCTTCTACCTTCTTCTTCTTCTTTTCTTCTTCTTCTTCTTCTTTTGCTTAGTGGTCGGGTAACGAGATCGACCGGCTCATTTGTTTATCTGCGACTTGTGGTAGAACTTATTATGGCTGAATAATGAACACGCAGCCTTTTGTTACTTGGCTCCCGTGCACTTGGACCAATATAATGGCTTGTTTCTCCATCTCGGCGAGAGATCCTGGTGCAGCTCTTGGTCCGACTGGCCGCTCCGTCGGTCGGAGCGTTGTTTATTATTCGATTATTTGTTCACTTGCCAATAATAAGTGTAAGGGGGCCATGGGAACTGGTCGTCGGGCGGGAACAACGGACCACTTAACTCTTCCATTGAATGGCGATAGGTGTCTCTCACAGTCACCTCTTTGAATCGACACCGTAGGTACTTATCCGAAACGATCGCTGAAGCACACGTGCGGTCTATTCATTTTGTACACTCAACTCCAATGTCTAGGAATATTACTGCAAAACTGGTCACAAAACTAAGGGAATATGATTAGGAAGGCATTCCTATCTTCGTCTTCTTCATAATTGTGGGCATTTCTACTTTCAGGTATATGCATCTGTTTCTCTTTCATGTCTTCCACTTTTTTCTTAATCTTATACCGCGATTTTCCTTATTGAATCCCACTTTGTACCTCCTCCCAACTTCTTTTTAGATTCTTCCATCATTAAATTCATTTTTATTCCATTATTCTTCACAGTTTTTGTTTATGGCATTTTTCTTTTGGGTTTATGTCCTCATTTTTCTCTTGAATATTGCTATTCTCTATGCACGTCAAAAGTCCTCTTTTTAAATATTCAGTAACTTGATCAGATTATTTGTTATACATTTGATTGTTATTATCTTTTCTGAAAAATACACAATTTTGGTAAATATTATCGATTTTCTGAGTGGAAAGGTCAAAAGATTTCGTAAGGTTTTCGAAAACAATGTAGGTAAATGTGTAATGTGAAAGACAAACTTTTCATACCAGATTCATATTCAACCCAAAAACTCAATCGAACACGAATATTCTCTTTCCATTCACAGTTACCCATTTTTTTTAGAAATAAAAATTGTTATTTAAATAAGTATTACTGATTTTTTTTTATTTCATAATTCAGGGACCATTGAAGGTTAAACATGTAATTAGGTATATAATTAATTGTCCGTGTTCAAAGAATTTTTCAGTTTTACTGAATTTTTTCACCGTTTTTCACATATTTAAAATAACTTCAATGTAATTTGGCCACCTTGACACGATAATCGTAAGGCATAATATTAATCATAAAATGACTAATGTTTTTATGATTATTTAGATTTAAGTAGTCCTTAGAATATTTAAGTTTATTTTAAGACAAATCTTGAAACGTGTTTGAACATATTTTCTGATTTGTGTGATTCTTCATCTTTTTTTCCGCGCACAGCATTTCATATTCATTTCATGAACATAGCACAGACCTAGGGTTGCCAGTTGTCCTGGAGTTCACACGACATCCTGGATTCAGCTCTACATTTTTGCGTTCTGCATAAGACCTACGCAGAACGCTTAATGTACTTGAACTTTATCAATGAGCACGAGTTAAGAAGTTATCAAAAACATAAAAAAAAACATCAAACACAAAAAACACATAGATTATACTGAAATTTCTCTACAGTATTATAATCGCACTAATTTTTAATTATCACTATGTGCATTCAGAAGGTGACAGCCAACGCAACGTTTTCAAATTTAAAGAATAGAATTGAAATATTCGGGCTTTTGTTGAAGAATGTTGTTTGTTACTCAGCAGACAATGCGAGTGTTAGTTTTGGAGTCGCCACTCTACGTATAATTGATAGGAAAAGAAAGTGCCAATATTATCGCCCTGGGTGAAGCATGCATTAGCTAAATGCATTTTTGTTGTAGAAACTCACAAACAGTTTTTCAATTTGCAGATTTACAGTTTAGAATTATTTAAGGTGGCTGTCTTACAGTCTTGCAAGCTTACTTTTTGTTATTAGAAGAAGAATATCCAGATATACCTTTCCTCCGAAGATACAGATAAAACTGAAGCTAAAACTGAATGTTATTTCTGAAAAAATTTCAAAACATTCTGAAAATTATATACCAAACAGAAACAGCAGAAACTTGAAAAACAGATCGATCTTGTTGGCTATGAAGTCTTTCAAATCTTAAAATCTCAGAGATAAAGTTAACCAATATAACACTTTTATTTTGGATTGTACGTAACTAATTTTAAACAAACTTTTGCCCAATTAAATCAAAAGAATCAAACAATTACTTTTGTTCTTTTATCGAAATTGTTAATTATTTAGATTCCAAACGTGATTTTACTGACAAGAACTTGATGTCCAAACTTCATATATTATCCATAAATTATATATTTAATTACGAGTCACTCATCGAAATATAAGCACTGAATTATTGGTTGGTATGTGTGAGTTTTTCTTTGAAAATAGGTACTGTGTAAATTAAACCAGTTGTTGAGATGCAAATTATCTTGTCACATGGTGAATTACCAAATTTGCTGAACATTATTCAATTTATATTTTCTAGATATGCTTCAAATGCTGACTTTGAAACTGCTTGTCGAGCATGTTAAAGCAGAACTTCAAATACAGACTAATTAGTTTTTCTTGCAATGAATTCTACCACTATGCACTTAAAAGCAAGAAGTTTCTACACGCTGTCATATTTATATACCTTAAATGTTAGGTATAATGTTACTATTTAATAAATATTATTATTTATATATTTTTTTATAAAACAGTTTTACGACAAAGGAGTGTCCTGTTTTTTTGACATAATCCTGGGGTTTTCTAACCCTTGTCCTGTAAACTCGACTTTTGGACCTGGCAACCCTAAGCACAGTCCACAAATTTAAACTTTCAACTGTATCTCAACCTAACTTTATCTCTCACTAATTATTCATGCAAAGACAATTGGTAAACTTTGAGTCCATTCTGGACAGAGAGCGAATAAGTTGGTATCACTGGGGTGCTCGGGACGATACGAATGTTAATCCGAAGAGAGTTTGTTCCCAGATAACAACGGCATTAATAAATTAACGAACAATCACAGTGACTGCCGTAGAGCGGCTCCTCTGTTTAACTTAATTGTAATTTTATTTAAAGTGAGGTTCATGCCTGCTTAACAGGAATGTTTTCATTATGACCGGGAAACCCGCCTTAAGAAAATAATTCGTACCTATGGCGTGGCATAGTACATAATTCAGAAATTTCGCATAAAAATCCCATGAATAAAACCATGGTAATTATGCGCACGGCACACGAAGAGGATATGCTCTTCAAATATCCTTTGTTTGTATCTCTGGATATTAAGTATTCTATTTAGTTTTTATATATGTTCTACTTCGGTTTTAATGTTTTTATCGTGTAGTTATCCGTATTGCATGCTCATGCCGTTGAATATATTGTAATTTATGTGGGAGATTATGGGTTAGTTATCCAGAATATAATTGATTATGGAGTCTTTATGGGATTAAAGGTAATAATTATGGCAGTATACGTTGCGTCTGACGATTTTAATTTATATTTATCACTTTTTTATTCTATACAGGTGACGCACATGCGACGAACACAACCAGATGTTTGCCTGATTGGCCCAAGTAGGTTATTAACTAGATACCTATATTTTACAGTCACACATTTTAAAGACAAAACATCACTAAAACTATTGTATCTAAATCTCTTATCTATCTATGTATGTCAGCATAAAATAGGTGATGTCCTCATTAACATGACTAAATGTTTTCACGATTATTTTTTTCATTTATTTTATTATTTTCACTTATGTTTTTTTCTTACGTAATTACTTGTTAATATTAATTCTAAAATTTAGTTAAAATATAATTATTTAGTTAAAATTTACATTTTAGTATAATAATTAACAAATAATATTATCAATGAATGTAATAAAACATTCAAACACGTTTTCATATCAGTAAATTAGTTGTACGAGGTATATCAGTTATCTCTACATTGAGTACATTGAGTATCTTAATATATCCTATGAAATTACAATGACCCGTTGAAATTGTATGTTGGTATAGGTTAGAAGAAGTTCTAGATTTATCCGTCTTGTCTTCCTTCCGGTTTTACCCACATAAAAAGCACCACAATTAGAGCCTTGACTAATTATGCTTTTATTTTTTTAAAAATAATTGTCACTCACGCATGGCGCATGATTTAAAACCTGACTAAATTTAATATTGAATTAGTGTTTCGTGTAGATTTCGGCTGATGATGATGCATAGAGGTTGTTATTTTATAAAAAGCTATCTGTTTTAAACAGTTGTGATTTAAACATGTTTTATCCAACATATTATGTTTAAAATTAAATATCTGATGTGGCCAGGCATATGACTTTATCATACTATATATGTATAAAATTAATAGTTTAGCTGCATGAGATTCTATTTGATCGAAATCGGTCGTGTGTGCATTAAATTAAAACTAGTCAGGATTTGACAGACATTTTGATTCTATTGACAGTAGGTATTGTCAAAATATCAGCGTTTGAGACTACCTGCCATTAGAATCAAAATATCTGTCAAATCCTGGCTAACTATGTTTTAATTTAATGCACACACGACCGATTTCGATCAAATAGGATCTCATGCAGCTAAACTATTAATTTTATACATAGTTTTACTCCAGTTCGAGCGATCTCGATGAAATAGAATTTGCTCATGCAGCTCAACTATTAATTTTACCAAAAAATTTCATAGTCATAAATTATTCAGAATTTCCGCTACCTTAATTTATTATTTAACTATTTTGATGACATTACAGAAATAGCGGCTCATTTGCGAAATCGTCGAAAAATGCTAAGAGTAAACCACCAGTTCCTTTGGACCTTTTTGAACAAAAATTTTTTCAGCTCTGTTTGGTCATGAATTGAGAAGGGTTGCCATATTTTATGGTAACACTGTCGGGGCATTAATTACTGGGAAAATACACAGTGTGATTTTACTTGTCTAAGCTAACATTAACTTTATTATAAGAGATCGAAGAAAAATTAAAGAAGCAATAATACACGCCATAATTACTAATCAAAATCGCATCGAAAAAAACTTTTTTGTATTACAGTATGCTTGTTCTTTCGTGGAATATTCTTTGCAAATTTCTTTAATATAATATAACGGTAGGGATAATTATCTTTTAAATTTACAATAATGTTTTTAAAATTAATATACCTAGTTATGCAACCTTAGTTGATGTAAATAAAAACATTGGTCTTTGGGATTTGGTTTTCCCAATAACTGGAGTCAATTCACAATTTACGTTTTCTGACTTGATCAAGTTTCTATGAAAAAAAAAATACCAGAACTAGTTGTAATTTGTTCGATATTTTTTATTAATATTGTATGCAAACTTATTACAGTAGACTCTCCTATAACGCGGTTACTACAACGCGAAATACTACAAACGCGCTATAAATTTTGCGACTACATCTTCATATAACGCGATTCTCGTACAACGCGCATGCGTCAAAATTTGCGATCCTCAAATTCCTATAACGCGTTTTCATAAAACGCGTAATATTAAACCGCGTTGTAGGAGAGTCTACTGTAAAATGAATATACACAAAAATTCATACAAATGTTTATTTAAAAAAATTAAAAATAAGTTTGACAGCCGCTATTATTATTTTAAATTATGAAACAAATGCTGTAATTCTTATTCAGGTCATATAACATTTTAAAAAGGTCAAAAATATGTTTGGGCCAAAGAAAGCCCAGTTTAATCTACAGTTTGTTGACACATGGTTTGCACCCACGTAAGGGTGTATTTTTTCAATTTCCAAATCCATTATTTTCTTAAATGGAATACACAACGGTCAGTACAAAAGCCCTCTTTAAATGCAGAGCAACCTGCAATAACTTAATGAATGGGAAAAAATAAGAAATAATATGAGGGATTTTTTTGTTGCTTAACTATTCATAGGAGTTCAGAATTGTTAAAACCCTTTAAATATTTTTTTATCAGATTAACATTGTGAATTTTTTTTTGTGAAACTTTGTATGTAAGATTAAAGGAATATCTCTATCGGCTGTAGTGTACCAACAGCATATGATTACTTAGCCATTAGGTATATATTTAATTTTTGAAATAAAAATATATTGAAAAAAACTTAAAAAGGTATAACAGTGTTATTACACACTGTTGCAGTGAGATGTGAAGAATATAATAGTAATTAATAGTATCCATATAATTCCTGGTTTGTCAAAAAATAAGGATTTACCTCTATGACATGATAAAAGTTTTCCCAGATGTCGATTAAAATTACGAAAAAATATAGTACTTATACAAATAAAATAACTACCAAACGCGTCGGGACTTTACACGTCTTTATCGGGACGTCGGGACAACTAGGCCAATAACGGTGACAGTCCCGATATATCGGGACGGATGGCAACCCTAGTCATGAAACTTCTAAATATAATGTTTCGTCCCGATACCTTTAGTAGTTTCTCCGGAATCGTAGCCACAAAAACACACACAATAGACACAAAAAGGTTATATTTCCGCTAAAATCTCATTTTATTTTTCGGCACTATTACTATCCTTTGTCATACTACGTATGATAAAGTAACAAAGAACGTTGTTTTATAATAATGCTGAACATTTTGTACAGGGCACTGTTGGCAGTTTTTCTGATGTAATTTACTATCGTATTTTTCCCTATCCCTATCCCTACTATATACTAAAAGTCTAACACAGTCCGCGGAAGAAGTTTACGAAAATCGGCGAATCGGGGGAAGGGTCTCAGGCGCCGATTTTCCGCCTAAAAGTGGATTCTACAGTGCTTAGGCTTTCGATTTCGTCAAATTTCCGGCCAGTTCTCGTTATTTATTAACTCGATTAGGCTAAATTTATGGAGTATCGTTTGGGACAGTCCTCGCCAGCGCGTCGTCATGCCAATCGATCGAGGTTGCTAGGCAACGGCCGCGCGCTTCCCGACGCGGTCACCAGACGGCGACACATCATGTCGCTGTTGAGGTTACTCTACGAAGCAATAGATGGCGCGCCCGTAACCGCTCAGAACGTACGAGCATAATCACGTCGCGCGTGTAAGAGCATCCGGGCTTTTTGTCTCTCTCTTAACGCTTCGGCGATCTACCTAGGTCGACCAGCAGGCCTATTAGGCCTGCACATTCTCCTAGTATTATTACTATTATTATAGTCCAAGTGACTAAAAATTATGATAAGATGTTATTACTACAAAATATAGCTAATGCTAAAGGCTAAAATAGATTCTATTAAATTTCACATAATCTTACTAAATCTTGTCCCACAAATTTACCCCCCCCCCCATTTTCATCAAGAAATTTTCAACAGCAATTTCTAAAAAAAAATAGTCCTATTGTCGTGTAAGACAAAATGTTGGAAAATAATATGTAAGATGTGTGAAAGAATTGCTAACATTTTCAGAACCATTTAGAAATTTGCATTTTTTTTGTAAAATAACCTATTTACCATAAATCGTTTGTATTATTCTTTTGTTTTTGCCTCCTGAAATATGCAAATGTAATGCAAACGTAAATATTAAAAATATTCTGTTATATAATATTGTCAAACTAACATAAAGAAACATAAAAAACAAAATAAAAATCATTCATTCACCTAAGATTATATACTCATACAATTAGATTCGAATCATGCTAAAATAAGCGAGTAAAATAAGGACAACTCAACACTTTTAATTTCTTACTTTCTTAAATGTGTACTGAATATTATGCTTAATCAAGAACCGTGTTATTCAATGCTTCAACTCTCTCACCAACAATAAATCTCAATTAATCAATTTCTAATGCAAGCCCAAATACCTAATTTTATTCTTTAATTTTAAACCGCCACGCAGCGTGGAAATCACCGTACCGTGTCAGCGCTTATTTTTATGTTTTAACTCCCATTTAAAGGTTGTTGTTTTTAGCTGGAGATACGATCGGCAGAACAGCAGAAAAGCCTCGGCTGGCTTGCGAAAGAGTGGCGTATCATCGGAAAAGCGCGCACCGGAAGTACCCACTTTTACGTCCGATTTTTAAACGGTACATTACCCAGCCACCGACGCTCTTGGTCAATATTTTGATTCATGCGATTTTGCAACGGCGCGGCGGTAATGAATGGACGCCTCCTTTTGCAATATTTTCGCGCAAATACAGGAATCTGTAGTAATCCTGCATTTGCATTCGCACAACAAAATAAATTGCCGCCAGTAATTAACACGTAATAAATTTACACAACACAATGGACAACAGCACACGCGGCCTGGATGCAACACTACTTTGGCCTCCGTGTTGAAATTTACTACTTAGTTTTGCGTTTTAAAGGAAATTGCATTTGTACGGACATATATCTTATTCTAAAAGTATATTTTTTAATTATAATGGGCATTTTAATGAGTTTGTTAGCTGCATTGTATTAAAGCCGGCGATGCAGTTTTGTATAAAGTTATGTTGCAATGCAATGGAGGTATTACATGCAGAGGGTCCAATGAGTCTGTAGATTGTCATTATCAAACTGTGGAAAATTTGAGTGTAACTTTTATAGGTACCAAAATATCTTAATGACCTTCAGAAAAGATCTATTTTTCAGCCTTTTTTCAGTTTATTATAATATTTCTTAACACTGGTTGTGTCAAAGACACAGCTAGTAAAATTTTAATTGTGACAAAGTTTATCATTGCTTTTGGGTACATGAAAATACTACACACATTATTAATTGTTTATTTTAATATTCCGGAGCAAGAAACTGACATGTCTTCTTCAGTAAAGTTTAATCTAAGAATGTCCATCTAGGAGATACACGTAATTAAGGTTAGGAACGGTTCAGACTGACAGTAGCAAAACAATCTTGCTTTAACAAAGTAAATATTTTGTGCTAAAATTGAATTAAGGTATTGCCAGTTTTGACCAACTATTATCTAGTTATTATTGTATTTGACTTAGAAAAAATCTGATGTGGCCAGGCACATGACTTTATCATACTATATATAAAATTAATAGTTTAGGTGCATGAGATATTATTTGATCGAGATCGGCTATGTCTGCATTAAAATAAAACTAGTAGACCTAGACAGATAAATCGATTAAAGCTGCGTTCGGATATTGTACTCCATTGACACCGGGTACACCGTCCAAATGACACGTGTTATTGGGTGTAGAAAGTGTGAAGGTGCGTTCCGATTGGTGGCAATGGTAGGTAATGGCGGTGGTAGCAGACGAAATTATAGTGTTTCTCACATGTCGTGATGAAATTCTATTAGAAATACTATAATGGCGTCTCTACCACTGCCATTAGCACTAATGAAAGCGCACCTTAACGGTGTTCAATATCCGAACGCAGCTTGTATTGACAGTAGTATTGTCAAAGCATTAGCGTTTGACACTGTCTACCGTCATTATAATCACATCATCTGACATATCCTGGCTACTAGTTTTAATGCAGTACGACCGATCTCGATGAAATAGAATTTGCTCATGCAGCTAAACTATTGATTGAACCAAAAAATGTCATAGTCATAAATTATTCAGAATTTCCTCTAGTTTAATTTATTATTTAACTATTTCGACGAAATTCCAGAAATGCCGGCTTATTTACAAAATCTTTCAAAAATGCTAAGACTACCTCCAGTTCCTTTGGACCCTTTTTAACAGAAAGCTTTTCAGCTCTAAGTTTGGCCATGAAACTTCTAAATATGAAGTTTCGTCCCGATACCTTTAGTAGTTTCTCCGGAATCGTCGCCACAAAAAACGGGTACACACACACAGACATTTTTTTGTACCTTGGTCAAAAATGTTCAGGGGACCCAAAAAGACATATTTCCGCTAAAATCTCAAGATTTTTTTTTGGTACGATTACAATACTTTACATACTACGTATGATAAAGTAAAAAGAAATATGCAAAGGTATTAATTAATATTTTTTTAAATGCGGAAATAAAGGAGTTCTTACTCCTGAAGCTCAAATTCAACCATTCAGCTGGTAGCAACTGCCATCCCAGACTCTTTTTTCTCCTGAATCTTTTGGTCTTCAGTATTCAGTTAGCTCTGAAGAAGCGAGTAAAATGGTTTGCAAAACATCAGCAATTACGAATTTTGACACAGCATAACCCAGAAGCAATTTATTTTTCAAATAAATCCATTAAATAGCTGACTGGGGGCTTTGGGACAGTTATTTTCATGTAAATTCATTTATTATAACTAAAGTGTTGCCTCATTATAAAATACGCTGTCAAAAAAAAGTGACCCACTTGATGTTTGACCAAACTTTAAAGTCCTATATTTTTTAAACCACTGGCACTGGGCCCATTTTTATTATTTTATTTGTTGGTAGGCAATTTCTTTGTCTTCAAAAAAAATAGTAGAAAACTGGAACCTTGTTTTTTTCCTCATCTTTGACTCACCCTGGCTGTTCTTCAAGGAATAGAATAGAAAATGCTTACACTCTATGTGAAAGACGCTTTTTTTACAGGCATTTTGTTTTTTATTCATTGATTTATCTCTAAAATTGTCCGAATTACAGCTTTTTTGTTGAAGCCTTACGTTTATCCCACAAATTTATTTCATTGTTGGATCACATTGCCTTTGAAAAGCTATTGCCATTGCCATAGCAATTAATTTGTTCTGGTGATGAAGAAAGTAAGCAGACGGTTTGTAGATGTGAAAGATGTTAATTTAAAATCTAGGAGACTAGCAAAGGTCCTAAATCATTGCCTGTAACATCGTGCAGCTAGACAAAATTTTGTTGAAAATTATGTAGTATGGAATATTACTGAATGGTCGAATGTCTTGTTTATGGATGAGTCAAGTTCAAGCCTGCGTCTCGCGAGAGGCGTCAGGAAACTCTCGCAGAAATGGCAGATGCAGTAGTGGAAAAATGGGACTAATGGAAGCGATAGGAAACCTGATTTCCAGTATGCCGCGTAGATTAGAAACTCTTAGAGTTCCAAGTTTATAATTTTTTGTTTATTAAACACGTTTTTAAAAATTTGAATCAGTTTATTTCGCTAGAAAACTGTTTCTCGATAAATTCATAATGTTGATAATATGCAAGGTTTCAAAAAATGTGATTTGGGCAATTTCAATCAATGAATAAAAAAACAAAATGCTCGTAAAAGAAGTGTCTTTCATATCGAGTGTAAGCATTTTCTCTACCATTACTTGCTTAACACACAGAGTGAGTCAACAATGAGGAAAAAACATGGTTTCCGTTTTTCTACTGCAGTCCAGGATACATTCAAAAAATATCCACGTCGTAATTTTTGATATACAAAGGAATTGCCTACCAACAAACAAAAAACAATAAAAAGCGGCACTGGCACTGGTTTAAAAAATATAGACATTAATATAGACATAAAGTTAGGTCAAAAATCAAGTCGGTCACTTTTTTTTGGAACTGTGTGTATATCTAAAATAGGTAAAACATTATAATACATTATAAATACATATAATATAAAT
This sequence comes from Aphodius sticticus, assembly GCA_963966075.1. NCBI lineage: Eukaryota > Metazoa > Arthropoda > Insecta > Coleoptera > Scarabaeidae > Aphodius > Aphodius sticticus. The sequence goes on from OZ014509.1 coordinate 63,850,795, forward strand.
ACATTATAATAAAACAGAAAAAGAGACATCTCGGGACTGAAACCTATTTCTTTCTCGGATCATCAGCATTCGAGGGTCCATGGCTGCTTGTATTGGATGTGTTGCTATCCACATGTTCGCTTTTTTATTTATTTATTAACTTCCCCGCAAGAAAAAATAGGAACAGTATATCACAATTATTCAATGATGAAATATTAGCATTTTACTTTACCGAAGACTGGCGTACTAACATTTTGAATATTGTCTTTTTTACTATATACTACTATATAGTAATACTATATACTTTACTACTATATAACTTACTATATAATTTTTTATTCAAATATTTCGTAATTCAACGGAACCACAGTAAAGAAGTAGTGTCAGACACAGATATGGACGCAAGTCACCAAACTCTATATAACTCTACACAATACCTACATTTCCCTTGACCCCCTATACACCGGTGCCTCCATTGATAACCCCCCTCCCTTATACAGACCTTTCACCTTCAATACTATTACTTCCAAATTACCTAAAATTCTGAAGCTCTATAATATAGTCCCTGCTATTAAAGCTTCTACTAAGCTCATCAACATACTGTCAAGACAGCGTCAAATTACTGACTCCTTACTTCAAAGTAATGGTGTTTACCTCCTAGGCTGTAATAATTGTGACAGCTATTACGTGGGACAGACGGACAGAAAGCTATCCATTCGACTTAACGAACATAACAACACGTCTACTTCTAACATATATAAACATTGAATTGCTACCGGACATAAAATTAATTTTGACAACGTTAAATTACTGCAAAAATGTGATAAGGGTTACAAACTTGGTTTGTTTGAACAATATCATATTGAATATCTAAAAAAGGGAAATTACAACCTTTTAAATGATCAAGTGGAATTTTTTTACGAGCCACTTTTCTGTTTCCTTTAAATTTAAAGTTTTCTGAGTAGTTTTCTGCCCAGATGTCCTACATAATGTTCATTTTGTTTTGGTTTTTGATTTTTCATTGATATAATTCACTGTTTTTGCTTATCTTTTCATTTTCATATTATGTATTTTGTTCAAACTTTTATGAACTTTTATTTTTGGTTGGCACTGGGTCAGTTAGTATCAGGTTTCTTGCTGGATTACTCGTTCTCAGTACTGTCCTTGTCTCCGCTGCAATGTGTGTGTACTGTTTGACATGTTTGTTGTCGTATATTTAGTTTTAGTGGTTACCTTGTTAATTTATTCTGATGTCTTGTACCTCGTATAATTGATTTTGACTGTAAGTATTGTTATTTTACTATTTAACATTCTAGTTTTCAATTAATATTTGTTCATTTATTGTGTTACATTTGTTGCGTGATTTGTTTTGATTATGTTGTGTATTTTCTAGCTTTTAGCTGATGATGATCTAAGGATCGAAACTAGTACCAAAGTGTATTAAGTTTTTCGTGCAAATTAAGAGGTTTTACTTAACTCCTTTCCTTCTTCAATATATATATATATATATATATATATATATATATATATATATATATATATATATATATATATATATATATTTGCTTTATGGACCTTTACCAACCAATCTATATAAAAAGTATGCAGACCGGATACAAAACAAATCTCTGAAATGTTTTTTTGCTTTGTTTTCTTTTGGGAGTCTGAGGACACTAGCATAAGAAGGATGTAATATTTATATTGTTAATGAGGTGTTTAACTGTCTGTAAGATAGACAATTCTTAAGATGCAATTAGACTTTGCGCCAGTAAAATTCTATAAATTTTCAGACTTTAAAATTTCCCAATTCGCCTGAAAAATCTTCCTCGAGGGAAAAAACGTTTCATTTTTTTTTCAGTTTTCTAAAAGATCGTTATTTCTTTTATTATTAGCTAAGTAAATCGTATTTGTAGACAATAGTATGACAAACGAATTTAAATTAAAAAGAAAGTAACAAAAATTAATAGAATTTTCAAAAAGACTCTCTAATACTTTCTAAAACTTGTTTTAATATGTTTCTATATAATTACGTATTAGTTAAGTAGGGTGATATTAAAATTTTTGTACTTTAAATCATATGACGTATATCGAAAAAATATTACCAATAAACAAATAAAAAAATAGGTTTATTACATTTCAAACTATTTTCTCCATTTTCTCCTGCAATTCATGTGCAAATTTAATGCCTATTTATGCAATAAAAGACAAATGATCAGCATATTATAAGCACCGATTCAACCATTCATAGATAACTATCCTATCGCATTCGATTACAATAATTTAACCGTTCACTTATTTGGTTACGCGCGTCGCGGTTGCCGTCCGCTCGGTAAAAACAAAACGCTAATTTCATGTAAATTTATAATCTCATTTTAATTCCTTCTTTCTGTACTACGTTCGTTCCTTCGCGAGCTAGTGCAGCGTTCTTTTATTGCGAAAGGAAGTCTCTACTTGAAATATATTTCAGCCTTTAATTCCCGCTTTTCCTGGAGAAAAAGCGACCAGTAAAACGCTTTTTAATTAGTGCATTAAAATTTTTATGCCTTTTAAATTGCCGATTAAACAGCGCAATATATAATTAAAGTCGAACGAAGATGGGGGCCACCACGCAAATTTTCGAAGATTTCCGTCCGATGACCAGCTATTTAATTTCATTATTTTAACGCTTGTCTGGTGTTATTATCATAGCGGTTATGGTGTGTGGGGATTTTAACATTTAAATTGTGGCGATAATAATGGTAATTTTAAATTAAACCAGATGAATCATATACTGGGTTTGTCAGTTCCTGGTTTAACGCGTTTGTGGACTATTTGCGAAAACAATAGCCTTCAAATATCCCAATAAGAAGTAATCAGGGCTGGTTAAATCTAGCGCCCCTGGCGGCCAATTGAAAACACCATGTTGGGATACAAGTCGTCCAGGAAACATGTTTCTTAGAGCAGCCATGCAAATTCCCGCAGGATGGCATGTTGCTTTATCTTACTGGACCACAAGTCGTTATTTTCTACCCCTAGTCGTTGAAATTCAGCAGGTAAAAAGTTTTGTAGCATCTCCAAATACCGTTGAGAAGTTACAGTTACCGTACCGTTATTTTCTTTTGCGGAATACAGATGTTGAATGCGGAATGCACAAATTATTAAATGATCTAAAACATATGGGTTGAGCACGTCAAGAAATATCAATGGCTACTAAACTGCATTGCATACGAAATATTTTAAGCCATTGATTCTCCTCCCCACTTTACTCATATTCGAACAGTGTCGTGGTGTAATGTTGTTTTTACAATAAGTTCCTGTGATTGTCCTGTGAAATTACAGTACCTAGTTCTATATTATATTTCTATAATTTCACAGGAATGGTACGTTAATTCTACAGAGGTGATTTTTTTCAGTGCTTTTTGAATTCAACTGCCTATTTGTGAGTCTCAATTTAACTATTTTCTGTCTCGAACTTTCTAAACCAATCCTCGTTTGTACCATTTGAAACCTTTTAACTTTCTTATAAAATATTTTCTGGTTACAGCCGTACTTTCAAACATCATTTAGTGAACTGGATCACCTATATATTTAGTTATTATATTTTCTGTTGTTTGTTTGATATATTTCTGTTTATGTTAGGTAAAGGTTTAGCTACCAATTAAAATAAATAAAAGTAAAGAAAAAGTTGATTAACGTAAGACGTTCGTGGACCGACTCCGACTCCGACTCCAGAAATTTGCATACAAAAATACGTTCAAATAATTATGTGTAATAAAAATCTGACATGTAAATAAGCATAAATTTGATGCAGAGTAATACAACCGAGCAATTTGCTATGAAAACAAAAGCACTACCAGGAAAAAAGAAACAAATTGAATAAATTAAATTTATATTCTAGTATTGTATCTGATTGTATTAAACATTTGGCTTGTGCATGTCCAATTAGTCACAAACAAATGCTGAAACCATAAGCAAAACAGAAGTTTTATTTGTGTCTACTGTCCAGCGAATTTGTTGGCAAACATATTTAAACTGACAATCTAATTGTAAATAAAAAAACGGCCTATTAGATGCAAAAAGGACTACTGATGGGACCACAAATAAAAGTGGTATGACCACATATATATATAATATGTAATTTCTTTCTGTAATTTGTTTATTCAAAATATCTCTGGCATCATTAATTATTTAAGTGTTTTCTCCAGAGAACATTCAAATCGGCCCTACTTTGTCCACTTAACCGACTTTCTATCTCTAATAATAACAAAATCACCCATAAGACATAGTGTATAATACAAAATTAATATAATAATACAAAAATTTTAAAAATAAGAATTAAATGCAAAATACTTTTATAAAATTGTTGTGAGGAACAGAATAGCTCCAACCATTCTGCAAGGATGCCCTGACATAATTTTTAATTATTTTCAAAGCTGACGTCAAAGCAGCATAATTATGGCTGCAATAGGTAATCTGGATAAATTATTATTACTACATTGAACTACGACCCTACTTTCTCAATCTCATTAAAACTCTTTTGTTCAAATTACTATTTTCTAATTTCTGCCGGATTACTTTTGTTAATCGTCTTCACTTTCGTTTGAACAATGTGTTTTGTAATTTTATTATTTACATATGTATGTAGGTAGGTACTTTGTCAAAGACCTAGTAGAATGTTTAATTTTATTTCTTTACTGCTTACTGAGGCAACGTCCATCTCGCATGTTTTTCGTTTTTAACAAAACTTAAACCTGGACTCGGAGTCAGAGTCGGTACATTTTTTCCGACTCCGACCCTTTTGGAATTTGTATGAACTCTCCGACTCCGACTCCACAGCAGCTCTGGACTTTTGCTGGACGCTTTTGAATACTGGATATAGTGCTGTCCCTCTGGTTACCCAGTATTAGCATAAAGTTTTCAACTTCTTATTTTAGTTGTGCTTTGTTATTTCTATTATTATGGTACATTTAGCAAAAACGTCAATACAGCTATTGTGTTTTAACACGCAAATAAAATCAAAACAAACCACGATTTTCAAAGCCACGCCATGAGGCTTACCGGCCAGTAAATCACTATTTTAATATATGCGCACAATATATCACAAATTATAACATTTTTCAGGCCTATCGAAACGATCGATCGCGCCACGTTCAAAAGTTACGGCATAATTAATACCGTACCGAAAATTTATGTCCCTTTTCGGTGCCCGAGGCTTTCATATATGAAAATTTCACCGCCGCCGACAGCGACAATTAAACCGCGGCGGCAGCAGCCGTAGAAATCATCAAAAAATCGCGAATCGCTTTTCGTTTTTCCTTTCTGTGTCATAATTAACCACTGTATCCAACATATGTTCGAAAAAAGTCTAACGGATACGCGTATGCTAATGAGTGTATAAATTAATATGTTGCTCGCATGCATATGCATTTAACAGCGGACCAGTTCGTCGGCGAACGACGAACAATGCTCCAGAAGTGCAGTATTTAGCCGCGCCGTAATATCTACATAATTTTTCTTTCTCTCGCGCGAGTTAGTCAAGTCTAAAGATTGTTAGATAATGCTGAAATTAACACCGTCAGGACGACGTGACCGGTGGCGCCCTCTCAGTCTGGCCGCGCGCAGCGCCCCCTGTGCTAGAACGAGAAGGAGTGCGGCCGGCGCAGCGCCATTGTTTCGGGTTTTTCGCTCGGCGGGTCTTTTTTATATTTACGGCGTCCCGGTTTGCTGGTTGCCATAGTTACCAGTCTGTGAACGCAAATAACAGTGTCTTGTTTTTGAATTGAAACACTAATTCGTCCGCCGCGCAGTTAAATAGCCCTTTACGGCCGGGTCATTGCCTATTGTCGTCCTGAAAACCGGTACATTGTTTTGAATTTATTTGCATGATTGTTAGCCGGCGGCCAGGTCGAGCTTTAAATTTGATTCGCTGGGATTATCGTGTTGGCTGGTTCGTGTTAGGAAGTAGAAAATTAGGTCTAAAATTTAAACAAATTTAAATGGAAATATTCCGAATATTAAATATTTTATAATTTGCTCGACACATTATAAAAAACATCATGAGAACTGTAAAATTATAACAAAATTTTGAAAAATCTGATTAGGTATTGTGCTGAGAGAACCAAAATGGTCTCTTGTTGTGTAAGTTTGGGATATCCTAACCGGTAAATAAGGAGCTTGGCCAAGGTCTCAATGACTCTCAATGACAATGTTACAAACATTCAACTAATCTCATCACTTTGTTTTTTTTATTCATCCCAATATCTAAATTTTTTAGAAGAAACACAGTTTCAAGTAAACCTTTGCAATATCTGTATACTACCAGAAAACTGATAAAACTGTGATTTGTCTTGTAGCCCAAATATTATGCCAAATCCCTCAAGATCGAATTTTAAAGCTTATTAATGCGATTCTTGTTCGACTGCTTGCTGTTATATCAACAAGAGATAAAATAATACTCTGAATTAAGTAACATTTGCAAGGTCCAACTGCATTTAAAAATGCAATTTTTTATGAAGTATGTAACTACTTTTTTCTTGGCTTTCATGGTAAAATGTCAATATGCGTAACCAATGTTGCTTGGCGAAAATACACACTGATTACATGCATGTTTGTACTTTGATTTACACAGATAGAAATTGATGTTTAACTTAAATAAATATTTGTTTGATGACAAAAATATATTTATTTGCTACAAAGAATGTTTATTTGAGTCAAAACAATATTACTTTACTCCAAATAAATGTTATTTGAGTCAAATAAACATTCTTTGTAGCAAATAAATATATTTTTGCTTCTATTCAAACACGCATTTATTTGCGTTAAACAAAAATTTCTATCTGTCTACAATTTAAAACAAATGAACTTTTCAAAATAAATCCTGATTGATACACTGGTGAGCTCAACCATACTTAAAAAGTACGCCCAGTATCATAACTGATAAAAAAATCTGATGTGGCCAGGCACATGACTTTATCATACTATATATAAAATTAATAGTTTAGCTGCATGAGATTCTATTTGATCGAGATCGGCTATGTCTGCATTAAAATAAAACTAGTAGAACTAGACAGATATCTCGATTAAAGCTGCGGTCGGATAGTGTACTCCGTTGACACCGGGTACACCGTCCAAATGACACTTACGTGTTAGTGGGTGTAAAAAGTGTAACGGTGTTCAATATCCGAACGCAGCCTATATTGACAGTAGTATTTTCAAAACATTAGCGTTTGACACTAGCTACTGTCATTAGAATCAAAAAATCTGACATATCCTCGCTACTAGTTTTAAAGCAGTACGACCGATCTCGATGAAATAGAATTTGCTCATGCAGCTAAACTATAAATTCTACCAAAAAATGTCATAGACATAAATTATAGAACATTTCCTCTCCTTTAATTTATTATTTAACTATTTTGACGACATTACACAAATAGCGGCTCATTTACAAAATCTTCGAAAAATGCTAAGAGTAAACCACCAGTTCCTTTGGACCCTTTTCAACAGAAAGCTTTTCAGCTCTAAGTTTGGTTGTAAAACTTCTAAATATGAAGGTTTGTCCCGATACCTTTAGTAGTTTCTCCGGAATCGTCGCCACAAAAACGGGTACACACACACACACACACACACACATACACACACACATACACACACACACACACATACACACACACACACACACACACATACACACACACACACACACACACACACACACACACACACACACAGACATTTTTTGTACCTTGGTCAAAAATGTTCAGGGGACCCAAAAAGACATATTTCCGCTAAAATCTCAAAAAATTTTTTTGGCATGATTACAATACTTTACATACTGCGTATGATAAAGTAAAAACATCAGAAAATAAGTGTAGTTCATATTCAATAGGCCTGAATATGGCAATTTTTGATTCTTCGGAATATCTGAAATTTTTCACTAGGAAAGTTTCTATACTTATTTTTGTAATATGCTCTTACATGATATCACAAAAATATAGTGTCTTTAATGTTACTAGAACCTTGTCGACCAGTGTTTTTATTATTAATTTTTTATTAACAATTTTATAATTAAAATGGCATATACTTGCAGGCAATGAAATTGGCATGGTAAATGAAGTAAACCTATTTTTCATGTGCAAAAATATTTTATTTAAATAGGAGGCATGTTTCGGCTCACGCCATCATCAGTGCTAAATCTGCAAAGGAAAAAACATATTACAGTACAAGTAGTTTTTCGTTACGTACTTAACGTAATGTCAGGTGGGAGAATCACATGGGAATTTATCGATATCGCAAAGCGTCATTGACACAATCAAGCTTTGTTGATTGTTGTCTCTCCATGGTAAACTTATAACCACTTTTCCTAGATTTATACCATTTATATCAGTCTTTGTGCTAGACGATGTTGTCGCAGCAGATAATGGTGCTGACAGCAAAAGTTGACGGTTACATTTTATATTTAAGTGACTTTAAGTTGAATATCGGTGATGTGACAATGAATAGGCCGGTATTGAAAATGTGGCTCAATTTTTGGTCTATTAAAACAACCAGGTATAGTATTGTAGAGAAAGTTGGTAGATCTTCAGATATTAGAGGAAATAAGTTTAATGCATATCCAAGATATTTTACATTTTTGGTTGCCACATCGGATCTGCCCCTATGAATAAAAAATATTCAGATTTTATCTAGGCTCTTCAAATATCACAACAAATAAGTGTCACATGACCTCGACATTTTTCTACATTTTTGATAGTTAATAAATCGTTTGAGAAAGAAAAAAATATTTCATACAAAACTTGTTTGACTCGCCATTTTCTATAGCGTAAAATTATTTTCATTTATACAAGGTGGTGTATTTAGGTGTGACGGAAAGTATGAACATTTTTTTTAATGGAACGTCCTGTATATTTTATAATATTATAAACATTACTAAATTTGTCTATCCAACCGTGTATGTTGCTAAGTGACAGCGTTAATAGTTCCAGAGATATTCGACTGCTTTTCCCGTTATATATGCCCGTTGCAGGATCTTTTTAAAAACTATGTAAAAACGACATTTTTGCCGATTTTGCCTTTAAACTATGTGAGACATCTGTCAAAGCCAGTAGCTAGATGATAGTATCCAAAGATATTAGATACACTATAGAGGCTGTTCATTTTCTCCAGTTCTTTAAATGGAACACCCTGTACAATATGTTTTGGTTGTAATAACCTTTTATTTCGTTCTAATTTACATCTAGTATGTCATACGCCAAATGTTGATATTAGCAATTTTACGAAAATGCAATATGCAATTGTAAATTTTAATATTGCTGTGAATAAAGTATTTGGTAGTTTGATGTAAAGTTTTCAAGTGGCGATAGAAGAGATATACTATGTATTATACCATCCTTATACTATGTATTACCGGTATCAACATATTAACAATTTTATATGAAATTTTATAAGTATATTTTGCCGTCTACCGAATGGCAACCGAACACGCGATTAAAAATTTAAATTACTGCTAAAGTAAACTCTAAACCGTGTACTTTTAGGTTAACTATCGTGCAAATTTGTTGACTTCTGTTTGCGTTTCTGTTTGCTTTTGTGTCTGAGCGCACATACTATTGCAATGAAACGTCTCCGCCTAATGTTCACAAAGGTGAACAATTTTTCACGATAGTCCCCCTAAAACTACACTGTTTTTGGCTTACTTCGGAGCCCAACTGAAGTTACTAGGTCTTCTGGTTCGCTCGCTGTACGTTTGTAAAAATTGCAAAACATACTTATGAAATTGTGTAATACCTTGATAACCGTAATACTTTTTATATGAATAAATCTAGTTAAATAGGTTCTAAATGGGTTCTTCTATAACGTTTTCAATATTTTACATCGTGCTACCCAGATACCCCACTGTATACAAAGCAATATTAAGATACTAAATAGCATACTACTCTTTAAATACCAAATATCACAAAAACTAGTAAAAATAGATATACGATATAGGTAGTGAATATAAATTGCAAAGAACTTAAGAGACATTTCTATTAGCAAATAATCTGCAGGGTGTTCCATTTAAAAATCTCAAGAAGAGGTTTAAAAATGTTTAAAAACTAGTGCATGGTACAATCATCCTATATAGCGCACCAAATTCATGTCATCAGCATCTAGCTGATTTTAGGACAATATCTCCGGAAATGTAGTATTAACATAGTTTTTAAGAAAGGCCTGCAACTGCCAATTTCTTTGACAATTAATTAAATATCTCAGGAACTATTTACTTTACACAGGTACAACTTACACAGTTGGAAACACAACTTCCTTAGTATTCATAACATGGCATGATATACAGGGCGTTCCATTTAAAAATGTACTGACTTTCCGCCACGCCTAAATGCAACACCCTGTATAAATGAAAATAATTTTACGTTATAGAAACTAATGAGTGAAACAAGTCTTGTATAAAACATTTTTTTCTTTCTCAAACGATTTGATGACTATCGACCGCCGGGATACTAATAACTCACCCTGTATATTTTTAATCAGCAAGTAGGTATTATATGTTTATGGGAAATAAGAAAATCCATCTTTGTTCGTCATTTTAGATTTGAAATATGGTCTCTTCAAAGGTCCCAGCAAATAAGTTTCATAAGAACCCAACATTTTATTTTTAGTCAACAAATTGATTTTTTAGAAATTTTACTTTTACAAAACCAGATTCGGAATCAGAGCCGCTATCAGAGACATATTAAAAAAAAAGACGCATAAATATAAATATAGTATACATAAATAAAATGCTTTAAAATATTCATCACATTGCTCTGAGATACTTGTACTGAGAATATGTTTATCTAAAGATGCAATTTCAAAAGTTTATAAAACAATATATTTACACAACTTAATATTATGTTTTTAAACACTTTAATACATTATATTGCAATAATTTTCAACACTCTGATAACGTACACAAAAATAACCGCTAACGCCATTTTGGTGGATGCGCTTGCATTCCCCAGTATTATCCCCAAAATACCAATCCAATACAATTACCACCTCATTTTCATAGTTAAAACATCTCCAAAACCTGTAGCTATACCTGCATAAACGCTATAAAGACGAATACATTACACGAAACGTAGATCCTAGTCTTGAACCACCGATAAAACATCGTCATGCCAAGTCGTTCGTCGGGTCAGCGCGTAAGTGTTAATCCTCGGTCGCTATGGCTTTCGAGTCCGAGTTTACAGTCCGGTCCGGGGTCCGCGGGGGGCGCTAAGCCGCGTGACGTACGCCACTGGTGCGGAGGAGGCATAAAGCGCGCGCTCACGCAAACCTAATTTACGGCGCCATATTTATTTCGAGCACGCGATCCCTTTTGTTTTAAACGTGTCATGGCGAAACGCGTCGGGCCGCGAAGCTTGCTCGCCGCGTCGGAGAGACGCGCGCGCAATCCGCGATCGCGAAACAAAAGAAGCACGGAGACGCGCACAATGGCGGGAAACGGCATGGAGAGTTTCGCAATTGCGCTTTTAGCGCGTCGCTGTAACGTGAAAATTGGTCACTTAGTAAATTTCTTGAGGTACGCTGAAGAAGAGCGACAGTACAGGTTTTACTGATGAAATTATGTTTGAAATAAAGGAGTTGTTTACCAGTCCAGAGTTGTCATAAAACAGAACATTTTCCTTATAAATGTGTGCCTGGATATGAAAAGGGACCAGTTGACCGAAATTGAGTTATGAGTGTTTTTAGATAGAATAAGTTATGGCAAAGGTACTCCAACATTTTAAGCCGATTACCATAAAGAGAAATTGAAAAAAAAATATTTAAGTTGCTGGTGCAAAAATTAAACTTTTGCGCTATGACGCTTCAAACTTTTGCAAAGTTTAAATGTTAATAACTTCCCGCATATTTGGAAGTTACGCTGACTCCAACATTTTTGGAACAGTTTCGATATTAGTTTCAAGATTTTTAGTAGAATTTATTATTTCATTATTCCGTTTGGGTTTTATAGGTTTTTTAATCTATAGCGCCATTGGCCTGGGCCTACAATATGTATAGTGTAAGATACCTAGCTTCATCTCTCGAGTCTTAAGAAGACTTAAGCATTCTCGTAAGGGGTTTATGGGGTCCTCTGATTCCAAATCATATTTATTTTTAGATTTTTAGAATTCAAAATGGCGGATCTAATATGGCGACCAAAGATGTAATTAAGTGTCGAATTTATACAAAAATTAAATTATGAAGGTTACAGATTCCAAATCTGTTTTCAGATGTATAAAATTCAAAATGGCCGATCCAATATGGCGACTAAACATGTAATTAACTGTCGGATTCAGAAGAAAACAATTATCTGATGTTAGATGTTTATAATTCAAAATGGCACCGAGTGCAATCTGGAAACCATAATAAATTAACGTGAATTCGCAATTGTTTTCATCCTATTTCCTGTTACATAATTTTGCAGCTGTCTGATTTCAACACTTATGTCAGTTAAAAATCCAAATTTGCGAGTTCAAATAAATCAGATATGTAGTATCAAATTATTTTAAACGTTTAATGATAAGAAATAAACATAACTAGGGACACAAAACATGGAAATACAATCATAATAAATTTATATAAAAAGTGCATTTCCTAAAAACTACACAAATTTTCACAAATTTTTTTACTCATTTTATTTTTTCGAGCATTGTCGCCGGAAATCTGTCCACATACAAAATTTCAACCCGATTGGACATATTTTCCAAATTCAAAATTTTTTTCAAAATGTTAGAAAATTCCACATTTTTTTATTGCTTCATGTCATTGTCACCGGAAATCCGACCACAGGCAAAATTTCAACTCAATTGGTTAAATTTTCCAAATTTTGAATTTTGTTTTCAAATTTTGGAAAAGTTTCCATATTTTTGAAAAAATTATTGCTTCTTGTATTGTCATCGGAAATCTGTCCACATGCATAGTTTTAACTTGATTGGACACTGAGAAATAGAAATAATATCGATTACAAGATTTGCACAACAGACAAACAAACAATCAAAAGTGAAGTTAATATAAGCGTAGTAATTGTCCTGGAATATTATATAACTTTGTAATTATATTTTATACAAACAAGTTTATAAACTGCTATCATACGGACATTTGTTTCTGCCACTGTATGCAGCAACACCGTAATGCGCTAGAGCGTAGCGTGATATCGACAACTGGTCCCTTTTTCATTCGCAATAAAAACGCATTTTTTCATGCTTTTCCAACCGCAGATGAGTTTCAGACGAACACATCTGATAAAAAAACACAATAAGGAGAGTAATTAGCTAATAACACAAAAATGTGTATTTTGAACCAGTTTAACTTTATTTGCGATTATCTGCGTAACTAGAAACGGACAACTGGTCCCTTTTCACATCCACGCACACAAATGTGGTCCAAGCTTGTGGGTATAATAACCTTCAAATTTTAAAGCAAATTTTCAAGAAGAAACATGGAAGAGTCTGTATTTACAGTTTTCTGCCAAGCATGACGTTAAGACATCAATCTTTAGTGGCTGGTTGTCGTTGCTGGTAAACTATAAAAATATCACACTTATTCTGCAGTGTGCCATACTACTTTAAAATGACTGCTACATATTTCACAGTTAAACATTGTTGCTTACCTATTTAAAAGTATTTTAAATCTATGGTACAATTTAATCCATTGACATAAACCTGTTCTTAGATAACAAATGACTTAAAACCCATCATGTACTTTTTTGTACTAATTTTGTCTGCATCAATTCTCGATTGTTGTGTTGAAGAATTTGATACCAAGTGATCGTGAATGGAGTTGGTGTAAACTTTATGGACTGATAGTCTGACAATGTCGCTGATAAATTTTACGATTCTAATGTATCCTTCCATTGTATTTTTACCACAAGATCATTGGAATTGAAATAAAGCAGCAGAATCGTGGTAATATCACACAGATTTGTAAAAATAATTGGAATTCCGTACAGTTTTTAGACTGTGTTTGGCAAATATAACCCTACAACAAGTACTTTTAGAGTTTTTGCCACAATGCATAGCACATTCAAATAGAGTAATTAAACTTAAAAAAATAATACAGCCACAATGAGGGATTCTATCCATATAAGATATATACAATTTTAAGGCAGATTGGAAGTTATATAATTTGAGAGGGTATGTTTATTGTGATTTGTACGATTTGTTTTTATATTAGGAAAAGTTTACTGTGCTTGCCATTTGTCGTTCTTGCTAAATTAATTGGTGTTATGGCTGCTATAAACTCATAAATCGCCAATCAATTTTTGACATTTTAACCTAAAATTTTTGGAAAATATTACGATATAAGAACGTTTTTAGTCCGTATTTGTATTCAGCCATATAAATCTATCAAATGCACCGAAGCACTTTCCATTCGCAAAATCTATGTTCCGTTGTGATTGATTGAATTATAATATACAATATTCTATTTATTTTTTAAAAATTTATCTACTATTTGAAAAGGTATGGTTGCTAGAGGAATTCTAGTTCCACCGACTATATGGTTTGATATAGATTTGATGTACATACAGATAAATTATACAGCCTACTCTGATTTCTGAGTCCTTTATTGGTATTCTGATTCTTATCTATTGATTTTGTTATATCCTTTTATTATTTTATTAGTTGTTGTTAACGTTGATTGTGTCATTGGGATATATCGTTTTCGGAAGTAATAAGGTTGTCAGTAATATATCTGTGGATTTATCGAAACATACACGGTCAACAATACTGATAAGTGGCAGTAAGACATTTACATAATATGTATTATACCTATCATTATTTTGTAGGAGCTCATGACACGCTGATGTGTTTCATGACTCAATAATCCTGAATTAATTCATCTTCAATACTCTTAGCCCCTCGCACCAGGTATATACGGATCAAAATATCCTTTTCTATACTAGGGATAACCTACTGAAATTTTTCAAAATTATAATTACCGATTTCAAACAGAGTCCTATTGTCCCAAAAATGCTTGGGTAAATTGGTAAACGATTTTTATTTTTTGTGTGTACACTAGGAGATCCACATTTGAATATACATGTTATAACAGAATATAATATCCACATCTGGATACACTCCGATACTAGTGCATCAGCATATGGATACAACGAAATCATGAAAGGATGAGCAGAACATGCTGGGAAAAGGATTATGTAGATTAATGTCAAACTGAATATATATTCAAAGTAAAAACATACAAATAACAAATATAATTTCTATTACGATAGCGTAATATCCTTGATGACAAATAATTCGTAACTCGATATTGAGATAACCAAGAAAAACAAATTTTACTAATTTGAGTTGCAAAACTCTACAGTGTTCCGCAGAACATAATGTGAGTTTTTCATTACACCGAAAGCAGACTTTTTTGCAGCTTCCTTATTTCATTACTTTTACAAACAACGACTTTTTGAAGAGGCCATTTGCCGCCTACTTTTGGAAAGTTAGCTATAGGTAAAACTACGAGAGCTGAAGGTGAGTCATCGATTCCAGCTGTTATTTTGCTGATACGTTACAGACCATTCCCGTGCGTTAGAAAGAAACAGAGTGCTTTTTCATGCGTCTGTTCTTACGTTTTTAGGCGATGACTCACCTTCAACTCTCGTAGTTTTACCTATATTGATGTGGTTTTTGGCTTCTGGGTACTTTTCTGCGTGATGTACGACGATTTTATCGATTATCTTGGGAGCTGAACAGAGTATATGGCTGCTGCAATAATAAATGCTGTTTATGACTACTGACAGTAGGACACAGTGAGAAGATGCAGAAGATGAAGGTGTAAGTTTGTTGCTCAACAACTGGATTCCAAAGCAAACCGCAAACTGCTTTTCTTTGTTTCTGGTTTTTAAATTATATTCCGCCCTATGTTGGTTCATTCATGTTTATGTATTTTTTGTGGGAAACAAACGCTTTAAAGCTTGTCGTTGGAACTGTAGATTCTTGGAAACACAACGCGATAGGAATTTCATTATCTGAAGAGAATTTCGTGACTGGTTCTGACATTGGCAAATAGATCCAAAATCAATGACCAACCGTCAAACGACACCTGTCTTCCACCATGTTTTGCTCGGTGTCCGTCGTAAAATATACTTCAGTGTCACGTTTATATGACATTTTTCTTGTACCTTCATTTTTCACAAGACGAAATTTTCCACAATTTGCCAAACATTACAGCTTTTGTTGTCATAAAAAAACTAGTACCCGATGTATATACAAGCAATTCAATAGGAGCAGTACAATTACCTTATCTGTCCTTTAGTCGATTCGGATAAAACTGCCGAATCGACCAGAGTATCCATATATGGATACTAAGGATGCTAAGTAAATATTAATATTTTCTTATAATTTTTGTGTTTTAAAAATATAGACTATCAATTCGTTCTTAGATTGCTTCTACCTGCATATACGTCTTCTGGTCCCTCGTAATATGACGCACCTGCCCATTAGGTTCAAAATTATGGGCTATTTTAAAGTTATTACTTTCTCCTTTATTATTGACCTGGTGACCATAATTTATTCATTAAACATATATCTCAATACGCTAATAATATGAGATATAATAGATCTAGCGAATAGAAACATTATTTATATTTATTTTTAGAATTATATTAAACGCTCTTAAACGTAATGACGCATGGCTTATATTATAACGTAAAGCGCAAAAAAAAACGAATTAATAAATCAATGGTCTTTATTTGAATAAATTAAAGCCAGTTAATAGCGAGTAGCGCTTGCTATAATGTGCCTTGGTTACTCATAGTGTTCGCAGTAAGCAATTAGTAAATGCCCACTTGACAATGGTTAATTGCACATAAATTATTTAAAATTCCTGTCGTACAGGATATTGTATTGCGACAGTTTTTATATGCTAATCGATCAACAATGCCTTTTCATTTGGCATTGCATGGTTATATGGTTAACAGTAAACGCATTGCGAGCGCTGCACTTTGCAAACAATAGCACCGCTATGCGGCGTACATTAAAATGTCGACAAATTGTTTTGCAGAAGTTTGTTATAAATAAAAGAAAATTAACGGTCGTGTCCGTAGTTCAAAGACCTGCATAGTATATATTGTCTTTCTGGGACTATAAAACTTTGAAAACTTAACATGTTTTCAAACACGCTTTTTTAAATTTCCCAAATTTGTAAGCTGAACGGTACTAAAGGGTACCGCTTGCTTGGAACTATAATATACAGATAGTCTCAATAGTTCGATAAAGAATTAGTTTTTCTGTTACTGAATATTTTTTAAATTACCACACCGTGGTAGAACATCGTGTAAAAGTATTTTCGCCTATACAGCGGGACGTATACAACGATATGTATGTCCGAGATACGTTGTTAAATAATGGCGCAACTGCAATAGTTTTGTGATGCAATCATAGTAGGGTAGGGTGGGGCTCATTTGGACATGGGGCACTTTTGGACAAATGCAATTTCCCTTTCGATTTCCCAATATATTATAAACACAAATATAAATATAGAAACCGTTTGTTTATAAGGCAACTATATGTACGTTTGTGTTTAAATGTTTTCGAAAATAGAGAGGGAAATTGTAATTGTCCAAAAGTGTCCCATGTCAAAATGAGCCCCACCCTACCCTACCTCTAAACAAATAGTTTTTTAGTTATTGATAATTCTTTCTAAAACTACATTTTATAGATTATAGATTTCAACTACTGTCAATTTATTAGATCTGTTGAAGCGAAATTCTATGTAAGTGCCACAAAATCGTTCGTGTGGTGGAGAGGCAAAAATATATTTACTACAATTTGCTACAACGAATGTTTATTTGAGTCAAATAACATTTGTTTGGAGTAAAGTAATATTATTTTGACTAAACATTCTTTGCAGCAAATACAGTAGAGCGTTGATAATCCGAACTTCGGTAATCCGAACGTTCCCTAATCCGAACGTTAAAAAGAATAATAATAAAATAAATCACTGAGTAACCTAGGGAAAAGCCATTTTTGTCGGTTCCTGTTTACAGAAAAATGTTGCTTTTGTTTTATATCTTCTATACAATACTCGTATCTTCCACTACAAGCTGCAATATTTAATAATCCGAATTACTTTCAGTCCAAATTAGTTAAATAAATAATAAATGAATAATAAATAAATAATATATAATCATAAATAAATAATAAATCATAATAAATCATAAATAAGTCATAAATAAATAATAAAGAAATCCCTTTGAGATCTCTTCGATATCCCTTCGATATCCCTTCGATATCTCTTCGATATCCTTCGATTTTGACTTTTCGACATTCCTACAGGTTAAGAAGAGCAGAATCGAATGATGTTGGTTTTATTAAGATTGAACTGCTATCCAATACTCATAGTTTTCTATTATTTAGTTGCAATATGATTATTTGATAATCCGAACAATTTGATAATCCGAATCACTTTCGGTCCCAATTAGTTCGGATTAGCGACTGTAAATATATTTTTGCCTGTCATCAAACAAATATTTATTTGAGTTAAACAAAAATTTCTATCTGTGTAGCAAATATGTATTTCATACTATCGTTTTCTTTTATGTAATATTTTTTATGCAGGAAGCCTCACTTTTTTTCCCCGCAAATTAGTGCCAGACCTAATTGTTTTTTCAAATCCTTAAAAAGTAACTTTCAAATATTTGCAAAATAAAGAACAATAAAATATATTTCAAACAATGCCAAAACGAAGATAGGTATAGCAAAATCAATAGCCATAACAACAATAAAAGTATATAAATTAAAAAGAAAAATCAAAATAATAGATATAAATTGAATAAATAAAAGAAAAAACGAACCAAATCCATATGAAACTTTGTTGTTGTTGTTTATTTACTAAATGTCATTTTGGATAAAAAGTTTCATGTCGACTTATTTGGTTCTTCAATTTCTAAAGAAGTTGGAGCCATTTAAAATACAGCTTGTTAGTTTTTCGCTGGTTTGTCCAGTAAACTTTTCGGTTATCAAAATGTTATGGCACACCGTGTACTAAAAATAATTTTGCCCCCACGTGTTTTGCATATCGGGAAAAATAAGTTTGAATACATATTTTTCTACTTCGATTTCATAATAAACACATTAGGACACTGTTTATGTTTATGACACAGGTTTTATAATGAAAATCAAGTAAGTAATCAGGGTTCTTATTAATACACAATATTTTTAGATAGCTTTGGGATACCTGTATGTACGAACATTGCCTATTATCACATTAATAGTTATAATATTATGTTCCAATATTTCCTTCAGATTCTGGAGAAAGAGTTAGGTTCAAAATGAAATTACGTTGAAATTATGTTCAAACCAAAAACTGTAAATATTATCTAGCTTTAGCTTAAGAATAATAAATTTTAAAGAAAAAATATAGCATAAACTCTTCAGTCTACACACAGAAAAGTGATTATTTGGAACGAGAAAACATAATTTCTTAGGTATATACAAGAAATGCCACATACTCAATATCAGTAAAATAATTTCTCAAATAAATGCTGTCAACAAATAAATTCTTTCTTTATAGGAACCAATATTGTATTGAAAGAAGTAATTGAATTTTTCGTCCCAAAAATATTAATTTCTCAAACGAAGTAATAGTAAATCCATCCAAGTGCATAGTTACTTGATCCAAGAAAATATAAGACATTTAATATAAGTAAGTATTGTTTACTGAATTAAAACCAACCATTATTTAACTGAAGTGATTCTCACTTCTTTCAAGTAATCCCTTTCTCTGGAATAAATATGCGCACCGTGATTTTGTCAAGACTCGCGCGCCCTCGCGTGGTGCTGGGCGCCAGTACGGCGCGTAAGGGAGGCAAATGAGCCTAACCTAGTACGCAAAACAACAACGAAATACCCGTAGGGAATGGGCCTTGTGATTTATTGGGGATGTGTATTGTGATTTATAGTGTACAATAAACGTTTCAACACGGAATAGTTTGATGTAACGCACGCAACAGTTTAGAACGTGTAAGTAAATATAACATACCTATCTTGTTAATTAGCAATAGAAAACGTATTTGTGCCAAATCTTTAAAATTCTTACATTAAGTAGCTAAAAATATTTGCCGGGAATAAAAATATACACTTCATTGAAGACTGTTTACTTACTTAACCAGAGTAACCACTTTCTTAAATCTAGTAATTATTCCAAGAAATAAGATTTCTTGGTTGAAGTCAATAATCTCTCGCGTATATACGAACCTACCAACTACTTCAGCCAAGTAATTCTCTCTTCGTTCGAGAGATCACTTTTCTGTGTGTATAGTCAGCTAAAATTCCTGATTTCTTTCTCATTCCTGACTTTTGGTCAGCTTATGATATCAAATACTACTGTAGTACGAAGGAGCATTTTATGAAATGGTTATTTATCAATGAGAATATAAAGTAAGTAATTTAATAAGCTATCTTCCTTCATAAATCTCTAATATCTTCACCACTACAATTTTCAGGGACATCCTCCATTTTCCAACTAAATCCCAAACCTCATTGCCTCACGTAGGTAGTTGTGAAAAGGCCTCACGTCTTCAAATGGCCGTACTATCTCTAATTTCACAAGTAATTACTTCTTTTCAGGAAATGTGCTAACCCGCTTACAGTGATTCGCTTGTTTTGTCTTCCATTGTTCTTGCCGAGACCGCCAAACGGTTGTTTTACAAATTGACACATTTTCGACTGCCGGCACTCGAGACCGTAACCACGCTGTACAGTAAAAGTGTGAAGAATTACGTACAAATTGTAACTGGGGGCCTGCATCAGCGTTTAACGGTACGGAAAACATATTTAGATATGCATCAGATGTAAATATAAAATAAATAATAACGACTATGAATTATGCATCAGGAGCAGACAGACGGCTTCTCGCACTCAGTTATGCACTCGGGGAAAGAGAACTGACAGGCAATAGGACAAAGTGCGTTCGATATGAGATGTCACATGTAAAATATTACCCAATTTTCTCGCTATTATAACGTCAATTTCGATTTTAATTGAAATTTTGCTTAATCTCTGGGCTGCCGTCGTATAGGCAGTGTGTGTGTGTGTGTGTATTTATTAAACTGTCGTGTTTACGTGGCAGGTGTCAATAAAAGGCTCAGACCCAATTCTTCACTTGGTAATATGCGTTACGGATCCCATCAGTTCTGACAATAAATTTAAAATTACTCATGTGATGTCAAGATTTATTCTATCCCAAATACGAAGATTTGTTTTTGTTTTCTAAGGAATTTGAATTGTTTAGGCATACTACCAGGAATAACATGTAGATAGGAGTGATATATTAAGAAGTAAAGAAACATGAATCTACTAAGGCTCTTTTCAATAAAAATTAAATGGTTGTCAATTGTACATATTTTCAAAAAATTGGGGGCCAAATGTAAATTCCTTGTCTGAATTACTATAAAAACAGCGTTCAGGAATTTTATGAATACCTATCATTCATGGAAATCAGTTAACAGCTAGTGCTATTATAAAATCAGTTAAAAGCTAGTGCTATTCATTCACATTTACTTTTTAAACAATTTGAATGTGTATTAGATATAAATATTAAATTATTTTCTCTCTTAACTATAGGAAAACACACGATTATAATAAGCAACCAGTCCTCTAATGTTAGTTATTCACAAACAACAATCAATGTTTGCTTTTTATTATCTGCAATATTGTTCATTATTAGATATTATACATTAAATTAAGTAGAAACGGTAACATTTCCACGTAAACCGATATATTACTCTAAAACTAATTCATATTCTAATATTACTTAAAACTTAAATAACAGAAACCTGAAATGTCGGAGTGAGGAATCAAAATCAAACTATTACAAGATCATGTCCTAAAAATATTTTTATTCACATTTTGCATGTGACGTCAAAAGCCATAAATTATCTTTTCAAGCAGAATTGAAAAAATTAAAAAATGATGAAATAATTATTCAATAAAATCAATACAGACCTTATTTCTTAAAAAATATCTTATATTTTTTTGTTGCCTCAAAACCGTACTTACTATTGTAAAACAATCAGGGCATTTTCTCATGTAATTTATTAATAGAATCCTAAGGGCAGTACACCAAATTAAAGGTAGATAATGTACGTGATGGCTGACTTCTACGTAAACAAATTGGAGGAACAATTGTTTTCTCACAAATATGAATTCATTACTAATAATATTGTCCACTACTGTAGATATGTTGACGACATATTTTTGATTTTCCGGGGAAGTGATGCTCACCTTATAGCTCTCCATAATATCAGAATTTAACAATTCATTACAATTCCTTGATTTAAATATTAAAAAAGATTTAAAAACAAAACGATTAATATTCGATATTTACCGCAAACCTACACACACTGATATAGTAATTCCTTAAACGTCATTTAATTCAGATAATAACAAACACGCAGCCTTCCGCTACTTATTTCATAGAGCCCTCACTATCCCACTAGGAACGGAACAAATCAAAAAAGAAATAACCACCATTCTCCAAATAGGAACGAATAATGGATATAGTATAGGAGAGTTGCAGGCGATCTTTGACAATATGCATTCAAAAATTATTACAAGAAATAATTTATCCTACAAAATTAAATCTTTCCTCACTAAATTTGACATCAGAACAGTTTTCAGACCTAAATGTAAAATAGGCAACGAAATAGTTAACACAAAGCCTAAAACTGACATACTACCAAAAGCTGGCATATATAAAATAATCTGTGAATGCAACTGTTTCTATATTGGCCATTGTGGCCGAAATCTCTTACAACGTTATAAAGAACATACCAAAGACCAGAACTCCAGTGTTTTTAAACATCTCAACGAACACAACCACCACATAACTGCTGACAGTATCTCCATAATCCACGACGTTACTAAATCTAGGAAAATGAACATTCTGGAGGATCTAGAGATCTACCGACATCATAAAAAGTACCCAGACCTACTTCTTAACGAAATTACCGACATTAACAGAAATCATATGTTTGTAGATATAATTTAAAAAATCGCAATAAAAGATTTGAATGTAAGGATCACCAGAACCACCAACATAAATAAAGAGATCACTGCTCGCTTCATTCCATTGCTTTGCAGTATTACATTGAACACCGAATTCTGGTATCCAGGTAATTGATACACATTTATAATTATATCTATTGTAATTAATCACTTTCAGGTCCCATATTACATAACGGACATTGACATAAGTTTATCATTGTAAGGACTGCCGATTTATATCGAAAATGAGTATGAAGGGTGAATATAACGGTATATAACCTGAAAATTGTTTGCGTCGTTCGTTCAAATAGGCTGTAAATTGACGGTAATTAGTGAACTCTTAATAGATTAGATCGATTCTTATGTTACGTTTCTCATTGTAGCACGGCCCGAAGACAAATTGGTATAGATTCGAAACCTGGTTGCCGTAAGATCTTAATAAAAAATAACATCGGAACACACTAGTGTTTTTATCCCCTTAATTTAAACCTGCCGATGACGATGAACTGATATAGATAATGTACAATTATTCGTCTTATAGTGGATTTTGTTTTATATTCTAGTCGATGTTTGAAAAAATAATGCAGGAATCTGACAAAAGAGTTTGCTGATTTTAACACTTTTTTTACGTAATATTCAAATTTTGAAATCTGAGCTATAAATTAAGTTTATCTACGACTCACATAAATAAGTTCATGCATACGTATCTATGACTATATAATCCCCATCGCCAATGATTATAATGACATTAGCGTTGTATAATAATGACAGTTCGTTCAAATAATGACTTCATTATTTTAAGGAACTGTCATCATTATATGAATGTACTGTCAAAGTTAGTCTAAACCTACGTGGATGACAGTTATTTGACATTTCGCATCGCCGCCATTGACAAATACATTTAAAAGATTTGATATAAAATGGAATTTATGAGTCGTAGATAAAACGTCGTATTCGACTCGATATAAATCGCTCGCATGTTTGTATCCTTGGTTATGTGCTGGTCAAATAACATACTATTAAAACAATTCTTCTCTATGGCATTTAATTTTGAAATGCTGATACTTTACTCTTAAGCAAATTTAACAGCCTGTATGTTAAATGAATATTTCGACTTGGGTGTAGTGTTTGTACACTATTCTTAATACATTCTTAACATAATTTATTTTTAAAACAACATAATACTTGTAATAAGAATATTTCTTTAATATAAAACAACGTAAATATTTGCGTCAAGAAAACGATTGTTTTGATTTAAGAAAGTCGTTGTTTTGAAAATAATGTAAAGAATGCCGATAGATGGAGCTTTAGTTGTCTCGTCGTAAGAGGGATCTCCTAGAGGGTATATCCTATATAACCGCATACATGTCTATGCAGCATCAGTGATTGTGCTATTATACCGTTAATGTACCTGACGTAGAAATGTCCCTTTTCTAGTTGGCAAATAACATTGTTCTTCTTTGGATGCGTTAATTGCAGTCCATGTAAAATATTTTTGCTTTCATAATAACAAACTCACAGAACTATGTGAATGTTTAATCCAAGAATTTGACCTGATTAATCTAAGGATAAATGGTTGGGTACTTTTGTTTCAAAAGATCAAATTCTGAAGTCAAATGAAATTAGTATCCATCTAAAATTGTACAATCTTAAAAAAAAGACATCCGGTCATCCGGTTTTCTTGAATGAACGATATGCGTTCATTCAGGCCGCATATACCTATAAAACAACTGTTGTTTTGGATCAACAAACCTACTTCTTAAGGAGTTTAAAAAAGCAAATAAGACCATACGCAACTTTTCTTCAGAATGACATATAATATACCTTCCAGCAAAGGTTGTGAGGAAAAAGTGGGACACAAAATGGGAATCGTTTAATCTCAGCAACTTTTTCTGCTCTAATCTGATATAATAAACTAAAGAAAAATTATATTTCAGATAGCGAAGTACAAAACCATTTAGTCCACTCATTTCGATAAACAAAAAACAATAAAACGCACCCAATTAACACGACCGAAAAGAATTGCAACCAAAGAAACATAAACGTAAACGTTCAATTACTGACAACTGCTCAAGCAGCAGTGTGGCCGCAGTCGGCGAAAATGATAATTGCAATAACAAGTTCAAAATAAGGTTGCAGTTATTATGGATGCACTTAATGAGCGCCTTCGTTTCATAATTTATTAAAAAAGACCGTCCGCAGGCTTAGGAGAGAGAGAGGGAGCGAGCAGCTCTTCGAATAAAATAGTAATTAATGTGTGCAGGATACAAGCACGGGCAAAATTGAATTATTGCCGCACGCAAAATAATAAATACGTTAATGCATTTTTTCCCCCGTTGGTCGGGCACACCATTGGCATTGGGTGCTTTGGTATATCGTGCGGGGCAGCGTTGCTAACCGCTGATCCTGACGTGAGTTAGCGCTGTTATGGTCCCTGTGACCTTTCGAACGTTTAATTTTTTCGTTCCCAGTGAGCTTTTTCGCTAAAGACCCGACATATTTATTCGCCATGAAAGAAGTCCTTAATGCGTCGTTTATTTAAAGAGATTACAGTTCATCGTCGATGGCTGCTGATGTATACGTTGAATGTCTATTGGGAATTAAAAGGGAATATTTAGTTATACCTACATAAAAATGTTTAATTTCAAAGTGAATTTGATTTAAGTTTGATTTATGAAGAAATTTTATTGATTGGTATAACTGGTGTTAGAAGAATTATTACCGAGGCGGTTTTATTTTATCACCAATGCTTTTCCGTATAATCTGAATCTGAAGTCAGAAATTGTGAATTCGCTCTACTTTTTGAAGGCCAAATGCGTTTTTGCATTTTCTTTGTAATGGTGTTTTCACTATAATTAGTTCAGAATTTTGACTTTGAATTTTGAATTTTGAAATATTTGCCAACTATACGAATATTTGTCAAGAAAAAAAACAGCTCTATTCAATTCGTAGCGCTCCACCTCAAAAATATATTTATATAAACGACATTCGGCTGTGCGGACGAGTTTTTCAAATATTGGAGCATTTATTTGTACGCGATGAATATTTTAGTACGCTGTTTAATTTTTCCAGTTTTTAATTTTGCTTTATGTGAAGTAGGTCGTATACGAAGATTGACAAGAGATTTGTAATTATTAGTAACATGTGTGATTTTTGAAAGGGCGTGAGCCGCATAACATTATAATTTTGTGAAAAATTTCATTTTCCGGAAACCGTCTTAGACAGAATTAAAAAAAAAATTTATTGTTGTTTTTACCTATCTACATAAACGCAATGTCGTTTCTTTCCAAGAAAAACGTTCACAATCTACCGAATGTATCCTAAGTTGATGCTTTTATATGAACAATATAGATGAGCGTGTCTATATCATAAGTTATTTGGAAAATTATTCTTTATTACGAATGTGAAGTCCCGGCTTTAGACAAATTTTATCAAAAGTTAACTGTGACTCTGCCGTTGTTGTAATACCTCATAAATGTTTGGTTTTGTTTTAG
The DNA here is from genome assembly GCA_963966075.1 of Aphodius sticticus. Lineage (NCBI taxonomy): Eukaryota > Metazoa > Arthropoda > Insecta > Coleoptera > Scarabaeidae > Aphodius > Aphodius sticticus. Next base: position 63,877,259 of record OZ014509.1, read on the forward strand.
GTTTATTTAATATTTTTTTTATTTTTTTATTTAATATAAAAAATTAATATTTAAACGAATAATCATAAGCTAATTATGTTTTTCGTCTATCGTTTATTTATGAGTCAGTTTAGTGAATAGGAAATCGTTTATTAAACAACTCTATTAATGCACGATTTTTATTAATGCATGATTTGTTATAGCCAATCACACGACGTAAAGACGTCGTTTGATTGGCCAATCAAACATATGTGAAATGAAACCTTCCAATCAAAACATACAGCCTCTAGAACTGTCAGTGTCAAATTACATAAATTGTCATATAACCTAAAGAGACATTGGCGAAGAAAAATGTATGTCGACGACGCTAGAAGAATACGATCGACGAAAAAATTTTGTAACCAAATCGAATATTAAACGGCGATTAATGATCTCGACAATTAACGCTCTCGCTACGCTCGTGCGTTAAACAGTCTCGATCATTAATCGCTCTTTTTAATATACTTGTTGGTTAAATAACTATTAACAGCTACTAAGAAGTACATATATACAAAAATACATCATTGTTTTTCCGTTTATAACATTTTGAAAAGGAGCAGCATGAAAATATGTTTGTTCCAAAAAATCTGCCTACTGACCAATTATGATAAAATTTAACATTATCCATTATCCTTTTTTTTAACTCGTTTATTTAGCTTTTATATCAATAGATAGATCTGTTAATTGTTTTAAAGGTAATTTACAAATTTTACGAAATATTTTCGAAAAAAATTGAAAATTAAAATTAGGGTAAAAACTTTTGTTTGTTTTTGAAAAATGAATATGCGTTTTTTATTGATTTATTTGCGCTGAATACGAATCTGAGCTTGAAAGTAGCATATATCGTCGGGTTATTACGTTTTTGTTATATTTTTTTAAAACGTCCACACACTACCTAAAGATTCGCTGTAAATAGATTACTATGAAATAAATAGAAGATTACTATGAGACCATTCGAAGGTTTCTAGGACAATGGGTTCAGGTGGTATAAATTTGTATAAATTATCAAAATAGCGTTCTTTTTACATTTTTACCCCATTCTTTTTTGAAAACCTTGCGCGATAAAAAGCTTTGCCGCCCAGATTCATTTTCAGGGTAATTAATTCTACCCAAAACGAAAATTTATATTCAATTCATAAAAGCCATTTTCCCTATCAATATTTTACAATTTTCTTTTGTATGACCATGTTTCCTCTTTTATTTTAACAACTAAATGATTGACCGAATTCAGTAAGAAAAAAATTGGGTTACTATTTCAAAAAAGTGTCGATAACTCAGTAAGAATTTACGGTCGGTAAATGAATTTTTCGAAAAATATGTATTTTAATAATTAAAAATCGACGTCTTTGAGGACTTTTTTTTAAATAACAAACCATCTCAGAGATTTTCTACTGTTTCTATACTTTACGCGCTCACTGCATATAGGAATATTTTTTTCATTTTTGCGCATAATAACGTTACACCGATTTGGATGATTCTTGTCTCTGAATTGTATGGAATAGTGTATTTCACTATAAATAGAAATGGAAATTAAACTATGAACTCGGAAGTTGATAGTCTCTGAATGTGGACAGGGCAAGATAAAACCTAATAAAATGTTTAGTGTACGTATGGTAGGAAATGTGGAAGCGTCAAAACTCAAATTCTGATCATTGGTATGGACACACTGAGAGATAGAACATAGATATAATAATAGCCAGTTAGGCTACTTTGAAATTATATAGGTAGATACCTACGCAACAAAAAAAAAATCAAAAAAAAATGTGGCCAGGCACATGACTTTATCATACTATATATAAAATTAATAGTTTAGCTGCATGAGATTCTATTTGATAGAGATCGGCCATGTCTGCATTAAAATAAAACTAGTAGAACTAGACAGATATGTCGATTAAAGCTCCGTTCGGATATTGTACTCCGTTGACACCGGGTACACCGTCCAAATGACACTTACGTGTTATTGGGTGTAAAAAGTGTAATACAATATCCGAACGCAGCTTATATTGACAGACGTTATTGCCAAAACATTAGCGTTTGACACTACCTACTGTCATTAGAATAAAAAAATCTGACAAATCCTGGCTACTAGTTTTAATGCAGTACGACCGTTCTCGGTGAAATAGAATTTGCTCATGCAGCTAAACTATTGATTGTACCAAAAAATTTCATAGTCATAAATTATTTAGAATTTCCTCATCTTTAATTTATTATTTAACTATATCGACGAAATTCCAGAAATGGCGGCTTATTTGCAAAATCTTTCAAAAATGCTAAGATTAAACCTCCAGTTTCTTTGGACCCTTTTCAACAGAAAGCTTTTCAGCTCTAAGTTTGGTTATGAAACTTCTAAATATGAAGTTTCGTCCCGATACCGTTAGTAGTTTCTCCGGAATCGTCGCCACAAAAAACGGGTACACACACACACATACACACACACACACACACACACACACACACACACACACACACACACACACACACACACACACACACACACACACACACACACACACACACACACACACACACACACACACACACACACACACACACACACACACACACACACACACACACACACATATACAGACATTTTTTTGTACCTTGGTCAAAAATGTTCAGGGGACCCAAAAAGACATATTTCCGCTAAAATCTCAAAAATGTTTTTTGGCACGATTACAATACTTTACATACTGCGTATGATAAAGTAAAAAGGATTTTTAAGATCTTATTAGGATATCAACAAAACGCTGTAAAGTTGATCGTTTGTTTTTGTTGTCGTGGATACTAAAAATCAATGGACATTTTCACTGAAACATCAGAAAACTTTCACGAGTTACCAGTACATAGTGTATTTGAATTAATTTATAAATTAATTCGATTTAAAGCAAGAGAAGCAACCTATGTCAATCAATCCATTTTGATCTTGTTGAATGGACTTTTCTTTTCTTAATGTAATTATTTACCTACCACACTATTGCTTGTCAGTAGATTATAAGCATTTTTTTTATAGATCTTTCAGGTGATGTAATTGTTTAATAAAGATGTGAAACGTGTTTGATAAAAGAGACCAGATGCAACTACTTTTGGTAGCTCCATGTACTTACGAAAAACACAGACGCATCTTTGCAAATAAATGCTTATTTTGGTGATTTTAAAAAAGTTTGTGTTTATGCATAAAAGTAAGATATCAACATTCAACGTTTAACCTACTTTTCATATTAGTTATACGATCATTTGATATCCCAAACACTCAAATCCAACTAATTTTGAACATAAATAAATTAAATTAAATTTGCATCCAGCCTGTATATCACAATATTCTATACATTGATTATAAATAAATTAGTCTTATTTGCATTAAAATCTATATATTAATCAGTTTGAATCTTCAAATAATGAAAAGAAGTTGTTTTTTTTTTTCGGAGATATCATTGATACATCACACGACAAACCCAAAAAAATAAACCTTGATTACCTCGCTTAATATTTAATAAACCATTCATTGTATAATTGCAAAAACAGTAGGTACAACGTAAACATATTTTGATGTATGCTCAAAAAAGCAACAACTACGTTCAATTAAATGTAGTTCAACGAACACCATTATACCTCAATAACAACATAACCTTTCCCATATAGAGGGCATTACATGCGGCGCATTTACAAAGTATATTCACGCGAAGGAAAGAATTAAATCGACTTTATAGCGTGGACGGCGTAGTTTACAACCTGGCCGTCGCGGCGCCCTACCGCTCTAACCTTTAACGAGCGGCCGATTCGGCCCTGACGCTCAGACCAAGCGCAATTCCTCATGCCTAAAGGGTTATAATTTATATAAAAATTGTAATAATCGCGTTGGGAGTGGTGGCGTGCCGTATTGCCATGTTCGTGTCGGACAGGGGGTAGGCAGCGATCGGGGGTTTGGGGGCGCTGGGGGTGGTTGTAACGTTAAACGGGGCACAGTTATGGGGCACGCGAATTACCGATCGAGAGCGCAAACAAATGCTTGTTCACGCGAAACAACCGCCACTTAGGCCGCCGCCGACTGACGAACTTAACTCGTAAAATCAAATTGGCCGTGGAATTATTACGCTCTACAACCCTGTATAACCTATACCTATACAGCAACTGGAATATTGCGCGTGGATTCTGGCCTGGAAGAATGGCGTTAGCACGCGTTTAATCGATTATGTGGCGATGTGATGTGGTTTTATGATGCGTAGTTTGGAACATAACAATTTTCGCTTTCCTAACCTTTTACCTTCTTTTTTTATGGAAGGTTCGTGCATTTTTTGGTTTAACTATGACAATTTTTCTATCTTTGAAAGTTTTTCTAATTTTCCTATTGCATTATCACCGGGGAACGCATGTAGTCCAATAACATAAGGATTTCATAGGATGTCACAAAAAATTCAAACCCAGCTGGATTTGTGTATACACCTGTGCTGGACGTTAAAAATAACGTGCAAAAAAGCGCACGCCATCGATGTCCTGGTTGCGTCCCAAGTTTTTCACGGTTAAAGATGGAGAACTTTTCTTTTAATATCTTGTCAAAAATATACAGGAAAATATTTTATGATAAAAAAGCAATACATATGTAGCAAACTATTTGATTGGGATGTTTCCAAAACTGTATTTTAAAACATGCTAACATGTATGTTCTTGACCTTCTGGTGGACATATCGCCGAAATAATCAAGTTTCAACACGTTATTGTTTTTTTTTTCTATAAAATATGCTGCTCTATCATGTTTTTAATTACTACTCAAACGATGTAAGGACATTTTTGTAGAGCAGAGGTCCAAAATCTTTTTAAGAGTCAGACCTCATCAGAAAATAAATGTTAAGTAGGCGGGATAAAAAATTTATGAATTATGAGGAAAATTGGTTAATCGACGGTGAGATATATAAGGAGAATGTTATTTGTCGGGCAATTCCGTCATACGAAGATCGAAGAAGCTACCGTAGACACGTGTTCCGGACTATTAGTCCTCATCAGTACGGTATAGCCAAGGAGCAAGATGGACACTCAATGGATTGAATTGAAATTTTATTTGCATGATCTTTGGATTTTACGTTCCATAGGCAGCTGTTGTCTCTATATAAATCAATAAACTCTTCGCAGAATTTCTTGTTTTTAATATCCATCACCAAAATCTTAATGCAACAATAACAATTGTATAGCAAAATCACCTATCACAATAGCCAGTGATCTCTACACACGTTACAACTTGCGCTCCAACACGACTGTTGATACGATATTTTTAGGAAGCTTCGTACTGCGAACGATTCGATTACTACGTACTGCGAAGCATACGATTTGGCTACACACGCTACAATTTATCGTTACTGCAGAACTTTCGACTAATGTACTGCGTGGAGTACGATAAACCGTTACGTGTGTAGCCCGTTTAAAAGCAGAGACAGTGCTACGGTGCGAGCAAGAAAAGAGTTACCTAAAACTTAGCCCAATATATATTGTGACATTTTGACTTTTCATTAGTTTGCAAAAATTGTATCTTTTTGCTAGTGAACGTTTTTCAAAAATTCAGGCCATGATCTACGATACTTTAATTTCAATTTTGCTCCGGAGAAACTTCACGGAAGTAATCAGCTAACACATAGGCATTCCATGTAATATAATATAATCATCATTGCCCAAGTGACACAAGAGAAAACACATAAATTTCTTGTAATAGGAGAACAACATATATCCCTACATATTATTACTACCCACACTACAAAAATGGACGCTTTCAGCAATAAGATGTAACGTGCGAACATTATAGCTAGTTACAATGGTACTTGAATCAAGATAGCTTTTTAATTCAGCGCGTTGACACGTCCCCAGTTCGCGTAGCGTCAACTAATGCCCTTCCATTGTTAGAAAACGCGTCCGTATGTACGCTCGCACATCAGATAATGGCGAAATAATGCATAATTCGCTATATTGCCACTAGGTGCATTCGCGACCATGCTTTTCGCAAGCCGTGCTAACGCGCTAACGTTATAATAATAGTTGTCATAGGAACTTTCGTGTTTAATTATTGCCGGTGTCCTGTAATCAGATCTAGGTACGCAACAGGCTGTGAATACTTTATGTATTTTGCAAACATTATTATACGTATGAGCTCACATCGATGGAGGGAGTGGGAGAATAGGTTAAGTATGGTATTTTTATTTATGTAGTGGAACGCTTTCTATTGTAGGGAAAATAGGGGAAAAGGATAATAATACCTTTCAGGGGTTAATAATGACACATTACTGCAAGCGTTGTTTCTCAAAAAATCCAAGATCAAATACCAAACGTTATAAACGAACTTTTACAAAATGTATCTTCTTCATTCTTTTCAAGATCATTTCGACGCATATACAGGCATTGTGAAGGTATATTTGCAGACTATAAGTAGATCGCGTTAGTTATCATACGATAACAACTCTTTTAAATTCAAATAGGTATTACAGAATACGTACTTAGACTAGAAAAAGAAGAAAACTGGAAAACTAGATCTCTTCTGACTAGCATTAACTCAAAAAAATTTCCGAAAAAATTCCGTTTATGATATTTTATTCAACAAATTTAAGAAATTATTTCTGGAAGAAACGATAGAAGTGATGAAAAAGAAAATAAACAATAAATAATCTTAACTGCAGTAGTCTGATGTGTTTGCATCGTGTGTAGAGAAAATGGCTGTACTGCAAGCCATGCGATTTTCTCTACGACCTTCAATTCAACGTGCAGTACGATAAATCGTTACGTGTGTGGGCCGTTGTAGAACTAACACTGTCAACCAGCAGTTCGCTGCTGTCATAAACTCACACTCGCCTCGCTACTCGCCTCGCTACTCCCATCGCTACTCACGTCGCTACTCGCCTCGCTACTTGCCCGGCTACTCGGCTTGCCATTCTCCTCGCTACTCGCCTCGCTACTAGCGTTACTACTCGCCTTGCCAAACGCTCTACTCGCCTTGTTAATCGCATTGCTACTCAGATCGCTACTTGTTTCGCTACTCGCCTTGTTACTCGCCTTGCTACTCGCCTCGCTACTCGCCTCGTTAATCGCCTCGCTACTCGCCTCACTACTCACCTCGCTACTCGTCTGGCTACTCGCTTCGCTACTGGCCTCGCTACTCGCCTCGCTACTCGCCTCGCTACTCGCCTCGCTACTCGCCTCAACTTGTACGTCAACTTGTACTGACTTGAGTTCGTTCAGTTTAATCCATTTTGTTTTGTCAGACCTGAAAATGACCAAGAGCTGTTTGGAGTTTCCTTGTTTGTTCCTCATTCCTGTTCCCTACACATAGGACAGCCGAGTCGTCTGCAAGGGTTACCACAGTAGTATTTTTCTCATGCTGGAGGTCGCTGGTGTAGAGTAGGTAAAGGACCGTCCCTAAAACTTAAGGAGAGAACACGCATCACCTTGTTTTACTCTAAGTATCTCTCTTTCAAGTAAGATTTTAATATTTGTCTTAATGGTTATTAATTTGTTCTTAGGATTGCAAATGCCTAAAGTTTAAACGCCACCCTTGAAACTAAAAGAAAGGCAAATCTTTTTGTACAATAGTTGTAATAAGGCTTCTATTGCTAGGGTCGCAAATTCATACAGATCCAACCACAGATATAAAAGAAATAACTACAATAATCCGTATCTACTAATAATTAATATTTTTTGCTTGCATACTTTTTTTAGTATTTTTAAGGATTAATTCATAGGAAAAAAACCCAAAGAAAAAATTCGAGAAAATGCTTTGATATGAAAATGCGTCGTACTTTGAAGGTATCATTTATCACAATCATGAACATGTCGTCAATATTATCACAGTTAACAGTTGTGCAAGATAACTCTTAAGGAAAGATATAAATCTTCATGGTGTAAACTGTATCCAATTATAAGACACATTACTGCAGATACGCCCAAAATTACTATACCTACCACGTATTTTTTGCTAGTTAATCCACCAATGCATTGCGGCACTTTATCGCAATTTTTCATCGTCTGCATTTCCACGGCCTACGGTTACTTTCTCAAACACGACGCCACTTTTCTACCATATACAAACACGGTCAGCCATTGCAAACAGATGAGAGCCAGGATAAATTTCCGCAATTAACAACAATAATCACTGAGGAAAGAGGCTATACCGCACAAATAAAAAAACGCGACAATTACGCATTCTCTCATTCATGTGCCAGCTCAAATGTACAGCAATGCTCGCGAAATACATAAAATATTCACAGCCTGTTGCGTACCTAGATCTGATTGCAGGGCTGCAGTAATAATTAAGCACGAGAGTTCCTATGACAACTATTATTATACCATTTACACTGCATGAACTGTGTGGAAAGCATGGTTGTTGCAATTGCACTTACTGGCAACGTAGAGATCCGCGAATGAATTATTTCTTGCTTTTTTGTAATTGACGTTCGTTTTGAATTGCATTTCTAAGTTTGACATAAGTTTGATTGAGATCAGATATAGAATCGCATGGAACTGAATGGAAGAAACTCCTCAAGGCGAAACAGTCAGCATATAATAACATCTACCAATTTTCTCTCAAACTTATGTATGTACTTCCATGGTGAAGAAGAGATAGCCACATTATTAGATGGCAGGAAATAAAGATTACATACTATGATTCCCATAGTAATCGTTGTAGCATATTATTTCCTAACAAATAACGATAATAAACATTTTAGGTTTTAAAGCTAAATCTAAAACAGGCATATCAGAATTTATTAGATGAAGACTTCATAGAATTGGTAGGAACATCAATACATATTAAAATCAATTATCCATTATATCTATTTTATAAATGATTGAAAATAGATGGAAAGACAGTCTTATCCACTTTAATCCTGGTTTACCAATTTATTTGACTGATGATTCTTCTTGTGGAATAGGAACAAGTATTTACCTGAAAATGGGAGAGGATTATGTAAGTAAGCCGAGAAAGGTCGATTTTATTCAACTGGCAACCCGATCATATGAATACATTTTTAAATCCTATGTAAAATTTACTAAAAATTCTCTAAAATTAAGTTTTCAAATAGTAGAGTTTTATTGTAATGAATAATTTGCTATAGGAAATATACAAAACTAAATAAAATCCATGTATTAAAATAGATTTTTTTTTGTAATCCTTACAAAAATATTTTTAATATAATACAATTTCTTAAATAATTTTTTTAAATCTAGGATAAATCTCTCTATGCAACATTTCTGGTAATATCGGGTCAATTTAATGTGAAACGAAAGGTGTATTAAAATCAATGGGTAACGACATTTGTCTTGTTTAGGCAAAAAAGGGCACTACAGATGTTATAGCATCGTACACAGGGTGATTTTTTTTCTTATACAGGGTGAAATATTTAAACAATGTTTTTTTTATTGATTTTAGTAAAAACCAGTGGAATATGAGGTCTGTAACAAAAACATTGCAACGGCAAGATAAATCTAACTGTGTACTTGAGATCGTAGAGAAACCATTGTTGTTGTTATGGGCAGCATGTTTGAATTTATAGTTTTAAGTGGCCTTTTCGTCAGTTTAATTTATGATTTATTTCACTTGTTGTTTAGATGTAAATTTTAGATATATGTTACTACTTCTTGTTCTTTTGTTTGTTTTTGCTATGATCGAATCGGAGCTGGAAGCAACGTTTTTTGAGTATCACATCATTTCAAACCAAGTCTACTTTTTATGTCATGTTTAAATAAAGGGCACTTCCAACATCAGCCTCAAAGCCAGCCTGAATACATTGTGTTGTTCGTTTTTTTTTTAGATATTTTTAATTTGAAGATGTAACGTTTACGTGAAAAACGAACAGCAAAGACCTGACCGTCAGACAAGTGAAAGCAAACTGCCATAATTTTAGTTCAATACAAAAGATGTTGATTTTAGTTTTATGTTTTCAAAATTTTATGTTTTTGAAATTTGCAAAAAATCTACAGCCCAATAATTGTAGTACCTACAATATGGAAAACAGGTGAGGAAAATACTTCAAAAATTTCAAAATCAAGCATGGCGCCCATAAGAAAACTAAACGTTGGCCATAGTTTCTCCACCATCTTTAAAGATAACTCAAGTTCGCAATTGGACTTTTCGTGCGTATGCAATGGAATCGTTTTTTTATCTATGCAAACGTCCAATTCAACTGCTTTTTTGAGTAAAAACAGCAAAAAAAACTATGTTTCTAAATTTCACCCTGTATACTAAAAAATAACCCTATATACGATGCTGTAAAATCTCTACTGTTCCTTTTGACCAAAAGAAAACAAATGTCATTACCTACCAATTTCATTACACCTTTCATTTCACATTAAATTGAAATGTTGCATAGTCATACATAAAGCAACATTACCTTGGATTAATATGTTCAATTATTGCAAAAATGGTATGTTTTCAATCTTCACAATATAAGCAATTAGTTTATCAAATTAGTGCTTGAATTTATTTAATATCTTTGTCCACAGTGTATTATATATATTTCAAACATGGTTTAGAAATGAATGTGTCTCAGTAGTATGACCACCTTGATCTCCTGTCATGAGAAATAAACTCATAATCATCATATTATTGTATCTGACTCTCGCTATTGATAGAATACTTGATGATATACGCTATCATAGTGAAGGATTTTCAGAAGAAGGAAATCCAAGCATGGCCTTGCAACGAAATATTGCATCAACGATGAGACAAAAATTATGACTAAAGATAGAAGAAGGTGAATCTAGAAAACCAATGGGTCATGAACTTCTTGCAAGCGAGAAAGAGATAATACACATCGTGAGCATTAAAAATCCCAGCAACAAAAAAAGCCTGAATGGCAGAGATGGTAGCTAGTGGAAAAAGACGACCAGAGGGATGGGAAGACCTGAATCGAATGCGGACTGAAAAAAAGAAGACACGAAAGAAGATTGATAATCCTGGTATGAAGTTGTCGAACCAACAATGTACAGGAACATGTAAAAGAGAAGTGCAACAACTTATCCACCATTAATTGCTTGGAAAGCTATCAAGACGAAGCAGCGTATATCTGGAGAAGACGTAGATGTGTAATTCAAATTTTTATATATCTTAAAATTTATAGAATAAATTACCAAATAAATGCGCCGAAAACAGTCTTCGAATACTACAAATAACTTTAGACCAACTTGTTGAGAAAAACACAGCATAAATCAAACATTGTCATCTTTCGCATAATTCCACAATCGTCTGCCGTTCGTGCTCTGTGTGGGGGTGGGACAGGCCAGATCTGATACCAAACCTCGCGAAACAATTTATATCACCCAACTCTGGATTTATTGCGAGATGTCCTCGACACGCTCCAATCAAAGACGTACCCACCGCGGTGCAACTTGCAAGCAATCATCGTGCAACATTGCAAACGTCCGTCCGTTCTTGGGCTTCGCTCGTGTCGCCAAACTCGTGCACGTCGATATGAAATACGATAAGAGGGCGGCCGAATTCAAAACCGCGGATCGGATTTTTAAACAAATTTAAGCGAATTTGTAATTCTAAATTTTATTGTCTCGGTTATGCGCTCTTATTGAGGAGGTCCTAGATTCCTCTGCGATACCAACTCCTTCCCAATATGCATTCGGATGCTGCTCGAGCTATATTTGTTTTTTGTTTGTTTATAAACGAGTCCTGAGGACGTTGAATTTTTATTGCCTGCCTCGAAATGAATTATTTTCCGATTTTTATTCATATCGCGACCGTCGTGGGCGATTCGCCGAGTCCTCGTTAGATGTTTTCGCTGATTGTGATGGGACAAATAACTTTTTGTGTAAACAATGGCCGATTCAACCGCGCGCCTTGCTCTCGCTTCTTAACCCAGTTAATAAATTAGAAAGGATAATGACGTTTTGTCCTTATCGACAATAGGAGGGCACGAATGCATACCTATCTAATTTTTTGATGATGTCTATTATAATATGCATAATGACATATTTAGAAATTCCAATGTAAACGTCTCGTTATGAAACAATTTAATTAGAGAATGATTATATATTTTGTTTATTTGCCTTGACATAAAATTTCTTAAACTTGCCCGTATAATGCCAAAAATAAAAAAAAAAAACTCCTTCTTTAACAGAAAAATCTGATGTGGCCTGGCACATGACTTTATCATACCATTTATAAAATTAATAGTGTAGCTGCATGAGATTCAATTTGATCGGGATCGGTCGTGCCTGCATTAAAATAAAACTAGTTAGCCAGGATTTGACAGATATTTTAATACTATTGACAGTAGGTATTGTCAAAACATCAGCGTTTGACACTAAATGGTTTTAATACAGTTGTCCTTTTGGGATCAATATTGTTGGGTACAATATTCTATCGCGTTTTCAAAATTTATTAGAGGCTGGAACCCCTAAAAGCCACCTTAACGTGCACGTTCTCAGTTTCTATTATTTTACCGCAAAACGGTCATAAACTCGCAATTTTAGCATCTTTAAAATATTAATCGAAATCAATATAGGGGTTTGCAGTTAAGGAACCAGACTGCATATCATAATATAATACTTTTATGAATTTAGTATTATTAGACTTATAACTTCCAGCAGACGCCATTTCCGGGCTCCATCATACAGGGGTATTCCTATGTCTTTTGTTAACAATTCTATATTTACACTAAATTCGTCAAAAAAGTACTCCTATGTTGGGATTGTGTTTTAAAACCCGCTGCATACAACAAAACGAAAATACATTCACCAAAAGGTAAGTAAATACCTTTTTTGTGCAGAATTCTATAAATATTATTTTTGTGCAGAAGCTAAAATTACGAAATCGCTTTTAGGAGTGCCAGACTTTAATAAATTTTGGGGAAGCCATAGAATATTAAACCCCAACACTTTCCGCGCCGGATCCGAAAAGAGCAATCGTAATGGATTTATTTCCATTCTTTTGTTAATTTGAATGTACTACATTGCTGTATTTCTTGTATAATGTGTCAGAGAATAAGGCAGGTTTTTAACAATAAGTGAATTAAAAAATCCAGTTGGGCTGGTACAACAATACAACTAAATAAATAAAACACTGAATGAAAATATCTGTCAAATACTGGCTAATTAATTTTATATTAATGCAGACTCGACCTATGTCGATCAAATAGAATTTGCTCATGCAGCTAAACTATTAATTTTACAAAAAAATGTCAGACATAAATTATTCAGAACTTCTACTACTTTAATTTATTACTTAACTATTTTGACGAAATTACGGAAATGGCGTCTCATTTGCAAAATCGTTAAAAAATGCTTTTTAGCTTTAAGTTTGGTCATCAAACTTCTAAATATGATGTTTCGTCCCGATACCTTTAGTAGTTTCTCCGGAATCGTCGCCCCAAAAAAAGGGTACTCATCACACATACACACACATACACGTACACACATACACACACGCACACAGACATTTTTTGGACCTTGGTCAAGAATGTTCAGGGGACCCAAAAAGACATTTCCGCTAGAATCTCAATTTTTTTGCACGATTACAAAACCTATAAGTTTTTCTAAAACATATTATTTTCGCTTTGTCTACACGAGTGTGAGTACATCGTTGTGCTTAGATGTCCGATATTAGTTTATATTAGTGATAACCAGAGTTTCCAATCCGGATATCCGGATATCCGATTATCCGGATATTCCGACCTATTTTGACTATTCGATTATCCGGATAATTTTCATTGAATATCCGGATATTTTTGATTTAACAAAATAATATTTTTAAAATTTACATGTACTTTTTTTATACCTTTTTTCCTTTACAAGAGTTTCGTGATTTAAAGGAACATGCCGAAATATATAGTATATACCACCACAGGACGAAAACGGGCAGGTATTAGCTACTTTGTTGTATATGCTGTGCTATCGTTTTTCACACGTGACACAAACAACGACTTGGAATTGAACAGCTGTCAGTACACAACCGCAGCATATAAAACGGGGAACTACCGAGTCGATAGTTTCCCTCCCCGTTTCATATGTTTGTCAGTAGAAATTTTTAAAAGGATTCATGTATCTGCTAGTGACAATAACAGTACTGAGCACAATGACGTGGACAAAGTAGTTGAACAAATCGCAAGTGAAGGTGAGTGTGAAAGTCAAAATGCTGCAAATTGTCTACAGCAACAATTGGAAGCGGCAATTCCTTCAATCACCAATGTCGAAAAGGAGAGCAACATGATTACTACATTGTTGGCAAAAGATTTCAAGATTTTAACAAACATAAAAACAAGGACAGATAATTTAGATATATTATTTAATGCACTTCTTACCATTAAGCCAACATCTACTGCCACAGACCGCGTTTTTTCAATTGCAGGCCTGACAAGAACAAAAATTAGAACGCGCTTGAATTTTGAAACCTTCAACGCGATTATATTTTTAAAATATGCATTTTTAAAAATGAAGTAAAGTTAAATTATATACATATATATTTCTTTTTTTAATATTTTAGGAATTAATGTCTTATTAACATTATTACATTAAATAAATTACTTACAAACACCATGAATATTGCATTCAATATATTGCCTTTAATTTCTTATTTACCAACTGTATATCCGGATATTACTATCCGGATATCCGGATATTTTGAATTCTCTGTATTCGATATCCGGATATTCATTGATGTCGGATAATTGGAAACCCTAGTGATAACAACCATGATGTGACACACTTGTAAATGTCGAACTGGTTTCGTATTCCATAAAAAAAGATGTCCGATAATTGTCAAAAATTTGATTAACCGATTACCAAATACATTCTTTATTTATTTAATCAATGATAAAATTATTTATACAAAAATAATTTTAATATATGTACTATATTATTACTATATTATATTATTACTCTTTTATTTCTTGTCTCTTTAAAATTAAAATTATGGAAGCCGTCTCGGTTGGACGATTTAAAAGCATTCTGCTGAGTTAAAGTATCTTAGGTTAGTTTCTGTATATTGTTTCTTTGTCACACCTACAACAATTACAACGTATATTTTTTTTGTTTGCAGATTTCTAGAGATATTAGAAATATTAGAGAAATTTAGTCAGTGTCGATCTACAGTTATCAGGAGCCACCGGTGGAAACGACAGATGTAAAGTAAGTCATGTCATTCTATAATTTTATTTTTATTTCTATAATATTATATTTTGCCTACAAAATGATGTATTATTATAGTATATTACATTACAAGAGCTGTAACTAGCATATTACGTACGATTGGAAAGTTAACATACGAGCCGCGAAACGGCAAGTTTTGTTATTTTTCTCGAGCACGTAATATGCGTTACAGCTCGAGTATTGTACATAATTGTACCTACGACCGACAATTTCAATAAATTGTATCAAAAATGACAAATAAATAAAGATAAGGATATTTGACCTCTATTGCAACTACCTACGAGAACTTTGTCTGAAGTGTCGACCGAAAATTCCAATACAAATGCGACAGAAGTAGATGTATTAGGTTAGGTTAGTATATTTGACACTTCAAACAAAAATGTATTTTATCTATTTCAACTGTGGGGAACTGCATTTGAACTGTTATGACAACAGAAAAATTATAATCAAATAGGATAATAAGGATCTACATTTGCGTGTGATGACATTATGGAGTGCGTTAAAAACACAAAAGCGCAAACAAAGGCACATGTTTGTTATAAGCGATATACGAGTGAAGCAGTCCGTGACGTAAGGGACATTTATACATACGGTCGTAGGTAAACAAATAAATTGTTTGTTGTAACAAACAAATAGGTATTTTGCTAAAATTAAAACAAAATGTTTGTTCTAAGAAGTATTGTTTTGTTGATATGTAATATTTACATTTTTTTTTGAGTTATCTACATTTTATGTAAAGTTGGTAGGTACGACCTTTTGGGCTTCTTTTTAACCCTTTTAAAATTACTATTTTAACAAATCACCGAGACAAAATGTATTCAAAATGTTGGCTACCACAACTGGAAAAGTTTCGTATTGTTAATTTACGAACACAATATTCTTAACAGAATCGTCTAAATTAGTTTGAGTTTCATAATCAAGCATCAGTACTCCTGGTATACAGGGAAATATAAACGCCTCTTCTTAAGAGTTTATAGAGGGATCATAGTAGACCAATTTTTGATAAGGAAATATCCGCAAGAGTACCATATGGAGGCTGCAGAGCTTGAAAGATGGTACCAGTATGTCACACAATATAGGAAAAGTACTAGGTTGAATCACAAGAGTCTCTTAAAACCAAATAAGCTTTTCTGATAAGTTTAATTGACGCCCTTGAAGAGAGTTAAAAGGAAGTTTTAACTTCCTTTTAACTCTCTTCAAGGGAAAGCTGGTCTTGTATGGAAGTTTTAATTGTCATTTATTTTGCAAACAATCTTAAAACGATCAATTTGTGACTTCGTACCAGTTAGTCAACCAACAATATCAAACCATTTAACATCATCAATCTTACCACTTCCATCCCATCCTCCCCAATTAAAAAAACGAAAATACCTATCCATCCATACATATACGACCGATCACCTCGTCCGAAATGATTCCCCATTCAACATTAATAAAGAAATAGGTGCCCAATTAAGAGGTTGGGGTTCGGAGACCGTTCGGTTTCGGTACGGGCAGGTGCGTCGTCAGGGCCGACCCGAAGGAAGGCATCTGCTTCCTTCCGGCCTCGCGCGCACCGCTTATCTCTCCGGCCGCATCTCTCCGATCGCTATCGCGGTCCGCGGGACCGAACGAGGGTCCGGGGAGACGCGGAGAGGTAATTAGACCGCAACCCCGCGGCACGGGACCGTTACCAGCAGCCCCGGCCCACCGGAATTCATGTAAGTTAATACGAAACGTATTAACTAGTTGGCTGGTCGAGGAACGACGCGAGGGACGACGGTGACCGTTAAAAAAAGTCGCAGGATGTCGTCGCAAAATGCAGCAGGAGCAATTAAGGTTATAAGTTGGTAATATCGGTTGACTCTGTGGTGACTCTTTGGGGTGATTTTATTTCTGTAGTTGAGAAGACGAAGGCTAAGAAGACCCTCTAACGCACAGTGTAGTACGTGTTCTAGAAGTGAATATAAAAAAGTCTTTAGAAAATTGGTTTCAAAATGAACTAGATGTGATGAAAATGAAATAATTTGATGTGGACTTAGCTGTCAAAAAAGTACCTGAACCTGTAGTTTATTGCCATAATATTTCAGGACTTCTTTTACACATGGGTGTGCTAGAATATACACCAGAAGAGTCGCGGCTTTTTATTGACAGTTCCACAAGAAGCTTAAGCCTGTTTAACTGCACAATGGAAACTGGTATGAATCCACTCCAATTGGACACTAAACAAAGCTAAAAGAAGAATATGAACATACGAAACATTACTTTGTAGAAGATCCATTATCAAAAGGACCTGTGGCCTATTTGCGTATGGCATGGCCAGTGAGAGATGGTATAGCAAAGGTTGTGAAAGAGTATTATAGGTTAATAATAAGGTGACATACAGGCAAAAAGTATTTTTTTAGTAAATTAAAAATTTCTGTACAACCTGGATTCGACCTTTACGTCGCTAGCACAATACTCTCCCAACTGAGGTATTGAGTATTATTTCAAATCCAGGTATGGCCGTAATTTTTAATTTATTTTAAAAAATACATCCCGCCTGTATGTCACCATATTATTAACCTATAATATTTACTTTCTGATAGTATGTCGTTAAAAATTTTCAGTTGTGAAAGAGTCATTGCTTGCTAGGGAAAAATTATTCTACCACCACTCCATATAAACTCCATATTATACATATTAAACAAAAATTGTGAGTGTTTTAAATACATTTTCAAATTCGAAAACTTATCAAGGATTCACATTTCATAAAATCTAAGACTGATGACTGGCGTGAAGGTTCATTATGGTGCAGCTGCATCTCAGTTGTGAAAAATGTCTTCGGTAACAATAAGGCAAAAAATGAAGAAAATATGGTCCTTAACTTTGAGATACTGGACGCATCTCCAGATGAGTATTTATTTCATATTTATTAATAGGGAAATTATCTGTAAAATTAAAACAAATTTGATATATCTTAATATTAAAATCACCATTAAATATAGCCAATAAAAATCGATTTTTAACTTTTATCTGGACAAATATGGATTTTTTAAATGAATTTGGAAAAGTCGCTGGATACCTACCCTTGAAAATTATAAAAAAATAAACACAGGGCGGGTTTTTCAACTGCGGTTTAGCGGAGTTTAAGCAAAGTATCGTTAGGTTCCACATAGCGCGCATATGAACCCTAACGATAGTTTAAGTTAAACTCTGCTAAACCGCAATTGAAAAACCCACCATGAGGTGGTTACTTTTGAGTCGGAAAAATTAGGTTTATTTTAAAATTATGACCAAAACACTAAAATATCCGAAAGATAGTAAAGAAAAACAAAAAAAAAATTTGGTTTTAAACTGAACCTTTGTAAATAGGATAATATGAGGCTTGTTCGAGCAGTGCCAAAACCAGTTTACTAACCATAAACTTTTGTGACAGCCCAGATAATGTGTCATTGGTGTTTGTAATGCAGTTATCATACACACAGAAAAGTGATCTCGAACGAAGAGAGAATTACTTGGATGAAGTAGTTGGTAGGTTCGTATATACGCGAGTAATTATTGACTTCAACCAAGAAATTTTATTTCTTGGAATAATTACTAGATATAAGAAAGTTGTTACTCTGGTGAAGGAAGTAAACAGTCTTCAATGAATTTAGAAAATAAACTGCTTTCGGGTTATGCCGTGGGTCAAGATTTGTTAATGCTGACGTTTCGCGAACCATGTTGCTCGCTTCTTCAAAGCTAATTGAATACTATATCTTCAAAGCTATATCCAACGACTACAAAACTATGTCATAAAAATTATGTATGGAATTTTAATGTAACGTTCTTCTATCGTTCTTAATTCATGAGATAAGAGGGATGGCGCATCATCGACTCATCCTGTATAGATTGCGAGTAATAGCAACAACTTTAACTTACTTTAACTTTATCATTTGATCTACAGTACGTATTCTATTACACATACGTAAATCTATTCCATTCGAACTTGTTACTTAAAACTTGCGCTCTATTTGAAATGAATAGTCTTTATAGTTACAGTAACCTTCTTTGCAGAACTTTTGATACTCCAAAAGCATAAATAACTCAATAATTAGCATGAGTAAAATGTTTCATATGGACTTACTTGGTTTTTCAATTCCTTAAAAAGTTACAGAAGTTTGAAATATTATCAAATTGATTCCAAATGGCTAAAATCGCTTTTTTAATCTTTGAAACTGTTCTTGTTTTCCTAATTCAATATGTATATCTTCAGATTCGAATTCTACAGAGAAACCACTATCTGAATCGGTTGTAAATTGTCCGGGTTTTTGTTGTTCGTGAGTGTAGAAGGCCAGGAAATACATTTATCAACATTATCCTGCTTACCAATACAATCCTTTTCTGAGCAAATGGCGTATATTCTGTAATTTTTATTAATACTTGTCTGACCATCATCCATTTTTGCACATGGTTACCACACTTTTACCACACTTTTTACGGCCAATATCCGAAAAATTGATTATCAACATAGTTTCGGACATCATTATCATGTCGGAACACCAATTTTAGGACTCCTTTACCAAATTATCTAATTTATAATATAGAATCAAATAAATAAGCACTATTATTTATGTGTTGTAATATTTACTATACATTTTATTTTTACTATAACTATAAATTGATTGCTTAGATAAATTAAACAAATAGCTTGGACATAAATATGAATGTTAAATAATAATGTTAATACTACAACTTATAACTATAGCAACCACATGTGTAACTGCATACGACATGCAACGTCTAAATTGAAATATTTAATAAATCAAGGTTAGCAGCGATACGCATACCAACTGTACACAATCTAGTCTAACAATCTGTATAGGTAGGTACCAGGGATTAAAAGCAGTGTAACGAGAACGAATAGCGAACCGATTCACTGAAATTTATCACCGATAATTTTGCGTTCTTACATAACTTAGAATTAATGCAATGGGAGAATTATGACAATGGACATTTTACCAGCTTTATGATGTGTGAAAATTTAAAACATCGCCCTCATTTGTACAACATTTACCTTACACTACAATCCGTTTTCCAACGTAGAGCCGTAGAAACGATAAAAATAAAATTTGAAATTTATTTACGATTTGATATGAAGAAACTCTCTCTTTCGGCGCAGTCGGCGTTGGCGTTGCAATATTTATACGCGAAAACGGCCGCGGCATGCCGTCGTAATAAATCGCTGTTATTAGAATAATTTCTGGCTCTTAATATCGCGTTGCCAATAAATTTACATGCGCTTTCTATAAATGCAATGCCCGCGCCGCTGGACGGCTTACCGAAAAAGATATATTACTTCGTTCTGGCTGAGCTGCTTGTTACTTGATACTAATTTTGCAATTTTAACGTGTCGAGATGTTCGATGAACTCAATTTGCTGTATTATATTATATTTGTTAGTAGGTGATGAGTACATGAGGAACGAGTCATAATTAATAACAAATACAATACAAAGCTGATGCAAATACTTGTACAATGTACATATATCGAGTTGTAATTGTTCAAAGTGTTGCCCGTTAACGACGAGACAATGCTCTAATCTATCCCCAAAAGCTTGATGAACATTTTCTAACATTTTATTTTGAATTTACTAACATTTCTGGAGTAATTAAGTAAATTACTGCACGAATTATTTCCTTTAACGCCTCAATATTTGCAGGTCTATTAAAATAAACTTTACTTTTTAAATAGCCCCAAAGAAAATATTGTAGTGGGGTTAAATCTGGCGATCTTGCTGCCCATTCAATATGTCATCGTCTCGTCTACCCATCCACCGATTAGGAAATACTTGATCGAACCAAATTCTGTCTATTTGTCTACCAGGATCTTTTGCGTTGGGAAACAATACCGCTAAAGTAGGTAGTAGTTCATTTCAGACAAAATGTTACCTCATCAGAAAAAAACGATGTTTCTAATTAAGCAACGATTTTCATTAGAGAGTTCCATCATTGTCTCACAAAACTGCACTCGTCGATCAAAGTCATCATCGGACAACTCTTGTACCAAGTGCACTTTATACGGGAGAAATTTGTGTTTTTGAAATAATCTGGACAGTGTATTTTTTGACGCACTAACTTGTGAAGCGACCTCCGCAAGGGTTGAATGTGGATTTTCTTGTTCCATTAAAATAGCATCCAATTGTTGGTTCTCATTTAAGGCCAATGGACGTCCTGCCTTAGGCTTATCGCGAAATTTATTTTCGATTCGACGTACTGTAGATTGCGATATTGGCGGACGGTCCGGGTGCGTTTCACTGAACAAAACACGAACTTCTTCATGCGTCCGGCTTCTATCTTCAAACCCAATCATTAAAACTTCGATTCTTTCGGTTTCAGTAAATCTCATTTTGCTACTATTTCTTCAATCACGAAAAATCTGAATACTATTAGCATACTATTATGTTAAAAATCTCCTGTGTAGGAGATGCATTTTACGTCGGTTATCTGAAAACTGGTCAGATTTATTTTTTCCAGAGTGTTCCAATAAGAAAATCTATTTTTTTAAAAGGCAACTGTTTGATAGGTGAAGTCTAATAGTGTAAACACAAACTAGTTCTCATGTGTCTCAAATTGATAGAACGTTAAATTATAAATTGAATATCATCATAATTCTTTGATCAAGTGTCTAGTAGTTAAGATTAAATATACAGAAATATATTCCATTAAAAAGGAGCAAAACCAGTAACATGCCCTTGTTGCCTCTTTATAGTAGAAAAGCTTTGTATAATTTACCTTTCAAGTTCAA
This sequence comes from Aphodius sticticus, assembly GCA_963966075.1. NCBI lineage: Eukaryota > Metazoa > Arthropoda > Insecta > Coleoptera > Scarabaeidae > Aphodius > Aphodius sticticus. The sequence goes on from OZ014509.1 coordinate 63,899,149, forward strand.
CTTTACAAGATAATCAAATGTTAAGATTAAAATGAACCACCCTGTATATGGGCGTTTAATATACCCCCTTTGCTCTCTGAGAGTCTGTTGCTTCAAAAATCGAAATGCCTAGGCATTTTCCACATTAATTTCCACATTAATTAAAATATCCAAGCTCATTAGTATAGTAGGTTAATTATGAAAAAAATTGTAAAGGATCACGATTTATGTTACAAATGTGTTGCTAATAAACCCTATAGCTAGAAATACCTCATTTTTAAATTTATAAATGATACATCAACATTATTTAGGATTAACATTAGCACTACAATACAAAGAAAGGCTAACAGTGCTACAAAATAGTATTGTGAACTAAATGGTGAAGGTTGTAAGTCAAAAAACAAAATCTAAGACGTTCCAGGTCTTATAGATTCTAGAACATTGCTATTACGCATACCAAGCGATTTATCTGCGATAAATACAAATACCGCAAAAAGCACTAACGTCCCAGATTTCGATCTATTTTTTTTTTGAAACTTGGAGTTGCATTCGACCTACAAAACTAAAAAAATGCCGACTCACGTCACTACTACTTTTTTGGCAATTTTTTTGGTATTGAATAGATTGACAACAAAACTGAAAACATTTCATCTTCAGTATACAATATTGCAAAATATGTATTCAGGGAATACTCCACAAGAGCTTCTATAAGTAGAGTTAATTAATTACCCTTCTGTAAGTATCGGAGCACAAGTATGTCCAGTACACGATTTGCTAATCCATCATTGTACCGAAAGGTGGTAGTTGACTCTAATTCATTTGCTAACTAATTTCTACAATGACAAATACTCACAAACCAAATGGTGACTTCGCGTGCACAGTTCCCAGCAAAATTCCATAGAATACGCGTCACTCAGTCCATATAATCGCGTTATGTAACCAATTTGAGGTTACAAAAGAATTAATGTAAACAATTATCTTATTTTCTTGTCCAACAAGAATTAGGTACATATATTATTTCTATCAAAAGAAGTTTTACTAGTGTATATTCAGTTTCAGTTGCAACTAAAGAGTTTCAATCAATTAAAATATATCAATTTTAATCACAGCTAAATAAAAACTGCATTCCTTTCGAGAATCCTTTGACAGGCACTTATCGAAAACAAGAATCTGAACGCCTTTCGCGGGTACTGAGTCAATCTGTACGGATCTCCACGCAGATGGTTATCGATCGCTGATAAAATATTAAATTAAAAGTGGTCCCTGAAAAAAATTCTGTACCGAAATTTTACAAGCGGTAATGAGGTACAACCGCAACACGGGGAATGGCAGGGTCGAGGCATCTGCTCGCAGAAGAAACACGTGTAAACTTAACGAGATCGTTACACAATGCCTTTTTTAATTGCCCGTTAACAGGACGATTTAATTAAATTTATTCAATTAGCATAGTAATGATAAACTGTGGACTCCTGATTGTTAGATTTTTCTTTTTGGTCGTGCGAATGTTGTTGGATGGTTATTGGTTGATCTCGATTGGTTCTGATGATGTTTTCAAAACCTGCGGGATGGTTTCTTAGACAAAGTTATTTTTTACATACTGCGGTTGCTTTGTTCCTACGTAGTTCTTATATTTTATGTGCTCAAAAGTGTGATAAAAAATTCATGATTTGGTGTCACTGGAGAAACAATTAAATCAGCAACAAAGTCCACAATGACACAAAGAGCAGTTGTCAGTATTAGGTTCTTAAAATTAACCTCAGTTTAGGAGAATGACTAAAATAGAAGAGTGGCAAGATAAAATAATATATACAAGACTTATTCTGGGATAGATAGATCGATGAGATCCTAAATGAGATAGACGAACTATGAAGGTACATTAAAGTCTAGGTAGAAAATATTAACAAGTGACACGTACTGGAGTGAAAGAATACTCTTAGTTTGTGTTTGCATTGCAGTTTAATTTATATAGTTGATATTAAAAAAAAAATAAGCATGAGGATTATCTAATCGCTTTGTTTTATGAAGAAATAGTTCATTCTATTTATCTGAAAGCAGTAGCTCAAGAATATGATGAACGGCAGTTACATACTTATACGTTGATATTTCTTTAGATGACCCAGGGCCGGTCCAGGGTTATACGGGCCCTAGGCACACTTGAAATTTCGGGCCTCTCAACCTACATATCGTATATGATATAAGACAAATAATAAAAAAAAATTTAAAGTAAGGGTTCTGCAGTTCATGTTATAGTTGTCCTTATTTTTTTCCTTAGCATTAGCATTCGTGCTACCTTAAAAATAATCTAGATAAAAAAAATTGAACGTAAATCTTAAAAACAGGATGGTCGCTTTTTTTCTTGTTTATTTGAAGAGATGCGAAGAGTTAAATTCGGGCTAAAGCATTTTTTGCTGATCACAGCAATTTCCAGATATCAAAAAACCAAACAACAATTTGAATTTGCGTTATTAATTTTGTACATACATGAATATTCTTGAATGTAAGTTTGTCTACAAATGTATGAAAAGCCACCAGTACCCAAAAATGGGTTTTACATATATTTTTTCTTATTTACACAAGTTTTGAGAATTATTTTCATTGACATCATGTGAACTCCCTAAAACTAAAAGCGTGCTCTTTGTCACATTCGAAAATATGCGTTTTGTATATTGCGGTGCGGTTTTGAAAATACTCGAATTGTTCGAGCATTTTGGTGTCTCGCAAGGAAAAACCAGATCATTACGATATTTTTTTTTAGATTTTAACCCACAATCTCAAATATGGTATCAAAATACCAACAATCTCCTTTTTTGGTACTGCATTCTTCAGGTAGGCTGAAATCTAATCTTGAATCTTGAAACTTACAAAGAAGGGTTATTTCATTACTGTTAAACAAGCTGCCAAAATTGCCACGTGTCCTATTAAAATATCTGGCATGCATAAATTAACGGAATTCTATCAAGTCTAATTATTTTTTAGGGAAGCTAAAGTTATGTCAAACTAATTTTTTTTAAATATTTAGCTTATTTCTATCAAAAATGTGATGTTATGGAGGCTCGTCTACAAAAAAACATTGGAAAAATATTCCACGAAAAAACTACTGAAATCACCGAAATCATGCATAGAGGGCCGCCGACTTCCGGACCGATTTCTGAACGCGACCCCGAAGTATCGATGTCATATGGCCAATATGCAATTGAACTTGAGTGGTAATAAATCGTATTATTATTACTAGAAAGTATTATTGTTATATATAATGTTCTATAATTTTATATTTTTCGAATTCTAATTCTAAGTCAATTTATTTATTATACAATTAATGGGCCCTAGCCACTATTTTATTTAGGGTGGAGGGGGCCGCTTACGGGCCCCCCTTTCGCCGGGCCCTAGGCACGTGCCTATTTTGCCTACTGGTAAACGCGGCCCTGAGATGACCACAAAGATGTATTTTCAGCAGCTTCTTCCTTTTCACTTCCTAAAAGTATTTGCCGTTGTCATCTAGTATTGATTGTTCTATCAAAAATTGGCCGTATCTAGGCCGTGACCGGCACGTCTGGTCTGAACCCAGCTTATGCATTAAAAATGTCAAATATCGGTGCGCTTAACGTAGTGTTACCCACGCTGGAACTAGTGTAAACTTCAGTAGTGTGAGCTTGACTACTGAAAGCTTTTGCAAGCTGAATTATGTTTTTTTTTTGGAAATCTTACTAATGACATATTTTAAAAGTGAAGTATAAACCATTGACAGGATACACATTAAACACTAATAAACATATACAATGTAACTGCTTTAAACAGTGCATAGCATAATCAAAGTTTTGATTTAACATACAAAGTGACGGAAAACAGAATTGTTAAATTTGCTCAAGTGTAAACTAATAATATTTTACCATTAAAGGCAACAGTTCTTAGGAAATAGCTGTGTTCGGTATTATTTTATCCTGATATATCAAATTGGAATGTAGGTATCTCAGATATCGCACCTCACATATAGAAAATTTTGTTTAACTCAAATAAATTGTTTGAATAGAGGCAAAATAGATTTATTTGCTACAAAGACTGTTTATTTGAGTCAAAGAACATTTGCTTGGAATAAAGCAATATTTATTAAATAATAAATATTATTTTTTAATTTGCATTTTGCATGTGACAACACTAGCTATTAACTTGATTTTTCTTAACAAAATTAAAAAAATATTGAAAATACGGAATATCTTTCTAAATAACATCCGGAATATTTTTTGTTGAAATCACATACTAATCACACATGTTATCAAATGATGTTAATAATGTTGTTAATAATGTAGATTAAGATCAAACGATAAAAGCACGAGATGAAATATAATTGATATAAAATATTCAAATTGTTATCTGAGCAATGAGTTAAATCTAATACAAGTTTTTCTTATGACAATTCATATTTAATTGTGAAAACTTATTCCTTACTCTTGAGCAAACTTTACAATTTACTGTTTTGCAACCAACCTGTATGTTAAATCAATACTCTGACTATGGATGTGGCGTTTTTAGGACATCTAAAACTCTTTATAAATAAAGATTTTTTCATGAGACGTTTAAATTTAAGTCTATTCTATTTGTAGATAGATTCATCTCGGGACACTCTGTATATTTTATTTGAATTTAAAAAATTTCAATACCGTAGATAAACATTAACATCAATCGTATTGCTGATTAAATTTTGGGTTTGCAGGGCTAAATTAAAGATGTTGTTTTTTCGACCTTTTAATTCTATCCAATATTTCGCCAAAAATTATGGCTTCCTCAGGGACTACATAAAACAAAAGATACAAACAAATTAACCAACACTTCAACAATGCACAGAACCTAATAAATTACCAAATAATAGTCTTATAACACAACTACATTTAACACAGGTGACGGCATGTCAAACACACAAGCTCTAAGTGCGAGCGTACAGCTGATACTGGCGGGAAACGGTCATCGGACCCCTCCATCCAACCAGAAATCGCCGCAGCAAAAAATTCACGCAAATTTACAACGAAAACCTTAAAAAATGCATAGTAATATGCTAGCAATTCACAAAATAAAAATAATAATAATAAAGTGGACGGAACAACATTACATTTGCATCGCATATAATAAAAACTACAAGTCAAAAATCAAAACATTAACTCGCTAACATCCCCCACATTAACCGTCGTGTCATTCAAAACCCTCGAGTGATCGTAATCCAAATTAAGCAAAAAACTGTAGATATTACTTAGATTCTCCGTGTCCGATCGCAAATTCATGGCGGCATTAGTTTCTTTTATCCCAATCATTTCAAAGAAAAGCCTTTCTCTGAGGTTACGTTTCTTGTACAATATTTCAACGTTGTCGAAGTCTATAGTATGGCTTTCATTAATGGAATGTTGGGACAATGCGCTCGTTAATTTCCTGTTTCGAATGTCCAACTTATGTTGGTTTAACCTGGTCTTCAACCAGTTTCCCGTTTGACCCACGTAACGCGCCTCACACCCAGCACACGGTACACAGTAAACAACATTGGACATGTACTCCAAAGGAGTCTTTTGTTTTAACTTTGTAAAGAAGTTTCCCACTGTGCGAAGGTTATAATAACCCATTCTTAGGTTCTCTATGCAGAAAATACGGGAGAGGACGTATGACAACCCAGGGATGAAGGGAAACCTTCTGTAGACAACAGGATCACGTGTAATAGGAGCAGTCATATCCGGTACTACTCTTCTTAAGGAGGTGCCAAAAATTAATTTCTTTAAAAAACGTCTGGGGTAACCATTATTAAGAAACAATCTATAAATTTTATTCTTGTTCTTAGTGTGAAAGACTGGATGTGAAAGCCTTATCACCCTATTATGCATTGCAGTGACTATATTCAGCTTTTGGTTAATAGGATGATTCGAATGAAAATTTAAATATCTGCCAGAATTAGTTCTTTTTTGATACCAGTCAGTCCTTATTTCTCCGTCCTCTCCCCTAATCAATAAAATATCTAAAAACGGTAAGGAGTTGTCAACTTCTCGCTCCACCGTGAACTGCACATGAACATCAAAACAATTAAATATATTCAAAACTTCATCAACAAACTCCGGTGGCAAGGACAGTACCAGGTCATCCACATATTTCTTCATAATACCTAGCTGGCACGGCAATGCGGGCAGAATACGCAACAACATGTAATCTAGAACTATATTAGCGATGATTGGGCTGAGTGGAGACCCCATCGGAGTGCCAAAAATCTGACTGTAAAATCCGTCATCCCACACAAAATAGTTGCTATCAAATAAAAATTTAATGATTTGTAAGAAAAGCTGCTTATCAACTGGCGTAACATCACTAATAAGTTCCCATTCCTCTTCAACTATCTGAAGGACCAATTGAAGAGGGATACACGTAAATAACGAAACCACATCAAAAGACACCAATACGTGGCCCGCAGGCAATACAAAACCTTGGTAAATCTGAACAAAAGCGAATGAGTCTTTAATATTGAATTCTGTGTAACTTTGAAAGGCTCCAGTGAGAATGTCCGCGGCGAAAACAGAAAGGTGATAGAAAGGAGAGCCCACGCAAGACACTATGGGTCTTAATGGGATGCCATCCTTGTGGATCTTCGGTAAACAATACAGCCTTGGCGTAGCTGCATTGTAAACCGTTAGTTTTTTCTTAAGCTTTTCATCAATATAGGATTGGGAATGCAACATTTTAACCAATTTATTATTTTTTCGTTGGAACTTTTCAGTTGGATCGGAACTTAACATTTTATAGGTGGTGTTATCATTCAATTTTTTATCGCTAGGTGGCAGGTTCGGTGTTAGAGTTAAGGTGGATAAGAGCAATGTGGGTGGCATTTTGGCTGATGTTGAGGGCTTATTGGGGTTGCTTCCTGAAGATAGTAGAGATATTGTTAGGTCACGGATTGCTTACGAGTTGACCAGGTTTGCTTTGAGCAATAAAAACAATGTAGGTTTATGGGAGAGTGTTAGCGGTAGATGTCAACAATTTTTAAAAAAACATCCTAACGTGATAGTAACTAAAGCTGATAAGGGAGCAGTCACTGTAGTCCTAAACAGATCAGACTACAAACAAAAAACATGCGAATTGTTGAATGATAACACCACCTATAAAATGTTAAGTTCCGATCCAACTGAAAAGTTCCAACGAAAAAATAATAAATTGGTTAAAATGTTGCATTCCCAATCCTATATTGATGAAAAGCTTAAGAAAAAACTAACGGTTTACAATGCAGCTACGCCAAGGCTGTATTGTTTACCGAAGATCCACAAGGATGGCATCCCATTAAGACCCATAGTGTCTTGCGTGGGCTCTCCTTTCTATCACCTTTCTGTTTTCGCCGCGGACATTCTCACTGGAGCCTTTCAAAGTTACACAGAATTCAATATTAAAGACTCATTCGCTTTTGTTCAGATTTACCAAGGTTTTGTATTGCCTGCGGGCCACGTATTGGTGTCTTTTGATGTGGTTTCGTTATTTACGTGTATCCCTCTTCAATTGGTCCTTCAGATAGTTGAAGAGGAATGGGAACTTATTAGTGATGTTACGCCAGTTGATAAGCAGCTTTTCTTACAAATCATTAAATTTTTATTTGATAGCAACTATTTTGTGTGGGATGACGGATTTTACAGTCAGATTTTTGGCACTCCGATGGGGTCTCCACTCAGCCCAATCATCGCTAATATAGTTCTAGATTACATGTTGTTGCGTATTCTGCCCGCATTGCCGTGCCAGCTAGGTATTATGAAGAAATATGTGGATGACCTGGTACTGTCCTTGCCACCGGAGTTTGTTGATGAAGTTTTGAATATATTTAATTGTTTTGATGTTCATGTGCAGTTCACGGTGGAGCGAGAAGTTGACAACTCCTTACCGTTTTTAGATATTTTATTGATTAGGGGAGAGGACGGAGAAATAAGGACTGACTGGTATCAAAAAAGAACTAATTCTGGCAGATATTTAAATTTTCATTCGAATCATCCTATTAACCAAAAGCTGAATATAGTCACTGCAATGCATAATAGGGTGATAAGGCTTTCACATCCAGTCTTTCACACTAAGAACAAGAATAAAATTTATAGATTGTTTCTTAATAATGGTTACCCCAGACGTTTTTTAAAGAAATTAATTTTTGGCACCTCCTTAAGAAGAGTAGTACCGGATATGACTGCTCCTATTACACGTGATCCTGTTGTCTACAGAAGGTTTCCCTTCATCCCTGGGTTGTCATACGTCCTCTCCCGTATTTTCTGCATAGAGAACCTAAGAATGGGTTATTATAACCTTCGCACAGTGGGAAACTTCTTTACAAAGTTAAAACAAAAGACTCCTTTGGAGTACATGTCCAATGTTGTTTACTGTGTACCGTGTGCTGGGTGTGAGGCGCGTTACGTGGGTCAAACGGGAAACTGGTTGAAGACCAGGTTAAACCAACATAAGTTGGACATTCGAAACAGGAAATTAACGAGCGCATTGTCCCAACATTCCATTAATGAAAGCCATACTATAGACTTCGACAACGTTGAAATATTGTACAAGAAACGTAACCTCAGAGAAAGGCTTTTCTTTGAAATGATTGGGATAAAAGAAACTAATGCCGCCATGAATTTGCGATCGGACACGGAGAATCTAAGTAATATCTACAGTTTTTTGCTTAATTTGGATTACGATCACTCGAGGGTTTTGAATGACACGACGGTTAATGTGGGGGATGTTAGCGAGTTAATGTTTTGATTTTTGACTTGTAGTTTTTATTATATGCGATGCAAATGTAATGTTGTTCCGTCCACTTTATTATTATTATTTTTATTTTGTGAATTGCTAGCATATTACTATGCATTTTTTAAGGTTTTCGTTGTAAATTTGCGTGAATTTTTTGCTGCGGCGATTTCTGGTTGGATGGAGGGGTCCGATGACCGTTTCCCGCCAGTATCAGCTGTACGCTCGCACTTAGAGCTTGTGTGTTTGACATGCCGTCACCTGTGTTAAATGTAGTTGTGTTATAAGACTATTATTTGGTAATTTATTAGGTTCTGTGCATTGTTGAAGTGTTGGTTAATTTGTTTGTATCTTTTGTTTTATGTAGTCCCTGAGGAAGCCATAATTTTTGGCGAAATATTGGATAGAATTAAAAGGTCGAAAAAACAACATCTTTAATTTAGCCCTGCAAACCCAAAATTTAATCAGCAATACGTTTCAAATCAACGGGCAAAAAATACTGCACGGGTTTTGTATTAACATCAATATTCTCCAATCACATAACATAAATTGAAGTCGATAAGTTGGACAAACTACAAACAGTTATGTAACAATTATGATGAACTATAAACAAGACATAAAATGTTAAAATTTGTATAAAATATACAAATTTTACATCTGAGAATTAAATTGAACTTATAACAACTTTCCTTATGACATTTACATTTAATTGAGAAAAACTGAAGAAAAACTAAGAAAAATACTATATTTTTGTCTCTTTAAGAAATTTATTATGATATAAATTTTGAAATCACGGAAATAACGATTAGGATTATGAAACTACTACATTATGACACCAAAAACAATGTCATAATTTGTTCATTATGAAACGAAAGTAAAAATGTAAAAGACTTTGCTGCATCTAACATACAATCCTGATATGTGTTGTATACCTCAAAATGTGTTAGTTTAATTTGAAATTCTTGTATGTATCATTTCATATCACAATTTTGTGTTTTCGATATTTAACTGTTCAATTGTTGAGTAAAGCATAATTGCTCCATATACAATAATGTTCATGGCTGTGGAAACTGCATTCATCTAATTCCAGCATTCATATTACTTTTATCATATTGAACTGCAGCCATTCAGTACCTACAACTAAAACATTTAAAATAGACGTGGATATATAAATTCGGACAAGTATTTAAACCGGTGGCATTGTTCCGCATAAATGAAAGGTACAACAGCAGCGAGGTTATAATTTGATTTCGGTTATGAATGGGGTGGCTATCGGTTGTCGGCTTTTTCCTATTAATTTACGGGCTGTGCCCGAGGGCGAGACAAAAAAAGGGGGCCAAACTAACATCATCAAACTAGAAACAATGTGTTTCTGATTGGTTGATTCGCAATGCAATTTGTAGATGCGCTTTTGTCGCCCCGAACAATGGTTGACTATCGCAAATAAAACACGCGCTGCCACCTGATGTGAACGGTCAATGGCGGACGCCGCTGCTAGTGCAGCGCGGCCCGATCGACAGTTTTAATAATTTTCGCTCCCGTCGTTTTTTGCGGACAATGGCGCATTTGCTTTTTCGTCCGCAATTGCAACTGATTGATTGGGTTTCGAAATTTGTTCGCGCCAGCGACAATGCGTCGAAAAAATGGTACTAACCGCCTCGACGCGCACCACTCACCGCAAATGCTGAAGCAATTTTTCCACGTACCGCCACAATGGATTTTTCATTCGACTTTTTTCAATGATTTTATCGCTAACTAACAAGTATTTCACACACCCTGTACCGAATAGAGTTTTGCTTTTGATGTTGTGGTGCAATTCAAAATTGAAAACAAAAACTTCAAAATCATTGTCAATTTTTGCTGTTTTGAGTCGACCTGTAGGGTATGCAACTTGAAAAGAGCGATTGTGGTCTTCCTTAAGTCCCACTTGCCACACCTGTCTATCCATACTGACCTTTTTTTTCTTATCGCTCTTTTCAGCACAACACATCACTTTACATTACATGATTACATGAGTGCTGGCAGAATTATTATTGTTGGCTCAAATATTTTAAATTAATTAATTTGATTAAAAATTTAGTAAAAATTTTGCATTGCATATTACTTTATCATACGTAGTAAGTAAAGTATTGTAATAGTGTCAAAAAAAATTTTGAGATTTTAGCGGAAATGTCTTTTTGGGTCCTCTGAACATTTTTGACCAAGGTACAAAAAAATGTCTGGGTGTGTGTGTGCATGGATGTGTGTGTACCCGTTTTTTGTGGCGACGATTCCGGAGAAACTACTGAAGGTATCGGGGCGAAACTTCATATTCAGCTTTCTGTTGAAAAGGGTCCAAAGGAACTGGAGGTTTAGTCTTAGCATTTTTGAAAGATTTTGCAAATAAGCCGACATTTCTGGAATTTCGTCGAAATAGTTAAATACTAATTAAAGTAGAACAAATTTTGTATAATTTATGTCTATGAAATTTTTTCTTAAAATTCATAATTTTGCTGCAGGAGCAGATTCAAATTGAGATCGCTCGTGTCGGCGTTAAAACTAGTTAGCCAGGATTTGTCAGATATTTTCATTTTCACAATACCTACTGTCAATAGTATCAATCTATCAAATCCTGGATAACTAGTTTTATTTTAATGCAGACACGACCGATCTAGATCAAATGGAATCTCATGCAGCTAAACTATTAATTTTATATATAGTATGATGGCCACATAGATTTTTTATGTTATTGTAATAAAAGTGGGTTTATTAAATCTATTATAATCTTTAGAAACATCAACCTGGCAGAATTATTGGTCAAAATCCAACATAATTGTTTCAATTGACGCTCTGTCAACACAAATTACCCATAATTTAACACTGCTGCTGATCCTGGGAATTTGACTTTAGGCAAAGATAAGAAGTGTGGGATTCAATCTCTTTTTACATTTTGGATGAGTTTATTAACCAGTCTCAACATCAGTGTTTAGGCGAAAATTGATAGGGCTATAAAAATACTTTGTTTCCAAAAAATCGGACAGGAAGTTCAACGTTTTGTGGCCGCATTTAATAAAAAAATTAATTAATTTAAACAAACAAAAAGAAATTATAAAAAACATCTACTTATGTTAAAATATTTTCAATAAGATTTAAAAGACCAGAATTATTAAAAAAATTAAGAGTTTGCTGTCAGTCAACGATGATCATTTATCTAATGTGTTGTAATTGTTAGTAGTGTGAAATTACAACCAGTTGTAGAAAACCCACGGTATAGCGGTTAATTATTTTATAAATTATTATTTACATTATAGCAAATGTTCGGCATATTTGTCGAGAAGATCTTAATAAAAGCTTAAGAACCCAAAATAATTTTTTATTAATTTTATTTCGCATAATTACTTAGAATTTAGTGGTGTATTTAATTTTTAACAAACTTAGATAGTACAGAAATAATCAATATGTTACATAACTAAGAAAAATATTGATAATCATGTTCGGGATGTCCTTTCCCGCACATTTTTTTAGAACGTAAATGTCAATCTGAGTAAAGTGTTGCACATAGTTGTATTTGCTTTATCTAAAAAAATTACATGCGTTTTAAATCCAATAAATCCGTCACTTTTTACTCCGAGTAAATGTTGTTTCTTAATGTTTTTATTCATTTTTTTTATTATTTTTCCGTCCTTCGTTTTCACATTGTTTGATGTTTGTGTTTTTCTTATTTTTGTTAATATTTAAAAAAGAAAAACGTATGTACACAGAGAAAAATGTCTGTAAAGTTGATGAAAATGAATGTAAAAGAAATTCGGTGAAAGCTACAACACTGTAAAGTTACTGCAAATTATATATAATAAAAAGTTATAGACATTTGCTGCAGGAACTGAATGAAATACGTTTCCTATTCGATCGGACATTATCGCGATTTAGGGCTTCATGTCGAGGAGGCAAAACTCTGAGTGTCCGACGGCTACTAGAACTTTTAATTACCTATAATTTGAGGTATGATAGAAATTTATGCAAAAATTTTTGCAAAAGTTATAGACATTTTGCTGCAGGAACAGAATGAAATACGTTTCCTATTCGAACGTACATTATCGCGATTTAGGGCTTCATGTCGAGGGGGCAAAACTCTGAGGGTCCGACGGCTACTAGAACTTTTAATTACCAGAATTTGAGGTATGATAGAAATTTATGCAAGAATTTTTGCAAAAGTTATAGACATTTTGCTGCAGGAACTGAATGAAATACGTTTCCTATTCGAACGGACATTATCGTGATTTAGGGCTTCATGTCGAGGGGTCAAAACTCTAAGGGTCTGACGGCTACTAGAACTTTTAATTACCTACAATTTGAGGTATGATAGAAATTTATGCAAGAATTTTTGCAAAAGTTATAGACATTTTGCTGCAGGAACAGAATGAAATACGGTTCCTATTCGAACGGACATTATCGCGTTTTAGGGCTTCAAGTCGAGGGGGCAAAACTCTGAGGGTCTGACGGCTACTAGAACTTTTAATTACCAGAATTTGAGGTATGATAGAAATTTATGCAAGAATTTTTGCAAAAGTTATAGACATTTTGCTGCAGGAACTGAATGAACGACGTTTCCTATTCGAACGGACATTATCGTGATTTAGGGCTTCATGTCGAGGGGTCAAAACTCTAAGGGTCTGACGGCTACTAGAACTTTTAATTACCTACAATTTGAGGTATGATAGAAATTTATGCAAGAATTTTTGCAAAAATTATAGACATTTTGCTGCGGGAACAGAAAGAAATACGTTTCCTAGTCGAACGGACATTATCGCGTTTTTGGGCTTCATGTCGAGGGGGCAAAACTCTGAGGGTCTGACGGCTACTAGAATTTTTAATTACTTACAATTTGAGGTATGATAGAAATTTATGCAAGAATTTTTGCAAAAGTTATAGTTATAGATATTGAGCTATTGATGTCAAATGACAGCGTTTTGGTAGTAATTTTGCAGGACATTCGTAGAACAGTAGAAGTTATTTTTCTACAATTAAACTGCATTTCTTTACAGACTTGTTATCGATTACTTGATATAGCGAAATTGCTCCAAAAAATTTTGTGTGCATGAACTTTTTAATCGAAATTATGTTTTTGTGGTTTTCTTCAGGAGACGACGTCATCCTTGAAATTTGAAATACCACCCAATATTATTTTTGTGATATTTTAAATTAGGGTAACATTCCAAACGCAAAACCAATCATCAAAAATCATCAATTTTTATCACCAAGGCAACAAAAAAATCTTAGGTGTCCTTCAAATGGTGAATTTTTTGCTATTTTCAGTGCCCAGTTCACATGGTCTTTAACTTTGACTAAAAGGAAACAAATAAACATCTACTTCTGAATTGTCGGAAATGGAATCCTGGTCTGCGGTACGGAGATTTCCAAATGTTGTTATCTGTGTGGTATGTGAAGAATATGATGATTCAGCACGACATCATATACGCTGAGACTGCTTCAATTCGGAAATAAAGAACCTAGAATGTTTAATGTTCTATTTTGGATGATGATACTCAGATCATCTTAATACTGGCATTCCATTTGTAAGTATACTACTACTAACACAGTTTATCGTACTCTGTTTCTCTTTCCTAATTCCTGTTGGTAGTACAACAAGAAGACGCCTCTGTTACGGAAAAAGAATTACTTCTCCATATCACTTAATCCTCACTGAAAACCACCAATTGATTTGATACAGCAACGAGGAAGAAAGTACTGGATACTGGCACCTACACTACGTCTCTCTTATTCATTTTATTGATACTATCATTTCCCATGGCATAAAACCCATCAGTGGTATAACCATACCCAATACATCCAACGGAGGAACACACATCAGCGAACACCATGACCATCCACAAGCGAACCAAACAGAAAAAAAAAGATTCCCAGGCATTCAACAATCCGTAGCCGAAGACACGACGAAGTGTGCACCGGGATGCCGTGAGGTGTGGGCGGGTATCTCCTCCAGTATAACGTGGTTAAGCGGCGTGATGGTGCGATGGTTCGTTCGGCCGCGCTTGCCATAAACTCTGGCCACGATTCGTATGAAAAGGTGAGAGGGTCCACAGCGCTCAGTGTTGAGATGAAGAAGCCGGGGCTCCTCCCAGCGCAGCATGGATGCTGGCCTGCGAGGGGCCAATCGCTCGCCGAAGAGGACCGCCCGTCTTCGGCACCGCACGCCGCCGAGCCAGCGGCGCACCGACCACGGTCCCATAGGTTATGGTATAGTAGAGGAAGAGTTGGAAGAACGCGCCTCGACAGCGTCTTTCTTCGCTCGGAAGCGCGACAAATTGCTAAAATGGCTACTAAATATTTATGCTCATGCTCGCATATTAAGTATAACTGCGGTCATGATGGGATATTATGGAGGAGTGTTTATGAGTTTGCTACATTGTTGCACTCGAGTAGCTATGAGAAGTTATATTATTTTGTTGATGTTCTGTGCATTAAATGAACACAATTTTGGATACTTGATGGATCAACAAAATCCTCTGTGGTAGAAATTAAATTTTGTCTGGTAATATTAGTATTTTCCCACCCGTATTTCTATATGAAAAGAGAGACACTTAGTCGGCTTCATTAGTAAAGTATGCATCTCGGAATCATGAAGAATCATACATATTTTGATATCAAACATCTTGAAATTGCCTGACACCAAAATGTTTTGAGCAGACAAAATGATGGGCTCCAACCATCAAAGACAGCAGCTAAGGATGGTTCCTCCGAAACTGTGACCAGCCGGTTTCCAGTACATTGTTGATACTTTCTACCTTTAATTAATATATTAGTGGTTGCTCTTCTAAATATTGTAACTCGGGCATTTTGCAAAGGTGTTTTCTTTATAGTTTTGGTGATTGGTATGTAGTTACTACTGTTCTGCCAATGCTCGTTTTTGAGCATCCTTTCCAGCAGCCTTTCCATCCTTGTCTCTTTGGTTAGCATTGTTGGCCGGATTCGTTCGTTTACATATTTGTCTTCTTTAGTGCCTGCTGTAAATCAGGTACTTAATGAGTTACATCTGTTCCAGCAGTAGAATGTTTGGCCTTTTTAGTCTTATGTCTTGATGGGCGAACTTTCGTCATCGTTATCATCCTCCTTTTGTTTCTTCGTTGCTAGTTCTTCAGTAATTCTTTAGGTCGTCATTTTGTAATTCGTTTTTAGATGTGATATAATTGAGACCAGCGGGCAAGGCGAACGGTTTTGGGGCGAATGGTATTATAGCGTTATACAGGCGACAGCAGGAAATATAGGTCTGCCGTGCTTTAGAAAGCATGTAAAGCCGTTGGTTTGTCTAGACAATCCGGAAATCATTTGATTCTAGTTGTGATAGTATAGCAGTGAGTGGGAGATAAAAAGTTTGCGAGCCTCCCCTACTGACTTCCTGAAAATAAAAAACTTGATTAGTAATAGCTACTAGTAAAATGGGCAGGCCTGCGGGCGCCGATCTAGGTAGACGCGTGACTATGCTCCTACGTTCGGCGCGAAAAGAAACAATAAGAAAATATCGACAGCGGGGCCGAAAATCGATGAAATCGAAAGCCTAAGCGCGGAGGATCGGAATTTAGGGCGGAATAATATAAATCCATCAGTCTTTTATACGAAAAACAAACATTTCCTAAAGTCTAATTTACACCTGGGCAACAGTAGCATGCGACATAGTACTTTGTGATGTACCTTATCAGGTCAATTATATTTTATTTCAGTTGCGAACAACAGTAAAGTCTCATTTACACCCAGGCAACAGTGGGCAACATGCGATGTGCTTTTTTTGTGATAGACCTGATCTGGTCGACGTATTTTTTTGTCGCTGTTGTTATCCTGGCCTAAACTACGAAACAATCGTTTTCTTAAAGCAAATATTTAGGTTGTTTTATATTAAAGAAATACAGTAGAGCGTCGATAATCCGAACCTCGGTAATCCGAACGTTCGCTAATCCGAACGTCCAAAAAGAAACAAGAGTAAAATAATTCACTTAGTAATCTAAGAAAAAGCCATTTTTGTAGGTACCCTTCGATATCCCTTTGATATCCCTTCGATATCCCTTTGATATCCCTACGACATCCCTTTGTCATCGATATTCCTTCGATATCCCTTCGATATCCTTAGATTTTGATTTTTTGACATTCCTATAGTTTTTGAAGAGCGGAATCCAATACTCGTATTTTCTATTATTTAGCACCAATATGTGATAATCCGAATCACCTTCGATCCCAATTAGTTCGGATTATCGACGCTCTATTGTATTCTTATTCCAAGTATTTGTTGTTTTAAAACAAACAAATTATGTTAAAAATGTAATTTTCTTAACATTAGACAACCATTTCTCTGTGTGTACACAATTTTTTCTTTATCATACGTAGTATTATAAAGTATTGTAATTGTGCCGAAAACAAAACTGAGATTTTAGCGGAAATATGTCTTTTTGGACCCCCTGAACATTTTTGACGAAGGTACAAAAAATGTCTGTGTGTGTGTAACCCTTTTTTTGTGGCGACGATTCGGGAGAAACTACTAAAGGTATCGGGACAAAAGTTCATATTTAGAAGTTTCATGACCAAAGTTAGAGCTGAAAGGGTCGAAAGGAACTGTAAATATCCAGCATTTTTCAACGAGTTTGCAAATGAGCCGCCATTTCTGCAATTTTGTCAAAATAGTTAAATAATATATTAAAGTAGAGGAAGTTCTGAATAATTTATGTCTATGACATTTTTTGTTAAACATAATAGTTAGTTTAGCTGCATGAGCAAATTCTATTTCATAGAGATCGTTGTACTGCGCAGATGCCATGACGAGATTGCCATGTCGAGGCACTGCTGTATAGTATGATAAAGTAATGTGCTGGCCACTTCAGATTCTTTTATATATATGAATGTACATATCTGTATTTGTACATAATCTGCTTATCATCTGGTTATCATGTCCACCTACATCTCAACATATCGTTTTTCTCAGACATAAGCTGTGTTTTTCGTATGTTTTTCCTTCCTTCCGGTTCGCGGAAGGGAGGGGCGACATAACAGAACCAGAACTGATCTACGAGCTGCACGGCTGTATCGAAAAACTTGACTGCCCGAAGCTATTTTTCAAAATGTTGACTTAATATTTGGTGAGGGGTTAGGTACTAAAATTCATAAAAACAGAAAAGAAGAAAACTTTTGTCTTTTCAATGTACCCGGTCCCCTTAACACAGGTTCAAGACCGACATCTACAAAATTTGAAAGCCATATCCAAATTAAAAGGCCAAGAAATATTATCATTGTTCTCTGATGTTTGCAACATTTAACTTTAATATCATTATTGTTGGAATGAGTTATCGCAGATATCATATCTGGCGATTAAAAAATATGTTCCTAAATGGAAAATTATCAAACGGTACCCATTTCGGTCCTAATTAATTTCTCTTTTCTTATATTTGGTAAACTTTCCTTGGGGCTAAAAATTTAACTTGAGTGGGAACTTTTTTGTTTGAGATGGGTAAAGTTGTATCTTAAATCTTACTTTAAATATAGTACTAAAGGATCTTTTTTATTTAGTTCCACTAGCAGAAGTACAAAACGAATCGATTAAACGTCAGCTAATTCCACATAATTCCACATAATTACTCCACCAGCTTACTACATAGCGAACATACTTTCGCTCCGGCCGCTCCGGATCTTCATAAATAATTTACAGGCGCGACGCGCTCTTTTCGAGTGCGTGTAATGAATCGAAACGCGATCGCTTCGCGTTCCTCCCGTCGATTCCCATTAATATTTTATATACGCCGGACGTACCAACCAACAACCACCAGTATCTAAAGTTGGAAAAACAAAGATCCTATCGTGCTATGTGCGCCTTTAACGTACGATGCGTCCGCGACGGTTTTTCACCGCCACCAGGGTCCTACAAACTCGTGAGCAAAAAAGAACTGGCGCAAACTGGACGCGCGGTTTCGCTTTGCCGGCCTAGGCAGCGCGCCAACAGTTGCCGACGAAGCTACCAGCCTCGTAATGGACATGTCATATGGCGTACCAATTGTGAATGATAAGTCGGGTCCGGTGTGTGTGTGTGTGTGCACGCGAGAACTCGCCTAATTAAAATTTCAATGCTCTTGACAGCACGCAAAGGACCGTCATTCGTTAAAAACTTGTCAACCGGAGCAAAAAGGCATCGGCGGCGTCGCCGAGCCAACGGAGCCTTCGTAAGTGATAATCCTGGAGTTTTTGTTTGGCTGCTACCATGATGGTGTAGCGGTCGACCATGTATGCTGCAAATGATGAGAAAAGCTACATTAGTAGCTACAAAGTACATTTTGTTGTAAATTAAAGACTTACACCATGACATTGGTGTAACCCGGTGGTATTTTATGTCAATACAAAGTTTGGTGTAGGTATATACGGGAAATACAATCAGGGGTCATGATGATGACCAATACGGATGTATGAAACTATTATAATAAGATGATAACATGATGAGTACTGATCAACTAAGAAGCATCATGGTGAAAAAAAGGTATTCCCTAGATGAATAACGAAATGTTTTTTGATGAAGATGAACGGAATGGTATACAGCAAGGAAGTGTAATAAGAAAAGTACATTTTGGGAGAAGATATACAGAAATACCTACAGAAGAGGATGAGTTTGATAAATACGAATGTAATACTAAAGATATGTTGCAAAGAACAGCAGATAGTAGAGAATCAAGAACCATCCTTAGATCAAGCCTTAGATCAAGCCTTAGAATAAATAGCATTGTTCTTCGCATCGAGAAGCTTTCCTCTTGTACTCTTAATAAATATTTTGTTTGGCCACACTAAAGCCGACCAAGATTTAGTTTCATTTACATCTGTATGTTGCTTGAAGAAAGTTCAGTAAAGGTTCATTTCTTCATTTTAGACGGATTTACGGCCCATTTAAGCGTTTTGACAAATCTTCAAAATTAGGCAATATTTTGCCGGATTTTTTACATTCGACTTTCAGTCAAGATCTTACAACAAGATCTTACATCTTAAGAAGTGTTGCAATCCTAATGGTACAATAGATACAATCCTAGTAGATACAATCTTAAATTAATAATAATAATAAATAATCAAAATGAAGCTACTGTAAGCCCTGTAAGGCCTGTTGTGCCTGAGAGTGACCATATGAATTTGGAACATCGAGTTAGTATCTGATAATATTTAGTTCTATTATTATTATTATATGAACTATTAAATTTATTTTTCCGTCGATCATTTATTTATGAGTCAGTTTAGTGAATAGGAAATCGTTTATTAAACAACTCTATTAATGCACGATTTCTATTAATGCATGATTTGTTATAGCCAATCACAGGACGTAAAGACGTCGTTTGATTGGCCAATCTAACATATGTGAAATGAAACCTTCCAATCAAAACATACCGCCTCTAGAACTGTCAGTGTCAAGTTACATAAATTATCATATAACCTAAAAAGACATCGGCGAAGGAAAATCTATGTAGACGACGCTAGAAGAACACGATCGACGAAAAAATTTTGTAACCAACTCGAATATTAAACGGCGATTAATGATCTCGACAATTAACGCTCTCGCTGCGCTCGAGCGTTAAACAGTCTCGATCATTAATCGCTCTTTTTAATATACTTCTTGGTTAAATAACTATAAATTTTATTAAACTTTCTTTTAAATGTCATGTCTATTTTATATTCAGGGTGTTCCTAAATGTCATGTAAATACGAAAAGGGGTAATTCTTAGGCTTATTTAATGACTAAAAATTCATATAAACATAGGTCCGCAAACGCTTCGTTGCCGATCTACAGGGTGTTGAAATTTCAAGATTGTTTTAGTTTTTTCTTTATAGCTCTTGTAGTTTTTGAGATATTAGCTCTAATTTGGAATATGGGTTACGCTGTAGGACTTACATCATTGGGCATACCAAATGGTTTTAAGAATCTACAGGGAGATATTTTTTCAGGGGTCATGCCCCCTTTTCTCCCCATGAACTTTTTTTCGGTGCGCCGCTGGTGGATTCTAAAATACAAAATGCATTTTTGGTTTTGTTCTAAAGCATTTTAATCTTTTGTAGTTTTTTTTATTTACCACCGTTATCGAGAAAGAAAATATAAAAGCTTTTCTGTGTTTCGTTATATGAAATTAAAATTTTTTAAATAATTGGTCTAGTATGCCTTGGCTTGATTTAGATAACCTTTTGTTTGTATTTATTTTGACGTTTTATTCGCTACCAACTGTAAAAAATTAAAACTAGGATACAAGAGCTATAAAGTAAAAACTAAAAAAATCTTGAATTTTCAACACCCTGTAGATCGGCAACGAAGCGTTTGTGGACCTATGCTTATATGCATTTTTAGTCATTAAATAAGCCAAAGAATTACCCCATTTCGTATTTACATGATATTTAGGAACACCCTGTATAGCATACACGAAAATATGTTTAAGAAAAAGATTATTTTATTATTAGTTAATATTAATCGTCAGGGTATTGTTACGTCAAAAGACAAAAGGCCTGGTCATTTTGAAATTTCAAAAATTCAAATTCAAATATCTATTTGTATACATGATTTTCAAACTGCCTAATCTGCAAAAAAATAAAAATAAATATGTGGTGTAAAAATATAAAATGTTGATTTACATATTTTATATTTGTTAAAATGTTACTTTGTGTCAGAAAGGTTCTTGATTACTGGTGTAGATCATGTGATGAACGCTTGGTGACACATGTGTCCCATCTGTATGTTTTAATTTGATGTCTATATTTTCGCAAAACCACCATTACATTCATTATTTATTTCCAATGTTTTTATTTTTGATTGTATGGTGATAAAGCATGTTTCTTACTTTCCCTGTTTGTAATCTAGATACCCGTAATAAGTCCAGCAGGTTCCAGGTAGGAATCAAACCCCAAATCTTCTTCTCAGTTCCCCAACTTCGACTTTTCGCTGATTGTAGTTAATTTATTTATTTACTTATGTATGTCAGTTGCAGAACTATTGGAGGTTTCCTGTGGATAGCCTGTCATCACCGCATTCATTTGAGTTGAGATTCCAGTTATCGTTGTCAAATTACCTTCAAAAGTAGCTTGCAAAATAACCATTAGATGGTACTAATTTCATGTGCAGATAAAGAAATAATAATACCGATACAATCTAATACACATCGATACATTATCGTTACATTTCACCCAATTTAGATGACACCACCCGATAAAACGAACAAAACAGTGACACACAGACGCCCTCACACACACACGAACCATTTTTTGATAATACATCCAATACCATACAACATATTCTATTCCCCAGATATCCTTTCCTTCGTTCAAAACTCGACCCAGTATTTAGGTTAGGAGTTTCGTGCCCTTTTCCCGTCGTTCCATTCCAAGCCCCCCAGGAGCTTAATGTGCGGGGTAGAAACAAGTGAAGTGAGCCGGGGACAAACACGCATCGCGTCCACGGCCCGCTAGATAACGCGTTTTACTCATAATTAAGATCTTATCGCGTCCCAGGGTTCGCTATCACGGAACACACAGTGTCTAACCAAATGGTCGGATTCAACATTCAACGGATTCTCAATATGGTGTCCGCAACTAAGTTCTCGTGTTAACTAACTAAATTAGGGGGGACCGGTTCGCGTTCTTCCTTTCACACAGTTTTGTAGGCAGATTACCCGCTCTATTCCGCGCCGATGCTCGCCTGCGAGCGAACGCCAGCGCCACAAGCGTCTTCGGGGTGGAGAGATCGTTTGGGAAGTCGGATGGTCGGGTTTATGTTATTAGCGGAAGATGATCTGCCCTCGTGGTGGAAGCACCTTGTCGTCGTCGATTAAAGTTAGATTTGTTGACGGTTTGGTCTTTACCGGGATCCGTGGCTCAATTGAAGATTTGGACGGTTCTTGAGGTCGTTATGGGTGACGCTGCTAAAGGAATAGGAAACAACGCAATTAGTAGACAGTAATGCAAAGTTATTTTATCTGGGATGTGATAATAAAAAGAACTATAAAACGACGATGTTTGTGTAAATGAGATGTGAGATAATCACATATCTGCAGGTCGAATGCTAGATAAACTTTTAGCTAAATTGTCTTGTTTATATGCCAACATTTTAGTTGATTTCTTTTAGCCTTCCTAGTGGCGTAACATTAGTTCCTTTCTGGACGGTATTGAGGGTTCTTGCTTCATACCTTCGAATTTTTGCGGTATTTTTACTGCCAAATTGCACAAACAATTATCAACAATTGATACTTTTTATTTGGCTTGGAACTTTAACACTGTTGACACTGTTTTCTCGCAATTTAATGCATTGAATTGCAATGCATTTTGAAGTGTAGTATTGGAGAAAAACGTGTCCGGCTTCTATACGACCATTTTATATACATTTGCAAGTATTAATTAAGCAAAATAATGATCACTTGAAAATAATATCTAATTTCCTATTTCGTTGTGGTTTATGTTGACCATATGAGAAATAAAGGTGAATCAAATTTAAATTTGGTATATTAATCCGATAATAGTAAGTACCTAGTATCAATTATTTTAATTATCGAGAGAGAATGATTAAGATCAAAAATACATAGAAACAATTTCAAAGTAGAAAACAACATCGAAAATGCCTTATGGGCCAATATGGTTTGGAATTCACTCAGTATCGTGAGTGATAATGTTCAAAAGCGACAATACAGAGACTAAATTGATTAGACCGAAAATGATAAAAAACATTCATCGACCTTGTAATAAATATTCTTAACGCAAAATCAAAAATTATAAAATACTGTTCATCTAGTCTGACAAGTAAACAATATTAGTTGGATGTCATTCAATTATCGAGAGTGAATATTTAAATCCCAAAATACTGACTAACTTGTCAAGATCAAAAAATCTTGAATGGTGTTTATTAGGGTGCTTCTCAAAAATAATCGATACAGTTTTATGTTTAGATATCTGAGCATTTCGCAGATTTTACATTACTTACCTTGTCAAAAATATAATAATCTAAACTAAATGACTACCCTGGTCTACAGCAAAAACAATCGAACAAGTTACAACGGATTCTGGTATGCTTTTTCCATAGAATGTGAATCTGAAAACAGAAATTTAAATTATGTCTAGTTTTTGAGAAAAAAAACAGGCACTTTTTAGCTCTGATTTTCACACAAGTGGACCCAATTCACAATTTATGTATCCAAATTTGACAAAAAATAGGCACACCAGAATAGCTAGGGTAATTATTTGTTTATATTTTACTTTGACATACTTTAGCGAAAATATGTCCTTTAGGGTCCCCTAAACATTTTTGCCCAAGATGATTATTGTGGCAACGATTCCGGAGAAACTACTTTAGTGTATCAGGACGAAGCTTCATATTTAGACTAAACTTAGAGCTGAAAGAAGTTTTGGTTAAAAGGGTCCAATTGAACTGAAGACGATTCAACGATTTTGAAAATGAGCCGCCATTTATGTAAGTTCGTCTAAATAGTTCAATATAGTTATTTATATACCAAGGGCATTAAACGGATATTTATGCCCCGAGGGTGACAGTTTAAAAAGTGCGAGAGCTTTTTAAGTCGCCCGAGGGTATAAACATCAAGTAATGCCCGTGGTACATACAAAATTTTATGTCCTAAATGGGTATTGTTCCTCCGTTTGAATAATATTAATAAATATTTTGACGTTATCAAGTGACATGGGTATCTGACATGGGTTGAATAACAACACAAGCAATTCGAAGTAGAGTGATAATTAATTGACAAACTTATAACCTTAATCGCCAATAATTGACATTGATGACTGACAATACAGACAATACAGACAATTAATTGTCAAACTTATAACCTTAATCGCCAATATTTGACATTGACGATTTAGAATTTACAATTGGAATGACAAATATTTGATATATTTGACATATAACCATGGCAACCCTTAATGCCTGCGCGGGCGTTAGGAATCCTTAACGCCCAGGGACCCTATTCTCGTCATCTTTTTGAACCGAGAATGAGTCTTTTCGAATGGTTAGGTGACAGTAGGGATATCGGCGGTTGCCATGTGTTTGGAACGTATGGGCGTGGCGCGTGCGTTATTGTTGTTAGCGACAAGCAAATTTGCTCATAGATACGTTCCAGAGGGAAACCGCTGATATCCCCACTCCTTCCAGTTAACCATTCGAAAAGACTCACTTTCGCTTCAAAAAGATGACGAGAATAGGGTCCCTGAAGGCGTTAAGAAGCAGTTTCTGCCCCGGTATCTAAGATGGAAAATGTCACACTATGATCATGTAGGACATAATAGCGAACACATATCTAACTAAATCGCCCGCATGTAGGCTTTGACAGACTTTGACGCTAGCGGTGTATAATGATGACAGTTCGTTCAAATAATGAAGTCATTATTTGAACGAACTGTCATTATTATACAACGTAAGTGTCATTATAATCATTGGCGTGTAAAATGATGGGGATTATATAGTCATAGATACGTATGCAATGAACTTATTATGTGTGAGTCGTAGATAAATAAATTAAAGTAGAGAAAATTTTGTATAATTTATGTTTGACATTTTTTGGTATAATTAATAGGCTGCATGAACAAATTTCATTTGATCGTGATCGCCCAGACTGCTTTAAAACTAGTTAGCTAGGATTTGACAGATATTTTGATTCTATTGACAGTATTGTCAGAAAAACAGTTGCGCCCTATGGGGTGTAGACCCCACGTTCAACTCGTCCAGCTCGTGCAGCTCGTCCAGCTCACTGCTGTTTAGTATGATAATGTCATGTGCCTGGCCACATCAGATTTTTTCTGACAAATTAAGTAATTGGAAATGTGGGAAATGATCTGATACATACACACAGATAGAAATTTTTGTTTAATTCAAATAAATATACATTGACTCAAAGAAATCTGGTGTTTCAACAGAGGCAAAGAAATATGTATTTGCGGATAAAAACGCATTTGCTTGCAATATTTGTTTGGTAGAAAGAACGTTTATTTGCGTCCAACAACTTATGTTTCCAGTTAAAATTTACAATTTGTATGTTATAAGGAACGAGATTTATTTACTTCAAATAATTATGATTGTGTTGAGTGAAATAATTATATTTTTTTAAATTAACGAAATTGTTGGTTGAGTTAAAATGCGATATTTTAAGTTAGCAATAAATGGTTCTTTGATTAAAGAAATTATTAATTTGTTGAAGGAATTAATGTGGAACTGTTATAGACAATAATTTTTCGGAGAGTACAGTAGAGTCGCCACGTGTCACCTCTTTTTTGGGATGTCCCACATCCTCGGCC
Organism: Aphodius sticticus; assembly: GCA_963966075.1. Classification (NCBI taxonomy): domain Eukaryota; kingdom Metazoa; phylum Arthropoda; class Insecta; order Coleoptera; family Scarabaeidae; genus Aphodius; species Aphodius sticticus. The sequence continues at coordinate 63,925,138 of OZ014509.1, forward strand.
AGTTGTTGGTCTTCCCAGCCCTACATATAGTCAAGGTTAGGTTAGTAAAGTGTACGCTGATTTGGAATCGGAACTTGAGCCTGCAGGCACTGTACTCTATGTGACTCTATATCTATACTGTCAATCACACGACCTTTATACTGACGGTATGGCCGAAGTACGAGGAGAGAGTTTACAGCGCCATCTAACAATACAGTTGGATGAGATATTCACACTAAAAATATATTTATTTGAATCAAAATATGCTTTCTTTGGCGGAAGTAAACCTATTTTTAAGTCAAAGCGAAAATATTACTTTAAGGGAAATAAATCTCTTCTTGTGTACAAATATAGTTATTTGAATCAAAATATGATTTCTTTGGTGGAAGTAAAGCTATTTTAAAGCCAAAGAAAAAAGATTACTTTAAACGAAATAAATCTCTCCTTATATATAAATTTATATGTTTGAATTAAAATTAAATTTCTTTGGTGTAAAAAAAATGTTTTTTTAAATCAAAACTAAAATATTACTTTAAAGGAAAGTAATTTTTGTTTGTTTCCAAATATATTTATTTCACTTAAATAAATATTTCAAATAAATTAATCTCTACAAGCAAATAAACTAGAGTATTATATGAAGTAAATATTGTTGGCGTCAAAGAAATGTGTTTTGATCCAAAAGAATAAATTCAAACGAATATATTTCTTAAAAACAAGAAATCTTTTCTATCTGTGCACTCAAAATTGTATAAGTTATATTTTGTTATTAAGTTAATAATTGTGATAATCAAATTAATGATGGTACAAAGAAACATTTCTTGTTTATTTTTTAATAATAGATAGGGATAGCTAACAATAGAAAATATGTAGTTGGTATTCACTGAATTATTAATTAATTATAAAACAATTTTTTTAATAACAAATTAAATAAAAAAACAAAAGTAAGAAAGAACTACAACCAATTCATATTCGTTTTCAGATTCGGATTCAACAAACAAACCTCTCAAAATTATTAATTGTGATTTGTCCGGTAATATAAATACTTTGTATTCAAGAGTTGCCATTGCTTGGCGATGTGATGTGGGCGACTACCATTTACACCAAAATTATTGGTCCCTTAAACATACCGACTTATATGAATATTTACATTAAGGATTGGATTCCTGAGAAGAAAATGTCGAGAATATCTTCGAGGCGATGACGATAATAAACACGAGAGTCAACCCATAAAAGCGAAGCGCACCCGGGTAGTAACATTGAATTCAGTGGAAACGTTAAAAATTCTTTCTGCACCTTAATAACTTGCCCGCTTTACAGCCTTCTAAAATTTAGGTAAATGAGCCTCTGGCCAGGTAACCGAGTGGCTACTGTTTTTTCTACCGCGTCTCCGAGGGACACCGTCACCGCTTGACGCAGTGGGACACTAAACGTGCCCACGGGAATGCCAGCGTTTCTGAAGAGAGAGAATTTGTCTAGACGTGCCCATTAAAATGTTAAATTATTGTGGTTTGTTTGACACATAATGCGAACCCTCAAAATCGTCGAATGTCATCGTCCTACCGACAACGACACGCTCTCTCAGTAACCATAGAGACCTGACCGAAGGTGTCTCCCGAAAATTATTGGCCGCTCGTCGTAATATATGTGCCTGGATTCACAGGGACTGCCTCGAATAAACAAACTGTTAAATAGTTTCGGTCGAGCGATAAATATCCACAGTATAACGTGACCTGAGCTTTTCACTAACCACCACAAAAAATAATACCCTCTGGCGCGCGGTAGATCCCATAAATTAATTATTGGAGACATGGCGACCATTACTATCGTTGACGAATACGGTAAAGTTCTTTGTTTATTGCCATCGTACGTCAGTTATTTCTCGATTTGATCGACTACCTGTGAATATTTATGCAGTGTTGGCGCCAGGGTCATCTGTAATACCTCAAGTCCCAAGCAAAATTGCATAAATATTCTTCCATCCAGGGTTTGCATATGCACAACTTGATATCTCTGTCTAGGTCTTTTAGTTTGTCTTTTGCCGACTGGTCTCCTATACAGAGTCATTTTTATCATTCTCTATTTCTCTGTTTGATATCCTTCACCCTTTTTCGATATATTAGGACCGGAAAATGCTCTTGATTGATTTATTTAATATCTTTCCAACAGTTAGATATGTATTCTTATTTCTGTTGATCTTGCAATGCACTTCAACTTCATCAGTGCAATCATCATCTTTTGGTGGACTCCCTATCTTTTACGATTCATGATTTCAGTTCTTCTTGCGCTTCTTCTTGCGTGGCTTCTTCAAATCCATTTGCCATTTGCCACTTTAGATTCCTCTCTAGCCAGTGGACATTTGGCTCGGTTGTGAATTTAACCATGGTTGTGACATTTGACTACGCATTTAAACTTAAACCAGTCGAAATTATCATTATAAAAAAATATCGTATTATTTAGAGATGTCCGTCCATGAAAAGTCTATGAAAGCTATAGTGGTATTTCGTATTCTTTGGTTTGGTCGTTTTTGGATCTTTGGTTGGTATGTTATGGTGGAGTACCCTCTTCTTAACCCAGCTTGGTTGGGCTCAAGATTCAAAATAGGGTTTATATAATATCTAATATTAAATAATATAAAATAAAAAAAAATAAAAAATAAAATAAATAAATAAATAAAAAATATAAAAATAAAATATGTAAAAAAAGTTTTTGTTTCTTGACTACCATAAAATTATATATCTCAGTTATAACTAACAAACAATAATCAAATAATAAATCAAACAAAAATATAATCAATTCACTTTTCAGTCCAGATATCAGATTGTGCTTAAATTGTAAAAATACAAGCAAAGTGAAATAATGTAAGCAGAGTGACCCCTGGCTAGGGTTGCCAACATGGTCATTTTGACCCGGAGACTTCGGGTTCGGCGACCATTCTCCGGGCTACGGGTTTTCAGTTAAATTCTCCGGGTTAACTGAAAGTAATCATCGATATTTTGAGAAACGGTAGCGACCCTACATATTTTTAAAAAATTATCACAGTACAGTAATTTTTATTCTAATCATACAGTTTGCAGCGATTTTCCTTGAAAAAAAAATGAATATTTCTCAAAATAAGATGTACTCAATCTTATATCAATATTACTCAATCCTCACAACAATTCAATTTAACTTTTTGAGAGCATGGGAGAAACTTTGAAACTAGCAATTATTGTACGACAAACGCAGAAGATTGTATCCTGCCTCGATGATCATTGACTAAGACAAATCTAATATCAAAAAGACGAGTATTATTTAAAGTTAGGAATTAGCTTGTCAGAAATCAACATTCAATATTGATATATTAATTAACAAAATATGTTTTGAACTATCATTGATTATTTTAATATGTATGTTGTTCAGATGAAATGTCCCAACAATATGTTTGAGTTTGTCCAAGGCAGTTTACAGAATAGTATCATACTGGTCTGCCATAAAACAGTATTTTTTCAATCATGGAGATGACGACACGACACCTTTATTTGAAAATGTTATTATTAGTTAGACTATATATTTACAAAGACTAGAGATATAGTTATCATTTTAAACTAGACACACATTTATTACGGGGGTTTATACAAAACGCCAATATTGTTGGAATAAAATGAAAATTTAAAATTAGTTAGGGAACATGTAGATAATAGGGGCTTCTACTTCTGACCTAAAAAGCTAGACAACATGCGCCGAAGACTTGGCGCCGCTGTCAAATCTGGTAACATAATCAAACAATATTGCTTAAAATCCCCAGAAAACACGCATTCCATGTAAAATTACCAATTTCGGCTTTAATCATGTATCTACGTATCTCAACTCAAGGAAGCTTGCCGCGGGTGTACCTGTTTTTATGTACTTTGGAAAATTTGCTGAACTGTCCTAACCTAAAAACAGTATCACTAAAACATGTATTTTGGATTTCATGTTCACTTCCATATAATTATTCAGTTTTCAATGAATGCATGTCATTCTCACAGTTATCTTTTATCAATTACATTTCATTTGATACTAATTAGGCTTTTTACAAAGCACAGTTGCTAACTTAATTTAGTCCTGGGTGGTCCTGGGAGAAATGCGCGCGCACATCGTCAGATCAAAAACCAGAACGAGAAACGTCTATTACGTCAAGCAAAAACACGATTCCTTACAAAAATTCTGTCAGTACATCAAAATTATGCTTGGTTTAGGTGGTTATATTGGCATTTTGTCTCATGTTGGTTGTGTCGTAAAAAAATCCACAATAAGAGGCAGAAACGAAGGAAAAAGGGAAAACTGGTAGACAAATTGAAAGAAATTAATTTACTTAGTAATTAGCATCTAGATCTCATCGATTTCTACACTACCTATATCCAAATTTCACACCAAAGCGTTACTAAAAAGTATGTGTCGAAGTCGCACATTTTTGTGGCGGCTGTTATTGATTTAAATTTTAAACCCCTTATGTTCCATAATATAATTATTTTTCTCCGGGTCAGCATAGGCGGAATGTTGGTAACCCTACCCCTGGCTAATAATGGTCAAATCGGACAAGTAAAAACTGCTTCTGGAATGCTTTCTCCAGTAGAATCTGAATCAGAATGCGGATATTCTGAATTGACTCAAGTTTTGGAGAAAATCAATGATAAACAACGCCAAAAATTAGCGTTGTTGTTACTTATTGGTTACTTATTAGCTTAGCGTAGGTTATTGTATGTTTTTGCAAATTATTGACTTGGAAATATGTAAAATGCTGTGATATCTAGACTCAAAAGGTAATTTTTCATATTATTAAATTGAACCTATTCTTGATTGTGTTAATTGTTAGTTCTTTTGTTTTGTAGTGACCCGACGATGTGGTAGATTGCAAAACTAGTAATCAATGCAAGGTTTTAGAATACAACCTATATTATAATGTCGCATACTTTAAAATGCATCAACTATTGGTTCTAATACCTATTGATTTAAATACTAAAAAAATGATTCAACTAGACTACTTACTTAATTTAGTCTGTATTTGCTGTTATTTTTATCCATGATCTAGTAAATAAAGACAATAGTTTCGATATTTCACCATCATCATAAATATAAATTTTATTTTAACGTATCGTAGTAGATTTAAAATCTGAAAATATCTCAAACGGTTGCTAAAATATCTGAAACTTTTGTTTATTCACTTGCAAGCGCTGGATTACATCATTCAATGAATACGGTTTCTAGATTTGCTATCCCGCACTGATGGTGTCTCTTTTTTGTTTTTTTCTTTAGACGCGGGATTTTTTTTTTATTTAAAAATAAAATAATATAATCGGTTTGTGAGGGAGGTATTTTGAGTTGTGTCACATTTAAAGGAACGGTGGGATCGTGGCCATTCAACAAAGCCATCAAGTCAATTTTTGACAATTTATAGTCCATTCCAGAACTTTCTGAACCTGCTTGGCGTGGAAGCTTTTGCTGTACGAATTTGTATTGAGAAAACCCCATTCTTACAAAATGAGCTAAATGCGCATGATTTGTTTCAAGATATTTACAACGAAATATTTTTTTTGTTTTTCATAATGTTTATTACTTATTTGACTGAATGTTATTATAAATATGGAATGAGAATTTTAGATTTGCAAGCATACAAAATAAAACTGATTAACCTGTAGTATTGGTTGCTAGAAAGTACATGTATTATTGTGGTTATAATATGATTTCATTATTCGAAGCACACTTGTCAAAATTTGTTTACTATACAAGGTAAAAACACAATCATTTAAATTATCTTTTGTAATAGTTTTGGTCAATTTTGTCATTTTGTTTTAAACTTTTTTATTTGAACAAGAACAAACAAGAACAAATCAAACTTCGATAAGTACTTGTCAGTAGTAACTTAATTTCCTATACTTTACCACAAAATACCAATAATTAACTTTTCAAGCCAACTTTACATGGGTGAATAATCAACCGGCACCATAATAAAAAAAGTCTGTTGCTCTTTCCTCGTTACTGTGCGAAATTCGATGCCAATTTTGGCGTCGTTCGTACAGGATGTACCGTGTAACTGTGAAATGGGGAGCATAAATTTGCAATGTTAATTCCAACGTATGTACGTTACCACGACCTCTCTATATTCAAACGCCAATTTTGAGGATGATTCACTGTCATTATTGGCCATTGTGGATAATGTCCTTAGGGCGACTGACAATGGAACACTTTACATATTATGTTTAATTGATGGACTGTACAACAAACGATTTGTTGACAAGCTACGTTACTAGTAGCCAACAAGCTGTACACATGGGTTATGTGAATACAAAGTCTTGTTGTTTTCGTGTCTATTTTTTTTTTTTGAATGACGTAAATTCTATATTTTTCCAGACAGCGTTACGCCGTTGCATTATATGATAATCATCTTCAAATGCCGCTACTATTTTTGACTTAATTGATTGAAATGTCGTTATAAAGGTTTTGCATTTTTGGACGTAAACAATGGAAAAGTTGATTCTATCCTGTTGATAGGGGTTACCCTAACAAACGTTTTGTTTAACTACATTTGAGTTTGTATTGAAGTTAAACGTCAACTACGTTAATTGGTTGTGTCATCCTTTGAGGATTTTAATTTAATTCAAATATTGATGTACAACACAAAATTGGACACAAAATTGACACGGTAGTTGTGAACGCTATTGACAATTTGATATTACGATACTAAATATTGAAATCATGCGATTATATGCCCATCACTAGTCATTTTATTGTTCAAACCCACAACGCAGAACATCAGTGTCAGGAACTAGGTGTAAAAGCTAGAGATGAGCTATTCTATCGTTTCACATTCTGGATGTGGATCTTTTTACGTTCTTATGTGCTGTGATATCCTTCATCTGTCCATTAAAAATCACTTTGATCTACAACTATACAGCAGTAATAATTATAAATGGTAGAAGACCATGTATGCCAGATCGAAATTGAACTAATCTTATTGGACTATAAATAGGCTTTTAATATAAACACATAAACTGATAAAAGCATTAAAGAAGCTGAGCGTTTCTTAAACTAAGAAGAGTGGCGGTGATGGCGAATGATAGATCACATGGGTAGTAATAAAGCACTAAAGAGACTGTAAAAATACTAAACTAAAGTGTCAAAAAGAACAGGACATGGTGATAGTCGTTGAGTGCATTTATGTCACAAATCCAAATAACAAAAACAACTAAATGAAGCTAGAATATCAGTTTAACGAAGTGAAAAAATGGAACGAAATTCAAATGAAACATCAACAGAGAGTGGATGTTAAAATACCTTAGCTCGCACCGTCCAATAGCAAACCGACCGGTAATGTCGTAATGTCCTACATTAATAGTTTATCTTAATTTTTGAGTTGTTCATATTTTTTTTTCTTTTGTTCCAACACAAAGTGTTTGTGGCATAACACCTAGTCAATGACTAACAAGTTATTTTCACTTAACCTAAACTGATATAAATGAAACTGATATAAAATAATGAGTATTTCTACAATTTTGCCATTGGCCCAAGTTGTTTTAGTCTGACAGTTTTTACCACTCAAGTAGACGGCGGTTGTTTTCACTTATACTATCACTGTGAATCTGATTACACTACGGGTGCTCTGCTTTTAATCACTCCCGCACTAGTTCGAATGGTTTAGTTCTTTTCAGCCGACGCACTAGCGCACTGTTGTCTAGCAGCTGGATGGTTTCAATGTTGTCGTGGCGGAGTAGACGATCCTCGTGCTTCTTAGCAAATTTTGATATTTCGCCAGTTACCATCTCCATGCGAAGGTCCCGATGAAGATTGGTGTTTTTGGTGTACCATGGTGCACCAACAAAGGCCCTTAGAACTTTATTTTGGAACCTCTGAATGATGTTGATATTGGACTGCTTAGTGCATCCCCATAACTGTATTCCATACACCTATACTGGCTTTAATAATTGCTTGTATAGTAGGAGCTTATTTTGCACTGACAGGGCTGACCTCCGTCCCATTAGCCAATACATTTTGCGGAATTTTAGGTCGAGTTCGTCCCGCTTTTTCTTGACATGTACTTTCCATCTAAGCTTGGCATCCAGTGTCATGCCAAGGTATTTCGCTGTATACGCGTATGGAATATCGTTCCCATTAATGGTTAGTGGAATATAGTTAACTCTCTTATAGGTGTAGTTTACATGCGTGGATTTTCCTTCATTTAGTTTGATGCGCCATTTCCTTGTCCAATGGTTGATTTTGGTCGCAGCTATCAGTAATTTTTCAGTTGCTTCTTCGACACTGTCACTAACCGCCAAAATAGCCGTGTCGTCTGCAAATGTTGCCACTGTGCTTTCTCCCGGAACAGGAATATCATAACTATACAGTAGGTACAAAAGTGGTCCCAATACACTTCCTTGTGGTACTCCGGCATTGATATTGCGTAGCGAGGAGAATTCGTCATCCTGTTTCACCCTGATGTGACGGTCTTTCAGATATGATTTTAACAGTTCTGTATATTCTGTAGGAAGCTCCTGTTCCAGTTTCTGAAAGAGTCCATCATGCCACACCTTATCGAAATCCTGAGCCACGTCTAAAAATATTGCTGAGCAAATTTTCTTTTTCTCAAGAGCCTTTTCTATAACGTCGGTAGTTCGGTGTACCTGATCGATTGTTGAATGTCGAGCTCGAAAGCCGAATTGATGTGATGGAATAGTTTGATTTTTCTCAAGAATTTGGTATATTGTTTTGAGTTGTTCATATGTAAACTCTCACATGGCATTCAACAAAACTAGTTTAAATGCTATAAGCTTTCGAGCCAAGAAATTAAAAAGGAATTCAAAATTTACTAGTTTAATCTTACTAATTTGGTCCATTATTTTTTCAAGCGACAACATATTATTCAAAGTTTTATAATCCGAAATGCTATTAGTTCTTTTTTAATAATTTTAAAATTATATTTACCTAATCACTCCCTACCTAATTGCTACCTAAATCCTACCTAGTTAAACTCCATTAAGTTGTTGTTTAAACCAGAAAAAAAATCAATATACTTTTGAGTGATATGTCAAAACAATCCCAGATTTCCACTTCATTTGCCAAACAGACAAATGAACTCCACCAGCCAACATCAAAAAATGACGAACAAATTACAACTGATTTAGGTATGATTTCTTTCCGTTGAATCTGAATCTGAAGTTGTCGACCATTTTTTGAGAAAATCAGTGGCAAGAACGTACAGAACACAAATTAAAGTTTCTAATTACAAAATAAATACACAATAATCTACAACCAAACATCGAGGCATTAGATTTCTTGTAAAACAAGTGCTAAACTGTTAGTTCCAAAAACTTTTGAGTAAACCAATTCCTAAACACGCAAATATCAGTCTTATTAATATCTTGAAAGTTCATATACAAGACATGTAGTTTGTTGCCAACTTGAAGTCATAAATGAAGATGAGGAGTATCATAACCGTTAGTTTCTTTGAGTATTGTTGTAATTCTTAGAGGCAGTTAAAGTCAACGTTATACAATGTATGATAGAATAACTAGGATATAATGACATCCTTCTCATTTCCTGGTAGCACTGTTAATGATGATGCCCAAGCTATTATCAAGGACCTCAGTATGATTTTTTTAAGGGATAGTTTAAAGGCATATTATTTTCATTGCAAATACCATTATCAAATTAAACCTGACAATCCATTTTCCCCGGCTTTAATTCGCAAATTCAGCTCAGCGACCATCAAACCCAAATCGGTATAATTGCTTATCATTTGGAATGTGTAACTGAAGCTCGCTGGTCAACATCCATTATTGCGATATACCTGCTCGGGGCGCGCATATTCATACATACATACATACATACACACATACACACCAACCACTCTACCAGAGTAATAACCGAGCACCATCATACGACCCATCCACTCCATGTCCATAAACTCCTCGGACGAATATCATCACGGCCCGGGCACCAACAATATCACTGAAAGCGTACACCATGGGAATCAAATTATGCGTCCTTTTACGGTCGCGCTTAAATTACAGTGGCGTACAAGCTGTAACGAAAACGACGAACACGGATTCCAATTGGTACGGCACTCCGACCTCACTCCGTCTCGCTCTCGATCCCAGCAGCATCGGAGAGGAGCCTGGTCGACTTGGTCGCGCGTACCTGGGGCGTCCCACACACCCACCTCTATAAAATAAATTGTCAACCGTCTGCGCAGTTCTAGGAAGCGGGCTCCGTCTGCTGCGATCCACAGATAAACTACATTAACTACAGCTAGAGACAATACTATTTCACAGTGTCAGCAGTACGCGTTTGGCTCCGCGGGACAACATCCAAGCAAAGCCAACTGCGGCGGTTGGGAGCGTCCGTCGCAGCTCCTTCGAGAAACAGATGAGCATGCCGCATGCATGCAACGAGGACGCAGAGCCATTGCGAGGATCGTATACATTAGTTATAACCGCGCGCTAAACTGATGATAAATAGATTATGTAACGTTTCTGTACGTATTTCAGTGGATGTATTAAAGCAGTCCGAGAGGAAATGGGTATTGATGGTGATATTTGTACTGGATTCCAGAGTATGCGCTGAGCATATCGTCAGCGTAAAGTTGTCGATGGAAGTATGGGTATATATTGCGTGTAGAGGTCTTGTGATTTGATATAAACGTCAATTCCAGTAAACTGGATGTGCACCTCCAGTCTTGGCCCAACAAGATTTTGATTATAATTTTTTAGATTCTGGTTGTGATGCTATAATACATTATTTGTTTCAATCATGTTAATTTGCTATTTTGAAGATATCATGATAAAAATAGTGAATAATGGTCCTAAATAGCTGAAATAATTCAATGGACAATTTGTTTACGTATGGTAAAAAAAATTATTGAAAATCTTGGCCAACACATAATGATATACTGCAACATAGGACGGAACGATTTGCTGGACTTGCTGCACAAATTGAAGAAACGGCAGAAAACTCTTTTTCTCAGAAATCAAACATCCTAACTACGTACCCATGCAGTCAATTCTTGGGTTTGTTTGGACAGGTCGGAAAATGTTCGTGATGAAAAAACTTCCATATTTATTACTTCCTTTAATTCGGGGCATAATCCAATTATGGGTTATGAAAATCTGGAGTTGCAATTCTTTAAGAAGTGTGAGAAACAAAATGGCCAAAATGACAGTTTTGAATTTTTATTACATGACAGTTAACAGTGGCGCTCAAAATTGTAGGTTATGTATCACGTAACAGATTATTTAAACATCGTTCACTTTAGTATATTAACAAGTTTTACAAGACGCACGAGTCGTTTTCGAAATGGAACGAGAGCGCCAATACGTCTTATAAAACGAGTGTTATATGTATACTATTTTTTGTACTTTGCGACAAAAAAATGTACATAAATTTCGATAATTGCGGTTGTCATCTTACAATCTAGACATTAGAGTCATTTTATTTTCATCAATTGGTAGTTGTGGTAAAATTCACAAATACGATTGAGGTGAGCCAATAGCGATTGAGAAGTCAGCCTTATTTGACACTTGACGTGAATATCATCAATCTTGGAAAACTAAAAGTTACTAAAAGTTTGTGATTTATTGTTTTCATAACGACACCGAAAGCTGTTTCGTTATGACTTTATAACGAACGCAAAGTAGAAAAGAGTAACTTTTCTGCTTTCGTTCTATAATAAATAAAGTTGGTGAAATTCCTGAAAATTTTATTTCATTATTATTACCCATGATAACATTAAACCAATTTAATAAATAGGCTTTTTAAATTAGATTTTAGGTAAAAAATGCAGGAAATAAATATCAAATTTTACATATTGCTGATTTTTAAAATAGGTGTTTTAAACACTGAATAATCAGCTAGACCAATGCGTGTTCTTTCACGACGATTGTGACATACCTTGAAAGAAAAAACGAATTGCATTCAGGGTGTAAAGAAAATAACGAATTACTTAATATCTAATTGTTTTTAACAGAAATGTGTAAACGTATTTTGAGTAATTCTGCTGTTACTAACATTTTGGTTTTGTTTTACAGGGTTGTTGTTATAGCAAACATTTTTTTCAAATAGAACGCTGTTTTTTTTTCTGAAATTTCATTTTCGGGCTTTCAAAAACACAGATTAGTGTACTCTGAATCCGAATATGAACGGAAAAGTTTCTTATCACGTAAGATTGTTGAAAAAGTTTAGGTCAACTATAAAGAAAACGTAAGTTGACATCAACTACAGCTGATGAATGGAAAGTAATGTGTTTTTGACAGATGCATTTACTCTGAATTCGAATCTTGACAGACATTTTTAGCGGCCTCAATCCGATGTCCCAGAAGCTTGAGTCCCAAACTTAAAACTTTGCTTTTACCGCTTTTACTCGTCCAGGAAAAGGTTTCACTTCAGAAATAAAACCGCTATAGGAAACTCTTTAGTGCGGATTTATATCAAGCGTTAACAAAGCTATCGAGAACGCCTGTGGATATCATTGGCAATATCCATATTTTCATGGATATTTTCAATGTTTCACTTTACTTTCACTATGTTACTCCCCCTGGAAATCCCGAAAGTGCCATACTAATTTTTACACTGTTTTTAGTTTCATAATGAATGGTTTTCATTATGAAACTGTAACCATGGTTACGGTAACATCGAAATTTCTAAATTTATATACCACTAATGACTCAAAGTAAAAAAATACCAACTAGTAACTAGTTCCATAAATCATCTCGTTAATTTCAAAGCATTCATGCCAAGTGGCGTCTTATGAAACTGCAAAAGAACGCTCCAGTTTCTGAATCACCCTGTATTTTAAGGTTCTCGTTTGATATAACTAGAAACAACAAGCCAATTGCTAGCCTTGTCTTCATAAGTTATAACCATAGTAGTTATAACCATAGTTATGTAACGTTTCTGTGCATGCTTCAGTAAATGTATTAAGACAGGTGCACACAGAAAAGTGATTATTTGGAACGAGAAAACATAGTTTCTTGAATTTGTTTACTAGATTCAAATGCATATTTACTTGGATGTAGAAAGTTAGGTATATACAAGAAATGCCACATACTCAATATAAGTAAAATAATTTCTCAGATAAATGCTGTCAACAAATAAACTCTTTCTTTATAAGAACCAATATTGTATTGAAAGAAGTAATTGAATTATTCGTCCCAAAAATGTTAATTTCTCCAACGAAGTGATAGTAAATCCATCCATACATAAATCCAGACATTTAATATAAGTAAGTATTGTTTACTGACTAAAAACCCACCAATTATTTAACTGAAGTGATTCTCACTTCTGTCAAGTAATCCCTTTCTCTGGAATAAACATGCGCACCGTGATCTTGTCAAGGCTCGCGCGCCCGCGCGTGGTGCTGGCGCCACGGAACCTAACCTAGTACGAAAACAACGAAGTACCCGTAGGGGATGTGCCTTGTGATTTATTGGGGATGTGTATTGTCATTTATAGTGTACAATAAACGTTTCAACACGGAATAGTTTGATGTAACGCACGCAACAGTTTAGAACGAGTAAGTAAATATAACATACCTATCTTGTTAATTAGCAATAGAAATAGAAATAGAAATAGAAATAAACTTTATTCATGTAACAATCACACAGACAGACATGAAACGTCAATACGTATACATATATGAAAGTTTGTTAACAACAACTATAAGAAAAAATCTTCAACAGAATAACACGTTTTATTCAACAAATACTTGCGCAAACCGGACTTGAATGCCTTTATGCTGACCGTCGACCTAATATCCCTAGGGACCGAGTTATACAGCTTGCATCCCATATAGCATAAGCTCCTCTGGTACGACGTATGGCGATGCATGGCCGGCAGCAAATGATCAGCACCTCGTGTGCTGTATGCGTGATCAGCCCCATGGTCGAAGTCGCCAGTTCGCCGGTGGACAAAACAAACCGTCTCGAGGATGTAAACGTCGTAGAATGTCAAAAGTTTATGCGTCTTGAACACATGCCTACAAGATTCACCGCGTTGCAGACCAAAAACAGTCCTCAGCGCACGTTTTTGAAGTAAAAATAGTTTCTGGGCCGCTGGAGTCATTCCCCAGTGAATTATACCATATTTCATTCTTGAATAAAAGTTAGCGAAGTAAAACGTTTTTACCACATCGGCACTACAGGACTTCTTCAATTGGTAAAGAGCATAGCAGGATCTGGATAATTGTGAGGACAATACCTCCACATGACGTGACCAGCCCAAACAATCATCGACCTCAATGCCGAGCAAACGGCATGACTTATCTATATCAATTACTGAATTTCCAAACCTTATGGTTGAATTATTATTTTTTGAAAAGAAAATACATTTAGTTTTACTCTGGTTAATAGTAAGTCGATTGTTTGACATCCATCGCAAGGTGTCCTCGTATGCTCTGGACGCCGCAAAACGCAGCTCGTCGACAGTGTCCGCCGAGAGAAAAATGTTTATGTCGTCAGCATACAGGGTAACCTCAACACTACTTAAAAGATTTGGCAGATCATTAATGTAGAGTAAAAACAATGTTGGACCAAGAATTGACCCCTGTGGTACTCCTGCGGTAAATGTGATTGGGTTTGACCTGTTGCCTCCCACACACACTCTCTGCGGACGGTTCGACAGATACGACCTCAACCAGTCCGCCGCAACACCAGTGATTCCGTATCTCTCCATCTTGAACATAAGAATGGAATGATTAACGCAATCAAATGCCTTTGAAAGGTCTACGAAAAGGCCCAGGCATGTTGTTTTTTTATCAATACATGAGTAAATATTTTTTGTAAAGTTGAACAATGCAGTATCAGTGGATTTGTTGAGACAGAAACCGTGCTGATGTTTTGATATAATGTTAAATTTATGTAAAAATGAGTTAAGCTTACCGTTCATAATCCGTTCATATACCTTCGCGAAGAAATTAAGTAAATTTATTGGTCTATAATTACCGAGGTCATTGCGGTCGCCTTTCTTGTGTAACGGCCTAATAATTGAAGTTTTTAAGGAACTGGGAAACACGCCGGTTGAGAACGACAAATTTAGACAGTAAACCAACGGATCCACTATATATTCAATGCACCGCTTAACAATAGCCGCGGGAATCGTATCATCACCAACACCAGTCGACTTCAAACCACGCACAGCGTCCAGTACATCGACTTCACATACGGGAGAAAGGAAGAACGACGCCGACGAGCGGTGGACGCTCTCCCCAAGCTCACCGAAATCGATGGGGTCATTGTCGAAAGATCCCAACTGACTCGCAGCATCAGAAAAATATGATGCAAACTCTTCAGCAATGTCATTAGAATTCCCAGTATCCGGCAAGGCAAAATCACGCGAATAATTTGAACGCTTTTGACTGATCAACGACCAAACAGCTTTGGACTTGTTATTGGCCCGCATAACAAAGGTGTCATTTGCCTGCGTTTGTGCAATGTGCAACATTGCATCGTAGTACTTCGAGTATTCCACAAAGCTTTCTTTAAATATTGGATAACGCTGACTCATATCTTTTAGAAATAGTACTGTGCTCTTTATAGAGACCAGATCCTGAGTTATCCAAGTAATTTTTTTGGCACCGGGCACCAGCGAACTTCGTACCAATGGAAAGCAGATATCCAAAAAATATGTAAAAGTATCCGAAAAAGAAGTAAATGCAGTTTCCGCAGAATCACACAAATATACAGCAGACCATACATCGCCTCTCAAATAATCATTCAAACGACTAACCGAAGTTATGGAGAATTTTCGACGGAACCCAGTGGGACGCTCAGCTGCATTTCTCATATAAGTCTTCAGGTCCAGCACAAGGCCACGATGATCCGACAGATCAAAATCAAAACAATTAAACACATAATCAGTACAAGCTAAACTTGTAAAAAAATTGTCTATACACGTAGAAGACGTTAAAGTAATTCTGGTAGCTACATCATTCACCACCGCCAAGTTATACAATCGCAATAGATCAACCAGTGTACTTTTGGCACGAGATGAGGTAAAAAAGTCTAAATTAAAGTCGCCGCCTATGGTCACAGATGCTTCCTCATCTCGCAACAGTTCAACAAGTTGTAAAAACTGAGCCAGAAACACTTCAAAATTTGCCGTCGGAGGCCTGTATATTACCACAAAAATATATTTAATATCGGTTACTAGTTCAGCCGCACAGCACTCAAATACATTTGAAATCGATAACCCGGATATATCTGATCTTTGGCGTACATTTAACGGACTGAGGCAGTATAGGGCAACACCACCATGGCGGCCCGCACCACGACAGTAAGAAGAGCATAATTTATAATTTTCGAGAGATACTTCGGTGATCGATACCTCTGATTGCCAATGCTCAGTGATCATCAAAACATCTATCTTACACTGAGAGAGAACTACCTCTAATTTACTGACTTTATTATTAATGCATCTAATATTTTGCAGAAAGATTCTAAAACAATTTCCAACTTTTTTAATACGATCTGTGAACTTGTACTTATCCGGTGGGGCCACGATGTTGATACTGTGTCCTATGTCGATGGGAGTAAAAAATCCTCTACATCTGGTCCAGCACCGCTACCGTTCGGCGCCATCTCCGTCACATCCAGCACCTCCACCACATCCAACCGATCACAAACGCCCGCAACACTCGTTGCACAACACTTGATTTCGATCAGATTGGACGCATTCACATAGGCACTAGAACGGTGCACCGAACCACCGCCGAGCTCCCGCACACAATCAGCCATAAGCGACACCACTGCCCGCTTCCCTCGATGACTGAAATGCAGACCATGTTCGGTATACATGTCTCTAGACGAGATAGCGTTGATGTCCAGCAAAACGACATTTTCCTCAGCAAGTTCGTTGTAGATTGTGGTGTTGAGGTTGTGTATAATGCTGTTTAAGACATGACGTCCATTCCAGAAAGGAACGTAGCAGACGATTACATTTGTATGCGACGATAACAGCTTAATGCCTAGTAAAGTTGTCTCGTTTACTCTACGCCCGTGTAAGCAATCATTCACACCTGCCAGGATGATTACAAAATCTTTGAAGTTCAGACCGTCGGTAACACTTCCACAATCAGCCACTATCTGTGTTAGTGTCGCATTGGGTTTACATAGCGTAAATGGCGTGAAGTTTGCGTTATCCCAGGCATCCTCAAATATCTCAGAGAAACCTCGAACACGGCTATCCCCAAGAAACACAATCCGCCGCGACTCGACAGGCGTCGCCAAGCGTCCCGGAGATTCGTGTCCATCAGCCCGGCTCACGTCCATCGCAACGCAATCGGACCACGCCCGCTGCTGTTTACGCGGCAGGGGGTCACTATGAGAAATCCTCCCACATTCTCTAACACTTGCAAAGTTGTGCTCAATCGTCTTCTTAAGAGCTCTGCGTAGCTTAGTGTTCTGCGTCGCCACAAAATCGATTTTTCTCTGAAGATCTTTCATCATTTCCATAATAGTCACTCCGTTCAATTTTTTTCGTCTTCCTGTGTTGGCTAACGGGGCTGCCGAGACAGGAGACTCCAAAACACCAGGTGATGGGTTCTCCGCGGTCAGAAAACTCGAATCCAGTAAGTCCCTCAGCCTCCGAACCAGCACTTCCTTTCTCCCGGACAACGGCGCATTCCTCTTGACAAGTTCGGCCTTAATTGCTGTGATCTTCAGCGATGATATGCGTATCATATTAGCCATCGGTATTGGAATGATCTATTTGCTATATTGGTCTCTCAAATAAGAGAGAGCAAGTAGCAGACCACCACGGAAAACTAACCAAACCTCAATTAGTACGCTTATAATAAGCGTATAAAGAGCCAGGATATTCCAAACAGTCAAATTGGCTAGGGTTGACCTTTGTAGAAAACGTATTTGTGCCAACTCTTTAAAATTCTTACATTAAGTAGCTAAAAATATTTACCGGGAATAAAAATATACACTTCATTGAAGACTGTTTACTTACTTCACCAGAGTAACCATTTTCTTAAATCTAGTAATTATTCCAAGAAATAAAATTTCATGGTTGAAGTCAATAATCTCTCGCGTATATACGAACCTACCAACTACTTCAGCCAAGTAATTCTCTCTTCGTTCGAGAGATCACTTTTCTGTGTGTGCCGGGCATAGGTATTGATGATCACATTTACACCAGATTTCTGAATATGCTTTGCGGTTATTGTAAGCCTAAAGTTGTAGAAGGAAATTAGAAGCCAATGACTTGCATTATGTACTACAGACAAAAAACTCTTTTTCTTTAAATCTGCTGATATATCCTAGTAATATTTAAGCGAGATTAATCATGGCCATTGATCAATATTGGACGTATTGTTCTTTTATTGATACGTAATCAGACATCATAATAAGTACGTTAAACCTTTTCACCGGCAATTCGGTATCATCGCCCATTCTGTTTAATGTCACTGATCTCGATCGTAAGTAATCCACTTGAGAGAACAATCCAGGAGCTCATTACACAAATTTTTGATAAACGATCTTCGCTTGTGGCCGAGCACAGGCAACGATTTATACCTGTTCCCGAAGCAATGTATCCGAGACCCGGACGAATTAAGCTTACAACAGTTAAACAATGATAAGGAGGGCATTCCTTCCTGACACTGACCAAGATAAACTCGGCCAGATCGGACGCGATAACCCTCGCCATCACCTTCCGTTCCATCGGCCATCAATTAAAACCACAAGACCTGACCAAGGACACGTCAATTGGGGTGGAAATTTTCAGAGGGGCCCCGTTATTTATTATTAATTAATAATCTGTGGATTCTTGCCCGGAACAGGTTAACTCCAATTAAGGGTGACTGCACCCAGAACCTGGGAGTATTGGGTTACAACTTTCCACCTTTTATTTCGCTAGAGGTGGACCAGAGAGATGATCCAAAGAGATGGTCCACCTGCAACGATCGAGCATTTGAAAATCACGCTGTCATCCGTTTGCTAGGTCGGACTAACAAGGGTTTCTGTCGCGGTTATTTATAGTTGACCGTGACGCAACACTCAGGTAGCTAAGGCCCGAGGTAGGCGTTGAATTTTTTTGTTTTAAGCGACAAGATTGTCTGACAGCACGGGGACATCGTGACAGATTCTGCTTCTCTCACGGGCTGGCCTCTATCTCTTCTCGTCTCCTTCTTCGTCTACTTCTTCTTCTATTTTATCGATCTCCTCCATGGGATGGTTGTCTTCTTCTTCTTATTCTTCTTCTTCTTTTACATCGACCCGGTTTATCGGCTCTTCACTTCTGTTTCATTAAATTCCAGAAACCTATCATCATTGCTCCGTCGATAAGATAGGTCGCTGGTTTACATCTACTGCTACCGGTCGACAGCGGGTTTACCACGCTGTTTAGATAACAGGGACATTACTTTTATGTAAGTTGTGAAGATTGTCACTCGATTCTTGTTGGGGCGGTGTTGACCGATGCGATAACCAACTATGTGTAGGTCTTTGGTTGCAAAATGAGGATTTATCCAGTTATGAGTTTAGTAGTGCTTTGTGTAATTATGTTTTACAAAAGACTTGCCGTCTCTATATATTATAATTATGGGATAAACTAAATTATGCAAAGGGGCCTATCTCAAGCTTTTCAAATATTTTTGAGTTAGCCCCTTCTCATGTAATCGATTGAAAAAATTATTTTGTTTTATCATATTTTTAAACCTTGAGTGTAAACCTTGAATGCCACAGAAACTGTTTTTTGATTCTCACGTTGATTACAGTTGTACAGTCTCTGATATGCTCCGGTTATTTTTTTCAGTTCTAGGTGCTTATGTTGAGTAAATTATTACTTTTAAGGAATACAAATAGAGAAAAAGTCTGTTTTTTATCTTTTGAATCGTTCAACGGGTCAGGTTACTCTTTTTCCTTAAAGAAACCGCATTTTACTGGGGTTGAACATCTAATAAGTGAAACTTGAAAACACAAAACGACAAAACGATAAAAGCTGTAAAATATCACCCCAGAAAATTCAAACACCAGCCAGTTTGTCAATTTTCAACTTTTTTTGCTATGTTTTGGTCCAACATCGAAAGAATTTCATCTAGTTTCTCAGCGTTTTTGAAATTTAGATTACTGATGAGTTTTAAAGGAACAACAGCTTCCGCCGATGGGGCAAGCGTTCCGTGCAGATTCTGATACCGCTAAATCCCTTTTCAAACTTCGTCACAAATCCCCAAAAACTTCTGCAGCAATTCCCACAAACTTTCTCAAAACTTGTTTGCGTGACAGTATTGTTTGTCGCAGGTGATAAATTTGAAAGCATGAGTTCTTTAGTATCTTGTTATTACCAATTTTAACGGTTTTTGCTTGACTGTCTGAATGCTCTTCCTACTCAAGTAAGCTAAAGGAGTAAAGTAAAAAGGTGTAAATTAGGTAAAAAATAAAAATAGTGTACAACAATATAATATACGAATTATCTCAAATTCTCGAAATTTGTTGAAGTTGTTCATGACCAAATTGTATTTGGAATGGAAGGTTCTGTCAATTTCAAGACAACAAGTTGGTATACAGTGTATGGACAATAGGAAGAGTTGAAGTAAATAACGAGCTAAGTGCCAAAACCATTATTCCGAGGCATTTAGAAAATAGTGTCTGGCAAGCTAGATGTCAGTGGCGGCTCGTGATCTAGAAAAATGGGGGTTGCAACTTTCCGGTACCTACCAGTTTTATATTACATATGTGTTTTATAGAAAATTATCTTTATTTGTGCACTAAAAATGACTCATTCTTATTCTTAAATACTCTAATTTTAATTATCTTTGGCTGCTACCTCCCATTGGTCTTAAGTCACTGTTACAATTTAGTACTATCTACGGTGTCCCCCTTTTTTCCCGCAGACCGTTTTCTCAGATCATAAATACTGAGTAAAAAGTTTCATATGGACTTATAAGTATTTCAATTCATTAAAAAGTTACAGCCGTTTGAAATATCGATATTTTAAACAGCGCTAATTTCTTAATTCGGTCGGTTAAATGATTTAAATCTGTAATACCTGTTTATGTCCACCGGTCATCGGATACAAACAATTGACAAGGAAAACAAAAAAATGCACTTTTGACGTCACACCCACAAAAACCACTCATTTTTGCTGTAAACATCAGCATTAAATCATAGATAATACCTTCGCATTAAGTGCCCTTGTAAGTGACCGAGATTTGGTCGACACGCATTGTTTTATCACTAAATTAGGGGTAGGCCTCCCATCCCCTTTTATTTCTTTCTTATCGATGCAATTTGGACTGCTAATTAGTTGAGCTGATCAGCTCTACACTGAATTCATTATTTGTTTTTAATTTCGTGTAATAAGCGCTGCACGGGCAACCAAACTACATAGCGTACGAGTGTCAAGAGTCAACTGTCTACAAGCAGAATGCAAAAATGCACGTCGCCAGTCGCGTAAGCATGACGTCGCTTCGCTTCTACACACCACTGGGAGCGTGGTCCAGTAGTTCTGCTGTACTGGATACTTGCAACCATTTCAGAATAAACGAACTAATCGACGCGGCCCAATTTTCTCGCTCGCGGGCTATAAGTCAGGCGTCGATACGTAGTGTAGCGGTAGCAGACGGTTGCGGCTTTGGTGCGGCCCTAGGCCGTATAGACGACTTGCGCTTGGAATACACGAGAAAATGCTCTATATTTTATTAAATTATATGTTATAGATCGTTGCGTATTGACTATTACAATATTATTTACATACAGTTAAACTCTTTTTCTTTACTTGCTATTTTTGGGGGTTGCGCATACCTGCAATTCAATGCACGAGCCGCCACTGCTAGATGTTGAATAGAAAAACTATTTTTACTATTTGTTTTGCATACTTAAGCAACTATTAGATAACACTCTTGTATTATTTTTTATCTAGGTCAGTTGTTCTAATGAATAAGCCATCAAAAAGCAAATTCAATAATTTGTAGAAGATGCTAAACTGCCATAACATTTATATCTATAAAATACAGTATAAAGATGATAGTTTTCTTAATAGAATGTAAAATTTCATAAAATACGTGGTTTACTAAGTAACGTTTACTTTATACCTGGTGTCCGTGTTGCGTGGGTATATGTATATGGTGTCTCGTTTATTTAATGGTATACAATATCGGTTAAATTGAGGAAAGGATGTGACTCTTGATGCTAAACTAAACTAAACTAAACTTACACTACACCTTATACAGTGTCATTATAAATGATTGTAGTCGAAGTCGGCCATGTTAATAAATTTTTGTCGCTTTACACAAACAACTGTCAAATTGAAATAGGATATGCAACCAATTTAACTTTTGCTTGTAGAAGTATAACGTGGCAAGTGTCAACAACAAAATAATATGCAACGTTGATATTAACATCTATAGGGTCAAGATATTGAGAATCGTGACATTCTTCACGTTTCCATCGAATCAACATGCGCCCGTCATGTATCTTTAAAGTGAATGGGAATTCGTCATTGAACAGTCCGTGCCAATTCATTCTGTTTGTAGTAAAATTTTGAATGAAATTTTGGTGGTACGGTATTTATTTTGTATAAAAAATAGCAGAACATACTGTGTATTGTACAGTGTGTACAGTCAGTTAACATATTGTTGTTTACCACACCTTCTACTCCATTAAAATATTGTTTTTCCAATAAAGGAATGATGGCACTTAACTCACTATATACCCAGCGTTTGAATGGTCGAGTTTTTAGATGCTTCCCGCCATATTATTGCGTAGCCAGTTATATGTTATAGTCAGTAATGCCATAGTCAGTAATCACATTCATGCAATAAAACGTTTTTTCAATATTTGGCACTTAGCTCATTATTGACTTCAACTCATGATATTATTTATGCTACATCAGTCCCAATATTGTTAAATTTTTAGAGTGTAAATATTTTTCACATAGAACTACTAGCACATTATTGTGAAAAATTCTACTGTTTTAGATTTTAGTTTGGAATCATTTGTTTCACACTTGATTATGTTTAGTTAAAATGTATTTTACTTGCATTTTAAGCTCGTGGATTGATAGAGCACACTGAATTATATAGAATTCATGTATATCTCTAGAAACCCATATAGTGGATTTAACAGGTTTTACATGTTTGCTCCTCAATTGTAGTAAATTACAAGGTTAATTAAGCATGTTTATGGATTGATAATGAAAATCATCCATTATGAAACAGGAATCAGTGTCACAATCTGTTCATTATAAAATCAAAGTAGAAAAATGTAGGAGCAAATTTAGCACCAGATTGCCATACTATAATATATATATATATATATATATATATATATATATATATATAAATAATATCTGTTAATGACACAATCTACAATTTTGCAAGCTATTGTCAATCTGCATTCTTCATTTCTGACAAAATTTAAAGCTCATTTATTACTCGCACTTCTCAACGAATCCCAGGTCTGAATTTTATAACCAACATTTGGGTTCAATATTAACTCCTTCACTAATTTCACTCTATGCAACTACAAAAATAACTTTCCAATAAGCCCTTGTTTCAATCCCGACTCCCCCCAGTTCACAATTTCAGAGTGACTTTACACTTTGTTAACTATTTACATAACAAAATCTCCAGTACAAAGGAGCGTTTGAAAACCAATTACCAAAGAAGTCTTCGGTTCACGATTGGGGTTGGAAATCGATCATTAGTTTGGCTTCCCGTAGGAGTCATGAGAGCAGAAGAAGAAGAAGAAGAAGGCAAAAACAACGCGCCGCCGCGGAGGCCCTACGCTGATGGCGGAGTGGCAGCAATCATCATGGTAATTTATTAATAACGATAGCGCTAATGGGGGACGACCCAAATTGATGATATGCCGGATATTAAAGTGTCTATGGGTTCGATTGTTTCTCGGCGAGGTCGATGCTTCTACCGGCGGGGGTGCTCCCCATGTGGCTGCACCAGCCACCGTCGAAGAATTCGACAAATTGTAATTTATACCAACCTGAGCGGACGGGCCCGGACCGTTTTCTCGTCCCTTCACTCACGGCCAGTTTCCCTTTCGAAATAAATTCGCTAGTTTGTGTGGCCGTGTCAGTCCAACTGGCTCCCACAAACCCACCAGGCGCCTAAAATTGGCTGACGACCAGCTTTTGTGGAAACGATTATGAGTAGCAGCTAACAAGGTTCGTCGTTTTAGAACCACCTGTGCGTTGCTTCTCCCACCTTTGTCCGTGTTGGTCGACCACATTGGAATAACTTACAGTATACCACCAAATTCTTTACGTTGGTTCATTAGTACCTACTGAAAAATCTCAGTTCTGGCTTATCGTAGATTTCTGCATCACGGTAATAATCATTTTTATGCTGACCAATAGGCTGGTTCTTATTTGGTCCGAACAATTTTGCATTTAAGCAGTCAAACTATTCTATAATCTGAATAACAATTAGCTTTTTCATTTTTTTCATAAAAACCTTGTTGAGTGCTGATGGTCCATTTCAATTAGGGTACAGATTCCACGAAAAATAAGTACCTATTTTAGTTGTTGACAGTGTTAATAATTGTGGTATGCAAAATATATTAAGAGGGGCGGTTATGCTGCTGAGATCGACGTCGGCATTGAGTCTGTAGTAATTCCATCTAAGGGTGTAATTCCATCTAACGGTGAACCGTTGTACTCAAGTCTTTGTGTATAAAAAGAAATACTTACTTAATTTGTACAGCCAATTTCTGCACTTTGCCAATAGGCAGCTACTGTAGTTGTTGTCAACTGTTAGTTATTATTGATCTCGGCTGTTAGTACTCTTCTCCTGTGTCTCGGTCTGTGGACTTTATAACAGAAACCTTCTTTACAGAGCTCCGCGGTGACAGTTCGTAGTAATTCGACACAATTGCATAAAAAGCAGATCAACTTAACAACGGCTTGGTCAATTTGATAGAACTATGTCTTAAAATGTCACCCATAAATTAGCTCCTGTTCCGGGATTAATGCTATTGGCATTATTCCAAATTATTATGGAAAGTAATCTTTTTATGTTAGC
This sequence comes from Aphodius sticticus, assembly GCA_963966075.1. Lineage (NCBI taxonomy): Eukaryota > Metazoa > Arthropoda > Insecta > Coleoptera > Scarabaeidae > Aphodius > Aphodius sticticus. The sequence continues at coordinate 63,950,102 of OZ014509.1, forward strand.
TTACCTGCTTAAAGTCAACTAAATTTTTGCTAAAAAAATTTTATGCAATGTAGCAATGTAGATCGACAACAGCCAAAAATTGCAAACAATTTGAAAATACGAATTTTGAACTGTAACTCGGTATACCAGTTTGAAAGTAGACTATGAACAAGTTCTTCTAATAACATTTTTGATATCACTAATCCATGGCAAAATATCTGGAATTTGCCCTATTTGCAAAGTCGCAGTGGGCTGCACACAGAAAAGTGATTATTTGGAACGAGAAAACATAATTTCTTGAATTTATTTACTAGATTCAAATGCATATTTACTTGGATGTAGAAAGTTAAGTACATACAAGAAATGCCACATAGTCAATATAAGTAAAATAATTTCTCAGATAAATGCTGTCAACAAATAAATTATTTCTTTATAAGAACCAATATTGTATTGAAAGAAGTAATTGAATTTTTCGTCCCAAAAATGTTAATTTCTCCAACGAAGTAATAGTAAATCCATCCAAGTGCGTAGTTACTTGATCCAAGAAAATATAAGACATTTAATATAAGTAAGTATTGTTTACTGAATAAAAACCCACCAATTATTTAACTGAAGTGATTCTCACTTCTTTCAAGTAATCCCTTTCTCTGGAATAAATATGCGCACCGTGATTTTGTCAAGGTTCACGCGCCCGCGCGTTGTGCTGGTACGTTCTGGCGCCACGGAGCCTAACCTAGTACGAAAACAACGAAGCACCCGTAGGGGATGTGCCTTGTGATTTATTGGGGATGTGTATTGTGATTTATAGTGTACAATAAACGTTTCAACACGGAGTAGTTTGATGTAACGCACGCAACAGTTTAGAACGAGTAAGTAAATATAACATACCTATCTTGTTAATTAGCAATAGAAAACGTATTTGTGCCAAATCTTTAAAATTCTTACATTAAGTAGCTAAAAATATTTACCGGGAATAAAAATATACACTTCATTGAAGACTGTTTACTTACTTCACCAGAGTAACCACTTTCTTAAATCTAGTAATTATTCCAAGAAATAAAATTTCTTGGTTGAAGTCAATAATCTCTCGCGTATATACGAACCTACCAACTACTTCAGCCAAGTAATTCTCTCTTCGTTCGAGAGATCACTTTTCTGTGTGTGGGTTTACAACTCATATTTAAATCATTTAGTAGGAAATGCAGGTCATGAACTTCTACCTCTGTGGAAAATATCAATTATCAACCCTTAAAAACACAACAATATTTTGTTAAAAAAATATTCAGAACTATTTGAAAACTATGGAAAATATGCGAAAATCGAACCTCACTTGTAGATTTCGTTTCTTAATTTTTCGTAAAGATTTTATTTAATCTTTGTATTAAAAGTCAATAAAAATAAACCTATTAACCGAAACATAATAAGACACTTCTTTATGTCTATACGTGAAATTTAATTAATTTATAAATACATAAGATATAAAAAGAACGGGAGACACCACAGCCAGTTTTTGTTCCTTTATTGTATGCACGTGTCTTTTCTGATTTTAATGATCAAAGCAAATTTTCTGTTCATATTTTTAAATGTCCAGTTTTTTTTTAATCTACATTGAAGTACTTTACATCAGCAGTGATGAAACATCATTTCGATCCCCCAGCAATACATAAAACAACAATGTTAAAATATCTAGTTCCATTAAGCTTCAGCATTAAATGAAATATTTAAATTTATAAAGGTTCGGTTTATTGTTGACTTTTCTAAAGCAAAAAATGCCTTATAAAATTGCGTAAATTTACCCCAATTTAGCCATTTTTGTTTCTCTACAGACAATCACGAAATAGTTTCACGAATAACGGCGAGTTTGTATCTTTGTAAATAATGTACATATTTTGTTGATTTAATATATAACAGCCTGTCTTATTTTTAATACTAAGCTAAGCAACAATTTAAAAGTTGCCAATATCAGTTGAAGCAGACTAAATTACAACTATAAAATGACCAAAAACGGATTTGTAAACATCAAATAACGCAAAATGACTGTCCAACACATTGACATTCATTTTATTATCCAAATTAAAAATGTATAATGATTGTGAAATGAAATGAAATGTATAATCATTGCTTATAAATCACTTACATGCTATTTTTGTTCGTGTAGTATTCATCATTTCTGTATGTATCAGTTTCCATTACACATACATTGACATCTGTAATTATAATTACTCTTACTGTACAACTGTATGCATCTACCTACTCTGACCTGTCTCATACTTATCACTGTAAAACGAAGACCGATAAACATATTATTATTATTATCCAAGCGTTAGACCTTAGTCAATAGCAGATACTGAAAAAAAAATGTCTTTCCAAAAAGAGGGATGGCATTTCCCAAATTGGTTCAAAATATCGTTGTTAGAATCCGTCGTCATAGCAAGTTTTAGTTTGAAAAAAATAGCTACATAGCTATTAATTTGGTGAAAATATGCGGTAAAACCCCTTTTTTTCCAATTAGCAAAGATTGATTCCTGTTCGTTAAATGTTATCATTCATGCACCATTTTCCCTGAAACCGCTCAATAAATCAAAATCACTGTGGTGGAATTTTGGTATACCACAGCACAGAGTAACTACGATATTTTATTATTAATATAATACTGCAATTATGAATAATTCATGTATAGTTATTGTTGCGTCAACTAAAGTGGACATGCCGTACCAAATAGAATGTGGCATATTATGCTATACAATATTTATAATTGCTTTATATAAGTATAGTGAACAGTCGGGCAAACTGATGTTTCTGTCATCGATGCTGTGTGGGGTCTGCACACAGACCTTGTCCTCTATTCTTTTAGATAGTAGACATTCACCAATTGTTTTAGAACGAAATGTCAAACGCTAGCTATGCAGATTCAACGTCACCCCGCCTTCATTTGTGATTGTTTACCTTCTCCTTAAAATATATTATAAAAAAACATACAACTGCATAGTGATGAAGCATTAAAACTAAGAACTGTTAGATACCATCCAAACTATATTACCTGATAGCAGTTGTGTGATGGAGGATACTTGAACCTTTAAGAACTGAAAGAAGGCAAAATAGTCTTACTTTAACACAATAGTTTTATTTTATTAGTAATCTTAGCGTGGCAGAAACGTGTTTATATCAATTTTAAAATCATATATGCATTAAACGTTCCAAACAATAATTATACAGAGAGAAAATGTGCATAGTCCTCAATTGTGACGGAAATAATTGCAGTTATTAAAGAATAAGTGCATACTTTTCTGTCTTTGCCCAGAATAATTGTTCATTGTGCACTGTTATACACTGGCAATTTTCACATACGGTGGTGAAAAAAAGGTGACAAGGAAACACACTCAGCGGCAGTGATTATTTTATTCTTGCATGAAGATATCACAGTGTGCTCTTCGCGAGTTTATAACTGTGGATGGCAATTAAAATAATATCTTGATGGGCTTAATCCGCTTATGGATTAGAAGTTGAAAACTGCACACGAGGATACGTATCCTTTTATGCATTCGGCTTCAATTTAAAGATTAAGATAAATGAACTGATGTGCAAGTAACCAGCAATAATAAGCAGCTACCTTCGTACTTCTTGCGTCCGATGTGTTCTTACTTGCCGGTATTTTTGCGAAGGTAGATTGGCATACCTTACATCCATTATTTTATTATGCAGTTCTAATTATGTAGTCATATTTATTCATATTCATTCGCATTTATATTCATTTCTGGTGTTAAATTACATCATTTTTATGTGGTCACGTCAGCTACAATATAGATGGAATATAAATAACATATCACAAAAAAAACCTTTGTTTTTCTTTGTTGTTTTTTTCTTATGGGTCTTCCTTCCTTTTTGCGTGGCCCGTTTTATCTGTCAAACAAAACATACAATTAATGCAATTTTTATCAGTTATATATCCACTAAATAAAACTTACCGATGAAATATAATTCTCAATACGCAATTTCAATTAACTATTACTTGCAATTTGTATTATATCTCTATGTTTTGTGTTTTCATGATATTTGTGTAAAAGTCTTGTGCCATCTACAACATATTTGAAGAATAGAGATATACAATAGCTTAATTAGGAAAATAAGAGTATACAATAGTTTAATTTTATTACTTACAAATCTAAGGGGCCGGTATATTCACCTACCTATAAAGTGCTGGTGAGCTATGTATCACATAAGCCTATTGGTTGCCCTATTACGTATGTGGTGGTTAAGCTATCAGACACCTAAGGGGAGGTGAAGAAACCGACCCTAAGTCAGTATACTAAAGTGCACTGAATCTTTAAAATAATAATCATAATCTGTTAGTTATATTTATAGTTATAGAGTATACAGTATGTCCCCAGATGGACTAACATTTACATTTCACGTGCAAAGAAATATTTTTTTTATAAATAGTTTTAAATTTCTTAAAACGCCACACCCATAGTCAGAATATATAGAGTCTTAGCAAAACAAGAGTAAAGTATCAGTTTTTCACAATTAAATTTGATGCTCAGATGTAAAATTTGAATATTTTTATAAATTTTGTTTTTGTTTCTATCGTGTTATTTCCTTGTTATTGTTTTTTTTTTATTTTTTTAATCTATGGTCAACACTATTAATACAATAAGTAATGACAATGTGTAATGCTTGTATTTAACTGTGTTTAAAAAAAGACATGAACTTAAAATAGGCAATTATTTTCAGGTTTTCAGGTTCTTTTACTTTTGTATCCTTAATTTGGTGCATTTCTTTTAAGATTTAGTACATAAATACCCCCACACTTTCGACGTGTTTTGAGATGAAACGTGGAAATTTTTCAGCAAAATAGTAAAAAAATTAAGCGACACCTTTTGAAATACACAATTAAAAATATTTATAAAAAAAAATATTGTTGGGTTGCTGTAGGATGACAAAAATATTCTACGAACTTTTGAATATAGATATTTGCAAATTTCATAGATTTCCAAGTACTTAATTTGTAAAGAAAAAGTATAGTAATGGAAGGTAAATGACTACCCGCCAACAACATGACGAAATAAACAAGTGAAAACTGATTTTGGTATTTTGGTCTTTCGTAGAACTGACAGAAACAATCCGTCTATGTATTTTGCGTTTTTCTCACTGGTTTTCCTAATAAACTGAGAAATCTTTGCAAATTTAAAGTAGTTAAAAACAAATACAGAAATAATTCTTTATTCTTAATTTTGACGGCCGATACCTACCCCCAAATCTATTATTTTAAAGTATTAACACTAATAATGTAATTATGTTTCTGATCATATACCATTTTGCAAAAATGTTATCGTGTACACAGACGGACAGACAGACGGACATCGATTCAGTTTTCAATTCTGATCAAATCCATATATATAATTCTATAACTGTCACTCCTCCTTACGTGTGTTACAAATGTTGAATCAAACTCAATATACCCTCTCCACATTAAATGTGGGGGATATAAATATGTCGTAACCCAAATATATAGTCTATAGATAAAAGAGCTCAATACAATTCTTTATATTCCAGGTAGCCTCAATAATGTTTTATATTAAAAATTTATTGAGTATAATATTTTTTGGTTCTATCGATTACGTTTAACTTCATCAGGCTCTTCCAAAAGATCATTAAATGAGAAAAAATAAATTAAAGATGGTGTGCGCCAAACACTTACCTATAATAATATAATGTGACAAATAAATATTTTTTATGTATTTAATACATATTTATTATTATTTTTATTTTTATTGACATGGTGATTTAAATAATTTGTTATAAGTAAAATTTGAAAAGTACTCATCATTAAACTCGGTTATTTCATTAATTATGTTTAAATTTTCTTTAATATATTTTTGTATGTCGGTACTAAATTGCGAAATTTCGTTTTTGTCTATTTTCGAAATGTTTATTAAAAGTGGAGGTTTTCTTTTTTGGAGGTTTTTATGTCCATTAAATCATAAAATTTCACCCTGTCTGCCCTATATATTCCGCATAGCAATCAGAACATTTGTTTTTCTTATTTTCCGACCACCTTGTATGTTAAATAATAATTTTGCCTGTAGCCTGTAGACTTTATGAACCACAAAAAAAACTCTTGATAAAGAACAACTTTTTCTCGAGAAACTAAAATTTAGGAAATTTAGAACATAGAAATTAAATTAGTATTGTTAGGTCCCCCCTTAGTGTTGTTAGGTACACAATGTATATTTATTTTATTATGTTATTTATTTTATTTTTTAATTTATATTTTATTTATAACACCATGTAATCTGCTATATTGGTCAAATTTTTTTCTAAAATTTTCATCAAAAACAACAAATTACTACAGGAATAGCCAACACCACCGTTGGTTAGAATGTACGTACTACCAGATAGAGAATTTACATTGCATTACAAATAGCAAAGTGCCTCATCATTCAAGATTAAATATTGGATTAAGTGCGCTTGGAAATTGCGAAAAGCAAATTGATACTTTCACCGATGCATTATAGATATCGCAGTTCGATTCAATACAAACGTACCGTATTTGACACAATATCAATTAGAAGCTCTAATGCATTTACTGCTCGTTTGTATCATTTGGAAACAAACAGCTACGCTTTCAAACTATCAGCGAACAGCATCTCCTTTCAGCACATACGCATTACCTCGTTATGCAAACACTCATTGACGAATCACAACACCAACAAACACGTAGATTGGAGTTTCACGTTGCATCAAAAATATTTCATACTTTATATTAATTATAAAGAAATAATTTTATAAGGGACCAAGTATAGTGCCACAAAAACGCAATCCGTAACGCGCCGTACCGCATGCCGTTCCGGACGACGGAATTAGTATTTATAGTGCCGCAATGATCTCAAACAAATTGAGCGCCATCTAGCGGAGAAGTATATACACAACTGCACATAACCGCACATGTCAGTGTTATTGTTGATTGTATTAATCGGTGGTAGATCGTGGTAGATATAATAAATTATAGACGCAGGGCTTGTTGCAGCAACAATTCATTCTGAAGTCGTTCTCGTTCTGTGTTCTCGTTGCCACAAACTATCAAAATGCAATCAGTTAACCTACAACTTACTGGAAACTGCTATTCACCCGCCTGTACAGGGACAGATGGCGCCATACGCGCGCATACGCCGGAAAACGTAAGGCATAACACGCAGGAGATGAAATTCGTTGCGGTCGAGAACGAACTTTACGGTCTACGGAGCGTTCGTTGGAAAAAGCTTTTGTTTCTTCTTAGTCCTCTTAAGACCCTTTGTCATTGATTACCACTAAACCAAATCTTGTTTTAGTACTTGTTAAAAACATTGTAGCAGTTTGTATACATCGAATAAAAACATTTAACCTGACCAACGTCTATTATGTATATCAACTGTCAACAGTTATAACTAGAGCCGACAAAATCATAATCGTTTAATTATCGCCACACAAGTCAATTAAATTGATGTTAACTTTACTCCAATCAGACGGAATTACCATAAATCTACCTCTTCCTGTCCATTAGACACTCGCTAAAAACACCAAACGGCAACATAGCCAGGCGTCATTATTAATTGCATCATTCCGATAATAAATTATCCAGCGTCTGGAGACAAGAATAATTAGCGATAGGCTTTGGTGGACGGAGGTGGTAAAGTACAGTAGCGACCTCTACGTCGCTGTAATTTGATACATGACGCAAAGGCCAGCGAAGCAGTATGTACTTCTTTAAAACGGTGCTCGTCCACTGCACGGTGTTACTTTCCAGTAAGTGTCGGCCGTGCATTAATTTCGATTACTTGAATTGTGGAGATAAGGAGGAAGTTAGCGCTTCTGCGCTTCTGTTTTGAAACTTTATACCGCAACCGGCCGTCCGGCAAGGAGCGCTGTGCGAGCTGCCGTTCTGCAATCTTTTAACGGCTGCTTGATCGCGCTTATCTGTTTATTCATCTCGATATTGTACAATGGGGTTTTCATAATTGCTGGCTAGCGTAATAATGCATTGTCTGTCACGTCACGATCTGCGCGATCACAACGGCGGATAGCTGAAATATTGGCATTTCTCGATTCTGGAATTAGTAGTTTAGTTGTTGGTAACTTGTCGAACGATGATGTCGACAACAGTACTTTACAGCGGCTTAAAGGCTTTGAACTTTCTAGAAAAAAGATAGAAAGAAAGAATAGGACTTTGTAATACGGCCATACTACCAGGGTGCACAACGCCCGTAGCAGTCGCAATTTTGTTCACATGTGTGATAATCAATATAATCAATCTGATATGAAAAAAGTTTTTATGTCGAAATAGAGTAGTACCTAATCTATAACCAAAATTTACGTGAGGAATTTTTATGAATCAACTTTTATATTACTATCTTCTGCGTTGTCCACTGAGTTCACAATCATTACATGCAGGATGTATACGACATGAGTGCATTAATATTAAGGGCTAATAGATTTTAATAATTCCAGAAAAAATCCCAAATATTTATTTTTTTGTCTATTTCCGCAGGCTGAGCATAGAGGAGATTCCAACTCCCCCAATAAGTGTTCTTTAAAGTCCCATCACGACAGCATACGGGACCACCTGCTTTACTACCTCATCCGAACTAAGACGGCATGAAAAGGTATTGACTACTTTAATTTGCGATTGATTTGATAAATTATGATTAAAATTAGTTAAGCCATGAACTATGTTCTTAACCAAAGAAAAACAATAATTATAATAAGACATTGATACCAGGGGCGTAGCTACGGGGAGCAGTGCACACAGAAAAGTCATTATTTGGAACGAGAAAACATAATTTCTTCAATTTATTTACTAGATTCAAATGCATATTTATTTGGATGTAGAAAGTTAGGTATATACAAGAAATGCCACATACTCAATATAAGTAAAATAATTTCTCAGATAAATACTGTCAACAAATAAATTCTTTCTTTATAAGAACCAATATTGTATTGAAAGAAGTAATTGAATCTTTCGTCCCAAAAATGTTAATTTCTCCAACGAAGTAATAGTAAATCCATCCAAGTGCGTAGTTACTTGATCCAAGAAAATATAAGACATTTAATATAAGTAAGTATTGTTTACTGAATAAAAACCCACCAATTATTTAACTGAAGTGATTCTCACTTCTTTCAAGTCTTCCCTTTCTCTGGAATAAATATGCGCACCGTGATTTTGTCAAGGCTCGCGCGCCTGCGCGTGGTGCTGGCGCCGTAAAGGAGCCTAACCTAGTACGAAAACAACAACGACGTACCCGTAGGGGATATGCCTTGTGATTTATTGGGGATGTGTATTGTGATTTATAGCGTACAATAAACGTTTCAACACGGAATAGTTTGATGTAACGCACGCAACAGTTTAGAACGAGTAAGTAAATATAACATACCTATCTTGTTAATTAGCAATAGAAAACGTATGTGTGCCAAATCTTCAAAATTCTTACATTAGGTAGCTAAAAATATTTACCGGGAATAAAAATATACACTTCATTGAAGACTGTTTACTTACTTCACCAGAGTAACCACTTTCTTAAATCTAGTAATTATTCCAAGAAATAAAATTTCTTGGTTGAAGTCAATAATCTCTCGCGTATATACGAACCTACCAACTACTTCAGCCAAGTAATTCTCTCTTCGTTCGAGAGATCACTTTTCTGTGTGTGGGAGCACACTGCCCCATGCGCCATGGCGCAAAATTGGGGGGTCAATATAAAAACTTTTGTGTAAAATTGGCCAGACTGTCTAAATAAAACTCTAAGCATATAAATGTTTTGTGATCTTGACTTAATTATCAATTATCATAATTTTGATTTATAGATTGGTGCGTTGTATTTATACATAATGTATATAACTCCATGTACTACATTTACCTTCTGTAAATCTTCGTATTTTGTAAGCAAACCCACTTCATATTTATTTACTTATTGAGTTTACTATTGTAGTATATTGTTAGGTTTAAATAATTATCATATTAAATGGCTATTATTTTACTAAATTAGTTTTTATTCATAAACATATAAGTATGTAAGTGGTTTTCTTGTTAATATGAAACACATAATTTTACTTGTTTTAAAAGAAAGAAATTGCCATTCCCAAAATTTCCGTGGTAGGTAAAAGTTTCAATTGCCTAAAGCCCTTTCTTCCAAGTAATTTTGATGAAAATTAAAAATAAAATCTCTTTAAGAAACTTGAAAAAATGTCCCTAAAAATCATTTGAATGGGGTTAGAAAAGCGTGCTGTGGCATCTCAACCAACCTACACCTGAACTATGAAAATGTTATCAAGGTTATAAGTTATTTTATTACTTTAAGGGTAATTTTATTTGATTGCGTTTGTATATTCCGGTTGTAACTTTGTAAGCTATAGATATTAGAATTTTTAGAATTGTCAGATTAATAATTACAAAAAAACGAAAAAAATAAGAAATTATAGGCAATAAAATTTGTTTATTTATATTATAGCACTCTCAAAATATCGTCACAAGCTCTAAAAGCAACCTTGCAAACAGAAAATACGGGAATAAATTATATGCTGGGTGATCCATTGCGCGTCCCAAGCTTTTGAAAACATGATTGAGCATCATAATTAAAAATAAGAAGAACAATAGCGTGCAATTAAAACTTACCATTTGCGATAGTCTTCAGAAGGTTAAGAAATGGCTTATCTAATACCCAGCTTGGTTTTTCCGGAAACCAAAATTAGTGCGTTACTATGTTCTTAAATCTACGCTAGCAAAGATACTTTGGGGTTAATTTAATAAACTAGAAATCTAAATCGAACAGCCAGCTGTTGATTAATTTTTTTTATTGTCATACAACCCAAAACTGAAAATTCTCAAGGATTTTGTACATATAAACTCCTTTTTCGGCTCAATCTGGAATTGAAAAATTATCATTTGAAAGTGGAATACATTAAATTAAATGTTCAAAAAGTGCCAGACTTCTTCCGAAAAACAATGGGGCGCACAGATTTTTCTTGCTCCAGGGCGCTGAATATGTAGCTACGCCACTGATTGATGCACTTATTTTGGAAATACATAGTCTGTATAATAGTCTTAAGAGTCAAACTCAGATACCTCGGAAAAATTGGACATTTTTAAAAAGTCGCTATTGATATGAACATAAAAGAGATTTTGTATATTGGGTTTAAATTTTAAAACAGTTATATCGGGAGCTTCAGTAATTTTATGGGTGAATAAGTTTGAAATAAGAAATTTAGTTTTCTATACTATGTATGTCTGTATTTAGCAGGCCAGCTATTATACTAACACTGCACTTTGGCCCAATTACTTTCGTAAACAAATCTCTCATGTATTCGACTGTACATAAGCGTGCAGCATGGTCACGGGCGGATCAAGTAGCAAATCAACAACGCCTTGCATCCAGGCCTCCAGAGAGAACCAGCCATCATTACGAGCACATCCGGTTTTACATGTCTTCCAAAATCCAGCTCTATTCACTCATAATTATCAATATTGCGAGAAAAGAAGAATCCATAAGCCCCAATGGTTGCGGAAAGCTGATAATGCAATGTATACAACAAGATTCTGGCAATTTGTTCCTTGTTATTTTGAGTAGAATACTTCTTCCCTAATTTCCTGATTTCTGGTGATGACTTTTGGTTGTTGTGTGTTACTCAGGTATGCTTTAATAATTGCTTGTATTTGATCTTTGATTCCCATCTACTTCCCGTCTACGAATTCCCTCAAAATCGATAATGGCTTGTAACGAAAGGGATGCTTGTAATGTGAATGTAAATTGAAAACTATACTCTTATATGTTATGTATACAATTCTAGAGATACAAATTCTTCTCTTATTCTTCTGTGCATATCACTAGCGCGACAAACAGCTCCTGTTCCTTCGCTAATGCATACTACAGCCTTTCAATACCCCTCATTTGGTTCGCATTTCCACCTTTATACTTTTCCATTCTCGTTTACGTCAATGGACATAAAAGTATAGCGGCGTGCAGTGACGTAGAGCCCATTGAGGTATCCTGCGAACGTGCACGCAGATTGATTTGATAGACAACGACGACGAACGAAAGATCGAACGCCGGCAGTCTCCACTCGAATAAATACTTGTTAGACACAATAAACAAATGTCCATTAAGCGAGGAGAGAGATCCAATGAGCGACAGGCTGCCCCTTTCTCAGAGAGAACTGCTCAGACGCTAAGACAGAGAGAGAGGATCGTCCACGGTCGGATCTCACCCAGATTGCGGTAATGGTTCAATTTTTAACACGACGGGACACCCATTGACCGAACAAAGCCCCTGATTACTGGCCAAAACACAAAGACCCTAATACATATATATTAAAATCTTTAAACAGTTCCTTTTCACACGACGCTCTCTTCTTCGGTCTTCGTTCTTGGAATGGCTGAAGATTCTTCTTCTTCTTCTTTGCTTGAGGAAGGAGGATGGAGAGAGGACAAAGAGAGGATGGATACGCATCTATATGGTGCCTACTTGGTACCGTACCGTTTTCCAGCGCGGGGTCTTGATAATCTTCCTTCTACTTCGCGTATACCGTCGTATTTGTAAAGTAATAAGTATGCATTAGGACCGTATATGGGATAATGAGGACCGTGGATTACAGGCACGACCCTTTTAAATTAGTGGGTTTCGCTTCTTTATGTGCAGTGTTTACCGGCTGGAATTGTGGCCCGGATTAATCTGTGCCCGGTAATTTCTTGTAATTGAGTCAACAATGCTAAACATGGGAATGACATCGTGTGGCATCTGTTCTTTGGTTGGTTGGATGTCTGATGTATGTTAATTGCGTATTTGAATTCACTGTCAGATTTCCATGTTCTTCAGAGCCATGTGTTTTTAAACTATACTTTCCAAAATAGTATTCCACGTCAAAGAAGGATTATCTTCTTGTTCAGAAGTCTTGGAGGCAATTAAAACGGGTGTACTGATGGGTATTGTTTTGGAACCTGTTCTTAACCTATTTTACGCCAGCGACACCGGAGTTTGAAACTCAAAGTTAGAAAAAGTGTTTTGCCATTAAGGCAAATATATCTAGGAATGTAACTATATATCACTAGCAGTGATGTTAAATACCCGGGTATTTATTATCAAGGGTAAATACCCCGGGTAAATACCCGGGTATTTACCCAAAGTGGGTATTTATAGGGGTCTTTATAAATATAATATTATTATTAAAAATAGCAGTAAAACGAAATATTTAATTACTAAATAATGGTTATCTTTTTATCACAAAATCAAAAGGTATTCGCTTATCACAAAATAAAGGTTTTTTTTATAAAAATAAAACATTTTTAAAAGAAAGAATAAAAATATTAGTCTCATCTGACGATATATCAAGAGCACACATTTCCTTGTCATCATAGTCCATTCAATCTAGTGAATCTTCCATATTTTGTGATTCTGTTATCGAAGAAAATATAGCAGAAACGTATGATTATATGTTAAGTATAGTTGACATAGCGGTTTTTGTCGTTGTTAATCAATTTCTTATTTTGTTATGAATCCAACTAAATGTACTGAATGTTCTTATATAACTCAAATATTTTACATTATTTATAATCAAGAGTACACATCTACAGAGTGTCCCACTTTTTCCCATTTTGTTCCCGCATAACTTTTTTCCTGATAGTAAACGCCACACTGAGTAAAAAGTTTCATCAGGACTATTTGTTTTCTTAATTTCTTAAAAAAATTCCAACCGTTTGAAATAATTGTAAAATAGTTGCAAAACCGTATATTAAATGACTTAACTTCCTTAGGAATTGACAAACCAAATGAGTCGGCATGAAACGAACTTTCAGAATGACAATTACTTGTAGAGAAATAAATGTCTAAAAAGTTTCATATGTATTTTGTTTTCGTTAATTTGTTTATTTAGTTTATTTTTAACATTTTGAATTTTTTACTTAAATTTAGTTACTTTTAATTTTGTTATGAGTGTTGATTGTGCTCTTTCTTAGTTTTTGCAATGTTTGTTATTTAGTTTATTGTTTCTTTTTCTTTATTTAGTTAATAATTCAACCGGCTGTAACTTGGCGTTGAAAAAACAATTAGGTCCATATGAAAAGTTATACTCAGAATGACATTTACTATCTAAAAATAATTCTTTAGGGCAAAAAGTATTACACCCTGATAAATATCTCTGAAATGTTGTTAAATGGTGTTTTAGGGATAAAAAAGATAAATACCCACAATTTAGGTATTTACCCTAAGTTGGGGTAAATACCCGGGTAAATACCCATTTTATAAGTTCCCACCCGCCGGGTATTTACCCGGCCCACATCACTGATCACTAGAGATCTGACAAATCCAAGATGTCAAACATACTAAGTTTCTCTGTGTGTTTACCTGAAAATGTTATGACCATGTTCTCAAATGTGGGGTATGCAAAGTTATGCAACAATGTTTATTGTTTTGTAAAAGTTATAATCATTTTCAGTATCTCAATATAGCCTATACCGTTGGTATAGTCGTAAATATCCGATACAAATTTAGTGGCTAACCGATACATTTTCTACAATCTGACGTACAATTTAGAAGGTCATGCAACAATTTGTTCGACGTAGGTAATATAATCACGTTGGACGTCGGACATATTAGATATGCTGCCATCAGTTTTAATTTTAATACATGGTGTTTCCAATGTTGATTGACTTATTGTTTACAGTTTTTGCCACAAAAATCGAAATTGAAATTTGAAATTTTTTTTTAAACGGGATACTGTTTGTTACATTTGTGTGGTTACATTTTAGAAATCTACATTGCATTGTTTGTACACAAGAAACAGTAACCTCATGCTAATCCGTTTTGCATTTTTGTCTGAGTTACCACGTTTTCTTTGTTCCCCGGGCTGTGATACACCTACCATGTTCACTTTGATATGACAGTTTTTGACTATTTCTACTCGCTGATGATGGGCTCATAACCCGAAACGCATGCGAAGTAAATAAGTTATAGGTTCATAATATGGTGACATACAGGCGGAATGTATTATTAACCTATAATATTACTTTGACATAGTTATCGTTAAACATTTTCATTTGTAAATAAATTAAATTTTGCAAAAAAGCGGTTTTTTATTCTGTGTAATTATATATTATATACATATTTACCTATTAATTATATGTGACCGGCTTCGAAGAAAGGGGTCTTACGGCTAAATTATCGATTTTGGTGTTTTGACAGATTTGGAATGCTGGAATCTTATTCTTTAACATGCAATTTATCCGACATCAATTAGACAAAATTTGGCGAAGTAAGATAGAGGATTCCACAAAACTAAATTTTCGCGGGAGGAATCAATATTAAAAGGTACTGTTTGCGTACATTGTTGTCACATGGTGTGAAGTGTATTTTCATTTTCTATTTTTTATTTAAAGTAAAATTCGCATGAATAATTTATCAACCGCATAATATCAATAAGAAATCGACTTAATAAAATGTCTTCAAACATGCGCGTTCGAGATATACAGTTGAAAACATTATACTCGAGAAAAAGCGTTCAAGTTTGTGAAACTCAGAAGAAACATTTGGTTCATAGCTGGAGAATTTCTTCGGCATCGAATTTAATTTTAATTTTTTTTCTTTGACACCTAAATAGCGTCGAATAACGTTGTAAATGCTGCACAGAAAAATACATTCTTATGCCCACAAAAAATTGTTTTCGAGCACTACGCTATATTACCAACGAAATATTATCATGGTAAGTTTTAGACTACATATGTATGACTGGAATAAGCAATAAACAATAATAATTTGTTTTTAATTCATAAATATGTAAACTAATTAATATGATCTTGAAAAACAAATACACTTTAAACCTATTTGTAACTATTATCACCAACCGTAGTATTCAAAATAGAAAATATCTTTTTAAACACTTTTTATTGTTATTTATTGATTCTTCAGTAGATCAAGAATCATACAAACTCATTTTTACAATGTTTATTTTGAAATGGCTAAAACTAAAATCAACAAATTTTAAACATTCATAACCTTTTCAGAAATGGCCTGCCTTTTTCGCTTTTCTTCTCTTTTCACTGTTTAATACCACCGATATTATAGTATGCAACTGCAGTAAGGAAACATAGAAATATAAATGGCGAAATCACCACATAGTGACAAATCGTAATACTAAGACCTTTCTCCCAAAATAATAGATAATATACTACAAAATTATAAATTTTGTAGTTTTGAAGGTTTCAGTTTGCAGAAATAATTTTGTAGTGCAGACTCAGAGCACTTGACTTGATTAGCAACGTGAACTGTGCCCTAAAACATACTCAAACACACCTCAAAGATGTTCATAACTCTGAAATGACTAATACAACTGAAACATTTCTATATAACATGTATAACTATCAAAACTTTCTGCTCTTAGGTTTAAACTTCAACATGAGACTTGGGACAAATCTTACCCGATTTTTACAAACTTGTTTACAACCAGTATTACATAAGAACATAAGAAAACATAAATGCTAGTCAATAGACAAGATTTCAAATTTGACTCGATCATGATCTGACATTTTTGCAGTAAGGTGTTTAGTAGAAAAAAAATTGGAAAGGCGAGTGTTAATTTAAAACAGTTAAAACTTCAGAAATCGGGTACCTCATTACACTTCTGTCCCGCTCATCTTTAAACCGAACCGTAGAAAATTTTGATAGTGATACACTACATGTAGAAACGATTAACTAATATATCGCACTGTACTTTATTTGCTTTTGATATGTAGTTTCAGAGTTATGAGTCTTCAAACACATGTCTCCATTATTATTATTTAGCGCCGGGCAGCGCTGTGCTCGTGTATCTCGAAAACTTGATTTTAGCAGTAGAAGTTCCCTTTCTTCCGAGCGGGTCACATATTTAATTTTTATAATTAAATTTTAGTGAACTCTTTTTGATTAATTTTATTCGGTGAATAGTTTGTAATATTTGTTTGGTATAAACAACGTTTATTTGTGTCAAACAGTTTGTGTTGAGTGCAAAAATTATAATTTTTTAAATTAAAGAAATTGTTGGTTGAGTTAAAATGCGATATTTTAAGGTTTGCAATAAATGGTTTTAATTAAAGAAATTAGTATTTTGTTGAAGGAATTAATGTAGACATATTATTGACTAGAACTTTTCGGAGGGTACAGTAGAGGAAAATCTCCGCGTGTCACCGCCTTTTTGGGATGTCGCACATCCTCGACCAGTGGTTGGTTTTCCCAGATCATATAGTCAAGGTTAGGGTAGCAACTGTGCTCTATACTGCCGATTTTGCCCTGTTTTGTTTTTGCGTTAGATGAGGTATTCACACTAAAAATATATTTATTTGAATCAAAATATGACTTCTTTGGCGGAAGTAAGCCTATTTTTAAGCAAAGGCAAAAATATTTCTTTGAAGGAAAAATCTCTTCTTATCTACAAATGTATTTGTTTGAATCAAAATTAGATTTCGTTGGTGTAAAGAAACGTCTTTTTAAATCAAAACAAAAATTTTACTTTAAAGGAAAGTAATTTTTGATTGTATCCAAATATACTTATTTGACTTAAACGAATATAATTCAAATAAATTAATCTCTGCAAGCAAATAAACTAGAGTATTCAATTAGTAGTAAAGTAAAGTAAATATTGTTGGCGTTAAAGAAATATGTTTTGATCCAAAACAATAAATTCAAAAGAATATATTTCTTAAAAACTAGACATTTTTTTCTATGTGTGTATCATTCCACTTCCACTTCATGCGAAATCTGTTCTATCTAGCTATGATTGAAAGATGTTGCTATAAATTTCATTTTTTTAATATAAAGTTTAAATTTCTCTGGTTTTAGTTGTTGTTGTTGTTAATATACTTGTCCAAACTAAAAAAGGTAAGAGCACAATTGATTTATTGTGGATCAGTGCCCAAAGTTCATCAATTAACAACAGAAAATTTAAAATAATCCCGAGAGTATTTTAGGTTAGATTCGAGTACATAATTTCTGGGTTGTTTCTGTATACCGATATTGGGCATTCCAACTGCTTAACACTGGTTCTTAAATAATCGAATTAAACTTTACCTACCACCTTGATAATAAAACTTATACACTCAAAGACATAAAACAACAATCAAACCACCGGCGTTCATAACAAGCAAACAAATTATGCATTATCGCTCATTTACGTCAAAACGTTTTACGTTAAACCGTATAAATGACGGATCGTAATCACTTTAATGACAGAAACTTGAGAACAAACCGGGCGGCAGTCGCTCGCGTTCGGTTATCTCGGACGTCGCGCTCCCGGTTAGACGTTTTATTGAATATAAAACACCGACGGCGGATTAATTTACGACGAAAATTCAGTATTATGGTCACCCGACGTGAATAAAAAGCGAACGTATCCACGCTTTCTCACGTGCCCGGTCGCGTACGAACACAATTTAACGATTAGATCTTATACAATAAACGAATCTAGGAAGCGCATCGCGCCGTCTTCGAGGAGAAATGATGATAGGCCTCGGAGTTATATGCGTGTTGCTCCTAACTAAATTAGACGGATAATTAATTACTAGACGGTCTTTTGTATATTAAATTCGGTTTGTGTGCGTACGTACACCGGCCGGGCACCTAAACACTCAACAGGTTTCAACTCATTAACATCATTTAAGATTATCTGTTTCTGTCTATGAAAAATTGCTCTGTGCCGAGCGGGCCGCGTACTCTGGGAGTCCCCTATGACGAAACCGAATCTAATTACGGAGCACTTGAGTTAATGATCGACTACACTATATCCGTTACATTGCACAATGAAATAGCTCATGAATAAATTTATGGTCGTATTTGTTTCTTCATCAAAACTTTTGTTTTTTTTTTTCTAAACAAGCAATGATATTATGTATTTTAGAGACCTGTTTATGAACATATGTATTATCCTTTTTGAATTAGATTTGCTACATAATCTAGATTTTAGATACACTTTTACAGTCCAGTAAAAGAATCCAGTAAAATAAGAATACACAGTTATCTATTAATGTTTTTAATGCGATGAGTTACTCTCACTTCTCGTGGGCTATACCATATCAAAAAATTGGCAACACCAAGTAACTCGCACTGATTCGGAAGTTTCTGTTTTGAAACCTGTGGGCAAGATAAATGTATGTAGTAATAATATATAGCACATTTAATTTACAAAAAGATTAGAAATAAATCCAATATAATTGCCTTTTTGAGATCTGACATGGAAATTGTTCAGTTTCCATATTTATGGGCGTCCAAACATTTTTCTAGAGCCTAGCACCCTAGAAACCATCCCTAACGTGCACGTTCGCGGTTTTTAACTTTTTTTTTAACATACCGCAAATCAGTCACGATTTCGCTATTTTAGCATCTGTACAAAATTAATCCCTATAACATTCTGCACAATAAAGGTAACATCCTTTTTTTCTTAAATAAAGTGGTTCTTAAATTGCAAGCGCCCCACTATAGGGGTTTCCAGTTTAACTATATATTATAATATAATATTTTTATTATTTCAGTATTATTCTCTAACTCATAATATGCTAACAGCCGCAATTTTGAGGCTCCATCGTACAGAGTATTCCAGTATCAACATTTCCTTTCTTAAATGATTCTGTGTTAAATGTATATTTAATTCCGCAAATAATTATAGTTTTGTATTAAATATTCAACAAAAACATCTGCTCCGTTTTTTTTGAGACCTCATAACCTTATTCCTGCGATAGTGGGTTAAGATTAGGTACCCTTATATTGGGGCGCTCGTAGTTTGAGAACCATAATATTTTGTACAGGAGCTAAAATTACAAAATCGAGACGTTTTGCGGTAAATTGCGAAAAACCACTAACGTGCACGTTAAGGGGTGGTTTTTAGGGTGCCAGAGCTCTAGTAAAATTTGCGGACGCCATAGAATAATGAAACTCAAAACTTTCCGCTTCGGATCACAAGTAGGCAACCGTATTGGATTTATTTCTCTTCATAACCAATTTTTCGTCTAATTTGAATGTACTAATAGACCTGAAAAGGTATACCTACATTCTATTTCAACTATGTTCACAGTTATTTTCCACATTCCAGGATTATTTGTTTCGAACGTTTATATAAGATGTTGATAACTTTCCGTCAAACTATCGCCTGATGGTATGTACGTGTTAGGGTTGTCATCTTTCAAAAACTCGTCAATTAACTAAGAAATCTTTTGAAGATATTTTGAAGACAAATAAATCTAATACTTTGAAACATGTGTTTTTTTCTTTAATTGTTTAACTAAAAAAACGATGGTCTTGAATTTGCCATATTTACTATTGATGTTCCCGAATGTAGTTTGTTTGTATTAAATTTTACAAATTTACATCTTTGAAGCAAAATGATCAACAGTTTGCTTGATTTGTTTGATCATTTCACATTAAAATGGCATTTTCAAGTTAGGAATATCGAGAGAAGCAAGATTGAACAACTGAGTTTTATGTTGTAAGAGTGGCTTCTAAGTTTGCTTGTTTTTTTTAAGAGTGTACGGTGGCTAAAATATTTGTTTTCAAGCGGCATTTTTTAGAAGGTTCTATGATGTGAAAGCAATTTCAGTATTTTGCAGTTGCAACCAGCTGTCAAAACTAATTAAATTTGTATTTGATTACAAAATATTTTTATTTATTCATTTTTATAAATTTGCAAACCACAACTCAAGACAAATAATAATCGAGAAACTTTTGAGTGTAGAGGTCAAAATATCTAAAGGTAGAAATTGTTAGTTGTCTGCAGTTTTTGATAAACTCAGTGCCGAAAAATGAAACTACTGTCTGCTGATTCAGATACGGAAAATGGTACCTACATCAGATGTTTTAAATAAATAATTGTTTTTTAAATTAGTTAAGTGTGATAGCTTTTGCAAAAGTACGTTGACGTGTTGGCGTAGGCGAGATTCATGCTTAGTGGCGAAACTTTTTATTTCTTGGATGACTTGTGGGACACCAAGATCACGGTGCAGGTCGCTGTTCCGTATGTACCAAGGAGCGTTAACCATATTCCTTAGTACCTACTTTATTTTGGAAAGTCTGGATTCCTTGTATATTGGAGTTTTTCGCACAACCCCAAAGCTGGATACCGTATAACCAAATCGGTTTTAGTACTTGGTTGTAAACTTGTAGTTTGTTCTGTACTGACAACTGAGAGGTTTTTCCCAGAAGCCAGTACAGTTCTCTGTATTTGAGGCCAAGCTCTACTCTTTTCTTCTTAACGTGTTCTTTCCACCTTAATTTCTATTCAGGGTCATACCCAAACACTTTGCAGTGTTCGCATGTGGAACTATGGCGTCGTTAATCTTGACATGAGGTATGTCCTCGATTCTTTTGTTTTTAAAGTTAATGTGGACAGATTTCAGTTCGTTGAGCTTAGTCTTCCATTTTTTGGTCCATTTATATATTATATTACTTGTTGAAGACTCCCAGTAGATTCTTCATTCTTCAATAGTTGATCCCACTGCCATTAGAGCCTTGTCATCTGCGAATGTGGCGACTGTTACATTTTCAAGCTGTGGCAGGTGACTTGTATATAGTAGATGGAGAATTGGTCCCAATACACTACCCTGGGGTACCCCAGCTTTTACTTGTTTTAGTTCCGAGTATTCTTCGATCTGTTTTATTCTGAATAGTCTACCAGATATATAGGATGTTAGCAGCTCGATGTATTGTAAAGGTAGAATACTCTTTAGTTTGTGTATCAATCCTTCGTGCCAAACCTTATCGAAAGCTTGTGTCACATCAAGAAAGGTTGTTGAGCAAATAAGCTTTTCTTCTAATGCTTTCTCTATGATATCTGTTATTCTAGGGACTTAATCTATAGTGGAATGCTTCTCTCTAAAACCAAATTGTTGATTGGGAATTAGTTCCTTTCTCTCAATGATAGGTTTTATTTTCTTTAGAAGCAGCTTTTCAAAAAGCTATTATAAAAGATATTATTGGCGCGACACTATTTTTGTTTATTAAGCAATTGATTGGGCAACACGTTTGGTAATACGCGAGCGATCGACATATGTGTGTACTGTTCACAGGTTTTTCACAAAACTGTTTGACAAGTGAGCACCGATTTTATTGCCAATTTCATATGAGAATCCGTTTTTATGTTATAAGATAACTTTCATATCAATCAGTCGGTTCAAGTACTATTATAAGCACATTTGGGCATCATTTTGTGGTAATCATTTCAATTGTATGAGAAGGTTAAGATCACACAGTTCTACAATTCAAACCTCACGGCTTATAAAATCACACTTTCAAGGAAGCAAAACCAAAACTAAAACTTAAAATAGTTTCAGGTTATATTTGTTTATTATTGTCTTTGTCTTTTTATCTCAATTGTGCCCCAATGACGTTAGCTGAGCTAAGTATGTAATACATGGATGTAATTGTAAATACGTACTTGTCATCCTGCGCAGTCAGCACAATTTAAATGAACCAATCTCCTCCAATTTTACCCTTACGTCGATGCGACAAAAATTAGCATATAGCCCGAACAGGCATTAACACAAATACTACACCGATTTCCACTAAATCCCACGTTCCGTATAATTACCGGACCGTTTAACGAGATTTTCGTTAAAACGAGCAAAACGAGCACGAACCTGAGACGACGACGACTCGGCCGGAGAACGAGGGAACCAGCAACGGTGGACCCGTTGCCCAAATCCGTGCAGCGATCGTGAAAAAAACGTCTAGGGCGCAGAAAAAAAAGTATCGATGGTCTATAAAGTAGATGCAGCACTTGATAACCGAGAACATGTGTGAGGTTCGATGGAAACCAGACTGGATGGGACAGGGCCTCGTTAATTAAATAACTAGATCGGTAACGATCGAAAAAACGACCGCGAAGAAATGGGCATCGTTAGGAGATTCGTTCTTTTTTTTGTTGGTTTTGTCGTTTCGTTTTCTCGGTGGACGTTTTTGGTGTCCTCCGGTTTGGATGGCCGAAGACATATTGGCGTCAATTAGGAATCTGGGGATCTTTGGACTAGTGAGGAATTATGTTAATAGAATTGCTGTCGTGATCTTGGGGTTATGAAAGTGTGAGCATTAGTAAGTGTTTCCTGGAATAATTTAATTGTACCTGAATTGATTATACAGCTTGTTCCTGAAGTTAGGAAACAAATAGGAAACTTGTTTTATATCTGATATCTCAAATATGAATTCAACTTAGGAATAGTATTCTTATTAACAATAAATGTTATTTGAAAAGATTGTTTAGATGTAAAAGTTAAATTCCAATTTTCAATCACAGCTTTTTATAAGTTTTTTCTTAGTAATGGGTGACTTGCTGGAGACCTTCTTACTTAGAAATGTCCTTAAAAGACGTGTTTTTTAAATACAAATTTAATTCATTTTTCAATTATGTACGAAACAGTTTTTTACGTGATACATGTTAGTCCTTTTTGGTGCCAAAACGAATACAAAAAATGAAGAATACAAAAAAAATTAACACTTTACACCGTGTTCTATGAAGGAAATCGACGTTATTGGCAAACACTTTGGTGTATAATAATAATAAATCAATTTATTAGTTAGTATCTAACAATAAGTAGTACAATGCTATGTATGCAAACTGGCTGTCATAGAATATATTAATATGGTAGAACATTATTGTTTTATATTACTTCAGACATATTTCCTGTAGTTGACATATAATTTTTGTTCCTGAAATGCTGCTTTTAGACAATTTTAAAATATAAAACAACAAAACAAAACTCCAAATCTATAATGATAATCAGTGGCGGACTGGCCATAATGCCAGGTTGCCCGATGGCAAGTGGGCCCCCCCTTAAGTGGGCCCCCCTTAAGACAATATGTTGATAATATTAATAATACATTTATTTATACTGAAATTATCACTGGACCGCCGCACGAAAAGATATCAGGCAATAACAGGGCCCCACCTGTTTGCAATAAATTCGGTAAGAATTTATATTTGTTTGGCAATAAATATGAACCCCATAAGAAAACTGCATGGTGAGTTTTAAGAAACCCACTTTGGGAAACAATGAAAATTCTCCAAAAGGCCCTTGTTAAGAGAACTTAAAATCTATTACTAATCGAACTTGATATTTTTTAATAGACGTTTAAATTTCATAAAAACACAAGTTTTTTTAAAAATTTTATTGACCAGTTTGTGGCAAAAATATTATTCATCCGAAATTGAAATACCAATACGTCACAGAGTACAGAATTATTATGGCATGATGTGGTAGTTTTTACCAAGAAACATTAAAAATAGAAAAATCAATGCTATGATGAACAAAATTAAAACTTAATCGGATAATGGATATAGGAAAACATTATGGAATATTGGCTGAACATATGAAAGGGACCAAAATAAATCAAATAAATAAAATTTTACTTGGGTATAAAAATGAATCACTTGTACAGAATGTTCTTTTATACATGCAATAAACATAAAATAAAATTTATTTATAAAATACAATATGTAATTTAAAACAAAATAAATTTAAAAAAAAACATGAATATAGAAAAAAATATTAGAAACAAAGTTGCGCATTTTTGTGTTGATCAATGATATAAAAAGTAATATAATTATCTTTTTCACTTTCGAAGATATCATAAAATTGATGTACAGGGTGTTATAAAAGTTATAGATAATCATTCGCCCTACAGCCAGAAAATATTGGCATGCTTACAGGGTGTCCCACAATAACGTACCAACAAACTTATGTTTGTTTAAATGAACACTAGGTATATTAGTGCAATTTTTGATGAACATTTTTAGCCTAATTGTTATGACATCAATTTGTATTAGGCTATTATCAACTGTTTCTGAGATATTGAGAAATGTTTGTCAAAAATGAGCATTTTCAAAAAATTAGGTAACTAACAAGAATAAAGAAATAAAAGAACTCATTTTGCATAGTAAAAGTATCGCATTTTTTTACAGTTATTATTCATTTGCGATTCAAATATGACTTATCCTGAATAACTGGAGATTTGCTAAATGTCAAATAATTTAAGAATTTTAAATGGAACAGCCCTGTATATCTTGACATCGAAAGATCGATAAATCAACTTTCCTAAAATGTCTAACTCGGTAAGTCTATCGTCAACAGCTAAAAGTTATTAAGCATCTAATATAACATTTATACGCATGCAAAATATTTCATAAATTAATATAAAATATCTGGTTGTCACGACGAAATTCAGCAATCGCACAAATGTACAGATTCTTCTGCAGCAACATTTAGTCATTGAAAACTGCTACTATGAGTTACACAAACGAACAATTTATGATCATCCAAGAATTAGTTTTATTAGTACCAGTCGAAACTTATTTAAAATTTTTATTATTTATTTACGTAATATTCTAAATTATTTAAAGAATTTTAATGGATCCTTGGGTTGGTTGTAGTGGTCTAACGCCTTAGCCAGCTAAATCGCCTGTTCAATTTATTTATTTCGGGACATGTTAAGGAATAAGTTTATAGGGATGTTCCAGTTACTACTGATAACAAAAACAAGGAGTGCTTTGGTAGCAATGTGGTGTTCTTCAGACATCCAAACATTTCTGTACTCTCATAACAATAAATAACTAAATAAATGGTAAACTGAATAAATAATTATTATTTCAGTACGATTGTCAATAGTGCACATATCAACCCTCTCAGGTCAATGCGTTTCAGTCTTGCTTCAAATTCTCGGTGGAAATCCTTGGTGGAAATATTACATTTTCCATGGTTTCCACAAAAACATTTTGACGCCTCCTTATTTCTATTCTTCATGTTTGCTATCGTAGGTAGTTGTAATATTCCCATAAATGTTTTCCTCAATATGTCTTCAGAGTCACAAATCAAACCCGATTAAATCAGGCGTCTAGTTTTCCAATGCGTTGGACCACCATGAACAATTTAATGTCTTTGATAAGTATTATTTAAACAATTTTAGATTGATACATAAATTACTAATTCTTAATCTTTGAAGAAAATAAATATCAAAAATTATATGTTTGTATAAATCAAACTTGCAAAATGCTATTACTAAAAGCTGCTGCATGAAAAGAAGAATTATTATAATTGAGAGATTGTTGGATTTCATCGAACAATCGGATATTTAATAGTAATTTGGGAATATTGTGCATAAGTTACAAATGTAACATTAGATGCTTAATATATTTTTAGCTGTTGACGATAGACCACCGAGTTAGACATTTTAGGAAAGCTGAATGATATATAAGATCGATAAATATACATTTATGATATATTTTTAATATTTTTATGTTTGTTTATTTGTAAGAATACTATTTATTTTCTTTGAATATTATTTTTTTTTATATTATTAAAACTATTGTACACCAAACACAGTTTTACTTTACCTCCATAATATTTAGTCGAACATTTTATTTCATAATATTTTTGTAAGTTTTTTTTTGTAACTCTTTCATTTTTCACTTTTTTCTCCTGTATAGTAAATGAGATACTGTGTAAAACGTTTCATATCGACTTATTATTTTTTCAATTTATAACAAAGTTACAACCGTTTGAGTTATTAACAAAACCGTATTTTAACCGGCTCTAACTTCTTAAGCAAAACCAATAAGAAAACCAATAAGTCCATATGATACTTTTTACTCAAAATGAGATTTGTTTTCTAGAAAAAAAATAATAGAAAGCTTCATATGAATTTTTTGGTTCATTTTTATTCAATTTATGTCGATTTTATTTTAAATATTTTTATTTAAATTTATTTACTTTCTATCGTTGTAAGGTGTAGTGGGTGTGTTCAAACGGCTGAAACTTTTCAAGGAATTGAGAAAACAAATAAGTCCTTATAAAAAATTTATTCGGAATGACATTTGCTTTCTAATAATAATTTTGCGGGGAAAAAAGTGGGACATCTGTATATGTATATACCGGCAGCATGAACAAAAAAAAAATGTGGGCCCCCTCCTGGCTTCCTGGCAACCAATATTTTTGGACCCAGTCCGCCACTGATGATAATGATGGTACTGTACTTTATGCACTAACATTTTATAAAGAATTCCAAAATATATAGGTTGCTTTATTAAAAAAATATGATCGCCTTTTCACAACACTATCGCCATATACATTAAAACCAGTAAAGGGCCCTTATGTCAGTTTACATACAAGAAAAGATTAGTATTTTTTTTTCACAGAAGGCACACCTATTATGATAATCTAGTGTTAAAAGTAAAATGGCTTACTCGTCCAGTGTAGGCACCTTTTTAGGCATTTATCAAAACAAAATGTTTTATATGTAATCTGAAAAATAATTATAGTAGTTCTTAAATAACATTTAGGGGGTTGCTGTTGGCTCAGTTTTATGAGCTAATCAATAATTTTTTTTTAAATAAAAAATATTTTTATAAATTTGTAAATGTTTTCGAGAAGCAAGAGACAAGATCTGTAAAACAAAATATAATTTATTTTAAATGATTCTTAAGGAGATAATTGATGCTTGTTACCAAATGCTTAAAACAAACGTCTGAAAAAGCTAAAATAGACTCTCCCAAAAAATGAACTTAATTCCTGTGAAATTGGAGATCGATCAATACATATTTGCCCGTTCACCAATTGGCTAGAAATTATTAATAAATTTGATTAGAAAACGAAAATATATTTTTCCCTAATCAAAAATATTAATCAATTAACTTTTGAGTCTAGATATCGACCGCTTCAGATATTTCCATGTAAGACTTAATTTGTCAAAAATGCAATATGTAATAAAAACTGAGTATACTAAAGTGAGTATACTAATTAATAAATAACAACACACTTTCAAAGTATCATTTTTAAATACAAAAATGAGCAAAACTAGCGAATTAACGTGAATACGTACAAAATATTATTTCGTTGGGCATGAGATGAAGAGATGAATTCACCGTTTGCCACCTTTTGAATTGATGAGGATCCAATTATTTTCAAGAGCTTCTGAAAACACTGAGGTAAGAAAAAAATATGAACAATGCAGTACAATAATATTCAGTCATGTTCCTTTAACAAGAACCACATCCAATCGAAAAACATTCCGCAGCATTCAGCACAAACCTTTATTTCTTCTTAAATATTACCAAATTAAACTTATTCTCATTCTTAAGCCAGTTGGAGCAAGAAACACAGGAATTCAGTATGGATAGAAAGAAAGAAATTGAGTCCTTCAAAAGAAATAAAAAGTTTAAAAATAAGAACTAGTTGGTAGAAGTTCTCTTTTTCTCTTTTTATCTTCTCTTATACTTCTTTAAATATCATTCAGTTCACATGAGATGAATTCACCATTTGTCGTTATTTGAATTGATGAATTGAAGATCCTTGGCTTTCAGGAGATGACATAAGAAAAAGACAAAATATGAGCAATACAGTACAACAGTATTCAATCAGTGTTTATTTAACACGAACCACATCCAATCGGAAAGCATTCTGCAGCATTCAGCACAAACCTAACCTAAATCATTCCACCCCGAACTGGCCCATAAATTTCGGACAACTATTTCCCCAGCGAGTTTCCCACAAGCTGCACCTTCGCCAACATATTATATCGTCAACTACATTTTGCACTCTAGCATTACCTCCCGCGGACATTCCAATTTGATGATGTGGCTATGCAACACAACGGTGCGCCACAGCCACAGTTGAGAGAAATCATTAATTAAAGGCAGTGTAATTGTAGACGCCAGCATGTGGAAATGGAAATCAATTAACTTTTACTTAATTTGTCAAAAATACAGAAAATAAAAGCTAAATGACTGTCATAGCCAACAATGAACAAGGTCGTATAAATGAAGACTATTTCTGGTATGTTTTTCCTTGTAATGTGAATATGAAAGAAGGCATTCTGAGTTGTATACAGTTTTTCAAAAAGAAATATGCATTTTTTGTTTCTTGGCAGTTTTTCATCAATGGTTTTCCCAAAAACTAGACTCAATTAAGAATGTATGGCTTATCTTGATCGAGTTTGTTCATTGTTGGCCAGGATAGTCACTTAGCTTAGGTTAATGTATTTTTGACAATTAAAGTAGATACTTGGAAATATGTAATTTTGAGTGAATTTTATGCTTATTTCTTACTACAAAAATTACGTTATTTCTTCTTAATAATTATTAAATTAAACTTATTCTCGATTTTGAGCCAATTGGGACACGAAACACAGGAATTAAGTATGGGTGCAAAAGAAACAAATTGAGAGAGTCTTACAGTTTAATAATAAGAACCAGTTTGCTGAAGTTGGCAGGTTGGAGTGATTTATTCTTCTCTAAATAACATTTGGTTCACATGAGATGATGAGATGAATTCACCATTTGTCACCGTTTGAACTGATGAGGATCCAACGATTTTCAGGAGCTTGTAAAAGAGCTGATGTAAGAAAAAGACACAATATAAACAATACACTACAACAGTATTCAATCATGTTCCTTTAACAAGAACCACATCCAATCGAAAAGCATTCCGCAGCATTCAGCACAAAGCTAACCTAAATCATTCCACCCCGAACGTACCCATAAATTTCGGACAACCATTTCCCCAGCGAGTTTCCCACAAGCTGCACCACGCAAACATACATCGTCAACTAGATTTTGCACTCTAGCATTACCTCCTGCGGACCTTCCAATTTGATGATGTGGCTATGCAACGCAACGGTGCGCCACAGCCACAGTGGAGAGAAATCATTAATTAAATGCAGTGTAATGGTAGACGCCGCCGGCTCGTGGAAATGGAAAGGGTGGAGGTGCGAACACCCCCCGCAGAGACCGGACAATCTCATTACTGCGAGCGTTACTTGCGTTTTTGGGCCGCACCTCGCAACGTAAACCGTACGTGGAAAAAGCGGAGCCATTATTTTACGCACACCGCGGTGTGTAGATGGTCCTCAGATAATGTTAATTTGTATTGATCACCGGGACAAATGGACGCTACCACAACGTTTGGGTAATAGAAATTTCGGACGGGCCCTTAATGGAAATTGTGTACACAGGAGTTTATTTTTTAACACGCGAATGTGAGGGACTGTCGCTTCTGTTGAATTAGTGAATGCATTATTCATGGGTCGGAGCGGAACTGGCGATGGGAAGTGATGGAAGAGTGTTGCTCATTCGGTGTTAAGGTCGCGTTCGTTTCAGAAAATTGAAGCAGTATTATGGTTTTTTCTTCGACATACGATGATGAAATATATAACTTGTAATCCTGCACTTAATTCCCATTACATTTAAGTCATACACAGGCACAAACAGTATTTTTTGTCTAGGACTGATTTTGTTCTTGTATTTCTTGTATTGATAATGTCTGTTTTTCATATTAGCCTTTATGTTTTATTTAATTTGCTGTTTTAAAAACTCGCTTTTGATCCGTGCTGTTTGAATGACAACCAATATTTCTAGTCTTTGTATTGTTTATTAGTTTGTTATTAGGTGTTTTTATTGAGAATACGATTCCCTAATTTTCAAAATCTTTGTAGTTTTCGTTTTAGTTTCGATGATTGAATGAATTCTACTTGATAGTGTCGACTTTTTATTGTAAATTAATTTTTGATTAAGATTTAAAGACTTGATAAACAATTCTAGAATTTTTCAATAGTCATTTTTCCAGTTTTTTCTGTTTTTTTTATATTCTCTTTCGTTAACTGAGTGAATTCCAACTTCCCTCTTTTTATGGCCTACTAATTTTCTCTTAAGAATTAGTATTAAAAACCCAATTAAAACACAATTCTAGAATTTTCGATTTTGTAAATTTGTCTCAATTTTTTTGGTTTTAATCATTCTCTCTCAATAAGTGACTGAATTTTAACTAATAATTCTTGTCTTTCTATTGTTTATTAATTTGTTTATTTAAGCATTAGTATTGAAGACTCGATAGACACAATTCTGGTGTTTTTGTTTGTCATTTTTTCCGATTTTGCGGTTTTCAACATTCTCTCTTGATAATTGAGTAAATTCGAACTAATAATTCGTCTTTCTAATGCTTTTAAGCATTAGTATTGAGGACTCGATAACCATAATTGTAGCTCTTTTATTTTGTATTTTTTCTCCGCTTTTACGGTTTTGATCATTCTCTCTCGATAATTCAGTGAATTCTAACTAACAATTTTAGGCTTGCGGTTGTTTATTAATTTGCTTTTAATCATTAGTACCTATTAAACACTTCATAAACCCATTCAAGTATTTTCGATCTTGTCTTTTTTTCAGGCTTTGCGGTTTTAAGTATTCTCTCTCGATAATTGAGTGAATACCAACTGACAATTCTTGTCTCTTTCTTGTTTAAAAATTTGCTATTAAGAATTATACTTGTATTTAGTCTAATTTACACGAACAAAGAATCACTCAAATCAAATTTATTATTTTATCTACGACTCGCATATAATAAGTTCATTGCATACGTATCTGTGACTATATAATCCTCATCATGATATGCGCCAATGATTATAAATACACTAGCGCTGTATAATAATGACAGTTCGTTCAAATAATGACTTCATTATTTGAAGGAGCTGTCATCATTATACGAACGTACTGTCAAAGTCAGTCTAAACATACGTGGATGACACTTATTTGACATTTCGCCTCGCAACCATTGACAAATACATTTAAAAGATTTGATATAAAATGGAATTTATGAGTCGTAGATAAAACGTCGTATTCGACTCGCACACAACTGATATAAATCGCTCGCATGTTTATATCCTTAGTTATGTGCTCGTCAAATAATATACTATTATTCCATATTAAACTAATAAAGTTTGAAGATCAATGATGAATAATTGTCATTTTCTAGAAATATGATGGAAAACATTAAAATTTTACTGTAAATTAATTAACTTTTTATTTTAATAATTGAAAAAAAAGAAGAAAGAATGCTCCTTGCATTTTAAAAAATAAAAACGTTTACGTATTTTTTACTAGAATAAACTGTTTATACAATTATTTAAGTTAAAATTAATAAAAAATAAATAATCAATAAACTCTTCTGAGTAAATTGGTATCAGAACATTTCTAGATTTTCAATAACGTAATTTGCCAACAATACGTCATTTAAAAAATCAAACCATTGGCATTGACAGAAATTGCGGATTCAATCTAGTTTTTGACAAAATCAGTTCCCGAAACACAAAAATATCAACAAAAATCTGTTTGATTGCTCGAAAACTATACAAAATGCATTTTTTTAAATACAAAATAAATCATTTTTCTTAAATTTAAAAACCGGAAGCCACCTCTTAATAATTTATGTATAAGCGAATGCTGTTAACTATTTTTATGGTTACATGAATGGGTGGTCCTTTAAAAAAAAACAATAGTTTTGTGAAAATAAGAAGCGGCCTAATGTTTGTACATGGCAATTTTTAGACCACTAAGAACAAATATTTTTGGAGGTGACATTTGTTTAAATCGTTTAATTAGTATAACGTTGTCTGTGTTATTGAGTAATGTCAAACAGTGATGGTTTTCTCTTCAAACCTAGAATATTTTTATAATAATATATAAAATTTAAGCTTTCAGGAGGGGGGGGGGTACATTTATTGACTGGTAAAAAATTAGTCCAGAATTTTATTGTTGATGTTTCTGTTAATATGATTGAGCACATCACACACGATCACTTAGTTCCCTTGTCAAATAATTTCAGAAATTTGTTCTATCAGCATTTTCTATTTCTATCAGACTATCAAAGATTGATAATCACAAAGCAAAATATGATGTAATTCAAATGCTACATTAAATTAAATATGACAACAACAACCTGGATTTAAACCAGACAGCTTTGTATTTCCGGTTTCATAGAAATGGAGAATCCACCATCTTCTAGAAATAACATCGCCATAATCAATAATCAATTCAAGTCACCTTATTTCCAGAAATAGTGACCACATATTCTACGATTGCTCCTAAAGTGATTGACTGTCAATTTTACTAACCACCGCTCGTAAATCCCCCATTATCCCCACACCATTACATAATTTCAGAACCGCCAAGCGCGGTTTTATTGCGACAAAAAAAAAGCTTTTGCTAATGGTGTACCTGTGGTGCTCGCTGGCCGGGATGCAGTGGTAGCGCAGTGGCATCCTCAGCAATCGACATGTGTTGTTTAAATTACGGTGCTGGGTAAATGTCACCCAGGCACCAATGGGTGCCGGTCTTTGCCCACGCCCAACCGTTTCTCCACCAATGGTCTCGCGCATCATGCGATGTGAACACATTGCACGTGAACGTGTGTGTGTCACTCCGGTGACTCCGGCGGTGTTGGTACACCTGAGCGAGCCCCGCACACACACACATACAACGAATGCACTCCGGACACGCAAAGAACTACTTTCGACACGAACCACCAGAGCGAACTTCGGTTGCATTGCGATTTAAACGTAAAACGCGCGCTGGTTATCCATCGATTAAATGGACTTGTCCAATTATGGTCTTCTATGATGACAAATACGTTAAGGATTATGATATTGCTATAGATGCTGATGCTGTAGAGGTTATCTGAATAGTTTCCAATTCAATATTCCCTTTGGCCTTCCTCTTTTCAGCTTTAGTCTTGCTTCTCGCAAGGTTCTTCCTTTTACCATCGTCCGCATCTTCTTTGGGTATCCCAGCTATTGCAGTCTTGATGTTATTATCTCGTACATTCTTGGTCTCCTGGTTGTATCCATGTTTGAGTCTCCTCACAGCAAATATTCTCCTGCATATCCCAACTCAAGACACTATATTTACTACATTTTTGAACATATAGATAATAGTATATCAGTAATAGATCTGGTATAGTGCGATCACGATGAGATAATCAAAAAAGGGAAAGGAAAAAGGATGGGCAGAGAGGGAGTGACTAAAGATTAGCTTCCAGTCTATACAAAGATAGATAGATAGATAGATAGATGTTTATTCATGTAACCACCAACATATAGTACAGTGAACATAAATCGTCAATAAACAATTCAATTACAAATCACGTTAAGGTAATACACAATACAAGAACAAAGCGTCACAAACTGTCATAAAATTCCTTAACACTGTAACATGAAACATCAAGCAGCAAACTCTTGACTGCACCTCTAAACATTTTCAAGCTTGTCAGCGACTTTACTGAATCAGGGAGCACATTGTACAACTCGCATCCCATGAAATTCAAGCTCTTACGATACGAAGAGTGACGATGCATGGGCGGCAACAAGTAACCAACGTTTCTAGTACCGTAACCATGACCAGATGAATGATTGAACTCACCCTTTCGCGTATGCACAAAAGTCACAACCTCAAGAATGTAAATGTCGTAAAATGTAAGAAGCTTATGGCTTTTAAAAATTTCCCTGCACGACTGTCTCCCACTCAGGCAGTACACCGTCCTGATAGCTCGCTTCTGCAGCACAAAAACCCCATCCGCGGCAGAGTTAGCACCCCAATGAATAATGCCATATTTCATATGCGAGTAAAACTGCGCGAAGTAAAAAGACATCACAACATCCGTGCTGCAGTGCTTGTTCAATTGATAGAGCGCATAACACATACTGCGCAACTTTCCACTAAGAGTGTCTACGTGGTCACTCCAGCGCAATTGGTCATCGACAACCACGCCAAGAAGCCGGCAACACCGATCAACCCTGATTGCAGCATTCCCAAGTTTAATGGTATCCAAATTATTCCGAAAAAACAGCATACATTTGGTCTTATCAGCGTTAACCACCAGTCGGTTTGTGGCCATCCATTGCATAAGTCGTACATACACAGTGGATGCTTGCTCAAAGAGCTGTTCGTGCGACTCGGCCGAGACAAAAATATTGCAGTCGTCAGCATACAAAGTAACCTCTGCGCCACCCAAGCAACTAGGTAAGTCATTTATATATAAAAGAAACAACGTGGGACCCAAAATAGACCCCTGTGGCACACCCAACGTGACGTCAAACAGTCGCGAACTCAAACCCCCCACAGAAACCGTTTGCCGTCGACCGGAGAGGTAAGATTTGAACCACTGCGCCGCCACCCCATTGATGCCATATCTCTCCATCTTGTGAAGAAGAATGGAATGATTAACACAGTCAAATGCTCTTGATAAGTCGATGAACAGGCCAAGACTGTGCATTCTCCCGTCTACACGCTCGTAAATAGATTTCGTATAGTTATATATAGCTGTATCAGTGGATTTATCATGACAGAAGCCGTGCTGATTTTTAACAATTATACAATACTTCTTCAGGTAGGAATTTAATTTTGTATTTACAACGCGCTCGTAGACTTTGGAGAAAAAATTTAAAATACTAATCGGGCGATAATTGTTTACATCGTTACGTTCTCCCTTCTTAAACAGGGGTCTGACAACTGCAATCTTGAGGCAATCCGGAAAAAGCCCCAATGTAAATGATAAATTTATTAAAGAAACTAATGGTTGAACAATAAAATCCACACCATGCTTAACAATAGAAGCGGGAATGGTATCCTCTCCGGTCGCAGCCGTCGATCTCAAACCGCGCACCGCGTCAAGCACATCCAATTCGCATACCGGGGATAGAAAGAAAGAGCAAGGTCTCTGAGACATTGCTCCATCCACTTCCTCGATATTAACAATAGTACTAGCAAAACGTTTGTTTATCAAATCGTGAGCGACATTTGCAAAATAGCTACCGAAATGATCCCCAAGACTCAATGCATCCATGTCCGGCAAGGTATAGTCACAGGAATAATTCGATCTCTTGCTATTAATCAAGGACCACACCGCCCTTGCTTTATTTGAAGCTTGCTGCACAAGTAAATCGTTGAACTCGGACTGCCTTACTTTTAACATACTATCATAAAGCCCCGACAACTCAACAAAACGGGCTCTAAAAACAGGAAATTTATTGCTTAAATCTCTGTACAAAAACATTTTATTTTTAATGTCGATTAAATCTGGAGTCAACCAGGACAGGGAGACTGCCGAGCCTTGTCGACATCGTGCTAAGGGAAAACAAATATCCAAGTAGTGTACAAAAATTTCGGCAAACTTATTAAAAGCCATATTTGCACAGTTTAACTCGTGTACCGCAAGCCATGTCTCGCCACTCAAATAATCCTTAAAACGATTAAGCGAATTTACACAAAATTTACGTTTCATTACAAATGGAACGCTATGCGGTCTCTTCAAGACATAATTTACATCAAGGATCCGACCATGGTGATCCGACAAATTAAAATCCAAACAATGACCAACATAATCGTTGGGTAATACATTCAAGAAAAAATTATCGAGGCATGTGGATGAGGCAGGAGTGATTCTTGTAGGAACATCTATAACCACAGACATATTATAAATTTTTAAGGTATTAAGTAACAGCTTTCGTGTAGTTCCCGACTTCAAGAAGTCAATGTTGAAGTCACCACCGATAACAACTGTTCCCTCCTCATCCTGCAACACCTCCAACAACCGAATCAGACAATCAATAAAAGAGCCCACATTTGACAATGGAGGTCTGTAAATGACAACAAAGGTGTACCTTTTATCAGTGTGCAGATCGGCTGCACAACATTCAAACACATTCGCAATGGACATATTACACAAATCAAGCCTATTCGTTAGCTTTAGAGAAGACAAACCATACATCGCAACTCCACCATGTCGATGGGCTGCTCTACAAAAACTAGAACACAATTTATAATTTGCGAAGGACACCTCGGTTATAAATTCGCTTGACTGCCAGTGTTCAGTGAGCATCAAAATGTCAATATTATGTGAATGGAGAAGGACCTCCAGCTTATCAATTTTATTATTAACACATCGAATATTTTGTAAAAAAAAAAAAAAAAAAAAAACTGAAATAAAGAAAAAAGATGGAACCTTTGAAGAAAAAGTTAAAGAAAAAGGTGGGTGATGCATAGACTCTTCATCGGTATCAAGACCCAATTCTGTTGAAAGAAACAAAAGAATAGTTAGACAGAAGCACAATCAGGAATTGAAGACCTACATAACCAGCCAGGTTATTAGCTACAGATCCAAAGCTGTAAAAGGAAATTCCCGAGGTAGGCTGACTGGATTAAAAATACTTTAGAGAGAACCTCAATGCTACCCCATTGAATCTATAATAGAGCAAGAGGAATTCCGATGTTTGAGCTACGAAAGATATGATTTAATAGTTGGCTATACTCGAAGGGTAGTACCCGTTCCAGCTTATAGAGTAAGCCTTCGTGCCAAACTTTGTCGAAGGCTTTTGCCACATCCAGGAATATAGAGGAGCATATCTTTTTTTCTTCTAAAGTTCGTTCTATTATCATTGTTATTCTGTGCACCTGGTCAATTGTCGAATGTTTGTTTCTGAACCCAAACTGATGAGCGGGTATAATGTTTCTTTCATCTAAGATTGGTTTCAGTCGTTTTTCAAATAGTTTTTCAAACAGTTTTGACAATGTGGGCAGTAAAGAAATTGGCC
The DNA here is from genome assembly GCA_963966075.1 of Aphodius sticticus. Classification (NCBI taxonomy): domain Eukaryota; kingdom Metazoa; phylum Arthropoda; class Insecta; order Coleoptera; family Scarabaeidae; genus Aphodius; species Aphodius sticticus. The sequence continues at coordinate 63,987,457 of OZ014509.1, forward strand.
TGTAGGAGGCCAATAACCCTAGTTGATTTAAAACGTAGTACTAGCTATGAAGAGGGGAGGGAAATAAAAAGAGATAATATTGTTTCTTGTATGTAATTCTTCCTTCCTTTCTATGAAAATTCCAGTAAAACCAATATTTGGTCTTTAGATTCAAAATTCTCCAAAACAGACTGTTCTGCCCTTCTTCATCGCTATTAAATCGTTCGGGTGCTTTATGCAGGCTTTAATTTTTAAAGCAAAAAGTCATCACTGGGGAGAGATCAGCACTATAGTGTGGACGGTCAGAAAAACAGCATTCTTGAAGAGCATATTTGGAAGTGGCCACACCATTAAGTCTCGTTTGGACAAGAAATCAACCATAGAATCACAAAACAGGTTCGCAGTGCTCAACTGAGCTCTTAACTTAAACTGAGCACCTATCTTCAACTGAATGTAGACATACCTGAAGGATCGCGTGTATGCAAATAATACTTGTTGTGGATAACCCTGTTTATGCTGGCACTGTTTCTTTCGTGTTGAAACGATCACGCAAAACAATCTGTTCGATTAAGCAACAGCTTCAGATGTTGTCAATGCAGTAGGTGACGCGGACCGCCTTCAAGCGCTTCTTGGTCCAACGAAACAACATTGACCAATGTTTAACCAGCGTTAAATAGGCCAACTTTGTATTTACAAACGACGGTAATGTTCAATCGACAATTAAAAATTACATTCTTCTGATCTTCTTGGCTTTTGCCCTTGTTGGGTTGCTTCTCATGGTTCCAGTTTGTGAGATGATGCAAAGGTTCCTTTTATTTTTTATTATTTCTGATTTTATATCATGAAAGTCCAGTTTGTTATATTTATGTTTTGAAAACTCTTCAGCAATATATGACTCGGACTCCCATCAATGGTCGATAGATTGCTTTGATGTAACCGATGGATCTTATTGGGCGACTTGATCGTTTCCACCATAACCACAACACCGCCATATAAATTCAAGACACGGCTAATTTAAAGCGCCATACGTACCTGCGATCCAATCCACATTCATTACCTCAGACCATTAAATAAATTTCCACAGCTCTCAATCACATCATTGATCTGTGACTTGTGTCCGCTACCAGGATGGGACCGCTCGCCGAGGCACGGCCAACTTTAACTCTACACAGCGCTAGTTATAGATTTCCGTAGCGAGATTCTGTGCCAGAACGAGTGTCTAGATCTTCGGGTGCGATTGTTGCAGCCATTCGCTACTTATTATTAATGCCATTATTACCGGTGGTATTCTAACGCTTTGCCGCGTGGTGAATGGGCGCGATCCTGATGATGTACGCCGCCTGCCGCGAGGAAACGCATTCGCGTTACTCCGAGGCTCGGAGCGAATCAGATCTCGGCACGCGTGAAAGCCTGCAGTCAATGGAGGATGCATTTTTGCTCCGAATGGAATTGAATGGTGAGGATGGACGGGTCGTTATTTCTATTAGGGTTTTGTGTATGTGAATGCGTAGAGGTTATGTTTGTTTCTCGTATTTGGAATGAGCGGCAGAATGGAAAATATAAGGGACGGATAGAAACCATATCTACGATAGAAGTAAGATAGGACTTAAGGGAAATCTTTTAGATAATGTAGGTAATCTTAAAAAGGTTACATTAAGTTTTGTAAATTTCAAGATTTGTACTTTTTAAGTTTAGAAATAGAAGTTTTGAGGCAATAAACTTCATTGGACGGACAAGCTTGTATTTTCTGTGATTTGTCCTATGGAGTTTGAAAGTTTGCCATTAGTTCCCGAATGTTGTAGTTGTGACAACTATCCTTCACAATGCCTATGACCAGAAACATAATTCCATTATTTCCTTTCTGTTTAAATAATATATAAAATTTTTTAGCGTAGATACCAGTAAACTTAATTAATTTAGATACTTAGTTACTTAATTTGTCAACAATGGAGTAATCTAAACTAAAGGAATTCTGAAACAAAAAGCAAATGTTCTGAATTGTTTTTAACAAAACAATTGCAAAAAACACAAATATACAAAAAAAATACTAAAATTAATTCATAGTCTTTGCTTTGAGGTTCAGATTCAACGGAAGAAAGCATACCAGAATCAGTTGTCAAAAGTTTATTGATTATCTTTTAATTAAGTTAATAATTGTGGACAGCAAATTATTTATAGTCAAATGATGATTGCTTCTTTTTAAATGAAAAGTTAGCGGATCTTAGAGTGAAGTTTATTTCGATATCTCTTTGGCTCTTCATCTATACCACGTTCTTATAAGATGACTCAACGTTTACAATTTTAGCTTTTTTTTAACTGATCGCCCGTATTTCTGAAGATCAGAAAAATTGGATATACACTCACGTGAAAAAATTAACGGCCCACCGAAAATGTATGTCAACTTTATAGTTGTAATAGTTATTTATGTCCCAACGGCATTATCAGGTATAAACATCAAGTAATGCCCGTAGTACATACAAAATTTTATGCCCTACAATGGTTTTGTTCCTCCGTTTGAATAAATATTTTAACGTAATCAAGTGACATGCGTATCTTCTGAGTTGAATAACAATACAAACAATTCGGAGTTCAGTGACAATGCAGACAATTAATTGTCAAACAGAATAACCTTAATCGCCAATGATTGACATTGACGATGTAAAAATTTACAGTTTGAATGCCAAATATTTGATGTATCTGACATATAAACCATGGCAACGCTTAGAGCCCGCGTGGGCGTTAAGAATCATACATGCCCTCGCGGGCATAAAGTAGCTGTTTTCGCCCCGGTATCTAAGATGTGAAATGTCCAGGGATGTAAAGGCGTAATTTACCGCGTAAATTACCGAATTAATTACCGTAATTAATGGTAATTTACCGATTTTTAATTACCGTAATTTACGGCGTAAATTACAGTTGGTAATTTACCGTCAATTTAAATTACCGTTGGTAATTTACCAACAATTTTAATTACCGTTGGTAATTTACCGGAATTTATAAATTAATTTCAGAGACCTTCCATCAGTAGACGCATGAATGCGGCCCACCCCTCCTAAGCAAAGGAGGGGTGGGTCCTAAGCAGTCGACAAGTGCACTGTTGTTTGCGTTTGCCTGGGAAGTAGCTAACAATCCGCGTGGTGCATGGTCGGACTCATGCGTAACAATGCTATTCAAGGTGTCATTTAGCCAATGGAAATGGGTCTATGGGTAAAGTTAACACATCAAATGACAGTCCCATTGCCCGTAAACGTTATATTTTTACTATTCCAAATAATCCGACATTACTTGAGAAAATACAGAACTAATATTTTATATTTAATGAATAGAGAAGTGGAAAGCCCCTTCGCCAATGGCGACCAATCCAACAAATCCGATAATGCAGCTCTGAAATCAGAAGCCATTTATTGTCAGAATTCACTTTTTTAATAAATATGCCAGTTAGAAAAATGACAAATGACAAAAAACCCTCTGTGAACCGGAGAGTTATTTTGTGAATGTGGACAGAATTAAATTGTTTATTTTCTACTATTATTATTCTGTTTGATTTTCCTGTTTTTGTAGTAGTGCTATAAATAGTATTTCTATGTAGTCTTTGCTTTGGTTTTAGTACTACCAAATCAGGCAAAAGATCAGAGATAGCTAGTTATCCACAAAATAGTAATTTAAGGTTACCAAACATTTTTATTAACATTAGTAGTACTCATAACTTACAGTGATCTGTTTCATTTAACATTTTGAATTTTTAAGTACCCGGTAATTTAAATCAGCGTAATTTAACATTTTGAATGTTTAATTACCCGGTATTTTAAACTGGCGTAATTTACCATTTTTAATTTTTAGTTACCCGGTATTTTAAACCAGCGTAATTTACCATTTGGAATATTTAGTTATGTACTCGGTAATTTAAACAGGCGTATTTTACCATTTTGAATTTTTAATTACCCGGTAATTTAAACCAGCGTAATTTACCATTTTGAATTTTTAATTACCCGGTAATTTACGCCATCGTAATTTACCATTTTTAATTTTTAATTACGTGGTAATTTAATATTTGAAATTAATAATTTTAATTTCAACGGTAATTTACAAAAATTAATTATCGTAATTTAACATCCCTGGAAATGTCACTTTATGATCATTAAGGACATAAAAGTATCTTTTGAACCAATTGGTCAATTTTTAAGGTTGTTTCGTTTAATTGAATACTATTTCCTCAACAACTGCGCTGAGATAGTATTTTTTATGAAATTTAAGTTTTGAGCATATACAGGGTGTAAGAATTAAAGTAGCGGTTATTCATTGAATTAATTAAGTTAACATTTTGTGGATGTTGGCCAATCCTTCTATTACTGCCATATTTAGCTCTGGAATGGTCCGAGCAGCAGAAGCTTTGGTTCGAGCTCTTTGCTTAAACTCACCCCATAGATGCTCAATGGGATTCAAGTTGGAGCTGTGCGCAGGCCAGTCCATAACCGGGATACCAACTTCTTCGTGTCATGTCATTGCAATTATTATTATAACGTCTTTATTAAGAGAGAAATTCATGTGAGTTATTCAAATCAAAATGTTCACAAAATATCGGGCTACTATCTGATCCAGTAGGTACCTATGGTTCATACATAGGTACAATCCACAAAACGCTGCAAATTTCGATAAAAAGGTATCCTTCAATTATTTATCCATTGGACCATGAAGATCCGGTTGGCAACGAAGGAAGATGAAGCAACTGTAAAAAAATGCGCAGGAGACCACAAATGCGTTAGATCGATGATGTGGTCCGGGATGTAAGGACAATAGAGATAATAGAATGCAAAAGAATTCCAAACATGTTCGAATGATATTGTTGATCAAGAAATTGGTACCATGAGATAATTTAGCACACTGTAGCATTACCGTGCTTTTTTGACTAAATAGTTGCAGTTAGAATTTCGGTGACTTGTTAATATACGGAAGATTTGCAAGGACTAATAAGCATGTGGAATAAAATTACACATTAAAAAGGTACATGTGCGAGGTGTGTTTCTTTTTTGTTTATATTGGACGTGATTAAAGGTACCGAGAAGGCATTACGTCGTAAAAATTCTTCAGCTGCAACGTTTTGGTCACTTTTCAAAAGCGCTCATTGGAACCCCATAAAAGTTATCGAGAGGTACGAAAGTGGGCGTTCCCGTTCGTTACCGGCGTACAGCATCGTCGTCCGCGGTCCACGCACTCGGGCGAGCGCGCGGGAGACCCAAAAAACAAAAGAAACTAGGGTAATATTTAATAACTTATAAAGACCGTGTTTCGTCCAGAAAATCTGTTATTTTCCATAATGCGTATGATTAAGGAGGTTGACCAAAGGAGTGAAACGGCCTGGGCCTGCCATAGGGCCCCTGGGTCCGTCGCCCCCTTTAGCCCGCCTTCACGTATCGGAAAGTATTATATTAGAATATAAATTTTTAACATTCTATCGGCTGGCCGTAGCTATCAATTATGTATTAAAGATAAACGGCTATCAGAATGCTTATGGCTAAATATGTGTATATACATACATAATTATATGGTCGTGGTTTTTATCATCGAGCGTGCCCGGGTATAGGTGGGGGCCTTTGCTCTTCTCGTCGTCGAGTCATGGGATTCGCCCCGAGCCCAAGGAGCAGTCGCGGAGACCGTACCATAGGCACCATGGGCCCAGCGCCTCAGCGCAGCATTATAAACGGCCCTCATTTGAATACTGCTCGCCATACTCTCGCTCACTATTGGCTTTTTGTGTGAGCGCTCGGAGCCTTTTTTGCGTGACTCTTCTTTGCACGCAGCGGATTTTTCCTCCTTTTGTAGCACGCGAAGACTCCTTTTGCTCCATTCGATCTCGTTCTGAAGATGTGGTCGCTGCCCCTCTGGTATCTGCCCGAGTAAAATGGAGCAGTATTCTTTGGGATTTTTTTTCTGAACTGGTGTATCAATATGTTTTAAATTGTATCTGGATTACAGTGGATCGTTGTTGTACGTATGAAAAGTATTGAGTTTGATAATCACAAATGTTTGCTGTAAAGTCGGTGCACAGTAAAATATTGTGAACGACAGATGATACCTACCCCAAGGTGAACATAAATCTAAAGCATTCACAAAAACTGACTTTGAAGAAGTAGGGTCAAATGAAAGCCTATTAGACCTTGAGCGTCAATCCTATGACAAGAAAAACCATGTGACTAGTCTAATTTGACTTTTTCAAAAGTGGCAAATGTCTGGACTAAGGAAGTCTATTATTAGTCAATGCTTTGTTCGTATGATGTCCCATCGGTCAAGGATCATTTGAAGCTACACTTGAATACTCTCGTTTAAGTTTTATAGAGAATAGAAAAGTATTGAAAAAAATCTGATCTGGCCAGGCACATGACTTTATCATACTATATATATAAAATTAATAGTTTAGCTGCATGAGACTCTATTTGATCGAGATCGGCCATGTCTGCATTAAAATAAAACTACTAGAACTAGAAAGATATGTCGATTAAAGCTGCGTTCGGATATTGTACTCCGTTGAAACCGGGTACACCGTCCAAATGACACTTACGTGTTATTGGGTGTAAAAAGTGTAATGCAATATGCGAACACAGCTTATATTGACAGAAGTTATTGTCAAAACGTTAGTGTTTGACACCAAGACTACCTACTGTCATTAGAATCAAAAAATCTGACATTTGTCAGGCTACTAGTTTTCATGCAGTACGACCGATCTCGATGAAATAGAATTTGCTGATGCAGCTAAACTATTGATTCTACCAAAAAATGTCATAGTGATAAATTATTCAGAATTTCCTCATCTTTAATTTATTATTTAACTATTTCGACGAAATTCCAGAAATGGCGGCCTATTTGCAAAATCTTTTAAAAATGCTAAGACTAAACCTCCAGTTCCTTTGGACCCTTTTCAACAGAAAGCTTTTCAGCTCTAAGTTTGGTTATGAAACTTCTAAATATGAAGTTTCGTCGCGATACCTTTAGTAGTTTCTCCGGAATCGTCGCCACAAAAAACGGGTACACACACACATACACACACACACACACACACACACACACACACACACACACACACAGACATTTTTTTGTACCTTGGTCAAAAATGTTCAGGGGACCCAAAAAGACATATTTCCGCTAAAATCTCAAAATTTTTTGTTGGCATGATTACAATACTTTACATACTGCGTATGATAAAGTAAAAAGAGATGTGATATATAAACAGTAAACAAATTAAAAAATTGTCTCATAACGATTGTCCATAAACAAAAACTGACATTTAATTATGCAAGGCACAAACAAAACTTATTTGCAAAAATCACAAACAAAATGATCGTTCAATGCACCTGAGCATTCTTCGTGTGCCCAATGACTGCACAAAACACACTGAATCAAGATTTCTCCAGTGGTATTTTCGGAAAAATTTATGTTGCAAAACATGCAAGCAGCGTCGTTGTCAGGGGCTTTCGTTGTTATTTCGTTGAATTGATCATCATCAGAAGAGTATTGCAGTTCGATAGCGTCATCTGACGAGCTTGATGGCAAACGTGTTTGTTGCTGTCTTTTTTTGGTAATCGCTAATCCGCTGGGCCCTGCTTCATTCATGTCCCCTTTTTCATTATTTCTTTATCTATGTTGCCTTGCTTTGCAAGATTTTGGCTAGCTCTAATTTTGTTGCTTATCGTAATATATATATATATATATATATATATATATATATATATATATATATATATATATATATTACCTTGCTTATTGCAACTGAAGCTTCCAAGGAAAGCGTCCAAGTCTTTGTGATACGAAGATGAAGTTATGACGGCCGCCTTTCCTGGTTTTCTTCCTCTAGACCCAGCTTTCCTTTTTAGTTTTGGAACTGGCAGTATGGCTTGACGTGAAGCGTAATTAGGGTGATTCATGTCGGCATCCAATGGACCGTCTTTGACGATTTTCTCATGTCCTCGCTTAGCAGATAGAAACTCTGATTGGTGAAATATGTTTCGGTTGACTGGATTTGTATCCGGCGACCGTCATAACTTCATCTTCGTATCTCAAAGACTTGGAAGCTTTCCTTGGAAGCTTCAATAGCAATAAGCAAGGTGAAAAAATAGAGCTAGCAATAATCTTGCAAAGGAAGGCAACATAAAAAATAATGAAAAAGGAAACATGAATGAAGCAGAAAAAATCCATTTTTAGAAATGGCACCACTCTGTACTTTGAGGTAGGCTTTACCAAACATTTCAGCAACATCAAACTGCCACTTTTGTCTTTCGGCTTTCGTCCAGCACGCTGAATATGCACCGAAAATGTATGTCCAATTCCGTTTGAAACCGCTAATTAATATGCCAATCTCCTGACGTCCATTCTTGTCAACCCAAAGTAGTGTTTCTCCATTTCCAGTAAATGTTTCTCGAGCTCATCTTAAAATTTTGTTGAAAAGACCGGTTTTCTTCTTAATTTAGTTTTTGTAATTTCTTCAGGTCTACCACCCTTTTGACATAGTCGGAACAGAGTTGTTCTGGGCGCTTGAAATTCTTTGGCGCTTTCAATTAAGCTATTTGCTTTTCTCGAACTGCTGTAACTGCCGCTAGCATCTTCTCGTCCTTCCACAACTTTCGCTTACTCGAAGTGTGGGACATTTGCTGTCTACAAAGACATATTGTTGTTTTTTTTGTGTGGTTCTACTATAAAACAACCGTAGGTACAGTACAATGTTTGGAAGCGGTCCTAATATGGAATATATTCCATATTTGGCGTATTCCATATTTGGGACTAATTTCACATTAAACTAAACTTGTTTTTCTTCTTAAAACATTAAGTAAACGATAAATAATATCAACACTAAAAAAACAAGGACATTTGAGAGTAAGCATGCAGCCAACGTAATTCAATGAAACTAAAACGGTTAGCTAAAAAAAACAAAAATACTTGGAAGCATATAAACTTTCAACATTAACACAACCCGTTTACCGGCCATGTGATCCATACTAAAACAAACATGTGTTTTCAGGACTTGCGGCAATGCACACATGTGCATTAGATGTGGTAGCACTCTTCAGTTGTGTGTGGCGCCAATAGTTTTGCAAATAAGTCGGTATTCCATATTAAGCACCTATTAAATATTTGGCCATTCTACTCTAACTTTATTCGGATTTTAATATATTTGATTTTCATTAGAATATAGAAGTCCAAAGCTTGTGATAATGACGGTTTTAAGTCAACCACCCGGAAATCAAGATGTCATTGAGTCAGACCGCGATACACAGTCAACATTCTTAGATAACTGCGTCACCGGAACCGCGTCACAAATTCGCCCTGTATAAAGATAACCATAATTGCCGGCAGTGCGACGATAGTAGACTAAAGATTGTGTCGAATGCTCAGAAGTTGAACAAATTTAACTAGGTTTAACTAGTTTAACTTTGTTTTAAAAAAATATTTTGTTTTCAGTGGACCTACAATACATCTCTATTTAAGAAATCAAGTTTGTTTGATTGAAATAAACATCTTTGGTGAATCTTTTTCGGATAACTTGTGTTACACAGTATATTCACTAAATTACTACATCTTTTAACGCCCACATAAATTTTTTACTATATTTTTTGTATTCGTTACAATAATATTATCCATTTACAGGATTTTAGGTGATTAAAATTCAATTTACTTTACAACCCCAATTGGTACATCAACTTTTTATACTATTATTATACTATTATGTGAAAGTAGACTAAAAATGTGCAATTAAGGAAAAAATCCATTAAAGTTGCCCTTGGTTGGGATCCGACGCAGAAAGTGTTGTTTATTCTATGGCGTCCGCAAATTTTATTACAACCTGGCACCCCTAAACGTTTACAGCAAAACAGCCACGATTTTGCAATTTTAGCTTCTACACATAAAATTCTTCACGAAAAGGATATTTTCCCCTTTTTCCGGTCAAAACAACGGCTTTCGAATTTTTAATTATTTAAAACATGTTATACTAGCTTTAAAACACCATGTTCTAAGCTGAGCACCTCTTTTTTACACCTGTAGCAATATTGATTCTTTATTAACATATTACTTTTTTGTAAATTTGTTGTAAAATGAAATTAAAGATTATTTTTATGTTGCAAACGCAATTAACTTATTAATTTATCAAGAAATCACCTTAATTTTTACATTGTACGATTATGATACCAAAACACCCTAATTCAGTAAAATAATTACCATTACCAATTACCAATTAATTTGAATAATATCTTAAAGAGATCAATAAATTATTACAATCACCAGTACACTCAACAAATTTCTCATGTTTTTGATATCAAAATTATGATGTCTAATGCATGAACTATTTAGATGTTTATAGGTTTTATTTCAAAATCTGGCCAATAATTTTTTCCACACGTTTTTTACAATAATGCTTGCGCCTAGAGCAGTTTGCATCAATTGCTTGACGGTAACTACGCCACTGATTATCATATTCGGAAGGTTTCAGTATTTTAAAACCAAATTTCGTTTCGTCAAAAACAACCCCTTTAATGATTAGATTTTGTTTATTTTTTTTTTGTTTTCATGACCTTTTTATTTCATTTAAAAATGCATTTTTCTTTCAGTGGAAAATCTCCAGTTGGACCCCCGGATGATTAGAATTAGAACAGCTGATAAATGGACTGCAGCCGTAACGTAAGCATCATAACCTTATTTCTTAACCTTAAATACACTGAAATTATGTTTTGAGAAGAAAGTATAACAACAGCGTTATTGTTGTTTTACTTATATATTTTACATTAATATAAAGAACTATAAAGAACTTCATACACAAGTTACAGATAACTCTAACTTTCAGTACTTCCAGTAGGGAACTGTAGGGGAACCAATAGGGGAATTACTTTCGTAAGATATAACTTACATAATATATAGCAGTTACATAATATGTCGAATCATTTATTCAAATAAAACAAAAATTTCCAAAAACACGACCATCGTAATAAAATGCATTAATGCATGTTATTTATGTAAATTAATCATCGGACGGCCGGCATCCACCTGTACCTAGGAGGGCGCGCTGCTCGGGCTGCCGCCGATTCTTGATTTACGGCGTCGAACTGCGAGCCGCGGAGACGCTGTGGACTCCGCCCGGTAAACAAAATAAGAACGAGTCGAAAGTCAAACATGTATACAAAACGGAATAAAACACCGCTTCCAGGTGTACGACTGGTTTCTCTGTTTGTCGGTTCCTCGGCAACGGCTTGGCACTGCCCGACTTACAACTATAACTCATGCCAATGGGCACCCAAAAAACATCTCAACGCTAATAACAATAATTACCGTGTAGTCGGACCCGATCGAACGAATCTGATCATAGGTGTTTGCGGGCTTTTATTAACACATAAACTATGCGGCTAAGGTTAATGGAAGGCCCGGAATGTTATAGTATAAATAAGCGAATCGAAGTTAAGATTAATTTTTGGAGGATGATGAGTTTGGGAAATACGAGGAAAGAGGATTCTCAGAAAGGAAGCAGGTGGGTTGAAATATACGTAGTTGTCGTAGATAGTAAATAGGCAATCATATTTTTTCTTCATCAGTATCCTCATATGTTGACTTCTCAAGCTAAATGTTTCTTCCACTGGCTCCACTGATACAGTGGTAGATATTTTGACTAAAATTTCAATTTTTAGCATATCATACCGACTGTAAAACTGAGGATAGGTTTTTTGCCAAAATTTGTGATTCATAAGAAGTTTTTGATGTACTATACAGTTGACCGTTTGAAACTAGAATATACTCAATCCAAACACATTTTTTATTACATTTTTAATTCCATTAATCATTGATGTCTATCAGCTTTCCCAATGAGGAAAGCTGATAGACATCCCCATATCAACATGTCATATTGTTAATAATTCTACATTTACATTAAATTCTGTTAATAATTAAAGTTTTGTATTAAATATTCAACAAAAACGTATGTCCAACTCTTCTGAGAACTCATAAGCTTAGTCTCACGATAATGGGTTTAAGAGAGGCATTTATTCTAGTGAGATCGACGTCGGCCTTGAGTCTGTAGTACGCCCACCATGTGGTTCCATCTAACGGTGAACCGTTGTACTCAAGTCCTTGTGTATAAACAAACATACTTACTTAGCATACTGTGGCCTTTATTACAGAAACCTTCTTTACAGAGCTACGCGGTGACAGTTCGTAGTGATTTGACCAGGGATGTAAAAACGTAATTTACCGCGTAAATTACCAAATTAATTACCGTAATTAATGGTAATTTACCGATTTTTAATTACCGTAATTTACGGCTTCAATTTAAATTACCGTTGGTAATTTATCAGTAATTTACCGAAAATTTTAATTACAGTTGTTAATTTATCGGAATTTATAAATTAATTTCAAAGACCTTCCATCAGTACTTGTGTGAATGTCCCCACCACTCCTAAGCAGTCGACAAGTGCACTGTTGTTTGTGCTTTGCCTGGGAGGTACTTAGGGATGTAAGAGCGTGATTTATCGGGTAAATTACCGTCATTAATGGTAATTTCCGGATTTTTAATTACTTAATTCAGAGAAGACAATAATGCACATTTTAAATCAGAAGCCATCTACCTACTATCAAATTCATGATTTAAAGAAATGTTCTGGTGATCCGGATAAAATGTGATCATTGTTTGTGAAACCGGGCGTTGTCGTTTTGTGAGTCGGTAATAAATTACAGTATTTTATAATTTAATTATGGAAATTCGGATATTTAATACGGAATGGATCTAATATTCAACAATCAATTCCTTATTCATTTCATATTATTATATTTTCCGAGACGCGTTAGTAATGCAGCAAAACAAACATGTGCATACTTCGTACAAGGATATTATTTCCTTGTCGAAATTGAAATATAAAAAGACATCTCGTACTATGCCTCGAAAACAATTTCTTTTGACAACAAAAATGTATTTTTCTGTGGAGCATTGACGGTATGAGTATGTTTTCGTCAAATATTCGAGCAACATTCGGCGTAGTTATTTTACAGCCTTAATAGAACACGTTTTTGTCCAGCCGGCCGGTCCTCTTCGAGAATTTGAAACGTGTTTCGTGCATATATACGATGTTTCGAATCGAAATAATATTTTTATACTTTAGGATTCTTTAAGCGTTGACTTATTTATAAAATATCAATCTCAGTTTAATTTGCTTAGACGCCACGAATAATATACTGGTTATAAAAACTACTTAACATTTTTTTTTAGTTCTGCAACGAATTAAATTGAAAATTTTAATACTTCTAATACTAATAACTTCTAATACTGTTGTTGGACTAAAACTCTTTGTTTTTTTTTTTTAAATTAAGGATTACATTATCTAAATAGACACAGGATCTAATGATGCTATTAACTTAACAAAACCGGTTCCCCAAAGAATTTTTAAATTAAGATTTGCAAAGAAAAACTTATTTGTTGATTTATAAAATTTATTAAGCTCTTAGACTGTCCATTTTATAAATTGCTGGTATAAAAAGTATTTTTATTGTAGTCCCTGCTTTCATTTTTAATTAAATGAATTACATAAATCAGGAAAAGCATCAGCGATTGGTGGTTATCTATAATATAATGACTTATAAGGCAGTACCCAATTTTTTTTACATCACTTACTGTCATCGGTAAATTATCATTTTAAATTACCCGGTAGTTTAGGAAAATATAATTTAACAAATGCAATTTTTCATTACGTGGTAATTTAAATTTGAAAGTAATAATTTTAATTTCAGCGGTAATTTACTGAAAAAAATAATTACGGAAATTTAACATCCTTAGTCAGATTGCTAGTTATCTACAAAATAATGACTTTTATTGACCAAACTTTTTTATTAACTTAAGTTTAATTTAACATTTTGAATTTTTAATTACCCGATAATTGAAACCAGCGTATTTTACTATTTTGAATTTTTAATTACTCGGTAATTCAAGCCAACGTAATTTACCATTTTTAATTTTTATTTACGTGATAATTTAATATTGGAAATTAATAATTTTAATTTCAACGATAATTTACGAAAAGAATTAATTACCGTAATTTAACATCCGTGAATTCGACACAATTGCATAAAAAGCAGATCAGCGTGACAACGGCTGGGTCAATTTTAAAGAGCTATGTCTTAAAATGTTACCTTATTATTATTAATTGGCTCCTGTTCCGGGATTAATGCTATTGGCTTGATCACCATGAAATCATATTAAATCAACCAGTATATTGTGTCAAAAATTAGCTTATTTTCTTATTAAGTTTTAGCAAGTGCGGTTGAATTTTATATTTATCCCGAGACAATGCCCTATGCTTACACATCAGTGCAATAGTTTCGACTCCGATCTGTTTTTTATGCGCCCGTGTTTTGCAAGTAACTGGTGTATGAATAAACGCCCCTCTTAAATCAGCAAACAAAAATACCCCTATAATGAGGTGCTCGTAGTTTGAGATCCACTGTATAAAGGAAAAGATGTAATTTCCTTTATTGTGTAGAATATTATAAGGATTATTCTTTACATAAACTAAACTTGCGAAATCGTGACCGATTTGCGGTGAAATGCGTTAATTCGCGAACGTACACGTTGTGGTGGTTTTTAGGGGTCTACAATTCGCGAACGTATACCTTAGGGGTGGTTTTTAGGACTCTAGAAAATTTGTATACATTCCATATCCCAAAACGACAACTTCATTGTACTTATTTCCGTTACATTTGGTATTTTTTAATACTTAAACGCCACAATTTTTTAGTTATGTTGAATTTATTACTTATTTGCTGATAAAAGCTGAATTATTTAATAATTATTAAAATTAACCGTTTTATGTTTTGTGAGTAAATACCTTAAACATGTCCATAAAATGAGGTTTACTTCATAATTTATCCTATACACTATACAGAGTGTTCAAAACTTGCAAGTAAAGTATTACATTTGTTACTCCAACATTTTGTTTATCAAATGGTAATTTATCTTCTAACACCTGTATAACAAATCAGCCATTCGAAAGAAAATCTTGCGCTCTATTATTCCATACTGGTTATCCATACTTTATTATCCATACTGGAAGCAACTTATGTTGCTTCCGGTATTTCTGGTATTGTATTAGGGAGCCTTGATAGTTTGTCAACTTTCGAAATTCTAAAACCAGCCTATTAGGCTGGGTTTGTTCGCACTAACACGGTCAATATTTTTCAATACACTTCATGATGAACGGGCATAAATAAGTATTATAATATAATAACTAATTTTTAACAAAAGTCAGAAAAACTAACAGAAAGGCACTGAAAATTAAAATGAATTTTTATGGTTATGGAATCAAAGCTTTTTTTAGATCAAATGTTTCAATAGAGATCACAGAGATTTTTAGTTTAATGCTGCGTCTTGTAAACGCAAACGTCCAGAAAAAAAGAAACTTATTTTTTCTCCTACACTGCAAAGTATTTTCTTCTATTAACATTGTTTCACTTCTACATTGGATTGTCAATTTCGAAAACTGAAGAACTTGCTGTTTTTAGACCATATTGCTAATTTGGTAGGTTATATATGTTTATTAATGTTATTTTGACAGGAAATTGGTTAATTTTTGTATGTTTTTATTGACTTAATAATGGATTTCATTTCTTAAAATTGCTATTCAATATGCATTTGCGTGTTGTTCTTTTTTCTCAATATCGTTGTAACAATTACATTACGAGTTTTTTTTTAAACAATGAATAACCAATCTTATAGAGATTGTTAATAATACTTTTAATTTTAATACTTTTGCCTTTTTTAATCTATATTTTTGTTGCGATGTATAAGATACACATCGAACTCATAAATTTGACGGTAATCCTCGTTTTAGTCGGTCTCCAAACCCTGTGCTTTATTTTTTATTCTCAATTTTTTATACCTCATCAATTCCGTCTCGCTGGATGCAAGCAGCCGCAAGATTTTCTACCCTGATGTATTATTCATTAATAAACTTTGCACATTTTTTGCGTTCCTCGCGAAATCTTGATAAGGCACACCACCACATACACTTTTTCTTTACTTATTGCGAATAAAATCCAGACTTATTAATTTTCTCTTCACAATCCACAACTAGATGAGAGATAGCCAATGATTTTGCATTGATTAACTCTAGTAGAGTTAATTACTGTATTATTTATATCTGGAAAGAATATTTTAAAGAATATTTTACTAGATGCAGTATAAGTTTGCAGTTTGGTTTTTCTTTTAAACGAATGTTAAGGTAAGAACAAATAGGTCAGCTCTATTCTACGTCATATCTTCAACCATGCCGGTTCAAAACTTGTGGGAAAGAATGGTCTGAACTCAGAAGCTGACAGCTGACAACACATACAATCTCTCATAGCTCGTGCAACGACCAAAAAACCTTTGTATTAATTTACATCACTCCCAAAGGTATTGCAAAATTTCTAATTGAAAATTTCGTAAACGTGATGGCTCCTGGAATGCGATCTCTGAGTCGGAGGCTCATCAAAACATAATGAGCGCTTTCGAACACGGAACGTACCTATATATACAGACATAATTAGTGTGCGAGGGACGACGAAAAGGCACAGTCATCTCTTATAATTGTCTTGGCTATTAGAGCTTGTCCAGCGTTTAATTAATGCATTTCAGTAATACGATCAAAGTCATTGTTTTTTCCACCGGGGAATAGTTATTCAATTAGGCTCGGTTCAATTGCCACGTAATCGAGTAATCGGAATGCCACAACGAGATTATCCTCAGAGATTACTAAACGGCTGCTAGGATTTTTCTTTTGTAGTTTTTTCTTTTGTGCGATAAATAAATTATTACTAATAGTCATGGAAAACTGTTAATGAAGCTAAACGGCAATTTAAAAAAAATGGCCGAAATTATTTATGATTTATAAGTATTATTTAAGATTTAAGAGTTGATACCTACTTTTAGTAGGTAATGCCAGCAAAGGAAAACAGTAATTCTTCGGCCAGGTAAATGAAACTTCTGAAGTTGCATTTCAGAGTGCAAAAGAAGTTGAATGTATAAATATACATGAGATAAATACATACCGGTTATAAATAAGTTTGCGAGATGTCCTGGAATTTGAAGGATATCGTGGATTCAGACTTAAATTTACTCGGCCAATGTAAAATGTCACAGGCATGGAATTTTACAGAAATCGCTAATATGCTGAAGTCAGTGCGATGATGCCTTAAGCAACCCGCATATCAAAGAAACATGGGACACGTGAAACGTAAAATGCTCATATCAGAGAAATGTGAACTGTGCTTCTGATTTATTGTATCGTCTGTTTGTCCGTGCTTCTTATTTTGTCCCTTCGACATGTTATATGATATGTAAAACAAAAAAAAATTAAAACATATTATATTTTTTTAACTACAATAAATTTGCATATTGCAATTATTATTGTATAAAAACAGAATCGATTGACATCAGAGTATTTCACAGATTTCCAATTACTTGTCAAAAATTAGTCGTCAAAAAAGTTACAACCGATTTTAGTATGCTTTTCTCCTTAAAATCTTAATCTGAAAGCAGACATTTTGAATTTTGTCTAATTTGCGAGAAAGAAACGTATTTTTGTAATTTTACGTTTTTTTGGCACCGCTTTTGTAAAAGGACTAAACACAATTCCCAATTTCTGTTTGCAGATCCAGGTTTTACAGAAAAAAAGGACCATAAAATCACTTGTTATTTGTCTTTTTCTTTGTATTCTTCATCAAATAAGCAATTGGAAATCTGTGAAATGCCCAATTTTATAGATTATTTTTTTATTAAGCTAATAATTGCTGTAAGCAAATTTATGATAGTACAAACGATTCTGGTATGCATTTTTTCGTTAACTATAATTCGAAATGCAGAAATTTTCGGAAAACCAAAAATAAATTCACAATTTCTGTTAAATTCACAATTTCAGATCCAAATTCGAATTTTCAATACTAAAAAAACTAGCAAGAATCAATGTTGTGTTCGTTTTTTTAGTTGTCGGCCAGGGTACTACTATTTAGATCCAATAATTGTACTTTTGGCAAATTGAGTAATTGAAAATCTGGGAAGTATTCTGATAACAAGCATTAAAAGTGAATATTTCACGTTTTACTTTATCATACGTAGTATGACAAAGTATTATAATCCGGAAAAAAAAATGAGACTTTAGCCTGAACATTTTTTACCACGGTACAAAAAATTTCTCTGTGTGTGTGTGTCCGGAGAAACTACTGAAGGTATCGGGACGAAACTTCATATTTAGAAGTTTCATGACAAAGAGCTGAAAGCATTGTTCAACGATTTTGCAAATGACCCGCCATTTCTATAATTTTGTCAAAATAGTGAAATAATAAATTAAAGTAGACGAAATTTTGTATAATTTATGGTATGACATTTTTTGATAAAATTAATAGTTTAGCTGCATGATCACATTCTATTTCATCGAAATCGCTCGTACTGCACCAAAATTAATTAGCCAGGATTTGACATATATTTTTATTCTATTGACAGTATTGTCAGCAATGTCAGCACATCAGCGTTTGACACTGCTGTAAAGTATGCTAAAGTCATGTGCCTTGCCACATCAGATTTTTTACATCACGCTAATAACTGTAGTATTTGTTGTTGAACTTTAGTTATTAATTGAAATGCTAAATCTGACAATCTCTTTTACAAGTTGCTAATAATTCTGCTAGTTAATACTTATTAACAGTTAACTACACACAATTATATTCTTTGTTCACAAACTATTTTTTCTTGCTGTTTCCCTATGTCTGTCTCTCGAAAATGTAAAAAATTTCAACATTTGCACTTACACTGTTCTAAACTAAACTCTAAATGTGTGTAAATATAAAATATCTTATTGTCAAGTATCTGAAAGTTCTCTTCTAGTGCTATTGTGACTGTTTTCAGAAGCGTGGTTGATGGAGAAGGATATTTGAACTTTAGGGTTCGGTTACAAAAAGGGATTTTGGAGACGATGTGGGTGTTATTGATTTTACTTTGTTGGAAGGAGTGTTTTACAAAGCTGGATCGAAGGTTCTGGATTCTTTCATGCATGGGAATATGTTTTTGTTTTCATAATTTTTGTTGGGAAACAGGAAAGGTAGGTTGAATATTTTTTGGATGTTTGCTCGTTCAAAGGAAGGGGGTGTTAATGGAGTATGGAGTATGGACCCCTTGCATGGAAAGCAACGACAAACATTGATTAATTATTTACGTAATTCTGTAGGTAACCAAAAGAGCATTAATTTTTATTCGTAGATATAATATGTTTGACGTATTCTGTGAGTCTTTCGATGTTTAATTAATACAGAACTAGATGACATATAGATAATAATAACGGAATTATTTATATATCTAGCGGTTATAATACCTTTTCAATTCTAGCCAGCCAATGATAATCGGCATAACTGTCAAAGCCATTGCCTTACTAACGACACGACGAGATCAGATTTCAACAATCGTCCTTAACTTTAACAATCTTCCTCAACAAAAAGCTTCCTGCGGCCCGACCGTGCTATTACTACCACCTGAAGAACATCAAGGTTCCGTGCACCATTTGGACGGTGTGTAGCCGATGATATCTCCGGCACAGTAGAACGTGCCAAGAATGAATTCGTCCCGTATGTCCCACACATGCACGTACCGTACATAACCTAAAATTTATGGCGGGCGTTTTCGGCAGATTCTTTGAAGTCCGGTATCTGGCAATGAAAGTACGCGAGATAATCATCTAGGGCGGCTATCGTACCGGGAAGAAACTGAACAAGCTGAACGCCAAGTATATATACCGAGAAACATGGTTCGCGGGTTAATTCGGTTATTAGTATGATACTTCAGATGGTGTAACTACTTCTGGGAACTTATGGTGTTGTGTGACCTTTCTGGATACAACTATGTAGATTAATAGCGTTAAATCTTTAAATTGTTAAATTTCAAGAGCAACGTTTCCCAATATGCTCTATACGGGAAGAATAGTTAAATGACCGGATGGAAAACCCTGGACATTGGTGAGATCATTTTATTAAAATTATCCTACACATTATTTGTACTAGTAGGTTCGCTACCTTCCTTACTTCTCGAGAATTGTTTGGGCATCTATCCTCTCCTCCTGGACGTGTATTTGTCTTCGTAGAATGTATTTTCAGTGAAAATATTATATTAACTGTTTTCTATATACACATTCTCATTCGCATTCTTGGGCACTGTTTCAGGGGGAAGGGAGCCAGAGTTTGTTCAGTATTTAAGGGTGCCGTTTAAATTTAAAACACTTGATGCGCTCCTAAGAAATACCAACAGGTATGTATCTGTCCGAATGACTTGAAAAACTTGGATTGGATTGAAAATATTATAAAACAGTTATTAACCACAGTTCTGTAGGTATGTATCTGTAGTAAAAATACACTGGTTTTGGCAGTAATTAACTTGTCATCATCAGCCCAAATCTACAAAAGTCACAAAACATCAAGCACTTACAAATTGGAAAAAGGGGGAAAAAACTTACGGTCAATAAGTAAATACTACACAAGATAGAGACTGGACATAAAATTAATTACGATAACATCAAAGTAATTTATTGATGTAACAAAGGCTTGAAGATGGACCTTTTGGAACAATACGAAATAGAAAAGTATAAAAAGACATCCAACATCCAATTTAAAAATAGTTTATGTTCGGTTTGTGACCTTTCATGGTTTTGTTCGTTTGTTCGCCCGCTCAGTTGCCTTTCATAGCTCGTACATGTCACATTTATTTTGATATATCCACACAAATTTTAATTGTAATGTATTGTGAGTGCACTGTGTTTTGATTGTTTATATTGTACGAATTGACTTATTGACCGTAAGTTTTTTCCCCCTATTTTCAATTTGTAAGTGCTTGATATTTTGTGTATTTTGTAGATTTGGGCTGGTAATTAATTACTGCCGAAACCGGTACCCATTAATATATTTTTACTACAAAGGATATCAAGGCTTTTATTTTCTCCGTTTTACATATATTTTATTTTAATTTTCAAATTTCACAGATTTTCAATAATCGAAAAAATTCCATAAGTTAACATATTTTTTTTTACTATTCTATCAATAATACAAAGCAAACAAGTGACGACTGATTCTGGTAATTTGTCTGTAGAATTTGAGTCTGAACGCATATGTTGAGAATTAAGTCCAGTTTTCTACAGAAAAGAAAAATTGCTTTTTTGTATTTTTTCACACAATTCACAGTTTTTGCCAGATTCAGAATGATACACTTGGTACATTCAAATTAGACGAAAAATGGGCTATGAAAGGAAATAAATCCAATACGGTTGCTCTTTTGGGATTTGACGTGGAAAGTGTTGTATTTCAATATTCTATGGCGTCCGCAAATTTGACTAGAGCCATGCACCCGAAAAACCACCCCTAACGTGCACATTTGCAGTTTTTTGCATATTACTGCAAAACGATCACGATTTCGTAATTTTATCTCCAGTACAAAAATAATGCTTATAAAATTCTGCATAATAAAATATTTACCACTTTTTTTTTTGTATGCATCGGTTCTCAAACTATGAGCGTCCCAATATATGGGTACTTGTTTTGCTAATTTTAGCCCACTATCGCGGGAATAAGTTTTCAAAAAGAGTTGCACAGATGTTTTTGTTGAATATTTAATACAAAACTATAATGATCGACGGAACTAAATATAAATATCGAATCATTAACGAAAGGAAATGTTGTTACTGCTGGCATATTATGAGTTTAGTAATACTGAAATTATGAAAATATTAGTATATTATTATATGGATATATTGTAGTTCCTAAACTTCAACCCATACCTATATTGGGGCGCTTGCAATTCAAGTACCACTGTGTTTGAGAAAAGGTAGAATTTGTTTTTTTTTTTTTGGTGCAGAAGTTCATAAGTTAATGTTAAAAACCGCGAATATGCATGTTAGGGCTGTTTTCTAGGGTGCCAGGCTCTAGTTAAAATTGTGGACACCATAGAATATTGGAACTCAACAGTTTTTGGATCTCTGCAAGGCAACTGTATTGGATTTATTTCTATTCCATTTGTTAATTTGAATGTACTACCTGGGCAACAATTGGCAACATGTACCATGAAACATAGATTTTTGTGGCGGACCTTGTCTCGTCAATAATACTTTTATTTGAGTTGTCAACAAAAGTAATGAATGTTGTCTATTGTTGTTGCCTGTTGCTGTCATCGTCAGTTGCCCTAGTCTAAAATAGTCGCACGTTATTAGTTCTCTTTGTTGTTGGGCAGTTTTTTTATTTATTTAGCTTGGATTATTGTTGATTATTGTTATAATGTTAAAAGTCTACTACAAAGATGTTAAGGATGCCATTAATAATTATAATTACAATTTATTTCTGTATCAATCAACTCTTATTATAGAATGTATTATTTGGTCCGAGTTCTAATATTGTTACCTAATTTGCTATAACAATGTTTGGCTTTTATTTTTACCTCTATTTTTCACATATCCTTCAACCACTATATGGATAAGGTTGTTGTTTACAAGTTCGATAAAAGTAAGAATTTTTTAGAAAGGTTATCACAGTTTGCCATACACCAATCGTATCGTCTCACGAATAAAATTGCAATTTGCTCAAATTTTCATTATGGAGGTATCAATTTAATCACGAGTCGACCTATTTGTCTCTAAGCAAAATTGCTTGGTTTATGAACCAAGATAATCAAACTTCTATATTTTTATCTGTTTTTAGGATTCTTAAATGTCATCCTCGTACATACACCTTTAAGCAATGTAAAATAATAAACAAAATTCTATTCAGGATGCATTTCAAAAGTACTTTCTTTGATTTATTAGTTTATACTTGATCGTTTGTAAGTAAATTGATGCAAATTAGCCCTAATTTCAATTCCATCCACAAAAATACCACCAAGGAATAACTGAATCCGTACTCACAAATCATACGAACGCATTCCGCATAAGGAATAAAAACCCTCACAATGGTCAGTGGCCACTCGGATATTTATGAGCATTCATGCCGGTTCGCATTATATCTCCGCTGCTTAATTAATAGTTTATGCCACCCCGTAGCGTCGGCCCTGACGTCCAACTGAATATAAATAAAATACAAAAAAATGCACGCCAACAGTTCGTACTGTCGTAGATACGGATCACCCAGGAACTAAAATCACGATACTTCCGCTGGGGTGGCCACCGTAAATTCCGCTTAAGTACGCGTTTTTCTTTTATTTCCCCCCACCCAGTCACTTTTTTACTAGTTTTTCTTGTCGACAATGGGGTGGGAAATCGTTTGTTGGCGATTGGTGTCGTCCTGAATGAAGATTTAGTAGGCCTGGTCTGGACGCACGTTAGACAATCGCCAAAAGAATAATAAAGTGGCGCGATCTTCCTGGAAATGGTCGAAGCTGCGAAGGAGGTGTCGACTTCCCAGGAGCAGAGTTGGCGGGTGGCACTCGTTTGTCATTACGGTCATGCCCGCTGACGACGGAAGTGACACCATAAACAATGGACAAAATGTATTCGTTTGGTGACATTACCTTGACGACTGGGTGATTTTATCACGATTCGGCTGCGTCTCCGTGCTCCGGATGCAGGAGGTAGGAAGGTGCATGATTGCTTAGTCAGCATTTTGATCAGTGGCTTATAGGAGTATTTGAAAGTATTTTAAAATGTCATTATTACCATGGTCTAATTTAAATTGTAATTAACTAAATATAAGAGGTAATGGCGTGAATCAATAAATAAATAATCGAGAAAAGGTTAAGCTACATTTTGGAATTTGTATCGTTTGTTCACAAGGTGACCCCAATTTTTTTTTCGATTTTTCTGGACAAATGGTTGTGTGCCATAGGTCGATAATTAATCAATTTTGCACATAATTACATAACTAGCCCTAATCGTCTTAAAAACTACACAGATAGAAATTCTTTCTTAACTCAAATAAATGCGTGTTTGAATAGAAGCAAAAATATATTTCTTTGCAACAAAGAATATTTATTTGAGCCAAGTACCATTTGTTTGGAGTAAAGTAATATTGGTTTGACTCAAATAAACATTCTTGGTAGCAAAGAAATATTTTTCCTCTCGTCAAAGAAATATTTATTTTAGTTAAACAAAAATTTCTATCTGTATATTGATTCACCTGGCTTCGTCATCAAAGCTTACAACCTTACAAACGTAATAAATAACCTCACAATAAGGTGATCCAAAACCATAAAACAGGTATTTGGCTCACAATAGTTCCAATAATGGAATTTCTAATCTGACCTACAATTTTTTAGATCTAAAAAAAGAAATAGGTTTTTCATGGAAGCAGGCAGGTTCATTTAAAAGATCGAAAGTCCATCACTGTTTGAAATCTAAAACAATGTAAACTGATAAATACTCTTTTACGTATCCTATAGTTGGTTCCCCCAACAAAGAATTGGCACATTTTGCATCAAAAACTTTCAGTGACAAATTTTGAGTTTCATGATGCTAACATTTCTAAAGCGTTGGAATTTCAGACGTTTTAAAAGAGAATTTACCCTTGTTATCAGTTAATACAAAACTATTTTACATTTATGTTTTTTTTTTTCATCATGACTGGCATGATTTTATCAATAGGTTACGAAAACTGTTCACAAATTAATGGTACTTATATGGGTCCTCCAATTTTTCTTGTTTTATCAAAATTATTATGGATAAGATTTTAGAGGACATTATTCCAAAATTGTCTTTTAAATTTCGTATAAAAATATATTATTTTTTAACCATTTAATCAAAAAGTCAATACTGGTTTGTATTTAAAAATAGATTGTAAAAGGAATTGACAAATGTTTATTCTATATTTTTTAACTATCCTAAAAGTTTGGTTCTTATTAAAGGCTAAAATAATCGTGATTCTGCTGCTGTACAACCATAATTTTTTTTTTCAAAATTCCTTACATATAATTTTCAATTTGGGAATAATAGGTATCTTTCTTCTATACAGTGAGCGCATAAAATGGGTATGGAAACATGAGAAAATCTCTGATACGGTTTCTATTTGAAAAAAATTTAGAGAACACGTCAATTATAATTATTAAAATATTTTAAAAAAACAATTTTTGAATTTTTCAATAGTGGCAAAGAAATATTTATTTGCGGATAAACACGCATTTGTTTGAAATATTTGTTTGGTAGAAAGAACGGTTATTTGTGTCCAACAACTTATGTTTCCAGTTAAAATTTACAATTTGTATATTATAAGGAACGAGATTTATTTACTTCAAATAATTATGATTGTGTTGAGTGAAAGAATAATATTTTTTTAAATTAACGAAATTGTTGATTGAGTTAAAATGCGATAATTTAAGTTTGCAATAAATGGTTCTTTGATTAAAGAAATTATTAATTTGTTGAAGGAATTAATGTGGAACTATTATTGACAAGAATTTTTCGGAGGGTACAGGAGAGTCGCCACGTGTCACCTCTTTTTTGGGATGTCGCACATCCTCGGCCAGTGGTTGGTCTTCCCAGCCCTACATATAGTCAAGGTAAGGTTAGTAAAGTGTACGCTGATTTGGAATCGAAACTTGAGCCTGCAGGCACTGTACTCTATGTGACTATATGACTCTATGTCTATACTGTCGATCACACGGCCTTTATACTGACGGTATGGCCGAAGTACGAGGAGAGAGTTTACGGCGCCATCTAACAATACAGTTGGATGAGATATTCACACTAAAAATATATTTATTTGAATCAAAATATGATTTCTTTGGTGGAAGTAAACGTATTTTTAAGTCAAAGCTAAAAAAAAAATATTACTTTAAAGGAAAGTGATTTTTGTTTGTATCCAAATATATTTATTTCACTTAAATAAATATTTCAAATGAATTAATCTCTACAAGCAAATAAACTAGAGTATTAAATGAAGTAAATATTGTTGGCGTCAAAGAAATATGTTTTTACCCAAAAGAATAAATTCAAACGAATATATTTCTTAAAAACAAGAAATCTTTTCTATCTGTGTATGCGAGCGTCCACATAAAAGAAATAACAAAAGCACGCAATAACTTGACATATCATAACCTGGCATCGGGTTCCATTAGGTGATAAACAACAGTTCAGTTCAACAGTTCAAACAGTAGCCTAATTTTCAATTGTTAACTATTAAGACAATTAAGAGATTTATCAAAATCGGTACGAAAAAATATGGGGTTGCAGTTTAAAAGAAAGTTTCGATAAGTCAAAAACAATTGAAGGTAGGAAATTAAATATGAGGTAAATAAGTATACCGTTATAACATACCGTTTCAGAGATTTCATCATGTTTCCATTTTTCTGGCGATGGATGTATATATTTTTTTTAATAAATAAATTTTTTGTTCAACATATATTGCAATTTTTAAATTGGACAAACTGGTAATTATTTAAAACTTTCGTTATATATATCGAACATAATACAAAATATACATTAGTTCAACATGCATTACAAGCAAAGAGAATTTGTGAATTAACTTTAGGTTTTTGTTAAAACCAACAAACTGCATTTGTTAACGAAAAACTAGAAGAAAAAATGTGTCATTAATTAATAAAAACTTATTTTTGTTCATAAAATTAATTAATATTGTTTTGGTTCTTAATCACGGATGTTTTGATATTTGCAATACCTAACATTAGCCAATACATTTCGACTAATTTATTCGGCATTTCTCAAACGTTTATTATTTCATGTTAAAGTTCCTGAATAGTTAATTAGTAGTAAGCATTCATTTGATTTTGATATGCAATTATATATATATTAGCATATGTATTATTATAAATTAATTTATATTTACCTATAAAGTAGAGTAGCTATTTTATGTTACTAGTCTAGATTATGGACGACGATACACATATTGAATATATTATACGTAAAGCATTAGTATTAGTACCTATGGTATTTTATTAATAATTATAGTTCTATATTTTACTCGATACAAATTTATATATCTACTTAGGTTATGTAATCACCGATATAATCAACTTCGATAATAGGAAAATAACACAGTCTCCACACCAAAAAGAAAACAATTAATTGATATTATAGGCTAGAATTAGAACCAATTACGACGCTTTGCAGAATTTCGTGAAATTTAATTAAAAATTAATTATATCGCGCTTGAAATGGACCTGTTAGGCCTGGCGTTTTATTGACTTCTAATTAGACATTATACCCAGTCGAATCCAACCAACAAACGTGTCCCAGAAACGTTTCAGCTTTCACGCTCACTAGCGCTCGAACCCCGGACAATGCAAATACTTGGACTAAATTCTAGTCGCACAATGCATATGACAATGCCCATTTTCTACAACATAATTAACGCTCTGCTGTTTGTCCGAAAATATTACAATCGCGCAGACGGAATGAATGACTTAACTATACCTTAGAGGCAACTATAAAATAAATGATATAGGTGTTCATTTCATAACTATAACATAATCAATCATTAATATTCTGCTTAATGGTTTTGCGAAGTTTTGTATTGCACAAGGTGGAAGCCTGATACAATTGCATCATCGCTTTTGTTGATTGAGTTTTAATTTAGCATTTGAATTCGTAATCGCTTCTGACGGAATTGTCGATTGTGATTGGTGATGTCGTAAATTATTACTTAATTAAGTTATCCTGTGTTATATATAGGTAAATTAATATGAAAATGATTTTACGGTATTTTAGTCCCAAACCGGCTTCATAAGTTTAAGGTTAAAATGTGAAAAAGTCAAAAAAAATTACTCATAGCTTACAATATCTTTATGTTCTTGAAAAAGATAATAGAGAAGTGGGTTTGGTAACTTTTGGGAAATGATAGCGTGCATACTTGAACTGTCATTTTAATTACCTTGTGTTGAATGATGTTTTGGGTTTCTAGGGACTTTGAATCAAAACTCTTGATTAACTTGACGTTGTGGCTTCTTCAGGAGCTGGAATTAGAAACAATGTATAAATACTAAGAGCCCTCCCCATTTCCTTTATGTATTTGCAAAGCTGGGCATAAAAGCGTTAATCGTTAACTAACGAAGTTACATTTTTCGTTAACGAATTAACTTTTAAGTTAACTTTCAAAACCATTAACGGACTCATTAACTTCCGCTACATTCATCATCCGTTAATTCAAGTCCGTTAAATCGAAAATACCTATCATAATTAAACATTTCAAATTGTGTAAATGTGTATAGGCAATCTGTGCAAGTTCGGACGTGATTTTGTTTATATTTGTGACGTACTACTTTAGTGACGCGGCGTCCGTATATAAAGCATGCGCGCAAATTGTTTTGTTTGTAGTTCTTCTAAAGGTGTGTTCTGATTGGTGGTAATGGTGGGTAATGCCGGAGAAATACTATAATAGCGTCTACTACCACTGCTATTACCACTAATCAGAACACACGTTAACTCCAACCACCTTTTAAATATGTGCAACTCAAAATTTCAATTTAATCATACGTCAAATCATATTTTGTTTTACACTATGCAATTTATTAATATTACAAAGTTGCATGGAAGATCAGTTCTAAATACTAAACGTCAAAAACTCGTAACATCCTAGAATATTTTTTCTAAAAACAAAATTGTTTTGGCAACACCACTGTGTATAGACACGAAACGTTCCGCATTTCGTTATTCGGCAAAACCAGAGACGGTGGCACCCAGCAGTGGAGAAAACTGAATTAGCATCTGATAGATAAATGAGGTTATGTTGTGTTTGTTGTTTACAACTATGGTGGCAATAATAACCATAAGCAACGTCGATCATCACCCATAACTTTGTTATAGAGATATAACAATCAAGTAAACCCACCGAATGTAATGTTTTCGTAACAAACACAATAAGGAAACAAATAACGTATCTAGCAGAGAACCGCAATATGGAATAATCGCAGCGCTACCCATAGTCAGTGATGTCTCCGAATTTGTTATTGTTTGCTGCGATTAAAAATGTCGAAGAAAGTGTACCAGAAAAATGTGGAAGAACAGCGTAATCAAAGATTTAATATGCAACCGGAAGGAACGCAGGTATATAGGTTGCATACTCACCGGCAGATCGGCACTCAATATAACCTACATTTGTTTTATAAAATTTAACGCTTAACGGTTAACGTTAACTTCCGTTACATTTGTGACAAATTAAGGGACTATCGGTTAATCAAATTAACTTTTTCGTTAACGGATTAATGATTAACGAAGTTAACTTTCTGATTAACTTTTCCCAGCTTTGTGTATTTGCTTTTTTTTACATTTACTGAAGGTTACCTTAACCCTGGGTCCAATGATGTTGGTCTATTGAAATGACATTAAATTATATATTGGGCAAAATAAAAAGTAAAAAGAAGTTAATCAGGAGTTTTGATTAGAAACCCAAAACATCTTTCAACACAAGCTAATTATCAGCAGGGCAAGAATACTCTAAACAATTTGATTAGAAAATATAGAACGTAGAAAGTTTCCAATAAATACAAATTTATAGTTACTAACAAGTAGGGCCGTCGAGAGAAATGTTCGGGCCCGCGACAGGTCGGTAGCCCGGGCCCCCGTGCCCACAGAAAAAAGTTAAAAAAAGCGGGTATAAAACATTAACCATTTATAAAAGCCCGCTTTATACTGTAAATTTATTTCCTTTCCTTAAATAGTTTCAACAGAACAGAATATTATCAGTTTTCAAGAAGTTGCAGAGTCGAGGTGTTGTGTATACCTTTTAGATGCCATATGTTTATTTTATTTGGCTCGTTTGTAATTTTTCCTAGTAACCAAAAATGCAATCTATATTCTAAAATTATGGTCAAAAAAAGCATTTTGTTCCATTACTATTTCTCCATATATAATTTGTAATAACAGTTACTTATGTTTAAAGTATTACTTTACCAAAATCAAAACCATACCGTTTTTCCCTATTTCTTTATGGTTAAAAAAATACACAAAGCATTTTCGCAAAAAAAGTCAATTGTAAATTAGGATGATTTTTCAAGACCGGAAAATATGGATGATGTGAATGGAAACTGAGTGTTTGCAATTGTTATAGGAGTCAGTAGTTACTTCAAAGTACAAAGTGAATTGGGTTCACTTACTTTACATTCCGCTTTTATTTCGCTATAGTTTTGCCACAAAGATGTGTTTCTGTATTTTGGATTCATTATTTTTCTTCGTCCTGATTCTGCTATTTTTCGAAATCTATTTTTGATCATTTCTTTTAGACATTTAGAAATAAATTTTTCGAATGAAATGATCGACTTTTATGCACTGCTATGTTCGTGTACCAATAAATAAAGACTAAATAAAACTCTCACTGCTCATTTGTGTCCAACTGAACGTTGTTTATTAAATGCAATTTAGGAGCCACAATCTACTGTAATAAAACTGTGTGTGGTCATTAATGTTGTTCCTTGTTTATTTGAAACAATTTAGGCGCCACTACTATCTGCTGCAATGAAACTGTAGCTGATCACAAATGTTGATCCTTGTTTATTTAAAGCAATTTAGGCACTTCCATCTGCTGCAAAGAAACTGTAGGTGGTCATAACAGACTTGTACCAGTATAAAGACGTCCCAGTTTTTCTGGTTAACACAGCAAGTCCGAAATATTCAATAATTAACTTTAGAACAACATAGTTGTCCTGATATTTTGTCTCGTTGTGCTGGGTGTTATGCAACCATGGTTACATAAATAAAACATCATGGTTGTTAGCACAAAACATTCAAACTATTCACACAAATAATTTTCTTAATTCTTAAATGAATATTGAAGTCGGCAGTCGGTACTCCTTTGATTTCATTTGAATAATAAAACGTATTACATAATAAATTCTTATTACAGTCTATACTATTATTATGGCAATGAATGACGAGACAATGGGGACCATTAAAGAAATCGTAGAATACAAGTATTGTATATCTCGTAAAGTCTATTTTTACCAAAGTTGCCGACAAGTCGTAAACTAGAAGACGGCGCGCCACCAACAAGAAAATCAGTCATACACAACACGTAACAGTCGAAAACATTTACTGTGATCTTCCGACAGTTACAACCAGAAACAAACGACCTCCCGTATCGTCCTTCTACACCATCCTCCCGTCGCATAAAAAAAATGCACAAGTACACAAAAGCATCATCTCCAGTCGCGCAATCTCACTCCAAATCTCCGTCAATTGCGTACTGAATGTGGGGCGAGGATGTACAACATAACCTCACATAAATCCGCTCCTAACGATCGCATACAGTTTGACGTCTCTGGCGGCTTGTCAAAGGCCAACGAGAGGCTGCGTATGTCTAGGAATGTGCGTTATTGTGCGTCGGAAAACAAGAGAAGAAGAAGAGCAACTGATGCGGGGGCGCGATACGGTGCCGCGTGACGCTATGCGGACAAATGACCGACGTTAAGGATACGTGATTTGAAGTATGCATATGTGTCGGCGATCCGGATACCTTTGTCAGTGTGAGAATGTGCGCTATCTGCCGGTGCGAATATCTCGCCGTTGATATTATTATCTGTCGCGTTCCAGCTGGACCATCGCGGCCGCTGAAAAAGTAAGACAATGGTCACTCACGGTCATACCTAGCGAGGGTTAATTCGTTTTTTGGACGGACTATTCGGCGGTGGCCTCTTGATGATGACGAGAATGCGTGTTAGTTATTTTTTGGGAGAGTTGGTGAAATGTGTTGAGGAATTAGTGCACTACTGGTGAGGATTCTATATTTAGACCAACCAAAGAATAAACATCTAACGAGGCCTATCAAAATGTGAACAACGGACGATGTTAAACCAATTTGCGTTGGGACAAGAATGGAGAGTAAACCTATGAAAGACAATGGCAAAAAAGCGAAGATAATAATAATACTTAGAGACAATTGGGATGCTACCAGAAGAGCCGAATGGGAATAACATTACAAAACAGAACATCAACTAGAAAAAACTCCAACATAATTGGAAGAAGTGTTCCAGAAGTACTACAGCCTGTGCAGGAAGCTGCCTGGTTAACCTCACCTTCAATAGTTCAATAAATAGCAAGGAGAGACTCCATAGTTAAGATGTAACTAAACAATATGGTATAGATTATTTGCAAGCCCACCAATAACATAGAATAATCGATAATGCAAATTATCCGGATAATAAATGAAGATCGATCTTGGACCAGAAGTAACAAGGATAGGGCTGCCGATCTCATTTTGACATGACGTTTCGAACAGATGAAAGTCATACGTGGACAGCAATGCAACCAAAGCCACCAACCACTATTTTCGTAAAAGAACAATTGACAATCATCCCCAGTTCCCGAGAAAGGTACGTCGAATTACCGCCGATATAAGAAAGGCTCTTAAGAATAAGAAAATTTGCAATCAGCGCCGGATGTAGGACTGTGGGGGCCCTGGACAGAAAAGCTGTGGGGCCCTGGGCAGCAAAGCGCTGCAGTGGCCCTTAATGACATAAGCGCATTACTTGATGACATGATTGTGCATTGTAAACACGTAAGCTTCAGTACAGTTTGTTCATTATTAAATACTGCGGACCAAAAAAACGCTACAAATTTTTAATTACTGGTTATTTAACAAACGGGTTTCTTGTATTGTGAAGATTGAAACAATAATAAACAATGAAATTCCCAATAACAATGTTTCAAATTTCTATCCAATGTTATGATAGATACATTGACTACATTTCGGATAATAGCGGGCCAATTTAATGAGAAATTAAAGGTGTATACAAGTCAATATAGCATTGTATACAGGGTGATGTTTTTTCCGTCTACAGGGTGACATTTTTTATGTTTGTAACAAGGTTGCACAGGCACGAGATATCTTATTGTGGAAGTTATTATTATATTTTTGTCTTTTCGTCAGTTTAAATTATATTAATCACAGAATCACAGTTGTTGTTAAGTTCTTACTATTGTTAAATCTTTTGTTTGTTATTGCAAGATTGAATCGGAGCTGGAATCCACGTTTTTTTTTAGTAGGTATGCCACATCATTTCAAACGAATTCTTTCTTATTAAGTTTATGGAATTTTTAAATGAAGATAATTTCTTCCTGAACCCTGAATACATTGTGTTGTTCCCCTTTTTTCGACCTGACCGTCAGACAAGTGAAAGTAAACATAATTTCAATTCAATAAAAAACGATTTAAGTTTTAGTTCCAAAACAATGCCAAAACAATAACATAAAAGTTTGCAAAAATTCTACAGCCCTAAAAATGTGGTATAATATGTAAAACAGCAGAATGGAAAAACCTTAAAAAATTTCAAAATCAAATATGGCGCCCATAGAAAACTAAAAGTTGGGATTGATTTCTCAACTATCTTTAAATATAAAGGGTATTTTACACTATACTACTTTCGTCTTTTTCTAAACTTCTTTTTAGTCACTAGAAAAAAGTTCTAAATAATAGTATAGTTGGCCATGCTATTATATTTCTAAACTTTTTCTTAGTATAGACGCATGCGCAGTGTAGGCATTTGTAAGGTTTGCCAACAGATCGACCGTGAATCATTTTGTTTTGTTCTGACATACCGCAGAAAAGTATACGTTTAACGCCACAGTGACGCGCTACACTTTGTACAGTTGGTTTAATTTATGTAATTTAATTTGTAGTAACATGTTTAAACAGTAAAATATTGCACAAATAAACCTGTATAAAGTAATATGTGTAAGGATGTATAAGGAATACATAAAGAAGTGTGTCTAATATACCCATCGCTTGTTACTTTAAAACTTTTTTCTAGTTACTAAAAAGAAGTTTCGAAAAAGACGAAAGAAGTGCAGTGTAAAATAGCCTTAAGTCAAGTACGCAACTGGATTTGTCGTGCCTGTGCAATGTTATCGTTGCAAACATCCAACTCCACTTTTTTTGAGTAAAATAGTAAAAAACAATTTTCCAAATTTCATTCTGTACACTAAAAAACAAATAAAAATATCATTACGTACCGTTTTTAATACTTTTTACATAAAGTAACATAATATTGGAGAGAATGGTTCAATTATAGCGAATATGGTACGTTTTCAATCTTCATAATAAAAGCAATTGTTTTTTAAAGAAATGCTTGATTTGCTGAATATCATTTGAAATTTGATAATAATCAATAATAATCAATAATATAATAATCATAATTTTATATTTTTGTTTCCTTTTGGTGGAGGCCACTTCTTGGTGGGGGGGCCCTGGGCTGCCGCCAGTCTGCCCTCCCTGAAATACGGGGCTGTCTGCAATATTGTTAGGTAAACAAGGACAGTAACTCTTGCGTGAAACTTGCTTTGGCTTGCCCAGACTTTCGATGAGGTGTGGATGATGAACTGTCACAGAAACTAGATCAGTTCCTTCCTACTGAGAACTTTTTAAAATCTAATGTAAAAGACGTCACTTTAGAGAGAAACAACATGACAAAGACTTTTCCCTACGGAACTTCAATACCCGACTACCACAAGGAACTGTACTGGGGCCATTATTGTGCCTACTGTCTACTTGAGATATTTCGGTTCTGGAAGAAATTGCAGTGGCAGCATTCGCAGACCACACTGCATGGACATGGTAACTAACAAATCTAAATTTGCCAATAAGTCATAAGGATCGTCTATCACAACAACTTTGAAACAATCCAGCTTAAGATATCAGTATACTAATTTGTTGGCTCAAAAAGCTAAACCAATCTAAGTAGTGAAGGTGAAGTCTCTTCGTGATAGTGAAAATTCCCCCCCCCCCCCCCGTTAACTTAGCTAGTAGAAATTGCCAAAATTTAAATCCTTCGAAGTTTTTTTGCTCTTCTAGAAAAAGCCGATATTTTCGAGTTTGTTTGTTAACGTTTGAATGGACTGATCTGGTCTACACGTAAACCTTCGGAAGCCTAGGTGACAGAATGGAATGAACACATGCATTAATCATAGGGAAAAATAGATCAACTTGCTGATATTTCAAGAGTAGTTCAAAATTCTTGGGTGGATGACCACAAGAGTCTGGAAACGGCATTACAGAAAGTATGGAATAGCGACTATGACCAACTATATAGGTTGACTCAAAAAACAGAATAGTTATCGTTTAGTAGTGTGATTATTGATAACAGTTAAAGATAACAGATTTCAAACTTCATTGCTTGCAGAAGAAATCAAGCATCAAACGAATGGTTCCTATTTGGAGGAACTATTCAATTCAGGAGATCTGATCTGATATCAGAAGCCCTGCTGACGCAACTGCCAAGGAAAGCTTTGGTAACGTTTTTATAAACTCTTCAAATGATTCGAACTAGTGCAGGAGTGCTTGAAAATACCCAACGTCTACTTGTAGGTACAGATGGTAGAGATGGAGAAGATTTAAGTCCTTCAAAGTTGTTTTAGTATTCTTGGAAAAGCCCAAAACTTTTGAGTTTCCAAAACATTTGAGATTGTACATGTACAACTTCATACACAAATCTAAGACAACCGAAGAAATACCAACAATTCGCTCAACCATAAAAATAATAGCAACATCGCACTCCCAGGAAAACTCACACCAATTTGAGAGATATACACGTGGGTCCTGCGATCAATTCTCGGTGATCAAACCGTGTGCTGGGGTTCGAATTTCAGTATCGGCGAGTATAGGCTTGTATCAACAGATGTAACACGGACGATAGCGATCGGGTTGACAATGGTCCGCGAAACGCACAAAAGAAAGGAGTCCCATCACCGATGGGGAATATAATAGCGTCGTCCAGGTTGTCACGCAGGCGGATTCATAAGTCAGGTGAGCGGCAAAAACGCCGGTCCGAGAGAGCGAGCACCAGCAGCCTGCCTGAAGACGAAGAAGCGGAGAAGAAGAGATGAATGTATGCATGCGCGTTGCGATTTGTGTTTTGGCGCTCCATCGGCGACGCATTCCGCGCGTTTTCTCCTCGCCCTTAGCGCATCCAAACTGAATTGGTACGTAGGTGGCCTCTGCCATCTAGCTCCTCCGTTGCTTTTTTGTCTCCATGGCGAAGAGGAGTGGACGGATGCGCCACTACAATATTTCGGGCACGATGTTTGCGGAATGCCCCATGGTCGACAGATGGGGACAAGAACGGAGAGAGATCCGCGGAGAGATCGATCCGATCTAGAGATCGACCCGGAATTTATTGAAATATTCATCGGTACATGGAAGAGGAATCCGATCGTTCAGTTTTAATATCGTTTCTTCGGCGGTTTTTTATGCCGCGTGGCCCGTTCCGCCGACAAACCATAGCTCAACTTATGTATGTTTAATGCGAACTAATTCGCCATTAGCTAAAATTTATGCTGGCCGCTCGTCGTCGTCGGTGGACCTAGTTTTGTTTCGTCGGTTTTCATCGTCTGTCAACATAACTCCGCATTAATATTTATGGAGATCCTCAGAAATCCATTCCAATTTTGTTTACCGGCTTTGCTCGAAGACGGTTCTGGTAACACAAGAGGTGGGCTTAATTGTTTTTATATATTTGGGTCAACAATAACGCCTCAAAGAGGTGCTAACACTATGGAGCATTCGTATCGGAAGCGTTGTCATGTTGGATAAAGTAATGGTTTAATGTGGACACACATGAGCTCTTGGAGGTATTGACATCCGTTTCGAGCAATCCTATATTTTGAAGATTTTCTGGCCTTCCATGTTTTTGCTGACATATCTTAATAATTTGATCCTTGCGGAGGATTGGTTGAAGGCAGCTGAGGTCTTGCCTGTGCTCAAGCCCACGTTTTCTATGATTTGGTTAAATCGTATCCAAAAATCGAATTCAAATTCAAATTTTTATTTCAAATTCAAATTTATTCATTCCAAACATAAACACAAATATTACAAACAGAAAAACAAGCTCGCCTAGGCAAGATTTGCCTGTGTGCGAGGTGAGTAAATACGGATTTACTAAACGGGAAAAACTATAAAAGAAAAGTTAGAAAAATACAGCAAAACTACAAAAGATTAAACTTAAATTAAAAATCAAATATTTAACTTCAAAATAGTAATCCTAATCTTGCGGCAACACCCCCAAGCAACGGTCCACCAAATATCAAAAATTCTTCTAATTTAAAAGATCTTTCAGAACGACCGCATTTTCAATCACAAACAACGTAAGTCTCTTTGAAAAAAATTTACCACTTTGATTGCTCTTGATCCGATCGGGAACAATTTAATAAAATTTTAATCCAATATAAGAGATGAACCCCTGCGCCAATGTTAAATTTGCTCTTTCAATGGAAAGTCCATCCGCGAGACCGAATCTAGCGAGGTGATGGCGGCGGGATGGCACACTCCATTTTGAATGAGTTTTATGGATGAACAGTATACAACATTTAATGTACAACTGTTTTACCTCCAACACGCCAGCCTCCCTGTATACGTCCTCGGAGGGATAACCAAACCCTCTACCCAGCATCACTCTCTGGATGCATTTCTGCGTAACTTCTGCTAGTCTAATATTTATCATATAAGCACCCCCCCCCCCCCTCCGCACAATAACACCGTACCGTAGAATTGGTTCCGCCAGAGCAAAATAAATTAATTTCATAAGCCTCAATGACAATACATTCGTTAACTGATGAAATTTATGCACTAATTTTCTACATCCGATTTTTTGCCAAATTTCTTCAATCTGACAATCTCTTCTGTAAACAAGCAGTGAATCAAAGTTTGGTCGGTTTCTTTGTATAGGGCTAAATGCCACAAACTTGGTTTCTTTGCATTCAGTGTTAATAGATTAGGGTCTAGCCACTGCTTAAATGTTCTCATAGCTTTCTCAGCCATGCTCTTTACCTCATCCCAGGACTCACCCTGTCGTCAGCAAAAAGCACCATACTGCTGTTTGTATCACAATTCACAATGTCCTTAATGTAGACCAAGAACAAGACAGGACCTAACACCGTACCCTGTGGGACTCTGCCGGAATTTGCTCCTATCATCTCCGACTCGAACACATTGTTGTCGATTTTTTATATAGCTTTGAAATAGTTCCAAGGTCAAGCCCCTTACACCGTATAGCTCTAACTTTTCAATCAATCTGTCGTGCGGAACCGTATCAAAAGCCTCACACAGGTCAAGAAAAATAGTCAGCTGCTTCTTGTTTCTATTCAAAGCATTGTGTACTTGGTCAGTTAATTCAAACAGCGCATTTTCTGTATTTAACCCTTCCCTGAAACTAAACTGTTTGTCAGTCAAGACAGAAGAACCTTCGCCAGGTTAGATGTTAACGATATAGGTCTATAATTGCTTAATTCGTTTTTTTTTCCAACCTTATGTACGGGAATTACGATCCTTTTTCTTAAGATTTCCGGAAAAACTCCCTCACTGATAGACCTATTGAACAGGTGAGTCAAAGGTTCCACCAAAAATGAAGATGTCTCCTTTAAGAGTTTACAACTTATACCGTCAATGCAGGGTGAAGAATTTGCCTTTAACTCACGTATGTACGCAGTTACTTCATTCTCCATAACAGGCTCTAGATATAACGAGTTCTTATTTGGCTTTATAGTATCAATAATGGATAGGGTGAGTAGTCAAACTCTTTGATGCCAATTTTTCGCCAATTTCCATAAAATAGTCATTGAATCCCGGAGCAATGGTGCCCGGGCTTTCCAACACAGCTCCGCTCGTATGAATGATATTTAGATTTTTACCCTGATTGTACGCTTTACCAGACATATCATTTATTATAGTCCACATCTTAGAAGAGCTCCCACAAGCACCGTTTATTTTATTTCTATAGTAGTTATCCTTAGTTATACGTAAAAGTTTACTCAGAAAGTTTCAGTAGTTTTTGTATTGCTGCAACAAAGGGATCGATTATTTTTGTTTCTCAGTCTATTTTGCTGCTGTCTGTTTTGATACATCAGTTTTCTCCTGACATGGTTGCTTTTAAACAATATCTTTCTGGTAGCGGCTTCTGCGTTGTTAAAATCATCTCTATCGATGACTTTTTTTTCTTCTATCGTCTGCGTATTAAGTATATAAGTTAGTGTTACTTCCGAATATTGTGGCTTGTCATCAGGCCAAACGTTACGTGTAGCCTACTCTTACATACATGCATGATGGGGGAAATATCCAGAGATCTTTTGGCCATGGCAAGAAGTATAAAGAAATCATTATGGCATGGCGGTGGGCAATTATCTTGTTGAAGAAGCAGAGGTTTCAGTTAATGCATGGAAAGAAGATCATAAACTTCTAACAATTCCTCAATGTACCTTGAAGGAACACAAAAAGTCAACTGTAGCATCTTATTATCCACTCCTTGATGATCCTCAATCCTGAATCCTCCAAATATTCACCAGTTCGTCTTAATATCATCGATACATCTGAACTGAGATATTTCTCACTTCTTTGTAGCCCTCGGACTCTAATTGATGATACAATACAACCACATGTTTCCACCATTCAAAAACAAGATAACTAAGGTGACTGAAGTAGACTGTGATCCTTGTACACTTCTGGTGTCCGAAGAAAG
Organism: Aphodius sticticus; assembly: GCA_963966075.1. Classification (NCBI taxonomy): domain Eukaryota; kingdom Metazoa; phylum Arthropoda; class Insecta; order Coleoptera; family Scarabaeidae; genus Aphodius; species Aphodius sticticus. The sequence continues at coordinate 64,026,830 of OZ014509.1, forward strand.
TTTTTCAGGCCATAGCGTCCGTGGAGTTTGCTCTGCCAAAGAAGCAGCAGCAGCACATCTGGCCGTCGGTTCTCCTAATATGGCAGTTATGAAATGCGAGCAACTGGAGCTATGAATAATGTTAGTTATTGCATACGATGCGCCGCCGGTCCACAGCGCTGTTGTTGTTCTCGTCGGTGTCGTAGTCCATTGTTCGGCCGGCGGTTTATTTATTTCGCCGTTTAAATTCCGGTGCGCGCGGCCAACTGTGCACCCTCTCAGCTAACCGTCACAATCTGCGATCAGAATTTTAGCACTAAATCCACTTAATGTAAAGACAAAAATAATTATTTCTGTATTTTATTGTAATGCATTGGTGGATTATGAGTTACGACAATTTCACTAGAAATGTCTGCATGTTCATGCGACGATTAACTAAATGAATAAAACATTGAATTTGACATAGATGTAAGTGTTTTTATACAGGAATCCGGTTTTGTATATTCAAAACCTGTCACCAACTATAACTCGCCTTAAGTTAATAAACGTGAGGTATTTACAGCTACATAAACTCATATTAAAAAGTAAAAATGGAACATATCGAACTCTCTGTTTAGATGATTCTACGTCGGACGTGTTGAGCTTTTGAAATCTAACTAAAACGGCCTTTAAAGATTCTTCAATTTAATATTTCGCAGATTTTGTCATAGGAATGATCATAAGTATCATAAGTGAGTATGATGTGAATGTGCCTCAATTCAACACAACGCATTGGTTAGTTAAAATATCGTTGATTTGTCTTTATATCATATTGTCAAAACTACCTGCAGGAAGACTAGGTAGTCTTTAGCGTTAGATTATGTTCTCGTAACTGCTACTATTGGTCTCTGCGTAAATATTTGATCGAAAAATTGTTGATCTATGGGATTATTCGAAAAGAAAAACTCGACTATCGGGGACCGTTACTACCTTCAATAAAGTTTACAATCATCGACATAAAGCATCTATGTGTCATTGAACAGTACCAGTTGCTGCCATACGTCTGTACGTAGCCCCAAAAGCACTAACGTGCGAAATGTGCCTATCCGGAAGCGACGATCGTATCCTCTTTGAGCTTCAGCAGCAATTCCATCACAGTACCCTTAAATGGCTGGTTGACGTAGGTAGGTGTGAGACATTCATGAATTGTCAAAATAACATTAGCGAATGTTAGGAGTTGGAAAACATGGAACAACATCTTGTTTCGTGTGTCTTTCGATCTAGTTAACTGCAGGAGACTGCTTACTCGCCCAAGTATTATTATCTCTTTCTCGGAAATTAGAAGGCGTTTTGTTGAGATTTATATCTTTGGAACAGGGTAAAAATTAAGTTTTATTTTTATAATATAAATAAGGACCACCCTAACGTATATAGTACTGATTTATATATTACAGGTTGCAGGTTTTTTGCGATGAGACCGGGCAAGATTCTGATTACTTCATCATTATTTATTGCTATTGAGTATTATATACAAACATCCCATAAGCCGAAATAAGACTCAAACATTTTTCATTTCGGAAACAAATGGTGGTTTTGGCGAAATCGACAGAATGTCTGTTTCATAGTCCGCCGTAACACTAGCCTATGGTTTGATTTACTGATAATGACCGATAGTTTTGGAAGCAACTGTTTTATTGTCCAATATTTTGTTGTATAAACATGTGTTCTGCGGCGAGTTCACTTAAGGTTGATTGATTCAAAGAGTAAAGTACACGAGTAAAGTGCATTTAATTTGAGAAGATATGGAAATAAGTTACTAGGAAAAGTTGTTAAAAAGTAAAAGGTAGTCTCTAATAGCAATTTTCGAAAAAATCTGCCTACTTTTACTTATTTGTAATCATCAATTTTATTTTATTTTTTTCCTATTAAACACCTTTCCCGTGGACATACTGTAGAGTGTAGATGTGGCATAACAGATATGTTATCACTTATTTGTTCACAACATGGGCGTACGGACTACTATAGTATGAAAATCTCAGGGGTGATTATTTTTACTTATACTTATAACATAGCCTACGACTAACTATTACATTTTATCAGGTAAAACGTGTCATCCAGAAAATAAAGATCGTGACAATCCACTTTAACATAACTTGTTTCTCTTCTATTTAATGTTTTTTCGTTCATTCGGTCTTAATGTACAATGAGCAAATAGGCAATGCATGCCTATCAAATGTAGAATAATGTTTTTGAGCGATAAAGGCAAGAATACGTAAATTGTTTTTGAATTTCTGAAATAATTCTAAGTATTTAGCCCAGTATTTATTTGTAGATGATTTTTTTTTAGGAAATTTTGATTTATCAACAATTATTACGCCTTAAAACACTATTGACATCGAAGAAAAAGCTTCGAAAATATTAATTGTTTTTGGTTTGTCCGGGTATGACTTCAAAAATCGTACGAATTAAAATATCTCGAAAACTGTTAACATTTTGATCATGCATTTTGGGTGAAATAACTTACAAATAACCTCTACTATAACGTGTTTAAAGGAATACCTACGTTTACTTACCAATAACCCTGTATATGAAAACAATAGTAAATTCAAGTTCAAGATATAGATTTGAGTATTTAGTTGATTCCCAAATAAAAACGCAGAGGATGAAAGGAAATTGGAATTTGAATAGCAACGTTTGGTGTTTTATGTTCACAGCTTGAGTGGTTTCACGTTAGATGGCACTGAGATTGTTAGTAATAATAGTAATAATATACAGGAGAATAAGGAAAACCTCATTCTTTTGATGAATGACTTATACACTGAACTGTATATAACGGATATAGTTGACGATTTTACAATGTATAGACTGTTTTAGATTGGTTTTTACCATGATAACAACTCGGCTTACAAAAAACGTTTTTTTCCCATCCAGAATACAAGAATCGAGACATTCGACAGTTAGACTAAAACTAATTAACAAAAAACTTAATTTATCTCTTAATATATCTTCACCATAACGTTTTTTCACCATTAAGCAGTGACCACCATGGTTTAGCAGTACTTTCAAGGTTATCCCACAGCGTGATATCGTGACTAGTACATTATGTACCAAAATTCCGTGCACCTACAAACTACATAGTACCACATACATGCACACGAATTGTTTTACGAATGCTCGCTCGCGGGTCACAGGTATATGAATTACACTAGATGAAACAGCGCATTCTCCGCTAGAAGAGTGATCCCGGGACAATGGAGCCGCCCGTAAGTAAAATTTAAAAACCAATAAATCAACATCAATTGTTCCCCGACTGATCGGACACACGCACGCACACAAACAAGCAAACACGAGGACGATCCGCCGCCCGCTCGTATCGGAATCCGATTCGGAACGTCATCGTCATAATTACCATTGTACAACCAGATTCTATGTGTTATACCGCGGCTTACTTGCTCTCATGGTGACCCGCTGTGACTGCGGAGGAAAGACAATCCGAATGCCTTTAGGAGATACTTTGACGTTCTACATGACTAAATAGAATATACTGAAAGAATTAAATATTACATTTTCTGCGAAAGAAAATAGTTGATGATAAAATTGAATTATTTAGCATCCACTTTTTAGTGATTTAAGTATCTATAGTGAATCTAGGAAAATCGGTGCTATGGGAAGGAAGACTCTTCAACTCATTCAGCGATTGTGATGGACAGAACTTGCACCTGGGTTATACAGGATGTCTCACGGAACTGGTACGTTAGAAGTTTCTCATACTATTTCTGGAAACATGAGATTTTGGAATTAGAATTTACTCGATCTGAGCTCCTCAGCTAAAATATTCTCAAGTTAACTGTCACGTCCGGTCACCGGAAGTCGATATCAACTTTGTTATTTTAAATGGAATGATATAATTTTAATTTTATTTTTGGTTTCTACGTATCAAAATACATCATTTTTAGTAAGGGTTCCCTATACCTAAATATCACCATTTTTGAGTTATTTTGATTTTACTAATTTCTTGGTGATTTTCGCGGTGGCGCTTAAAACTGAGTATCTCGGTTATTATTGAAAATAGAAGTTTGATGATTGATGGTCCAAAACTAGAAACATAGCCAAATACGACGATGATTGATTGATAGGGAATAAAATTTCCTATCAAATGGCGTATCGGTATACAGGGTGTTCCATTTGAAAAAAATGAGTTTTTTACGTTTAAAAATTCATTTATTGTGTTGTAAAATTTGAACACCCTGTATAAGATATCATGATGAACTAAACATCGTCTTATTTGGTTATGTTTCTAGTTTTGGACCACCAATCATGAAGCTTCTAGTTTCAATAATACCCGAGATATTCAATTTTAAACGTAACCGCGAAAATAACCAAAAAATATTAAATCAAAAAAAACTCCAAAATGGTGATATTTAGGTATAGGGAAAGATTATCAAAAATGATGTATTTTGATACGTAGAAACCAAACATAAAATAAAAATTATATCATTCCATTTAAAATAACAAAGTTGATACCGACTTCCGGTGACCGGACGTGACAGTTAACTAGAGAATATTTTAGCTGAAGAGCTCAGATCGAGTAAATTCTAGTTCCAAAATTTCAAGATTCCAGAAATAGTAGAACATGAGAAACTTCTAATGTACCAGTTCCGTGAGACACCCTGTATAAGGAAAAAGACAAAAATGTAATGGCAACAGGAAAAAAAGAAGTGTATTTGACTTGATACGTCCGGAACCTCAACCTTCCTCTTTTCATAAAAATCTGATGTGGCCAGGCACATGACTTTATCATACTATATATAAAATTAATAGTTTAGCTGCATGAGATTCTATTTGATCGAGATCGGCTATGTCTGCATTAAAATAAAACTAGTAGAACTAGACAGATATGTCGAATAAAGCTGCGGTCGGATATTGTACTCCGCTGACACAGGGTACACTGTCCAAATGACACTTGGGTGTAAAAAGTGTACGGTATACTATATCCGAACGCAGCTTATATTGGCAGTAGGTTGTCAAAACATTTGCGTTTGACACTACGTACTGTCATTAGAATTATATATGACATATAATCTGACAGATATATGTGTTATAAAACACACCATCAGTATATAAACTACGAGTCTGCATGTAATCATTTTCAACTCCTAACCCTTCGTCAACGTCGGTTTTGTAATGACATTTTCCTCCATTATAAGATACTCCATAGTAAGTGCGACTGTCCAACATTACTGAGTATGATTGACATTCATGTTCCTCCTCGCCTCTTGCGTTTTGATTTTCTCTTTCGTACACCGACTCCTCGCACAAACGCATTCTTTAATTCGCCTATGTTAAGGATGGCTCGTGCCTCCGACCGAATCGGTATCGACTCCTTTAGATTTGACTATTGCAGATTCAGACGAATGGTTATTGTCGCGACTATCAATTTGCAACATCAAACCTTGTAAGTACCCGGTTGTTTTTGCTTTTTTATTATTGTATTTTTTTTTCTTTAATTTGGTTGTTGTACCATAATATACAGGAACTTCAGCTACTTCTTTGATTATTTATTATAGTTAATTCTTTTTATACTGTACTGCAATTTATATTGTGTAAACGTGGCACAGTGTATCTAGGTTCGTCCTGTACTGTGCCCATACTGTGTATTAAATAAATAAATAAATAAATAAATAAATATCCTGGCTACTAGTTTTAAAGGAGTACGACCGATCTCGATGAAATAGAATTTGCTCATGCAGCTAAACTATTGATTGTACCAAAAAATGTCATAGTGATAAATTATTCAGAATTTCATCTTCTTTAATTTATTATTTAACTATTTCGACGAAATTCCAGAAATGGCGGCTTATTTACATAATGTTTCAAAAATGCTAAGACTAAACCTGCAGTTCCTTTGGACCATTTTCAACAGAAAGCTTTTCAGCTCTAAGTTTGGTTATGAAACATCTAAATATGAAGTTTCGTCCCGATACCTTTAGTAGTTTCTCCGGAATCGTCGCCACAAAAACGGGTACACACATCCACACATACACACACACACACACACACACACACACACACACACACACACACACACACACACACACACACACACACACACACACACACACACACACACACAGACATTTTTTTGTACCTTGGTCAAAAATGTTCAGGGGACCCAAAAAGACATATTTCCGCTAAAATCTAAAAATTTTTTTTTGGCACGATTACAATACTTTACATACTGCGTATGATAAAGTAAAAAGTACTCAGGTCTTAGTTTTTCTAAATTTGATGATATCTACTTATTGCTTTTCAGGAATGTAAAAAATAACAAAGGCAGGTTGGTCAACACTCTTGTGTTACATAAGCTATAATACCTACCTCATTTTTCTGTTTTTTTTTTTCGACAAATATGAATATGATAACCAAAAGTGTCGACCATTTCACATTAAAAAATTGAATCCTTAAAATAAAAACAAATTGGTGCGGTATTTGGTCAATGCGACAGAATAAATTCTATAGGTAGGCTGAAATAAAAGCACGATCCGTAAACTTTAAAATTTTACGAATGAAAGGATTGTGATAGCTCTGTGATCTACTGTAGCTCAGCTTCTCTTTTAATCTGGCGTGTGCCAATGGTGCTTCCTCGTTCGACAATAAGGCACTCCACACAGTTGCCATAAAGTTTCATAGCCTAAAACCCAGCGCTGTGGAGTCGGAGTCGGGGTCGTGGAGTCGGAGTCGGAGTTCAGACAAATTTCACAGGAGTCTGAGTCTGAAAAAATGTACCGACTCCGAGTCCAGGTTTAATTACTGTAGAAAAAAAACATGCGAGATGGACGTTGCCTCAGTAGACAGTAAACAAATAAAACCAAATATTCTATTAGGTCTTTTACAAAGTACCTACCTATACATATGTAAATAATCAAATTACAAAACACAATTTCCAGACGAAAGTGAAAACAATAAACAAAAGTAATCTGTCAGAAATTTGAAAAAGGGAATTTGTACAAGTGTGTTAAAATGAGATTGAGAAGTAGGCCCGTAGTTCAATGTAGTATCATTTATTCAGAAGATATATCTGTAGCCATAATTATGATTATTTTCAGCTTTCAAAATAATTTAAAACGATTTAAGGGAATATTTGCAGGAGAATTACTTGGAGCTATTCTGTCCCTCACAACAATTTTATAAACGTATATTGTACCTAATTTTGATTTTATTAGAATGAATTTTATTTCGTATTTTACACTGTGTCTTATGGGTGCTTTTTTATTATTAGAGATAGACGTCTTTTGATATCTTATAGGTCGCTTTTATTTACATTTAGATTCAGTTTAAATATTTTTGCCAACAAATTCGCTGGAAACAAATAAAACTTCTGTTTTTCCTATGGATTCAGCATTTGTTTGTGAGTAATTTGATATGCACAAGCCATATGCTTAATACAACCACAATACTAGAATAGAAATGTAATTTATTAAATTTGTTTCTTAGTATTTTTGTTTTCATAGCAAATTTAATATTGCTCGGTTGTATTATTCTGTGTCAAATTTGTGTTTATTTACAAGTAAGATTTTTATTACATAGAATTATTTGAAAATATTTTTGTATGCAATTTTTCTGGAGTCGGAGTCGGAGTCAAGAATTTTTTTAGTGACTCCGCAGCCCTGCTAAAAACTCCAGGTTCCAGCTTACATTTCAACATACTTATAAGATAATTGTGCCACGTAGAATCACTTAAAGGGAAAATTTTCGGCTATTTGAAAAAAATAACTGAAATGAAATAGAATTTATACAAAAATCGACATTGAAAAAGACCTGTTTTTGCAATTTCAAAAAGGTCGGTAAAAACAGGTTTTCGAATGTTTTTCAAAATCAATATAATTAAGAAGCAGTAAATATTTACACATACAGGGCGTTTCACGTCCCGTGTGGCAAATAGTGCCCTGATCAAATTTGTACCTTTTCTTATTGGTATTAATACGTATATTTTGACACCCCTACGTTTCAAATAGACGTTTTTTTGCTTTTGAAAAATCTAAACAATAAATATTTTTCTAACGAATTGGACGTTTGTTTATATGAACGTTCAAGCTTACACAGATACAAAAGATTTTTGTTTTTAAGAAACATATTTATTTGAATTTATTTTTTTTTATCCAAATATATTTATTTGACACAAAAAAAATATTTACCTCATTGAATACTATAGCTTATTCGCAGCGGCGCGTTATGTCATCATGGGGCCCTGGGCAATTTTGAATTTGGGGGCCCCCATATACCGTGTTGAATTAAGAATTACATTTTCTACAAATAATAATATGTACTAATACTAAATAAAATCATAAATAATAAGTAAGGTATTTGACTTTTTTGCAACAACATTTGTAACAACCTACATCGTTATTTAAAGCAACAAATGAATATTCTTAAGAAATACAGAATAACAAATAAATAACAAACAAATAAATTCCTGAAAAGGCCGTGTGTTCAGCTGTATGTATAGAGTACAGTGCACGCATGTTTGTTCAAGTTCCAATTCCCGTTCCTCAAATGACAAATGAATTGATTTTCCCTTCACCCTTATCTTTCTGCATCAGCATGGCCTTGATAATTATAGTGTTTCATTTATGGTATAGCGGGTTTACTATGATAGTGAGACAACTAAAAAAATGGCAAACTTTACTGGAGAATATTTGAACAGTAGGAACATTTGAAAAATATGTTTCCATTGATCCCTACTAATTTAACTGTGACAACACTGCTTTCTGGCACAAATCTAATACAACTGTAAATATTGTGGTGTTTTAAATAATTAATCTACAGATAATTCCAAGAAAGATGTCTGCAGAGAATTTTTTTATTATACATCATGTTAATCGGGAGAATAGTCATTTTGAAAGGTTCGTATCTTCGGAGCGGGTTGAAAAGAGAGGCAGTTCAAGAAAAGAAGCAGTTGCAGAGAGCTATCGATCTTGCTACCGGCTTTTCCGCTGAAAATGCATTGCTTTTATTAGCTTTTTCGTCTTTTTTGTTTCAACTTTTAGTCTGCCATAAAGCACCACTGATCATGATGGTATTATGATATTAATCGTTGCACTCTGTCCTTACGTAAGGGTACAACAAGGTAGTTACAGGCACCTGCATATGCATTTCAAATGGCACCTCATTCGCTTACATTATCCTTATTATTAGTCCCTCATTTCAATCCATATCATGTACTTTATTGTATATCTTGTACTTTGTATATTCCTCTGTCACTGCCATCACTATCACACCATCTGCATAAGGTAAACACGTGTGCATGTCTTCATTGAGAATAATTTCCCCTGTTGTTTGGTTTTGGCCATCTCACATAATTTTTATAATAGGAAATTGAACAGCATTGTCGATTTGCATGCCTCAAGTCTCTGTCCATCAAAAAATCATCCACAACTTCTCTTCAAAAATTCGAAAACAACAAATTAAACATTCTAATTAATTATTTTAACTCCACTCAAAAGAGTGGAGTGTACCAGATGATGGATGTATGGTATGGTATTGGGGGCAGTGAATCGCGGTAAGTCAGCCAGTTAGTTCGCAGGACCTCTGTATGTTCGATTAGCGCCGGAGGCAGGATGACTTGTGTCGCCCCCTGGCGGGCGGACTAATACCGAGCATGACTGGCGCGAACCCCCCGTTCCATTGTCCGCTAAACAGGTCGCCACGGGACGTCACCTTCACAAACCCTCCAATATAATCCTATCATAATGCCCCCATTAACTCGCGTACCTTGTTATTTGCTCATTTGTCCGCGGACCGCAGACTGATCTTATACAATATCGCGACTGGCGACCATGGGTTAGGTTGATAAGGTGTTGAGAAGGATTGTTTAAATATAAACAATCAAGGATGTTATGTGGTTTTTCGTACATTTATATTTAGGGTTGAGATGACAGCAGTAGATCACTTATTTTGATACCGTCGCTTAGTCAGTTGGCAAAGTGACAATCCACTAAGCAACTGTACCACAGTATAAATAACAACCCTTCCTGAAATTTCTTTTTAAAATAATACAAATTATATGCGCAATGTATAAAATAAAACGTGCATTTACTGTAAGCGTTTGATAAAATATTTGACCAATACAAATAATATTTGTCCAATAGAAAAAATATTTGAGCAATACAAAAAATTACTTGAGCATTAAAAAGAATAAATGTGCAATAAATTTATATAAATGTATATCAGAATAAATAATTGTGTATTTATATATTTGAATGTTCCTTTCATAATATATTTGTAGACTTAAATAAATAAATGTGCAATACAATCGCTACCTCTATAAAAATATAATCAGCTGCTTAAAAAATACTTGTTAATTGAAAAAAATATATCTCCAATGGTTTAAAAAAATAAGCATTAGAATATATTATAAGCGCTTTTAATAATCTAAATTGTACCGTGACAAAATTATAATGCGTCCTAGAAAGAATGGAATGTGCATTAAGTTTTGCAACCTTTAGCATACCGTGAGCGAAAGTAGAGCCTGGAAACATGGGAAAATTCTGAGATATTTTGCCATTTTAAAAAATCCTTGAGGACGTCGATTTTTAATTATTAAGATACACATTTTTGTGAAAAGTTCAATTTCCGACCGTTAATTGTCACTGAGTTATGACGTCATCGACCTTTGTAAATAGCAACACCATTTTTTTCTTACTTAATTTGGTAGATCATTTAATTTGGAAATGGCATCGGTAATATTATATGGCCTTACATAAGAAAATTTTTGAAAAAAGGACAGTTGAAAACTGAAAATGTTGACAAGGTTAGGGAAAATGTAATAAAGTTCAATATGAAGTGCATTTTAGTTCTGAATTAATTGCTCTGAAAACTAATCTAACAAAATAATCTAATTTTCTATCGCGCAAGATTTTCATAAAAAAGTGGGGTAAAAATGTAAAATGCTCGCTTTTGGTAATTTTTACAAATTTATATCATCTAAACCCATTGTCCTAAAGAACCCCAAAATGGTCGCATGGCAATCCTTAATCTGAATGCTCAATCCTTAAGGCCATATTTATATTCAGCGCAAATAAATGAATCGAAAACACCTATTATAACTTATTTGTTTAAGGAATGCTATAGACAAATAAGTTATCAATACTATCCTAATTTTTAACTGTCGTTTTCTCGAAAATTTTATAATGTAAGGCCATAAATCTTAAATTACAAATCGTAAATTACCTTTAAAAGAATTAACAAATCTATCAATATCAAGACAATAAAATATGAGGTTGCTATTTTAAAAAAATCGAAAATAATTGAATTGTTATTTAACATAATATGTAGGGTAAGCCATTTGAATTAATTAATAAGGTTTTATATCATTGAAAGTACGCGCTGTCATTAACAACCTACGTAAATCGTAAAAATCAGGTCAGCGTTAATTTTGATGCGCGGTAGATCTAGTGTTCCATATTTATTATTTTAATATGCTCAAGATATTCATTCAGAAGGCGCCTGCAATGTCGGCCAAAATCGATTTAGTTAGTGTTTATTTGACTATTTTCGACTGTTTTCACCAATTCATAGCCACCTAGATTAATACACAAAAAAGTTATTTTTGCGTTGCCTTGGTGATAAGAATTGACGATCGATATGATTTTATGTTCAGAATGTCATCCTGATTGAAAATATCATACAAAGAATATAGGGTGCCATATAAAATTTCAACGATGACGTCATGTCCGGAAAGAACGGAAGTCATATTAACCTCAAGAGTATCCCAAAGAATGGCATTTTTTGTCTGTTAACACTTTCCCAAATTTCATTCGTCCAGCTTTATAAACAAAAAAAATAAACGGGAGTACCTATGCCGTGGGTCACCCGGTATGGTGACTTATCTGTGTATCCGATGCAAGAAGTACTTCATAAAATCATAATTGCGATGACAAATATTTTGTGATGACCCGTGCTTGTTGAAATGGTGGAAGACAGGTCATCCATTGACCTTGAGAGGTCGAAATAAGTCTCCAAGTCAATGAAATAAACATTATAGCAAAGAAGAAGAAGCTTTTCTTAACCTAACTTCTAGAAGTAAACTTTGCAAATGGATCCAATAATTAATTAAAAAGATAATAGATGTGAAAAATTTGTATTAAGCAGGATATGTAGTTCAAGTTTCAGGGTATAAAAACGTTTTCCCCCCATAATTGGCGATAGAGGCCATTTGGTTTCTTTTATAAAACAATCCTCATTACAGGTTATATAATATTTCAATGTAATGCTGACTTGCATTGAAGAATGGGACACCTGTATGTTAGTTATACACTGGAATGTACTGCTAGTTTGTAAATATTTGGAATTAAGTTTAATATATACTGAATAGCACAAGACACGTTTGGATAATATATACTAAATATCAGCAGGGACAAGAAAAACAGTGAGTAACTATAATAATTTTTGAATTTCAAAGTCATGAAATGCATTGATTCCGCCGTGTTTGTTCCATGAGGACAATTCTTAGACATCCTTCTAATTAAATGTGCCAGTTCGGCATTCGATTATGGCAGTCGGTGAGCATTTGCGGTTAATATATTCTAGCTGAAAAACCAACAGCGCGATATTATTCAGGCGGTAACGGCGCGGTTCGCGATCGACCAATGTGTCAATAGAATCCGAATAGGCCTTAATCGGCAAATTAATTACCGATTACAATGAATTAATTGCGGAGCGGCTGCTATAAAATTAACATATTTAGAAATGACGGCAATTAAGGCCGACATAATTCCTTTAGAACACGTCTCGACCGAAATGGTATCTACTACCATCGGACATCACAAGTGGACAGACTATAGAAGGCAATACGACGGATTAGAGTTATATTAAGGTTGGTTCATACTTCTTGTACCAACTGCCTTTGTTCTCTCAAAATATTAATGGTACGTCAATATCCTGATAATAACTCATTTACATTTATGTGACAGTGGTCCTGTTTACGTATTAAGAAGGCGTATTAATTTGTTTGTAAATATTGAGCATACCCTCGGTTCACAAGGATGGTAACGTAGCAAATGTTTCTATCGACTGTCGTATGACAGTAATTATTATTACTAATATTACCCCAGAGAAAATACAGAGACAAAATTGATAAATTCTAGAATAGTTAATAGAAAATTACAAAAAAAAAAGAAACAAGAAATATTAGTTGGTATAAGATTTAAATATGTGGTAGCAAGAGATAAGTAAATGTGGACAGCAAAAAGCAGCAGATGTGTAGTATCAGCAGTCTTCTTATTGATCCTTCCTGTCATCCATTACTTGCCGTTCGATAATGGTTTCAGTTAAATTAAAATGTAATTATTGAATTTCTGTCTTACACCTAACAATTGTTATTAACATAACAAGAAATAGAGGATAATCAGTTGCCATTCTTGGATGTGCTGGTATAAAGAACGTCAACGGGTAGGCTTGGACATACAGTGTACCGTAAGAAGACACTTACCAATCGGTAGGTACTTGAACGCCAAATCACACTACCATCCCCAACAGAAGAGAAGTGTTATTAATACTCTGTTCAACAGAGCCGAGAAGGTATGCGACTCCAGCATCTTGGACGACGAACGAAAACACTTGGAGTGGGCCCCACGTCAGAATGGATACACCAAGTCTGACATACGGGGTGTCACACAAAGAAAACCACAAGAGGCAAAGGGGTTCGCTTGCTTACCATACGTAAGTGGGGTATCAGAAGGAATCGGTAGATTACTGAAGAAATCAGTTATCACGGTAAGGTACAGAGCACCAGCTAAGGTAAAGATCTTTTGGTTAACCCAAAAGATATCACACCATTCCTGAAGAACTAAGAGGTATACAAGGTAACATGTGAGTATGGAACATGCTCTATAGGACAGACAGGGTGAAGCATCGAATGTCGAATCAAGAAGCACAGTGGAGACACCCGGCTAGGCAAGTTTCAACAGTCCGCTGTTGCTCAACACTGCCACGAGTCGGGACACACAATGGATTTGGATGACGTGATTACAAAAACGTGAAGAAACGTTAATAAATAAAACATAAGTATATATGGTTCCATGGGCCATAGATAGGCAACATTTATCACAACAGAACCGAAAAATCTAACATATTAACCCAAAATATTACTCCAAACTGCAATGTATTTTGATATGTATTTTTACCCAATAGAACGCTTTAGCTACGTGGTAAGTGCTTGTTTTCCTGACCCTTCTAGGGCAGTATATTGGCGAAGGTTATAATTTCTTACACAGCTCCTACATATGGCCTTTCCACTCCATATGTAATCCCAAAATTTTGATGGATTTACTCTGGAAACCTGTACCAAAATGCATACGTTGTAGTTTCTCTTCGTTGAAAGAATTTTGGTTAGTATCTATCCATAATCTCACATCCCTCAACGTTTCTTCCATTTGTATATGCTCATTTTCGTTTGCAAGGAAGGGTGTGTCATCGGCGAACAGGCAAAGGAAAAGTATTGAGCCCAGTACGTTCTCTTGGGAGACACCAAGCCTGATTGTTCTCTCATTTGCATTTTATCCTTTTCAGTTAAATACTTGTGTTCCAGCAGTGAGTGAGATATGATGTGATTCATTAGACGCAGTTCCTCTTACCAATTAGTAGTTTAGTTTCTGTATCAAAGTTTGTGGCTAGTTGTATCAATAGCTTTTGAGAAATCACAGCCAACGAGTCGTGCAGTCATAAAAGAAACATGAGTTTTTGTAGTTTAAATTTTAATTTGTTATGGAATCATGTCGTGCCAACTTCACCTTTAATCACTTTCCATGCAGCTCTTTGTTGGTGCTTGTAGCAATGTATCTTCATTTCTTTGTTTTGTTAAATGCTCACCTTTAATACGAATTGTTCGAGTTATAATGGGTAGTTGTTCCAGCAGTGGATCTATCACATCTACTAACAAAAACAGTATAGAAGAAACGAGGAATGTAGAAGACATGCTCAGATGTTGGTAGGAAAAATTTGGACATTCCCAATTACTGACTAAACCAGAGAGAAATGCTAGATTGGAAGTTTTTAACGGACGGACGGTGGAAAATCAACGCACTAAGAAGAGAAATATATAGTAACTTGGCCAACGTGGACAAATTTCTACAATAAGAAGCAGAGGAGTTCTCAAGAAGCCCGCTACCGACAACTGAGAAATTATCTCGTACCCAAGGTTTCTTTCTCTACTTTGTCACCTCTTTGAGTCATTCATAACTTGACCAACCCCAAAAGATTTTACACCACAGACATGGAGAAATACTCATAGTCTTATGTCGAAACCCGATTGACAATTCTCATAAGCTGAATATGTAGATGATCTGGCGATCTGGTGGTCTGTCATTACAAACTTCTTCGTCCTCATAGTTGTGTATAGTTCTGCACTGAGTTACGGTATACAAAATAACCATTTTTAATTTAATTTATTTTATCTGGGTATCGTCTCCAGCATGGTCGTCGTTGAATGCACGAAGTATAATGGATTAGTCGACGTCGGAATGAGTTCCGTCGCCTTTTTTAAATAGCTTCTCTTTGCCGTATACAAAGAGATTGATGATAGGGACGCGAGTTGTCATCGACACAAACGCACCAGTCCAACAAAAGGGTAGCGGGCGGAAAGGAAGGCACAAACGCGGAGAAAGAGGGGAAAACTGATGAAGAGAAGCAGCAGCAGCAGCAGTTGTAAGGCAAAGCAGTGCGACATGGTCTCGGTTTCCACACAACCCACTCATGCTGGAGAACCACCCATGCCGAGCAACAAAAATTAAAATTAATTAAAACACCGCAACGGCAGCAGCCAGCCAGCCATTCGTCCGAAACGCTGGAGCCCTCCGAGAGGAGACAGATATCGAAATGAATGGATTAGAGGAGGCAGAGAACAATGAGCGATCCGGGTCCCAGTGTGACAATACATGATGGATACGCGAGATTCCATCTCTTCCACTGCCGCTGCCTGCTCTACACAATCCGGGAGATAACTGATACGCGAGGCCGGAGCCCTCTCCGTGATGCCTAACAATGGACTCATTTATTTATAAGCGGGTTACACTCACTCCTGACGCAACTTAACTAATTATGGACCGCTCCAGATATGATTTTTCAATGTGAGCCACCAGCCAATGCCCGTTCCACTGATGCACGTCATTATTGATGTCTACTGGCATTGTTCATTTCCACTTGTACATTCATCAGCGCTCGGAGACCTTATAGATGATATGCATACCGGAGGCCGGAGTGAACTTATTTCTTCTTGCCCCTGCAAGTAAATTGATTTGGTCGGTCCTCAAGCTGGAAATATCGGAAAAAATATGCAAGAGCGAGTACCAATAACTCCATATTTCTACTTTGCATGCATAATATACACATTGAAACACTGTTTTCGGTGTTACATGTCACTGTAACAGAAACATTAAGAAACATTAAGAGAACACTACCTATTCTTTTTTGTACGTCGCTTCAGACTTAAGAAAATAACATTTTTAACATAATTTGTTTGTTTTGAGACAACACGTACTTATAATAAGAATATTTCTTTAATATAAAACAACATAAATATTTAGTTTAAGTAAACTGTTTTGAAAATAACACTGTCAACAAAAAATTTTCTCCCGGGAAATTTTAACTGATAATGATTCTTTATGACCCCCTGAACACTTCCCAAAGGCGTTTTTCTACGTTAGCTCGAATAAGCGAGGTAGTTGCAAATTTATTTTTAATTTTGCCATAATATACAGAATGTTTTCTTATGCGCATTTTCGAGCTAACCTAGAAAAACGCCTTTGGGGGTGTGTTCAGGGGGTGATATAGAATCATTATTAGCTAAAATTTCCCGGGAGGAAGAAAGTTGATCAAAATTAGTCGCACAGTGTAATGTGAGGGATGGCGATAGATGGCGCTTTAGTTTCTCGTCGTAGGAGAGGTCTGCTAGTGGGTATATTACCGCATACATGTCTATGCAGCATCAGTGCTGTTATTCCGTAAATGTACCTGACGTAGAAATGTCCAACAGCTCTAATGTTGATGGAAACAGACTAAGAAGACACCCGGTGTCTTTTCTAGTTGGAAAATTACAATATTCTTTATGGATGCGTTAATTGCATTCCATGTAAAATATTAGTGCTTTCATAATAACATGTTCATATTTAAAAGAAGTAGTCTGGATAATCTAACTACCCAGCCTATTGACTTAAAAGAACAAATTCTTAAGTTAAATAATTATAGTATCCATCTAAAATTTTACAATCTTAAAGTAAGACAACAGGTCAAAACAACGGTAACGTTTCGTTGTGTCTTTAGTTCTGCTGGTATTGCAACTTATTTGTGTTTCCGGTATCGTATGTAATTTTACTAAATATAATTTATTCTAATAAACTACTTTACCGAAAAGCACATTGGGTTCAAGTATCCCTTCATTGTCATTCTACAGTACCAGTGTTCAATCGCATTCAATCGCGTTCAATCGCATTCTGATCATATTCTTTATTTATTTAGTTATATTTAATGGCAGGGATTTCTTGATTAAGATCTGGTATTTTCACCTATACAGGTAGAAAATTCTGTTTAACTCAAATAAATTGTTGTTTGAATAAAGGCAATATTTATTTGCTACAAAGAATGTTTATTTAAGTGAAAAAAAATTATTTGGACGTAAGTAATATTTGTTTAACTCAATAAACATTCTTTGTAGAAAATAAATATTTCTTTCTATTCTAACAAAGATTTATTGACTTAAGCGAGATGCGTTCCACGCACCGCTACCGATACAACTTCTCATTTAACGAGCTAAAACAGCCTCATTGGAGTGAACGATTGTTCCAAGTACTCAACAAAGAGGCTTTTTGTACTGATTTTCTAAAAAACTTTTACGGAAAAAAGCGTACCAGAGTCAGTTGTCATTTATACGATTTTTCCTATTTTGTGATTTTATGTATTGCCACGAAAAGTTCTCGTTTGCAATACATAACTTTACTGTATTTCTTTATAGTTTTTATTTAGTTCGGTACAAAGGTCGTAACATTAGCGACCCCTATAAACAAGAAAACCAGTGTAATTGTTTTTCTGGTCGAAATAATTCAATTGTTATGTCAAATATCTACTAGAGTTAAATTACTGCGACACAAATACTGCGTTAACTCAAAATCCGTTGTTACTAGTTACTACTCAGATTGTATTGATTCTTTTTTTAATGTTGAAAATTGAAAGTACTTCAACCTTTAGACCAACGAAAAGTTTTGCACAACTGAAAAATATCTATTTTCGTATTTTGTTAATATTTCAGCCAACAACAATGATCTTCTCAGCCAGAACAAAATAGATAGGTACTTACATAAAATTATATAAAATTAGGCAAATGTATTTCTACAGTAAAAAAAACTGATGTGGCCAGGCACATGACTTTATCATACTGTATATAAAATTAATAGTTTCACTGCATGAGACTCTATTTGATCGAGATCGGCCATGTCTGCATTAAAATAAAACTACTAGAACTAGACAGATATGTCGATTAAAGCTGCGTTAGGATATTGTACTCCGTTGACACCGGGCACACCGTCCAAATGACAGTTACGTGTTATTGGGTGTAAAAAGTGTAATGCAATATGCGAACGCAGCTTATATTGACAGAAGTTATTGTCAAAACCTTAGACCATCTATAACTAGACGGAGTACGGCCTATCCCAATGCATTGGCTTGTTGTGGCCCAACATACCTTGTCAATAAGGTCGAATTTCGTGTAGATTCTCGTGCACATTGTTCGCGCATGCGCACAGATGCTACATACCGCCATTATTTTTAACATATGTTTACATCGAGGTTATGAGTTTGTTTACCTATGTAGATGGTTAAGAGGTAACAATGGGGCGAAACTGCTGCTTTTGTAAAAAGGCAGCATCCAAAAATATAACGTGTCACAGGTATGACCTTTATTACCGCAATACAGTAATATTAAATTATAACATATACCTTCTCGTAGATTTCCAACAGTTCAAGACTCAAAACAAGCTCGGATTGAAGCTATACCTATAAAAAGTCGGGGTTTTAAAACAACTGTGTTGTGTTCAAGACACTTTTCTAATAGCGATTATAAACTGAGAAAAGACGCAAGACCATAACTCTCCCGTAGTGCGGTGCCAAGTATTTTTGTTATGAGTGATCTACCAAATGAAAATACGGACACAGATAGTATGAGCGGTGCAGTTGTAGCAGACACTAGTGGACACACAGAGTCAACAATCACTGCCACGGCTACGAGCTTTGAAAGTGCCACACAGCGCAACACCAACGGAACATCCTTCAGCACTGCCAAGAAAAAGGAGAAAATTTATGTAATATGTAACTTTGTTTTAGGTATATTTTAACGTTATTTTATTGTAGCTACAATCCTCGATATATGGGTGACGTACATACTTCAGACTTATCTTCGTCTCCTCAAGCACGGGCAGTTTTAGCATTAGCAAGAACTACCATAAGCAAGAAAATTGCTCGAATCCGCCAATTGTCTCGTTACAACATGCGATTAAGACAAAAAGTGTGTAATTTATCAACATTAATGGAGCATATTATTTGTGTAAAACCATGTTATTAGAATCAGAAAAAAGAGTTCGTAGTTCTTACACCAAGGCCATTTTGTTTAAAAACCAGTGGTTAAATTATGTTCAAATAAAATATTTTCCTATTATAAGTTGTATTTTGCTTGTAGTTTATTACCCATATTCCCATTAAAGAAAATAAACAAATCATGTATAGTACAACCAACTTAAACTTGATTCGACAGCGGTGCGCAGAGCGTAAATATAATGAGTACGTGACGTGAGTACTGCGCAACGCTCTCGATGCAACTACTCGCTGGTCAAGCTATACAGAAACAAATAAAATCTTACACGCAAGAATACATTTTGTCCAAACCTATAAAAAAATGGATTCTGTTGTTACTATATAAAAGTTGAACAAACGTCACTCAAAAAGATTTTTGCAGAGAACTGGAATAGCGAATTAATTGCTCTTGGATGGTTTAATTGCTTTTTTAACAAATGTCACAATTATAACAGGTACTACAAATGTATGTACATTCAAAAACAGAAAAGGATTTTTATTTTGTGAGGTTACCTTTCACGCCATACGCGACTACCTAATTCAAATTTGACATATAGCCGCCAGTTTAATCTGACCGCTCATTGGTGCGTTACATTGGGAACGAGAAAATATACGACTTTCGACCTTATTATCTTTGGCCACAAACAAAGCCCGTCACGCTCCCTCTAGTCATATTGCATATAAGCTCGATGGTCAAAACATTAGCGTTTGACACCATGACTACCTACTGTCATTAGAATAAAAAAATCTGACAAATCCTGGCTACTAGTTTTCATGCAGTACGACCGATCTCGTGGAAATAGAATTTGCTCATGCAGCTAAACTATTGATTGTACCAAAAAATGTCATAGTGATAAATTATTCAGAATTTCCTCATCTTTAATTTATTATTTAACTATTTCGACGAAATTCCAGAAATGGCGGCTTATTTGCAAAATGTTTCAAAAATGCTAAGACTAAACCTCCAGTTCCTTTGGACCTTCTTCAACAGAAAGCTTTTAAGCTCTAAGTTTGGTTATGAAACTTCTAAATATGAAGTTTCGTCCCGATACCTTTAGTAGTTTCTCTGGAATCGTCGTCACAAAAAACGGGTACACACACACACACACACACACACACACACACACACACACACACACACACACACACACACACAGACATTTTTTTGTACCTTGGTCAAAAATGTTCAGGGGACCCAAAAAGACATATTTCCACTAAAATCTCAAAAAATGTTTTTGGCACGATTGCAATACTTTACATACTGCGTATGATAAAGTAAAAAGTTATGTGGCTAAGCATATGACTTCATCATACTATTTAGCAGTACATATTTCCCAACGCAAACGCTGATGTGACAATACTGTCAATAGTATCATAATATCTGTCAAATCCAGGATAACTAGTTTTAATGCAGTACGAGCGATCTCGATCAAATAGAATTGTTTATGCAGCTAAACTATTAATTTTACCAAAAAATGCTATAGACATAAATTATACACAGATTCCTCTACTTTAATTTATTATTTAAACCATTTTGACGAAATTATAGAAATGGCTGCTCATTTGCAAAATATTTGAAAAATGCTATGAGGAAACCCCAAGTTCCTGAGAGTTCTAAATATGAAGTTTCGTCCGGAATCGTCGCCACAAAAAAAAAACGGACACAGACACACACACATACACAAAACTTTTTGCGGCACGATTACAATAGTTTGTCCTACTACATATGAAAGTAAAAAAATTCGTTGTATTGTAAACTGTCCTCAACAATTTTGGCTGAATGTTTTCTTTACTCCAGTGTTAGAAGATCTGCTTCAGTCCATGATTGTCAAAAACAAGCTAACAAACGACGAATCGTAGATTCTGAAGACGCATTTTGGAAATTAAATGCTGGCCATACACGTGTCTGAATTGTGGGCGGTTGCTATCGCAAACAAAATTTTTAGTTTGTGTCTCTTACTATTGTGAGATTCCCAAAACCATCTGGAAACAAAATGGATATGTTATTATTTTTCTTAATAACGTTTCCACTTTTAGGCGACTTATAAGGACGACAATCACAGATATTATTATTTTGTCAATCTTTCTACAGACAAAGAATTGTTGAATAGATACCCATATCTATTCACATTCGTAAATATGTGTGTACACACATAATCTGGTCGTCTGTATCCATTACCGGTACGTCGAAATTAATTATGATTAATAAATTGCACAGGAAACGCGAAATTTGCATGCATAATTTGTACCGCGCGTAAGATCGCCTGCTCCTTCCTTGATATATTGCTGCCCTGATTATCTATATTCTTCGCCATTAAAACGTGCGCGCAAGTTTTGTCATTTTTCGTCCGCGTAATCGTTCAGCAATAAAAGTACGCCGGGCATGTTCCAGAGTCTGAGGCAATTTGTCATTGGAACGGACAGCGAATACGATAGAAGCGGTGCTGGCCGGTGCTACAGGCTTACCCGCTCATTTCAGCTACTGTTCCGATTAATTACATATGAATACCAATGCGTATGGAGTTCGTTGCGTGCATATGGAATTAATTAACTACCCACGGATATCAAGTATGATCGAAGGCAAAATAGATTGTTTATTTTGTTGGGTAAATTTTATTTATTGAATTTATTTGTTACTTTGTACTTTTTTATTTACGCGTGATTAAATATTATTAAAAATATAATATACAACCAATACACAAGTTTTAATATTTATAACGTACTCACTTATGACGTCATCAATCCATAAACCCCATGTTTTTCGTAATGATTTTGATACGTTTCGTGTTAATGAAAAATGAGAAAAACGAAAGTGACTTAGCAATATCTATATCTTTTTTAGCGAATCACTGTAAATGATTCAAAAGCAATTCTGAATAAACTTTAGGATTTCAGGTAAAAGTACAAAAGTTAATGTTTACTATGAGATCTTTTGCGATTTCTAGATCAATGGGTTCACCTATAAACCTGCAAAACCTATCGAAATCGCGGTTTTTTTACTTTTCTACCTCAAATTCTAGTTATTTTTTTAGTCCGGATTTATCTTGAGAGCATATGATTTTACCCATAATGCAATTTAATATTTCATTCACCAAATCCATGTTCCATAGAGTTATCAGTATTTCACAATTTTAAATTGTCATTTTCTCGAAAAGAAAACGTTTCCTCTACCTTTACGACAGTTGAAAGATCTACCAAAACAAACAGTGTCACATATTTTCCCGTGTTTTTGCATATATTTTTTATTATAAAAAATCTAATGTGGCCATGTTGGACACATGACTTTATCATAGTACGCTATACAGCAGTGTCAACCGCCGATGTAGTGACAACTGACAATACTGTGACTAGAATAAAAATATCTGTCAAATCCCGGCTAACTAGTTTTTTGCAGTACGAATGCTCTCGATGAAATAGAATTTTCAGCTAAACTGTTAATTTTATCAAAACATGCCATAGACATAAATTAGACAAAATTGTCTGTACTTTAATTTATTATTTAACTATTTTGACGAAATTACAGAAATTGCGGCTGATTTGCAAAATTGTTGAAAAATGTTAAGAGTAAACCTCCAGTTCCTTTGGACCCTTTTGAAAAAAAACGGATACACACATACACATACAGTGTGTCCAGGAAAGTCTGCATCATATGGAAATCTGTTTTATTATCCATTTCTCAGAAAATTTTACTCTTTACAAAACTTGGCGGCTTGTATGAAACCAAAACTGCAATAGTCAAATATGTAAATTTCGGTGCCATATACCGAGCGATTCAGAATATATGAATTTGTGATAAGAGTAAAGTACCTTATTTTCATTATTATCGATCCTTATTTGGAAATATTTACAAGTAAAAATTGTATTCAAATATGAAGTCACAGCCACTTATCATGAAATTTTTCTCTTGTTTTTTTTTAATTTTTAATTTTATGACAAATATTAGTCAATGCCAGTGATCCTAAAATGTTCATTTGAATCTATTTCGTAGAAATTTGCATAATTTTTTTTTATTATTTTTCAAATATGTTTTTATATTTCCCACGCAATCTTCAAATTCCTTTCTTAGTTTTTTTTTCAAACTATTGTGATAAATAGTAGTAAATGCCAGCGATTGGTACTAAAGGCTTCCTTTTAATCTATTTTATTGAAATTTGATTAAATTATTTGTATTTTTTGTAATTTTGGTATGATAAATAATGTTTATTTAGAATTATCGCAACATTACACATTATCTGGGTACGAAATTGATATTTTTCATATACGTCATCATCATGTCTCTGTGTAGTGTTTCTCCCGTTCTATGCATAAACACGTTCTTCGAGAAAAATCGGGCAGCATTATTTAGAAAATTCCGTGAAATGCTTTGGAAGCTATGTTGTATAGCTTCCTCTAAGTCTAAATGGTAATTGCTTGTGTACTTTCTTCTTGACGTAACAAAGATAAATCTGAAGTTGTAAAGTCGGGGAATCTAGGTGACCAGTATCTCGATTCCGAATTTTTCTGCCTATCCAAAGGTGGTCTAATTTCTGGTTTAAAAAGTTCTTGACGGTGTTTAAAAAAAAAGCTGTTAACACGCTGTTCAGGAACTGAAGATATAATTCTAAATTTAAATTTTAACGAAAAAAAGAGCCCAGATATTTGATTGCTCAAAATACGGGGGCTTCAAGTTCGGGGCTTCTTGTGTCCACCAACGTCTATTTTGTGAAGAAACATTGCCACTTGACGTAAATGTTGCCTCGTCTGTCCATCGAATATTAACAAAAAAATTCTGTCCTCTCCCATTTCCCCAACACAGCAACATTTTTTGTACCTTGGTCAAAAATGTTCAGAAGACCCAAAAGGACATATTTTCGCTAAAATCGCGTTTCTTTTCGATATGAGTACAATACTACGTCATACTAAGTATGATAAGGTAAAATTACTGTACCTAATTGTTTTTCTTTTCATATACAATTTTGATAGGAAACTGTTTATAAAAGTATGAAAGTTTATACTTTGCAATTACGTCAATTCTTTGGTTCTTATGAACCTATATTTGAATCCCTGACAAGTTCCGAAAACTTCTTTATTCTTGGAGTGAAAAAGCCCGACAAAACAGTTTCTTGCGGCGGTTGCAGAATACACCTAATAACTCCAAATGTGAGGAAGTAAGTTTTGCAACGCAAACTTTAAATGTTGTACTTTTACCTGAAATTCAGAAACTTTGTTAACTTTTTTAACCTTGCTCTCTTGGAGCACTTGTTGCAAACACCTGTTGTGATAGAAAACTTTCTAGCTCCAATTCGTATTCAACGCAAAGAAATATATTAACAACGCCTATCCACTTTACAATTACAAAATCTATAATCTCTATAGATTTTATCAAAATGCAAAAAATAATTGTCTTCTCAAAAATGTTTCATGTTTTTTAGTCAAAAAATGTTAATTAATAAACTCTTGCCAATTGTCAACGATGAATTTATTCATTTATAAAATTACAAAATTATCAAAAAGCAAAAAATAAAACTATCACCAAAATTAATTGTTGGTGGGTCGATGGCGTATAGGATTGAGCGGCTGCTATCTACGCTGGAGGTCCCGGGTTCGAATCCCGGGCCAAAATCGACTACCCTGGTATTTTAGGCAGGGAACAAATAAATACCTTTGCATGCGTGCTGTCATGATGCGACGTGCACGTTAAAGAACTCTAACTGGAGGTTGGAATTCCTTCAGTTCGACAAAATTCCTGGGTGTGTGTAGCCTGCCCTCAGCGTCGGTGATTAGCCTAAGTTGCGGAAATAGACCGACGTATAAATAAACAAGTTAAACTAATTGTTGAAAATGATTTCATCCTTAGCGTATACACATTTAATTCATTTTACAACAGTTTTGTTGAATGATATTCTTGTGTGACATACTTATGTTGCCTAGACAGTTATAGAACCCGTTTGCCTATCTATATAAAATCTCAAATCGATAGCCTATTAATTCCTAGTTCTATTTTTGTCACCTGGAAAGTGATCCGATTTCCTTTACTGGACTATATTTCACACCATAATCAGGATAGTATAATTGTACGATGAAAATTGCATACCCATTAGGACATACTGGGAAACTAATAATCTGGTCATAACTAAAACAATTTTTCAAGCACAATTGACACACTTCTGGTAACATTCCAGTATACCAACTGTGCATACATATCAATTTTAGATAACGATTTTATCTCGCAATCTTAACAATAAACTTTCATTACAGAAAGATCACCGGTGGTAGAGAACAGACGCAAAACTCAATCATATTTCGTCGACATCTTAATAACCCGAAAAGTTCATTAGGCAATCCTCCACTGGGACAAGACAATGACCAAATCAATATCTATCACGAATGATATTATTGACAGCCGCGAAGAAAAAGCAGACCACGGCACAACAATCGCAGAACCACGACGAAAAAAAGAAACCTAACAACAAAACAACTCGGTAAGACAGTAAGCCATTACGTGACAATGGAAACTCGCATTCCATCGATATTTGGCGACCGGCCTTTATCTGGAGATCAGGCTTCGCGGCGAGGCGTGTACACGAAATGACAAACAGCGTCAGAAGTCGGAGTCCCACTTGGTGCCTTGTGGAGTTCTACGGTCGGTATCAATTTTAATCAGATGGTGATTAATAGTCTGGGTACCATTAACGGTATAGTTAAAACAACGAACGCAACAATGAGCGCACGAGAAAAAGAAATAGACGCTTGAGGTTTTCATGGCACCTTCAATCAATAACAGTCGATAATGGACAACAGTGCGGAGGAAAGCTGAGGGCTTGGGCGTAAGGCGAGTAGCCCCACTAAAAGCGGCAGGATCTACGGTGTATAATTGTACGCATGATGCATTACTTGTCATGTCGATCCGAACTGTAAAAAAGAAGAATTGCGGAATGGATTGGAAGAGTGAAATGCGACGATATGTATATTGTAGAAGTGGGGATCACGTAGGTAAATACGTTGGTAAACATTACATTTCTTTAATCATATTTTTGTACTTTTTTGCATTAAAGAAAGCACATGCACTACTCAATGTACCAATGCAAACGTTTACCTATGATTGAGAATAGCTGGTGTGCCGCAGAGTGATTTTTGTACATTTTTATTTCAAACTGCAATTTAACAAAATTAAAACAGCTAAACAATTATAACAAACTACCAAATAACTACATTATACCAAAATATTACAAAACATGAATAAGTATGACATGAATATACAAAACATGAAAGTGCCAATTTAAAAAAATTAACTCGCCACAATCAGCCACATTAATGAGTATTACTTAAATAGAGTTAATATAATCTAAATTTATTAATCGAAAATGTTCAGTATGTAATTAATTCCATATGTGTAGGTCTAACCCGAAGGAAGTTAGCAAAAAGGATGGCGGAGCTTTAAAAATAGAGCAACATCTAACTTATTTCAACATAAATTAAACACTGGTCATCATATTAATTATTATAATTAATAATATGATGACCTGTGTTTAATTTATGTTGAAATTTATGTTGCATTTATAATACACCCAAGTTAATTCACCGATGTAAACAGGGTTATAAAATAGATTTATTAGAACAATTGGAAATAGAGAAACATAAAACAGATAATAACGGCACTTTACTTAACGATCAATTAACATTTAATAATAAGCCAATATTTTCTTACACTTCAAATTCTTAAATTACCCAATCTGTTTTACGCCAAAACGCTGCTAACTTCAGAACAGTCGTCTTGTCATTCGTCTTGTGTCTTCCAAATTCCAAAACGACAGGCACATGTATTGCGAATTCTAACTTTGGCCATAAGTAATTTTTTTAAACTTTTGTATGTACCTAGATTAAGTTATGTGTTAGTGTATTGTAGACTTGGGCTGAAGATGTCTTTTGAGGAAACATAGTACGTACGAATTACAAAACGTACTCATTAAAATAATTTCACCAAACAAAGGAAAAGAGGTTTTATTTATACATTTCCATTCCAGTATATTTAGTATATTTAGTGAAAAAAACTGCAATGTTTCTCAAATTTTGCCCGATCGAAAGTTCCAACTCTTCTCTCTTATTCTAACCATCTGTTATTTGGTATGTTTGGTGTGTTTTATTGTATTGCTGTCATGTTCATCTAATGTGTAATTTTAATCTAAGTTCCCTGAAAAAGCCAAAGTTTACTGGCGAAATATGGTCTAGCTAATTGCGAGTTATTTGGAGCCCTAACAACCCAATAAGAAGCACTATTTTAAATTGAACAATTTCTTGTCAAATTGTACGATTGTACGAATTGTACTATCTTGTCAAACCATATATGTTTTATACCATTTCTTGTCGGATTGGAATGGAATAGAAGACATCTCTCTGACATTGAGTGGAGTTCTTTTTTATTAAACAAAGTTACTTTTTAAGTTAATGTCACTTTTTATTTTTACTTTTTTAACAGTTTAGTAACTTTTATTCTTAAAAGCAATCATTTTTGTTACTTATTAGATCCTTCATTCAGAAGATATAACCTGTCTTTAAATTTTATCCAAAAATTCCACAATTGTCACAAATAAGACGTGTTGATTTATGTGATTTTTCTAAACATATTTTTAAAATGAACAAGATGTTCAATACTTATTTTCTGTTTTCGTAAATAAAAAAAGTACTATTTTTTCTAAAAAAAATGGTTTAATTAATTATATAAATGTTTTTTTTCAAAGTTGACTTTTCAAAAATGACCTATAAGTTTTCTTGATCTTTTCAATCTATTTTATATCGCAGGGGGCATTACACTTGAATTAGGCATTACACATTGTGTTCTATTTAAAAAGAAAAAAACAAATGATAAATCGAAGAAACAAAGTATAACGGTGCTACACTTCGTGGGACGCACTGTATATTAGACTGGCTTTATTTAATAATAAATTGATTTAATAAATTGATACTGGGTTTGCTACCGACTTTTAAACTAAAATCTGTAACATTTAGATATTCATTTAAAAACATTTTTTTAGTTTATTCATTTTAATAAATTTGCATCCAATAATTATTAACAAGCAGAACAAATAAAAACAAAATCGGTAAACTTTTGAGTGTAGATTGTAAAACTAGGAGATTCCAATTAACAAGACGTTTCAAAAAGACAAGAATTGACAACAAATCGTCGCTGGGTCCAATAGAAAACAAATACCGAACAAATGACAATCGATTCTGATATGCCTCTTCTGTAGAATCTGAATATAAAAATTGTGATAGTGACCCTAGTTTCGAGAACACCAAATAAGAAAAAAACGTTTTATTTTCGCATTGAATTGCTCAAAAACTAGATTGTAATTTTTGCATTCAGATTCAGCTTCTACGGAAGTCTTTCCGAGTGTCTACTCAGCCTGTATAGTGTTGAGTTCATTCTTTTTTTCATTTTTCACAACTATTGTTCTATTATTGATGTTTTTGTTTACATTAACTTTACCCTTAATTAATAGATTAATTAAAAAGAACTTGTTTGTATTGTTGCTTCAATTTAGTAGATAATTGTTATCATTGTTATTATATTCTATAATAGAAAAGAAAAATCTTTCTGAGAATATTCCAAAAAAGCAACTCTCATTTTTCTATCAGTAGTGTTCCCTAAATTTTAGTGTCAGCATCTTACAGTTTTACTATTTCTTTTAGTAATATACTAAAGTAGGTACATACTATTCACTTTAATGTTACAGCAATTTCAAAATATCTTTTATATTTGTATTCAAGAAGGTAAGTGACCGAATGTCATACTTTTCCAGAAATATATCTCACCAAATATGCAAGATGAAGAAGATATTTTTAACTACTCGGTGGTGGTCTGTGACGCACCTTTCTACCACAAACTCGGTGTGCGAGTCAATTTGAAAATACATATTCAAATTGATACCCACCTGGTTGATATAGCAGGTAGTGACTGGGTAACCGCAGAGGTGTGATATGAAAACAAACACAGCATTAATGCAGGATTCAAAAGAACCTGCTGCGACGCTAACTGTTTTACTGCCGATGTGTCAAAACATTAACCCTTGCGGTCCTCGTTAAATATCAGAATATATCGACCAGAACCCATACCGTGGACCAGGGACGACATTTTCTACGATTTTACGACGCTGCTCGCAGCTTCATGACCAGAATTTACATCACGGTTTAATCGGCGCTTTATGTACTCCACGGTTATTATATAATTACTTTTCTTTTCTTTTTAGGATTCTCGGTGTGGATGGTTCCGAGAATCGGCAGCCTTGTTAACCTGTTTGATATTGGCAGATTGTGTTAATTAAATTAAGAGAGATGTAAATTTGTTTGCATCGGGAAAACATAATCGTGTAGTTGGCACTACAGATGTGAAACATATTTACGCAATATCCACATCAGATAGGATAAGCAACACCCATGTAGCAGATTGGTTCATGACTAAGATTGGTTCATGACTAGTGTCCACCAGAAGGTGATTTTTTTTTTGCCTAAACCGAAGCCGAACTTCGGCTTTTACGATACCTTCGGCCAAAGCCGAAGTCAAATGAAATTCATAATGCTAATGAAGAGTCAAAAGTAAAAATAGCTCCTATGCATATTTATTTGTTGTGATGAGGTATATTGTCCAAATTTCCAAAAACCATCGTTATTGTTTGAAAAAGTAACCCTGATTAAAAATTTAGGTTAGTTTTTTGTCAGTATATTTTAAAAATATTCAGAACGTGCTACGGAGAAAAATACATATACATATGTTAAAATTGAACAATATAAATATAAACTATTGACATATTTTTAACTTAAACAAAAACACGTTCACATTTTCATTATGATAGTATTTAATTATCTGAAGTTGTCAATTCACATTCTACATACCGTTAGTGGTTTTCAAATAATTTGCTATATTATTGGAATATATCTTTTTCTTTTTTGGTTCGAAATTTAGTATTATGTTATTAGTATAAGTATTATGTTGTTATATTAGGCTGCCTATGTAAAGTTCTATTCAAAAAAAAAGCGTACAAGTAGTAAGCGCAGTTTTGGCTAGATTGCCATATTGTAAACCTATCTTTTAATTGTTGTTACTTAGTAACCTGTAACTACAAACACGATGAGAACTGAACTTTGTCGATATTCTTTCGAGGATTTTATTATTTTTTACCTTATTTCTTAGCCAATCGTTACCAATTACTACAAATACTACTCACATAATTTTATTCATGAATTAAAAGAAAAAAACATTAACAGTTTAAGAACATTATTTAAATACAACAAAATATTTTAATATTTGGTCACCGCGCCGTTTCTTGCAATCACTTCATTTAATCTACGGGGCATTGAGTGAACAAGTGCCTTATAGACCACCCTTCTTCCAACTTAGTAACGATTCGCGCTCTCGTTATCGATGTTGTTTGTCGCGGCATAATTAAATTATAAAAAGCAATTTGCACACATTTGACATACTAAATGTCAGAAATATGTTTCCTTGGAAACGATTAATAAATTATCCCTTTTACAATAGCCCTCAATACGTGTACGCTTTTTTTTTGAATAGAACCGTACATACGTGCTTGAATATGTGGTCTTCAGAAAAGAAGTCTATGTCATTCAGTAGGTAGTTGTCTGATTTTCTGTGTTCTCTTGTTATTTCCATTTCTCCAGTAGGTCAAGCTTCTTTGACTGTTTGCATTTATGTAGTAGTTCTATATTATCCTCTGTTATCACATGATTTTCCACTGTTAAATGTCTCCCCATGGCTGTATTTATGTTGCAAATATGTTCCTTTAATCATTGCATCAATTTTCTTCCTGTTCGTTCCTGTACGTTTGGGCAGTTATTGCATTGAATCTTATAGACTGCGCTTCTCTCCAATTTGCCTCTTTTCGGTTTTGTGCTGTTGAGCCGTTTCATTAGGTTCTTTCCTGTTGCCTATGTTATTTCTATGTCGTATTCTTTTAATCTCTTTCCTATATCTCTTGTAATTGTTTTGTTCTCGCTGTAAGGAACGTGATATATCTTCTTTCCGTCTCCATATATGGGGTAAATCTCTTTTACGCCATTTTTGTGATTATCTCAACTTCGAACTGTCTCCTTTCTTCGTCCATTGGTACGGTGTGCATTCTATGCAAGTATGCTCTTAATGCCGATGTTTTTGAATTTTGGTGTGCAGAATCTCTTGGTATAATACAATCGCTAGCTGTGATCAAGTACATAAACTAATAGAATTTATATTTATCTATACAATGTGTCCCCATATGGATCTAACTTTATCTATAGTGGACCAATTTTTCGTTTCTTAAGTTGATAGCTTGTAAAATCCTGATTCCAAAATTTCAGATGTTTATTATTTTTTATTAGGTTCGCTTCAGATTTGCTATTAACTGGTAATTAAAATTGTATTTAAAAAATTACTCTCAACAATTACATTATTCTAAGTATAGCAAATTTAACAACTTATTTTTCGTCGTTTTTATTAAGTCATGAGATTTTATAAATTTATTTTTCCATCTAAACTGCTGAACCTACCTCAGAATTTGGCAAATGCAGTTTGTTGTTGACTTCAGACCTGTTGAATTTGCTTACTATTAATTCTTTCTAATGCTTCCACAACATTGTCGTGGTATCGGTACTTCATCTATTATTATAGGCCACAAAAAGAAGTTTATGCATATTTTTGTCATGCAACAATGTTAACAAACAATCAAATGGTTCACTTTGCTTTCACCTTTCTCACTATGCGCGAACCTTCGGCTTCGGCTGAACCTTCGGCCTAATTTCTGCCGAAGGTGTAATTTTCGGCCGAAGGTGGCCGAAGCCGAAGCCGAAGCCGTATGCACTATTCATGACAATCAAGTTCACCTCAGCTTAGCAACCGGTCGTTTGATTATTTTGTTCCGCCAGCAACAGCATTTACCCCACCTAAAAAAGGTTTTCCTCAAAAGCATTAAATTGCTGTACTAGTTAATATTTATAGTCACATTGTATCATGTTTTGGTTTACAATGGGACTAGAGGGGGTAGAAACGAATATTTTCAATGTATAATTCACTAATTAATGTATAATTTATTACCGTTCGGTTCGTGGAAAAAAGAATGAAATTTTTGAAATTTTTTGAACAACCAGTAATTAGAATGGAAAATCTTTTTTGTGACACAATAACTACAGGTAACACATTCTGGTAACACTTGAGATCTGTAAAGCATCGTGTAGACAAGTGAAATGGCATTTTACTGGAAAAATTATCGAATAACGATGAGAAATTTGAAGGATTTCAGTAGAAGTTGAAGTAATGTTTGTTTTTCAATAACATATGAAGTATAAATAATATTAACTATTATTCTTAAAATAAAATAAATAATAGATATAACTCTGTTTATGCCTACTACTATTATAAAACGTTTTTCCTGTGGAAATACTGAAACATTACTGTAATTTTACTGTAACTTACAGTTTTAAGTAGGTCGATTAGGCTGGTTTTTAAAAGACCAAATATTTTTGTTTTAAATTACAGTATTTCATAGTGTTAAAATAATATTTAAAAATTAATTTTAAATTTAATTAGAGTTAATTATATCAATTTTATAAATTTTACATTAGACACTTACATTTTTACATAAAAAACATTTTTACATTTATTTAATATTACATTTCATTATTAGAAGTAAAATAGAAACGCCCAAAATTTCAGTAGAATAAACAAGAAGATCATTGTTCTAAAACAACAATTGGGGGGCCTAGCAGTAAAAGGGTTTAAGTGCACTTTATGTGGTTCTGAGATAATAAGCGTTACATTAAAGTTGTATTTAGAAATTTCAGAAAAGTTTGGAAAATTGTATTATTATTTTAATTTTATTCATAGTCATAAAAAGATTATAACGAATTAAGGAGTCTCTAAATTTTGTTGTTTATTTTTCTTGTGTCCTTTTCTTCCAGCTATTGTTACATCAAGTTTTATATCTATATTTGTATAAAAGGCGTGATGAAGTGTGGAATATATTCCAACAATGTGATTAGGTTTCTGTACTTTTATTTTGATTGATGTTTTATTCAAAGGCTTGGTTAGAAAGCTGGAAAGACGAACGTCCAACTGTTGAGGTTTAATATTACTGTTTAGACTATTCTTGTATCCCGCGTCTTTCGCTTTTATAATAAACGAAATGGCAAATTGCTCTCCACTTTATGTGGCATCGGTATCATTTTTAGGGCCCTTCATTATTTCATGAAATGGTAACAAAGAGTAAACATCGTCCTTGGTCATATTATAGACACAAAATTTAGTGATTTGCCTCTTATTACGATCTCCCATTCTGCACAATCTGACCAAAACTTGAGGAATTTGCCTTTTCCTTCTCAAATAAACCAAAACTACGGTCACACTCCATGTATGTATGTCCAGGTTCAAAGAACTTAACCAATATAACTTAATCTCTGTTATATTGGTTACTTGAATACTCAAACTGAATAATTTTCAAAAGTTTTTATCTTTATTATGACGTCTGCAGGAATTGCTGTATGCAACAATCTTTAGTAAAATATACTTTAGAAGTGGGAACTAGTAATAATATTTTTAGAGTTTTTGTTTTTAGTAATATAAGAACTCATGTATACTGTTGGAAGTAATTGGGTTTAAGTACACTTGAATCGTTTTACCACTAACACTATTAGCAAATATTTGAATAGTAGACCACATAGAAATGGTACTAATGGTGGTGAAATTTACATGAATTATTTTTCTCTCAAAATAGGGTAAAGTGTGGTATACTGTACTGAACTCATTTTTTCAAAGTGCACTTAAACCCTTTACTTCCAAGCCCCTCAATTAAAGAGCTAGTAACGATATTAGAATATTAGAATAAATATAAGATTTTGCATAAATGTTTATTACATTCATACCTGATCATAATCTGAATCATTCATATCAAGTATATGCATATGAATAGCAAAGAAAACGAAATAGATACTATACACAGAATAAAATAATAAAATACATGTTTTCAAATACTACAACAAGCAATAATAAAACGCCGAGATAATCTCTACAAGGCAAAATATAATAAATTTAATCGGCAATTACATGAGACATAAACTTTATTGTCCTGATGACATATAGATTGTATTTAATTACACAAAGCTACGAATTTACGGGCGTCAGTTCTCTCAGCTCGAAATGTATACGCTCATTCGGAATGAAAGAAATACGCTCTCGCATAAAATAAATAGAAAATGTCATCGATATTGTTGTCGATATCATTTGTTCCCTGGTAGTTTTATTCTAATCAGCTCCCCCATTCATTCAACCCTTTTAAATATCCCACCATATTATTTCACGTAAAACAAAACCTGTATAGATACACGGATACTCATGCATACGTGTGCGACGTTATTTATACTACTTTATATCTAGATTTATTTCTTTATTTACCACTGGTAACGTACGATTTCGATTGTTTTGTGCGGTGAATTCCTTTCCTGTTCGATGCGGATTTTGTTTCAAGCCGAACAGAATACTTTTCCGTACGCGAAACATGATAAAATTAAAGGATATACTATATATACGGACTGGAAATTGTATTGTTTAAAGTTTACGAGAACGATAAATACTGCGAATTTCTCTGGGAATTATTATATAATCAGTAGGGTATATATTTTTTCTACGTTGGGACAACAATAGAAATATGCGGGTCGTGGTTTTATCTACTTTCCATTCAAATTATTTGAAATTTATAACCTGGATTCGTGACTTCAGGGCACGATATTGGTCTTTTATTTTTTATTTTATTGTAACTGTATGGAATGTTTATAAGATCCACTATAATTTAGTCTAGATTCTACATTAATCTTTATGCGACATTAGAAAGATCGATTGCATTGTACAGCAATAATTTAAGAACATCATTTATTTGACATTTTTTTTTTGAAATGTCCATTTAGATGTGAAAGATACACCCTATAGTTGAATGGATAGAACCACCGATATTTCACCTTGCGTGTTGCTTTTGTTTTGTTCGTCCGATGGAATCCGGTGTAATATCCTGGAATTTTGGGTCGAACCAGTCGAGGTGAGCGTTTTTTGTGTATTGTCGGGGCCGAAATGTGAAAAATTTGTTAATTATATAGACACTTTAGGAAAACAGAAGAATTTCTTAATTTAAATAGCTCGAATGGCGGAGTTGACGTTGCACGTTATGTCTATTTATCAGATTATGTTCGTTAAGAGGTGATTATTTCTTGTAAATGATACCGTTAGTCACTATTGTAAGGCATTCCATTTCAATAATTTGACAAGAGAGAATCGCTTATCACATTGCGCTTGAGCATGCGTTTAAATTTGAAGGATCGTCAAATATTTTACAAATCTCTGCAAATATTTATTATATACATAAGTTAAACTTTTCTAAAGAAATCAAATAGATAAGCAAGGTTGAAGTCTGGTTGTCCAATTAATCGTCCAATGTATGATTAAAGGTGTAACCTCAATTCCCGAATTATCGGCCTTTTGACTGCAGTTGTTGTTACGCGAAAGGTGGTAGTAGTGTTGCCAGATCGACTGTCTTAACAGCAGATCTACTTATCTGCTGTTTGATGTCATCTACGTACTTGTCTACTGTTTTACTAAAAGTATCTCACAATCTCTTTACTCAAATACTTCAAATTTTGATCTTAGGCAAAAAAGAACACTCTGTGCTGAAATATCAGTACATATGTTTCTAACATCCTGTATTAGGGTGCTAAAATCACAATTTTGCCATTCTCTTATACTTAAAGCATATTTTGAACTTACTATAGGATAAAAAAAAATAAGAGAAAGTCTAAATTAATTTTGAAATTGTCTAGTTAAAAAAACTGGCAAAAAATCGCCATATTTGAAAAATATTTTTGCAAAAAAACTTTTTATTCCCAAAAACTAGACTCCATTAACAATTTTCAATTGTGGCCTTGATATTCTGATTATACGGATAAGAGCGTATAATTTATCATTCTCTTATAATTTAGCATGGTTGGTTGTATTTTTGTATTTTGTAAATATTGAAATAGTAAGTAATTCGAAATCTGTAAAGTGTCTGGTTTTGTATTACTGATTTTAAAAGTTATGTTAACGATAATTGCAGATTTTGTAGACTTGCAATCTTGGAGATTATTTGTTGTAAAAAGTTATTAAAACATGGAAACTTACGGAATTAGAGGAAAAGAATTGATATGGTTTGAAAATTATTTAACAAACAGGAGACAATAGATTTGGATTGGAGAAAATCAAGAAAATCAAGTGAATCAATAAATAGCTTGAGAGTGCCACAAAGTTCTGTTTTGGAACATGTTTTATTCAATTTGTACAAAACAATGTTGTTCACTAGTTAAATGTTGTGATATCTACCTTCTTTTGCAGACGATACACTAATATCACTTGCAGAGGATTTTATAATATCATTTGCCTGTTGTAATCGCGACACTGAACAGTGAACTGGTATCGATATCAAATTGCAGAAAATAAGTTATGTTTGAATGTATCGACAACACAATTGGCGAGACAGTGGACAAATTTAAATATCTAGGTGCCACATTAGACAATACATTCAAATTTACTTGTACATAATACAGATTATATAGTTAAAAAGTTGAGGCAAAAGATTAGCTACTTAGGAAGAATATCTAATGAAGTGATATTAAAAGATATAATATCTTTATACCATACGACAATAGAACCATATTTTAATTCAATATTCACTTAAATAATGAGTGAGCACAAATTTACAGTAGCAAATATTTTTTTATGTCCTAAATGATCATAAAGTAACATTTTACATCTTAGTTACCGGGACGAAAACAGCTTCTTTTTGCGCTCTAGGGCAATAAAGATTCTTTTTGCGCCCTAGGGCATAAAGGATTGCCATGGTTATATGTCAAATATATCAAATATTTGTCATTCAAATTGTAAATTTTAAATCGTCAATGTCAGTTATTATTAAGGTTATAAGTTTGACAATTAATTGTCAAATTAATATATTAATAATATATTATATATATATATATATTATATATTATATATTATATATATATAATATATATTAATAATATTAATAATTGTCAATTAATTGTCTGTATTGGCACTCAACTCCGAATTGTTTGTATTGTTATTCAACTTCGTAGATACGGATGTCACTTGAGAACGTCAAAATATTTAGTAATATTATTCAAACGGAGGAACAAAACCATTGTAGGACATAAAATTTTGTATGTACCTCGGGCATTACTCGATGTTTATACCCTCGGGCGACTTAAAAAGCTCTCTGGCCTATCGGTCCTCGCGCTTTTTAAACTGTCACCCTCGGGGCTTAAACATCCGTCTAATGCCCTTGGTACATAAATAACTATTAATAGACGTTTCTCGTTGTGGTTTTTGATCAAACGATGTGCGGGCGCATTTCTCCCAGGACCACCCAGGACTAAATTAAGTTGGCAACTGTGCTTTGTAAAAAGCCTAATTAGTATCAAATGAAATGTAATTGATAAAAGATAAGTGTGAGAATGATATGCATTCATTGAAAACTGAATAATTATATGGAAGTGAACACGAAAACCAAAATACCTACTGTGTTTTTAGGTTAGGACAGTTCAGCAAATTTTCCAAAGTACATAAAAACAGGTACACCCGCGGCAAACTTCCTTGAGTTGGGATACGTAGATACAGAATACTTCATGATTAAAGCCGAAATTGGTAATTTTACATGGAATGCGTGTTTTCTGGGGATTTATTTCTAAGCAATATTATGTTTGAATGTGTTACCAGATTTGACAGCGGCGCCAAGATTTCTGCGCATGTTGTCTTGCTTTTTGGGTCAGAAGTAGAAGCCCCTATTGCAACTTCAATAAATTTTCTTAACTTTGGCAGCCAGTAGCAACCTTTTATTATATTTTTTGTTTATCTTCATTAAACCCTTTGAAAAAGTATTGCCTGAAAACAAAATTTAGAAAAATTAAGAATTTGGCTTTAAAACCAATTTTATTATTATTTTGATGATTTACAAACAGCTGATTTCGAGCATCTTCCAGTACTTGCAGCGACTGGTAAAACAACGTTGTGGTCACTTAGAAAAGGAAAATTTAAGTTGGCATCCGGAAAAAAGTCCTGCAAGTCCTGCAAGCCAGGACGGTTGACAACTATGTCCCATATACTCTTTCTAATGGTGTTCTTTCGAGTGCTTTTCAAAGAAAGACAAATAAAAATACAATATTTGGCACAAAAGTCCTTATTGTTTCTAGCAGGACATTTCATATCATTGTAGTGGCACTCCGGCTCCGTACATAAAAAATATAAAACTTCCAAAAACACGAACAAAGAGAAGTGGGAACGGACAGAACGGTACATGCGACAGAGTGGCCGGCAGCTAGAATCACGGTTATCAAATACAGAATTTTACGACAACACTTAAATCTAATATTGCCGATAAGATCGTGAAGCCGGCCATGGCCGGCCGAGGCGGACAGTGATCGTTCGAGGGCCGCGGTGCTGCCACCGTGCGCCGACCGAATTCACTAAATTAATAACCCTGACGCTATCTCCATCTGGTGGCTCAAGATTAACGCGCACGACGATATTTCAAACTGCGCATTACAAAGCGACCCTGCACGCACACACGGCCGCAACGGTAACCACTGAAATGACGGATCGGGTTACCGAAAAATCGACCCATTATTTAATTTAATAGGGCATTACCGTACCAGCAGAGAAATTGATTCTGGACACGAGAGGCTTAGAGAAGCGCAAGGATTGGCGGAAGAAGTTCTATACAGATTGGATATTTTACCAAATTTTTTTACCAAATTGACAGGTAGTCAATCAAAGATGAATACATTTTGAAAATTTGTAACTACGTTTATAAGTTGTACCGGAAATGAGGGCCTGGGAGGTATTTTCTTTGCAGAATCTTTTCCTAGATTAAATTTAGCTTTGCGTGCAAATTTTAATTTTATTTTATTGTGCGAACTTGTTTTGTTGAACATATTTCTTTCAATGAAATGCCTGAACGTGAGTTGGCTAGGTATTTTTTGTACAGGTGTCAGTTCTTTCTTAGATTCCAATGTCAATATCGTAAAATTCTCTACCAAAGAACCAGAAAAGTCCGTACATAACTGTAGAATTTACATTTATGTGGTGCTAATGACTATGTCAACTTTTTTAACCAAATAGTTCCTTCTAAAGATATCTGGCTATTCATTTTAAAAGAAAATTGATAATAGTTATCTAATTTATATTATATTTTAGTAGTTTAACAATTGCCCCTAATTCCGACACTAAGCGCATATTTTGATCCGAAATCCGACACCTCAGT
Source organism: Aphodius sticticus (assembly GCA_963966075.1). Lineage (NCBI taxonomy): Eukaryota > Metazoa > Arthropoda > Insecta > Coleoptera > Scarabaeidae > Aphodius > Aphodius sticticus. Next base: position 64,066,723 of record OZ014509.1, read on the forward strand.
GAACCTAATTCAGGCAGTGATCCTAAATCAGACACTTGTGGTACATTATTCCGACAAATATAAACATTCAAGTAAATATCAAGTGTTTTAAAGGATTTATTAGTGTTAAATAGGATTTATTATTATAAAATGTTAAATATTTATGTTTTACCATTTTTAAGGAAACACAGTATAATATAAGTCCTTAGTCTTCTTCAGAATGCCCTCTTTACCTCATTGGTATTTTAATGTTTCTTGCATCTGGTATTTTTAGTGTTCTCTTTTTCTTGGTTCAGCTTTCTATTCTGTTCCCTTTTCGCTTCCTTTCTTATTTTTCTGGAATGACTTTCTTTTGTGGTTCCTTCTTTTTTATAAACAAATATTCTCTCCAAGCATTAGAGATAGTGTTAGAGATGTTTTCAACTAAGAAGAGCACCCCTACGCGCTGCGGGAAAAATCAGTTGACCTTGATAGCTCCACATATGGAAGTACATTAAAATAAATAAAGAACAGAAATACAGGTTACGGTAGATATTTTAAAGTTTAAACAAAAGGAAATTGTTAAATATGATGTCAGAATGGATCTACTAACAATAGAATTGTAGTTTAAGTTAGTTTCTGGATTGAGTTTGAGGTTAGAATTTCTTGACCAAAATTTTTTTAAGTACAAAAATTTCGGTTGTGGTAGTTATACAGTATGTCCACGGAAAAGGTGTTGAATAGGAAAAAATAAAATAAATTTAATGATTACAAATAAATAAAATTTACTTTTTCTACACAAACAACTTTTCCTAGTAACTTATTTCCATATCTTCTCAAATTAAATGCACTTTGCTCTTGTATCATTTAAAGTTTTTTCAATTTTCTGAACACCGTGTATAAAATATGTTAAATGTTCCTATCCCAATCTTACTCTAAGAACTAGAAAAGTTTTTTTTATCAAGAGTAACTTTTTTCGATAAAATTAAAAATAAAGAAGTATTTCCTATTCAACACCTTTTCCGTGGAAATACTGTATATAATTTTTCTTACCCGTATTCACTAATAAATCACTTTACAACAATCAAAGACAATACCGACTGCGTGGGTTGTCACGTTGTAAATATACAACATAACCTCACTCGCGAGAGACGTTCATGAGTGCATAATTTTATTATCATTATTCATTCGGATCACCTAAAAACGTTCCGAATGTTTGAATAATTTACTTTTTCGCTATTAGTTATTGTAGACCTGTGAATTCCTGTCATCTCAGCACACATTTTAAGAATGCGTCCCAATCTCCCAAACTATCTACGCCACTGAATGCATGTTTATCCATCGCGCACCTTGGCGGGAGGTCATGTGGAGTGCTCTTCTTAGTTGAAATCATCTTTTTCTACAGAAAAACAGTTTCTTTTTACTTTATTTGGGTGTTTCAGATCAGAATAGTGATCTTTCAATGGACATGGCATCAGTTCAACTGTTATCTCGAAAGGTTGTGTATCAATGCCAAAATCGCTACTCCCTGCTGCTAGTGTTGCATCATTCTGTCCTATTTCATCAGCTCCTATGATGCCTATCGATATTTATGACGGAATTAGGGACTATTGATGATTGTAATTCTGCCACCCTCTAATAATTAGGGATTATTGATGTCAGTAATTCCGTAATTCCGACATCGTGTCGGAATTTGGACAAAATACGTACAATTAATTGTAATATATCAAACGATGTAAAATATGTTATTTTCTTGTGTAAAGGCAGCAATAGAGGCATATGTATTACTTCTACACCATGTACACAATTCCGACACATGTCTGATTTACGGACGTGCTATATTCACATGTACCTAAGTCCGACACCCCTAAATTTGTAAATAATAATGGTTAAAAGAGTAGTACACCGTAGTATTATGAAACCAAAGCATTTTTAGTCAGCCTAAATAGATATAATTAGAATTTTCTTAATTACTATTATCCTGTAGCGATTTAAAAAGAAGTCGAATTGCAGTTACCTTATAAGGAAAGACTCAACTTTTAGCATAACACTCAATTATCAAGATCAAGTCAAATTTCTAGATTATATTCTGACCGTTAGAACATTGGTAGAATAAGAAACGACTGTGGTTGATAAGTGTAATGTCAAATCAACAAACCGGATATCCTAAAATAAAGTTCAATGTTGTAGATTTTATTTATAATTTTATCCAACTAAACAGAAATATGTCGAATTTGGGACGTTTATCTTAATAAAAAGAAAAAAATTTCGGCACTTCTCTTAAATATTTTTTTTACATATTCTGGAGTTGCAATCAGCTGTCGAAAATATAATTAAATTTATTCTTTTTAACTACAATAAATTGTCGGATATTATAAAAATTATAAAATGTTTAATTCAGATATATGACCTAACTGAAAATCTGTGAAATGATTTCCAGTTACGTGTTAATTTTGTCAAAAACTAAATGACTTAAAAAGAAAAAAAAGGTAACACGAAAATCCAGAAGATACAACCGATTCTCGTCTGCTTTTTCCGTCCGAATCTAAGGGCAGACATTTTGAATCGTGTTGAATTTGTGCGTTTTTTATTGCCACTGCTTTTCCCAAAATGTAGAGTTACATCACAATTTTCATTCTTTCCACTTTCCATTCCAGATTTTACAAAAAATTCGGAAATTCTACGAAGAATTCGTAAATTCTACGAAGGAAAACGAATCGAATAATTTTTCACTTGTTCGATTTCTTTAGTTGTCGACCTGGAAAATAAATCAGTTTTAATTATTGCATTTTTGATAAATTAAATAATTGGAAATCCGTGAAATGTTCTGATATCAAGTTAATAATTGTCGTACGTAAATTCATGGTAGTTCAAAAAACATTTTTTTGAGTTGATTTCTAACACAAAGTTAAACTTAAAGTTACTGTAAAATACTGTTAAAAGAATTGTTTTCAGGTATATGACATTTGAAGAGGACCTGGGACTCCAAAATAAGAAGCTATTGCTTCTGTGAGCCATTTGAAATGGCTCACAAACCATACTTATTTTAAAAATATTTTTTTCTATTTTAGTTATATAAGTAAATAATTTCATTTGTTGGTAGGTGAACAAATTATTAAGTACACAAGGAAAATAAAAATGTAATTATACTGAATTGTGAAAGCACAAGTCAGTATAATTATTAATAATAAAATAGATTTCCTTTTGTATATCTTAAATATTCAGCAGAGGAAATTTTACATAATAGCATCGAAACTAACCAGAAGCTGGACGACAGTTTTATTTAATTAACACCACACTAACCATAATAATTAACTACAACATAAATCAATACGAAACCAACAACACAAAAAGCGGAAGCAATAAAACAAATTAAACGAGGGAATAAAATCTTACCAGGCGACCACAACTCAGTAGGTATCGTTTACGCAGAAGAGAACGAAAAAAAAAAAACGAAAACGAAACGAAGACAATGGTTCCCAATGAGTAGAACAAAAGGAATGCGCCCATGCCGAGAAAGGGTGGCCCTATCGACGTATTAATTGTAAATTTCAGTACTAAATGTGTCATCTGATGTTACGAGACACAATTTCGGACGGTAGATGGCCGGTTCCCATGGTGGCGTGGTGGCTCGGCTCTCGGAATACCTATAACAGCACCACTGGGACGACGTAACAAATCTTACCCAGGTGGACGCGCCGGAATGCGTAGAATTTAACTGTTTCAGTATGGTATCCATACCAACTAACGAGATGCTTAGCTTAGGTTCACTGGTACACTACTACACTATAGCGAGAAGCATTATAATACTGGTTTCTGAGTACCAACATATCTGCATTGTGATTTTATGCGGTTTACAATCGACGCATGAACTGATTTGCGCGTGAGGGAACCTTTCTGGAGGAGTAGAAAATTATTGATAATTGACGAACCACAGTTTTTTTTGTTGTTAATAGAATTATTACAAGATTATATGGTACGCTATCGTTGTTTTAAGCTGGTATAAAACTTAATATTGAACAATCATGTGTCCTGAATATCAAAAACTTATTTACTAACGATTTCTTTGGTCTAATTGCCTAAAAATAGATAATATACATATATAGGCTGAGTTAGTGAAGAGACACCCTTCGGTTATTTCAGGAATTAAAAATGACAGTGATTTCAAAATTTGGAATCAGGAATTGTTTTCTAGGACAAATAAAATAAGCAATGTTCCCATATTGTCATTTAGAAACGTTTTCATGCTTACTTGAATTTCATAAGAAATCCTAGTTGACTTTATGTGTCGGCACACATGAATAAAAAGGAAATCATTATTAACTACTTTTCAATCTGAGAATCTCTTGAAATTTGTTATTTTTTTTAAATTCTATCAAACTGTAATATGCAGGGAAATGTTTATATTATGAACCACATCTTCATTTTGGTACCCATCAAAATTTAATTTACGGCTTTTAACCTATTGTTTATGTAGTATAGAACACATTCATTATTTTTTAAAAGCAAAATATGCATGTAAACATTTTTATATCAAAATCTATGTCTGACCTTGTTTTCGATTAATCTACGTCAAATTTAATTGTTTAATATTTTAATGATAACGAAAAATTCTACAGCATTATATAAAAAATGAATAAATGGCAAGTAAAAATAAGGAAAATTATTAACTCGGTGGAAAAAAGGTTTCTGTGAATGAAAAGTGAAAAGGCAGTTTCGGTAGCTTTATTCATGCTGAATACGAATCCAAACTGTAAAGCTCCAACAACAGAAGTCTCTAGAGCAGCATTTCCTAACCTTTTTACTTTTGCCGAACCCTTGAAATTGCGCTGAAATTCCTATTAAAGTTTTATACACAGAAAAAGTAAACCAATTTTGCTGTATCAAGAAACACTTCTACTATGAAATTACAGGTCTTTTGCTATAAAACAGCAAAGATATGCAAGAATACCGTGATACCGCTGCAGTTTTACAGGAATATGGGCATATGTGGAATAGGTGAATATTATTTTACAGAATTTTTGTTGTAGTTTATTACATTAATTGTCTGTAACTTAGCAGACATTTTTCTCTGTAAAACTTATTTGTGTTTTAAATTCTTTCAAATGTTTCAGCCGCTCCAAATATTAAATACAAAAGGAAGGAAAAATAAAATACATCTCAAACAATACGAAAACAAAAACAAACACTACCATTTGCAATAATAAGATGTAACTAAATATATTAATAAATAATATCGTAAATAATATCGATAATAAATATAAAATGATTACAAAAACTAAGAAACTCTCATTTTCAGTAAAAAGTTTCATGTGGAGTTTTATTGATATCCTTAAGGAGGTAATATTCCTTATGAAGGTAGAATACGTAAAATACGGTTTTGTTAACATTTCAAAAAGACAGCCGCTTTTTTGTAAGGTATTCAAGAAAATAAATAAGTCCATTTGAAACATTTTATTCAGAATGACATTTACGTTCTGGAAAAAGAATCTGGAAAAAAAATTGAAGATGTTGAAACTATACAAGATATTATTACAATCTAAGTTCATCAACACATGATGTCTTTATGTTCTTTTAAAGTTTGTTAAATAAGAAAATGCTTGCTCATACAACTTGGCTGCACTGAACTTCGCCCTGATCAGAACCATTATTGTATTTCTGATATTATGATTAATAAAAAAATTAATTATTATTATCATATATACACAGTTGAAAACGGCCCTAATACACGATAATTTGTAACACGAAATAAAAATTATATGTTAACACCATATTGTAAGCAAAGAATTGCAAAATAAATTTAAGTTGTTTAGCATTACTAAACTTTTATTAGTAAGCTTTCATTCTTGTCCGCTTGTTCGGAGCCAAAGCAATTTTTAGTATATTTTTACAGTGATGTTCCACATCAATTTTCACTTAGAACTGTAAATCACCCAATATTTATTTATTTCCCATGAATGCAGATTGGTAGAGCACAATGTCTTTCACAGAAGCTAAGAACTTGTCTGGCGATAGGTTAGTTATCTTATCTGGAATGTATATAAACGCCATGTTTATAAACGCTGCTCTAGGGTGAGGTTGGGTTCGTTCGCTAAACTATCGAACAAATTGTCAGAATTACGCCTTTTTGAAAATAAAAAATAAATTTGATTATTATATTTATATATTTAAGATTTTGTATACTACATTTTCTCATACAAAGTGATTTTTTTTGACAGGGCGGTTCCCAATATGGACGGACTTCCTGTTGGTTATCAGTTTACTTGTCTACTTTTCTACGGAAAGAACGGCAGCGAAATATGTTTTTCGTAAAACAGTTTTAAATTAATAATTCAAAAGCCTCAGTTCCATATTTCGGCACAAATGAATTCGGCAGCCCGTAAACGCATTCTGCATTGAAAGCTCCAATTCCGCTGTCCGCGCCTGTTCATCTTTATGAATTTTCTCGCCTCCGGACTTCCAAAAACAATGGACGATCGCTTCCCACCCCTTCGCAGCGACGATCTAATCTCCGGTTCGCTAACAAAACGTCAAACAATACAGAATTTTGTTTCCGTTTTTAGGCGGATGCGGGAGTAATGCCGTATCTACAAATTTATCAGGAACGAGGTAAAGGGGAATCCCTCAAACCGGAAACTGAATAGATACCAGTGCTATTAGATGAAGGAATAAGCATAAAGACAATTGCCTGATGCCTTTTTTGTTGGTGAAAGATTTGTTTGCTGCTAAGAAAAGATAAGATCCGACCACATGTTTTTAAAGGATTGAAATGTTAAATAATCTTTGGAATATTAATATGGAATATTTAAACTGTTGTAGAGTTGGTATGTAATGCTAGACTATACAGTTACAGTTTTCACGTCCATAAAGAACCAAATAAAAAATTAAAATGTAAGAAATCACACTGTCATAAATTAAACTAAACATTTCCATAACATCATAAAGCATATAATAATATAATCATTTATCTTGCAAAGTAAAGTCAATTACATTTACGACCAATCTCTCTAATCTTTGCATACAAATTACTAAATAAAATATAATCTATTCTAAGCTAATTACTATGCAAAGGTGTGCTGTTCTTTAAGACAATAAAGAATGATTCATGATGGCATTCTACTGACATGACAATAATACTACTTTAATGGAAGATGTGTACATAGTAGACGAGTACTTCGTATTACTTCTGTGCTCGACGTATACATACATGCTTTGTGTAATACCGGTGGCAGATATCAAAAATACAGTCACATACGCCCACATTGTATGTATATAAATGATTTCATTCAGTGTATGTACCAACACAAAAATATACTCCTATATAAATGCTTGGTAGCAAAAATGATTTATTACTGTACCTCACACTGTCTATCTCCAAAATGTTCAAGATATTCAAGTTTCCCTATGATAAATTATTATCATATTACATTAATGGCTAGATCTGCAGATCGATATTATGTAGGGTATCAGAAAAAAGTACAAAGTTTAATGTTTTCTGTGGGAATAAATTGACAAAATCAAAAGTTTTAACATTTTCGATATTTTAAAGAATATACAATTCTTCTTCTGAAATTTCTATAAACAGTATTGCAAACAGAAGTTTGTGTAAAGACAACAAGTTTCCAAGGTTGATTCTTATGGAGCCTGTAGCTCAAAAACCTGAATAGTCATAAATTACTAAAACTTTGACAAAATTCAATTTTATTTGGGAAACATCAATGATGCGTTAGGCGACAAACTGTGCTCAGATACCTATAATTCTCGCAGAAATTGGTTGGGATATGTTCAATACTTGTATAGATGCCATGGCCGTTTAATGTCTACATTTTTGTGAATTTACAGCAGCTGAAATGGATGATGCCCAAATCAAACTTTCAGGATATCAAAAAAAGTACAAAGTTTGTGTTTACTTTGAATCTACAAAATCACAATTTTCGACATCTTGTGCATTTTCTGTAGAAAGTCCAACAACTCAATTCTATTACATTCACTTAAATTCTTTCATTAATTTCCATAGAGGTATCACCAGCTAAAAATAGAAGTCGCAATTTCATATTTATGCTTCTGCATAAAATTATAACTCAACTTCAGAAGAGGGGTATGCATAAGAAAGGTCATTATAATCAGAATTTACAATACGGAATTCTTAAAACCAAAGAGATCACTTTCTAAAAAGGGATCTATAAATTGAATTTTGTGATTTCGTGACAGGAGCATCCCAGGTTCAGGTCAATTTGATTTTAAAATATACGTTATTCAGCTTTTCATTATCTTTTGTTTTATTCTCCAAATAATATTGCACTTTTAACAACTGCTGTTTTTGCAATCAACCGTTCCTGTGTTTTGGTCAAAACATTTCAGTATAATATAGATTCCAGTGGTTTTGACACCTGATAATTGGTTCAATTACTACCAGTATCCTATTCCAATAATTAAAGTTGCCAAATCTCATATATTTGATATGAGATAATGAGTCTCATATGTTTTAATACAACCTCATATCTCATATTTAGTTACCTAAATGTCATATATTTTAGGGACACCTTGTTAAGCTCCTCCTGAAACGTTCAGAAAAAGCCTCAACCTATGTTGTATGCACACAGAAATGTGATTATTTGGAACGAGAAAACATAATTTCTTTGATTTATTTACTAGATTCAAATGCTTGGATATAGAAAGTTAGGTATATACAAGAAATGCCTCATACTCAATATAAGTAAAATAATTTCTCAGATAAATGCTGTCAACAAATAAATTCTTTCTTTATAAGAACCAACATTGTATTGAAAGAAGTAATTGAATTTTTCGTCCCAAAAATGTTAATTTCTCAAACGAAGTAATAGTAAATCCATCCAAGTGCGTAGTTACTTGATCCAAGAAAATATAAGACATTTAATATAAGTAAGTATTGTTTACTGAATAAAAACCCACCAATTATTTAACAGAAGTGATTCTCACTTCTTTCAAGTAATCCCTTTCTCTGGAATAAATATGCGCACCGTGATTTTGTCAAGGCTCGCGCGCCCGCGCGTGGTGCTGGCGCCGAGGAGCCTAACCTAGTACGCAAAACAACAAAGAACTACCCGTAAGGGATGTGCCTTGTGATTTATTGGGGATGTGTATTGTGATTTATAGTGTACAATTAACGTTTACAATTAACACGGAATAGTTTGATGTAACGCACGCAACAGTATAGAACGAGTAAGTAAATATAACATACCGATCTTGTTAATTAGCAATAGAAAACGTATTTGTGCCAAATCTTTAAAATTCTTACATTAAGTAGTTAAAAATATTTACCGGGAATAAAAATATACACTTCATTGAAGACTGTTTACTTACTTCACCAGAGTAACCACTTTCTTAAATCTAGTAATTATTCCAAGAAATAAAATTTCTTGATTGAAGTCAATAATCTCTCGCGTATATACGAACCTACCAACTACTTCAGCCAAGTAATTCTCTCTTTGTTCGAGAGATCACTTTTCTGTGTGTTGCTCTTCAAAACTCCCTTTCGTTGGTATTAATTTATTTGCTTAGATTATATTTCTCAATAATTTTATAACGTGTATTATTATATTTATTATGTAAGTACGTAGGCTTTCACGGCCAGAGGCATTTACAAAATAAATTTCTTCCGGGTTATGCTGTGTGTCAAGATTCGTAAATGCTGACGTTTCGCAAACCATGTTGCTCGCTTCTTCAGAGCTAACTGAATACTGAATACAGTATTAGCAACAACAATTACAATACAAACAATTCGGAGTTGAGTGACAATGCAGACAATTAATTGTCAAACAGAATAACATTAATCGCCAATAATTGACATTGACGATTTAAAATTTACAATTTGAATGTCAAATATTTGATGTATCTGACATATAAACCATGGCAACGCTTAATGCCCGCGCGGGCGTTAAGTATCCTTAATGCCCTCGCGGGCATAAAGTACCTGTTTTTGCCCCGCTATCTAAAATGTAAAATGTCACTTTATGATCATGTAGGACAAAAAATATAATATTGTCATATAATGAAGCCTAGGAAAAAAATCATATCATCACAAATATGGGACGGCAAAGTAAAGGTTGCAGTCCTCATTATCAAAAATAATAATCTGTGCAACAATAAAATCGTCATCAAGTTGATCAGTATCTCATATATTTTTTCATGGTCTCATTTATTTTTACTTTATCATACGCAGTTAAAGTATTGTAATCGTGCCAAAAAAATTTTTTGAGATTTTAGCGGAAATATGTCTTTTTGGGTCCCCTGAACATTTTTGACCAAGGTACAAAAAAATGTCTGTGTGTGTGTGTGTGTGTGTGTGTATGTGTGTGTATGTACCCGTTTTTTGTGGCGACGATTCCGGAGAAACTACTAAAGGCATCGGGCCGAAACTTCATATTTAGAAGTTTCATAGCCAAACTTAGAGCTGAGAAACTTTCTGTTGAAAAGGGTCCAAAGGAACTGGAGGTTTAGTCTTAGCATTTTTGAAAGATTTTGAAAATAAGCCGCCATTTCTGGAATTTCGTCGAAATAGTTAAATAATAAATTAAAGATGAGGAAATTCTGAATAATTTATGACTATGACATTTTTTGGTACAATCAATGGTTTAACTGCATGAGCAAATTCTATTTCATCAAGATCGGTCGTACTGCATTAAAAGTAGTAGCCAGGATTTCCCAGATTTTTTGATTCTAATGACAGTAGGTATTGTCAAACGCTATTGCTTTGACAATAACTTCTGTCAATATAACCTGCGTTCGGATATTGCATTACACTTTTTACACCCAATAACACGGAAGTGTCATTTGGACGGTGTACCCGGTGTCAACGGAGTACAATATCCAAACGCAGCTTTAATCGACATATCTGTCTAGTTCTAGTTCTAGTTCTAATTTCATTTTAATGCAGACATGGCTGATCTCTATCAAATAGCATCTCATGCAGCTAAACTATTAATTTTATATATAGTATGATAAAGTCATGTGCCTAGCCACATCAGATTTTTGCTAGTAGTCTCGTATATTTTTATAAGGAAAATCTGGCAACATTCTGCAAAATCGTTGGCATGACTATCAAAAAATTGCTTCGATAACTGTATTAGAAAAATGTGTCCATCTAAAACTTTTTATTAAAACAAACTTTACACAGATGAATATTTTAACTGTTTGTAAGTATGTGAATGAAAATTGACTTATGAGCGTTTTATACCATTTTTTTATGTTTATAACTAACGTGGACTCGATTTCTAGAAAAATGAAAAGTGCTTTGGCTGTTTTTAAAATATGTAGGGACAGGGACAGTTCACATACGTCCTTAAAGGACCTTCAACTTTTTTGTATTGTTGAAGGTCCTTTAAGGACGCATGTGAATTAAGAATATAATCCGTATAGAATTGTCAATCCATACCACATAATCAAATAAAATTATAATTGTTTATTACGGCCAATCATGTGAAAATCATTAATTACGAAGAAGGAGTGACACCCATGGGTGCGATTATTTTCGGTCGCATAGAAGGAGGCCCATAACTCACCCGAGCCCAAGAGGAATCGTCCTCAAAGTCGTGAGTAGTTACCTGGTGCAGGTTGACATTTTTTCTGGTGCTTCTTTTTCCCTTCAGCTCCACACGCGGTGTACGACGAAGACAACACGATCCGCACTAAACCCTGCTGGAGTGAAACAGAGCTAGACGGGACCCGCTGAAAATGTATAGTCCGAGCGAAGCAATAGATTTCTTCTCGTGTTCAAAACATTTTAAACTGTTTGGGAATTTAAAATTCCTGGAATTGAAACTACTTGTTAGCGATTGTTTTATGTTATGTACAAGCGACGGGACGGTCCACCGGCTCGCTCACGGCTACGAGAAGTTTCTTTCTCCCTCGTGTAAAGGCAACGACGGGAGGACACGCATTCCAATCACTTATCCCACTTATGTTATCTGCCGGGTAAATCGTGTAAATTTTATAACATCATCGGTCCTGTTAACCGTAGATAAATTACTGTTTTATTACCGGTGAAATTTAGTATCGGGGATGCATTTCCAACCTGACAAACTGATATTTCAACCCTTAAAACTTAAACCCCAAACGTACCCCATCAAGGCGTCTATAGAAGTCTGGGCAGAGTATTAAACATATCCCGAGCCATTTATGTGAGAATTCTAGGCATCTGAGCACAGTTCGTCGTCTAACACATCGTTGATGTCTCCAAAATAAAATTGCAATGTCAAATACCGAGTAATTTATTAAAATTCAGGCAATTCTAAGACGATTGCTACATATTTATCTCTATGCAAAATCGCTTGTTTTCTGAGCTATATACAGGCTCTATAAAAATCATTCTAGTCTCTTAACTAAGCAAAATTGGTTTGTAATTATATGAGATGGGTAAGGTGGCCAGAATTGTCTTGAGGAAAACGTGGGGGGTGGTGAGTGATTAAAACCAAATGCTGGCGTCATTGTAAAATTGAGAAACTCTTAGTTTTGGGTATATATCTAAAAAGAATTGACAATTAAGTAAATATTTGGAATATGTTGAGAAAGGTTGATTCAATGTTCGTAAATGTTTATTCAATCTTTTGAATAAATATTGTTTGAGGCAAGAAACAGTTTTTTCATTATGGTTCCTTATACTGCTGTTAATATCTACAAAAATGACATGGAAATAACTACCTTTTTCCCTTAAATGTAATTTAAATAGACTCAACTATAGTTGAGTTTAATTTTAAATTACGGTGAATTTTGTATGTTCATCCGGCTCTTTATGTTTGCATGACAGTAAACTGAAAATGTTAACTCTTTTCCTTAACACAAATTCTTCCAATATACGTTGTTTGTACCAAACAGATATTGTAAACATCTAAATACATTTTTATCCAGAAATAGGTATATTGTTACCTATATTCAGAGAGATTGACCAAAAAGGTAGCACCTAAACGCTAAAATGGTGGTGGGGGCAGAATAAACATTATTTATTTACTTATAGGTAATAAGAAAAATTTTAAAGTTCAAGAGGATAGTAATCAAATGTTCTAATTCAAAAAACCTAATTCTTTTGCCAGATTTGGTTACAGATTTTTTCAAAAAATAAATAAAAATCTGAAAAATTCCTCCTTTAACTTTTTACATATTATCACTATATATTAATAAATAAATTTGTAGAAGAATAAATTAATTTAAACTCGAAATCAAATTAGCAAAAGTAAATAAAAAACCAATTTCTTACTTTTGTTACTTTTGCTAATTTGATTTGGAGTTTAAATTAAAACCAAATTGCTCTGATGTGAATTTTAACCGCTTTTACCATGCTTAGAAAGTACAAACAATCAACCAAATTCAACCAAATCATCCTCAAATGGCAGAAATGTACTGTTTTATAGTTATTCAACTTACTGTATTGTAGTTTATAAGCTAATCTAAAAATAGTATTAATTATAAAATTATTGTGCTGTGTACTACCTAAAATGCTTAATTTATATTTTTTCGTTGTAAGAAAATCACTAATTTCACTATGACACTAACATAACTAAAGCGGTAGCGACCCCAAAATGTTATTTTAAAATACAACAATAGAAATACCTGTACTGCTTTTTATCATACGATTTGAAAAAGTATGTTTGGAGCTAATAAGAACAACCCTATAATATGTATAGCTTATGACTTGTTTAGTAATTTTCTAACTACCTAAAATGTTTAAGATTTTCGGAATAAGCGGGACTTTTTTCAAACTGCGCAGGACAAAATGTAAAAAATCGGGACTGTCCCGCCAAAAGCGGGAAGTCTGGTCATCTTAAGTTATGGTGCAAGACGCTCCTGAACATGAAGGCTAAATAGCAAAGCAGCAAAGCAGTGAGAGCTTCATTGTTATTTACAGCTTGTTACTGTCTAATTAAGGCAGACGTAATGTATCACATTAAAGTAATTTAAATTAAAAATGTAAATACGATGTGCGATGAGGTATTTGTTATTCCAGTTGTTAATAGAAATTTCGTTTTCACCTCAGTTGCCATAAGGATTGCAACTGCAGTTCCCTGATACGAACATTAAATGTGCATGCATTATTGTGGACACAAGATGTTTTTATATTACAAAAGAGATAACGTGCAGTGCTGCACGATATGTACAGGAAAGAATTTCTTGATGGAGATAATACTTACTTACATACATTTAGACACGTCATGAACTACAGTAATCAAGTGCTAACAATGAGTTACATTTAAGAAGTTGGTTTAACCATATCATAATGATATTGTATTTAAATACAATAAACAACTGTTAATTTTTTATTCCGCAGAATCTAAATGCATTTAGTTACTATAGCAATTACTATAACTAAGTAGGTTATGTTTGTGCCATTAGATTCTTAATTACTATTATAAATATTTAGACACTTTATGAAGGACACATTATTGCTTATGAAATTGCTTTATAAAATGTTTAAACATAGAATGGTACTGTATAGATCTACTGTATGGAGATCGACTGCACCTTTAAATCCATCAAATGCATCGAATCACAAATAACTAATAGCATTCTCACTGCTCTAATGCGAGGCAGTATTTTGATTGATAATTCTCTACCGTCATTGGATAATTGTATTCCGGTTGGCGGTTATTAAATAGTTTTCGATGACCAGGCTAATGGCACGGCAAAAGCACCGGTCATTAGATTAAATCGATCCCGAGGAGCAGCTAGACAGAGCGGTGGTGGCCCACAGAGAAAATAAAACGAACCCAAGGCATCATCGACGGAATAGAAACACGTATACATATACAGTCTGTCCAGAAACACACACACTACTGTCCGTCTCTGATAAGAAATACTTTCCACGCTTATTATTAGTAAAATGATACAGATATTTCCGCTTGCTTATATCCAATAATCCATTGGAGTTATGATGGTCAACCATCTGTGTTACATATGATTACTATAGTGGAACAATTCGAGTATGCTTTGCCTGTAGTCATGGTGAACTGTCACTCAGACGCAGTGTTGCCAGGTCTGGGTATTTTTTCCCATTCTGGGGAATTTCAGTACCGTTCGGAGATTTGGGAGATTGGGAGATTAGGATTGGAGATTGTTACACAATCTGGGGATATTTTTTTACTTTTCTACTTAATAGAAATTTGGTTTATTACAGAATTATGCAATTTTGTTACATATATCTTAGATATATTTTAACTTGACTATTTGGCTCAAATTTGGAAAATAGTTTTTAATACAAAGAATGCTGATTATTCCGCAACAAATCCAAATTTGTCAATATTTATTAAAAATGTATTGTGGCTACCTCATAGTACTGCAGCTGTGGAGCGTATTTTTCGCGCAATTAATTGAAGTATAACAAAAATGAGCAACAGACTGAGCACGGATGCAGTAAGTGGGATTATCTACTCAAAAGGACTTCCAAAAATCAAAGTGCATCAAATTTTTATATACCGTATTGTATGTTGTGTAAACATAGTAATAGCATGTATAGCTAAGATCCAAAATGCGATTTTAAGATTTTTTTTCGAAATTCATTTTTATTTATTGAACTGAATAAACTGTTTTTGATTTGTTTTTTTCAATTTTTGGTTTCCTGGGAAAAATATCAAATCTGGGGATATTTTGCCGGTCAGCTTGAGGAAAAATAAATTTCTAACCTGGCAACATTGCTCAGACGTAACCCAGTAGCGGTGCAGCGCAAGATTACGCACATCAGCGTACAAAAATCGTTTCGTACTGCGCATCTACGTCACACCAGAATGGCTGTCAAAGCAAGTGCCAAACTCACCTGTATTTTGTCAACGAACATGTCAACATTGATGTGAAATATTAAACATAGAATGTTTAGTTTGTTTATATGTCGTTTATATGAAAAAGAATCGATGAAAGCAATTGGGAAACTAAATTGCAATAATTTCATCGGCAACAGGTCGATAAATTATAGGTTGTGCGGAAAAAGATGATTAGTAAACTTCGATGCCAATACTACGATCTGCGACCCTATTCTCGTCATCTTTTTGAAGCGAATGTGAGTTTTCTCGAATGGTAAGGTGAGAGTGGGGATGTCGGCGGTTGCCCTAAGCTGCTCATAGATACGTTCCAGAGGGGAACCGCTGATACCCCCACTCCGCCCACCTAACCATTCGAGAAAACTCACATTCGCTTCAAAAAGATGACGAGAATAGGGTCGCTGGAATTTCAACTTGATAAATTGTGAGCACAGTGCCGCGCTTCAAGTCTCTTCGCAGTGAAACCTAAAGGGATTTGTTAGCGATTTAGTAAATTTTACTCATTCTTTTACCCATGCAAATGAGGCTGGTCTTATGATTGAAATTATTCTTTCGCCGGTAAAAACTTATCCACTTTTTCATCAGACATAAACGAAAGAACTCTGCATTTTGATGCAGATTTTCATTATGCTGTGTGGTTCTACCACCACGGTCGTTCTACCGTACATTTTATTTTCAGACCTTTTTCGAATCTATTGCCGGTGTCTATTGCGAAATTAAATTTACTTAACTTTGGCTTAAATTGACTTAAATGTATTTTGTTATGATTCGTATGTTGTCAAGGTGTTGTCTAGGTATGTTTTCGTCTAGTACATGGAGTCTAGTATGATGCTATGACGTCACACTAGACGAAAACATCACAACAGCTGATTGTCAAAATCGCTCAGAAATTAATGACAACCTGCGCAATGCGTAACTGCAGATTACGCATTGCGCAGGTTGTACTTTTACCATGCACTGCCATCCCAAAATTTTTTAATAGGAGCACATCTTCTTTTTATGGCAGTTTTGCGTACATAGATAGATTAGGAACATAAGTTTCTGAGTATGTAAAGATAACTGTTAGTTGTGTTACGGAACTTACGGCTACAAGTGCAGAAATTATTTTACCTTATATTATATTGAATCATGACAAATGTACTTTTATCTCCAAGAAATTTTTACTTTACATATCTATGCATACTCTTCTTACTTGTAGAGTTTGTGTTATGGGCCCCTGGCCACTTCATCCTAATACCACATACTAAAATCAAGATTCTATTAAATTTGACTACTTTTGACTAATTTCACGATGATGAGTCCCATATTACCATGGGTAATCGAAGTGAACATGAAAATAAAATCAAGTGTTTGTCTGTGTTCTCTCTGTAAAACACAGCCCATTAAAAGTTATTACATTACATCGTCTAACAAACAACATTTTCTGAAAACAACACCACCATTCAGTCGCACAAAAGAGAACGCGGAGTGCAAATGCCGCCATAGCCCAATCTCGATAATGTCGGTGGTACGAAACAACAACCATATTAAATTATGGCAAAATAAAAGGTCCACAGTAGATAAATGTATCGAATATATTTAATGACATACAATTACACGTTCGTAATTGCAAGGTAACAAATTACGACTAGATTCGAGTCGATACCGGGCCGGGCCCGGCTCGAAACCAATATTCCGTACGATGTACTTTGCTGCTGTTGCTGTTGCTGCCATTGGCACATTTCCATTTCTGCGAATGCCGTAAAACGACGCACCGCCGATAAGATGATTTACGTCCGCGGTGGTATTTCATTCGGCTTCAGTGACTTTACGTGAAATGTAATACTTTATGAAAAAAAAAACAACAATGTATAAGGTGGAAAGTGAAAGTTGACAACTATATTGTAATGACTAACGATTAGAAATATGTTCCAGCACGTTTTATTGATATTACAGCTTGTTTGAGGTGGTCTTCCATAGATGGATAGATCATCTTGACATCTTGAAGGGTCTGGAAGATCTTGCTAACACTGTGTCGGGATGGTTCTGGCTTTCAGTATGGAGGGTCTTTGGAATATTTACAAAATTGACTCTAGAAACACACAATTCGATGTAGAAAGCAGTGAGGAAGAAGAAGAGGTCAGTCGCCCGTATCATCCAGATGACTAAGAGATTGTATGAAGGCAAGAAACAATAACCGGAACGCTAAAACTTTTGCTGAGCAGAAATCTTCAAGCCAAACAACATCCAATAAGCCTTAACCTTGGTGAAAGCTATAAACTATGGATAAGAAGCCATCTGCTAGTAACTCTGACGAAAGTCTACAAAGAAATCAAAACTGCTCATCTGCGTCTGCTTCAAAATAGAGTGACGCCTTCAATAAACTTGAAAGTAAGAAATCAATTGGATGAACAATTGAACTACAAGAAACATGTAGAGACACTGGCAAGAAAAATATCTGCTTTCAGCTTTGCACTCCGAACTATCTCGAGGGCCGTAAATAAAGAAGCTGCGATAACAAGTTACTACGGGTACGTTTACAGCAGGATTAAGTACGGCATTATTTTTTGGGGAAACTCCACGTATGCTATGAAAATACTAAAAATACAAAAGGCCTGCATAAGAAGCATTTTTCATATGAGAAGCAGGGACTCGTGTAAGGAAGTATTTACTAAGAATCAAATCCTAACGGTGCCATCAATGTACATCCTTGAGGCTGCATTGTTTGTCCACCAAAATTACTTAGAGCTTTTTGAAAAGTATCAAATGGAGCACGATTACGATACTAGGTCCAAGCACAATCTGAAATGTCCTCAGACAACGTCTGCAACTATCCATAGAGGGGTCCTCACGCAGCTGCTAAAAATCTATAATAAAGTGCCGAATTCGTTAAAGAATCTTCAAACAAAAAAGTTTAAGGACTATCTCAAAAAACTGTTGGTGGATGAAGCCTATTATTCGGTGGCCGACTCGTTCAGAAGTGATATTTAATTTTTTTTTTGGAATTTATATTGTGGTTCTATTTGGTTTAATGTATACATTTATATCATTACATGTACTTTCTTTTTGACTTGTTCAATGCTTATTTGGTTGGTGAATAAATCTGTTTATTATTATTATTATTATTAATCCCAAATCACATATTTGGTTTTAGAGAATAACACTCCACTATAGAGGTAACCATTAGAATAACGGATATGACAAACTTTGCTTATGACAATACCGCGACCTGCTAAGGCGAATCCTCGGACTTGAAAGAAGTAGAAGAATGTGTCCTCCAGGGAGGTGTCTTGGAGCCAATCCTTCATCTACTATACACAAGTGACCTGAAAACGTGACAGTCCGCACATTCTCAGAGGACACGGCTCTAATGGTATTGGGACCAACTCTCGAAAAATCTACTAGAAAGCTGCAACAAAATTGTGCTTCACTCTTCTACTTAGTCGGTATAAAATGACATCATAGGTGATGAGGTGGGACCGGAAAACTGATAAAATTGTGAGATGGAATTATATTTTATTGATCTACTGAAGCAAATATATTAAGGAACATGGCGAAGAATTCGAAAAAGCGTACCAGAACGTTTCTTCAAAGTATCATATCTATTATTGAATTTAAACAGCATGACGCTATGACGGTAATTTTTGTTGATTTCATTCTTTCTTTCTGTCTTTCTTTCCTTCGTTTTTTTCTTTCTTTCGTTCATTTTATCCTTCCTTTCTTTTCTTCCTATCTTCCCTTCCTTTCTTTACCATCTTTTCCTCCTTGTTCTTCCTTTCATTTTCCTTCTTTTGTTTAGTTTAGTCCAAGTTTCGATTACCAAAGACGTCCAAAAACTTCCGAGGTGAGTCCCGGGAAGTCCTAAAATATAGAAAAGTAAAAATCAAGAAATAATACATACATAATTTGATTTATTCAATGTATTCGAGAAGTATGTACTTCTTATTTTATCAAAAATTTTTTATCCATATTTTTTAAATTCACTAAAAAAATCATAAGTCAAGTAGTGCAAATATTGCGATCAAACTTGCCATAATTATCTCAAATATACGATTAAACAATATAATTAGCATACTTGGTAAACACGCCTTCTGAGAGGGATTGTCCGATTTCTTTTTAAAATACCGATAGATGCATAAATTATTTAAGTATACTTAAAAATTACAAGTCTAAAAATAACGCAAGAATTAGGATCAAACAATGTAATCAACAGAGCAGGTCAAGTCACTCCCTGAAGAGATGGTCTAAATTTTTGAAAATACTAAACATTGGAAATGTAATTAGATAAGAAGAAATCAAACAAAACAAAAAATCTTAACTAAGTTTTTGAGTGCATTGTTTATTTCAAAATCCCTCCAGGCATTCCTACTCTCTCAGACTCCAAGCATTTCTGACCTGGAATTAGACAACATACTCATTAATTCATGTTATCTTCCATTTATGCATAAAAAAGCATAAAAGTAGCAAAGAGACAATCTCCCTAGAGAAAGATTGTTTTCCAGTTCATCGTTCAATCCAAACCGCTCCAGTCTCTCCAAATTTCTGACCTAAAATTAAAAATTCACCAAATTATTTTATGTTATTTGAGATTTTCGATATAAAAATTTGAAAAAATCAGAATATTTCTATTTGAAAAACCGTACAAATACGATATTTCATAGCCCTATGTTAATAACAATTTTAATCCAAAAGCAGCAATAACCAACAAAATACAAGAACGAACCTCACCAATCCATCAGACAATCTCGCTCAGACAGCGCCACCCAAGCGGCCAAAACACGAAGCAGCATCGAAACCGAAAATGACCTTGACAAATTCTCACATGAGAATTAAAGAATTAAATGACAAATTACGAAAAAAATTACTCACCAATTTCCGAGATATCACGAAAAACGTAGCCCGGTCACTTTCTGATCGTCTTTTACTAGATTTTATTTGAGAGATGCTGTTTTTCGCATTTTACCGCTAAACAGTCAGAATTACGCAATTTTAGGATCCATGCAAAAATAATTTCTACCAAATTTTGGGACTAGCTTTGCAACTTGAACTACTTTTTCGTGCGTTTACATTAACTGAGGAAGGACAAAATTCGGGTGTTTTTCAAGTCCGTAGACTGGAAACCCTAGTCCCCAGACCTTACGCAATTGAAGTACGAAAAGTAAACAAAGTTCAGTGTGGACCACTCCTCTTCAAGAATAATTCTTCACCAATCAGCATCTTTTCATTTGCCAATTTCACTGGGAATTGCTCCACAACAATTCCCAGCATTTAATCTCCAGAAATTAGTTTATTGCTACACTTACTACGCGAAGGCAACGATAGCAATCACTTTAATCTACCTTAAATTAACCTCACGAAATTACAACCTGCTCGCGAGATCTCGCAGCGCAGCGCATCCTGCAAAATTAATTCACATAACTCAAGCGCTGTTTGCCCTCAATGTTCGCGTTCCAATATTCCGCTGTTGGCCGATCGTTTGTAACTGTTCGATGCGGCTACGGCCTGGGTCCCGGGGCTAATATAATAACAATATTTAATAGTTTCGTGTGGCTGGGAGGTCCAAGTTTGCACCTACCACGTAAGTAATGAGTCTCATTAAGCGGCTATTGTTGGGGATTGTCTCCGACAGGTCCACGGGGCACTCCTATGAGTGTGTGCGAGTCGTCCGCGAGTCGGCCTACGTTCGACACGGGGTCTCTCTCAAATTGATTTGGGATGATTAATGTTTCGGGCATCGATCCATCCATCAAACTCCTAAGTGGAAGCATTCACCGGCTCCAGAGGTGACTCGTTATGGTAGCCAAACATCTACACATAAATCTGAGATCGCCCGAAGAACCGACACTGTTGTAGGAACTTTGTAGGTAGCTCATACATTTATTTATTACTTATCGATCGGCATTTCGTCGATATACTTACATGATTTGCCGATTAACCTACTCATTACAGCACCTCACAGTTAAAGTATGTTAAGAGGGGCGTTTATCCATATACAGTTACATGCAAAACACGGGCGCATAAAAAGCAGATCGGAGTCGAAACTTGCACTGATGTGTAAAAGTAAGGTACTATTGGAATGTGTAAGCATAGGGCATTGTTCCGGGATAAATATAAAATTAAACCGCGCTTGCTTTAATCATGAACTAAATTAGAGAAAAGACGCTAATTTTTGACACAATATACTGGTTGATTTAAAATGCTTTCATGGTGGTTAAGTCAATAGCATTAATCCCGGAATAGGGGCTAATTTATGGGTGACATTTTAAGACATAGCTCTTTAAAATTGACCCAGCCTTTGTCAAGTTGATCTGCTTTTTATGCAATTGTGTCGAATTACTACGAACTGCCACCGCGGAGCTCTGTAAAGAAGGTTTCTGTAAAAAGTCCACAGACCGAGACAAGGGAGAAGAGTACCAACAGCTCAGATCAATAATAACTAACAGTTGACAACAACTACAGTAGCTGCCTTGGCAAAGGGAAGAAATCGGCTGAACAAATTAAGTAACTATGTTTGTTTACAAAGCGGTTCACCGTTAGATGGAACCACATCCTGGGCTTACTACAGACTCAAAGCCGAGGTCGATCTCACTAGCATAAACGCCCCTTTTAAGTTGCAGACATTGTGATAGGAATCAACTATTTAAACTTATAGGTGACATCAAATCAAAATACAATTTGGCAGTGTTGTCAGTAATAATGTTGAAAGAGTGATATTATATTACAGTTAGAAAAGATTGTTTAATTAAAATAAATATGCATTGACCCAAACAAATCTGTTATTTCAGTACGCAGGCTAAGAAATATTTATTTTCGGATACAAATGCATTTGTTTGGTAGAAACGAACGTTTAATTGGCAAACAAACTATGTTTTCAGTTAACATTTACATGTACATTCTAAAGAATGCGATTTGTTTAGTTAAAATAATCATTATACATAGTGATTAGTGAAAAAAATATGATTTTTTAAATTAACGAAATTGTGGGTTGAGTCAAAATGCGATATTTGTGATACGTATCGCCTCTTATTCGGAATTGGAACTTGAACTGCCTAATACATGGCCTTTAGCAATTTTGCTAGACGCACGACGTCAACTGAGCGGCGGGCTTTCACAAGTCTGTTATATACTGAGGATCGGGCCGATCGGTTACAGCACCAACTAACAATACAATTGGATGAGGTTTTCACGCTAACAATACATTTATTTGAATCAAAATTTGATTTCTTTGGTTTAAGTAAACTTATTTTTAAACCAAATCAGAAATATTATTCTAAAGGAAAGCCAATCTTGTGTAAAAAAATATTGATTTGAATAAAAATTGTATGTCTTTAGCGAAAAAAAAAACGAAACGTATTTTTAAATCAACACAAAAATATTACTTAAAGGAAATTTTTGTATCTAAATATATATATTTCACTTAAATAAATATTCCAAATAGGTTAATATCTACACGAAAATATGCTAGAGTATCCAATGATGTAAATTTTTTTTTTGCAAAAGAAATATGTTATCCAAAAGAATAAATTCAAATAAAATGTTTCTTAAAATCAATATCAATATCAATAGTTCAATTCAGTTCATCTTCATACGCATTTTAAACATTCTAAAAATATTCTCATATTGTTAACTTTCAGAAAGAAATTCTTGGAGTTATAATATTTTCTGTTAAATGTAATTTTTGTGGCATTTTGAACAATTATAACTTTAAATCAAAATGTCGGTTCATCCGATATATTTGATTCTTTTTATAATTCGTTTTTATAAATTATTTTAACTAATGATTTATTTGTTTATGGCCTACTTATTTAAAAAAATTGTCATAATCAATGCAATATAAGTGCATTCCATGCATTATTAATTCATGAAATCATTTTAGGCATTTTTTCTCGAAGTTACTAGTCACAATGATTCAATAACCTAAATGTACAGATTTAGGAACATAAATAAATATGGAATCTTTTAAAGTTTGAATATTTAAAACCCGCAAATACAACAATACAGCTTACGTACACATAAGGCATATTGTGCCAAACACACAAACCCCTTTAAAATACTATTTACGGATTTTTTTTAAAGGAAATTCAGTATTTTTTAATTTTCATAATTTTATAATAATAATAATAAATTTATAATTTTAATGTAACTACCACAATATTTAGACAGAGTTGGCACTTGCATCACCTAATCACCGATACATGTAGTACTTTGACGTACATACGTTGAAAAACTCTCGCTGAAAGAGGTTATGTGTACTATAAAATACACAGTAGGGTGACCTTTATTTATTAACTTCTAATTCTTTTTATGCAACATCCTCTCAAATTGTTATATCCATACTTAATTCCTGTAAAATTTGAGATCGATCACCACATACATTAATCAGTCAAAATGTAGAAAAAGTTTAATTCAATACTAAAAACAAATTTTAAGTTTTATAAACTACAATACCACTATTATTAACTTATTAAAACAACAATCACTAAACTTTTGAGGATAGATATTATAGCATTTCACACGTTTCCAATTAGTTCATTTGTCAAAAATACAATAATCGTAGTCCCGCTAAAAATTGGAAAAAATGAACAAGTTCTAACTGATTCAGGTATTCCTTTTGCGTTGAAGCCAAATCTTGGAGTAGAAATTTTGAATTTAGTCTGTATTTTGAAGAGACAAGTGAAAAAAAAACAGGCGAAGGCCAAAAAAATCATTTTTTTTAATCATAAGCTAGACACATTCAAATTGAGATTCAGAAGAAAAATACCATAAGTAAGTTAATAAATGTCAGGCATAAAAATATCAAAAGTACAAGGAAAAACTTAATAGTCTCTTTTATTAAATAAAATAATGTTGGTGCTATACTGTAGTACCCGCAGTCTGTAGTATCATAAGGTCAGGTTCAACTCAATTACTCCTTTAAACGCACGATCGTCGAAAACTGGTATTTTTAATATCGAATTAATTCTAATTTGCACCTATCATCCTGATCCCTCTGTGTGTTTATATTGCACGTAACGTTTAATTTAGTTCAATTTGAGATTGTGGTTCGCAGTTGGTACGGGACGAAATTACTAACAAGCTTCTATGCCATTAATGCCTTAATGGTATATAATAATGTACACGGTGTGGTTTCCTTGGCTCGCACGATGGACAATGGTGTTCTTTCAATTACCGTAAACGAATCAAATAACGGTCCTTGATTCGACGGCGATATAGTTTAAAGGCGTTTGCTCTATCAAAACTGTTATTAGAATGCGATTAAAGTGTATAGTTTTTCTATTAAAGTAGAAATTGGTTAGGTATATAAACGAAGAATTAACGAACTAAATATGATTTATTACATTTTGTCTGTCTTGTTTTGTTGCTTTATTGAAACTGTCCTCTTTTATAAGAATAAGTCCGGGTCAGGTAACTTTTCCCAATTTTCCATTAATCGTCCTATTCTCGGCCAAATGATAAAATGTTTTGGAAACTGACAAAAGAAAGTGCTGTCCATGGTTGCAATTTACAATTTTCTTAATGATTGCTTCAAATAAATCTGGTGTGTCAATAGAAGCAAAGAAAATATATACTTGCGGATAATAATGCGAACAGTGTTATGGGGGTTGAACATGTTATAGGGGGTGAAAGTGGGCAAACTTTCTTTTTGCGATTATCTCGGAATCTATGTTTTTCTGACTAGATGATTGTTTTCAAAATTGTAGTTCGCAAATGCCATATCCATGATTATACGTCTTTATTTGGACAACTAACGTTTGACAGATATTTGGGCATGTGAATGTAGTCTTTAAAATGATCACCAGCAATTTAAATTGTCAATTAATTTACTATGTAATCGTTTCGAAGCTGTAGGCGTGCGATTGAAAATTAGTATAATCAAAATATCAAAAGTACCCATCAATAGATTAGTTTTACGAAAAATAGCTTCGTCATAAAATTTTACAGGGTAGGAATTTCATAAAATAAACATTTTTTACGAATAAACGACCTTTTGAAATACTATTGAAAAAAAATATACAAGAAATCAGGTTGTTTCAAGTTGATGGTGATTATTTTTATAACTTCGTCCTCACGCCTATACAGAGTGTTTCAGAAATAACTTTTAACCTTAAAGGAGCATATGCTCAAGACGTAATAAATATGTTTTGTCAAATAACGAACGGTATAACTTAACGCATTCTTGAGAAAGTTAATTAAGAAAAGCGGAGTCCGACCCTGTTCAGCGCAAGAAAATTGTCAACTTCCTACCGCGGTTGTGGTGCAACTGGTGACAAAACAACTTCGCCAACAAAATATCGGTCTCCCTCCACTCTGGCGTTTCTCGCCTACAGCGACATTGACGTACATTAGTCTGTTCATATCGCAGTCATCTGTTCGATAGTTTATCTACAATAAGAATCTTTTGGATTGTGGAATCTTAATGTGGGTTTTTTAGTGATTTGTGTAATATCAGAGAAGGATGGATGGCAATTGTATGTGACGGATGACTCGTATGCGAAATAACTCAGATCAACCGCGGCGCGCAGTTGCGCCGTTAAGTTGCTTTGTTTTGTTCGACGGAATCACATTTCTGGATTAGGTATGTAACAATCTTTCTAATTTTTCATTTTTCGGGTGTTTCGATCGGTTAGGTTCATCGAGATAGTATAAATGAGGAGGAGTCATATGAGCTTAAAATTGGGACCACTATGTCAAATCATACCGTCCGTTACAAATCGTTTACATTCATCGGAATTTTTTGGAATAGGATAGTTTAAAATAGTACTAATTTTGCTTGGATCTGGTGATATACCTTCTGCTGAAATTACGTGACCTAAATATAAGATTTCTTTTTTAAGTAATTGACATTTTGAAGGATTTAATTTTAAATTTACATTACGGATCCTGTTCAATACTTTAATTAAATTTTGATTATGCTGTTGTAAACTATTTCCAAACACAATTAAATCATCCAAATATACAAAACATGAATCGTAATTTAACCCTGACATTGCAATAGTCATAACTCTTGAAAAATAGTGGGTTTGTGAAAAGCAGAGATTGTGCAATTGCAAAAATGTGATTCCAAGCTAATTTCAACATTACAACACTAGAAGAAATATATTTTTTTTCACTGTATTTAATCAAGGACAATTATTGATTATTATTGACAACACAAACTATTCAAATTTGGTAATTTTACAACTTAATTTCATAATATTATGGATAAATACAATTGTATTTCTCATATAAGCAGCGTAATACAAAATGTATATACAATTGATGAGGAGCTAATTGTCAAATACAGTTGTTAGAAAGTGAATTAGTGTGTGAAAGAGATAAGTTAGTAAGTAAGAAAACGGATTACTGAGAATAACAGAGAAATTTGATCAATTATCAATAATATCGAAAACGTAACTAAACAATAATTAATTTGGGCTATAAAACTATACGATACTAACTATGTTAAATGACAATGGAAAAAATGATTATAAATTATTTTATAAATGTGTATAAAGTGATTATACTTCTTTAGGTATGTATTTTAGAAACCACACTTTATAAAAACGAAAAATATATTATTGTTAACCTACGCGTATAATAAGGTAATACCAGATTTAAAGAAACAATTCATATTAAACTAAATTAAAGCATAACGTTTAGGAAGCATTTGCGACAACGGAAAAATTTGATTGTTATATAATGTAAAACTGTTTGTAACGCATAACTACAATGCATAACTATGTATATTTTATTAGCATAAATGACATAAAATTGGGTCGCAAATTTGCTTAGTTAATAGTTCGATAGAGAAATATATGCATGGTATTATAATAAGTGCAGTAAACATTCATTTACAATTTTTATTCAAAGAACCGTATGAATTACAAAAAGAAATAGCAAAATACGCTGACTTGTTTCAGTTGGAATTCGATCCAATTGCCAAGTCGCTAATGTTTATAACGAAACTATACATTTACAAGAGTCAGCATTTCCAGTAGGTACTTACTTATAATTTAATTAATATTGATTTTCGCAAGTACCGAAATTCGAAATTTACAAACAAATTGCTGTAGGTGTTCTAGTTATTTGTATCATGAAAGGCTTGATCATCCTGGCGTGATGGAATTAATTGTAAAACCGAAAAAAATGCGTTGAAGCATCTCTAATAGATGAAAACAAATATGAAAATATAATGAAAAATAATAGGTATACCGACATTAAGAAAGACCTTAGTTATAATATTAATACATGATGCAATTATTCATATGAAATAGGATCCTGGATCCGCGTCAGCATTAGTGCGTCGTGGACAGACCTAATAAAAAAACATATGTTTGCAATATAATATTCCGGAATAATTTATGATAAAAGTAGTAGATGCGCATCATTACTAAAAGAATTATAATAAAATAAAAATAAATGTATTATCATCAAGGAAGGTCTACAGATTTCTGTTGTTGGAGATGCTCAAGGTACAAGCAATTTAGGAGATAAATAATTTCAAATGTTATATCGTTTTGAGAGTACTATTTTCAGAGTAGTTTAATATTGATATACTAAAATAGAAAAATTTTACCGATGCAAAAAGAAACATAACAAAAAGAGTCAAAAATAAAGCGTAAAAAATGGTATGATAAAACAAATTTCTCTAGTTGTTAAATAGGAGATAGAATTTGATTGTTTTGGAGTTTGATTGTAAGGGAATATGTAATAGTGTATGAATGTGCGTATGAGTGAATAGTCTTAAGTCAGCATAAAGTAGCATTAAGTAGAATGTAGGCATTATTATGTAGTATTGTACTAGACGTACAAGTGAATATATGTATTATACTGGGCGTAGTGTGTGATTCCAGCGACCTGTCTCAACCATCCTGATACAGGACATTACAGTCCCATAACGTCAAATTGACAAGCTTATACATTATATAGGTTTAAGTAGTTTCTAGTGCGCTATAAGTATTTTTTTATAACTAATTAGCATGACAGTATGTGCTGTAAGCAGCTGTCGCAGCAGAGAGGGTTCTGACTGCAATGAATCAGCGGGAATTACGTTTCATCGGTAAGTGACGTTAGATGTCAGTCAAATGACAATGAACAGGCCCGTATTAAATAAAATTTGACTTGATTTTTGGTTTATTTAACAACTAAATGTAGGTTTTCAAAGATTCCTGCCAAGCAGGAATTATGGATACAGTTTCTAGACTAATGTTACTGGAAGCCCACAAAGTCCAGTGTCGCTTCTTCAAAGCATTTTACGGATATATGCATAGACAGAACATCACCAAATCGCATCAAATATATTTTCTAGTTTAGTAGATGTGTTGGATAGGCACAGAATATTATTAATTAAAAGTATCATAATTAGGTACACACATATTCGAATGTGTTACATCAGAAAAAGAAAAAAAAATAAATCCGCCAGCATTCGACATCAAAATAATAAAACGGTTTTGATTAGTGGCCAGTAGGTTACAAAATGTATAATACTTATTTTGTTCACATTCATATTCATATTTATGTTACACTTATAAGATTTATTTTACATTAAGTTAAACAAATATAAGATTTATTTTACATTATTTGTTAAAACCTTAATCCAGAGTATTTTTGCGTTTATTATATATTTGTACTTTCTTTAGTTAAACAAATATAGTTAATATGTGCAATGTTGCACTGTCTGCAATATTACAGAAAAAGAATTATAATTAGTCCGGGCATGTGCAGACCGAACGTCGCGTCGTATAGTCCCATAAGCCACTTGACTACTGACGCCGTTTTCAGTATAAGACTAGGAGAATGTGCCGGCCTAATAGGCCTGCTGGTCGACCTAGGTAGATCGCCGAAGCGTTAAAAGAGAGACAAAAAGCCCGGATGCTATTACACGCGCGACGTGATTATGCTCCTGCGTTCAGCGAGCTTACGGGGCGCCATCTATCGCCTCGTAGCGTAACCTCAACAGCGACACGATGAGGTATCGCCATCTAGGGACCGCGTCGCAAAGCGCGCGCCTAGCAACCTCGATCGATGTCATGGCGCAGGCTGACGAGTACAGTCCCAAACGATAATCCATAAATTTAGCCGAATCGAGGCAAAAAATATCGAGAACCGGGCCGAAAGTGGACGAAATCGAAAGCCTAAGCACTGTAGTTTTGCATCTTGTTGCCAAATTTGCGTTTCTGGCGTCCGTTTTCGCTTCGTCGAGGAGTAGACCCTTCCCCCGATTGGCCGATTTTACTAAAATTCTTGCGCGGACTGTGTTAGACTTTTAGTATATAGTAGTAGAGTAGTAGATAGAAAAAACGTTGTCATAGCGTCTGCTTTCTATACTATCTCGATGGTTAGGTTCAACTGCTAGTTGAACTAAGAAAGACGTATAATCTTTATATAAGGAAAAATTTACTACAGTTTTGATAACAGTCATATTGTCCGAAAAAGAGAAAAGCCAGCCATTTTTTTTTCGAAGTAAAAATCTAAAGAACTCTGCAGATTTCTGCCATAACATCCAATTTACCTTAATACGATAAAATTATGGATTCGGATAATTCCAACATTAAAAAAGAAACGTTAAAACAGAAATTCCGTATTTCTTTTTCCCAATTTATTTCTGAATCACATCGCCGGCCGAAGTAACGAAAAGGTTCACGGGACAACAACAAAAATTTAATCGAATGTTTATTCAAATTTCATCTGGTAACGCAACTGGTAGTTGGTGAGAGCAGCAGGATCTTCGGACACACCGGTTGACCGGTGTCGACAGGATAAATGCACACGCGGCGTGAAACACAAGTTTCGGAGATAAGATTCCGATCCTTTCTGTCACCTCCTCGCCTTCTACTCTCGGGGCACCGGTGTTAATGAAATTAAATTGTACCCGTTCTATGTCAATTTGGGTAAAACGGCTGTAATATATTACCTTAATTTGTTTCGGTTGCGCCATATTACAATATTCGGCTGTAGGCGACCAACCTGGCTGAGAATTTCGTTGGCCCTTGTTTTCGAAACTGGGCTGCATTTTGTGTGGTCCACGTGTTAATTAGGAAGAAGAGGAAAATAAGACAACAACGTGGGATAAGAAGATTTATTGAATTGCATATTCGATTTAAATCAAAATATTTGTTTATTAGATATAATTATTGAAATATTAATGTGTAAGTACGTAAATATTAATGAAATAATGGTATAAGTGTTGAAATATCAATTGTTGATCATGAAGCCACCAATTTATCTTTGGAACAAATCCACGCTCCTGAATGTGATCGAAAAAGTTCCTTCATGACTGAAATTTTTGCAATGAAGTGCTAAATATCAGATACTACAAAATTGTGGTTATAAATATAAATATTGATGTGGACACCTCATCCCTAAATGGACAAATACCATATAACAGATCAATTAACGTAAATTACACTCAAACTTACGCGAATGAATTTAATGGCGTTAGTCTATCAAAAGTTCACTTTGCCATTCCTGAAACGCACCACATTTGACAGGAAAAGCAAAAACTAAACAATTAAATAAATGATAAAATAATACCTACTTGACAAGCATTTAACAAATCAAAGTAAGAAATTATCTATCAGCATTGGTCTGAAAACAACCGTTTATAAAGTGGAATACCAAAGCAATGTAGTTATTTAGTTTTGTTTTTTATCAAAAGACTAAACTTTCAAATTAATTTAAAAAAAAAACACCATTGGTAAGTCGCTTTTCTTTGAGTTGTTGTTTGATAACCTGTGTATCCTTTCGTGACCTTTCGCGCATCTTATTATTAGTATTATTAATGATTAATATTATTAAATTTTTAACCATATTCTGGAAGTTTGATTTTCCAGTTTTATTTTAAGTGTTGCTTATTTCTTAATTTTTCTATTTTCATATTCTATTCTATTATAAGAAAGGTGCAACTAGAAAAATTATATTCGTCAATTAAACCTTCTTAATTATAAAAGTTTCAATCGCTATTTTGCTATTTTTTCTTAACTGCTTATCTAAAAAACTACTGTAATTTATAAACACCTTTGACTGACACGACTGACAATATATGTATTTAGTCGTCCTGTTCGTTGAAACACCGGAAATGACCATCACTTGGACTGTTAATAGAAAGATTTCCTTAATGCTGATAATGGTATCAAAACAAATATTTCATGAAGCGTATAACTAAATCTTTAATACGACAGTATGAACATTTTTTATAATGTTTAATTACAAATTATGGATATTTTACATGCTTTTGTTTACTGCTTTCCATTCAGAAGCATTAATACAGTCAATTTTGATTTGTTTTTTCAAATGCAGAATCTGAATCTGATGTTTACTAACAAAATTTCGTGATGCAACATTAAAGAAAATGCAAAAAAGGGAAACATTTTCATCTTTTTTTGCCGTTTTTTGTACATAACTCGGAAACTATCAACTTTTCGTAAATAATCTATCAATTGAAAATGAAAGTCCATGAAATTTGCTACAAACTTCACTATTTACGTTTGTTCTTCGACAAACTGTTCGGGCTCAAGCGATAATTGTGGTATTTTATCTGCCTCCGCAAACCTCCACTTTTTCCACTGTAATTTATGTAATTTATGTAGTGAGGTCCGAATTTGTACAAATTCAGTTACAAAAAAAAATGAAATTCCGACGAAAAATTTTGATAAAATACACCAATTTTCAACTTTTGCTTGAGCCCGAACAGCTTGTCGGTTTTTCGGAAATTGTATGCACTTTCTTTTTGAATGGAAAGGTTATTTACGAAAAGTTGATAGTTTCCGAATTATAAGCAAACAAACGCCAAAAAATTAAAATGACTACCTTTTTCATCAATTCCAATGCGTCACAATTTCTTTTTAACAAACCTCATATATGGATTCAGCACTCAGAACAACATAAAGAATGGAAGACATAAAAACTACCCCAAAACGTTCCTGGTCAAAACACAATTTGACTGGATTATATTTATTTTTTTATGTAATAAGTTTTTCTGATTAATATTTATTATACTTGAGATAAATAGACAACAAATCAACACAAAGTAAAAATTCAATCTATAATTTTTTACTCTCGTTACAAATCACCACGAAGTTAACTTTATAGAGAAACAAAATATTTTTAAATAAAAAATTAGTATATCAATTGACCAGAGTATTATTGATTTATATCGCGTTTCCATAACTTTTTTTCCTCATTTTTCTAGTGACAACTTTTGAATGTAATTTCAATGGACTAAAAAATACAAATAACTTTAAATAAATTTCAATGAGGAGAAAACTAACTAAAAACCAAGATCTTATAATTCCCAAAAAATGTCCTGCCCGCGGGTGTATTTTAAATTAGGCGACTGTCCACTTTCACAATCACTGTCCACTTCTGGACATAAGCCTCCCAACATTTCCTCCATAGCTACCTCCATATTCATCAAATTATTACATTTTGAATATATACTTATTATACCTACTTACAACAATCACTTGCAACTAAAATATATGAAACCGCTTTTTTCTGAATCCTGGTAGGTAAACAAAGCTCCAGCTTTAGTTAGCTTAGCAAACCTCTTAAAAAAATTATAATCTCATTAGCACCAAAAGAACCAACCGGGCTCGGAGATAATCACAGAGGTCACAAAAGAAAACAAACAGAGCCAGGGCAGCCACCGAGGAGGCAGCACCAGCAACAGCAGCAGCAGCCATCCTGTTATCTCTACTCTTTCAATTGGTGTAAGGAAACAAAACCGTATACAAATGGGACACGGGCGCCCATAAAATCGGACAGAATGGAATTCGTGCTACACCCATCGAGTTAATTAAATCGGTGGACACTTTAATTCGACCTTCTGCAGCGCTTCCAAGAAGCCGGACGAGGGAATACGCCGAGCACCAGCCGATAAATGGTAGCGGCCGGGCATCAATTCGTTCCTCCGGTGCGTTATCTCGACGACAAGTGGTCTCCTCCGCCGCTGCGCGCCGCTCTTCCTGTTGTTTTACCGTCCGGTGCAGACGTACCGCTCTCAGGGATACCAGCCGAGAACAAGAACTACCGTAGTCCTCGGCGCAGCAAGGGGTCGCGTTCATTAGTTTACATACTTAACCGAGGTTTCTTTCCTCTCGTCACTTACGGACGCCTCTGGCCTTCTCTGGAGCAGATAGCCAGCAATGTATAACCGGAACGAAAAGAAGAAGGAAGTATATTGAAGGAATGTTCTTCAAATGTATTGCAAATCGTTGGTCTTATCCTGGATAGGCTAAAATCGTCTGTAATATCGGAGGATTCATTTTTATACATTTCTCAAGCAAGTGATGTGTGCTAAGGTCCAGAGCAGCAACAAGAAGGAGATGGCTACGAGGACGAGGATGGCCTTCCTGGTCGACGATGGAGAGATGACAACTAATGATGAAAAGCTTTATGTAGAAGTTGGTTCGGGAAAGCCTGTTGATGAGAAGCAAGAAGATGAGAAGAAGCATCTGGTGTAAAAGCTGGCACAGGGGATTTTGGTAGGCGTGGTCTAGAAACATTATCTAGTGAAAATGATGGTAATGCAGGTGGCCTGGGGAAAGTAACCGGTAAAAAAGCTACAGTAGAACGACTGGGCAATCTGGATATGAAAAGTCAAAATTATGAAAAAAATATTATTTTAAAAATCTTATCGTTCATTATTCTAGTGGCTAAAGTACATCTTTGGTGGCACTTTTTGCACAATTGTCTTAAAGAAGAACGGCCTTCTTCGCATTACCTCTACTTTCTATCTCAATCGCGAAGAAAATTTGTGAAAAAGAGTGGTGACGTATTCCATGCCATAATCATCCATGCCTTTTTATTTTTACAACTTAACAAAGGGCACATTATTAGGCACATTATTGGGCACATTATTATTCATATGGAAACCTACCAAAACGTTCAGTTTCAGACGATATAAGCAACAACTGTGTAACAGTACCTTCCAGTGGAAAAATTCTCAGATTTGAGTCAGATATAGATAGACTGGTAACATCAGATGATAGACTGTATGGACATTCCATGTAACATCCAATTCGTATATATAGCAAGTTGCAAAGCTCATGACTGAAACGTCTAGAATGGTGAATGGTGTCCTAGTGCAATAGGGAAGGCTATTTATTATGCGGAACACTTTTGTTGAGTTGAGATTTACCCAAATTTGACCCCAAAAACCAATTTAAACATCAGGTTAATCCATTGTCTAGAGGAATTAGGGTTGCCAGCGCAAAAAAGAGCAACCGATCAGGGATACCAGCCGAGAACAAGAACTACCGTAGTCCTCCGCGCAGCAAGGAGTCGCGTTCATTAGTTTACATACTTAACCGAAGTTTCTTTCCTCTCGTCACTTACGGACGCCTCTGGCCTTCTCTGGAGCTGATAGCCAACAATGTATAAGCGGACCGAAAGGAAGAAGGACGTATATTGAAGGAATGTTCTTCAAATGTATTGCAAATCGTTGGTCTTATCCTGGACAGGCTAAAATCGTCTGTATTATCGGAGGATTCATTTTTATACATTTCTAAAGCAAGTGATGTGTGCTAAGGTCCAGAGCAGAAACAAGAAGGAGATGGCTACGAGGACGAGGATGGCCTCCCTGGTCGACGATGGAGAGATGACAACTAATGATGAAAAGCTTTATGTAGAAGTTGGTTCGGGAAAGCCTGTTGCTGAGAAGCAAGAAGATGAGAAGAAGCATCTGGTGTAAAAGCTGGCACAGGGGATTTGTGTAGGCGTGGTCTAGAAACATTATCTAGTTAAAATGATGGTAATGCAGGTGGCCTGGGGAAAGTAATCGGTAAAAAAGCTACAGTAGAACGACTGGGCAACCTGGATATGAAAAGTCAAAATTATGAAAAAAATATTATTTTAAAAATCTTATCGTTCATTATTCTAGTGGCTAAAGTACATGTTTGGTGGCACTTTTTGCACAATTGTCTTAAAGAAGAACGGCCTTCTTCGCATTACCTCTACTTTCTATCTCAATCGCGAAGAAATTTTGTGAAAAAGAGTGGTGACGTATTCCATCCATAATCATCCATCCCTTTTTATTTTTACAACTTATCAAAGGGTGCATTATTAGGCACATTATTGGGCACATTATTATTCTATGGAAACCTACCAAAACGTTCAGTTTCAGACGATATAAGCAACAACTGTGTAACAGTACCTTCCAGTTAAAAAATTCTCAGATTTGTGAGATATAGATAGACTGGTAACATCAGATGATAGAGTGTATGACCATTCCATGTAACATCCAATTCGTATATATAGCAAGTTGCAAAGCTCATGACTGAAACGTCTAGGATGGTGAATGGTGTCCTAGTGCAATAGGGAAGGCTATTTATTATGCGGAACACTTTTGTTGAGTTGAGATTTACCCAAATTTGACCCCAAAAACCAATTTAAACATCAGGTTCAATTCATTGTCTAGAGGAATTAGGGTTGCCAGCGCAAAACAAAAAACCGAACAAAACCGGACATATTAATATCTTAGCAAAATAACCCAAGGTAGGGGTGAGAGTGCGAAATATAATTTTTTTATTAAACTTTTAAATTACAATGTGTCATAGATTGTCAATTACATAATTTGGTATAAATACAATATACTCTGTCCAACAATAAGAAAGAAACAAGTCAATTCAAATAACCTACAAGTGATTCTAGTATTCTTCTTGCCTTAAAGTCGGAATCTGAAGGCAAAAATAGTGAGTTGAGTATAATTTACGAAAAAAACAGTAGGAAATATGTAAACCTTTTATTCAAACACGTCTCAATGAACAATTTGTCCATGCAGATTCAGATTTTACAAAAGAGAGAATACCAGAATACCGTAATATGTTTTTTTGTCTTGGTCGGAGTAGTTTCATTTCTAGTATTTTTATGAAATTACATAAACTAAGTAATGTTTAAATTCAAAAGCTACTGGTGATCTTTTTATTAAGATAATCATACTGGACTGAAAATTTAGTGTATTTAAAAATAACACAAATAAATTCTTTTTGTTTTTTTTATAAGCAACAGAAATATATTCTTATGTCCGAAATGATCATAAAGTGACATTTTACATCTTAGATACCGGCACGAAAACAGCTTCTTTGCGTCCTAGGGCAATAGATTCTTTTTGCGCCCTAAGGCATAAAGTATTGCCATGGTTATATGTCAAATATATCAAATATTTCTCATTTAAACTGTAAATTTTATATCGTCAATGTCAATTATTGGCGATTAAGGTTATGTTTGACAATTAATTGTCTGTATTGCCACTCATCAATGTCAATTATTGGCGATTAAGGTTATATAAGTTTGACAATTAATTGTCTGTATTGTCATTCGAATTGTTTGTATTGTTATTCAACTCCGTAGATACGCAAGTAACTTGATAACTTCAAAATATTTATTAGTATTATTCAAGCGCAGGAACAAAATCATTGTACGACATAAAATTTTGTATGTACCTCGGGCATCACTTGATGTTTATACACTCGGGCGACTTAAAAAGACTTTTTAAACTGTCACCTCGGAGCATAAACATTCGTCTAATGCCTTTGCCTTCTGATCATATAACTATTAATAATAAAATAATGATAATAAATATAATACGAAATATGTTCTGATATTTCAGCATCATGTAATTGTATCAAAATAAGCAACAGTATAATTACTGTAAACATAGATGTACAATATGTTACCGATAATAACTCAACAAATTATCAAATTCCGTTCATGTAATCCGGGAACGCAAATTGTTGTCAATTTTATTTTTGTTTCAAATGTTAGTCAATTGTTTATAATACATACATAGATATTTGTACTAAAAAATGAGACCAGTCGATCTGGCAACTGCTGGCGACTTTCACGCAACAATGGCCGCAGTCAAAATGCAGGTAACTTGGAAATTGAGCAAAAGACCTTAATTTTTGCAGAAAATTATGACTTCAATGACTTCCCCTATACGTGGGAGTCATTGTTCAACACTAGTTAATAATTAAATCACCCTGTATAATTATTAGGTAGGGTTTAGGGGTAGTGGGGCGGCGATTATTACATTTGCTACAAATTTATAATTTTATTATGGGTACATTTGACGTATGGTTTGCACCATGAACCGGACTCCTGAAAGTAGGATGGACTTGTGGGACAATTACCTTCAGGTGGTAAACATTCGCAAGGTTGCTACCTGCTACTATAGCATTTACTTACAAACATATTCGCTTTGAGCCCCATATAATTGTAAAGACCATTATAAAGATGTGTGCAATTGCCTTTTCGTTTATATGGTCGATAATTTGGATCAATCCATATTATACTGGTCCATTTTCATGTATTTTTCTGTAATAGTCCCATTCACACAAGTTAAAGCAACACAAGAATCCTTGTCTTCCTCTCAACCATTCAAGTTATTCTCATAGTCCGAGATAAGGGGCACAATTAATCTGTCATCCAGCATTATTTATATAATTAATCCAGGCCGCACGGACTTGTTACATTTTCCGTATTCCTCGATGGCTGCGAGGTGTAATATTCCCGATATGGCCCGGCGATAATCTCCGGAATGTAATACCTCGGTATAGTTGATAAATCGCGAGTTATTTAGCTTTGGTCGCTTTGGATACTTCAGCCAGCCGGCCCGAAGTAAAACACCAACAGCGAAAAAAAAAACATTCCCGAGAGAGAAAGGGTCGAAAGGAGACGGAGGTTCGGGATTCCATCGGTAGATGGCTCTCGCATCGGATACGCCATAACGTAATAACGGCGGGCATCCTCATTACACGGTGGGTAGCGATAGTCACGACCTCATAATGTGTGTACACATGCAGTGGAGGCCTCGATAATCACTTTTATTACGAACCACCTTTAAGTATTGTACATCTTGTTTTAGCTTCGCACTTTTTGCAGGAGATTTATTTCTTCTCATTTCGGCCGGCGGCGGCAGCACCGGTATCGGCAATGGGGTCTTCCCCGCTCGCTCGCTCGCTAGCGAAGGCTTCGTTGCGGCCGGGTCTCCACCTCCTCATCGGTTTTCCATCGGTCGACTCGTTACGTTCATTATTTATTGCGAGAAATAAGAAACGGACGACGGACCGCGCGCTGATAACGACGCTCCGATAATTATTTTCACGGCACGCCGGCTAGATGGCGCGGCGTGTAGATCTCGCGCGCGAACGCGCTGACCCCTATCGCCAATCAAGCGAATTTTCTAGGGTGAAGTCCCCTTAAGTCTCAAACTCTCAAAATGCTAATGTTTTGTAAATAGAGTATTAGAACTAAAACTTCTCAGGATGACATCTTACATGGTGTAGAATCATTTGTTCTTAATGATTTTAGTCAAAGTTTTCTTGTTATTGATACAATTCACAAATTTTCCAGGTTGCCAGGTTTCCGGCATTGCGCGGGAGTCTGCAGCATTTGCGGTTCACCTCGGGTGTCCGGGAGGCATAAAACATTTCCGGCAAAATAAAACAAATGAAGTAAGTAGTTTTACGTTCTTGTAAATATATGCACATGCAAACAAATTTTTGTTGAATTTGCTATATATTATTCAAGTGGAACGGCATACATTTTCTCTGCATTCAGTGTTATTCAAATTATTTTATACAACGCAATTTATCTGTTACTTTATTATATAAGTTCTGCCATTTTTGAAGAAAAAAACAAAAACTGCGTAGTGTCATACGGAAATTGCGTTGAATATGAACTCAATATACACGCAATTTCTGTTTGGCACTACACAGTTTTCGATTGCTTCAAAACTTGTACAAATTTTTATACATAAATTGCGTTTACAATAGTGTAAAGCTCTTATACAGAGAGCACGCAACATGGAAGGAAGCATGGCAAAATCTCTAAAACGGTTTGTTATTTAGGAAAATCCTGGCACATTTTGAAGTATTTATCCTAAAGTAAATTTACGACCATTCATTGTTTCAAAACATTTGCGAACAATCTTGTAGAATTTCTGATCAAAAGTTAACAAACTTTAATAGGGTTTACAAGAGACCCTTTTCAGTTTTCTAGGAGACTGAACTCAGCTAGTATAAATTTGTAAATGTTGCACTATTCCGAAAAACTTATCCGCGATTTTAGTGTTGGTATACTAATGCCAACACAAGTATTTAGTGCACTGAACACTAGTTCAGTGCACTAAATACTCGTTCAACTAAATATGATGACGCAAATGCTATTAAAATTTTACAGTTCTAGATAAAGTTCGGGCATCTGCTTTTCCAACCAGTATAATCGACTTTGTCTTTATCAAATTCAGCTCATCTTCTTGCAGTTATAAATTTATTTCGGTGAACTAGTTAAATATGTCTGTCAAATAAGCAATGTGTGCTGCAAAGATTGTATTCCTTTTAAACGTAAGAATCAATATAATGTGCCCATGAACTGAAACCTATTCTGCCTCTCATTTCTATATCTTTTTTCGCGGAATGCTAATTTTTTCTCAATATCGCACTCTTCAGATCTTCAAGTCGCGTTTCGTTAAAATGCACGACGAGATCTCCCCGCTTATTGGAAGGAATACAGGAACAGTAAAACAGTACGGCACATTTTTATGCTGATTAATTATATTATGTATTTGAAAAATAATATACTTTCCGGGCCTCGAGAAGTGCCCAGCTTCGCCTATGGCTAGGCTGTGCATCGCTTCTGTCGTCCAGGAAAATAATCACTTTCTCAATCATACAATATGCTATATTTAACCAACTGTAGTTTTGTTTTGTTTTTGTTATTGTTTTTTATTTCATCACTTGATATGTCTGGTAATATATATCGAGTTTTTTTTTATTTTTTCTAATAGGATACGATTTTTGTTGCATAAGTACAATGATGAATCAATATGACAAATTTGAGATTGTAAATTTTGTCCTAGGTACCCTTGTAGATAAAACCTAGTAAATTCTAAACATTATAAATCAGCGATATAGCACGTGTAAAGACTCAAAAGTACCGCCCCAAAACTTCAAAAACTTTAAAATTAAAAGAAAACAGTTTTATATATTTAAAAAAACATGATCCAGAAAAATACGGTCTACGAGTGCATGAGTATGCAATATTTACGAAATTTTTGTATATTAAGAACACAAAACTTTGGAACGAAAACTAGTAAAAACATTACTTTTAAAACAACAAAATTCGAATACTACTTACCACAATATACAAAGTTAAAAGCTAAATTAAAATAATCTCTATCGAACATTTTTTCTGCAAAATCGCAAACAACTTCGTTCAGATTTAATGTCAATTCATGTTCAATGGCCAACATTGCTAGTAATTTTTTATTATTTTAAGTTTAAAAACGATCTATTTCCCGTGCCGGTAGCAACATTTATGGGCAGGGGTAAGAAAATTCTTAAAGCAACGCTTAAATTTGGCCCAATGTTAAGGGATGTAATGACTTTAAAAACGACAGCTGGGTCTTCGGGGGACAAGGTCTATAGTCTTGTCATTCTAGACGAAAAATCATTAAATAATACCTTATCATATAAAAATGTTTACTTAATCTTTGATGATATTATTGAAATTAATGAAGAATACTTCACAGCTCTAAACAGAGGAAAAAATACTAGCCCAGGATATGACAAAATAACTCGCTACACACTGAAGAGGCTAGATCCTGAAATCCACACATACATCTTACAACTCTTCAACTACTGTCTCCTAGAACAATGCTTCCCAACAGAAAACGGAAAACGCCGGTGATTTCGTGCATTCCAAAAAAAGAAGGCAACTCCAAAGACCCCAGCAACTACCGCCCTATTGCCCTCCTCCCCGTCCTTGGCAAACTCTTTGAATCCCTCCTCAAAACCCGTCTCCAGACACACACAGACCAACTTATTCCTTCCTACCAATTTGGGTTCCGCCAAAACACCTCTACCATACACCCCCTCTCCATTCTTGTCTCCAACCTTCAGACCGCACATCAAAACAAACAACGATCGGCAGTACTGTTCTTGGACATCCAAAAAGCGTTCGACTCTGTGTGGCACTACGGTCTCCTCTATAAACTCTCAATTCTCAAAGTCCCCTTCTACATCATTAATATTATCCGACAATTCCTTTCCCACCGAACCTCCCGTATCAAATTCCGCACATCCCTCTCTCATCCGATTTATCCTGAACAAGGTGTCCCACAAGGCTCCCCCATTTCTCCTATACTATACAACATTTTCTGTTATGACATCTACGACCCCGACCCCCTAGTGTTTAATCCCCATCTGTACACCCTCCTTTATGCTGACGATACAGCAATAATTTCGCATTCGCGTTCCCTCGATTCAGCTGTCAACCACCTTCAATCCCTCTTAGACAAAATCGTCTCTTGGTCCCGCTCTTGGAGGATAAAAATGAACTCTCGCAAAACCCAATACCTCATCCCATTTCACCGTATCCTCGAAACCTCTCCCTCAATCCGCCTCAACAACACTACCATCACCCCATCCCCTTCCTGTAAATATCTGGGCATCGCTATCGACATGCAATTAAAGTTCCGTGGACATACCAAACAAACAAAAATTAAAGCCAGAAGCAGAGCCGCACACTTTCGAAGTCTAACATTTAAGAATAGAGGAATCAGCACTGAGGGGGCTGTTCACATTTACAAAACCATATGTCGCCCGATCCTGGACTACGGATGCCTTCTCTTCAACCATGTACCCACAGCGGCACGGAACAACATAAACGTCGGTGAAAGAAGTGCACTCCGCAACATCACCCGCTTACGTCATCCTAACAACCCCCTCCATAACCCATCCAACGAACTCCTTTATCAAACTACCAACATTACCCCTATGACCACCAGAATTGAAACCCTCTCCATAAAAATTTCCAAAAAAATTCCCCCAACATTACTCCACATGTTCCTACAAAAAAATCCTATCCGAACCCTCAATAACCCAACCCATCCCAACCCCACCATACACGAAACTATACAGCATTTCAACACTCAATAGAAGGAAAAGAAGCGTATAAACACAAGCAGAAACAAGCAAGGCTGAAAGACCCTGGTCAATGGCCATTCCTGGAAGAAGTGCTAGATGTGTATATCACCAAATGTTATGTAATACAATTTGTGAAAAACAAGATTTCTTCCGGAATAAATTAATTCTAAATCTATTGAAATTAATTAAAAACTATCAGTGATTAAAAAAATAGTCATGAAATGCTTGCGTCAATATCTCCGAAAGAATTAACCTTAGCAGAACAAATTATACACCATATTGAAGAAGAAAAATGAAGGTCCATGATAAACTATAGAACTAACTAATTTATTTTTACTTATAATATTTTTTTTAAGTTTGTGGATATCGTATGAAAACTCAAAAGAGTCGTTATGACTATTTTATATTTCTCTTTTGATTCTTGTATGGGTTCGTCTAAACTTTCATATGATTTTTTAATGTCGTTAGTTAATTTTTCAGCTTCTAAGATAATGTTGTCAACGCATTCTTCCGATATTAACTCTTTAAAAAAGTTAATGAGCTATTTTATTTAAGCTTGTCTATTATTGTCTGTGTGCATCTTAAAATATAGGAATGGCTAGAAGCCCGTCAATTCCCGTTGTATTTGATTTTATTTTACTATTCCTTTATTTTTTAGATTCAGGAAATATTCTTTTTTAATTTTTGTTTGTAGTTCAGTTGGTTTTGCCACCCCTAAATTTTGCCGCCATAGGCAGTTGCCTGTGTAATATATCAACAACATATTACATGAGTATTAGTATATTGTGCATGTAAATATGCACACTTATGCTTTTCACAGCGATAGTCCAGTATGGCCTTTTCATAATGACGATCACCGATCCTCATCAATATAAAAACAAACAAAAAGACCAATAAACAAATTTCAATAAGAAGACGATAATATGCACAATTAACGAACAATTGCCTTCAAATCAAACCTTAATTCACAACAAGCTGGCTTTTAATTAACATTGTCCAATTATATCGGGCCCAAGAAAGAACATTCTATTTCCTCCCAATACACAATCATCGGCCGGGCAATACAAGAGCAAGAATAAAAAAAGAGGAACACCTTCACGATGTAACGCGGGTACGGCGTCCCGCGCGCAGCTTGCTCGGACCCTGATGGTCCGTGGTCCTCGAAGAGGTCCATGGTGTGGTGGCTTGTATATAATTATGGGCGCGGGAGATATCATGTCACGATTGTGCTAAGTATAGTGTTTGGTGCACCAATAACCAGACAAGTTGGTCAGTTCACCTCTGAAGACGATGCGCTGTCATAAAACCGGGCAAACGATAGATGGGACGCTGACCACTCGATTGGTACTTTATTAACGATACCTGACTTGGCTTCGATCGAAATATGGAATATTATATGGAGGCAGCTCACCCTTGCCTTCGTCTTCTTATGCTTCGTCGTCATACATTGTAAGGATGCTTAATTTGTCACGATCGGTAATTTTATATTTTTCAAGCATCATCTATTCGTCTCTTGGCTTTCTACTGACTCGTTACCTTCTTACTTCCATTTCAATTCTATGTTGTGGTGATTGTCAAGAATTGTGTATACCATAGTTTACCCACGATGATTCTTTGCAGCCTATTTTGGTAGCGTGGATTGATACTGTCACTGGTATCAATTATTATTTGGCTTAGTACATATCAACAGTTGGAGACCATAGATTCACCAATGGGCCATCGTTGAATCCAATCACTAAAATTGCTCCTTCAAGATTTGTATCTACTGCCATGATAGCAAACGTCAGCAAACGTGGCAACGGTGACGCCATTAGTAATAATATTCTAAGTATTCAAATAGATGCGGTGGGTGTGGATGATGTTAGTATCATATTGCTCAAACTGTGTTGCCCTTATTCGAT
The DNA here is from genome assembly GCA_963966075.1 of Aphodius sticticus. NCBI lineage: Eukaryota > Metazoa > Arthropoda > Insecta > Coleoptera > Scarabaeidae > Aphodius > Aphodius sticticus. The sequence goes on from OZ014509.1 coordinate 64,111,252, forward strand.
TAAATTCATTGCCCATATAATGAACTCCTGTCTGTCGGAAAATCTATTTCCAGATATCTGGAAAGAAGCCCTTGTCACGCCGATACCTAAAACGGAGAGTCCGGAAGAACTTAAGGACCTGAGACCAATTAGTGTTTTCCCGGTTTTGTCAAAAATTTTGGGAAAAATCGTTTCTGAGCAAATTCGTGTCCACTTGAAGCTTTATAATATCATTCCTGAAACACAATCAGGATTCAGATCTGGGCATAGTTTCAATACGTGTTTGTTAGATGTTATGGATGACGTATTGACTGTAGCGGATAAGGGTCAGGTGACGGTTCTGGTTCTTTTGGATTTTTCGAGGGTATTTGATCTTCTAAATTATGATCTTTTATGGGGTATTTTGCATTATATCGGTATGAGTGATGGTGCTGTGAGTTTTTTCGTAGTTATTTGATAGATAGAAGCCAGAGAGTTAGGATAGGTGGTGAGTTGTCATCTGCACTGTTCCGAAATACGGGTGTTCCGCAGGGTAGCATATGTGGCCCCCTTTTATACATCATCTACACGGCGCTTTTAAGAATTACGTTTCAAATTGTAAGCTTCATACATATGCGGATGTCACTCAATTATATTATACCTTTAATCACGACGCAGTTATAGAAGCAAATCAACTGACAAATCAAGACCTTGAAGCTATAATTCTGGCTTCCAATGCTCAAGGGTTAAAGACTAATTCCGATAAATCTCTAAATGTTTCAGTTGGCGCTAAAATGTTGGATGTCGTGGATACTGTTAAAAGTCTGGGTCTGTGGTTGGATAGTGATTTAAAGTTTAATACTCACGTGAATAAACTTATCCAGAAATCATACAATGTTTTGAAAAAGTTGTATTCGTTTCGTCACGTTTTTTATGTTAATGTGAAACTAATGTTAACTAACTCTTCGGTTCTTTCCGCCTTTGATTATTGTGATTCAGTTTATGGACAGTGCATTGATAGTAGTACTCAAAGGAGGATACAGTATGTCCAAAACTAGTGTTTACGCTATTATATTATTGATTCGTACGGCATTAGGAAATTTGATCACATATCGCACAAACTAAAAGATTGTAAATGGTTGAACATATTTAGTAGACGTAAATTGCATTCGGGGGCTCTTTATCACAGGATCATCTGCACGGGACTACCATCTTACCTGCACAGGAAAATTCGCTACCGCAAAGACGTACACAATGTTAACATTCGGTTCAAGCACACCTTGACTATACCTAAACACAAAAGTTCGTTATATAGAAGTTCTTTTTCATATAATATTGCGATATTTTGGAATTCTCTTTCCTCTCACTTCTTAAACCTGAATGTAACGAGATTTAAAGTAAAGTGCAGGCAGTTCTTGTTTAACCTGCAATTTGAAAAGCTGCTGGACAAGCCACCAGTGGCAATGTGTGCTGCTGTGCGTCTCTGTCGTTTTCCGTAATTGATTTTATTTTGTCACTTGTTGAAGTATTTCTTCTTTTACTTATATACTGTTTTTTTTCTGGGCCCGATAGAATAACAGATTTATCTGAATCTGGTCCATTGAGTTAACTGGTTTGTAACAAATATGTATTCTGGATGCACTCTGTACTTAACAGTGAACTAATAAATGATTTATTATTATTATTATTATTATCATTATCTAGTTGTGGAAGGTCAGGTGTGTAAAGAAGATATAGCATTGTGCCAAGTGCACTACCTTGAGACACTCCAGATTTATTACTTTTGGGAGTTGATGTTGTTGGATAGCTGCATATATCCCAAGCTTTTAAGTCCCTATACGCGACAAGAGCAAAACAACTGCTTAAGGCCAGCACCAAACACAGGAGTGAGAAGAAATTGCATAACAAGTCTAAACAATATTGTAAATGTAAATCACCTCGTTCCGATTACATCGGTCTTAGAGATCTTTTTAATTCTTGGACGCAACGTTTTGCCTGTCGATTTGATGATGGACGATATGCTGCCACAAACGTATGCAAGTCTTACTTGCGCTTGTAAGCTTCTCAAACTCCAGTGATCGAAACACGGTTCGTTGTCGCTGATCAAAGTAGTAAATACTGTTGGTAGCATCCACAATAACTAGGAAATGTTTTTCGTAAAACAGTCCTGCATTGTCAACATGGATGCGCTGCCACGATGTCTTGGGGTATTTCCATGGATGTATTGGGTTTATCTTCTTAGGGTTGCTACAAATTTTCCTAGGCCACATACCTGCTGGCCAATTCTTTGATCTTATTTGTATGATTAATTATTTTGAAACGATATAACCGTTTTTTTATTGCTTTTACCCAAAATGTAGTAGAGTCTAGTCATATTATTATTAAAATTAATCAAAAACTATCAGAGATTAAAAAATTCGTCGTGAAATGATTGCATCAGCAAACTCCTGTATTTTTGGACAGACCGTCTCCCAAACCTACATCTTAAAATTTTTTAAGTAATTCTTTGTTTATCATGCACCCACATCCTTCTACTTTAATAGAAGCTTAAGGCTCCGTTCTGAAAACATAGCAACTCCGAAACGAAATACATATTTCGTTGCGATGTTTTTTTTTTGCTGGGGGTGGTCAGCCTGTCCCCCACCAACGTCAATCCGTAGTCACCAGTTATAGGCGGTGCTTTCAGCTCCTGACGTCTGCTGTCTACACCGGGCAGCAGTAATATGGGCAAATAAATACATTTCTGGCAATTGCGCTTTATTATCGCATTTATAATATTTGGGTTAAAATTGAACTTAAATAAAAAATCTATTTTTGTATCATGAGTTGGGCTACATGTTTTCTATTTGAAAAAAGGCAAACATGTAGAAGTAAAATTAATTTGTATCTTTCCAAAAAATTATTTTCCATCTAGCCCAAGTCGTTACATTGAAAATTTCATAAACTTTGAACAATAAATAACCCTGCTCATTGATAATGCATTTTAGGAGCGGTAGCACTGGGGACAACATTATTGAAGAATTTTTCACTTGTTTCGCTGTAGAGTTTTGATGGTTAATTTTTTATTAATTTTTGTTTTTGCAGTGTTTTGGAGCTAAAATCGACATCTTTTTTTATTAAACCAAAATTATGACAGTTTTCTATCACCTGTCTGATGCGTCAGGTCTTAGCTGTTTGTTTTTCGCGTAAACATGAAAAATAACGAAAATATAAGACCAGCACAATGTCGTGAGACGTTTGAGATGCTCATTTAATTCGTTTATGAAAGTTGTAAGTGAAAAATGAAAAGATTGGCTTTGAACTGATGTGACATTCACAAAAAAAAACATTGATTCCTTCTTCGATTCAATCTTTGCAAAAACATAAAAAATGAAGAGTAAGAAACTGATCTAAAATTGCCGCCCATAAGAAATACAATGGAAATACAAAACAGCTTTCACAAAGTGGGCAATAGATATTTTGGCCTATAGGAGGGTGCTTCCTTTGGTGGTTTCCCTGGCTTGGGAATCAGCACTACCTCCACACTTATCTAAGCAATTGCTTTTTAGGCCAATTTTGAAGATCTCATCTGTATAATTGAATCAAAACAATGTTCCTTATAGTTTTGATGTTTTCATTTTGCTTGTTTTGAAGTACCTATAGCTGTGTGGATACGATTTCGTTGAATTATTGTAGAACTGGAAATTTTTTTCAAAGTTCTGTTTGCATTTGTAGTACCAGTATTTTAATATCATTTTGACATGTAAAGATTTCTCCTCTATTTTCTACAACGCAATCAGAGAACGCAATGTCACGCGTCATAACTGACAGTTCTCAACATGCCCATTTGGGGTCGACAACCAACGTCTTTCTTCATCAAAATCGTATGTAAGCTCACATAAAAACCCGCCACGCGGGTCAAAATTTTCCAGTACACTGAAATGACTCAACTAACCCTAATAGCAATCGTCGTTGTGATATTTATCGTTGGAATAAGACTCTACACCGAGGTAAATTTGTATCGCATGCGGCGAGAAATTAAAAAAATGAACAAACGGGCCCGAATGGAACAAGAGGAAAAACTACGACGAGAAAAGGACATAAATAATAATCAGTTTATGCAGTCATCCTCTCGATCCGGCTTAAAACAAGCATAGAATACCTAAAACAAGTAACAAACAGAAGAAACAATAAGAAAACCCCCGACATTCTGAAACTTTCATAATATTCATCCTAAAGACATCTATCGGTGAGGGAACAAAGTAAGGACAACGCTAAACACGTTATTGCTGCCAATCGTTCATGTTCGGCCCCCCAAACACTAGATGGCGCATGTTTAGTTCTGTAAATACGCTGTTTTATTATTGATTATTTTGTATTCAGAGCACCACAATTAGGTTAATTTGTTAATAGTTAATAAATGAGCTTTGATTCGCTTTGTTTTGTATTATTCCAAACAATGGGGTATTCCGGTGTTTTTGAAATTGTCATTTTTTACAAAGTATGGGTGCTACTGTTTGCTACTTCACAAGTAAAATATCAAACATTGATTTAAATTAAGAGAAATCGTTGTTTGAAGTTTGAATTAGGATTGGTCTTTGTGACGTCACAAAGACCGCTCAAAGTGAGCGACTTGACAACGTTGCTATATCTAGGGTGCACGTAGTAAATGTTTGTCTTCTGTTGTGTCAACGTTTAGAATCGCTCGTTTGTTGACAGCTGCGTTGGTTATTGAGGTTATATCAAACAATTGTTCAAAATGTATAAACTCCAACGCCGACATTGTTCTGTGCCGGGCTATAACAGCAGTAGAACAGTAACTTCTGATAAGATTTTCTTTACATTGCCGACTAGCGAGATGAGAGATGTTTGGCTTCAAGTTTCAATGATCAAATCATCTCTCAAAAAAGGTACCTTTATTCGTTGTCAAACAACAGGGTCGCCAACCGTCAACTTGGCCGATCAGCTGTTCGAGAGCTGTCCGCTGTTGCCACCGCTACTAGCGATCGGTAATCATCGTGTATTTCCGAGGGTGGTCGGTGAATTCAAACGAAATGCACTTTTAATTGCAATTATCTTTTAGAAAAACTAAATTAAAAAGCTCATAGCTTAACTATATGAATCCTCATAAATTGTACAATAGGTTAAACCGAATATCTGCTTAAATTTTGACATGACCGGAATACCCTATTACCCGCCAAAACAAACAAAAAAACGGTGATTCGTAGCTACATTCATGTTGTTTAACGGTTTCCGTTGACGTTCTTGTATTTCAATTTCAAATCGGTCAGTTTGCGATTGGACAGCAGTTTGGAGGCAATAGTCTGCAGAAATAGATAGTTGTGAAAAAATAGCAGCAGGAGGTGTAAATTTAACAGCCGTCAATATGTTTTCTCAGCAAACAAGGCATTTTGCCCATGAGAGTAAGTTAAATTACCAAAATGGTTTGCCTTTTATGATCTAATATAATTTTTTTTTCTGTATAGATACAGATGTTTTACAGAGGAAACCGACTACAGATTCAGCAGTTAGGAAGCCCTTTGGAGACAGATCGGTCAATCTGAACACACAAAATAGATCTGCAAAGAAACCGCAAGATGTCGCAACAAAAAAATTGGAGGATTTCGACAACTGCAATGTTACACCGAATATAAAGTATCCCAGCTATTTAAGTGATATTTGTAGTAAGAAGGAGATGATTGACGAATTTTGGGGTGTCGCCACACAAAAACTAGCATTTCCCAAGAGATCCGAAACCCCGACAAAGTATGAAAGAATCATTTTCGAACCTTCTTTTCTAGAATCACCAAAAGACTACCTTGTAAACAATATCTCTTTCGATTCGGAGATGTCTGAGATTGAAGAACCGTCACTTCCAGACTTTCTAGATTTCGACTGATGATTTTGACTAAGGCATTATTATTTACCCTTATTGTATTTATAAAAATATTATATTTTTTTATGTTATAGTGTAGTTTGACTATGTTTAACACGTTCGCGGACAAGATGGCATGTTTTGTAATCTGAAAATACAGACACTCGCACACAGTCCGCAAAGGTGTTAAAATTAGATTGTAGTTTTTTCTAGTGTATTTTTTTGTATATTTTTACATCGTAGTGTAGTTTGACTATGTTTAAAATAAAATTTCAGTTCTTTTCTGGTGTATTATAATGTATTTGTTATGCGATTACACTAATAAATATCACTTTTGTTATAAAGTAGTTTTCTTAAATAAACAACTTAATACTATAACAGGGACATTAAAAAAACATGTACACAGTGGATGTATTATAAAATAATCGGGTGTCAAAATTGTAGAATAATATCGGATATCTGGATACAGGTACTATTATTACGTAGGGTATAAAAATGTTCTACATTGTGTATAAATTTGAAGAGAAATTCGTTTCGAGTTAAGAATGCAGTTGATAACTTTTGTTGGTCTTTATATTGCAGATTGTTTGGCTTTAGGATGTTTTGTATGTTTAACAAATTTATGCTACTTGTGCATTCTTAGCTAAGACGATAATAAGAGGCTACATATTTTATCTAGAACAAAAACGAGCTATAAAGCATTACAAAAATGAGATCATTATGACTAGGAAATTAAACAACTTTGTCCAGACCTTGAGTCCCTACCAGAAAATAGCAACAGAGAATAAGTCAGCACACATTTGAGGATTTCTAGAAAGTTCTAACTAGAATTATAATTTTTTTAATACACCCAAGGACACAGATATTGCTTGTGTATAAGTAAAAAGTTGCCATCAACATTATTGGAAATGCATTCTAATTTTCAGGATATATTAGAAATTCCTAGTTTTTATCATTGTTTGTTACAATTTTCAAGTTCTTTTGCTAAAATTGATGACACACTTGTCTGAAATACATTCTTCATTTATTTCTTGCAGGAAACCCAGTTTTGGCACACTTGAAAATTGTATACATTATGAAAATTGTAACAACATCTATAAAACTGTAATTTCCACACTATTCAACAAAATGGTAGTACCTGCATGGTTTGCAGTCATTTTTCAATTAAAACCATCATCTTTCATACTACAGTTAAAATAAAAATACTCATTAGTTTACAATTGAAAAGACTGTACATGTGCGGGGAAAATATACTAAAATAATTTGACAATTTTACAAAAGGTTTTTTTAGGAAATATATATATTTCTTCCTTAGTCTCTTGTGTGACCAGAAATGACTGTTGACAAAATAGTTTTTCAATGTTTTGAGAAATATACGGGGTGTAAATAAAGTCAGGAATAACTGCTGTAACTTTTATTAATTTTTTTATTTATTCTCTTATGCTTTTAAATATGACAGCCCACTTTTTTTTATATCCACACCTTAAAAGTGCAGACTGCACAGCTTATTTGAAGAGATAAAGAAATGCTAAATATGCATTTTATTTGCGTATTTTTGTGCTGCACAAAATCATCTTAAAATAAATTTAAGGCTCTGTTCTGAAAACATCGCAACTACAAAACAAAATATTCAATTACAACGTTTTAGTTATAAAGTTTGGGCAGAAATTCTAAATTTCAATTTTGGGCAGGCATAACAGGGTCTTACCTTAACGTTTCTTTTAATTTTTTACTCAAAAACCAATGCAGCTAGACATTCATAACAAAAACCATTGTTTTTCTGTTGTTCTTATATATCACTAATATAACAATAAACTTTTGTTGTTACGACAAGAGCTGTTTTATTTAGTTTTTTAATAAAACAAAAACATATTTACATATTAATATAAAATAGGCTGCCATAAGAAAAACCAAATATGTACAACGAGAGAATAAATAAAACAAGGATATTAAAACAATCACCATGATAAACAAGTATTTACTTGTAGTAACTGGTAAGTCTATTTTTGTCTAAAATTACAATTTAAAAAGTTAGAGCGATAATTACTGGTTAATTTATTTACATCGTATTTCCGAACATTAACTGAAATTTTTCAAATTATCTCTTTAAACACTTGTAAGCTACATCTGGGGTATTACTCTGCATTTCTTTTTTCAAACATAACAAATTCCTCAAGGCCTACTCAACATTCGTACAATTTAATTCTTTCAAAAACGTTTCTCACAACTCTAATCTTTGAGTACTCGGTTTTCAATCACCTTTCTAATTCCTCATGCCTTGTTAGCGTTTTCCAAGACCATCGAGCACAATTGCAAGCAAAATTTCGTCGAAAATTCCTTCAGGAATCCCGCCGACTTGTGCCTTTTGACATCGTCATCTTTGCTGATCTCGTCGTCCAGGTTATTATTAAAATTTTTACAGAACAACAATATCGATAAGGGGTAAAAATACTTATCCATATTCTTTAATAAAACACGTTCTAAAACAACAACCGGGAGGCTCGTACTCAACCAGAACTCGATACACTTCAACAGGATATTCTGCATGAGGATGTGGTTTTCCGAGACATATGTTTTTTTTATATAAAACTCTATCAATTCCGACGCGGTATTAATAATTTCTATCGTGTCTTTGTCCTTTATGTTTAAGTCTTCGTCTAGTTTGTGTTGCGGCTTTAAGTCATTGCCGGAAATTAAATTTGAAACGCTCGTAATTGGAGGAGAATCGCTTTTTAACGATTGAACGTAATGAGAAACGGATTGCCGAACTTCCCCGAAGTCACTAATCTCGCACGGACTCTCACAGCCTCCTTGATGCTCCAAATCGTCCCACTGTCTTATACTATCCAAGGAGGAACTCGTGCTTAACATATTTTGTATATGCGCCGGTGAATTCATTATGTTTAATTCTAATTTATACTCGACATCGGTCTTGTTCGAATCGATCTTCTTATCTTCCTCGTTCTTCTCGAAATGATCCTTCCTCTTAACTGTCGATAAATCCAACGAAAACTTATCCATATACCTCTTAAAAGCAATCAACTGAAAACCTAAACTATCGCTAAAGTGCCCGTCTAGCAACGCTATCTTACTAGCGGCTTGATAACTATCCAATTCCAAACATTTGCTTAAAACATTCTCCGAATCGTAATGCCCAAAGTACGTCTCCAAGACGTAATGTAAAGTTTTTGGTCCTAAAGTAAAATTTGGAGATTCTTGTAAGTAGTTGAAGTTTAACGAGTTCCTCATGAATGGTTTGGAGGTTGTTTCGGTGTCCTGGTGGAAATGGTTTTCGATGTTAAATATTCTGTATGGGGGAATACGTCTGTCGAAGAGATGCCTGTGGTCTAGGGGGTTGTAGGTGATTGCCATGGTTGGTAGGCCTGGTACTTCGATCGGGTACATTTCGCCGTTCGCCTGGTTTTGTTGCGGCACTTTTAGGACACGCTTCGTGTTTCTAAATAGGATCATTTTACCGTCTTGACGGACGGCATCTTCGTAACTCCGGCCCAGTAAGGTCTAAAAATAAATAAAATTTTTCATTTTTAGAAGAATGAGGGTGAGACCCAAGTTTATTTCATAAAAATACCAACAAAAAATAGTCAAAATTGATAATACCATAAGTTAATAACAACAATAACTAATTTGTATACCATAGGAAAACAAAAATAGTAGTAGTCAATTATTAAAAGAAAATGTTAAAACCTTCCGGTTTGCAATAACACAGGGAAGGAAAGTTTGTTATATGACGCATCAGAGGATAGCTCCTTTAAAACCAAATCAGTTGTGAATCTAAAAGATTAAATGTCACTTAATCACTGATGATATATTAAAAAAAAGTTCAGAGATATTAGGATTTAAAGAGCTTTTCTTTGATATGATTTCAAATGTTCCATTTTTCTTATCCTGTTTAAAAAAATGGTCTGTGCTCATTAGGCTGGTTCAAATTGGCTATTTTTATTTAGAAAGCAACGATCCCCCCCAAAATCGTTTCCAAATCCAAAAGAAGTGGACACATATTTCTTTTTCGAAATTTTGATTCTTAATGGTGCCTGTCGAGGCCTCAAATTTACATAAGAAAATGCTTGAGAAAAATACATTTTTTAAGTATTTTTCGAATAATTGTTCGGGGTTTGGGAAAACTTAAGACTAAAGTTATAGGACCTGCAGAGGACTTTCCAAGGAAGAATTTGACCTATCATACATATGGATTTGATGCCCCCAACCCGCCCCCACAGTGCCGTGAAAACTACTCTTAAAGGAAAAAATTTAGATTCTCCAGAAAATTGATGCTACTAATTATTTCAATCTCTTTTTTCTCATAGAAATCATTATTTTATATAAGTGTAGTGGGATGTTTATAAACATTTGTCACTTAATTTCCATTTGTTTAAACAAATTTTATTTGTTTAAATAATTCGCTTTTCTCGAAAATCCGTCTGAATTTTGTTTTCTGAGTTCGAAATGGCAGTTTAAAATCTTAGAGTGACATTATTCATTAAAAAAATTCTCCTATTGTTTAAACAATATATTATTATTCATTTTCAGCTTTTTTCTAATTATGGTAGAAAATTCAGCTTTTTTCAGAAATTAACCTATAAATTTCATGATCGAGATATCTTGCCTATATTATCTAATAAACCCACATTTGTTAAAACAAATCCCATTTGATTAAACAATTCTTTTTTTGCAACTGTTATTCTCAAGTGACATCATTTATATTTTTGGATGATTTCCATTGTTTAAATAATAAAATATTATTCATTTTCAATATTTCATCAAATTAGAGCAGAGGGAACAGTTTCCAGACAGCAACAAATCAACATTATCTTGTCGACACACAGTGGTAGGAAATAAGAATAAGAAATGCAGAAAGAAATATGATTAATAAAATTGGTTGACTTAGGAAATTTAATATTTTTAAAAGAAATGTACTCCCCAATTCCCCAAAAAAGGGATTTTAAACCAATTCAATTTTTTCGAATAAATGATATTGAAAATAATAATCATAATATTTTACTTAATAATGATTTGAACCAGGTCCCAGGTCCCTGGTTCAAATCCAGGTTGTGGCTGTAATTTTTAATTACATTATGCATTTGAATAATATTTTATTAATTAAACAATGGAAATTATCCCAAAATATCACTTGACAATAACAGTTGACCAGACCGATCTTAAAAAATGAAATTGCAAAAAAATTGTTTAAACAAATATTAAATTTATAAATTAATTTCACAAAAAAGCTGACATCTACCATAACTAGAACAACAGTTAAAAATTAATAACCATTGATTGTTTAAACAATAGGAAGAATTTGTTTAATGAATAATGTCACTCTAAGATTATAAACTGTCATTTCGAACTCAGAAAACCGATGTTCGACGGAGTTTCGAGAAAAGCGAATTATTTAAACAAATGGAATTTGTTTAAACAAATGGAAATTACCTGACAAATGTTTATAAACATTCAACTAGATTTATAGTAATGATTTCTATGAGAAAAAAGAGAATGAAGTGATTAGAAGGGTAAATTTTCGGAAGAATGTACATTTTTCATTTAACGGTAGTTTTCAGGGTACTGTGGGGGTGGGTTGGGGGCGTGAAAGCCATATGTATAATAGCTCAAATTCTTTATTGGATAGTCCTCTACAAGTCCTATAACTTTAATCTTAAGTTTCCCCAAACCACGAACAATTATTCGAAAAATACCAAATGTCTTTTTCCCATGCATTTACTTATGTAAATTTGATGCATCGATAGGCACCATTAAAAATCAAAATTTCGAAGAAAAAAAAAGTATGTGTCCACTTTCTTTGGATTTGGAAACGATTTGGGGGGATCGTTGCTTTCTATCATCACAAAAATGTTTGCAATGCATTTTTGAACCACCCTAGTGCTTAAAGGTCATCAATTGTTTTAATTTAATTCTTTTTTTTAAATGGCAACCCCATAATTTTTTTCTTTTTCTCTGTTTCTATTTTCCTATAACTACATAAAAAAATTATAACTACTTAAAAAATATTCATAACTTTACTTGCGAATTGGAAGAAAATGGCCTTTTTGATATAGTTTTTGCGCTGAATACTAATCTGGACTTTAAAGTTGTGTGTCAAGTCAGGTTTTTGCGTTCTTGTCATTTTTTGTGCATCTACTACTTAAATAAAGGATATCGGTACTTTAAAAACAATTGTGAGCAAATTTTCAGGATTTCAGTAGTTTTTTCTCCTTTTTGTCCCCAATTGTTTCAAAAACTTTAGGTGATATTTTTTTGTCTGGATTCATCTTCAGTGCAAATATTTCACAAATTTCAATTGTATTTTTCTCAAAAATTGTCTTATGTAAGGCAATAATTTTTTCATGTTACTGTAAAGACAATTATAAGATCTATCAACAGCAATAAGAAAAATAGAGGGTCGAGTCAGTCAAAAACAAGTGAATGATGGAGACTGAGTTTTCTACAAAACTCAGTCAAAAGCGACATGTCCGAGAGTTTTCTAAATAACTAACATTTTGAATTTAATGAACTTATATCACTCTTTTGCCGTTTATTGTACTGCTGTGTGAAGCATAAAGATTGATTTTGCAAATTTGAACAGATTTTACTTTTTACGATAAAATCATATGAAGGAATGACTTTTTCTTGATCTGTTAAAGTTTAATGATGCAAAATCTGACAAAGATACAAAAAACAGATATTGGAACAGTTCAATCTACATAATAAAAGCACACCACATTCATAAACTCTACATTTTACAACTTTTTCACAAACGTAGTTGTGTCTTTGTTTATAATGTACCCACATTCATCTTCTTTAATATGATGCCGAATTTATTTTGCTTAATAGTTTTGGTAAGAAGAGACAAAATTATACCTGCGCCATAGTGTTGTTGCCCCATGCCAGGACCTTTCCGCTCACATCTAGCGCCATAACATAATCCAAACCGCAGGATACGTGTAGGAACCGCTGTCCCAAGGATAGCACATCCTCATCTCGAAGCTTAGGTGATGACATTTCACCCTCCTTCACCTTGTTCCACATTAACTTCCCGTTATGCAGAACGACAGAATGGCGGAAACCTGTGGAAACTTGCTCTATTCGCTTGTTTGTGGCACTCGTGTAGATATTACAGCTGCTCTTCCACGGTTCATAAGGCTTTCCGTTTGCACCAAACTTCTTCTGGCTGTACTTGGTCAGCATTAACCGCACTTCTTGTGGGTTAGCACCCCACGTGTACACCAGTTGATTCGAAACTACGCAGATCTAAAATAAAAGAAATCTGTTAAAAAATGCTTCTTTTACTGTAAAAGAAAAATTTAAGAAATAGAACCCAAAACAATGTTGTAAAAAGTTACTATTGTGGTTTTTTTATTTCACAATTTGTTCTTCTAGTCTTTTTTCCTAGATAGTGTAGTTTTAATTGCTTTAAGATTTATTTTAGAGTGAGTATAAATATTTAATATTTTCCTGAATCAATGTCTTGATAAGTAATTTGTTAGAAACACTAATTTCCAGTTTATAAATCTTACTTTTAATGTAGCGATTACTGCAACGTAAATAACAAAATAGTATCACAGAAAACAGAAAATTTTTTTTAAATATGTTAACACCAAAATTCACAACTTTTACCTCTACAATTTACTGGGCATACCCTTAAGTGGGACACACAATTTTTGATATCTAACGTTCGACGCTTTTTAGTTTTGCGGACTATAATCGATTTTATTTTAATTGGAATTTGTTCTAATAAATCTACGTTTGTGAAAAGATGTGAGATGGTGAGTTTAAGAATGTATCGTGCTTTTACTTAGCAAGGCTCTGTACAGGGCCGCCGCGTATGGGTGTGCAGGTTGTGCACCGCACAAAGGCGCCTTGTCAAGGGGGCGCCATCTCGAAGTACAAGGAAAAATGTTTACTCCGAGCAAGTGCAGTTCACTGTAGATAACCTTAATATTTCCATATTGCAGAGTTCTTTTTGGGTTTTAATCAATTGATGACACCACTGCTCAAGGGTTGTTAGAATTTATTACTAATCATTTAAAAATAATGAATCTCGATATTTCTAAATTACGAGGGCAAGCTTATGATAATGTTGCTAACATGCGTGGGAAGCATAATGGCCTCCAACGAAAATGCTGGAAATAAATTCAAGATAACAAGTTTGACGTTAAAACCACTGGCTGCTACTAGATGGAAAAGTCGTGTTGACGCAATCAGACCGCTTAATAGTTATTTAACCAACAAGTATATTAAAAGGAGCGATTAATGACCGAGACTGTTTAACGCTCGAGCGTAGCGAGAGCGTTAATTGTCGAGATCATTAATCGCTGCTTAATATTCGAGTTGGTTACAAAATTTTTTCGTCGATCGTATTTTTCTAGCGTGGTGTACATAGATTTTTCTTCGCCAATGTTTTTTTAGGTTATATGATAATTTATGTAATTTGACACTGACAGTTCTAGAGGGCGGTATGTTTTGATTGGAAGGTTTCATTTCACATCTGTTCGATTGCCCAATCAAACGACGTCTTTACGTCGTGTGATTGGCTATAACAAATCATGCATTCATAGAAATCGTGCATTAATAGAGTTGTTTATTAAACGATTTCATATTCACTAAACTGACTCAACGATCGACGGAAAAATAAATTTAAAAGAAATATATCAGGCCCTTAATGACATTTCAGAAGATGATTCTAAAGAGATAGATGCAAGAGTAGAAGCTGAAAATATTATTTCAAAGATATTTACATACACATTTTCAATTCATATTTGGTACGATGTATGAAATTTAGTTAACGTAGGTACAATATTTTAACAGTGACACAAGCCTTGAATAATATTACAAACAAATTAAAAAGTCACAGAACTGACGAATATTTTGAAAATATTATTACTTCAACAACAAATACAGCTCAATAATTAGACATAGATCCCGTTTTTCCAGAGTCCGAGTACGGAAAAAGACGAAACTATTCCATTATGAGGCACCAATCAGCCTATAAATAACCCAAACGAATATTTTACAATAATTTTTTATTTTGCAATGCTGGACTGTACCATATCTTTCCTTCAAGAAAGGTTTCAACTATTACAGCAACATCATGAAAACTTTAAACTAATTCATAATCTGCAAACATTAAAAGAATCGATGATGACGAATTTATTAAAATATTGCAAAGATATTCAGTTAACAGTCAGTGACAATATGGAAGATCAAGATATTGACGGTAAATCTTTATTAGAAGAAATTAAAAGCATAATATATTTGTTAAAAAGTGACATTTCTCCCGACAGATTATTAAATTACATATAAGAAAACAAATTAGATGAACCTTTTCCTAATTTTGTTATTGTTCTTCGAATTTATCTAACTTTGCCCATTTCCGTTGCCTCCGGTGAAAGAAGTTTTTCCAAATTAAAAATAATTAAAAATTATTTACGTTTATTTACAATGAGCCAGGAACGACTGTCAAGCTTGGCATTAATATCAATAGAAAATGAGATCATAGATTCAATAAATATAACTAATTTAATTAAAGATTTTGTCAAAGCAAGAAGAGTTACAATGTAATATGACACTACACTGCTAAACGATGTTACAAAAAATAATTTTAAGTGAGAATAAATGTCTTTTTTTGTAGATATATAACAAGTACGAGTCTTTTGTTATTTTTTATTTTACATTATATTCGTTTAATGTTATACATATAAACTCTAAATAAATGTGCTACTCTAAAAAATATTATATTATAAATATACTCAGGTGCAAAAAAAATGTGTCATTGGGTAAACACCTTTAATAACCTAATGACCCGTTTTTTTTTGCATCTGAGTGTATATTATGAATACTTCTAAAAGAATTATGTTGTTTTAATTTTCAATATTATTACGGAATGGGGCGCCAAATTTTAATTTGCACAAAGGCGCCTTCTACCCACACGGTGGCGCTGGCTCTGTATATGATAACTGTTGGAATCTACGAAATTTTCACAGAAGTAAGTATAAACATGCTATTGTCTGAAAATTTGTCTATTGTTTTTCAGATAATTTGTTTTCTTCGTAAAATTTTGTCATTTAACTGTAATTAGTTATTACTGGTACTTCCAAAAATGTTATGACATCATCAAGTTCTCAAAAATACGCAAATGATGAACTTTAATACTGTGCTCTCCAATTTTCTCTAGCATTACAAATAACAGAAACTATCAAATTATTTGTGAAAGAAAAAACAAACTTACATTATGAAAATATGACGTTGCAACTTTATTAACTGGTTTGTACATGTCAGGCATAACCACAACCCAGGTGGGTCTCGTAATTTTCGAACACCCTTCGGCATTCCCACACTCCAGTTGTCCGAAAACGTTCGATCCAAAACCAAACACTTTTCCCTCGAGAGTAAGCAGCAGGCTGTGTGCATGGCCTCCTGCAATTTGAACTACGATGCCTTCAAACTCCAGCAGTTTCGGGTAAAATTCGTTATTGCAAGAACTGTGTCCGAGTTGGCCGTGGATGCCCCAGCCCCAGGTGTACACTTTTCCCGTCGAGGTTAAGGCTAAGGTGTGGTACTGGCCGGCAACCACGTCGATAATGCAGGTTCCTGCAAGGGCGCTTATCACTTGAGGGTAGGGGGAATCACGGACGAATGGGCCTAGACCAAGTTGGCCGTACGAATTTGAACCCCATGCGTAAATCTGAAAAGTAATATTATTAGTAATATTGTTTTTATTATTATTTGTAAAGTAATAAATAATAAAAATTGGAATAACTTAAATAATTGAAATGATTCTAGACCAAATACATGTAATTGAGGGTTTTCTGTGTTCTGTGCTCATGTTGATCATTTTTATCATCATCAAACCACGTCAAAAAACTTCCATAATGTGGAATGGCACTTATATTATCAAAAGTTTGAAGCTAAAGTAGTTTTTTTGCACATACCTTTTTTAAAACTAAAAATCACATTTACAAAATTAAAAGCAAGCTATGAAATAAAAAATTTAACTTTAGAAATGATTTTAAGCTAAAGAAAGAAAAATTCTTTGCATCCAGATTTTGACAAAACCAGTCAGAAGTTTTAGAAACTATCTTAATATTTGCGTACTGTGTAAAAATAATTGTGTCAATTGTTTGTCTAAATATTAAAACAGAACCAGAATGTATTCAATAGTTAAAATAATAGTTGTCAATTAAAAAAATAATTATTGAAATATAGTTTCAAAAGATACACATTTTAAGAAATTGTTTTAATCACTACATAATTTTATGTGGTCCTCATATTTTTTTACAATGTTCTGTGATCTGAAGGATAATTACAGTATTTTTTTTATACGTTAACATGACATTTAGGGGTATATACCGCCTGTGAATTAATTCATTGAAAAATTATAAACACTCTATGAAAAAAAATAATGATTTTTATTGTTGGATTAATCCATATGAATGGTCCAGAAAAAATTAAGATGGTCGCTTGACTATTTTTAATTCCACAATTAATTTTATAATATTTTTTATTTTACACGGTTCAGAAATGACGGTTATTTTTCAGTAAGCAAAACCCATCATTTTTGACATTCGCATAACACTGTGTTTGTCATAGAGAGTTGAAATAAAAAATATTGTAATTTGCACATTCCAAGCTAATATTTTAAACTTATTTTTCATTTTAAAAAATAACTTGAAGTTTACTTATGTTATTCACTTAGGACATGTTTTACAGTTGATAACTTTGTATGCAAAGAGTTTGTAATAAAACTAGCCCTATTACTCCTTCCCTGTTTGATAACAATTTGAATGTTTTTAATTTTCAGGATAAATAATGCCTGATATCTCTGGTAGGACCAGACGTAATAATCTGAAACAGCCACAATTAAATCATCTTATTATAATAAATAAAAATATATAAAAAACATTCTTATGTATTTTACTGTATTTGGAGTAACGTCGGTAAATAAATTAAATTTTATGATGCTTTAATTTCTTTTGTAAGTGTACAATTATTAACATAAAAAGAAAATAATGTGGCAAAAAATGTCAGATTTCAAATTACTTGATGCGTCAAAAATACAAGGAGGCAAATTACAATAGATTCTGGTAAGTCTTTTTCTGCATAATTCTGCATAATGCATTTTATACTTTTTTGGCACTGATTTTCTTAAAAACTAGGCCAAAATTTCAGATAAATTAGTCTTTAGATTCAGATTCTACAGAGAAAAAGCATACCAGCATTTATTCCATATGTTTTGTTCTTGGACAGTGATATTTTGGCTTCGACAAAATTAAGTAAGTAATTTGTAATCTGCCGTAGTTCTGATATCTACACTAAAAAGTTTAATGATTTCTCTTTATTTAAGTTAATAATTGTCATGCAAATACATGAAAATAAACAAAAAAAAACATATTCTTCAAAAATATATATTTAATACTATTTTATTAAGTTTGACAGCTGATAGCAATCTGTAAACATTATTTTAAAATCATGAACAAAAATACGGGAATTATTTTCAGTACAAACAAGTTTGAAAAGGATCAAAATTGTTTGAACTAAATAACAACTAGCCTACTAGACATGCAAAACAAAACAAATACAAAACTTACCCCAAAATCAGTCAAAGCTAAGGTATGTTTCCGACCGCAGCTGACGCTCAAAACCCTCACTTTCAGATCGGCCAACATCTGCACCAACCTAGGCGGGCTACTCTGGCTCAAAAAAGGCCCCAGACCCAAACAGCCGGACGTCGTAACACCCATCGTAAATACGCAGTTATTTCTTACGATCGCGGTGTGCTCGTAACCACACGAGACCGGCCTCAAGTCTGGCAATTTTTCTATCGGCGTAAAATCATCCAGAATATCTTGCACTTCCACCTTCTCCAACAAACTCACATCATAACTAAAATAAATAATATTTTTATTTTACACGTTTATAATGAAAAAAAAAAGAAGAAATTTATAACTTTTTGTTTAGCTTTTAAGTGCATTATAAGTAAGGTGACCAGATTTTTATTGTAGAAAGCGGGGCGGGGTGGGCGGTAGTTATTAAAACTAATCGTCTTTTCGTGCTTGAAAATTGACAAATTCTAGGATTTTTATAAACACAAAAATTATTATTAGTATGTTTTTTAGTTTGGTTGGTTACACAGATTTTTGTATTTTAAGCAACATTACACATACATACGCCTTTAAATTGTTAAAACATGTTTGTTTGAACAACACATACTTCATTAAATATTCGACATTATTTGCATTATTAGTGATTAATTGTTTTGCCATATTTATTTTAAATAAAAAAATATTGTTTGATACAAGACAAAGTGTTTATTATTATCGTTTATTATAGGGATTAAAATTGTATATACTAACTCTTCCTTTCTTATCATAAATTCTTGTAAATAAATTTTTATATTTTTAAAAACATTCTTATCAACTAATAAATATAGTAACAAGCACTAAGAAAGATGAATTATATAATAAATAAATCTTAATGTAAAAAAATAACAAACATATGTTGTAATCTAACGACTCTGTACAGCACAACAAGATATGCCAAGTTTAAAGGTACAGTTTTGAGAAAAAAATACACTGACCGGCACAATTAAAGGAACCCTTATTTTGCTAAACTTTTGAAATATTGACCGGTTATCATTATTCTTTAATGAATTTTTGTAATTTTTGAAAAACAGACCATAATGTTGTTTTTGATCTACTTTCGATACACGCTGTCAAATAACTGCGGAGCATGAGCAAATTTTAAAGTATTTTGTTAAAAAGACATCGATATTCTCAACATTTTGTTTTTAGTTCATTCCAATATCTGAATTTTGTAGAAGATAAACAATTTTAAATTTCAAATAACACTTAGCACTTTAAATTTGCTGTTAAACCTTGCAGCAAATGTTACTTGATTATGAGTGAAATACAAAATCTTCAGATATTGAGATGAATTAGAAAACAAGATGTTCAGAATTGATATGGTTTTGTAAGAGAGTACCTAGTTGCCAACCTGCGAGAGAACAAGTTCCTTAATTATCCCACACGTTGTCACAAACAGACCAAAACACTATTTTTGATCTCCTAGAATAAATAATCAGCTGGAACATCTTATTTTCTTTAAATGTATATTAATATGATAAATCTGATAAATTTCTTTACATGTCTCGAAAAAATAATGAAAATCGGTTAAAGTCTACAAAAGTTATTGAATATCAAAGTTTAGCTAACTTTTTTACCGTTTAAGCCAGTCAGTCGACATATCAAATCTTGCTACGTGTTAGGTAAATTTTATACACGTATAGCAAAAGGTAGGTTGGTTTTCTAAATCAATTTAATTATGTCCTGTGATTTTCGTAAAACAATGCAAAAATCCATAAACTCTCGTTACAGATTACAGTTATATTATATATTGTATATTAGAATATTGATTAGAATAGTGTATATTCTTTACCTGTAATTTGGTATATTGCTAAGATTCTGTGTTTTCTGTATATTCTTGCTTTGCGACTAAATGGCAGGGTCAGTATCCAATAAAACTTTGAAAATAATAATGGTTAAAATTGTTAAAATAGTGCAATTTTGCTTGTAAATGATAGAAGGAACTGCTTTGTAGTCATTTAGCTTAGAGTCTAGTTGTTAACAAAAATGAATAATATAGTACATTATAATACAAGTTTTATTAGACAAAAATTGGTGCACGAGTTGTTTTGGGCACGACGAGCGTAGCGAGGAGTGTCCAAATGGAACGAGTGCACCAACACGTCTTATAAAACGAGTGTTATATACTATTTTTTCTACTTTGCGACATTAATTTTACATAATTTTCGCAAATTGCGGTTATCACCTTCCAATCTAGAGTAGTTTTATATTCCACAGTTGGTAAAATTCACAAATATGATTGACGCGAGTCAATAGCAATTGAGACGTCAGCCTTATTTGACACTTGACGTCAATTCCATCAATCTTGGAAAACCAAAAGTTACTAAGAGTTTGTGACCTAGTGTTTTCATAACGACACCGAAAGCGGTTTCGTTATGAGTTTATAACAAACGCAAAGTAGAAAAATTTATATTTAGTATGGTATGTAAGTTACCTAAAATGAGTAATTCATATTTTTCTTTGTAAAAAATAAAATTGTGAAACAACGGTTTTCGACCACAAAATGTTTAATAATTAAAAAAAGTTTACGGCCTTTTAAAGCACGATTTTTAAAAAAAAAGTGTTTGAACGAAATAGCATATAGTTCGTTTTTCGTAGTAATTCTCTAAAAATTCTGTAAAAAAAATAAAATTTTCTAAAAAGTGGGACATTTTTAAAACTCCGCGGGACAAAATGTGAAAAAGCGGGACTGTCCCGCCAAAAGCGGGACGTCTGGTCACCTTAATTATAAGTTATGGTATAATCTAGATAAAATTATTGAAAAAGTTGAGTTCTAAGCTTCCTATTTTGAGGAGAGACTTTAAAAATATCAAAAAAAAAGATCATCTTACCAATCATTATTTGTTTTGGCCACCAATGCAATCAAGACAAACACAAAAGTTTCAACAAACTCTTTAACGATGACCGCAGTTTGCGGACAACCCTCCAAATCTAGCGAATCCAAAGTCGAGTCCGTGCTAGACGATTGCTTGGTACGCAGGAACAACTTGCTGGTTAACGGCAATGCGCTCGGCTGGCTAGGATCGTATTGCATGGCTAATCGTCGCAAAACATCGATGGGAAAATGTTGGGCGTTGGCTCTAATGTAAGAGAATATGACGGCACTTGCCGGTGCATTGGTAAGTAGACCTTGTGTTAAGCTGGGCTCGGAGAGAGCAATTAAAAATTGATAGTCTTCATGAAGTTGTAATTTTGAAGATTGTAGTATTAAACTTAATGCTTCCACGACTTCCGCTTGTAGTCCTCTGGATTTTGCTAAGAGGGCCACTACATTCCAGTGTGATGCCCTGCATGCGACGTTCACGGCTAATACTTGGTCGTAGTATTCTTCGTAATATAAAAAATTCCTTTAAAAAAAAGAGAGTATTATTGATAGTGTGCTTTGACCTTGGAAAATTGTTTTGATTTTAAGGTAATTATGTCTGTTTTTTTTATGTCCAACTGAAGAGGTATGAAAAGGAAAATGTTTTAAAAGTCATTTTACGATAAGATAAGTATTTACTAAAGTTTAAGGTTTCTAGAGAAACATTTACAAGTCAAAATCAAAATCATTTATTTTCTTCTCTGTACAGAGGTACGTTCAAAATAACAATATAAGCATATTTAACAATATAGCATATTTTTTTATTTACAAGGCGTTCATGTTTATGGATTGGTAGATAATAATAATTAAAATGGTTACAAAATGAAGCAAAATGACTAAAATAATTGAAATAAATATTATTAATCAAAACAAATAAAGGAATTATGTGAATTAAAAGAATAAAAAAAGCCATATGTAAGAATGTTGTTTTGAGAACATGGTTGCCATTTCTGGTAACTTTTTTAAAATACGTAATATGCCTGAGGCATAAATAAAGACTCTCAATACTTGTATAAATGAGAGTCATAGTTTGACAGATACATATTTGGTATTTCATACAATTCTTTGTTTTGTTTTGTTTTGTTAACTTTTTTCTTTCCTCTCTGGTAACCACCTATTTTTTTAACTCGTTGTGTAAAGCTGTATACTTCCATATAATACTTTTACATAGGCAGTCCAAATGTCCCGGTTTGACCGGGACAGTCCCAGTTTGAGACATCGGTCCTGGTGTCCCGGCCGGTTTGGTATTATGTCCCGGTTAAAATTCTTAACATATTATCACAGATTTCTATCTTAGTTGTCAGCAAGTTGAAATATTTTAGAAATGTACAAAAAGCGAAAATCAAATTTTCTCTGTCAAGAAAACTGCCCTCATGCTTTTGATGCTGCCTTTTATGAGAAAGATACACTTTATCATGATTTGAAGGTTATCAGCAACAAAGTGTTAAATAGTGACTTATCGATTAATGATTGTAACAATATTTCAATGCAATTCCACAATTTCGAATTTATAGAACGAATGTATCTCTGTTACAGAAAAATGTTTATACCTTTTACAAAAATTGTTTATCATTTCTCTGCTAAACGAAATTGTAGATGAAGAACATCCATATGACAATATTATGTAGAGCAGTGCTCCGCAACCACTGTGCCGCGGCACAGTTGTGCGAAACGGAGCTATCAGACTGCCGTGTGCGGGAGAAGGACATTGGAAGGCGCTTGCGGAGCACTGATGTAGAGCACCGACTGGAGGAAATTTACATTTTAGTTGGCTACGTAAATAAAATATTTATATTTTTTAAAAAAATGTTTGAATAACTTTCTATCATACACAAAATTGTAGGTTATTAGTTCGGTTAGCCATACATGAATGCTCCGAGGCGAACTACTGAGGTGTCTTCATTTGAACATGGAATATACATTTCGGTGTTCTGGTTTAGCAAAATATTTATAACTTTTCCAAAAATGACTGCATAATTTTCTACCATTAGTCGAATTAAAGTTGTATAATGCAGGTTGTATAGTTCTTTGGTATTGATTTTAGAATATTATGTACAGGGTGTCCCACGCTATAAACAAAGTATATTAATGGGCTTAAGAAATCAAATTTACGTTTTCTTCATACATACAAGTTGCAGACAGTCATACGCTCTACAGCAAGAAAATATGTTGATGCTTACACAATATCCCACAACAACGTACCAACACAAACTTATGTTTGCTTAAATGGAACACTAGGTATATTGTTGCATTTTTCAGTAACATTGTTTTGACATAAACTTATATTAGGCTTTTGTCAACTGTTTCTGGTAACTAACAAGGATAAAAGAAAGGAACTAATTTTGGATAGTAAAATGATCGCACTTTTTGACAGTTATTATTGATTTGCGATTTTTGACATTTGCTAAATAATGTCAAATAGTTTAAGAATTTTAATTGGAACACCCTATATATCTTGACTTACTTCGAAAGATCGACAACAGCTAAAAAGTTATTAAGCAAAGAATTTGTCATTTCTGACAACAATAATAATACACAATAATTCATAAATTAATATTAAATATCCAGATTGGTCGACAATCTTGTTGGTCGAAATTCAACAATCTCACAAATGTAGTAATACTTCTGTTCATGCAACAACTTACAGCCACTGCTACTATGAATTTATGTCACAGTGTCAGTAATACTCCCATAAGATTAAATAATTAATGAAATGGATAATTGTAAACTGAATAAATAATAATTATTTCAGTACGATTGTCAAGAGTTCACATGTCAGCCCTCTCAGGTCAATATGTCTCGAACTTCAAGTTCTCGGTGGAAATTTTACATTTTACATTGTTTCCACAAAAACATTTTGGAAACGCCATCTTATTTTATTCTTCATGTTCGCCATCGTAGTTAATATCCCCATAAATTTCTTCCTCCGCGTTAGGGTAAGTCCGAGTATTTTCAACGATAGTCTAATTTGACTTCATTTATTGTTCTACAAAATAAATGTTGGCATCTCAAATTTTATGCAATGGTTAAAACAGATAATATTTTTTTTAATTTTCATTAAATAATAATCCTTATATTTACAAAAGTACATTATCCAAAAATAGAAGTGGTTCAATAAGTAATTATACATACCTCTTTCTGTTTTTTTTTTGTCACAAAAGTACCGATCATTTCGATTTATTCTACGTTTTATTTGGTAAGTATTAAACGCATACTTACCAAATAAAAGGTAGAATAAATTGAATACTTTATTTTATGTCTTTTCGAACGTCATTCCTGTCCCGGTTTGGAATTTCATAATTATGGTAAGCCTACTTATACAGTATGTCAAAGAAAGAAAACAAGCATTTTGGTTTGAACCATTATACTGGCCCACATTTTACGAACTATCCCTGTCCCAAAATACATGACAGCTCATTTTGATAGATTTTCTCTCATAACATTACAAATCTGACAACCATTATTTATTTATATTTATTTTATCATTATTTTATTTATAAAGTTGTATACGTAAATGTTGAGTTTCTGAAATATTCACAATTTAGCAGGGATTTTCCACGGCTACCTTTAGCATTCGTATGACATCCTATCCGGAGACCAATTATTTTTAGCAAACAATAAGCCTTATTCAGACAAAAAATAAGTTAATTTGGTCCATTAGTTTCAAAAATAAAACCAGAAACGAGTAATTTATTAATCATATTACGAGGTTATGTTTGATGAAAATGAAATAATGTATCTGAAGATATATGATTTTCTCTTCATTGCTATGAAGTTCCAATTCAGCTTTCATATGTCTACTTAAAGCATTCAAATATGTTAGTTACACTTTTGATAGAAACATTTAATCACAAAATGTTTTTGATTATTATGTCATCAACATTTTAAAACAATTCCTTACTTTTTATTGATTTTCATAAACCCTCTGGTCTTAAAGTTGCACACAAATATTTTTGAGCAAATAACAACCACAACAATTAAACCCTGTCAGTGCTTCAAGGACAAGTGAACAAATCTATAAAATATCCAGGTACAAATTTTAGCACTACTTTGAGACCTTTCTAGGCCAAATAGATAAATGACTTTTTCCTTTGACATGTTGACGTTAATTTTTGAAAAACTTGCCATATGTATTTTTTGAGGCAAGAACAGTAAAACAAATATTGTAGGACCAGCTCTAAATCAATTACACAACTAAGTAATATAAATTTCAAATAGACATCCTAGGAATATTTTCAAACAAATTCAAACGCAAGACAATACTTTCTAAACATACTCACATAAACTCCCCATTGTTCATAATTCGTGCTGGACCGCCGTGCCGTAGCACCAACTCCGTGTAAGCCATAACCGCCAAATTTCCGATGTGAATTTTCGTGGCCATCGACATTTCGATCTTACTCGCACTTAAGCAGAGATTGACAAATTTCAGTAGCGCTTTGCAGTCTGCGGACACAGCCAACTTCAAAACTCTCTTCAGCAGATGCACCTTTGCCTGCTTGTATAGAATCAGTCCTTGATGGAACGCCCCATTCGCTATCAGCAAGTCCCCGCAACATTCCATAAGCTGCTGGATATTTAAGCCGAAAATTATCGCCAAGTATTCGGCCAATTCCACGTTCCAATCTTCGTTGATTAATTGGATAAATTTATTAATTGGTGAACAACTGAAAAGCATGTTTGAAATATTTAAATTGTATATTATTATATTAAATTCTTGAAATATGTGTCAATTATTATATTCATATTTATATTATTACTAGACCAAAAAAAGTCGCAATATAATAGGGTTAATATTACTTACCCTATAAGAACTTTGTAGACAGAATTTGTAGTAACGA
This sequence comes from Aphodius sticticus, assembly GCA_963966075.1. NCBI lineage: Eukaryota > Metazoa > Arthropoda > Insecta > Coleoptera > Scarabaeidae > Aphodius > Aphodius sticticus. Next base: position 64,137,421 of record OZ014509.1, read on the forward strand.
TAACGCAGGTGTCAATTTTTGTTTTACGAACATTTAGTTCATTGGTACTTTTCGGCAGGGTGTATAATTTATTATCGCGTTCCCTTTTTACTTCTTCCTTGCTGCGTCTATCTTTAATAATTGTGACATCCGTCAGTTTGTAAACATTTAAAATTTTCTCGGACTCATTTTGTACTTTGAATTGTGCGATCAATGAGTTTAGATTGAAACCCTACAAGAATATTCAAATTATAGAAATTAAAAAAATAGATAAAACATTTCACAATAATTAAACAAATGAGCAAGCATATGCACTGCAGGGCACAAAAATAACAGGCATCTAATGTTTTGATCAAATTAAATGGCAAATAACTTTTGTAATCTTCAACCAATTTTACTGATTGTTTCAGGACATTGGAAATACATTCATCAAGATTATCATCTACCATTGAAATTTAGAATAAACTCTTTCCGACAGTTGCTATACTGGGAGACGTAAGGTGATGTTTTTGATGGCCTAAGTTCAAGAATCCCTATGGAGAAATTAAGCAACTTGGTTGGGTTCCCAAGTGGTCTGTTACAAAGTCATATCACTTTCCAATTTTTTTTTTTTTTGATTTGTCTCAATATCGGTATGTTAGTAAACGATATAGCTGCACAAGTAAAATATTGCAATTTTTGCTATATTGTTCAATAACTTTTGAGAATTTTAACTGAGATTGATTATATTTTAAAAAATAAAACTTGCAGCTGATTAAAGAACCAAAATTATGGTCTGCTGGTCCAAATTTTAGACACCCTTTGGAGAAATTAAGGTGCTTGGTCATATTCTCAAGTACTCTGTTGCAATGCTGGTTTGTTTGGAAAAATGCATAAAAAAATGCAATTTGTCCCATTTTGCAAGTTTTCAATATGTTTTTCTTCCTAGACAAGCCTCCATTACTTCACAATTTTGAGAAAAATTATTTTAGGATTTAACCATTGCATCTGTCCAAATAAACGCAAGACATTATATTATTAAAGATCTGTCCACCTTTTGAATCAAGAAAAAAATGGAAAACTATAACATAAACTGCAAAGCCCACAGTTTTTACAAGTGGAAAAGTATAACTTTTACTATTAGTAACCCTTAACCCGAAGATGTTTATTGAAAAACCTTTTTCAACATTTATTTTTTCAACACGTATTTATTTTTTCTGCGAAATTTTGATTTTTATGGTGCCTATCAATGCATAAAATTTACATAAGAAAATGCATGGGAAAAAATACATTTTTTGGAATTTTTCTAATAATTCATCGGGGTTTGGGAAAACTTAAGATTAAAGTTATAGGACTTGTAGAGGACTTTCCAATGAAGAATTTGAGCTATTATACATATGGCTTTGACGCCCCCAACCCACCCCCACAGTGCCCTGAAAACTACGCTTAAATGAAAAATGTACATTCTTCAGAAAATTTACCGTTCTAATCACTTCATTCTCTTTTTTCTCATAGAAATCATTACTATAAGTCTAGTGGGATGCCTATAAACATTTGTCAGTTAATTTCGATTTGTTTAAACAAATTCCATTTGTTTAAATAATTCGCTTTTCTCGAAACTCCGTCGGACATCTGTTTTCTGAGTTCAAAATGGCAGTTTATTATTTTAGAGTGACATTATTCATTCAACAAATTCTTCCTATTGTTTAAACTATCAATGATTATTAATTTTCAACTGTTGTTCTAATTATGGTAGAAGTCAGGTTTTTTGTGAAATTAACTTATAAATTTCATGTTCAAGGTATCTTGCCTATTTTATTACCTATTGTTTAAACAAATTCCATTTGTTTAAATAATTTTTTTGCAATTCTCCTAACATTCATTTTTTTAGATCGGTTTTAGATGGTCAACTGTTATTGTCAAGTGACATCATTTATATTTTGGGATAATTTCCATTGTTTAAATAATAAAATATTATTCAAATGCATAATGGTGATATACAGGTGGTATGTAAATTTTAAAAAAAATTAAAAATTACAGCCACAACCTGGATTTGAACCAGGGACCTGGGACCTGGTTCAAAACATTATTAAGTAAAATATTATTCGTTTTCAATATCATTTATTCGAAAAAATTATATTTATTTAAAATCCTTTTTTCGGGAAATTGGGGAGTTACATTTCTTTTAAAAATATTAAATTTTCTACCATAATTAGAAAAAATCTGATGTGGCCAGGCACACGACTTTATCATACTATATATAAAATTAATAGTTTAGCTGCATGAGACTCTATTTGATCGAGATCGGCCATGCCTGCATCAAAATAAAACTACTACAACTAGACAGATATGTCGATTAAAGCTGCGTTCGTATATTGTACTCCGTTGACACCGGGTACACCGTCCAAATGACACTTAAGTGTTATTGGGTGTAAAAAGTGTAATGCAATATGCGAACGCAGCTTATATTGATAGATGTTATTGTCAAAACATTAGCGTTTGACACCAAGACTACCTACTGTCAATAGAATAAAAAAATCTGACAAATCCTGGCTACTAGTTTTCATGCAGTACGACCGATCTCGTAGAAATAGAATTTGCTCATGCAGCTAAACTATTGATTGTACCAAAAAATGTCATGGTGATAAATTATTCAGAATTTCCTCATCTTTAATTTATTATTTAACTATTTCGACAAAATTCCAGAAATGGCGGCTTATTTGCAAAATCTTTCAAAAATGATAAGACTAAACCTCCAGTTCCTTTGGACCCTCTTCAACAGAAAGCTTTTCAGCTCTAAGTTTGGTTATGAAACTTCTAAATATGAAGTTTCGTCCCGATACCTTTAGTAGTTTCTCCGGAATCGTCGCCACAAAAAACGGGTACACACACACACATACACACACACACACAGACATTTTTTTTAACCTTGGTCAAAAATGTTCAGGGGACCCAAAAAGACATATTTCCGCTAAAATCTCAAAATTTTTTTTTGGCATGATTACAATACTTTACATACTGCGTATGATAAAGTAAAAAGTTGAAAATGAATAATAATTTATTGTTTAAACAATAGAAGTTTTTTTTTAATGAATAATGTCACTCTAAGATAATAAGCTGCCATTTCGAACTCAGAAAAAACAATTCAGACGGATTTTCGAGAAAAACGAATTATTTAAACACCTAAAAATTTGTTTAAACAAATGGAAATTAACTGACAAATGTTTATAGGCATCCCACTAGACTTATAATAATGACTTCTATGAGAAAAAAAGAGAATGAAATAATTAGAAGGGTCAATTTTCTGAAGAATCTACATTTTTTAATTTAAGGGTAGTTTTCAGGGCACTGTGGGGGTGGGTTGGGGGCATGAAATCCATATGTATGATAGGTCAAATTCTTCCTTGGAAAGTCGTCTACAAGTCCTATAACTTTAGTCTTAAGTTTTCCCAAACCCCCAACAATTATTCGAAAAATACCAAAAATTGTCTTTTTCCCATGCATTTTCTTATGTAAATTTGAGGCCTTGACAGGCACCATTAAGAATCAATTTTTCGAAAAAAGAAAAAATACGTGTCCACTTTTTTGGATTTGGAAACGATTTTGGGGGATCGTTGCTTTCTAAATAAAAATAGCCAATTTGAACCACCCTATTCTACATAGGTGATTCAAACTTGGACCACCAGAAAACCTTTACTTCTTCATATAATAAATGGCAAATTTCATTATTTTTTAATTGCAAAAGCATGTTGATAAATTTATTTATGTGCTGAAAAATAATCAAAACAGACTACTGGAACCAAATTCTATATGCGTGTGATAGATTTGTTTAGAATACTTTGAAAAAAACCATCTAAATCTATCAATAATTAAAAAAATTCGACATAAAAGTATTGCACAATATTAGGTGTCAGTTTTTTGTGGCCTGAACTGTAGTTGTAATGAAAAACTGTTACTTACCGAATCTCCCTCCAGAGCGCATTCCGACAACTGCGAACTCACAACCGAAACCACATTCTGATCTTCGTTTGTCGTATAAATTAGGCGATCCGTCAAAAGTAAATTGTTCGTCTTCAGCGGTAACTTATGTATATACAGGGGTGCTGATTCAACGTCAGAAGCATGTACCTAAAAAAGTAACACAGGATAGCAAACTTCACAAATTTCAATACAAAAAAAAATCCAAACCGTTAATAACGCAGTCGGCTTGTAAAACGCAGAGAACAAATATCGATTCCTGGCATATTGTGGGGCAAAAAAGGTATCACATAATCGAGGTAATAGTTCCGGAACTGAGTTGGTAGAGTTTTCTGAATGCGAAGAGTCCGATGTCGTGTCGCTGGCCTGGCTGTCTCTCCTACCTCCGCGGGCGTCAAAACGTTGCTTGAACGAAAAGAATTTGTCCACCCCGAGTTGCCGTAAGTTGTACAGGCGCGACCTTGAATTCTCATCGTTAAGATTGTATGCTTCCGGTGGCCATAAATACCCAATTGACGGTTGTTCTAATATCAAACGATACTGTTGACCACTTGCAGCGTTAATCTATAAATAATAATAACTTTTGTAGTTTCGACCATATGTGACTCGCTCCGAAGAAAGGTAACTTATGGCAAAAAAACCTTCCATGACAAGTGGTCTTAGGCTCAAATCACATAACTGGTGTAAAATAATTAATTAAATAGCACCCACTCATTTCAGTTTAGGAATTGAGATTTATAAAATGTTATTGATCTTTCTTTTATTAAACTAATGGGTTTGTTTAATGTTATAATGGTTTCAGGGCAAAGTATTAAAATAAAAATAAGTAATTTACCAAAATTTTTACTTTATCCTACATAGTATGTAAAGTCTCTTTGGGTCCCCTGAACATTTTTGACCAAGGTACAAAAATGTGTCTGTTCTGTGTACCAGTTTTTTGTGACGACGATTCCGGAGAAACTACTAAAGGTATCGGGACGAAACCTCATATCTGTTTCGTGACCAAACTTAGAGCTGAAAAGCTTTCTGTTGAAAACGGTCCAAAGTAACTGGAGGTTTAGTCTCAGCATTTTTTAACGATTTTGCAAATACACCGCCAGCTCTGGAATTTTGTCGAAATAGTTAAATAATAAATTAAAGTAGAGGAAATTCTGAATAATTTATGACTATGACATTTTTTGGTACAATCAACAGTTTAGCTGCATGAGCAAATACTATTTCATCGAGATCGGTTGTACTGCATAAAAACTAGTAGCCAGGATTTGTCAGATATTCTTATTCTAATGACAGTAGGTAGTGTCAAACGCTAATGTTTTGACAATACCTACTGTCAATAACACGTAAGTGTCATTTGGACGGTGTACCCGGTGTCAACGGAGTACTATTTCCGAACGCAGCTTTAATCGACATATCTGTCTAGTGCTACTAGTTTTATTTTAATGCAGCATGGCCGATCTCGATCAAATAAAATCTCATGCAGCTAAATATATAAATAAATAAATAAATGATTAATATTGTAATAATTAATCCTAAAAAAAATAATTTATTATCTTGTTGTTTTAAATAATTTAATACCATAAAAATATTTTAACTAATTTTTAAATATTTAACACATCTATCATTGGTTTTGGACAGTCTGAGGGAAATTACAATTTTTTCTTTGCAAATGTTTATTTCAAAATTCCTGACATAATTATTCTTTCGGTGTCTCATATTTGGACAAAAATAGGTTTTTAATCATGACTAGGAAAACAATTATAGTACATATTTTAGAATTTAAAAGTTATGAACTTTGTAAAAATTTATTTTGTTTTTATTCTACATTAAATGCACACTACTGAATGAAAAACAAATAATAACCAATAAATGTTTGAGTGTCAGAACATTTTTCAGATTTCCAATATCTTAATTGCTTAAAAATACAATAAGAGAAGACAATTATGACAACCCTATCCAACAAGAAAAAGCAATCCAACAAATGACAACTTATTTTGGTATGCTTTTTCCGTAGATTTGGATCTGAAGAATCCTCAGTTTCAAATATGCCGCATGTAGAATTGAGTCTAAGTTAATTTAGCACTGATTTCCTCTCAAACTAGACTTTGTTTTCAATTGCAGCCTTCAGATTTCGAGTACTTTACAGTAATCAGTTGTAATATTTTATATTCTTTTTGTTGACTCTCATTTTTAAGAAAAGAGCCAATAGAGATTTTTGGTTTTTATTTATTGTGTTGCACAAAGTAGTAAAAAAATATTTATATAATAGATACCAACAGCAAAATACATTTTTTTAAATTGTAAAAATAAATATTATAATTTCCTTCTTGATTGTAGAATATTTTGCCACTTAAATAAAAGTGACTAAATCAGAATCAACCTAATGAATTTGACAATATTTGTTTTGAACTTGTGTATATTAAAAACAAAAATGGAAAAGTAAGAATTAATTATTATTTTTCTTTTAATCAATAGCTGTCAGATGCGCGAAAAAAACAATTATGAAATGATTTGATTTTTAGGCCTTTTTTCCTTCAAATCAATCCTTGATGTAACACAGATTAAAGTTTTAGTTTCCCCACCACATTCACAGCATACTAAAATTTTTAGGATTATTGTGGGACTCGGGATTTATCTGTTGAACACGGGACAGTCCCGCTCAAATACGGACATCTGACATTAAAACGTATAAAAAAATGTGACTTTTTGATATTTTGTTTTGTTTCTTAAAAAAAATCTAGAGTAGGTAATGGAGATATTTTGATACCAGGTTCATAATCTACTAAAAAAACCTATCAAAACATAACGTCATAACTTTAGCAACGAACTCAAAGTTGACCTGTGTAACTATCCATTCGTCATGTGAACAAAACCACGTTTCTTTCTTTCACAATAGCTTAATTTGTACAAAAGACCTTTGGCGGTTGCTATGCCATAGTGTACGAAAAAGCAACGTTAAATTCTGCTTTAAATCGTGATTGAAATAGGATTGAATTATGCATATTTTGAGCACCCTTTTGTCGGAGTAGGTCACATACATTAATTTGTTCTTTGTACAACGTATTTGGTATTTCTTTTAATTTCAGTCTTTTTTCAGTTTCTTCTGCAAAAATCAAAAGAGATTCCTCAAAAATGAAAGTCATCACTTACCAATACAGCAACAGTATCTAAGCTATTATCCTGGCACAAAAACAACTGCTCGACAGGTTCGTTTATAGTGCAGTAACCCAAACACCTCCCGTCTGTCAAACTGATTAATCCAATAGAACCGTTTTCGTGTCCCAATAAGGCGTTTTGGTTGCATTCCAGCGTTTGCCACCAGACGGCGCAGAGAGGTTTGGAGTCCGGAGCTTGCGGATGTTTTGGAAAGTGGGTAAGATCGTTCACTGACCATTTGCAATCGATCTTTTGTTTCTTGTCAACTAAACTTAAGGCTGGAATTATGTACAGAGAATTATCGGTGCAAACAACAAGCAACCATGTAGCTGTGGGGTCGAAACAAATAGCCTGGATTGTTTTGCAACACTCGGAGAACCATGGTATTCGCTTCAGAACTGCCGGTAGTTCACCGTAGGTATAATGGATAATAATATCACCATCGCTGAAAATTGTATTTGTTAGATTGATGTATTTGGTGTAGTTTTATTTATTGTAACTTACCTTGTGACTATTGCTAATAATTGTTTGATGCCGTTTTCTATTCTGCAGTTTAGGCGAACATCAATGTTTTTAATGATGCATTTGAAGTCAAAGATGTTTTGCAGGACAAGCTCAGACATTTTAACGGTTATTAGGGGAGATCGGCCTTCACTCACATCCTAGTTTCTCTTATCTTAGGTCTTGGGTAGTAAATAAGCCACAAATTTGTTTATACTAGGATAAAATAAATACACCTACATAATTGCTCTTTGACATTGCAATCAGCTGATTGTCAATAATGCCCTCTGAATAGTCTGAATGCCGTCATACTGTTATTAATATCTTATTTTATATCGATTGATTTATGTTTTATTAAGTACTATTTAAGTTTTGACTAATTGTTTATTAATTTATTTGCAAATAATAAATACAAAACGGGAAATTTCAAATCTATTTTTAATTAAGTAGGTAATTTCTTTATCGGAAGAGCAGTTGGTAGTTTGGTACTGTGTAACACTAATAGATGGCAGCACAGCTTAAACTTTTAGCGCTAGCTGAACACAATAACACATAGATGGCAGTGATTGTTTAAATTAAATGAAAGCAGATTTTTTAATTTTGTATTTAAAAATTAACCTTTTCACTGCTCTTGACGAATATATTCGCCAAATGGTGCGGACGAGTTTTTGCCCGATTCATGTAAAAATAGGATCAGACTGATCATACGCCTCGAAACTAGTAAATAGCAAAAAATATTGCCGCAGTGAAAGGGTTAAATATCAAAACAACTTATTTAATATTTGTGGTATAGTTAAATATATTTGGAATTTCAAATGTTATATTACACGGACATAAGCAATTATTGCTATCTTTTAAGCAATATAATAATACGACCTGGTGAAATTAATCAAAATAGAAAAAGATTTGTTATGCTACCAACAAGAAGAAAAAATCAAAATCATTCTTAAAGAGAGTATTTATTTTTACAATAACAGAATATAAAAATTAAAAAATAAGCACAGCTTACACACAAAAGAAAATATCTCATAAATTGGCAACAAAAATAAAATTTTCACAGGTGCATTAAAACAAAGTAAACTTCTTTTTCTTCTTCTCCTTCCCAGAGGATACTGAGCTCGTCTCACTTTCGTCGATATCCTTGTCCAAGTCACTTTTCTTCATAAACTTTATTTTAATCTTTTTCTTTTTCTTCTTGTCTTTCTTGTCGAGTATTTCCGGTTCTGGAGTCACCGGAACTTCATCCCGTTTGGCCGCATACGTATTTAAAGAGTTTGTAATACTGTTGTCTTCATCATTCTCTCTAACTCTGTCCATTTCTAAACATTCTATTATCTCGTTACGTCTTTCTACAATATTGACCAGTCTATTGATTAATTCCTCTTCTCTCGCTTTATCTGTGTCGGTCTTATTCGCCTCTGGTTGCATCATCAAACAACGGATTTCGTATTCAACTTCAGCGTGTTCTTCCTCCAATCTTTGTTGTCTACGTCTACAAAAAGAAACATCAATTAAATTTTAGGTAATAATAATGATGAAAATAACAATTGAAAGGTGATTAAGAATGACTAATGAAAAACACCATGTTCCAAACAAGTCAAAAAAGGCAATACTTACATATACATCAATTCTGCTTGTCTCCTGCACAACTCATTCTTCTCGTTAACAACTTCAAACAATTGCAAAATCAGATCATCAACATCAATTGGTTCGATCTCTTCTGGGTTGACATTAGGTCCTTCACATCGTTCCCTAATAATCTGCTCCAATCTGACGCCCTGTTTCTCCAACCCTTGCTGTTGTAATTCTATCAAATCCAACTCCTTCTTAATTTCGGTCATCGGAAGTTGCTTGATGGATCTCCTCTGAGGAACTGGCCTGGATGGCGCAGGACCTTTCTTCCGCTTCCATTTACCGAAGGTACTCTTGTCGGGAATGTAATTCGGAGATTGGGGAACGTCGGAATCCGAGTGCGTGAAAATTTGGCTCTGCCTGTTCCGGTTGACTTCGTCCTTTGCTTCTTTCTGTTTATCCCAGTCTTGATCTTCGATGCCAGTGTTAACTCCATCATGTTGGATGGGTATTAACCCGAATGAACTTACGCTCTGTAATGTTTTGTTGGGGGTTGAAGATGGTGGTAGTGGAGCCCTTCTGGTTTTTCTGTTCTTCGGGGTTGAGAGCCTGGGGGAATGTTGCTGAAAAGAAAAATAATGATATTAGAATATTTTCTAAATGGTGTAATTGGTGCATTTGCCCAAACTTTAGGTTTGAATTTGGTTAAAAACTAATCAAACTGTCCCACATTATGAGATAAAGTAAAGTAAAGTTTATTCAGCATATTTACAAGTGAAAATTTAGTGTACAAAGTCAAAAGTGTATGTATAACAAGATCTACAAACTATTCAAGTCTGCCCGAAAATATTCCTCAATGTTGTAACTTGTAAGGGCTAGTTTGATCAACGATCTCCTCAACCAACTAAGATATTACACTGCACTACAAAAAAGTTGCCATATTATGTACAAGTACAGCCAGTTTAGTGGTAATAAGTGGAAAATTGTATTTAGAGACTTGCCGACTTTCCCGTTCTGACGTTTATCGCTGTTTCGTGATCGAGTTTTGCCGATCACGTGGATGATTAAGTACATACGTATTGAGCATAATGTTTTGTCAATACTCATGTCAATACTTTAGTGTCATCAACGACAACGAATACGGAAAAATGAAGTGGATACCCTTTCCCCAAGAATTATAAATCTAATGCTCAATGTAGTCTAGTCATTTTAGACGCAAAATCATCGAACTTCTTAAATTACTCGTTCGCCTATGAATATAATACCAATAGATTCGAAAAAATGTCCTGAACATCATATGAAAAGATTAAGTGAATCTTTGATGATATTATTATTGAAATTAATTAATAACTATCAGTGATTAAAAAAATTGTGAAATATTTAGGTAGGTATATACATCAGTTTTTGTATTTGCATTCGCATTTTTCTCGAAAATTTCACTCCTCGCTACGCTCGTCGTGCCCACAACTCGTGCGCCAATTTTTGTCTTATACAATTTGTATTATAATATACTGTTATAACAAACGCAAAGTACCGTGATATCAAAAATTACCTTGGTCAAGGGTGGTCATGGATTTTAAAATGATAGTCGCAGCTCCCATCGTACATTTATGTCAGTCAATCATTTTTTGAGTGTTAAAATCGGTCGTCATTGTGCTGAAGTTTTCTAATCCTCCGCAGTTTTGTCATGGATGATGTCAGTGTAGCTTGACAATCATATTGACAACGACAGAATTATTTCAAAAAGATTATTTAAGCTAAGACAACCGTTTTACATTCATTCCATGGCAACCCTTGACCAAGATAATTTTTGATATCACGGTAGGAAAAACAAAAACGGCATTAGTCTATAACCAGGGATGTTAAAATACGGTAATTAATTTTTTTCGTAAATTACCGTTGAAATTAAAATTATTAATTTCAAATATTAAATTACCACGTAATTAAAAATGAAAAATGGTAAATTACGATGGCGTAAATTACCGGGTAATTAAAAATTCAAACTGTTAAATTACGCTGATTTAAATTACCGGGTAATTAAAAATTCAAAATGTTAAATTAAACAGATCACTGTAAGTTATGATTACTACTAATGTTAAAAGACTACATAGAAATACTATTTTGTAGCACTACTACAAAAACAGGAAAATCAAACAGAATAATAAATCAACCTTCAGTAGAAAATAAACAATTTAATTCTGTCCACATTCACAAAATAAGAGAGTTCAGAGAGGGTTTTTTTGTCATTTGTCATTTTTCTACATTTTTTGTGACAATAAATGGCTTCTGATTTCAGAGCTACATTATCGGATTTGTTGGATTGGTCGCCATTGGCGAAGGGGCTTTCCACTTCTCTATTCATTAAATACAAAATATTAGTTCTGTATTTTCTCAAGTAATGTCGGATTATTTAGAATAGTAAAAATATAACGTTTACGGGTAATGGGACTGTATTTGGATGTACGCCTGTGTGCGAAACCAATGAAGCGCCCCTTTGATTTTGTAAATGACTGGAAAAATTTACAAAAAGCATCCATAATACATAATAATAATTTACCTGGCGCCTGTGTGCACCGCACACGTTGCACATATGGGCGGCGCCACTGCATAGACCCATTTCCATTGGCTAAATGATACCTTGAATAACATTGTCACGCACGAGTCCGCCATGCACCACGCGGATTGTTAGGTACTTCCCAGGCGCATTCATGCGTCTACTGATGGAAGGTCTTTGAAATTAATTTATAAATTCTGGTAAATTGCCAACGGTAATTAAAATTGTCGGTAAATTACCAACGGTAATTTAAATCGACGGTAAATTACCATCGGTAATTTACGCCGTAAATTACGGTAATTAAAAATCGGTAAATTACCATTCATTACGGTAATTAATTCGGTAATTTACGCGGTAAATTACGCTTTTATATCCCTGTCTATAACACATTATAGATTTGAGGTGGCAAATAATTCGCCCGCCTATAAAAATAATACCATAAGATTCTGAAAAATGTCCTGAAATCATACGAAAATATTTACTGAATCTTTGTGATATTATTGAAATTAATTGAAAACTCTCAGTGATTTACGAAAAAACGTCATGCAATGTGGTCCAGCTATGGTTGCATCAATATCTCCGAAAGTATTAAGCTTAGAAGAATAAATTATATATCATGTTAAGGCTCCGTTCTGTAAACATCACACTCCGAAACGAAATATTTCGTTTTGATGTTTTCTTAAGCTGGGAGTGGTCAGCCTGTCCCCCACCAACGTCAATCCGTAGTCCCCAGTTATCGGCGGTGCTTAAAGCTCCTGACGTCTGCTGTCTACACCGGACAGCAGTAATATGGGCAAATAAATACATTTCTGGCAATTATGCTTTATTATCGCAATTATAATGTTTGGGTTAAAATTGTACTTAAATAAAAAATCTATTTTTGTATCATGAGTTGGGCTAGATGTTATTTGAAAAAAACCAAAGATGTACAAATAAAATTAATTTTTCCAAAAAATTATTTTTCGTCCAGCCCAACTCGTTATTTATCTACACTGAAAATTTCATAAACTTTGAACAGTAAATAACGTTTTTATTTGAAAACGAGTTTTAGGAGAGGTAGAACTGGGTCTGAAAGACGAAAGATATGTGGTATGTAGGTTTGGGGACAAGGTTTGGGAGAAGGAGAAAAAAACCCGGGTTTTCAGAACCTTAGTATTATCAAAGACTAGACATATAAGACTGGCCACTCGAAAAAGGAACTACGCTTCGAGAGAGAAATAGAGGGCTAAACCAGATTAAAGCCCATTCGTGAGTACTCGGTAGAAATCGACAAAATAGCGCGTGGATTTTAAAATCAGCTGTTGTCCCAACCGGCAACTCCAACCTCAACAACACTTGTTTTGACGTTAACATTTGTTGGTTATCTGATAGGTAGTTATTGCGATGTTTTTTTTCGTGTTTTCAAGTAGTTAGTCGGTCTGGAACTTGAACAGCATTAGACCAGTGAGTACGTTCAATGATTATAATTGACATTTGAATATCAAAACAATAAACTGAAAATAACTCATTCAAACTTCCCGCCCGAAAGCTAAACCAAATTAAAGGGACAACGGCTCAAGGTCCCTGAGCGGCAGGTCATAAAGATCAAAGGATTTGCGCGGAGTGGCCAGTCTTATATGTCTAGTCTTTGGTATTATGTCAATATCTATTCTGTCAAGTCATTTGTCATCAACTTCTGCATTTTTTGACAGAGGGAAATAATTTTATTGTTGACTTTATGTGCATTTATGTGGCTAAAAATATATAGCACACTTTATGTAGATGCGTCATCCAGGTTTGAAATTAAGGAATTGCAAAATTATTTTAAAGAAGTGGAATAAATGTTATATTACAGTATTTCCATGGCGTTTCTCTTGATATACGGGACACATAGGCTTGTGATGTTTCTTTTTATACAATAAATAATATACGATGAAATATATTAATTATGTTTGAAATAATACGTATATCGAACGCACGCGAGCCACCAATATAAAGAAACGACGGCAGAGCTTCAAGAACATTTATGAAGAAAGAGGTGAAGTGAGGACGTGATCAATGAGAATGGTCAAGCTTTAGTTTAAGGTCTTTTGAAAGTCAACTTAAAGGCTAATTTTCACAATACAAAAGTATGAAAATGTACTCAGACAAATTAGCTCATAGGTCGCTTGTAAAATTACCTACATGAACGCAACAAACCACCATTACTTTTTTATTAGTGTATTTATTAATTGATTGATAACTTACCACGCTTGCGTTAGGACTAGACGTCAACGAACTTTGGGTTGATTCCTGACGATCTGGACTTAGAATTGGCGGTCTCGGAGCAGGCTTCTTTTTCCTCACAGACTGCACACCAGAATTAACGCTCGATAATGAAGAGCTCGACCCAAATGTCGACAATCCCTGCTGATTCTTTTGCTTTTCCGGCGTATCAGTAGTCCTGCAAACGCGATACTTTAACATGCTTGCTCGATGACAAAGTGAAAACAAGAGAAGTAAACACAGCACAAAACAAAAGTAGGAAAATAGTACTGAGCGCCATTACAAAAAAGACTAGTCAACAGTTATAAGTCGCTCTTGTGAATACAAATTATGATGACTCAAAAGGAAACAGTAATGGTCATTCACGACTTGTGAGGTTACGACATGCAATATACAAATCATGTGTAAATACCTGCTTTCTCGTGGTTTTGGACGAGGTAATCCTCCTTCATCTTCGTCTTCTTGTTCGTCCTCGTCTGCATCGCTCCAGAATGGGTTGAAGCTAATCCTAGGCGCGCCCAGTAATTTCTGGCGGTCTTTCAAAGGTATCTGCTTTTTATCAGCAACGAAAGGACTGACGCTTATCCTCGTTGTTCTCTCATTCTTTAAGTTCTCGGGCGTATCTTCATCACTCTGGAGAAGCTTTGCCACAATCTTAGATCGATTCGTAGGTTTGGGCTTCTGTTGGGTTTTGGTTTCCTCTTCGTCATCCTCATCACCGAACGGATTTAAACAAGCGTTCTTTTCTTCGCTACTTTTGACTTTTCTGCGCACTGCTGGTATTGGCTTTGTGACTATTTCTTCTTCGTCCTCGTCATCATCGAACGGGTTGGAAGACTTGGTTAAATTCATGTCTTTGTCTTCATCTTCGTCGCCGAAAGGATTCAAATCCTCAGGGTATTCCTCTTCATTTCTAACTTCGTCCAGATGGTCCACATTCGAATCATCCGAAATTACAATGATCGAATCTTTAATGGTAATGGCACTGTCATTTATTGTTTGGGAAGTATCAATGATTTCCTCGGTCGAGTCTGAGATATTGATAACTTCGGGTGTATTTACAATTTCCACGGAAATATCCTCCTTGCTCGAGCTGTGCAACAGTTCGACTGGTTCCTTACTTACACTAGATATATCTACATTATTATCGCTATCAGATCTTTCTGGGACTAATTTGTTATCTACATCGGAAGGCACGTCTTCTAAATTTCCATCTCCCAGTACTTGACGATGGTCCTCCGCCACCAGTTTCTCTGAAACATTATCCGTACATTTATCACCCGCTACTTTACTAGCTTCCGCAACTACACCAACATCTACTACGTTACTGTCTAAGGCACTTACATCGGACTTTGCTAGATCCTGAACATTCTCTTCGAATCGTCTTGGTAACTGAATCTGAGGATCACTTGGAGACCTGCTAGAGATATCAGAGAATGGCCGTCTAGGAGGTATATGCTCTTTCTCTGGGTTTACTGCAGGTGTCGTCTTACTCTTCTTCAAACCTATTTGCTTCTCTAGTAGGAAGTTTAAGTTGGTGGGAGTTGCTGGTGTTGCTTCAGCAGGTTTGGCTTCTAGTGGTGGGACCTTTGGGCTTTGTTCCATTACTGTGGGAGACGCGAATTTCCTTTTCAGTTCTGAGACTTTGGGTAATTCAATAGAAGACCTCCTTGGGGATATGTCGGGTGTACTCCTCCTGAAGTCTTCGCGCGTTTTTATTGGAGACGATTTTTCTCGAGTTGGAGATTTAATACTGTCTGGGTATGCTTTATGTGGGGTAGATCTATTTTCTAATTTGCCTGCGATTGATAGCGTTTCTGGCCTTGGAGTTGGAGATTTGGTGGGTGACGATGTCTGAACGGTTCCTAATTTTGGAGTAGTCGGATTTTCCGATTTTCTTCGAACTGGTAAAGGTTTACTTTCAACTACGGTTTCTGTTGGAGGTGCAACTATTTTTTCTTTGATAGGTGACGAACTTTTTGATTTTGTAAATTGTGTAGGGAGGTTTTCTGTTTTCGTTCTGATGGGAGAAAAACTATTACCGGACTTTTCTGTGATAGGTGAGAACCTACTTTCTAATTTTTCTCTAGCAGGTGAAGATTTCCTCTGTAAGCTTCCTCTCGGTGATGCTTTGATCGGGGAAGTCTTATCATCTGATAGTGTTCTAATATGAGAAGATCTGGTGCTTACGGTTGGAGACTGTAACTTTTCAGAGCTTGCTCTCAACGATGCTCCGCTTGGAGAAGTCCTATCATCTGATTGGGTTCGAATATGAGAAGATCTGGTGGCTTGGGTTGGAGACTGTATCTTTTCAGAGCTTCCCGTCAGCGATGCTCTGATTGAAGAAATCTTATCATCTGGTTGTGTCCGAATATGAGAAGATCTGGTGGTTTGGGTTGGTGACTGTGCCTTTTCAACGCTTCCTGTCGGCGATGCTCTGATTGGAGAAATCTTATCATCTGATTGTGTCCGAATATGAGAAGATCTGGTGGCTTGGGTTGGAGACTGTATCTTTTCAGAGCTTCCTGTCAGAGATGCTCTGGTTGAAGAAATGTTATCATCTGGTTGTGTCCGAATATGAGAAGATCTGGTGGTTTGGGTTGGTGACTGTGCCTTTTCAAAGCTTCCTGTCGGCGAAGCTCTGATTGGAGAAGTCTTACCATCTGATTGTGTCCGAATGGGAGAAGATCTGTTGCTAGTGGTTGGAGACTGTGCCTTTTCAAACTGTTTCATCCGGTCTCTAACGGACGTCGGGCGGCCGTCTAACGCGTTAGGGTTATCTTTGGTAACACTCTTAACTGGAGACAAGCTTGCAGCACTGGCAGCGTTAAGCTGGTCGCTAACCTTAGTCCTATATACAACTGTGGTCTCTGGCTTATTTGAACTATTTACACTATCACTAATGTTATCATTTCCGCTGATATCCGGTGGTTTCGTCTTGGGTAGTTCCGGAGGCATCTCTTCATCGCTTTCTGAAGAACTGACGACGACCTGCGCGGTGAGGAACGCTGACCGCGCCGAGGAGAACTCCCTGGTCAAGGTGGAATCCTTTTTTAGCGTTGGATCGTCGGTGTTTTCTAATGCCGATTCGAAAACTGCGCTGTAGTCGTCCGAGTCCTTCTTCTTCAGGCTGGCTGATTTCTCTTCGTCGCTGAGAGACCTGGATAAGACCGAGGGCTTATCTAGGAAGCTGGTGGGTTGGACTTTGGTCGGTTCTTCGTCCGGGCAGGTCTCGCAGCAGAATTGGTTGGAATCAGTCTCGTAGTAATTGGCTAATGTTAACTGGCTATTGCAACGGGCACAGCGGAAACATGTGCGATGGTATAGTAACTTTCCCACGTTTAAACGTTCAGCTATGAATACCGGTAAGCCACACTTCTCGCACGGATCTCTACGTGGGACGCCACCGCTCCTGTTCACCATCTAGAAAGGAAGAGGATTCATTAGGACGGAGGAAGAAAAAGTTAGTTTCTACCAAATACCCGTACGATGGAAACCAGCAGACCGCGTAATTACGACTAACCATAGGAGCTCACACTTTCATGGTTTTAGAAGAATGCAGATTCGAGTGGTTCGCGCGCTCGCTGGGTCTAACGCGAGTACAGTTACTTCGGTTAACTGAACCGTCATCGCGAAGAACTGACCGTTGCGGTCGAGAAAGTCTGCGAGTGTAATTTCTATGGTTGACCGTATTTATACGATAGCCTATCCTAAGCGAGCCGCCGTGAGTAATGTTTGACGGAAATGGCCATTTTCCTGAGCGGTACATACGCCTGACATTAAAGTATGAACTAGTTTACGCGTTATGGTCTCGGTCATTTTTAAGGTGTTAAGGTCTCTGGTCGGGCTGGTATATGCTAATTGTTGACACAGTTGCACGGAACTTTGTTTATCTGACCGCGGTAAACTTTGCTGTATGTACATTTTAAACCACGCGCTGACAATAGTTATCTGTCATGGCCTACTCTGATAGCGGAGGAGCGCATGCAAATGAGTTTGGGATTCGTGGTTGTGCAATTGGTGAGGACGAGTTGAAATTTTACCGAGAAGTAGGCAATATTTCCAAACAAAGCAGTTTTTGAATGGTTAACAACATATCCATAATTTTAAATGGCCAGTCCAAGACACAAATCTATCAAAAGGACAGAACACCTTCTGGCTGTAAGAATGTCTTTATAAATCAATTTTATTACTATTTACTACTGCTAAATGCACAAAAATATTACAAATATTACCGTTAATATACATATAATTACCAAAAATGCAACCTAACATGCACGTTTTGTATGTAATATCACAGAAATACATTACATAGAAAACAACAGACTGTATGCGCAATAACGGTTTCGGAAAATGTACATACGTTACTGTAGACTAACAAGCTATTTTATCTGGTTAAAACCATTTGCCTACACATTTTAATTAAAAAAATCTAAGTGCATGTTTCGGAGGCACTCTGGTCAGTACTTAAAGCCACGTATGTCACGACAGTAAAACTAATAAAGTAATGATATAAAAACAAAAAATTATCAACATGAATCTTGGAACTGAAATAAATAACTTTGTAACACAATATTGTGCTGAGCAGGAATTTTTTAAAGCCTGTATTAATATATCTGAGTGGATGAAAAACAAAGACTGTTGTGGGAAATCAATTTCTAGATCTTTATGAGTGTTTGGCAAAACAAAAATATTTGGTTGGTTATTCCAACGTATACAGAGAGGTCGTAGCTATTGCAAATGAAAAGAGCACAACCAGCAGAGCACAAGTTGTAAGTGACAGAGGAAAAAAAGTCCGAAGGTGGAACCAACTTTAAAAAACACTGGTCATCCTAGGCATCATAGAATACCTGGCCTTTTTTCAACTCTTTTTCAACTTTTTCAACAAATTCCAAACGCTGCGCTTTCGGCAAATGTTTCAGTACCAGAAGTTGGTCTACTATGTATGACCTTTCTATACAGGAGCTCCTACACGCAGTGCCAACGTCTCGCCGACGTTGGTGATGTGACGCGCTGCGCGTAGTGCGCGCATTCACTTCGCCAACATTGGCCAACGTTGGTATTGGGCGCAAGGTATTTCTGTGTATAGTAGAAGGCTCGTAGCGTCCCGTAGAGAATTAAAAATGAACAGTGAACACGATATCATTGCTGTTGCCGCAGCTCCCATTATTTTAAGCAGTGCATTGTTGCTTAGAATTAAAAAAAGGAACCCTAGAAAGAGGACACTGTTTAATAAGGTTGTTAAATATTAAACATGTTTTTCAGTCATTATTTATACAGTACGTTCGAAAATATTAAATACATTAACGACTACAAATATACAGCAACACCGGGAACAAAATTATTTAGTTTTTTATATTTGCCACGTGACATTAAAAAATCTCCCTTTTTATTTTCTTTATGTTTCAAGCAACAAATGCGGAATAAGATGGGATAAGATCTGATACACTGAGTGGTCTATATTTTTATGCAGGACCCTGTTCATTTGTGTCGTTTCTTTATATAAATATTTCATTTCAGTCAAATCGATGAATTCATAATTTTGATTTAAAATATAATTTATATAATAAAACTGAAATTATTTATAATAAGATACAAAGAAAAATTGAGAACCCTTACATACACGGAGTTTTAATTATAGATATTAAAACTCCGTGGATGTATATTATGTAGGTATATTTATTATCAACCCAATATTTTTAGTAACAGATATACTTTTTGATATTTTTCTGATAATCAAAAGGAAAAGCATCCAGTATAGTTTTTAAACTTTGTTGAATACATTAAATACATCAGATTATTTAAATTTGCCGCGTAAAACTAATCTATAAATTGTTAATTAATAAATAGTTAATTGTTGTTAATTATATAAATGCAACTTTGTTTGACTGTAGTCAAGATTGTAGGGAAGAGGGTTGACCGCAGTCCTTGGACCCCTATACCGTATGACTCCCCATCGTGTGTAGATTCATATCCCGCTTCCCTCCAACCCCCTCCCACACCTTTCCCACCCCACCCTAGCGAATAAGGTTGACCGCAATCCCAGAACCTAAATACCGTATGCCCCCCCATTGTGTGCGAATTCATTTTTAAAATTTTAATGATGACGTCATTTCTGGAAAACCCGGAAGTCATACTAGCCTCAAGACCATCCCATAAATTGGCATTTTCTGTCTATTAACACAACGTACATTCCTTCGGCGTCAAAAACAAAAAATAAACAAACGTACTTATGCCGTGGGTCACCCATTATAACGACTTCAATATTGTCTTCAGAATATTATTTTATTGCTTGTTAATTTATTGTAACTGTAAGGTTAATATAATGCTTATAAGAACCATAATTATTGTGAATAAATTTACAAAATATTAAAAAAAGTTTTCATGTTTTTACATTTGGGCAATCAGGCATTTGGCCAAATAATAAATCATCATTGTCCTTAAAGTACGTACAAACATAAATAATGCAGTATATATGATAAAACATAGATAGATAACTAAACTTTTCATCGGTAGTACGTACAATGCTAAAACAGAATGAAATAAAGCGGACAAGGTCGACATATTGGCGATGTGCATTGGCACAGTTGGGTCCCGCTACGCGAAGCACTCAGACGGCCAATGATGGCCCCTATTGGCACTGCGTGTGGGAGCACCTTACCAATACGTTATAAATATTTTCCCTTCATAGTACATCATCACGTACTGAAAAAGTGAAACATTAGACCAAAATTTCGCTGGCCATGCTTACAAAGTGGTTGGAGGTACAATAAAACTGTCAAGTTACCCCCCCCCCCCCTCCCCACTTTTCAATTTTATATATATTTTTACGCCCATCGTTTGGGAATCGTTAGGGGGGTTTGGGCATAATCTTTTCGTTTGAGAGGACGTTTTTTTAGAAAATGAAAATTGTTTTTTGTAGGTTGATTGATTTGGAAATTGTTAAGGAGTCCACTTATTAACTCTTAAATTGTTAGGGAGTCCACATTTGACGCTTAGGAGTATTTAGTTTGACCACAAATTAATATAGATAGCAGTTTACTACATATTATTTTTAACTTATATTATGACTTATCATTTTAACAGCGCAAAGTTGTCTGGCTTTGTATGCCGTTGTTCTGCGATGAATTGTACGTTAGAATATCATTAGGGAGGATTCACTGGTCCACCTTTTATCTAGACACTTCTTGACATAAAAGGTGGTTTGATCATTATAGTTTTTGGGATTTATACACACAGAAAAGTGATTATTTGGAACGAGAAAACATAATTTGTTGAATTTATTTACTAGATTCAAATGCATATTTACTTGGATGTAGAAAGTTAGGTATATACAAGAAATGCCACATACTCAATATAAGTAAAATAATTTCTCAGATAAATGCTGTCAACAAATAAACTTTCTTTATAAGAACTAAGAAACAATATTGTATTGAAAGAAGTAATTGAATTTTTCGTCCCAAAAATGTTAATTTATCCTACGAAGTAATAGTAAATCCATTCAGGTGCGTAGTTACTTGATCCAAGAAAATATAAGACATTTAATATAAGTAAGTATTGTTTACTGAATAAAAACCCACCAATTATTTAACTGAAGTGATTCTCACTTCTTTCAAGTAATCCCTTTCTCTGGAATAAATATGCGCACCGTGATTTTGTCAAGGCTCGCGCGCCCGCGCGTGGTGCTGGCGCCGTAAAGGAGCCTAACCTAGTACGAAAACAACAACGAAGTACCCGTAGGGGATGTGCCTTGTGATTTATTGGGCTGTGTATAGTGTGTATTGTGATTTATAGTGTACAATAAACGTTTCAACACGGAATAGTTTGATGTAACGCACGCAACAATCTTACATTAAGTAGCTTAAAATATTTACCGGGAATAAAAAAATACACTTCATTGAAGACTGTTTACTTACTTCACCAGAGTAACCACTTTCTTAAATCTAGTAATTATTCTAAGAAATAACATTTCTTGGTTGAAGTCAATAATCTCTCGCGTATGTACGAACCTACCAACTACTTCAGCCAAGTATTTCTCTCTTCGTTCGAGAGATCACTTTTCTGTGTGTAGATATTCAACGAATGTTTTTAATCGGCTTTATTTTCAATAAATGATGTGTATTTCTTCATAAATTGTTAGAAAATCAATAGGAAGGATAAAAAAGTCGTCTGCCTTTAATGTTTGGGAGTAACTAGTTAACTAAAAGAATAACTCCCTAACATCAAAAGTACAAAAATACACTCCAATAATCGATAACCTCAATCTTTGGTATTCATTTACGGCCAAATCAATATATTAACCCATTATATCAAAAGTGGACTTTTTAATCCACTTTTTAATAAACAATTTGTTAACAGTTTATCCTAGAAATATGACAAACTACTGGAAACAATGCCGATAAATATATTAGTTATGCCGGTATCTGTACTCAAACTAATAGCGTTTTCGATTTACTGCACTCGGCTGCACTAGCACCATGCTGGTGCGGGTTTGAATGTTCGGCTTATGCTTGAGTTTATATACTTTTGTGTATAAAGTGCACCAAGACAGTGCACAAAAATGCACGGAGTTGCTGCACTTCGCACTGAGTGCGTGCATAAAATTGTATAAATCGAAAACGCTATAAGTTATTGATTTGCGATCAAATTATGTACACCCTCATATCAAAATTGAAATTTGTAATCCTCCCTAGCCATATTCTAATGGTATGTGACGGAATGTGTAAAATTTATTGCAAAATAAAGCCGGTAGTATAACTTTCCGCCGGTAAAATGAAAAGTGAGGTTATGTACAAATCTTGCATGTTATTTGCGGTCAAACTAGTCACTCCCAAATCTCAAAAGTGCTCTCCCGAACGATTTCCAAACAAATCTAATAAAATAATACAAAATTTGACGGTAAAAAACAATATCAGTTTCTATAAAAGAAATGATTCCCAAACGATTGGCATTAACATTAGTGAGAGGGGTAAACAGAAATTACAATAAACTACATCAGAAACAAAATGTTATCACAAGCAACATCCTGAATCCGGATCTACAGCTTCCTACATTAATGACTGTAATGATGACAATGTATGTGTTAAATATTAACGAAAGTTTCAAAATTAATCTACAAAATTAACAGCGATTAAAGGCAGCAGAAGCATGCTAAGCGAGTAAAGAAGCGGAAACAATTAGACTATTAAAAAAAAAAACAAAACACATTACCTTTCAACAAAATATTTCTGGTTTGTACTGTCCAATAATGTCCAGAGTTTCCTCCTAGCGACAAATAAACAGTGTGGTTCAAGCACATCCAAGCACATCATTATAACAATATTCACAAGTTTTGTTGTATTTGTGTGCAACGTGCCTGCGTCTAGATATTATATACCTACATAAACCCGTATATTTTTAGTCGCGTTGACAATATTTTGGTACCACGAGTTCAAATCGACGCATTCTTTTAATAACTGTACACACTGCACGTAGAAAAGCATCGAGAATGTAGAAATTCGTAAATATAGTAGTGGTGGGAATGCGTAGGTGTCGTATACTGTTTGTCGATTGTGCTGCTCTCACATGCTAGAGTTGGTAGAGTAGAGTGGAAAAAAGTGGTGCAGGAAATTAAGGCTTAATCTGCAGATTGATTGTTCTTGTCTTTCACATCAGAAGAGGAGATAGGCGTAGCGTGCGAAATGCTATGGCGTAATGCAATGGCATGCAGATTTATTAAAATGCCCGGACTGTGTCGTTTCCTGGATTTTAAACCATGTGAAGTAGGCTCTGGATTGTGACAAGAGAGAGATAGCGCTAGTAGTAATGGCTTGGCTTGATTACTCATGATGCTTTCCAGCGTATGAATAAGTTTACTTTTAATAACCGCATCGGACAAAGATTGTAATGTGAACAAAATGAGTAACCGACTATAGCTGACGCGATGTGTCTGTTGAAATAATTATTAATTATTGCGGATATGATTATAAATGTATATATTGAAAACTTACTAACATGTTTATCAACAATATAATGTAGGTATACGATAGTCAAAAGTAATTTGATTTAACTACACCTGTGAAAATTTTTATAGATTAAATTAACTTAAGTTTGTTTATAAATTGTAAAATTCGGAAATACTGGTATTGATACCTATAATATATATATAAAAACTTGAAATTGATGTAACACATTAAGTATCTGGAAAACTATAAAATAAAAAATGACTTATTGTTTACGCACATCATTTTAAAAACAAAAACATGCTTTGTAATTGTTGCGTGATTCTGAATCGACACACCAATATGCTATTGGATTTATAATAACTTTGAAGACTGTGTGAAAGGATAGTTAACGTTTGTTTTCTTTATGGGGTGTCGTAGGTCTCTATAAAGTGGATGTTGATATCGATTGTTTTTCCTTAATGCAATAAGTAAATTAGTATTTCGAAAAAAATGCATAATAGAATTTAAAATCTTATTTTTATGAGTTTCATCAAATGACTGCATAGTGTTAAAAATAAGGGTAACATATTTAAGGGGTAAGCGTTTTAAGAAATAAATAAACATGTTGTAACATCTGAAAACATTTCGATAATGAAGAAAATTTCAGAGCACCTAATGATAACAAAATTTCGGTTAAATAAAAAGTTTAGACGAAACTTTCAACAGTTATAGTACAGTAAAACTATCAAAAATAATGGAAATAAATCCAATAAAGTTGCCCTTTTGAGAACAGTCACAAAACCGGTCAAAATATTACAATTTTAGCTTTTGTATAAAAATAATCCAAATAAATTCAGCACAGAAAAGGTATTTACCACTTTTCTTCTATACAGTGGTTCTAAAACTACGATGCCCCCGATATAGGGATTTTTTTGCTAATTCAAATCCACTATTGTGGGAATAAGTGTATGAGTTCTCAAAAATAGTTGGACAGTCATTGGTGGACATGTTTTTATTGGATTTATTTCCCTTAAAATTCTTCAATTCCCTTCAATTCACTGTTCTATATCCTATGATACCTCGCATGAATACTTTCTAAAGTAACACATGAGAATTTGATCTATGCCCCTCCTGTAGCAAACTCGTGTAAAATATATTAAATTGCAATGAAATTTTTCAATAGATTATATTTTACGAATTACATTTCTTTTTAACGTTTCATTTTAGTTATTAATAACATTGAAAATACAATTATCCACCCCCGTCAAACATTTACATATTTTATTTCTTTTTTTATAAATGATGTAAACCAAAATAAGCGTTCTCTCATTCACTTAATAAAATACATGTACATAATTATTTAACCAACAGTTATTTAACCAATAATAATAAGAGATAATATTAAGCAAGACATTTTCTTTTATTAAATAGTATATACAGTGCTTCCCAAAAGTAACGGATAAATTCAATAAAACCTTAAATAAAAATATTTCAGAAAAATGCTCTGACACGTCGATTTTTATTTTTAAATTACTATCCTGACATACACTTTTCAGCCCCCCACCCCTTCGCCCCTAAGGGGTGGCAACCCAACTTTAAAAATTCAAATAGCAAAGTACCCCTTGCGATACCTCAATTGATAGATTTTTTTATTCTGAATACAACGAAAAAAAGATTATCAAAATCAGTTGATAAATAACCGCGATATTTACCAAAATGTATTCAAAGAAGTCAATATTCGAGTAAGCGCTGTTGAAGCGGGCATAGCAATATCGTTCAAACAATTGCAACTTGTTTTTACTTATGTCAAACACAATTCAGATTTTTCGTCATTGAAGAAATAGTAGCAAAATGAGATTTACAGAAACCGAAAGAATCGAAGTTTTAATGATTGGGTTTGGAGATAGAAGCCGGACGCATGACGAAGTTCGTGTTTTGTTCAATGAAACGCACCCGGACGGTCCGCCAATATCGGAATCTACAGTAAGTCGAATCGAAAACAAATTTCGCGATCTCGGTCATGTACGGGATAAGCCTAAGGCAGGACGTCCATTGGCCTTAATTGAAAACCGACAATTGGATGCTATTTTAATGGTGCAAGAAAATCATTCAACCCTTGCGGAGGTCGCTTCACAAGTTAGTGCGTCAAAAAGCACAGTGTCCAGATTATTTCGAAAACACAAATTTCACCCGTATGAAGTTCGACGAGTGCAGTTTTGTGAGACAATGATGGAACTCTCTAATGAAAATCCTTGCTTAATTAGAAACATCGTTTTTTTCTGTTGAGGCAACATTTTGTCTGAATGGCACCGCCAATAAACAAAATTGCCGTTACTGGGCTCTTCAAAATCCGCATTGGATGGTGGAAGCGAACACACAATATCCTCAAAACCTTAATGTGTGGGCTGGTGTGGTGGGTTCTAGAATTATTGGACCAAATTTTTCGACGGAACACTGAATGGTGAACGTTATCTGAACTTTCTACGAAATGAACTACTACCTACTTTAGCGGTGTTGTTTCCCAACGCAGAAGATCCTGATAGACACAAGGACAGAATTTGGTTACAGCAAGACAGCTCCACATTATGCGCGACAAGTTCGAGAATACCTCGATCAAGTATTTCCTAATCCAAATATTTTCAAATTTCCTAATGGATTGGTAGATGAAGGCTTATTGAATGGCCAGCAAGATCGCCAGATTTAACCCCACTAGATTATTTTCTTTGGGGCTATTTAAAAAGTAAAGTTTATTTTAATAGACCTGTAAATATTGAGGCGTTAAAGGAAAGAATTCCTGCAGTAATTCACTTAATGACTCCAGGAATGTTCGAAAACTCGAAATAAAATGTTAGAAAATGTTCAACAAGCGTTTGGGGATAGATTAGGGCATTGTCTCGTCGTTAACGCGCAGCACTTTGACAATTAATTAAGGATTAGTTAATTAAATTTTGTTATTCCTAAGTTATTGCTCGATTTCGATAATTTTTTTTCTTTGTATTCAGATTAAAAAAGTCTATCAATTGAGGTATCGCAAGGGGTACTTTGCTATTTGAATTTTTAAAGTTGTGGTTACCACCCCTTAGGGGTGAAGGGGTGGGGGGCTGAAAAGTGTATATTAGGATAGTGTTAAAAGTAAAAATCGACGTGTCGGAGCATTTTTCTCAAATATTTTTATTTAAGATTTTATAGAATTTATCCGTTACCTTTGGGAAGCACTGTATAATATTATTGCCTATCTCTAGCTACAACCAATGCAAATATTTATGATTTTTTATTGTTTGTATTAAACATGAACAATTGGTTAATAAATTGTTTTTATTACTTTTTTTATTTTACGTGACGTACTAATGGAACGTAAAATTAAAACGTTATCAATAACATGAAAGTAATCAGCCAATTTTTTTTCTCCTAAGAAAGTACATAATCTTACAGAGCATAGTGTAGACCAGGAAAATAGGTCTACTGTCATCTGCCACTCAAATGTTAAAGCCCTATACTAAAATATCATTATTATTGTCCCTATTTGTTTTCCTTTTTTCTTCAGTGTACTTTAATCAAAGCTTATACATTCATAATCATACAGCAAACTGAGCAAACAAAAGTTTTGTGCAGACGTTTATCACAAGTAATCTATACACAACCTACAATAAAAAGTCTTACTAACGCTTATTACCATACGCAATACATAGTTTAAATATGTGCAGATATTTATTATACACAGTTGCCTAAAATAATTAAAAATATATACAAAACCTTAACCCACACTGTTTATTTTACACTAGATCAAGAAAACAAAATAAATTACTGTATCAAGCTCAGACAAAATAATTTGAAATTGAATCACGGAGTCTGTTATTACGACATTTGCCCTTCGGGTGATATTGAGACTCGTTGTAAATATGAATATAAAATTCCTAGATAGATAGAAACAATATTTATTACAACAAGGTTTAATATTTCGTTATACGTCGGCAAGTATTCTTATATACATTTCTGGTGAAACCCCGTTTTCAATTTCAAATTTACGTGATCACAAAATAAAATTTTGAAAATATAATATACAAAGGTGATTAGATTGAAATAACTATCCTATCTAGTTGATGAAATTGACATTCTAATATTTTAACAGCAAACCGCAAGACAATGACAAAATTCCTGCATTGTCGCCAACAATCCATATAAATACAAACAATAGGTATAATACCCTATTGAATTTAATAGGTCACACGTTTCAGATTTCCTATCGACATATCAGATTGAATATTAATTAATCAGTTGATATACCTAATTGTCCCGCAGATATTTATATAAATAACCTACCAATTAAAACTAGACCAATAAGGAACTACGTATACGCAATAAAAAGAAATCCCATGCACTACAATACCAAAGCAAGCACACAAAGAACTCTCAAGATATCATTAAAATCCTTGTTTTCTTTCTCTCTGCTCAAGTCAATTGGGATAAGACATGCACTTCCTCTGCAGAAACGACAAAACAATAAAAGCAGAAAATAACTATAAACATGCAACCCACAGAAAACATGCAAGCTTCAAAACAGTATCGGAGTTTAAAGCTATGTACAACGATAAAAACAAAGCTGGTTTTACACAAAATGAATCTAGTTGTGTAAATAATAATATGTTGTAAAATAGACGATGTCACATTGCACAAAATACAACAAAAGCTATGATTTTCCTCTATTTATTTGAATGATCAATACCTTAGTTGGTGGACTTGTCGATGCCGGTGACACAATACCCCTATCTGCTGTGGTGGCCGGTCTCTTCGGGACAATCCTCGATTGAGATGATCCTGAAAATAAAATATACAGTTAAATAAGTCTTCAAACTGGTAACAATGGATCTGCATTAAATTGATCAGGGAAAGGCGACGTTTCTAATGCAATATATAGACTCTCACTTTCGGTTTATGGTGGCTGGGTTTTGAAAATGCGGATCCTTTCTCGATATTTTATAGCTCATTGTTTACGAGACTTTTGTGTCGTATACACAGATTTCAGGTATTTATTATCCAATAGATTGATGTCTGAGATCGTTTCGTTATGGTTGGTTATATACATTAGGAATAGTTTAAAGTTTCTATTTTCGCAATATTGAGACAATAATATTTCGGCGTTATGTGGCTGTACTATATAGTTAGAACTTTATGTTATTTTGCAATCACTGCAAAATTGTTGAGGTTTTTTTAACCGGTTTTAAATCGTTTTCTTTTTGTGATATTTGAAAACTGGTTATTAAATAGGTAAAGCTGGTTTTAGATCCTGGAATTAATATGTAAAAATAACGAGCTATTTGATTAAAACAATAACCATGTTTACTTGAAATCCATTATAGATCTATTAGAATTTTAGAACTCTAGGTCGGGTTTGCTAACTCAAAAAAGTAGGACATATTTTGTTTTTGGCGCAAAAAAACCAATCAGACAAAACAACACATTTTAACATGGTGTGAAAGGACAAATAAAATTTTGTTAGTGGTTGTAAAATGCATATTATTTGACAGCCGAGTGTCAAACTCAAAAAGGTTATGGATTATTTTCGTTTTATGTATGTTAATAATTCTAGACTAAAATTTATTATGAAATTAATTAATAAAATAAGAATAATAATGTCTTTTTTTAGAAGTAGATTTTTTTATACAGAGTTAATTTATTTTTCTTAACTTTGACAGCCGATAGCAACCAATTATTTTTTTTTTGGAATATCTTTACTTTACAGGAAGCGCTGTTTTTTGAATTTTTACTTTGTCATACGTAGTATGATAGAGTATTCTAAATGTGCCGAAAAAATTTTTTTGAGAATTTAGCGGAAATATGTCCTTTTGGTCCCCTGAACATTTAAGACCAAGGTACAAAAAATGCCTGTGTGTGTGTGTGTGTGTGTGTGTGTGTGTGTGTGTGTGTGTGTGTGTGTGTGTGTGCCCGTTTTTGTGGCCACGATTCCGGAGAAGCTACTAAAGGTATCGGGACGAAACTCCATATTTAGAAGTTTCATGACCAAACTTAGAGCTGAAAAGCGTTTTGTTCAAAAGGGTCCAAAGGAACTGAAGGTTTACTCTTAGCATTTTTCAATTATTTTGCAAATGGGCCGCCATTTCTGTGATTTCGTCAAAGTAGTTAAGTAATAAATTAAAGTATATTAATAAATTCTGAAAAATGTATGTCTCTGACATTTTTTGGTAACATTAATAGTTTAGCTGCATGAGCAATTTCTATTTGATCGAGATCGGTCGTGTCTGCATTAATATAAAACTAGTTAGCCACGATTTGACATATATTTTCATTCTAATGACAGTAGGTAGTGTCAAACGCTGATGGGTTTGACAATACCTGACAGTGGGTAGTGTCAAACGCTGATGGGTTTGACAATACCTACTGTCAATAGAATCAAAACGTCTGTCAAATCCTGGTTAACTAGTTTTATTTTAATGCAGACACGACCGATCTCGATCAAATAGAATCTCATGCAGCTAAACTACTAATTTATATCTGGTATGATAAAGTCATGTGCCTGGTCACATCAGATTTTTTAGCTCTGGAACTTGATATTTCTTTACTCTATGAATGGGTGTTATTGTTGTTGTGTCCTTGAAATCCTTAAAAACATAAATCGACTTTTTTTTGTTTCATGACCTTCAAAACCTTAAAAACACTTTTTTACCGAACCCATATTTCGCCCCGAAAAAAAAAAACAAAAACAAATCAGCCACAAACCAATCAACCAACCCCGCTAAAAAATAAAAAAAAACTATTTTATTTCGTTTTGATAAAAACACTTTTTTACCGAACAAAAAAAAAGTTCAAACTCCAAACCATCTGACCAACCCCACTTGAAACGTGTTTTGTTTGCTTTCCCAGACGTTTTTCTTATATATTTCATCTCTAAATGTCATTTTCATCGATTAAGCTTTTCCTGTCAGCTACACTTAACTTTAACTATAAGAAAATAATAATTGTGTTTCTGATCTATAAAATTTCGAAAATATGTTCTGATATCTCAGCACAGTGAATATCACATCAAAATCAGCAAAACGTTCCCATGTAAATAATTTAACAAATTCCGTTATATTATTTATGAAACGAAACTAATGAAGTAAATAGTGAGCAGTACTCCGTTTTTTTAGCTTAAAATTTTAGATTTCATTATATAAAAAAAAAAACAGTAGTAATTTCCCTCAGACCAATAGATGACATTTTGAATATATTTGTAAAACAGTCGATCTGGCAACACTGCTACCAACTTTCGATTTGAATTATGATATTTTTACGTTACTTTTCTTATAGAAAGTGAACCTTGCCTCATAAATAAATTAATCTATGCAAACTGTTCTACGTCTGTGTGTTACTACTACATTACCAATTTTTAATTGCATTATATTCGCATCCAGGGACCATAAAATTACAGGAAACAAATTTCATGCAAAGTTCACAGATTTCTTTCACAATTCACCGTCATACTGGATACTTGGGTACTGCTATTTACAATTTTGAAAACCTGACCCCAAAGTCAGGTACATTACTTTTGGTCACCATTTCTGGTCTCAAAATGTGAGGAATAATATAAATTGCCTTGACTGTTTTTGTTTTTGGATAATTTTAACGAGCATACTTGTCAATTTAGCCAATTAGTTTTTTGTTGTTTCACTTTTTAGGAGTTAGGTTGGGTTCGGGAGGAGTGTAATAATTTCAAGGTCGGCACAGCTGCCCCAGTACCTACTTGCGCTACTACCCCAATTACCTCATAATAATAAAATAACCAATAACAGCAGAAAACTATACTAAAGCATACTAGAGCAATCAATAGCAAGCCTCAAGTTTCTCAACGTGGTCCTCTTCTCTTTAATAACTCAATACATATCGACAAAACCGCAAAAACACGCTACGTCCGAAGAAGATACCTCAATTAAGATCTTCCCTGAATAGTAAAAGTCTTAATTACCCGGTCATTAACTACCACGTATACATCCTTCAGCAATTATATACCGTTTAGTGCTCTCCTGTAGACAAAAGATCCTTTCATTCTCGCGGACAATGCAATTAATCGCGCCATTTTTTAATCGGCCATCTGTCCTTGCCGATTAAGCTCTATTGGCCACCACGACACTCCAATTGATTGCAAACAAAACGGCACAGTCATTACTGTCAAACCGCTTACGGCATAACCTTTACTTACGGCGGATTATCTACAAGCCGTTCGTCGCGATAAATCGCTGTAAAATAATTACGGATCAGCTGTATCAGCTGTTGGGGAATGGGGCTTAAGTGCCTTGGCTGTCAGGTGGCGTTTGTTGCGTTTCTATAAGCGGTGTCGCAAGAAAACTAGGTAACTGGGTACCGCATGCATCGGCACTGTCAAGATAAACAAAGGTGCGAGGATACCGAAGAATTCCAACGGTGGAAACGGCAAGGCCGATTAGCTTTGCTGAAGCTGAAATGAATGGCGGTTTCATTCTGGAATGACGCGGTGCTGCGTGCCGTGCCGGCTTGGTCGTCAAAATAAATGGCTTTGCCGGGCGAAATTGTGTCGTATTACTTATGGTCGGTAGTATATTTAGTTGGTCGTAATGTAATGTAACCTAGATATATACTGACGTGTAAGTAGCATGTACTAGATTCGATCGAATATGTAAAAATGGACAAAATACTGAAGATATAAACATAATATTACGTGAAGTTGAACTAGCCGAAACTACACATTTTCACGTGATACTTCGCAATTTTAAATGAAGTATGTTTTGCGGCACCAGAACTACAGTACCAGAAATGAAATTAGTTTGGAGATTATTAAGAAATACCAGAAATGCAAGACAGAAAATAATAAATATTGGGATGGGTTTAAAAGTTTGAGGATTCCAACCTTTTGTTGAAATAACAACATCATCAAAATATCATTTTGGTCTGCTGTATAAAAATATGTAATATGTGTTTTTTTTTATTATTTTAAATGCAATGTCATGTGACGACTCTTCTTAGCTGACATATTTAAGGTTCAAGCTGCTTAATTTGTCCAAAATTACTTTTCTTTTAAGGACCACCTCATTCTTTCAAAATTTTCCATGACCTGAGAATCAATTAGAGTATGTTTTTCGATACTAAAAAAATATTTTTTTTCGCTACCGGCTTTTTTTTTAACTATCATAAATTTGCTTACTACAAATAGTCAGAAGCCAGAACTACAATAAGTAAGTGAAACAAATACTGGCTAACAATTGAAAAATCAAACAAGTGATAACTTAAGTACGTAGGCTTTCACGGCCAGAATCATTTAGAAAATAAACTTCTTCCGGGTTATGCCGTGTGTCAAAATTTGTTAATGCTGACGTTTCGCGAACCATCTTGCTCGCTTCTTCAGAGCTAACTGAATACTGAAGAACTACCAAAGAAATATCTTTTATATACCTAAATCTACACCTCACTGCGCACATCTGGAGCTACCGCTTCCATGTGCTTTTCCACCTGGCCGCGTTAGGATCGATTTCCAGACCCTACTAATGTCAGTGCTGTCTTCGCGATTGATCAGTCAGGATGTTTGTAAATTTCGATGGCTTCTCTAATAAGTCTTCGATGATAATTGCCCACCCTTGCCAACATCTTCTTGCCAACATCTGGCAAGGTTGGGTAATTAGGTGATAATAACAAGGGTGATAATAATGGTGCCATTATAGTTAAAACAAAAAAATGTTCCTTTTTTAAAATAAAAAATTATAATTCAGTTTTCTTTTTAAATTATAACAAAATTATTGTAATTGTTTGTCTGGTCGCATCAGCACCCTAACCTACATGATTCAATCACGTCAGTTTTGACGTGATCAGATGACGTCAGGTTTGACAGTTGAGAAATACTTTCTTTTGTTTGAATTTTTAGACAAAAGAAGAAATAACTCAAAAACAATATTGGTTTTAGAGTAGGTACTAACTACTATCTAGTAGTAGTATTTATTGCCTTTAATATTCGGTAATGATACAAAAAAGCGGAAATATAACTTGTTCCATTAACAAAAAAACAATCCAAAGGGTTTTTAGTTTGGAGATTTTGCTGTCTTTATTAAATCAACATACGTTTAAGCATTGGCAAGTCGTTCATTATCTATTAAAATAGATTTCTTTCCTGTTTATTGCTTAATTTAAAATATTTGTTTACTAGTTTGATTGATTTTTACAATTCAGAAGTTTATATCGTTTGTAAATAACTCTGTAGTATCGAAAATACAGAGGGAGGGTGTTTTTAGAAAAATTATAAAACAATGTAAAAATATGCATTACCGAATTCAAAGATATTCAAAGAATTCAAAATGTTCGTTTTAGTGACACAAATTTAAATTAAATTTAGAAGGAAACATTTATGAGTTTTGAATATTGGAATTATAATACGTGGGTTAGTAATTTTTATAAGTATGCCATTACTATACTTCGTATCTTTATTTAGTCAGAAAAAATCACATCTTTATCAGCAGAAGCACAATCTATCGAGGCCACACTACTGCTATACCCTGAATATTAACATATTGAATACTACTATATTTTTAGTAAGTTTCTGCTTCCTATATCTCAAAAAATAAATATAATATGTATGTTTTTGCACTGAAGACAAAATCAAAAATGACTCAAAGTCGTAAATATCCATAGAGGAGGTTGCTGGTATGCAAAAAATTACGGTAGAAACCATTAATACTGCTCTTAAGAATATTTATTTCGGAAAAGCCATTTTGGGTGGAGGCGCTGGGATTAAACAACAATTCTTACTCTTATTAGAACTGTTATTTCCAGGATTTTAGGACTTTTTTCACCAGATTTGATTAGAAACACAAATCACTTTATTAACTGGTCATTTCTGTACTGTTTATAACTATATAGTTATGTACATCAAATAATATTTCATAATGTTACTATTAAAACTTAATTTCCTATAAATATAATAATGACACCACACTACTAATTAATTGTGGATTAAGCATTAAATGAGTTACGCAAATAAGAAACAATCATTAAACAAAAATCACATATAACTACCTAGGTTTCAATTTCATGATTACATGCACAAATTGCTTGAAATCGACTACATTATTGCAGTTATAACAACATTATTGCAGTCATAACTTAGTAGTTGCACACCGTACGTATTTCAACATCAACTGACTTAACAATCTTCGTTAATCACCATTAAAACAATACCTCCGCCAAAAACATTCCCCAAATAAAAAATAAAACCATTATATCAAAGATCTGACCCAATATGCGAAATACAGTTACGATAAAAAGAACATAAACCGAGCCAGAATTGTGTGCTTATCTCCAAAACCGGTCGTCGATCGCAAAATATTTCAGTGACACTTGGAGAGAGAGACAGAGAGAAAGAGAGGTGAAAGAACAGTAATTATGTCAGCAATGTACCAGTATGTATCAGCAAGGACGCACAAGGCGACGCACAAGGCACAAGGCCGATGGACCACTATATTATGTCTGAGCACAAATAAATCATATCGCCGGCACAATGGCTATGCTAATTGTGAAACCCGACAACGCACACCTCTTGCTGTTTTCTACCGGATTAGATAGACATCAATGCAACTGAGTTGCGTTCGTTTGGTACTTAATCTCGTTACATAAGCTTAAAAGGCGCGTATATCACACACATTACAGGCGGCGTGCCGTACCGAGAATGGTGTGCGCAAGAGATTGATATATGCTTTGGGTTGCCTAATTAATCTGTTCAGTAGTGAGGAGTGGTTGGGCAATGTTTTCTCTGAGTTACTCTTACGGCTAGGCTACACACGTTGGGTAACGATTGTTTTATGAGGTCGTTACTATTGATTTGAGAGTATTGTGAAACTGAGGACGCATTTGGTTGTTGTTATGTGAATGCCTTTTAAGGCTAAATGGAAAACCATGATAGCTTAGTTCAAATGTGTTAATTGAGAGCTCTAGTTTAATAAAAATGTATGTCAATGGTAGGAACGTCTTGGAAAATTTTGCACTGTAAACCATGTGATAAAGGAATACCGAGAGACTGGCAAGTGACCCCAATAAAGAACTAGCGATGGTTGCAAATGTTTATGATTTTGGCGAAAAGTTCTACACAGGGTTTTATTTCTGAATTTAATAGTCTAAAAAGTTTCTATTGATTGTTATGTAAATACACTGTTCAAAAGAATTAGGGGAACACTTAGAAATTATTGCCCACCATTTTAAGGAAAAACTTTGTATTATTGTGGAGGTATGGTAAAAGTTAAAAAAACAATGTTTTAACCTGTTTCAGAAAAGGCTTTTAGGGTCGGTATTTTCATCTCTCGTTAAGTGCCTGATAGCTTAACTAATCGATAAGTAGTTGGGCGATCAATAGTTACTGATAAATAGCTATCAAGCACTTTAAAGGTAGGTAAAAATATCGGCCTTTAGTTTACTTAAAAAATTGATATTAATTACAACTCCATTGCTTTCAGGTTGCTATGCAAGAGAGCAGCGGAGAGACCACAACAAAAGTTACAAAGAAGCCTCATTAGCACTATAGGCATTTTTTTTAAAATACATCCAGAAACTGGGTTCAAAAGTTGAGACAACATTACCTCCAAGAGGAGAGTTTTAAATTTTCAACGTAAACTTAGAAATATAGAGGTTTAATTATTTATTATTGTTAATTCCTGAATATTTTAGAGAGAAGCGACATTTTTTTTCATTCTCTATCAGCTTTCCTTTTATTTGAAGTAGGAATGTGTGCTAGTGTTTGAAGTTGTTAACGAAGAAGTTTGTTTATTTTATTTATTTTAAGAATAATTTGAGTTTAGAGAAGATTATTTTCTCAAATGTTTTATATTTTGTTTAAATAAATGAATCAAATATTTCAATAAATACATATTTAAAAAATATTTTGTTTCAATGCTTAACAAGCGTACACATAGTGTTGTAGAACATAGATATATCTGCACCGCAGGACAAAAATGGCCCTAAAAACATCGGTCCAACAAGCAACCGTTTTTGAAATATAAGCGATTTTCTTTTTCCATAGCTTTCATAATCCAGGAACATCTACCGACATTTGGTATGAGCTTTATGTGGTTTTAAAAGACGGCTGATTTGCAGACCCATGTTTATAAAAACTTTTTTATACGGTACCAAAATATTTAAAACATCCTGTATAATACAATCAAATGTAAAATAACTGTAAATATTATGTAAAAGATTACATAAATTAGTATGGAATACAGTTTTCAATTGGAAAATTACTGTAAATGTATGGTAAAAAATAAGCACTTTTGTAGTAATAATACTTTTATTACGAAAAATTACTGTAAATATAATATAGTAAATATTTTTACATAGCGATCGTAATTTTTCAATTGCGAATGTAAAATTACACTTGGAGTGTAATAATGCCATAAAACATAGGAGTTACCAGTTTACCGCAACTTTTATGGTAATTTGACATAATTTCTTTTTACAGTGTAGGATGAAATTTTGACGGACGCCATATGCAGCAGGCACCACATGGTCCTCCAAGATGTTTGCGATGTAATTCATGGCATTTAGTCTACCAGGAACAACAAGATCAGTTCTGTTGTCTATACTGATTCCAGCCCAAACCATCACAGATCCACGACCAAATCTATCCACTTCCTGTATAGTAGCGGCTGCGTAGCGTTCACCAGGACGTCTATATACACGTACTCGACCATCGCAACGAGTTAAACGAAATCTGGACTCGTCTGTAAACAGCACAGGCGTCCAGTGACGAAGTTGCCAATCTCTGTGATCCAGCAAACCTCATTCGCGCTGCGTTGTGATGCTGCGCG
This sequence comes from Aphodius sticticus, assembly GCA_963966075.1. Lineage (NCBI taxonomy): Eukaryota > Metazoa > Arthropoda > Insecta > Coleoptera > Scarabaeidae > Aphodius > Aphodius sticticus. Next base: position 64,175,112 of record OZ014509.1, read on the forward strand.
GACAGGTCTTCTTGGTTTAAAATTCGCTTCTTTTAATCTGTTTCTAACAGCTTGATCAGAAATTTCTATTCCACGTGTTCGTCTTAGATCGTTTAGGAGGTCTCGTGCTGTGGCAGTACGCTGACGTAGAGAGGAAAGGACAAGAAATTGGTCTTGATTTTAAGTATTTTTTGAATTCGACCTTGTCCAGCTCTTCTAACATATTGGACAGTCTCCCGAAACCGATTCCATAAACGCTGAATAATAGAAGGGGAAACTCGAAGGTCCCTGCTAACATGTCGAATAGAGTTGCACGAGCAGCTTGCACTAAGATGCCTCATTTTACGTCTAATGACGTTTCTAATCAACGAAAATTGACAACTGAATTCATTTGTCATCTTTAGTAGGCTTTCATACGTGAATTCAAAGCATACTTGACATTTTTTCCATTTGGTTTGCGTTATTAATTTACATTTTTAAGTGTAACTTAGAAGTAACTAAGAGTTGTAACATTGTTTTTGTAATTTTCTTTAGTTAAATATATGCCCTTAAAGCATACCTTTGATTTGCCTAAAACTATTATTAAAAAGTTACAGGTTTCGAAAAAGTGTTCCCCTATTTTTTTTGAGCAGTGTATTTTCAAAAGAGTAAATTTTGACAGAATAGACTGCTAGTGCTATAATAAACCTAGTCCAATATTATGAGCACAAACCAGTTGTCCTATGTCTTGAAATTTATAGAACGTTCGATTCTAAATAGAAATTAATCATAAATCACTAAATTTCTAGTAGTATAAAAATAATTAATTTTTTTAGACAAATAAAGCAATAACTCAAAAAGCTAGCAATAGCATAGTACCTTAGTATTTTATGCGTTAAAATTGCATAAAGAATTCAAAAATATACAGAAATACAAGCCATTCAATTTAAAATAAATAAATAAATAGACCTTGATTTCACGACACTAGTAGCGCCACGTATAACAAAGCCAGTAACACAATCCCTTTCATATAAGAAACGTTTTAAATAATTATTTTCTTTTTGCATGAGGCGTACTTTTCAAGATAATCAAAAAATGTTAATATTAAAATGGCCCAGCCTGTATAGTTGACTAAATTGATACCTAAATAAGAATAAATACCGGGTAAATTACCTATTGCATATGTGACCACGCACGAGAGAATCGCCCTAACTGCCATCTCTCGTTTCGATAGTATTAACTCCTGTTTTGAAGACTCATAACTCTAAAACTACTGAACAGAAAAAAATTGAAATAAAGTATGTCATACTCCTGAATCATTTCTACATAAGTTGCATGACTGTCAAAATTCTTTGCCTCGCGGTGTAAACATGAGCGCAAGAGAAGTGAAAAACGTACCTGATTTTTGCAGTTTAAATTAACGCTTGTCGTTCCGATTTATTTTCTCTTAAACCACTTACAACAAAAATTTCAGTTTTCGACCAGGTTGCATCTAGAGTCTCTTCTATAGATTGGTGTTTTTGTTTTTTTCAGTTTTTATGTAATAAAGGTTGCGAACGAGATTTTGATGGAAGCCGATATCTCAGGAACGAATGCTAGCAGGACAACGCAGTTAGCATGCAAACAATCCTTATTTACTGCGATACATATCCCTTGAATTTAATAGCATTCCGACTATTTGTTAATTTTTAAGACCGAAATAAAGAGGCTTTAAATGCAACCTGAAAAAAAATTGAAATTTTTGTGGCAAGCATTTCTCTTGCGCTCATGTTTACACCGAGAGGCAAAAAATGTTGACAGTCATACAACTTATGTAGAAGTGATTCGGGAGTATGATACACTTTATTTCAATTTTTTTCTGTTCGGTAGTTTTAGAGTTATGCGCCTTCAAACACAGGGGTCAATACTATCGAAACGAGAGATAGCAGCTAGGGCGATCCTCTCGTGCGGAGTCACATATGGATATTTTATGATAGAAATCTTTGTCTTTCACCGCTATACAGCAAGATACCGCCCGGACGGACGGGTCGACCAGTTTCGAAAACGAAAGTGATTCTGCTCGCTAAATAGCGGGGGACCTGTTGTTCGGTCGGCCGTTGCTCTTTTTCGTTATTTTTCGACGACCGGATTCGCCGGGGACATCGCGCAGTGTCAATAACTTTTCGGGGTCCCGTCTGCGGTCGCAGAAAAGGAGACCCTATAATACTGGTACCGACACATCCAGCTGTCCGCTTTCTCCGTAACCCGAAGTCTAGACGATTCTGCGTAATCGAACTCGTGCGATCAAATCGACAAATTACGGCCTTCTTCTTATTGCATAACTGTTGCGACCTCACGCCGTGCAAATTTGTCGACGTCGGATCGAATCCGCGCCGATTTTACGCAGATTTCCGCTCCTACTACGGAAATTACGTTTTAATTTGATTTCTGAGGATTTCGCAAACGTTTACGGAATCGTAAATTTATTCTGTCATTGGGATGTAAGATTTCCCAACTTAATTAACGCAATTAATGAAATCAACTTGCAATTTCTTTCAATTTTAGATATTGTGCAATAAAATCTTGTGGGACTTGAACAATTGGTCCAAATGACTGTTTGATATCCTAAAGAAAAACGAGCCGAAGTAAGATGAAATAAAATATTTGATCTTGAGCTAAAATCTATAAAACTAATAAAAACGTTAAGTAGTGGTGTTTTATTACTGTCAAACGACAGTAATATTAACCTATTCCCCAAGGGGCTCAAAACCGAGAATAACTTCAATTTAAATTATAGAATAATAATAAAAAAAAATTGTCTTTTACCATAATACATTTACATACCACAGTTGTTAGCTTAATCCAGTGGTTCTTAACTGGTGCACCGCGAGGTTGTAGCAAGTGCTCCGCAAAATTATGCACTGTATGTGATTGAAATAATAATATTTGTATATTATTAACGTACAAAAACCTAAACCAAACTAACAATTACAATATTTACAATTTTCAAATAGTAATAAATATGAATAAAACAAATTAATAATTCTGAACATAATACAATTAAAATAAAAATGAGTATAGCTCTGCTACACATGTCACATAAAAAGTTCGGAAAATATGCAAACATTTTGAAATATATTTCCTAAAATAAACATAACAAATATAATGTTTTGATAATATATATTATTGCCCTCATCTACATATCATTCACATGAGTTATTAAGTATTATATTAGTATAAACCTGTAAGTGCACATAAGTGCTAATATAAAGAATCCAGCCAAACTAGCTAAATATTTGACAAATTTGAAAGGTTTTGAAAGTTTTATTATATTTAGATTTATATTACCGCGAACAACTATTATGCAGATGCTTGGTGGAGCTATCACGATATACCAAATAGGTGGTGGCATTTATAACCACCAGGTGATTCACATACACAATTTTGTGAGCCCAGAAAATCAAAACACACACAAAATGTGGAAAATATATGGATGCAGGCAAAAAGAAAACTTCGGAAGCAATTCGGTACATAGAGAGCGCTTTTTCCCTCAAACATATTTAAGAGTTCGTGTGTAGAAGTAAATACCAAAATTCCCGAATATTTTCGGAATTTATACACAAATATATTTTTTTCTTTTCTGTATCGCATTAATGATTTTCGCCGCAAATAAATTTCATTCGAGTATTCGTTTTTTCAATTCGGTAAAAAGTTAGATAGAGCTGATCAAAATATCAATAAAATCATATTTTAAACGGCTACAATTTCTTAAGGAATTGAGAAAACCAATAAGTCCATATGAACCTTTTTACTCGGAATGACATTTAGTTTCTAGAAGAAAATCGGTAAAAAGTTTTATATAGATTTTATTTCGTTATTTTTAATATTATTACTGAAATTTATTTAGTTTTTACTGTTGTAATGGATAGTAATTGTGTTAATTTTTCGTTTTCGCCTTGTTTGATATGTATTTTATCTTCTATTTTTCTTTGTCTTTTAACATTTCAAACGGCTGTAACTTCATAAGGAATAGAAAAAACAAATAAGTTCATATAAATATTATACCTACTCAGAATGACATTTGATTTCTAAAACTTACCTTTGTCGAAAATATAGGTAGACTATTACTATATTTATATTTTTGTTATTAATGTTATTTTTTAAGTTTTAGTGTCGTTTTAATTTTTAATAAACGTTATGTCTATGTTTTTGGTGCTCCGGGAATTTCTCTTATGATCAAAAGTGCCCCCTGACTTCAAACAGGTTAAGAACCACTGGCTTAATCTAACAAAAAATAATCCATTAACTTTTGACTGATATCAGAACATTCCACACATTTCAAGAACGTAACTAGTTAAAAACACAATAATCTAAGCTGACTATCCTGGCCAACAAAGAACAACATCAGAAAAGTAAAAACTGATTCTGGTATGCACTTTTCCGTACAATCTGAACAGAAAAGTAGAAATTCTAAATTGTGTCTAGCATTTGGGGGAAAACATTTTATTGATTGTCTGCAGTTTTTTAGCAGTGTTTTTCTATCAAACTAGGCTGATTTCTGCCTTCCGATTTACAGATTTTGTTCATTTGTTCGCCAGGATACTCACGTAACTTAGATTACGGTGTTTTAGACAAATTAAGTACATGAAATTTTGTGAAATCAAATATGTGATATCAAAGCTCAAAGGTTAATTGATTATTTGTTGCCTACAAAAGCAGTATCCTAATACTGCCCTTGTAAAACAAAACGTCTTAACTGCATTTGAAGGTCTTTTGTCTCAATTTAATTTGATTCGAAGTTACTGACCTTTTGTGACATTTTGCGCTGATTACAATAACAGATTTTCAAACTATTATTTTTACAGCTTATAGTTAAAACAAACAAAAAACGAATTTAAACGACGTTCAAATGCTAATACGACGACAGCTACGATTTATACTTTTTTAACACGAACACAAAAACTTCAAAGTTGTACTCTATATGTTACGCTATGTTTTCAGTATTACAGATTTTTACTTTATCATACGCAGTATGTAAAGTATTGTAATCATGCAAAAATATCTGATGTGGCCAGGCACATGACTTTATCATACTATATATAAAATTAATAGTTTAGCTGCATGAGATTCTATTTGATCGAGATCGGCTATGTCTGCATTAAAATAAAACTAGTAGAACTAGACAGATATCTCGATTAAAGCTGCGTTCGGATATTGTACTCCGTTGACACCGGGTACACCGTCCAAATGACACTTACGTGTTAGTGGGTGTAAAAAGTGTAACGGTGTTCATTATCCGAACGCAGCCTATATTGACAGTAGTATTTTCAAAACATTAGCGTTTGACACTAGCTACTGTCATTAGAATCAAAAAATCTGACATATCCTGGCTACTAGTTTTAAGGCAGTACGACCGATCTCGATGAAATAGAATTTGCCCATGCAGCTAAACTATAAATTCTACCAAAAAATGTCATATACATAAATTATAGAAAATTTCCTCTCCTTTAATTTATTATTTAACTATTTTCACGACATTACACAAATAGCGGCTCATTTACAAAATCTTCGAAAAATGCTAAGAGTAAACCACCAGTTCCTTTGGACCCTTTTCAACAGAAAGCTTTTCAGCTCTAAGTTTGGTTATGAAACTTCTAAATATGAAGTTTTGTCCCGATACCTTTGGTAGTTTCTCCGGAATCGTCGCCACAAAAACGGGTACACACACATACACATACACACACAGACATTTTTTGTACCTTGATCAAAAATGTTCAAGGGACCCAAAAAGACATATTTCCGCTAAAATCTCAAAATTTTCTTTTGGCACGATTACAATACTTTACATACTGCGTATGATAAAGTAAAAAAATTTTTGAGATTTTAGCGGAAATATGTCTTTTTGGGTCCCCTGAACATTTTTGACCAAGGTACAAAAAAAAATGTCTGTGTGTGTGTATGTGTGTGTGTACCCGTTTTTTGTGGCGACGATTCCGGAGAAACTACTAAAGGTATCGAGACGAAACTTCATATTTAGAAGTTTCATAACCAAACTTAGAGCTGAAAAGCTTTCTGTTGAAAAGGGTCAAAAGGAACTGGAGGTTTAGTCTCAGCATTTTTAAAAGATTTTGCAAATAAGCCGCCATTTCTGGAAATTCGTCGAAATAGTTAAATAATAAATTAAAGATGTGTAAATTCTGAATAATTTATCACTATGACATTTTTTTGTACAATCAATAGTTTAGCTGCATGAGCAAATGCTATTTCATCGAGATCGGTCGTACTGCATTAAAACTAGTAGCCAGGATATGTCAGTAATTTTGATTCTAATGACAGTAATGACACTAATGACAACGCTCATGTTTTGACAATAACGTCTGTCAATATAAGCTGCGTTCGGATATTGTATTACACTTTTTACACCCAGTAACACGTAAGTGTCATTTTGACGGTGTACCCGGTGTCAACGGAGTACAATATCCGAACGCAGCTTTAATCGACATATCTGTCTACTTCTACTAGTTTTATTTTAATGCAGACATAGCCAATCTCGATCAAATAGAATCGCATGCAGCTAAACTATTAATTTTATATATAGTATGATAAAGTCATGTGCCTGGACACATCAGATTTTTAATGTATACATTTGGTCAAGTCGTTGTCTAAAAAAAATTATTTATATATTTACATTTTCTATGCAATATGCAGCGCCATCTAGCCACGGACCGTTGAACTATTTTGCAATTCCAACTGACAAAAGTTCCCCCAGAACGTTATTCTAGTCACGTTCACTGAAAAATAGACCACATTGTTATACGTAATATTTAATGCTAATATTCAATACTTTTTTTGATTGTTTATTTTACGTCGGTCTATTTCCACAACTTAGGTTAGGGAATTTTGTTCAACTGAGGGAATTCCAATGCCTAGTAAATAGTTTGTACCGTTTCCTATAGATGTCACTACACACATTTTCAGCAATTTGCATATTTGCCTTTTAAATTATTTAATACAAAATCGTTTTAAAATCAAACCAACGAATTTAACAAACCGCAGACATCCTATATATGTACATATGTGCAATAATGTTATACAAAACTGGAGTAAAGAAAGTCAACATTGTCTGACGTTAACCGTAACCTACACGGGTATAATACCTGTAATCCACATGTAAAGAACGATTTACAGTTAGACCCTTATGCTGAAGCCCTATAACGGTATTTATGTACCACCATCATGAGCGACTCTTGATACACAACATAAAACACACAGAAGAGAGCCGAAGCAGCAATTTCCATACAAGTAAATACCATAATTAGATTACAGAACACGATCAGAGCAGTCGTTGACCTCAAGTGCATTTATTGTCGGGAGTAAAAAAAGGCCGAGCCTCGTAGTAATTACAACGCCCAGCGATTACAACACTTAACAAGCAATTAACCCATCCAGATGTCTAGAAAAACCCACCGACAAATTCAATAAAAAAAGCAAAAAACGCCCAACAGATTTTTTACGATCCTCGGCGTATAAATAAAGATATTACTCTCGGACTCAAGGATTTGCGCGATTGCATTACAATTACAAAAGAGAGAGATTTACGATGCTGGAAACGGCGCGTAGCATAATTAAATAATAATCGGAGATTACATGAATTCTTTAGTGTCGCTGGGATGATAATTCAAGGATAACTTTTGTGCCCGTTTCTGATCAATTTTTACGCTCAAGATGTATGCGAATAAATGCATAATAATTCTGCACAAAGGGATAGTTGTTGTATTCATAGTGTCACGGTTTGAAACTGGGAAATGGCGTCGAGTATGCAACCCAAATATCAGTTACCAACCCATTAAAACTCGTTTTTTATTTTCCATGATCCTTAAGCTACTAAAGAATTTTAGTTCTATGCGTTTGACTTACCTTGTGGTGTAACGAAGGCTCTGTAGAATTGTGCGAGGTATGTCAGAATTGACAACCTGTCCGGGACCTCGTATTCGACCATATCTTCGGGTTCGAGAAGTGCTGGGATTCCCAGATGTTTTTCTGCTACTGTGAACGCCAGATCGTTGTTATAGTAGATGTCGCCTTTTGTCAGTTTCGAGAAATCACTGTAAGTAATAAGAAAATAAATATTATTAAGATGTTAAGTTCTTCAGTCATTCAAGGTAGGTACTGTGTATGTTTACGTCATAGTATGTCAGGTTTCAACATTTAGGTTTCGTGGCCTCTATAGTTAAGGGTGGCGAAGCAGGTGCGTGCCGCACCATAGAAAGTTCAGCAAACACTTCGTACCGATCTTTTAATTTGCTTTTAAATTTGAGATTTTTTGCACTCAAAGGGAATAATTGAATGTTACTACAGCATACGAAAACTGCTGAACTAGGGAATTATCCCTAAACGCACAAAAATCGTCGTTTTTGCTGCTTCGTACGGATCGTCTAACTAAAATCATTTCTTGGATATTTTACTGCATGTATAGATAGGTGATTTTACTATGCATTGTATGAAACAAGGATTTATAAATCCAAAAACAAAATTGTAAGTAAATGCCTATTGTTCAATTCTGACCAAGTTTCGGTATGTATTCTCTTTTAGTTATCGTTGTCCTGTTCGTATGCTGTAGGTACATTCAATTACTATCAATTGAGTGCAAAAAATCTCAAATTTAAAAGTAAAATTAAAAGATCGGTACGAAGTACGTTTACCTAATTTACTAAACTTTTTAGGGTGAGGAATGCACCCGCTACGGCACCCTTGAAGCAACATACAAAATGTAAAAAAAATAAAAGAATGTTCTCTGAACGATTTATTTCAAAAATGGTAAAACTGCCAGAGTAATGAGCGAAAGAAGTTGTTTTATAGAATTTATATTAAAGTACACTTTTGTTTTCTTTTTTCATTCGGTTGAAAGGGCTCTGAGATAAATCCGATACGGAAAATGATGCTTAAAAAAAAAGTGTCTCAGTAAATGCTTGTATTACCGCCATTTTAATATGATCATGGTTTCATATCAACTTTTTAATACACAATTATCTCTCCATTAACATATAATTGTTTAAATTTAGATCTCAAAAAGGTTGCACCGCACCAATATTTTATTATTTGCGAGAAAGTTAGTTGAAAACAAAATTATTTTCTGATACTTATGTCACTAGTAGATGAAAAAGAAAAGGTAATACCAATTTCCTATCAATTTATTATTTTTTCGCTTATTTCATGTTTTGTAATAATTTGAATTTTTAAGTATGTAATTATGACTTAAAGGGCTGAAGATTCAAGGTTAGGTTTCATATTATAGTCTGATATCATTTTAGGTAACTAAAAAAATAACGACTGCCGTGTTTTCTTTTGTTTTTCCAATTTGTGCCTTTTTCTAACCATAAACATTAGAGCTATGAAGTAAAACATGGTGCAATGGCGGATCGAGTATATAAAAATGACATTTGGTTTTTTATTCTAAAACGCGATGTTTTGATGCTCTAAAACAATCTTCAAATTTAAATTTAATGTGAAAAAATCGATAATTTCTTTCGGCTTGTGTTTACATGGTTGCCATTTTAACTCTTTGCGAACTAAAAAAAAAAGTGTATTGGACTGAAGTTGTACGTTTTAATCTTTTTAATTCTTTTTTGTTTCAGACCAACCTTTTCTTTGACCAGGTGCCATGGGTAGCCATTATGTTTGTTTAATAGCAAAATTATCATGTGGCGTATCCAGGGGGGAGGCAGCTCTTAAATTACTCATCGTAGGTACTTACATACCATAATAATTATAAGTTATAATAATAAGTTAATATTAATAATAATAATAATGAGTTAATATTAATTAGAGTTTATTTCACGACAAGTGGCAGTAAGCCGCTGACATAACGCGCAAACGTTCCTACGCATTGACATGTGTTAGAACGAAATAAAGAAGATTGCTATTTCATTCTAACACACGTCAATGCCTATAGGAACGTTTGCGCGTCATGTCGCGGCTTACTGCCACTTGTCGTGAAAAATACCATAGTGAAATTGATGTAGTTGTAAAGCCAGGCGTAGCAACTTGGTTTTAATTTAAGCAAAACCAAATTAGCAAAAATAACTAAACAAAACTATAATAATATAATACACATACAGTATTCCATGAATACGGTTCACAATTTTTAATTTAACATTATATTTCGTACAACTTAGCAGGTTTTAGTAACTCACGTTAATAATTAAAAAAAATAATAACATGTTGTTCTTTCCAATTTACGCAATGTTTCTTCTTCTCTCACAAAAAAAAAAACACATCCAACTCAGTTGTTTTTTACGGCTTTGCTTTGATAGTATTTATGAAATAGATAGCGGTCAGAGGTAAATAAATTTCTCCGTCTAGCTACCATAATTTTTCTGTCAATTTTGTTGATGTATTAAGTTGAACAAAATCTACGGTTGTAATATTGTACGCATGAATAAACAATTTATTGATTTCTTTTTATAGTTTCCCTGTCATAGATCAAATCCCTGTCAATTAAAATTGCAGTGATATGTAAAATCTTTTAACTTTTTTTCTAGAAGCTTTGATATTGTCATTTTTATTTTGTTATTTTTGTCTGTAATGGAATCTGAACAAAAGAATTAGCCTTGTTTTTTAGACCGTTCCTCTCAACTTGGCATTTTTTTTTTGTATTATTCCAAAGCAGTAAATTAGAACATTTGTTTGCCATCTTGTTGAAACGTAAAATATCTATTAGTCTTTCGCCATACCTCCACCACAAATTTAGAATTATGGTGTTTCCTTAATAGTCAAACTTACACTGGGGCGAAATATTGTATAATTCATATAAATGAGTTTACTCCATTAGAGTCAACAATATTTCTGGATGAAAGTGTACTTACATATTTACTAAATCTATTTGGTACAAAAACCGTATATTTGACGAAATTATGGTAAGGAAAAGAGTTAAAATTTACAACATGAATTATTTAAAACATTGAATAAAGCTAAATAACGATACACTACGGTGTATCAACACTACGGTGTATCAACATTTTTTGTTGGAAATTAAAAATTCAAAAACTTGATGAGTTATCAAATCGAGTTTTGTTTGCAAATCAAATGAGTTATCATAAAGTTGATATAAAGTTTTCTTACAATTGAAAAAAATAGGTCTACCGCAAAAGGCCTAAACTTTACAAATTTCTTTAAAAAAAAACATATACATTATCTAATTGAAATAAATATGGTAAAACAAAGAATGTCCAGTCTTTGGTGTAAAATAATTATGTTTTGATCAGCATCACAAAAACTGTAAAATTATATCTGTGTATTCAATTCAAAATCATATTGATAATAACGCAAGTATTTGGTTTTAAATACTCCTGTAAATACCACGCGTATCTCCCGCTTTGCCACAATCAAATTCTGGCCACCTTACCCATGCAACAAGCTAAATTTAGAAAACTGCCCCTTCAGATTTCAGCTGGTACGCTCAACGTGTGGGGATGCTTAAATTATATGTGTGCGTGGATGTGAAAAGCGACCAGTTGTCCGTTTCTAGTTACGCAGATAATCGCTAATAAAGTTAAACTGGTTCAAAACACACATTTTTGTTTTATTCGCTAATTAGTCTCTTCATTGTGTTTTTTATCAGATGTGTTCGTCTGAAACCCGTCTGCGGTTGGAAACACATGAAAAAATGCGTTTTTATTGCGAACGAAAAAGGGACCAGTTGTCGATATCACGTTACGCTCTAGCGCATTACGGTGTTGCCGCATACAGTAGCACAAACAACTGTCCGTATGATAGCAGTTTATAAACTTTCTATACAAAATATAATATTAAAGTTATATAATATTCCGGGACAATTACTACGCTTATATTAACTACACTTGTTGTTTGTCTGTTTGTCTGTTTGTTTGTAACGTTGAAATCTTGTAATCGAAATTTTTCCTACTTCCTAGTGTGTAATCGAGTTGAAATTTTGCATGTGGACAGATATCCGGTGACAATACATGAAGCATAAAAAGGGTTTGGAAACATTTCAAAATCTGAAAAAAAATTTAACTTGGAAAATTTGTCGAAGCGAGTTGAAATTTTGTATGTGGACAGATTTCCGGTGACAATCCTTGAAAAATGAAATAAAATAAATAAAAAAATTGAAGACTAAGAAAAATTCCAAAAATTGTAATTTTGTTTATAAAACGTAGGTTTTAAAAAATGTGCTTTTTATCTAAATTTATATAATGATTGTATTTACATGTTTTGTGTACCTAGTTTATTTCTTATCATTAAACGTCTAAAATATTTTTTTACTATCTGATTTATTTGTATTTTATACGTCGTCAGATTGAATTCGCAAATTTGGATTTTTAACTGACTGTTTAGTCGCCATATTGGATCCGCCATTTTGAATTTTATACATCTGACAACATATTTGGAATCCGAAACCTTCATATATCACATGTTTTAATTTTTATATGAATCCGTCAATTAATAACATGTTTGGTCGCCAAATTAGATCCGCTATTTTGAGATTGCTTAAGTCTTCTTAAGACTCGAGAGATGAAGATACCTAGTTTACACTATTTTGTAGCCCCAGGCGAATGGCGCTATAGATTAAAAAACCTATAAAACCTACATGGAAAAATGAAATAATAAATTCTACTAAAAATCTTGAAACTAGTATCGAAATTGTTCCAAAAATGTTGGAATCAGCGTAAATATGCGCGAAGTTATTAATTTTTAAACTCTGCAAAAGTTTGAAGCGTCTTAGCGCAAACGTTTACTTTTTGCATCAGCAACTTAAATTATTTTTTTTTTTCAATTTCTCTTTGTGGCAATCGGCTTAAAATGTTGGATTACCTTTGCCATAACTTATTCTATCTAAAAACACTCATATCTCAATTTCGGTCAACTGGTCCCTTTTCATATCCAGGCACACATATAATTTATAAACAAGAAAATGCTAGTGTAATTATTAGAATGTAATATAACGGAATAAAATAAAAAACAAATTATTATCTTTTCTGCAATAATCTTTACACTGTGGCCTTTTAGATAAATGTTTGTATGAATAATTCTAAAATATCTGATGTCCAGAATCCGTACGAATTAATGTAGGTATGTATTATTTTATTATGTATACAGAATTAGGATGTTCGAGGTTCAGGTTATAAACGGTTCATCCGGAACAACAAAAAAAAACTCAATTTTATTCAGTTTTATATACAATCTATCAATCTTGTCTACACACCCAGCGTATAAAAAAAAATAATTTACGATTCACAATAAAAAAGCAATAATTACTATTCTCAGCATTTAAGTACATAATATTTGTTTATCATGATCGTGTTAAACCATAAATCCCAAGGTGACGGAACATTATGCAAATTAATCAACAATTCCACTCAACATACACAGGAGTGTAATTAAGGACACGTAAGAAACACAAAAAAAAACTTCTCATCTTCTTCAAGATGGCAAGCAAACCGGTCGGCAATCTTTATGCAATGCCGTCAACAATGAGCCCATATAATCGCCAATTGATACCATTGTGTAACATCTATTTATATTTGTTGCGTGCCAATCCGCGATAAATAAATTCCTCGCTTATTAACAACCTTCGGAGAAATTAGGTCACACGAAAAAATCCAAACAAGACGATTCAACATAAATAACTTAATAAACTTCGGCTATAAACGCACAGTGGGAAGATTTCTACTTTCGATTTTTTAACCGTCCATAAAAATAAACGTTTTTCATCAAGAATATATAATAAACATCTCAACCCACATTATACGATTTCTTTTAGCGGTCGTCATCCGTAAAATATTCAGGATGGGCAGGACAATTTACGATTATAATATTGAAAAGTTGAACAAAAGAGTGTCGTAAATTATTGCCGACACAATGCTATTGAAGATCGTCGATTTGCGATTCTATTATGACCCGACATCATATAGTGTTGATTGATAGCTTAATGTATAATATTATACCTATAGACGTACCCTTCGATGAAACGAAAGCCTTAATTACTTATAGCTAAAATCTAATGGCCCTAACGGTACGTCGTAAAGTAAAAATTTAGAATGTTTTGCGAGAATAGGACACCGTTAGAGCAATATGTGATCTTTATGTTGGGTAATAAAATGGAAGGACGCAATTAAGAAGGTGAAGGCACGTGGAACTAATAACTTTGGTGATTGTAAAAGAGAGTTAAGAGCGATTTCGGAAATGTTTTGCTCCATTTTTTTTTTCAGCGTCCGCACTGGAGTAAGGTCGAGGCGAACTTCAATTAAAGCAATTAATTATCTGGTAATTTCTGAAAGTTGAAACGTGCGTGTGCTATTAACCAAGTTGTTGCAGAGCCTGCTGTTAGTGGTCTTTCAATTTATCTTGACGTGTAATGACTAAGTAATCTGCAAATTTGGCACTTACTTTCATTAAGCAAATCATGTTGTTCAATAATTAGGGGTACAAGGTTACCATTGTGATATAGAGACAATTTTAGATATATAACTAGCTTGCTAACTAACAAATTTAACAAATTGCGTTTCTGATTTCTTTTTCTCATTTCTAACCATCTTGAAGATTGGAAAAAGTTTCTATGTAACAACCTCTTGTCTTTATACCAAAAATCTGCTTTAATCCCTCCTTTCAGATAAAATTTAGTTGATTTAAAAAAGAGTTAGCTTATCAAACCGCACACGATTACAGTACGATGTTAAGTTGGTACTATTTTCCGGCATTTTATTAACTCTCTCTGTTCCAGATCTTCCAAACGGTAGAAATGTTAGCAAAAGTTGTTCTACTATGCTCGTCGTCTATAAACCGACTGATAATTCCGTATGTAATGCTACTGACAATACTAAACTAAGTTAAACTACTTTAAAAAGGAAATGAGAATGAAATACAAGGTTCTACAAATAAACCATAACTAAAAAACTGCTCTAAAATACTACCACCATTTAAATTTATTTGTTGATCGCCAAGTAAGAATATGACATATAACAATGTGTGAATGTATGAGGAGGGTTTATGCAAAATCAGCCGAATATATAAATCAGACCATAAAACTAAGTAGAGAAAAACTATTGTCAGACAAGTTGATGAATTCACACAAAATTAGTTTGCAGTGATCGGATATGAAGAGGCAGACGTGCTTCGGTAGGAACGAAAAGCAGGTGATTTTTAACCAGGTTTTAAGCCTCATTTACATTGGTAAGTAAACAGGGTAAGTAGCACAGGCTACTACCCTGGCTAGTGGTAACTAGCTGGGTTAGTAGCCTGTTCACACGGGATTATTTTGGGTTAGTTACCTGTCCTACCTCACTAGCAAGGCTAGTACTAACCCTCCTACTTACCAATGTAAATCAGGCTTTACACACCCTGAAGGTATCAGTCGCACACTAGCAGATTGCTGTGCATACATTTACTGGCCATTTTAGTAAAAGTGTTAACAGCATAAAAATTTAGGTATACTATTCCTAGTAGATGTATACATTTTCTAGACACTGCATACACTTACTACCACAGAATAGTCAAAATATCAACTAAAATTCAAAAGAGATTTAAATAAACATTAAATTAAATGATATTTCGATATTATCGACATTACTTGAATTTGTATGCAAAATATTTTAATTTTAACCTAATAATATGTATGTATATTTTCGTTGTATGTGAAATGAATATTTGTCCACACTATTGTAATTAACAGAAATATGCGATCAGTATGTGTGATTACTGAAGGGACACAAAGCCGGACGAAAAAAATAATTTTAATTCAGGACGGTATGATATGGCTTTTTCGTTTATTTTTTTTTGGAGTTTTGTTAGTTTTGGATATGTTGCACTCAGAATGAATTAGCAAAGTATTAATTAATCTCTCTTATCACGTGTTTAAACAAATATGTCCTGTATCATAATCCTGTAGAATCAAAGAATTATTTATTATAAATAAATTTATTAAATCTATTGTGCAATCATTTCGGAATGTTGAAAATTGAATTTTAGCCCTACGTAATATGGGGTAATTGTTTGTTCAAAATGTGGCGTATATATAAGCACGTGACAATTCATTCAAACTTTCAGTATTTCAGGTAAATGTGCAAAGTTTAAGGTTTAGTATGAGACGTTTTTGAGGTGTCGAGTACATTGGATCAGCTGGTATTTTTTGATATTTTCAAAAATTGTCAAACTCGTCAACATTTTGAACTGACATTTTTCCAACACTTTTGCAATAGAATATTGTTGAATCCGGATTCGTCTGTAAGACAAACAATTATATCCAATGCGCTCCAAAACAATAAACAACGGTAAACAGTTTATGTAGGATCGAAAGTAGACATTGAAAATAAACTTGTGTTGAAGTATGTTTTGGGTTTCTAGGGACTTATAAGTAAAACTCTTGATTAACTTGATGACGACCTTCTTATTTTGCCCAATATTTCGCAACCATTTGTTGCTTCTTCTTTATGTATTTATCATTTTTTTTTCTAACATTTACTAAAGGTTACCTTAACACTGGTCTTATAGATGTTTGTCGATTGAAATGACATTAAAAATTCGCGCGGATAACCACCATTGAAAATAAAGTCTTTTACATAAAATCAGTGTTAAAAACTCAATTCACAATATCTGGTACCACCCAAAGAATTTTGAAAAACAATAAGTCAATGAACAAAAACAATACCTATCATTTAATTTTCTTTGTTGTACACGTATTTTAGCTATTTATTATATTAATATGTTTGTGACGTCATTAGTAAACAGTAAAGCTCCGCTAATCCGGAATAGCGAAACATCCGGATTACTGGAGGCCATAATAATAATTACGCAAAGGCGTAATACATAGTGAAGCATATATACTTATTTTCCAGGACAATTAAAAATCATTCAACCCTTTAAAATTACGCAATTAATTTGTAATGTCCGACTTCAGCAGTTTCATGTCGATTTTCATCCATTGACAGCAACTTCTCTTTCAGAATTGACAATGGTATGTCATTATGTAAGGAAAAACACTGCATCCTTCAAGGTGATGTTCTTAGGAGCCCAGAAATGTCATTTTCCTCCAAATATAGAAGTAGAAGCAAAAGGGTCTTTCGATAATACAGTTTTGTTAAACAAATCGTGTGGACTGAATAATCCCATTTTGGTCCATGGATTGAATAAGTGTGGTGCATACATGGTTATAATTTGACCATAATCGCTTCTTAGTTGCGTCTCCGAGGCGTGGCTTGGAGCATAGTGCCATGTGGAATCAAACTGATTAAAATTCCTCTATTTATGTTACTGTCTTTTTCCGGGATATTTTACTTCTTGATATTCAGATACCCCAAGAATGTTTAAACATTTGCAGAAAGTATAAAAATTCGTTCGCAGCTTCAAAAACCAATAATGGTGTTACTTATTAAAATATTGAGAAATTTGGCACAACTGGATAATATCCTATTTATGTTTTAATATTTCGTCCAGAAACAACTACACAACATTAAACCAACTGAAATACTTCAATGAAAAATCAACAATTTCCTTATTCAAAATGGTTAGTGTTACAATCTATGATTTTAGAAGTCTAGCTACCCTGTTCGACCGATTTAACGCCTTTGGAGTTGTTTCTCTGGATTTTTTCCCCGTCAAGTCAAAAGTGTTGTTACCAGAAACACCGGCCAGTCCAGATTTAGATTCTGCCTACATGCAACTCCCTCGCCAATTGCGTCGCTTCACCGCTCCGTACGAACTCTTCGTAAATACATCAGTTGCATTATTCATGCATCATCAGAAACGTGCCTCCGAGCGTTCCTAATTAAAATAGCGCGCTCTTAAATCTCCATTCCGGGCATGCGGCCATCGTACGACCACAGGAAGGAAACGCGTTCTACGCCCCATACACGGCCATCGTCCAACTTTTAGTACCATATGTTCCTCAGGCTCGATATCCACGCGAAAGGTTAACGCCAAAGGTGGACGTCTAGCGCGCAAACATACGGGCGTTTTTCTTCTTATTGCCCATATCCGCATGACTCAATCCTCCTTTCGACCTACACTCGTTCATGGCGAAGACTGAAGACAACCGGGCGGAAGGATCACCTTTAATCCCTGCTCGTTTATTGCCCCTTAATTGATGGCTATCTCTTGTAGTGGAAGAAGATAAGTCAGCTGGTGCCTGGTGTTTATCTGTTTAAAGGATTGTTTGGTTTGCTTTTTTTTTTTTCGTGTTGATGCTGTAGAATTCTCGTGGGTCGAGTATGTACGACTTTGCTTGTATTATTTGATATTGATAGGTTGTGTGAATCATGTTATGGTTGGGTTTTTGATAATTGGAATACGTATTGGTTGTGGTCACTAACGAATATGAACTAGTAAATAAGACAAGAAAACAATTCTAAAAAGATATTTGCCTTGCTGCGTACATTTGTATCAAATAGTGGACATAAGAAGAATTAGAAATGTTGATTGTAAAATGGAATAATTTGGTGTATTTCTTTAAGATTCTGTGAATGAATTCCACAGAGAATAAATAACCCTTTAGAACTTTTACCTGTATGTCCTAAAAACACCACACTAATAGTCAGTTTTAAATGTCATAGGGAAAAATTGCTTTAAATTTAATGCTCAGATATCAAATTTGAACATTTTTTTAATCAATTTCAACTTTTCATCTTTGTTTACTATTTTACTGTTCGATCCGAAGTCAACATTAACAAAAAATTTGATTTTTTTCCGGAGACTTCAACGCTTTTAGGAAAATTAGACGACAAACCCGCGAACGTATTTTGAATTTAAGGCCATAGACACATTATTCACGTGACGAGTTAACTCGTGTTAAAACGTGTTGACACGTGTTAAAACCCTACCTTAAGCCATACTCTAAGGGGACGGCCGTATAGGTATGCTAACAAGCGGTCTGTTCGTGGTAACAGAAATGACCATTTGAAAACCGTTGTTTACCATGGAGCAGATATACCAGTGTGACAAGGCTATGAGAATCATAATAGGGATTGGTTGTATTGGCCCATCATAACCAAGGTTTCCAAACGGTATATTTTGTTACCACGAAAAGACCTATTATTAGAAAGAAATTATGACAAACGCACTTGATAATGGTACCTACTATTACTAGTGTTAACTGAGTCACAATAATAACACTATTAATACAAAAAAAAAACACAAAAAAGATACCAAAAACTAAAAAACCAAAAGATACCAAAACTATAAGACCGAAAATTGTACAGTGTTTAGCTTTCTTTAATGTTGTGTCTTTTAACCTAAATATCTTTCATGTGTTTTGACAAAATGTGCTGACTTTATAAGGTATAAAGACATTATAAACGTCATGCAATCAAAACCACTTTAGGGTCATTTTTTTACGAAATAGGATCTGTGTACTATTCTAGATGCTACTTAGAAAGATTACTCATATTTTCTAATTTTTTAAATCCATTTTAAACATCAAAGTGATAGCTAGTGTACATCACATGCAGCATGTGCTTTACAAAAATAATTAATTAGTGATTGAAGAACTCTATAATTATTAATTACGGACGTGCCGTTTGACATCTAGGACTATAATAAAATTGCTTTTATTACGCTAACAAAAAATATTTCGCAAGTGATTTGTTATAATTTATAACAACGAACAATTGGTACTTCAAAACAGTAATTAAGTAAAATTACGTCACACTTAGTTCCGCTATATAATCCTTTATATGAACGTACAAATTTTATCTACAAATGCCTACTAATTTAACACATTTCTTTGTTGCTAGTGGCCGCCGAATTTTTACTTTATTACGTTTATTATGGAATATTTCACGCAAACAATTTCATTTTCGTTTCTTTTTTGTTAAGTGTACTAAACAAGTAGATTCTACTGAATAAGTTACAAATCTTACAACAGAGCTAAACTAAAAAGCATTATACATTTGGAAAAGTTGGTACGATATAGATATGGAACATTAAAAGCTGGAATTAGAATCAGAGTATGTCATAAGATTGCGTTTTTTTTAGTTCATGTGACGTTTCTTATTTTTTAATGGAATTAAACAAACTTTCAAGTAGGTTTGAAAAAATAACTTCTAGTATCCGGTACAGAAAAATGTTGACACAATACATACTGTACCGTATTCTAGAAGATATTTAGGAACCATTTTTCATATTTCAGCATGATTCATTCTATTTAAAAATCATTTTTGCAGCTCGTGACGTCACCTGAGAGTTAAAACTACTTAAATATTTTTGGTATTTTTTGATAGTATTGTATGATTTTCATTATAATTCCTGATTCCGAAGTTTCAGATTCAATAGGCTAATACGATCAACAACAATGTAATTTTTCCATAGCTTGAAACACATGATCAGCAGCAAAATGAAACTTCGCACTTAAATTAAAATAAATTTGAACTCCTATTGTTTCAATTCATGACTTCATTATTCACTAAGCAATCAGATTTAGGGTATTTTATTAATTTACGTATTTTGACCTTGAACTTTGAACTCTGACATATCCATATCATTAAATTCCCATAAATCACCCAGATTCTGTTCACATGGTCCTAGCTTGATAATAACCCCAAACTCATTCTAATCCTTTTCCTGGTAAACTTCATTTGTAACGAGTACACTGACTCGTACTCAGAACACTATGGCACAGGCAAATACATGTTAAAAAGTGTTTAATCATTTCGTCAAAGCGAATAATTGACAACTGGCAACTGAAGGACGCATGGTGTACAACAGTCGGCCTCGGATGTCAAATTACTTTACTGGTACCGAAATTAATCGATTTTAATAGGCGGCTTGTTGGCTGACTGGAGACTTTTGGTGATTTATGTGTTGGTTTCGATTTATGTGTGTTGCCATGGGTCGGAGAATGAACCGAATGAACTCGTACAGTGCTCCCTTTCATACGTCACTTTCACGAGAAACAAAGAAACTATTTCCCACATTACTATTCTAATTATATGTGTTTTAACCGTTTTCAATTCCTCTCATTTATATTCTTAAACACCTGCAGATTTTTATCATTTTTCTAATGCGTGTATGCGGTATGAGTCACATATTAGCTGCAACTTCTCTATGGAAATAAGTCGTCTATCGACGGGAGATCTAGAAAAAAACAACGACTTTCGACGAATACAACAGGGAAGAAATGTTGTCAATTGTTATTTCCACTGTGCTGAAAAGTTTTGAATGTTTTTAAAATGTAAAGGCAATAGTTTTGGAGCTCAGTGGAAGTGTATTGTTCCAAATATCATACGCGTCTTAATATAATAATGAGCTTATTTGTTAATGAATTTATACTGTGCATATAGTAGTTATAAAGGCGTATGTAAAAAATACAATTTCCAATGATCAATTGTTTTTTGCTTATGACGTCATCGACACACTTTATAAAATGCAATCTCTTATTCCTCTTGTATTTTGTATGCCCTCTAATTGTCTTAATGTTGGCACACACAATTAATGACCTACCATAAGCAAATTTTACAGAAAAGAAATAATACTATAAAAAATTAGGAAAATGTTGATATGTCTGGGGAGCATGTCTTTTGTGCATGGAAATGTGCATAGAAACTTCAAAATGGTCTCAAAATAACCCTAAGAAATTGCATTTATCTGAAACTCTGAAAATTGATCCTGAAAACGTCCATTCACTTAACTTATTTTGGTTTCGAAATTGAATACCAGGGACAAATTGTAAACCTCGCATATACGCTGTCCCACTATCCCCCCCCCCCATTTTAAAAAGTTATTCTGAGTAAAAAAATTCTGATGCTATACAACCGAGTGACATATCTAACTAAACTAAACAAAATAAAAAAAAGCATGTTAAATACTGCGAAAACCAAGCAATACAACAAACATTACCCATTATAATAATAAACTAACTAACTAATAAACTCAGCAACTAATAATTATTAATTAAAAATAAATTGAATAAATGATGTAGAAATAAATAAATCCACTGTTTTTACTTTATCATACATAGTATGCCGTGTAGTATAAGATGTAAAAAAATTGAGATTTTAGCGGAAATATGTCTTTTTGGGTCCCCTGAACATTTTTTACCAAGGTCCAAAAATGTCTGTGTGTGTGTGTGTGTGTGTGTGTGTGTGTGTGTGTGTGTGTGTGTGTGTGTGTGTGTGTGTGTGTGTGTACCCGTTTTTTTTTGTGGCGACGATTCCGGAGAAACTACGAAAGGTATCGGGACGAAACTTCATATTTAGAAGTTTCATGACTAAACTTAGAGCTGAAAACCTTTTTGTTTAAAAAGGTCCAAAGGAACTGGAGCATTTTTCAATGATTTTGCAAATGAGCGGCCATTTCTGTAATTTCGTCAAAATAGTTAAATAATAAATTAAAGTAGAGGAGATTTTGTATAATTTATGTCTATGACATTTTTTGGTAAAACTAATAGTTTGGCTGCATGAGCAAATTCTGTTTGATTGAGGTCGGTCGTGTCTGCATTAATATAGAACTAGTTAGCCAGGATTTGACAGATATTTTCATTCTAATGACAGTAGGTAGTGTCAAACGCTGATGGTTTGACAATACCTACCGTCAATAGTATTAAACTATCTGTTAAAGCCTGGCTAACTAGTTTTATTTTCATGCAGACACGAGCGATCTCAATTAAATAGAATCTCATGCAGCTAAACTATTAATTTTATATATACTTAGCATGATAAAGTCATGTGCCTGGCCACTTCAGATTTTTTAGAAAATAGATGTTGTTCTGACTCAGCTGCTTCATGTGGTCTCATTGTTTTTTTCTCTCAAGAAGTTAGAACTGTTTAAAATACGAGAAGCACATAAAACTATAAAAATGAAATTGTTGCAGAATTTTCAAACTTAAAAGGAGGGAATTGTACCATTAAAAAAGTATTCGTTTATACGTAGACGTGAAAAAAAAATGTATGGTTTGTGGTTCTTCGCGGTAAATACGAATCCGGCCCGAAAGTTGTTTGTCATTTGCTTGGGATTTTGTTGTGCGAGTTCAGGGACACCTTCCACATATTTTCAGGATTTTAGTTAAGTACAAAATTTTAGATTTACTTTGACACGCCTAATATGTTTGTAGGATCATCGGTTCAGCAGCTGTAAATTAAAGAAACATGCCTAATGAGAGCTTTTCTTTTAATTTTGACCTCGACTTCTTCGATACTCTTGATGGACATCGTTTGAGTGTGAATTCGTAAGCAGCGCAAAACAGTGTAGGTAGATAAGTATAAAGATCACCGTTTCACTTTTTATTCACAAAATTAATGCTCCCAGAGTTATCATTATTTTCCTGATTTTCAATTGCTTTTTGTTAACATGTTGATTAATTTTATATTTAATGGGTAATTCTATAAAATAAACTAGACCAATGATTTTTTTAAGACAAACAGTTTCAATTTTAATGCGTTTAGTATTAAAAATAATTTATTTTATTTATTCTAAACCAGACGTGAAAGAGATAAATGATTGTATCCATAGACAAATAGAATAAAGTAAAGTAAATAAATAAGCAAAAAGATGAAATATGCTACTTAGTTGTCGACTTATTAGTTCTTAACTTGATTATCATACTGTAGTCAATAAAGGTTCTTATACCACGGAAATCGGAAAGAGTACATAAAACATTTTTTTCATGATTTCGTTGTTTAAAATCAGAAATATTCCGGATAAGTAAATACTTCGATTTTAGTTGAATCTAGCTGTATTTGATTTTTATAATTTAGTACAAGAACTATAATTTGAGTAGAAAAGTAACAAAAATTGTAAAATTATTTTTTTTTATTCATTTGAATTGTATTTCACAAACTTACATCAAGTCTGGTCTGAAGTGGTGTATAATGGCACAGAAGGCAAGTCCGTCCCGCCACGATGTGGTCATATTGTCGATTTTGACCCCCGGGTATCCGTCGACCATGCGGCGACACCAAAGCTCGAGTGCTTTCGTTCCTCGTCGCTCCCCCATTATAGTACTGCACAAAAGACGATCGCTTATCCAACGGTTAAAATCTGTAACAAAGAAGGATGAGGGTATTATAAGAGAAAAAATAACACAATGGTACGAAAGAGGACCTCTGGGGTCATGGTTTCGGCAAGTGAACGTAATAACATGGCCAAACGAGCGGATAGTCGTTTGGTGCGGACTATATTGGCGTGCTGATTCTAATGATAATGATTATTGAGTAGACACAAAAGAGAAGGTGTATTGGGCGTGATGATTGTCGGTGTTTGGTCGTCAAGGATGGTGGATGATGGGTATTTTATTGTTGTTTTTCTGATGGCCATTTTGGATTCTGGTTGGCAGATAAAGAGTATTCGAATGTCTAACACCTGAGGTAGAGTACATATTTTTTTTATAATAACACTGAAGTTGTTGGTAAAATCTTAAAATAAAAGTTAAGAAAAATAATGGCTTTGTAGTATTACCACACATTCTTATACTTTTGTCTACTTAAAACTTTTCGACATTAGTTGCTCTAAACATATAGAATTTGATATCTGTGGTGTGGTTCATAAAGGCCAATACTTGTTCAAATACTTGCTTAATACCTTTTTCATATAATTCAATGATAAATCATCACATACCTACGTCTGCGGGGTCTTCAACGGTACACCAAACGACTAACCCGCAAAAGAGATCACAATACATAATATTTTACACTAATTTACGTACTCACTGAACAAAATATTTAAGTATTCCCTAATCATGTAGAATTTACTTATCTGTGGTATGATTCTAAAAATGTTCCCAAAGTTAAGTAAAATGTATTAATAGATAAGAACATCACCTACAGAGATTTCTAATTACTTAATTTCTCAAAAATACAATAATCTAAACTAAATGATTAGCAAATGGCTAATTAAAGAAATCAAACAAGTGACCACTTATTCTGATGTGCGTTTGCTTATCGTAGAATCTACAGTTTAACTTTTGAGAAACCACAGTGCTATTGGCCAGGTAAGATTTACATATTTTAGATTATTCTACTTTTGACAAAATGCGCAATAGGAAATATGTGAAATGATCCAACATCTGAAAAGTTTATCGATGATTTCGGCTTTATTAAAATAATAATCGTAGTATGTAATTTATTGTAGTCATCTTTTTTTTTGTAATACAGAATTAATTCATTTTCTCAACTTCTATAGCCGGTAGGAAATTACTGTACCATTGAAAAAAATACATTTTTGATAAAATAACGAGCGTATAAAAAATATTTGAACAACTTAAAATTGACCTCAACTTAATCAACTAATTTAAATTTGCTAATGATTGGTTATATTACTTGTGTTCGATTGCTGACCGCGATCAGTTCTGTTCAATCTGATTCGCAATTATTTGGCTAAAGTGCCGTACGATTGCGCGCTTGACGTCTGACTCAAACTGATTCATAGAAAGCAAGTATTTCAAATTTGCGATCAAAAAGATCGAAATCCGATTCAATTGAACAGATCGCAGCAATCGAACATAGCTATTATGGTAGAAATTGTAAATTAAATTTCAGATTTAACCATTCAGAGTGCAAGAATATAAATAAATATGCATTGACATTTGTGTAAATAGGCCAAAATATATCTATTTGCTGATAACCACACATGGTGTTTGGTAGTTTGATCTAATCCTATAAGTGGCAAAAGGAGAGGCAAATACCCGGGTATTTACCCAAAGTGGGTATTTATAGGGGTATTTATAAACCTAATATTCTTATTAAAAATAGCAGTAAAAGGAAATATTTAATTACTAAATAAAGGTTCTTCTTTTATCACTAAATCAAAAGGTATTCTCTTATCACAAAATAAAGGTTATTCTTATAAAAATAAACACATTTTTAAAACAAGGTATAAAAATATCAGTTTGATCTGACGATATATAAAGTGCAGACATTTCCTTGTCATCATCGTCCATTCAATCGTGTGGATCTTCCATATTTTCTGATTCTGTTATCGAAGAAGATTTAGCAGATACTTATGATTATATGTTAAGTATGTCAACTTAGCGGGTTTTGTCGTTGTTAATTAATTTCTTATTTTGCTATGAATCCAACAAAATGTACTGAATGTTCTTATATAACTCAGATATTTTACATTATTTGTAATCAAGAGTACACATCTACAGAGTGTCCCATTTTCTTCCCCGCATAACTTTTTTCCAGATAGTAAATGCCGCACTGAATAAAAAGTTTCATATGGACCTATTGGTTTGCATTATTCCTTAAAAAATTACAACCGTTAGAAATAATTGTAAAATACTTGCAAAACTGTATATTAAATGATTTAACTTCTTTAGGAATTGATAAACCCTATAAGTCGGCATGAAAGAAATTGTATACTCACAATGTCAATTACTTGTAGAGCAACAAATTTCTGAAAAGTTTCATATGGATTTTGTTTTCGTTCATTAGTTTATTTAGTTTATTTTTAATATTTTGAATTTTTTACTTAAATTTATTTGCTTTTAATTTTGTTATGGGTGTTTTTAGTTAACATTTCAAGCGGCTGTAACTTGGCGTTGAAAAAAAAATTAGGTCCATATGAAAAGTTATACTCAGAATGACATTTAGTATCTAAAAATAATTCTTGCGGGAAAAAAGTGTTACACCCTGTATAAATATCACGGAAATGTTGTTAAATGGTGTTTTAAGGATAAAAATGATAAATACCCAAAATTTAGGTATTTATTATTTATCCTAAGTAGGGGTAAATACCCATGTTATAAATTCCCACCAGCCGATCATTTACCCGCCCCACATCACCGGACACCTTACATCTATGCCTGTCTTATCACATAATTGTCAATTGTCAAAAATATCATATTTTGAGCAATGGGATATGATTTTCACATCAAGATACTAGTGCTGAAACATTCACATCAGCTAGAAAAAGTGCACGAGGTTTAAGGTTTAATTATAAAACATTTTGAAATTTCTAGGCCATTGTTTTGCTTTTACAAACATTGTTTATTGAGTTAAAATTTTAAATTTTTAACGTTGCAAAATGGTTCTTCTCATAAAAGAAATTAACATGTTTTTTAATGGAAAGGCAAACCTTTCTGGTTTTTGCAGCACTGCGTTCGGTTACATAAAGCATGCATAATCGCCAATTTGCATGAAATTTGCACAAAGTGCTAACTGGGGACCATGACATTAGGTCTAAGAGTGATGACAGCGCCAACTAGAAATAATTTGAAGTATTCACACAATATACTATATATTTTGTTGTGTATAATAGTAATAATAATAATAATAATTGTATATAATAATAATAATGATGATAAATTGAAAAAATTTCTGTTACTTAACCCTTTCCCACTAACTTTATAAAACGATGGATCACAGCAACGAAGCAAACCCTAAAAAATACATTAACACAGAAACCTCATTAAATCACATAAACTAGCAACAACGATTCTGACCCAATCACAACAATACGCCAATACAAAATCGATTAACCTCGTCAACCTAAAACACGATCGCCAACAAAACAACATCTAGCATAATCGACAGGCAATTAGCAGCAACAGCAAGCAGCACTCTTTCTCGTCTATTGTCGCTGGTCGCGTCATCTACCGATAGCGATCTTTATTGGCCAGCTTCATTTCGTGCCAACGACTAAGCTAATCGCCGAGATCATCGCAGCCCGGTCGTCCTCGCGTTATCAGGGCAAAATCTGCGAGGAGCAGCCCGGCATCCTTGCCTGTTGAATGTCAGTAGGTCGGCCGCTAGGCGGCGCGCTGAAATGTGGCTCCTTTCTCACGTGGCGATGGACGCGCGGAGTCGCCGAAGACGTGACGGCGCATCTCCGCAATAACATCGGCCACGGTCATAACAATAACGCGCAACGATCCGCGCGTGTGACAACAATGGGGAAACCGATAGCCGTGACGAACGGAGGAGTGTGTGACGCGCGCGACCCGCCAGTCCCGCAGGCGGAAAACTTGTTTACCCGCGATTTTGTTGTATTCGGAAAGGACACTTGCCGCGCGCTGGTCAAAAGATAGTCCAAAACGTGGTTGTTTTATGTCTATATTATTGTGTATTTTTAATGTTGTGGGTGCTTTGCAAATCTGGTTTATTGGAAAAATGAATAAAATCGATCAATTGATCATAAGTTGGAAGATAAATATTGGCTATCTGAAATCGTTACGAAAGAAAATCGTGAATTGTTGAAAGAAAGAGCATAATCTAATAGTGTAATTAGACTTCAGATCACTTTAAAGATGGGAAAAAACATAAATGTATGTGTTTATTATTTTTTGACAGGACTGCCTTGGATGATACTTTTTTGTTTGAAACAAATGTATGACAGGCAGCTTGCGTTTTTCCGTATCTGAATCCGTAGACAGAAAATATCAATTGACTCCAGTTTTTGAAGAAAACAAATGTCAAGATGCGTACTGCCCATTTTTGGAACTGAGTTTCCCAAAAACAAGACGAGGCAGTTTGCAATTTTTACCTTCAGATTCAAATATTTCAGTCATTATTTATTCACTTAAATGTATCGTGGTTTGCAAATTTATTAAAAAGAATAAATATAAAAAAATAGAGAGGATTTAACGCTTTGCAGTCTTCAAAAACATAAAAAATAGTATCTTGTGTACCAAGCGGAGAAAGTGGTTCGTTTTCGGGCCGAGAGAAGAGTTGTACAGGCGAGCATAGCGAATTAATATTTTAGAAAAAAAAAAAACAATTTAAAAGACGCGTTAATCGCGTTTTGCGCTGAACGCAAATACCAATTTTGGGGGCTTGTCTAGAAATGGTATAGGAAATGTGTTTTATAAATTGAATAATGTACTAACGCAAGATATATTAGGAATCGGTTGTATAGTGCTCATATTGGACATAACACACTTCAATCAGCTGCCGATTTGCTGCCCATAGAGCCACTTTTATATCTTTACCGTTCGTGTCGAAACTTTAAAAACATTTTGTGATGGGGCTGATGAGCAATATAAAAAACTTCTTAGTTGTTGTAAAACGCGGTGGCTTGCACTCATGCCGGCAGTAGATAGAACTATCCAGCTGTATAATGCTTTAAAAACATATTTTTAATCATTGGATAAACATCTGAAATATGGATAATAAAATGTATTCACTGTCAGTCTTCCTTATTTCACGAAACTATAACAGCAATTGAAAATAACAACAGCACTGTAGTACAAGTTGCAGCAGAACTAGACAAGCTTGTTCTTAAACTACGAGGTAGATCAGATGTTACATTTCTTCCCATAACTCTGCGAAACGATTTAGCCAGACTTGTTGAAGAAGGTCACATAAATAATCTGTGGTTTACTTAACAGGTTGAAATATTTTATAAAAATTGCATTGACTGTAATGTTTCACGGATGTCTCATTTTTCGACACTGAACTGTTTGCAGTGGATAAAATTAAATAATACTGTAAACTGAACCGTTGTTCAAAATGCTTGCGAGTTTATTTCTAAACATATTACAAACAATATTCAGGAAACCTATTTAATCGATGAAGTCACATTTTTGAATAGTTATCTTAATGAAGAAAAACTAGCACAATGGAGGCGTGATAGCATTCAATCTGATATGCGGTGGGTGGAAGTTTCAACCATTTTGAAAAAGAAAATATTCCATTTTGTAACCTGTTGAATATTGTAGAATTTGCACTATGTTTACCTGGCACCAACGGAAAGAGTCTTTTCTATTATGAATAATATATGGACTGATGAAAAATCATAACTGAATGTCGACACAATGAAGTCCATATTACTTGTTCGACAAAATATTGCACTCTCTTGTGACAATTTCGTTGGCAAAATTAAAAATAATAAACATTTATTAAAGCAAATTCACAGTGCTGAATATATGTACAATAAATACAGAATGTTTGTAAAGATAACCTATGTCAAATGTGTCCAGTCTTATATATATTACAAATCATATTTATAGAAAGAGAATATATATTTATGTTTATTTTTTTATACGAATTTGAGATTATTTCCGAAAAAGTAAAGAATATTGTTTTACTACAGCTTTCTTTCTTTTCTTATTTTAATTTTGTGCGCAAGGAAGCCGTACAGAATTGGCCAGTTCAAAATCTGGTCTCCCTAGTCTATGAGATACACCCTCTCTTACGATGAGAAACTAAAACGCCATCTATTGGCATCCTTCACATTATTTTCAAATATTTGTGTTGTTTCTATTAACGGTATATTTTTAAATATAATGTTTAAGCATTCACAAAACCGTTGGTGTGTCAAATTGGTCAGAAATGACTGGCAGATATTCTTTTGCATCTATAATAGTAAGAAAACACTATACTGATATTACTGATATACGAATATTAGCGACTACTTAACCTAATTAAACATAGTTTCTACAGGAATTGCTTAGTTGGGCATTAGCATTTTTCTCCATATAATGTTATATCAATTTGATGAACTGCTCCATTTTAGTTATAGTAAGTATTTCAGAGTATAATAATACACGAATGTTTTATGTAGATTGATGTATTTAGAGCATATTAAACGCTATCGCTTTCGGTCATTAAATGACCATCTTCAGGCGTATAAACATCAATGTGTAAAACTAATGATAGTGAGACATAATTAAATGGCAGCAACTGGACGGTGCACGAAAATAAAACCAAAAACTGTACACAGGCATGTGTGTGACTGTATCCCTTGTTGGTTTACACACATTGAGTTTTATACGACTGAAGATGGTCATTTAATGACCGAAATCGATAAAGTTTAATATCCTCTAAATACACATCAGTCTAAATAAAACATTCGTGTTTGATTATACTCTGAAATGTTATATCAGCTCTAAATGTTCCGTAGTGATTTTTTATCATGGTATAATTTTGTCGCAAGGCCGAAATTGGAAGTATATCAGGTCAGATCAATAAAATCAATAGCTATTTTTAGGACAAGCCTCACAAAATATTTGATTCGTTCTCGAACCCTGAGTTTGGCCACATTATGGGTCTCGCGACTACCGCATGCAAAAAAAATATTTATCAGATTAGACCTAATTTCTGCTGTCGGAAAACCTAATTAAAATAAAAATAAGTTATCATCATTCAATAATCACCGCATTTTTCATATTATTAGAACGTGTAAATTTGATGTACCTACCATGACTCAAAAACAAAGCAATTTGGTACATAAATAAGTTAACGTTAATCGTCTCAAATCTTATAGATTTATAAGAATGAATCATAAAATCATTTTAAATACATGGCTTTTAACGGAGATTTCAATGTTACATCACACGGCGAACCTGCCAAAAACAAAACAAAATACATCAATATAAATCGTCTTAGAATACGTTTAAACTTTATATCTACAGACAGTGATATTTCTCATCCAGGATACTGCTAACATGTATGCATTTTCAAGGTGACAGTGCGCACGATTGCCACCTCTGTGGTAATCTGATATGCAAATTGCAAATATTGCTTTTTATTGGCAGTGGAATAATGGCAGCAGTTGAATTAGAATTATTATCGTAACACAGTAGAACTATGACAGAAAAAGATTTGAACAAAATTGATAAAGAGCGTCTGACTAATACCTACAATGGAAATTGCTTAGTAACTTGTCTGTCATTGCAACTGACAACTTCACCTTCAATTTGATCCACCTGAGCAATCCCAATTTTGATGATAATGAGATGCCAATACTTCTTTTTTAATTAGTTATAAATGTTAAATAAACATTACTAATAAATTCAATAAAAACCGTCAGACAAATCAAACGATCTATAATGAAATAATCTTCCTAAAATACATTCAATTATAGGATGCCTATCGGAAAAACCAATTACTAATAAATAGTCAACGTAATCGCCTCCTACCGCCACATAGACAGCATATCTAGTTAATGTAAATTCGCATTCGAAAAATGTACACACACAAGACACACGTTTCTATTTATAAACAACAGCAAACGCGCATCTGCTTACCATTTTACCTAGCTTTAAGGTCAGGATCGAGTGAAGCCGTGAAAGGCGACATGGCAAAAATGACCATTATCATTATTCGAAATTCAGAGGCGTCCAGGTAGAAGAAGTGTACCTGGTTGCCAGTAACATAGCCATCGGCAGTAAATATTAGTTTATTGCTAGTTCACGTCGACACTAATGTCACAGTATTTAATAGAAATGTCTAAATATAGCGAACCGTGTTAGTGTAATCGCGACAAACCATTAATTTGGAAGCACTTCAGGCAACAAAAATTAAGATAAAACGATGGCTTGCAATTATTATTTTATTTGTCATACTTGTCATACATGAACGGTTGTGGTCCGAAGAGACTACCCTGCGGCACACCTGATGCAGTTCTTCGATTTCTGTCGTATAAAGGCTATGTTTACTGTGTGCCTTTGTCTTCAGAAAGGGAAATATGCTTATAATAATTCGCTAA
The DNA here is from genome assembly GCA_963966075.1 of Aphodius sticticus. Lineage (NCBI taxonomy): Eukaryota > Metazoa > Arthropoda > Insecta > Coleoptera > Scarabaeidae > Aphodius > Aphodius sticticus. The sequence continues at coordinate 64,207,419 of OZ014509.1, forward strand.
TAATTCATGGAAGGGAAAATAATTGATTTTTTCAGTAAAATATATCTTCACCCGAGTCAGCATTATATCGCGATGAAACTCAACTAAATACCATGTTGCAATCTTTAACACAGATCGCATATTTACCAGCAACGTTCAATATTTGCATGATAAAAAAACATTCCGATCGAAGATAAAGAAATCTGCAGACAGGATGTTGACCAGCTCCTGTTACCTATCGACATACATTCGGAGAAAAGAATTGGCAAATTATGCAGAACATTTTGTATATAAGCGAGACGGTAATATAATAGGTCAACAACCTGGCAATGAAATTACGTATTAGCATAATCTTTTAATCATCTCGCTGTATAATTTACAACTTTGTAACGATTAGCGATTTTTCTGACTTCTGTGCAGTTTCAGGAAGTATGTGTAGAGGTTAATTATTGCTTGAACTAGAATATTAAAACCGCAAGGTCTATAGTTATGCTTTTCCGATTATGGATTCTAGAATATAGTTTGATGTGGTTCTATTAAAATAGTAAATGGATGTTTCTTGACTAGAACGGTTTTCTAAAATGACTCATTTCCTGTGGAAAAAGTTAATCGGGGCAGACAAGAAGATATGGAATGCACCGTTTTTGTTAGTTTATGTCGAATAATATAACTTGTTGGTGTAAAAAAATATGGAACAAATTATAATCTGCATATACATATTATAAAAAGTAAGTAAGTACTCACACGCAATGGAAAGTATGAAATAGAAAACTAGAATATTGCAGAAAGTAATATATTATTATTTCCGGTTTGCTAAGCAAATATGCTAGCTACAACAATTGATCAAACTATAGCGCAAAAAATACTTTGACACAAAATACTGATTGATTTAATATGCTTTCATGGTGCCAATAGCATTAATCCCTGAACAGGAGCTAATTTATGGATGACATTTTAAGACATAGCTCGTTAAAATTGGCCCAGCCGTTGTGAAGTTCTGCTTTTTATGCAATTGTGTCGAATTACTACGAACTGTCACCGCGGAGGTCTGTAAAGCAAGTTTCTGTAATAAAGTCCACAGACAGAGACAAGGGAGAAGAGTACCAACAGCTCAGATCAATAATAACTAACAGTTGACAACAACTTCAGAAGCTGCCTATTGGCAAAGGCCAGAAATCGGCTGAACAAATTAAGTAGGTCTGTTTATACGCAAAGAGTTGAGTACAACGGTTCACCGTTAGAAGGAACTGGGCGTACTACAGACTCAAGGACGACGTGGATCTCACTAGCATAAACGCCCCTCCCCCTTATTAAGTGTCTTTGAACTATTATTTCTTTCGTCATGTTCTTCAAATAAAATGAATTAATTTTTCATCTTTTATATCTATGAGAATTTTTGGGATAATTATAGTGTTTCATATTGGTACAGCTGGTTTGAGCTGGATAGTAACACAACAAAAAATTTAGGTAAATTTACAAGAAAAACAATGGCACGAATATTAATGGAAATATAAATAATCAGCTGTTTTGAATGATACACCTACAGAAAAATCCAGGAAAGATGTATATTTTCTCAAACCCATCAGGCATATGTTTGGGTCTATCATGCATGCCAAGCGAGAACAAAGAAACGTCAAGTACATCCTCGAAAAATTGAGAAGGAAAAAATAACACTTGCCAAAATCATTGAATCTGGAGTAGGTACTAAAATAAAATTGTTTTTTTTTTTAACTTACAGCAAAGGATCACATGACATATATTCAATGTAATCTGTTTCCATACAAGAAACTTAATAATGTGCATAATATTATAGACTCTAGACTAGACTGTAAAATTCACTATCTATATAAATTTGCAGAATACTTAAAATATCTAATTCAAGTCAAAACCCATTTCACATTTAAAATCCGGTTTTCGAATGTCCGAATAAATCGGTTTTAAAACCGGGTTTAAAAATCCGTCAAACGATTATATCTCAGGAATGGTTAGTTGAACAAAAATTGATTTTAATTTTTTCTTTATGACTTTACACGAGCTATAATCATGTTTAGGGTGCTTAAACATAGGTGTTGTTACCTGCTGTCAATGTTAAGAAAGATTAATTACCTTTGTATCAGGTACAAAAACATTTCTATATATATTTTTTAATCACAATAAATTTTCACAATTGAAAATTTTTAAAACTTATTAATCTAATAAGGAAGACAAACCAGCTACAATATAGAAAGGGGGCATATAGAAATTGACATGTTCGGACTGCAATGCTCAATACATTGGATATTTAAAAACAACTTTTACACACACAGCGAAGTATATTCTCAAAACGTGAGAAAATTATTTACTTGCGGTTATTGCTTTAGATGAAAGTTAATATATACTTGGTTTGAAACAATTTCTTTCATTTAAGAATTCCTTGTTCTCACAATTCAAGAATATCCCAATCTCAGAGTTATTAGTTTCGGTTAAGTATATAATTTTCAAACCAAGAAGTTTAAATACTCAATTCAAGAAGTTGATCAATATCTTGAATCAAGTAAGCCATTGCTTTCAACGCGCTTGCGCATTTACACTCAAACGTGCACGAACGTTGCCGTGATTTAAGATTTTTCGCATCGGCCTTTGCCTTCAGTTAGTTGGGGTCTGCTATGGCGTCGTGTTCGCTGACTACCGAGTATTGTCCGGGAAGAGTCCAATATGTAAGTATATCTTTACTAATTTTGTAGGTACTGTACGCAATAACTACGCGATCTATAATATTGTGAAAGTATATAGTTTTAATTTTGCATGAATAGCCTACAGTACTTATGTTCAACGTATTGCGACGCAGTTCGTAGTTGTGACTTGTGACGCACACGGTACGTAAGTTTTGCCTAGCCATATAGTGGTCACCAAATCAACATACATGTCACAGAAAACTTACTTGTGTAATATAATGGAAACAATTTGATGTCTAATAGAATATGGTGTTTTTTTCCATGCCTTAGATATTGTAGGTAGTGATAATTTATAAATAGGTAAGTATATATGTAATTAAGCAAAGAAATTTCATACAATAAAACAAATATCATTCGCTAAGTTATTGTCTACTTATTTCACACAATTCCCTACCTTTTAAAAAAAAAAAACTAAAACAGTACTTTCTATTCAATACATTATGATCATGTTCTTGAACTAATAATATCTATTCTCATTTCACGAAAATATTTTCACATTGTCAAGCATATATATTCACTTTAAGAAAATTCCATTATTCTCAACGTGAGAATAGTTTTCTTGAATGAATAATATCTATACTCATTGCAAGAAAATATTTTCTCAGATATACAAGCATATGATCATTTCAATTCAACAATATCTCTTTATTCTTAACTTGAGAAAATATCTACTTGCGGCTATAGCAAACTAATCATTTACTTGGATGAAAGCATATTGCTTTGAGTGAAGTATTTACTTTTCTGTGTGCATAATATCAAAAAATCAACATAGTTAGACTTACATATATAAAATATTTTAAGTGAAAAGGCATATATCAACCAGGGGGAAAGCATAATAAATGAAACTCCTGAATGCCACGATCTATATAATTCGACAAATTTATTTGATATCACGTGGCACTATTTACGCATGCACAACATCGTGCTTACGTTATAACCTCAGAAAGCCCTGTAGTAACTTTTTAACTTAATGTTGTTGTTCTTAATTTTTAGCGTTTTGACATCCTGACGTATAATATCTTTTAATGTATTTTACTACACCACTTACTTTTCAGAGAGCGTTGGCTCATGATGACAGACATATCGAAATCGATCGCTTGATTTTAATTTAAATTTGCAGACCAAAATAGTTTTAATTTGTCAATTCCTAGTTTACAAGAAAATATGGACTAATTTATTAAATTAACACCAAAAATACGTGAAAATACAGTTACAAAAAAAAATAATAAAGTTAAAATTCAGTGTGGTTTCATTGTTATTCATTCACGTTATGAATCACTCAACCTATTATAGTTATTTATGTTACAAGTGCCGAAAGTACGGAATAGCGCGACGAGCGGTAATGCGGCGCGACACAGAAGGCGGAGCGTCGCATGTGAGCGAGTCGCGCTATGTAGTTTTCGGCAGGAGTGACATACAACGTTTTTTTGTGCTGCTTTTTGAGTAAATATGTATTTAAAAAAAAATTAAAAAATGGTTATATTTCTGTATAAGAAATGTTAGGTTGGTACCACTGCGACGAAACGTTAAGAATAAAAAACTAATTCAAATTCTGACAGATTTATATTTGTTCATTACACTGTAGATGTCACATGCGTACCAACATACTAAAATAAAACTACACTCGTCGCTATACTTTATTTACAATTTTCTCAATTTATCGTTTTTAGCATTAGATATAACAACGGGTTGCTATTCCTTATCAACAAACAATCAAATTGGTAATCTTAGTTTATTTGAAATATGTATTTTGTACTTTGCCGCACTAGAGCGCAAAGTTCCATAGCGGTTCTCCAACCTCTGACGAAATCAGCTGTTTTCGAGTGTGACAGCTCAAAAAATATAATATATTTTGTCAAAAAATTAAATAAAATAATAAATCTACCGAAAACAATTATTCAATTTCTTTTCACATAATTCATGTTCCCAGACTACCTAATGTATTACGATTTTCAACTGTTTTTCCGATGTAAGGCCAACGTCTTTAAGCATGATTGAATTAATAAAAAAATCCCCTGCCAAATTTGAGAGTCTTTGTTGCTTTTTTGTTCAGTTTAGGAGACAAAAGTTATTATCTGTTAAAATCATAATTCAATTTTGTAACGTTTTTTATTGATTATATGACAGCGCGAAGTGACACCTTGTATGATATATAAAACCCATAATGCCATAATGTTTTTATAATAAGTAAATTGTTTGAACTGTTTTTTGGTCCCGCAAAAGGTTTTTGAACCCGACCCTGCAAAAGTTTGAGCCGGCCCTGGGTGTAGGACAGTATTTTCAACAGGCTCCTTGATAATTTTGGTTTCTCGTTGGACAGTAATAAAATATAACCACCGACCCTGGGGTTTCTCTACATATTTTCGTCGAAATTCAACCGTTCATTTCAGCCTACGTTTGTTGATTTACTTGAAACAGTTGTCAAATAACGTGCTATATCAACGGTTTATATATGCCAACCCATTAAATATGCTTCAATCATATAGCTTCACCCGATAGTTTGTAGACAAACTATGTATGTCAACACAACAAAGCACCCCGGCAATCTTCTAGGATCCATTCGTTACGCTCATGTCTTCACTCCGCCGAAGACTTATGCAACGTGCTCAAAACGGATGATCCGCGATTAAAGATCACCACTTGCACGATTCGCCATATGCACGCTGCAACATTGTTACCGAGCACATTAAGAAGATAAATCGTACGTAAAATCACGTAATCGCCTTCAATTATACACGTTTTCAGGCGAGTAATGAGGAGCACTTTATCATCAAGTGAACTGGCCAAACATCGCAGCCTCTCCGATGACTCTCCAACCCGTATCCCCAATCGATAAATTGGTCCAATTAAACGCCATCAACTCGCTTGACGATACGCGATGAAGATGATGAACAGTTACCAATTTCGGAGCTTCGCCGTTCCTGTAATCAGACCTGAAGATGCCGCTTGTGAACGAATAGTTTCTTTGGCGCAACCTTTTGCTTTCGCGCTATAAACAAAAGAGGAACAGGTGGTCCCTTGCGGTAGACAAAGCGGCATCGGTTCTGCTTGCGCAAGCGATACGTTGCGACAGGATTCCGTGCTCACGAACGCTGAAAGATTGGGTAACCAACCTGGTCGCCTGAAGCCAAGAAAACTGCAATTATTGTAAGGATGTAGCGTATTATTATTGATATTACTTTGCTGTGTGGCGGATTGATGAGTTGTGGACCATGGACGAGGATGGCCAACAATACAATGGGTACAAAGAGGAAATGTAACGCATTTGGTAAGTCTTTAAAATTTCCCTAACCAATCCAAAACACTTGCGAATACAACGAATATAGAAGGCTTTCTTGATCTTGTGGACGTTCCATTTGATAAATACGACAAAATTTTGTAGATATCTTTCAAAATAAGAAGAGGGCCATCACTACTTCTGATCTAGAATACTTTGGCCATGTGACAACCTCGTATTATTTTGAAACAACTCTATGCAATACTCCTGGTGCCGCAACCGGAACTGGGAGATCGTTCATTATTTTTTTGGTTCTGTTTTTTATTTGATTCAAAGATATAATAATAACGGCCTAAAATGACTTTTTATTAAATTATTATGTGTGGAAAAGGGGGATACACGATCACCTTGGCACAATTTTAATAATGCACAGTCTTGCTAAGGGAACCCCCTTTTTAAAATGTATCCCATATAATTGATCTAAAAGTTGCAAGTATCCGCAAAAGATCATGTATCCCTCCAATTTTGACGTATCACCTCTGACATTTGTGTATTGTGCAAAGATTAATATTTTTAATCCATTGTGATCTGGACGTAGCATTTTTCGATTTTATGATCTTGCATCTTTTATTTTCGATGTTTTGCTGCTTTTGTGATTCTAATTGTATATTGTCTTTCTAGGTTGTGCTGGATTTTATTTTCGTGCGTCCCCCTTTATGTATTGTAAAAATTATATAGGACTTTTAAAAAATTAACTGACTGTAAGTTTTATATAACATATGTTATTCTATTATCTATGCAACTTTGTTACTTTTTTTTCTAGCGTTGGCTTGATAATGTCGTAATTGACGAAACAAGTACCTAACTTAAATAATTTGGATTGAACAGTGAAGAATTCCTCGTTACCTTCTACGTATATAATTTTATATTAACAATGTTCTAACGTATTTATTGCTCTTCACAAATAAACCAAGAAATTAGATCATTATTGTAGACCAGGTAATAGAGATTTTTGCGTGACAAAAATACTAGCAGAAAGCCGATGGTCCCAGGTCACGTGGAACAGTCCGTAGATGTATTGTGATGTGTTTTCGACTCGCAAATATCATTTCTTAATTTGTTATAAACAAAGAACCTCAAAAAATCTTGTTTTTCGTTTTTCGCTTCTAAAAACTGAACCGATGGAGCGAAAAAAAGAATGAAATGACGAAAAAAATGAACCCTACACGGACTCGATCGGATGAATATTAACGGAGGAAATTCGGAAAAACCGGAAAAATCTGCGTTCTTTCGAAAATTCATAACTCTGTCATTTTCAAAGTTGTAGCGGAGGCTTTTCGCGCGAAAGTAGCGATTGGTGGGTACTTTGAGTGTGGACAACCCAGGCGTTGTCCGATGATTATTTTTTGCACAATTGCGATTTGAATATTTTTATGCAATATGTTTCGGCGAGCCTGAATGCGTCGGAAGTGGTCCGATTTTAATTTTTTTTTATGTATTTCGAAAGTAGAATCTGATTTTGCGTTAAAATGTTCGAAATAGGTGAAAAATGCTTGCAAATATGACCGAAAACTGCCGCGCGCTCCAAACCGGTCGAGTAGTGGGGGTAGGCGGTCGACGCGGGGAAGCGCGTATCTATAGTAATACAACTGCGATGCGAGCAAAACTGCAAGAACTGCAAAAAATAATCATTGGACAACGCCTGGGTTGTCCACACTCAAAGTACCCATTAATCGCTACTTTCACGCGAAAAGCATCCGCTACAACTTTGAAAATGACAGAGTTATGAATTTTTGAAAAAGATTTTTCCGCTTTTTCCGAATGTCCTCCGTTAATATTCATCCGATCGAGTCCGTGTAGGGTTCATTTTTTTTCGTCTATTCATTCTCTACAATTCGTCTCATCAAGCATCAAGATTGCTCCATCGGTTCAGTTTTTAGAAACGAAAAACGCAAAACAATCCGATTTAATTTCGACATAATATGTAGATTCTGAAAACGGGTTTTAACCTTCTTCCAAACCTACACCTTTGAATATTATTAAGCAACTTGTTCTTTATAATGTACCGAGATTCTACGTTTTTAATATTGTATATAATTGTTTTGTTAAGCTTAATAAGTTAGGCTTTATAGTTTTAGTATAATTAGTTTTGATGAAAACATTGGTGGACAACATTTTGTGAGGAATTTTGCCATACATACATCCTGTGCCTTATCCTAAGTAAAAAGAAAAGACGCTAAACGTCAAAATTTACATAACTGTCCTAAACAACCAAATTTTGATAAACATGAACTATAAAAATGTACACAAACATGGACTATTAACTCTTTTAGAGCCCTGAAGAAGGACGAAAGCTCGTCCAAAATATTGATAAAAGCATTAATTAATATTTAAAAGACTGTCTTCCCACTATTAATTACTAATTATATAACCATTTATAGTAATTATATAACTATTCTTATTAGCATTTTTTCAGAAAATTTTATTTTGCATAAAAGCTTCTGAATTGTCTTAAAGCTAAAATAAAAATGTTACAATGTACCTAATTATCTGATTGCATGTACCGGGTGTTACCAAAACTATGAAAAACTCTTAAGAGTTTCCTTTGTTTCAAAAGCTACGCAAAAATGTTTTTTGAAAAGTGTTTTGAAATATCAGAGGGTAATTAAATACGAAATTATAATCTCCTTCGTCGTTGCATGAACACCCGTTATATGGAACGTCGAAGGTGACTATAATTTCGTATTTAATATCATCTTATATTTTTTAAATACTTTCTTCAAATAATATTTTTGCATAGCTTTGAACATAGGGGTACTTTACTCTTAAGAGTTTCTCATAGTTTTGGTAACACTCGGTACGTACAAGCAGATAATTACACACTAATATTTGCATTTTAGGTTTACGACAATCAAGAAGCTTTTATGAACAATAAAATTATCTGAATTGCCGACAAAAATTGATAATAAACATTTTTCCCATTTGTGTCCAAGTTACTACCAGACACGGTATATCAACAGCGTCGGCTAACTGACATAAGATGTCGCAAATTCAATAATAAACCAATGGTGGTTTACACCTAATTTTCCACTCACAATCGCAAACAATCGTTGTTTACAAATTGCCGGCAATTCAGGCCGCCTAACAGCGACTCATTTTGCGACATCACGTTTCACAATCCCTACCAACTATTACTCAACGGTCTCCAGGATTTTTTAAAATGCACTAATTGAGATGATTGCTTAACGGTGAATCCGTCAACTTTTTGCTCCAATTTGACCATCAATGGTAGCGAAATTAAAAATAGAAGAAAAAACGGACATGAATTGGTCACCGTAGAAGGAAGAGCTTTATTCAGAGATCGTTGACTCCGGTGGCCGGCAGAGGCGCCACCGTCGAACACACAGGCACGCAGGCACATCAGAATTAGAAATAAAAGAGCCGAGAGAAGAAAAAGAAGAAGACGAGCACAAAAAGTGTTGTTGAGGTGAGCGCGCGGCCACGTAATTTCAGTGCACTTCCTGTCCGGTGCGCTTTGTGCGGTTCACACGCTCGCCGTGCCGCGGCGCCACCTGAGCGACTGAACTGTGAACTGTGGTGTGATTCGAGGACGAAATCACCATGCGAGATTAACGTCTCTCGGCTGTCACTCACTCCGGTGCTCCTTAATTATGTCAGTGCTTTTTTTTGAGAAGGCAGAAGAGATGCTGCATTGTCGGCTATTCTCGATTAAAAATCGTCGATGATGATGAAGCATCGGTTTGGGAACCAAATTTCAATGTATGGATGCGGGTTCATTGAATTTAAATTGGTGTGGGTGTTCTGATATAGTATACTCGATCAACTTTTTGTATGCTTTGCTTTTCTCTGTGTAGTGCGTAGGGAATTAAGGAAAGTTTTTTTTTTGTTTAATTTTATAGCTGAATGGTCTAAGTTTTTTATAAGTTTTCCATAACTAGCTAAAAGTATAGTTGAAAAAAACTGCTACAAACGTGTTTGAAGTAGACCACTAATAGTATATTATAATACAAGTTTTATAAGACAAAAATTGGCGCCAATTGCGCCAATTCGTCTTATAAAACGAGTGTTATATACTATTTTTTCTACTATGTGGTAAAATTCACAAATACGATTGAGGCGAGCTAATAGCGATTGAGATGTCAGCCTTATTTGACACTTGACGTCAATATCATAAATGTTGGGAAACTAAAAATTACTAAATGTTTATGACCTAGTGTTTTCATAACGACACCGAAAGCAGTTTCATTATGAGTTTATAACGAACGCAAAGTAGAAAAAAATGTATTAGATATGCCTAAAAACGTCAACTTATGACACCAGTGGAAAAAGTATCATATTATTAAACGAAGAAAATGATGAAAATGATCAATTTTAGCACTGGTGGTAGAGGTGTTTCCTAGTAACGTGGTATTTAACCTTACAGTTATATCATTCTCAAAATAGAACTATTGACGTAGATTTTCAAACGCTTCTCTGATACTAAATAAGGAGAATGACTACTTTGGTTACCTTGTTTTATAATTAAGAATAAAAGAATCTCTTGGAATCTTCTATAATACTCCTACTCATTTTCTTCTATGTGTTTGGAATAGACAAATATACAGAGTGATAGAGCGCAACATTGTATCAACAAAAAAAACATGAAAAATAAGAAACCTGCATACAGTTTAATTGATATTTTTCTTTGTCATTTCAGAGTTATGACTTATGAGTTATGACCATCTTTGAGGTGATGTTTGAGTATGTTTTAGACTTTTTAGAGCACAATTCATGATCAAGTCAATTGCTCTGACTGCATACTTTCCGCGGCTGTTTATGCACTACAAAATTATAAGATTTCTGAATACCTACTTCAAAATTGATAATTTAGTCGTAAGACCACTTTTGACGGCAAAAATTATGTTTCTGAGAAAGCATTTCTTATTATTACGACTCGTCACTGTATGTGGTCTTTTCGCCATTTATATTTCTATGTCTCCTTAGTGCAGATGAATAATATAATATCGATGGTATTAAACAGTGAAAAGTGAAGAAACCCCAAAAGGGCAGGCGATTTCTTAAAAGTTGATAAATGTTTAATAAAAAATAATAACATAATAAAAATGTTTACAATTTGTTGATTTTAGTTTTGATCATTTCATAAATAAACATTGCAAAAATGAGGTTGTTGAGCAACTGGAGAATCTATAAACATCAATAAAAAGTGTTTAATTGTTTTTAAAGAAAAGCTGTATTTTCTATAATAATTAATTACAAGGAATACCGTTTTTGAAAATAGTAAAATATAGGTTCTAACCGTGCTTTTTTTAACCACAAGACCAAATTAATTAGTATACATTATGCATTAAAAACAATTTACTATTGATTATTCCAGTCATACTTATGTAGTAAAACTAATATTACCACGATAATTTCCCGTTGGCAGTACACACTACACGGCGTATAGCTCGATTTTTTACTTTATCATACGCAGTACGCAAAGTATTGTAATAATGCAAAAAAAAATTTGAGATTTTAGCGGAATTATGTCTCTTTGGGTCCCCTGAACATTTTTGACCAAGGTACAAAAAAATGTCTGTGTGTGTGTGTGTACCCGTTTTTGTGTTCCGGAGAAACTACTAAAGGTATCGGGACGAAACTTCATACTTAGAAGTTTCATAACCAAACTTAGAGCTGAAGAGCTTTCTGTTGAAAAGGGTCCAAAGGAACTGGAGGTTTAGACTTAGCATTTTTGAAAGATTTTGCAAATAAGCCGCCATTTCTGTAAATTCGTCGAAATAGTTAAATAAAAAATTAAAGAAGAGGAAATTTTGAATAATTTATGACTATATACTTTTACTCGAATATTATGTTTTCAAAGTCTATGTTTGGAAACGCACATGTCTGATGTTTGGAAATATTTTATTACGTCGACTTCTTATGGATATTGTGCAGTTGATAAATTATTCATACGTATTTTATTTTAAATAAGGAAAACAAAAATACGCATCAAACCATGCGACAACGATATTAATTCTTCCCACAAAAATGTAGTGTTGTTTAACGCTCTATAGCTTCACCAAATTTTGCGTGATTGATCTCGTATAACTTGTATGTTAAAGCATAAGATTTCAGAATCCTCGGAGCCGGTCACATAAACATATTTATATTTACAAAGAAATATATTTTATCCTTTATTGGAACAACCGATTTATATGAGACATTGCATACAATATAATTGAAATAAACAAAACATTTCATCTGTCATGTGATAGTATACATATAAAAATGTATTTCTGATATATTTTTTACGCAAAGATTAATATCTTTCAAGAGTAAGATCAAGAATAGAACAGAAACTATTTTTTCATGTTTCGAAACTGTAGAATGAAGAAACAATCATACGATTTCTACAAATACAAAGGTCATACTTAATTAAATGGTAACAAACTTCGAAAGATTTACTTACATAGTTTAGTTAAGTAGACAATATATCGAATGCAGCAAACAAACTTATCAATTATACAATTAAATGCATTAAAAGCACAAAATGTGGTGTACACGGCCGACGTGAATGGAAAAGAAAACAAGTTTCTTTAAACCAGATGGGTAAACAACTCGCAAACTGAGCGCCCTCTGTTCAAAGCAAAGGTAAACAAACTGTTCTAAATTACGTCTGTGAATGATATTGGAAACCCAAAAATGGTGGAGTATATAGAACAAAGGTGACCGGTGACACAGAGACATACGTCCATGCTTCTTTTTTGGAAATAGTACAGCAGTATATTATATGTACTATATATATGTATAGCCTTTCTTTATTGTTACATCTGCTAACGAGTTCGACCAAAATCTCATGCTCGGATAACTCCAAACCATGGGTTTCTACGCGGACATTCAATCTATATTTTTTTACTGCAATAAAAATGACATTATCGCCCAGATTAATTATGCAAACCAATTGATTTTGAATCAGCAATAAAACACCAATTAAAAAATGAATTAAAAATTGCAATAAAAATTATTTAACGGCGCTACACTTAATTTTTATCGGTAAAGCACTTAACACAACACTTTGGCATCCAATTTATTATCGCCCCAAAGGTTACCTATCTATAAGTGCAAATTTAAATTAAAATTAGCGTTATAGATTCGGATTTATGGTTTCTTTAACCCGAGTGATCGTTAATTCGGCTCAACGGTGGCACTTGCAAAATTTTTCGCCCATAAATTATCTTTTCACGCGAACAGATTAAGGAAGCGTTGCCCGCAGCCTTTATTCATAGAACGCCTACAAGTTATTATTAATTTATGTAACGTTAAATTGAGGATGAGAACTTTCTTTTTTTTCTGTCTCTGTGTATAGGTGCTACGTGCTTTCCTATCACGGTTAAGAGGCGTTAGTTAAGTAATGACTTTAATCGCTCTAATCACGCGAAAGGCACAACTCATAACTCATATCCTGCTCAATGTTGCACGCAAAATCGTGGCATTCACCTGAGTATACACAGCTGGTTAGAAAAATATCCGCGAGGGTTAGCACAACGTTGAAAATGACGTTTCTTTTTCGTATTTGCCTTTATTTTATCAGTATTTTCGTCGTCACGTCAAAGAAAATTGTTTATTATCACCAATTTTACGATTCACATCTAATCACGTGTAGATATTGTAGATATTGTTAATTTTAAATTTTTTATTATAAACAGGTGTAAACAGTATTTGTTTGTTTTTTATTAGACAAATGAATATTAATTTATAAATAAATCGTATTTTCTTAAGAAAAGTTGATTTATTTATTTATACCAATACCAACATTTGTACCTACTGTTAGCGCGGGAAAATTTGAATTTTGGCTAGAAATTTGAATTTTCAAAATGGCCGATTTCCAGTCTGAAGTTGGGTTCGTTAAAATTTTCAAAATGGCCGATTTGGGTTCATTTCCGGTCCCAAAATGGCGGACTTCCGGTTAAAAATGGCCGATTTCCGATTCAGCATGGCCGACTCAGGGGCGGATACAGGTGTGCGAGTTTTCACATTTTGTCCCGCGCAGTTTTAAAATAGTCCCGCTTTTTAGGAAATATTATTTTACTGAATTTTTACAGAATTACTAAAAAAAATAAAAAACTTTTTTTCAAGTCGTTCATTAATATTTTTATAATATGAAAACAATTTTGTGGGGTCGCCACCGGTTCTCCAAATTAGTATTTTTTACAAAAAATTATGAATTACCCACCCATTCTGTCTAAGGGTGGAATTTGATATATTTGTACGTTTATGAATAATATTAATTGTTATGTGCATAAGGAATTTATGGATGTTTGTATTTTTTTGACAAAATTGAAATGATATAGGTAACCAACCTTGCTGGACTCAATGACTTTTGTATTCTTTGACCAATTTCCACTATTTTTTCAGAACATGTAAAGTAAACTTACCTACTTTTGAATGATAAAGAAAATAATGTTCCAGCTTATTCAAAAAAATGGTGTATTTCGAGTAAGTTTGAGACATCCTGTGGGGTAACTATCGAAGTTGTAGTTCTCTGGCATGTTCTCAAGTGCTTAGTTACAAAAACCATATCAATTCTCAACATCTTGTTTTGTAATTCATCCCAATATCTGAATTTTTGTAGGAGATACACATTTGTAAGTAAAACACTGGCAAATCTGGCAGGCTGGATATGCTGCAAGGATCAAGACCGAACTTTGAAACGTAACATTTAGATTCCATGTCGACTTGCTGTTATTTCAACAAGTGCTGTTATTTCATCACACATTATTAAAGTATCACATACACGTTGAGTTTCGCTTAGTATAATTTAGTTTTTTATCTATCTGTTTATCTGTAAATTTGTGGACATTATCTTTAAATTAATTAGTTGTTGGTACTAAAAACAATAGTAAAAAAAACTTTTAATCAAGTAACATTCGCTGCAAGGTTGAACAGCATTTTAAATTGCAACGGTTTACTTTGAATTATGTATCTTCTAAAAAAAATGCAGATATGGGAATGAACCAAAAACAAAATGTTGAGAATATCGATCAGATCAAAACTATCCTTATAGTTTACTCGGTGTAATCGGATGCAAAATATGAATAAAAAATTATTAAAGTCGTCAAAGATTACAAAAGCTACTTAATATCAAAGTTTAACAAATAGGCGTTCCTTTAATATAAGCTGGTAAGTTTATATAAAAACGTACTCCTAAATTTGGAATATTTTGTTGTATTGTACAGGGTCGTTAGATTAGAACATTTGTTTGGTATCATTTTTGACCGTAAGATCTGTTTGATTAACTATAAGAATGTAATTAATCTTTCTTAGTCTTCTTAATATTATTTATTGGTTGATGAAAATCTATTTATTTCGTGCAAAAGGTTCGAGAAAAATCTATGTAAAATCTATGAATCTATGAAAAATCTAAGGAAACAGTTAATATTAACAACTTCAATTCCAATCAGAAACGATAACGAAGTACACTTTTTCTTGTACCAAACTATAAAACCATTTGACTTTAGCTGTTGGGTTCGGATATGTTTGGTAGAGTTAAGTAGGGTTCGGAGATCGTTCAAGGTTGTCCAAGCTCCCCCAGCACCTACTAATGAGGTTTTATTGTTTGTTATTCAAAATTACGGAAAAATGTATACCACTGCCAATTTTTGTATGACAAAATTCGTAATAAGCACGTCTAAATTTAAAAAAAAAAGGTGTATTTAGGTAACAGTTACCAACAACAAATTAAAATTAATCGAGCAGTGTTATTAGAAGACCTTTTGGGATGCACCAACGACCTGCGAGACGTATGCGATGCTCTCATAGGACAAGCAGGTTCACAGCAATATCTCCCGGTACTTGATAAATCATACGGTTTCCTTGGCGTTTAATTTCTGATCAGATTATCATTCACACAGCCATAAATATGTATAATTGGGCTGGGCTGGGCTTATTTATTCCAGCGTTTGTCGGTGGCCGCTCTTACAGCTTCGGTAAAGCTTTTGCTTTCATTCTTTCTCGTTACCAGACAAAAGCACGCGTGTTTTCTTCAGGTGGTCCCCCTGTTACGTAATTAATGGTCCAGGAAACCGAACGGAGAGAAACCGCGTTTCGGTTGCGCAAGGAAGTCGCGCGGAAATTAATTAAAATATAATTACAGATGCGGTTAATTTCGTCAATTTTGGACCGCTAACGAGGAACCAGGGCGGAAGGCCAACGCCGGCCGATTGGATTTAATTCTTCGGTTTGTAATGATTGCGTAATTATACCCATGTGGCTCGGTAATGAGACGGAGGATAAATGAAAATTGACGCAGGTGGCCGAGGTGGGTAATCGCGTGTTGTTTGTTTTTATAATTTGGCGAAGTTTGGGCTGTCTTAATGATAGTGTATGGTTAAAAATGGTTGTATAGATAATAATTGATGAAGCAGTTTTTAATAATTACGAAACAAGTAGAAGACATTTTTTAATTTAAAAAACATGCAAGAGAATTATTTTTTGCTTAGGAACAAAGTTATCTGAAAAGTATTTTAAAAATAGTGAGCTTATACAGAAATATATGTAATTTATCAGTTGCACCTTTATCTGATTTCCTAATACCAGATTTCCTCACTGCCATATATTGTAAGAGTAAATAAGGATTTCCTGGTTGCCAAGAGTTTATTTAAGTAATCAGCAATAAACACATCTTATCGTTTACTGTATAAAATACTGGTTAATAAATAATCAAGTGAATTATATCAATAAAATTTGAATTGGCTTAAATGACCAGTAAGTCCAGTCAAAAAATAACTATTCCTATAATTATCGGTAAAATTCGTCCAGTACAAACACCAGGTATAAAAGTTGAAAAATACACGATTCATGAGCAGTACGAAAAATGTAACACAATAACTTGGACATAAAAATATATCATTGTAACGTTTGCCTATCTACTAGTCCAATCGTTTTATCTGAGTTTTGAATTTATTCGTCATGTTTTATAGTGCAGGTTTAGGTCCTTTTACACATTTCTTATAAACGCCAATATATATTTTTGACAAACTTTGTCGTTTATAACTGAATTCTAAAATTCCAAATTCATGTTTGAATTTATCATTTGAGGTGGTCTGTCAGTTTCATTTATGATGTATCACTTTTGTTGTTTAGATGTAAATTTTAGTTACTTGTTCTTGTTGGATCAACCTTCTTTGAGTATGTTACATCACTTCAAACTACGTCTTCTTTTTTATTTTTGTCATGTTTAAATAAAGGGCACTTCCAACATCAGCCTGAAGCCCGCCTGAATACATTGTGTTCGCTTTTAGATATTTTTTATTTGAAGATGTAACTTTTACGTGAAAAACGAACAGCAAAGACCTGCCCGTCAGACAAGTGAAAGCAAACTGCCATAATTTTAGTTCAATAAAAAACGATGTTGATTTTAGCTCCAAATCACTGCAAAAGCAAAATTTTGTTTTTGTTGCAAAAACATAAAAATTTGCAAAAAATCAACAGCCCAATAATTGTAGTACAATAGGAAAAACAGGTGAGAAAAATCCTTCAAAAATTTCAAAATCAAACATGGAGCCCATAAGAAAACTAAACGTTGGCCATAGTTTCTCTACCATCTTTAAAGATAACTCTAGTTCGCAATTGGACTTTTCGTGCGTATGCAATGGAATCCTTTTTTATATATGCAAACGACCAATTTAACTGCTTTTTTGAGTAAAAACAGCAAAAAAAAACGATGTTACAAAATTTCACCCTGTATTCTAAAAAATCACCCTGTATACGATGCTATAAAATCTCTACGGTTCCTTTTGACCAAAAGAAAACAAATGTCATTGCCTACTAATTTCATTACACCTTTCATTTCACATTAAATTGAAATGTTGCATAGCCATACATAAAACAACATTACATTGGATCAAAACGTTCAATTATTGCAAATATGGTATGTTTTCAATCTTCACAATATAAACAATTAGTTTATCAAAGAAATTTACTTAATCTCTTTGGAAATAAGAGCAATTGAAAATTTGTACCGTTTTTTTTTTGGCCCACAGTGTATATATTATACATTGATAGTGCCTTCAAATCTATCTATTTAAATCTTCAAAAGTTATTGAATTTTCAAACACGCGGTATAATTTAGTTTGCAGACCTAATGGAACCAAAAATATTGAAACTCTCAGACATCCTAACTAGTTTTTGTTTTGCCAAAACATGCAGGAATAATAAAATCACATCTCCGCCTTTTCAAATTTGGTTTCTAAAATTATCATTGTGGATAAAAAGGGAAATTGTGTAGTCTACGAAGATACACACACCAATAATAATTACAAATACAAAATCCTAATAAAAATAGATCAAAAAGTATTGTTTGACAAAATAAACACACAGACACTTTCTTCTCCACAAAACTGCTTTTCAGATAGTAAATGTCATAGTAAGTAAATGAACTTAATTGTTTTTTTTTTTAATTCTTTAAAATATCTTAAAATCTTACAAGCGATGGAAATATTAACAAAACAGCTTTTTAAACGGGAAGAGATCTTAACGAGCTGAAAAAAAAAACAATATCCCTTTCCTAGAAAAAGTTTTATATGAATTTATTTGTTTCTCCTTACTTTTTATTGTTGTAATGGATATTGATGGTATTCGTTCTTAGTTTTTGTATAGTTTGTATGTTTCTGTTTATGTGTAGGTTATATGTGTTTGGTTCGCTAATATCACAAACGGTTGTAACTTCTTAAGTATTTGAAAAGCAAATGGATCTATCTGTAAAGTTTTACTTAGAATGACATTTACCTGAAAAAAAAACCAAAGAAGAAAGTGGGACAGCATGTATAAGAACCTCTTGTGTATGATTCTGAGTCTATGAATTTTGGGAAATTTTAGTATGTTCTTTAGAACGTCAAACAATGCAAAAATACAAAAAAAAATACAAAAACTTGTTCTTAAAGGTAATCATATTTTTAGCTCCCTGGGGTCTATAAATTGTTTCTTAATTTTAATTAATGTTATTAAAAAGTCTTGGAAGTAGTACTTAAAATGATCTTTATTTATATTTTTAATTGAAAATTATGGTGACCTATTTTATACCTATTAAGTATTTAGTTCCTTTTTTACCTTTTGTACCTTTGTGGCTCCAGTTTTACTAAATATGAAACTTATTTCCTGTGACATTTGAGAATCTCCAAGTCCAAATCTGATGTCAGAGCTTCACAATTCAAAATGGTGAATTTAATATGGCGATCCAAAATCCAAAAATTATCGAATTCGCTTATGGAACTTTGTTCCCCTGATATTTGAAGCGGTTTATTTCAAATCTGATGCCAAATTCATAGGTTAATAAATCGAATTGATTTTACTTTAATCGTGCCCTCAAGGTAAAGCAACCTGGCTATAGATGATAGTAAAGCTGTACGTCCCAGAAAAGAAAAGTAAATTAAGTAAAATAGTTTTTTTTTGTTAAAACATTTAAAGAATAAAGTCACTTTTCAGTCCTATCAGCCTGATTTATTTCTTAAACTGTATTGTTTTAAAACAAAAGACGCAAAAAACAACTAATCTCCAATTCCGGAATCATTTGGTGCATTAACAATGTCCTCATTCGCTCCTCCTGTACTCCACACGTTAAGTATTCCTCGACGTGCACATATAAATATGCATCGGAAGAAGAAGAAGAATACAATTCCCACACGGTCGGCATCGGTGGCATCTTAGATAATCTGACGGAGATACCACAGCCAGCGACCACCTGGGCACTATAAACCGCTTTCACTGCCGCCTGTGTTATTTTAACTCGAATCGTGAACAAGTGTTCACAATCGATCGGTATGGTGCAACTTCAAGCACCGATGTCTCCCATGCAGTCTGTCCGATCGCCCGGTCGTCTTCTTCTTCTTCTTAGTTGGCCTCAGCTGATCCAACAAGTTACATCGGAAGATCGACGCCTTGGACGAACCAAGCAATTTCACACGCAAAATTATGTTTTACACGGCTAACGCCGCCCCTGTATAATTACACTGTGCAACAAATTTAAACTTTTTGTTTTTTTTTGTTACTTATGATGGTATTTTTCTATTGGTCTGTGGCCACTGATTACCCCAAATCAACCCGTTTGTTTCTATCACGTCTGACATTTTTGTTATCAAATTGAATTTGCTCTTCAAGTTTTCTCGTCATATGATGTCATAAAAATATTTTTTATGGGTATCCCCTACTCT
Organism: Aphodius sticticus; assembly: GCA_963966075.1. NCBI lineage: Eukaryota > Metazoa > Arthropoda > Insecta > Coleoptera > Scarabaeidae > Aphodius > Aphodius sticticus. Next base: position 64,227,536 of record OZ014509.1, read on the forward strand.
CTTAGTGATCTTGGTAGATCTTTGTAATCATGGTAACTTAAAATATGTTTTGCCTTACATCAGAAAGTTCTTGAACAAAAGGAAATTGAAATATTGGGATGTAATGATAACTTTGGGAGCATCGGTTTTGTGAATGAGAAGTGAAAAGGTGATCTTGATTCATTATTTTGCGCTGCTCACGAATTGGAACTCAGAAGATGTCCATTAAGGGTATCAAAAGAGTTGAAAGACAAAATAAAAAAAAAAAGGCTGATGATAACTACAAACCGACAATTTTGTTTCTATCATGTCTTCTAAGAAATACTAAATCACTGAGTCTGTGGCAATGTGCATTTCTGAATGAAATGGCAAAAATCCCTCCTCAGAGTTTGACAATTTTGCCACAATTTTGCCTCCACAGTTTTCCTGATGCGAAAGTATTGTTTGTAGTTGCCAGATCATTAGAAATGAAACACGCTTTATACTTAAAAGTATTTCGTATTTATAACAAAAGAGTATAAAAAAGACAGGAAAAATATACAGGATGCTATATTAAAAAAATGGAATTTGGTCTGCTTCTTACAAATACATAACCCTGTATATTCAAAAGTAATTCAAGTTTCTGGCTTAAGTCTTTTCCTAAACCTTTTATTTGGTTACTTTCTTCTAAACTTTGAGGACCAGATATTGACACGTTACGTTTCTTCTTGTTAAAACTGATATAGCAGAAGGCATTCGGAATAATTGTATTTTGTTGATCATTTGGAATCGGAATCTTAGGTAATGTTAGAAAAAGAAACAGGAAATTACATTTTATTAAAAGTAACATCTCAAAAAAACTATGAAAACAGCACCACAAATTTACATAGTACATTGTACATATTCAGAGGACATATGTATTGATGTATTGATGATGGCGTATTTAAGAATGAAGTATCGCAGTTTTTGAAATATTTAAAATATTAAAATAGTATATTATTTGATGAGCACATAACTAAGGATATAAATCGCGAGCATAAAGTTTATACGCGAGCCTTAGGCGAGCGTATAAATATGCGAGCGATTTATATCAGTTGTATGCGAGTCGAATACGACGTTTTATCTACGACTCATAAATTCCATTTTATATCAGATCTTTTAAATGTATTTGTCAATGGTGGCGAGGCGAAATGTCAAATAAGTGTCATCCACGTAGGTTTAGACTTTGACAGTACGTTCGTATAATGATGACAGTTCCTTCAAATAATGAAGTCATTATTTGAACGAACCGTCATTATTATACAAAGCTAGTGTCACTATAATCATGATAGGGATTATATAGTCATGCAATGAACTTATTATATATGAGTCGTAGATAAACATATTTATTTGTTAAGAACACCCTTTATTTATTAAGATAATGTATTTTACTTGCTAAGAATTTTGATTTTCTAAATTGTTAAGCTATTTATTAGTTACTTTGTAATTCTGAAGAATAATCTGTTGTTACTTTAAATAATTATATAGGTACTTATATTAAATGTTGTTGAAAAAAGGTCAATATACCTTACCTATTACTTACCTTTCTACTTAAATCAGTGTGAAGAAAGTACCAAAATAAGTATTGCCCACTCACTCAAGAGTGCTGCTAACAAGCCCAAGGCAATCTGGCGAGAAATAAAGGAAATAACGGGAAAAAAAGATCAACATCACGTCAAACCTACCTATGATGACTTAAGCGAATACTTCTCTGCAGCCATTAAGAACCTCGTTGATAATTTCACAGAATCCGACAACAAACAGCTAAATTTGAGTACAACTACTGGTACAACTTTCTATTTCTACCCAACTAGCACTGAAGAAATCTCATCGGTTATAAAAAAACTGAAACCCAAAAGAACGAAAGATCACTATGACATGGACACAGACACCCTGCGTTATTTAGAACCAGCAATCTCCGAGGTCTTGGCAGCAGTGATAAATAAATGCATCTTGTCTGGAATATTCCCTGACAGAATGAAAATAGCAAAGATCACACCTGTGTTCAAAAAAGGTTCCCGAGAAGACCCATCCAATTATAGGCCAATTTCGATACTCCCCACTTTCTCCAAAGTCTTTGAGTCCATCATTGCCTCGAGAATTTCAGAGTTTTTCAGGCAACAAGGGTATTTTTGCAGTCAGCAGTATGGATTCAGGGCTGGTTTGGGAACAGAGGATGCCATTCAACAAGTCATGGCGCTCATTGCCAACGCCTTGGAAGCTGGGGAAAGATGTAGGGCACAATTTCTGGACCTTACAAAAGCGTTTGATTGTATGTGCCACAAAACGTTTTTAGAGAAGATGGAGCACTACGGATTCCGTGGAACCCCGCTTGATCTCCTACGCAGTTACCTCTCGAACCAATATGTGTCGTGTGATGGCAAACAGAGCAACATGAGGGAAATCACGAGCGGTGTGCCACAAGGAAGCTTGACAGGGGCCCTGTTTTTCATAATTTATTTAAACGACCTGCCTAAAAGCATTAATGCAGATGTTGTACTGTATGCCGATGACACAACCACGCTGCCTCACGGCCACGAGCCCCAGTTAACAGATGATTCTGAGAAGTCAAAGAAGGAAGCTGCTGCCTGGTTTACAGAAAATCGTATGGTACTAAACCTCGGCAAGACATCTGAACTCACAATAACAGCCAGCAGAAGGGACCACCTAGAGGCTAAGAGCGTAAAGTTTCTGGGACTCTCTATCGACACACGCCTTACGTGGGCTGCTCACGTAGAAGGATTAATGCCTGCCTTGTCCACAGCTACCTATGCCATTAGAAGGATACGAAACACAATAAATGAAATTGCAACAAGAACTGCTTATTACGCATTATTTCACAGCAGAATGACCTATGGGCTAAAGGTATGGGGAAGCTCTTCTCACGCCAGCAAAATACTCATCCTACAAAAGAAAGCTGTACGAGCGGTGGAAGGTGTGACCAACACAGAATCATGCAGACCATTATTCCAAAAACAAAAAATCTTGACCCTCCACGGAGCATACATACTACAACACCTGCTACATACTAGAAAACATATGCATACGCACAAACAAAGAGAAGACATCCACGAGTATGAAACACGTCAACGATCCCATCTACAGGTACCCTTTGGAAGACTTCACACTACCGACTTTACCAGAGAGGGTGTGATGCTCTACAATCTAATCCCAGACGATTGGAAGCAGCTTTCCAACAGAGCGTTTAAACGTCAGCTTACCACATTTCTAACTGAAGTCCCACCTTACTCGGTAGGGGAATTCATCGAGTCATTACAAGTGTAGAAGAGTGCCCTTATTATTAATGTACATACATATTTACCATATATTTTTTGTGACTTTTTGGCGACAATCAATAAATATCTATCTATCTATCTATCTATTATTTATGATTTCAGTTAATTGTTCGGGAATGTTATATCAGTATTATTCGTATATATTATTTTTGTATAAAAAATAATTCTTCTTAATTCAACATTATATATGGGGACCCCCAAATTCAAAATTGCCCAGATCGTTCACTCTGTAAATTTTTTATAAACTGTAAAATCAAATCATTCTAAATGAAGCTTTTTACTCAGAATGCATATACTTCCTAAAAAAATGCCTGTAAATGCCAGGCATGCCACGTCCCAGGTATTCAATTTCAAAAACAATAATTTCAAAATCAAACACTTCGTTCGTTGGTGGATCAATTTTCAGGATATCAGCTAAATACAAATTTTAAAGGTTCTAAGGCTACTTTGAAGTTTTGAGGACAGATTAACCTAATTTTATACCCAAAAACCTGGTAAAACCTTATGAGCCATGTTGCATATTCAACGCACAGAAGCCTATCGACAATCCTTATTTCCAATTCTATACACAAAATCCATACTTCACATAGTGATCAATATTTTCCTAATTTTCAATTGTCTCTTTTTCAAAAATATAATAAAGTATTTGCAAAATTTCTCAAAATTGTGACGTGATGAAAAACTTTTAAAAGGAAAATTTTTACTGTTATTATCCATCGATTCTTTTTGTAGTACATAAACTTCTTAGACACAGTCATACTATAGGTATTGCTTCGACGTGAGTCTTTACACGTGATTCAACTCCTCGGCCACCTTGTTAATTAAGTTAATTAGATATTATACGGAGTACAATGATAATTCTACAACCACACCTCCGAATTAAAAATGGTAAAATAAGCACTTTGTGATTATACTGATCGTATGGCTGTATACCGCTCAGGGCTGCGTTTAGATGGACGTTGTTAGCCTTTATTTTCAATTACCAACAATGGTAAATCGGTTGTACAACGCAAAGAAACTATTAATAACAAAGAAAACAAGGCGGTTACGTGAAACCGCAGAGCGCGTATTAAGGTTTTTACTGGTTATGAAAGTCGGGCCGATTAGAAATCTAATGTTTTATTTTACCTGGGGACACAATTAAATTTGAGGAAAATGACACTTAATTAGTTGTTACGGCGACGAGGCTAATAAAATTACAGTTACGAACGGTCATAACGCACGTTTTTGACGGTTTCTCTTGATGATTTGAAAGTACAGATAAAACGTTTTCTTTTTTCTGAAATAAAAAACAATAATTAGATTTTTATGATTTTTTAACAGCCCTTATGTTTTCGTAGTGATGCTTTATGAGTAAAATTGTTAAAATCTCGATAACACAGTAGTGAATTGTGCCGAATATATAATGTCCATGGTTCAAATCCCGATCGTGGCTATTTTTTTTACTTAATTCAAAATTTACATCCCCATTTCTAATATGTCACCATCAATAATAGGCTCAAGTAGTGTAAAAAAGACACATTTTGTAAGTTTAATCCACACTGGGCAGGGTTGCCAGACATCCCTATTTAAGAGGAACTGCTCTGCGTTCAACAGGCAAGTCCCAATTTAAAAAAAAAAACGACTTCAAGATGCCGTGAAAGTTGTGGGGAAATTTACTAAAGCTGACAATAAATTGTTAAAATGGCAGATTCAATTATGTAATCGTTAAATCTGTGTACATCAACGAATGATTATCAAGACAATAAATAATAATAATAATAATAATAATAATAATAATAATAATAATAACTTCCTATTTTTAAAATGGACCCATTTCACCCTATTCAAAATGTTATGTGATAAACAACATAATTACAGTATTTATTTTTGTAATAAAAAAATATTTTAATGATCGCTACAAACTGTCAAAGTTATAAAAATAGGAACGTTTGATGAAAACAATGAAAAAAGAGCGCACCACAATAAAGACATAATTTCATCTCTCCAAAGATCAATAATCTTCGAGTGTAGATAGATGTCCTATTATTTGTATTATTATGGACTAAAAAACGAAACTTAAAGACAAATGATGGGCAAACAACAAAATTATAACTATGTGATTTTGCTTTTTTCTATAGAATCGAAATCAAAAGGTAGAAATTGAAAATTTCTGTTTGTTTTAGCGAAAATCAGTGAAATTGTCAGTTGACTGACAATTTACAATTTCTGACTATATCAATACTTCAGATTTAGATCAACGGAAAAAAAGCATACTAGAATTAGTTGTCATTAGTTCGATTTATATACCTTGTTGGTCAAGGTTGTCACAATTGCCTTCTGTTATTGTATTTTTGACAAATTCAATAATTGGCAATCTGAGAAATGTTCTGATCCCAGAGACATATTATTTTGTGATTCTTGTGACGTCAAATATTTAAGGTGACCAGAATTTTAACATAGAAAAGCGGGACAGTAGTGGGGAGGGAGTAGTGATTAAAACAAAATACTAGCGTCGTCCCAAAAGTCGAAAATCTAGGATTTTGATAAATATTTAATAAAAAAATTATTATTAATGTCTTTTAATTTGGTTGGGTACAGTTTTTTTTCTTTTAAGAAACACATATTTGTTTAAATTTTTGTGCTCGTGATAAAAATATATTGGTCTAAACAAAATAAAGGAATAGTGGTTTGCATTATCTCTAATTAATTGTTTTGTTATATTCATTTAAAATAAATAAGTGTTGGTACAAGAAAAAGTTTATTTCGTATCGTTCCTCTTAGGAATTCAAGTGGTACATACATTCATTTAACAAAACTTATTCAAATGCCCTTAGTACGAAATAAATATTGTAAATAAATACATTTACATTTTTATCAACGTAATAAATATTGTAAGAAGAGTGAAAGATGAATTATATTCTTCTGGTTAATAAAACAAATATTAAGGTAAAATAAGGTAACAAACAAATGTTCTGATCTAACGCCTATGCTAAACTTTGATGTTAAGTAACTTTTGTAATCTTTGAGCGGCTTTCATAATTTTATCGATGCATGTTAAAGGAATTCATCAAGATTACCACATACTATTGTAATTTTGAATAACAGAATTTGACACCTGATCACACCAGGGAAGCCTGTTTTTCGTAAAAAAATGGAAACATCCAAAAATTCCTTTTAAAAATTACAATTACGATTTTTTAAAAACGTACAAGAATAATAAATATCCATCATTAGACAGAGTAGAATATTGGATATTCTTTAAGAATTCTTTAAGATTCTGTCAGGTCTGATGAAGGTATTAACATAGCGAAGTATTTTTAAATAAACAATTGCAAAGAATAACTGAAATTTCCTTCGGAATTTCCAAAACCAATCAAATAATATATTTGCGTGGTGTTAAAACAACAGTATTAAATCAAAAGAGTACTGGAAAAGTTGGCACAACTAGACTATACAGAGATAAAATACTTCAATAGAAAAATGAAAATGAAAAATCTACTCGAAATAGTGACTGTCTCGATTCGTAATTTTATAAATCTGGCAACACGAGACGGGAAAAACAGGATTATACACTTTTTGTGTGCCAAACGCCAAACAGGTAGTAGATATAGTTATCCATTAGCATTAGATCATATAAACATTAAGATAATCTAAAAGATAAAAAAAGAGATAAATGTTTACTTAATTTTCCAAATCTAAACTGCGTTTTAAAATACATTTCAAAAAGTAAAATTTGACCTGCTATTTGGTTATTGGGAGTTGATTAGACCCTAAATCACAATTTTGAAAAGTTAGTACATATTTACTTAAATTTGAGGCCCTTTTAAAATTTTTAATGCTTCTGATTTGAAAAATCTGCAATTCTTCTGATACAAGCCACTTTTCTTTCATACGAAACCTATGGCTTTTTTACATTCTCATCCAGAAGCAGAGTACCCTTCAATTTGCAAACAGACAAATCAAACAAACAAGATCAGCGATGTTCTGCGTTACAATTGTGTCAAGTTTAATTTTAAGTACAATATTCTTCTATAAATAACGTTCAAGGAAGTTCTATCATTCAAATACAATTCGTCAAAAACAATCATCATAAAACAATTCCCTTTTGTTTCGACTTGCCTTATTTCGTCTTCCATACATTGAAAAGTATGGTGGCAAGCTATCTAACACTCAAACATGGTCAAACGCACACACACACACACACACCTGACCGTCTATATTTAACTCTTGCGTCTGGTCGCGCAGTTCTTTCACTTGGCCTTGCGAAAGGATATGACCAAATGCGGCTGTGATAGTTCAGGATGAAAGTTTGAAACGTGGCACGCCATCTTAGAATCGCACACACCACACGACGGTTGTCCATTTATCACGAAAGAGGCCGGGATAATACGATTCCGATGGCGAGAGACCCGGCCATTATTTAAAAACGCCGACCGGTGGTTATCGTGTACAAATATGACCCAGAGCCATGACCGCATGGCCCTAGCCCATGCGAATGGCAATAAATTTAATTGAATCATGCACAGATAGGCATCTGGGTATAGCGCAAACTTGTAATTATTGCTTCCCATTATAAAGCGATTTGAAATGGACGTATCAACAACGAGCATGAATACGTACGCTAGGTTCGAGCTTAGGCCTCGAGGAACGGAGATTTATTGTTGAATTGGGAAAGCTCCAATCTTGGGGATTGGCAGAAAAAATCCACGAAGGAATTCTATGGTACATTTAATAACCAGAAGTTTTTCAAATTTGTCGCTAGGATGACCTCGCTGGTGATTTTCTGGATCCCAGACTGTTTGACAGCGATATGAACCCATATGAACCGAGTGGGTTCTCAAGTGTCTTTATCAATCCAGATAACAGATTTTATTTTGTTTTATTTATAGGGATAGTAAAATCCCTGGACAAAATTTTAAATGAAATGAAGCCTTGCCAAGAGTTTCCAAAGATGTCAACGTTAGTCACTTTATAATCTGATAAAGCAAATTAATTTCAAGTGAATACGGTTATATTACAAAGCCGGAGCTTTGTCGTGCTACAAACACGAAGGAGCGTGGCTTTATATATTTATTAGCTCCCGCAATTATGGTCCAGGCCAGGGGTTCACAACCACTTAGGTTCCGTGTACCACCTAAAAAATATCCAGAATTTTTGAATTCGAAATTAGCGTTTTTAAGAAAAACTTGAACTTCTGATTTAAGTTCGAAGAGACGATTCAAAACTTTACCTCTCGAGAGCCATCTATCATCGGAATGTAACAAGAGTGACTTCCGTTGCTACCCATCTCCTGACATAAAATTAAAAACATTCGTGAACTGAATGCTCGAGTTTTAATAATATTGACTGCAATTATTTTTTTGTTAAAGCCCGAGCTCCATCAGTGCACGAAATGCACACCAGTGCATTTCGCTCATGGAATACAATTGTTAAGCATAAAATTATTAAGAAATTTGAATATTTTACCAGTTGTTCTTTCGAGCAGAAGTTTACAAAATAATTATTCCTCTGCAATTTTCTCTTCCACCTGGAATCGGATAAAGACTAATAATTGATACAAATTAATAATGTCAGTATTTCATCTAACTGCAGCGCAAAAAATTAACTTTGTTTTATCTTTTTAACTACACTTCTTTTTACACAATGTGCCATTTGAAATACGTCTGCGTACGGTAATGGGTATTATCTGATTTGACCGCTATAATTTTGGGTCAAACAATTTAACAATATCATCTGAATAAATATGATTTTAAGTTTGGTCCCTTTTGCGTACCACCTAGAAGTCCTTCGCGTACCACCAGTGGTACGAGTACCACCGGTTGAGAACCCCTGTTCGAGGCCATTAAAAAAGTAATGAGTAGCACAATTTGGAAACATTGTGAACAACATCATAAAGGACGAAGAAAAAATGACGCTAGAACAAAATTTGAGAACCACTATTGGTATAAATACTGATAGCGGATTAATTTTTATAAAATATACATTCTTAGTGTTTGTTTTGTAACGCATCATAAAAATTCTCATCAAATTTTGGTCGATACGGTAACTCTGGCCCCAGCAATCCCAGAAATGCTAAAAAGAGTGAAATACTAAATTGTGCGTGCAGACAAAATGATTGGTCAATATTAAGCGATTTTTATTAATGATAATATAATACATATACCTACAGGGTTAGTCAAAATTACCGGAGAAACTAAATAATTCGCAAACCAAAAAAATCAAACAAAAGTTATTTAGTTTTAATTAAGCTATCGGTTGACCATTTTTTAATATAGGGTTGTTTTTGTTACAATAATTTAGTAACCTTTCCTTTTTCAAATAAAACACCTGTATATTTTGATATTTTTTAATTCTAAGTATAATTCCAAGATTTTTTTTGGTAATATAACAATGTAAAGAAAATAAATTGCATCTGGGTTATGCCGTGTGTCAAGATTCGTAAATGCTGACGTTTCGCGAACCATGTTGATCGGTTCTTCAGAGCTAACTGAATACTGCGATACGATTACTACGTGAAAGCCTTTGTACTTATTTAAGAACACTGTAAATTTTTTAATTCTAAATTAAATTCTAAGAATTTTTTTGGCATATTCTTTTATAAAATGCGTCATTTTGAGTTATATGCAATTAATCAAAACTCCTGAACTCCAAATTAAGATTATTTTCCCACATACATGAACATTTTTTTTATTTCTGTTGATAAGTATTTTGAGCATTTAGTTTAATTCTATTTAAGTGTTATGTTATATTTTCTTGATTTCTTTTTACTTTTATCCGTTTGGTTAAAATAATTCCTTCAAAAAATTCGTACAAATAATCTTAGAATTAAAAAAATGTATAGGTTGTCTATTTGAGAAAGGAACGCTCACCAATATTCCACAATAAAATGATGAGCCTGTATAACAAATATATGTTAACGATAGCTTGTTTAAAGCAATAAAAGCTGTTTTAATTTTTTTACGTTTGGACAATTAATTAAAAAGTTTTAAATCTTAAAAAAATATTGATAAACTATTTTCAACAGGTTTCGTAATAATGTACACTTACCGGGTGCACCACAAGGTTCCGCCTTGGGACCTTTCCTATTTCATTGCCTGCATTCAATAATAACCTTTAATCCAAAACTCGTGAACATAAATACGATTTGTACAATTATAACTTAATTTAACGCGCTGCCGAACAACAGGATAATGGCCAATAACCAACACAGTCACACACAAAAGGTATTAATTTATAACTTCTTTTCAATGCTAAAAATCAATTTGAATGGAGATTGTGCAATTATGGTACGTTAGACTTACCTTATTTGTAGTCAGTTTTTATCCTGCAACAAAAAAAAGAAAACCAATTAACAACCACGTATTTGCTTAGCTTTTTCTACATAAAAACTAAACATAACTTTGTTTGTGTTGGCCTTCCTGTTCGGTATCTGTCAACCGTTTTAAAAATATCCATTAATAAGGATGTTTACGCCTTGCTACTTGATACCATCATCAGCACACCGCAGATTTTTTTAAAACTAGCAACTCGTTATTCAGAAATTCACGAGTGATAGATGATATGTCAACCGATGTACTGTTATTTGCCATATATGTGCGAGCACATATTCAAAAATGATATCACGCAATGACACGAACAAAGGAGAGGCATGTAGAAGCTAATTGGAGATGTCTTCTTTGGTTAGATTGCAGATGGCGTGACTAACAATTAAGAACAGGCTTTTAAGGACGATACGACGTAGTTGAGCAACCGCGCAACACGTACGTCAGGAATAGAAATGTTGACCATTTTTGGCGAATAGAAAAAGCTGAAAACAATGTGTGGTTAGTTAGGTTGATGATGAATGTGAAAGTGGTGGGCTGTAGAGGGAGTCACTTAATGGATTATTCATCATGATTTCTTATGCATCCTCTTCTAATAATTCTAGAAGTGTTTATTAGGGTGCAGCGCCGCTTATAGGTAAATTTGTTTGTTTTTTTCTTTGTAGATGACGCACGAATCAGTGAATAGTACAGGCATTATTTTAAAAATCCTGGCTGTTGGCCGGTAAAAAAAATGTCTATCTTTGATGCCAATAATTGCTAGAATTGTAGGATTTTAGGCATTAAATAAAATTTAAATTTTGATTTTGGAAATTGATATTTTGGTACGCTGCGAGAAAATAAATATAACTTTTTAAAAAATTATTCCATAATTTTCTGTCATATACCAAGTTTTAGATAATTGGGTGGGGTAGTCATACACGAAAGCAAGAAGTTTTGCTTGATATCTTATATCGTTATATTGTGTGCTTTTAACTGAACATGAAATTTCGATGATATAATAATAATAATAATACCGACTTTATTAATCGAAGATACAAAATAAAAATAAATAACATAATAATTCATTATTGTACATATATATCTATTTTCTTTCATATATCTAACTGAAGGTGATCAATGACGGTTGTGTAAGTGTATTGATTGAACCGATTCGTAACTTATTTTGAATTTTTATAATGTATTGTTATTCACAGGTCATTTCAATTTCACATATTGATTTTTTCGGTTATCCGCTTCACCGGTGATCATTTTTTTTGTAACACTTTTTGCGTTTTTTACGTGTATTTTAGAATTTATCAATAATAGGGTATTTGACTATTTTTGGAAAACCATCTTAATGTGTTTATTCCTTCACTCTACATTGTAAATGCATTATTTTTTGTAATTATTTCCTCAATATTTCATAAAAATCAGCGTTAAAAATTGAATCACAAAAAGTCCCGCCAAAACGATACTTTCTGTTGTGTGACGTCACCGGTTAGTGATGTCAAGATGTCAAGATGATGTGATGTCAAGATGTCAAATCGGCCCATATGGTCTGTCAGCATCGGCATCGTCGCCGTTTGGTAATTGTGTTGTATGATGTGTTGCTTTCACAATTTCTACATAAAAATGGGTTATAAATGGTGTATAAATCCACAATGCAGAGATACGTCAAGAAAAACTCCGGATAAACTATTTGTAGCTGTTCCGCAAGATTTGAAACTGCGAAGAAAGTGGTTGGCTCGTAGAAATCCAAATGAAATAAATAGCCGCCAATACAAGTGTTTTCTGTTGTGAAGATTACTTCGACATAAGTAAAACTGACTAGAATAAGCTATCTATCGTATTTTCGAAAGGTATTATCTGATCTGACAGCTGAAGGTTAGGGCTATCCTAACCTACAAAGTTATGCTTACATGACGCTTTCGTGCTATTAAATTCAAACGGGAAAAGCATAAAAGCGCGTTCGGATAACCCGGTATTTTACGGTGAGAGTGACGCGCTGCATAATAGGCGGACTAACGTCATACGGCGTTTATCTGCATATAAGAGAGAGACAGCCGACCCAAGTTATCTGAGCATTGCTCTCCCCATACCATACCCTGACAAACCGAACGCGCTCTAAGGCGGACTAACGAATGACATCACTGGAGACTGACCCAATTACAGAGCGTTTTCAATCACGTGATAGGACGTGAATAAAATTCAATTTTAATTTTGGTTTTTCATAGAAATAAAGCATTTTTTTTTGAAAAGTAATAACAAATAGTTTTCTTAAACTGTAATCTATTAGGATGACTATAATACATGCCATATTTTTAATACAGTCAAATACCCTATTAACGTAATTTGTAATCGTTTGATTTCCTTTTTTAGCCGCACCTGATGATGGTCGATAAATAAATAAATGATAAAATTTATTAAATAAATAACGCATCAATTTTTGAGCTATAAACGATTAATGTTTTAAATTTGCAAAAATATTCAAATTTTATGTGGTGATTAAAAAAGATCGAAATGATTTGTCACATCTCCTGTGACAAAATCAGTGTTATCACTTATCATGTCTTATTTGTCACTGTATATTTTGTTGTTTTGTGTTCCAATTACGTTTTATTTGGTTAGTATTTAATTAAAAAACAAAATATCTATCATAACATCGTTTGTGACAAATCCAAGCTACTGCTGAATAAAAAAAAAATCTGATGTGGCCAGGCACATGACTTTATCATACTATATGTAAAATTAATAGTTTATCTGCATGAGATTCTATTTGTTCGAAATCGGCCATGTCTGCAAAAAAATAAAACTACTAGAACTAGACAGATATGTCGATTAAAGCTGCGTTCGGATATTGTACTCCGTTGACACCGGGTACATCGTCCAAATGACACACGGGTATACACATACACACACAGACACTTTTTTGTTCCTTGGTAAAAAATGTTCAGTGAACCCAAAAAGACATATTTCCGCTATAATATCAAAAAAAATGTTTGCACTATTACAATACTTTACATACTGCGTATGATAGAGTAAAAATAAACATTCTTTAAATAATCCGGCTTAGATTCTAAGTAACTTTTCTTACAACCGAACTAAAATGACCATGGTGTCAGTAAATCTGAAATAGTTTTAATTTAATACAAATAACCTTTCATACAAATAGGCACCACATGCATCTTGTTATCATTATTATTGCGTTATTAAAAAAAATCAAAAAAATAGGCACATAAATAATTCATACCTCAAAATCAAGAAACACTTCCAACACAAGTTTAAACCATAGACGCCACATCTAACTGTTGGAGCTCCTGCATGCTGGTACCTAATATATACGTTTGCTCAAGGCGAAAATTGACAAACAAAAAAATATTAGGGTAATAAATAAACAAAAATCTAATCTGGTTTCCTGTGGATTATTTATTGCTTACTTTTAAATTATTATTATAAAGAAATATTACTTAATATGTGCGTATGGTGTATATACATACATAATACATTTTTGCTGGACTAAAGTACGTTAATGTTTTTCTTCCCATTTTTCCCTAAATCTTACGCCGGTTACACATTGGGCGGTTGTTGCCGTGGCGGCAAATTTGCCGTCGCCGTCGTTCCGGCAGTAGTGTATAGAATTGAATGGAAGCTTTCACATTGAGCGGCATAAATGACGCGCGGCCGTCTTGCCGATGACGGTCGCTGTGCAGCCGCCTGCTGCCACTAGCCCGGCGGTAATTTTGTCGTTTGTTTTCACATAGTAGTGTACGTGATCAAATGAGCGTCTACACATTCGGCGTTTTTTTTACCGCTGGCAACGAACGGTAGTTAATCAGAGGAAGGTTTTGAACGATACGCAAATTTAGTAGTTGATGTCCTGACACGAATGCGGTACGATTTGTTTAAAAAAGAAAGAGCCTTGCTTGGTAAAAAAACGTATGGGCCTTTGATGGACAAATAAATGCCAAAGTTAATAATAAAAAGGTTGAAATAAGATCTGAAGGTGATTTAACGAATGGTAATGTTGTCTGATTCTGATTTTGAATAATTGTACGCTGTTTTCTTTCTGTTTTATGAACATGTATTTAATGTTGCGGTTGAAATGAATTGCAGAATATTCTGTTGGAAATTTATAATTAATTGGGGCGGGGCGAAAATGAAACTATTGTCGCGGGATATATATTGATATACTTTTACCCCAAATTTCATATGTGTTTATATTCATTTTTTGGTTGTTAAATATTTGGTTTTGTGTTGGTTTCACGTTCATAGGTTGCACTGCGCCTGCGTACGCTCCAGTTTTGAACGGGGCAAGGTCTATTCACAAAATTTTGTTTAGGAATTTAATTGTGTTAAGTCGGACAAGCATATGTTAACCATTTTTCAAGATGGCGGAAAATGCACATAGGAAATCTTGGTCGACAATTTGAAGGTAAGCTTTTCTAGGCACCCCCACGTCATATCATAAATTTAGCCTTCTCGGTTCATTTGCATTTCCAAATGTATATAATGACTGGACTATTAATAGTCATTCGAAAATAATTGAAAAACTTCGCGTCATCATTTAGATTTATTGGATGGATCCAAATAAGACGATTTTTTGTTTGCCTCTTCTTTCTTCGACGGTATAACAACAGAGCAAGAAGTTGTTGACGGTCCATTTTATAAGTTGTGCAGTGAAACGACTAAACAAAACTGTGGCAATTTCGCAGTTGAATTTGATTTTGAATTTCGGCGTCGGCGGTCAAGCTGCTAAATGTGTAAACCCACGAATTTTCTTGAGCGGCGACTACACAGTTGCCGCCACGGCAAAAACCGCCCAATGTGTAACCGGCGTAAGATTTAGGAAAAAAAAGGAAGAAAAATATTAACGTACTTTAGTCCAGCAAAAATATACAGGGTCATTATAAATGATTGTAGTCGAAGCAGGCCATGCCCATGTTAATAAATTTTTGCCGCTATACCCAAACAACTGTCAAACTGGAAATAGGTTATGCAACCATTTAATTTTTGCGTGTAGAACAATGGTACTCCATTCAAATAAAGCGGCAACCAGAAATATTTACATTGGATACCATGGCATACTTAGACTACCATCATTTATAATGACCCCGTATTAGGTATGTATATACACCATACGCACATATTAAGTAATATTTCTTTATAATAATAATGTAAAAGTAAGCAATAAATTATCCACAGGAAACCAGATTAGATGTTTTTTTATTTATTACGCTCATATTTTTTGTTCAATTTTAATTTGCCTTGGAGCAAACGTATATATTCCTAGCGTGCAGCAGCTCCGATGCACAGTTAGATTTGGCGTCTATGGTTTAAACTTGTGTTGGAAGTGTTTCTTGATTTTGAGGTATGAATTATTTATGTACATATTTAGCATATATAGCATATTAGCAGAAAAATGCTGTAAGTACTCGATGTCGCGTCATAAACTGTAGTTAAAAGTTTAAACGTGTTTTTCTCGTAACAGTTCTTTCGCGAACGGTTGGCATGATATTTCGAAAACTATTTGACCGATTGACTTCAAATTTTAACTGGATGTTCAGTAAACATCCCTTTATCGTTTGATGAACCAAATGCAATACGTTGTGTAGTTTTCTTTTCATAGAGAAAACATTGTCATTTTTTTTTTGCAAAAAATCGACATTTTGAGTTTGACAAGTCACCATTTCCTCAAATATTAATATTTTTATTTTCTGGTTCATCAAACGATAACTACTTATGTATAAAATAGGCTGCTATTCGACCTTTTTATTTCAGATCACCTGGAGAGGCCCTATCATGCCAACCAGTGACCGCGGATCTTCGCGCAGTGTCATGGTCGCGGGTGGCTAGTGAGCGTGATTCATGACATTGCTGTATTTCTTTTTTGTAAATACTTGAAAATCTAATAAATATTTGTCCCACATTTGGAATGGATTTATTGCAGTCTCGCTAATAAAAAATTCTAAAAAAGGCGGTAATTTTAGAGGAAAAAACCGGAATCCCCCCTTAAAACGAATCGAAGTTAACGTTAAATTTGCCACGGTAATAACTGTTTCATGTTGCACGCTGCAAAATTACCTATTTACAGAAAAAAATTATCATTAAATCCATCACAACAACTTTCCTCTGATGCAACGCAAAATAATGTAAATAAAATGAACAACAATCAAACAAAACGACATACAAGACCTACCAAGCATTCTATGGACATTCAGAACACCTTTGCTGACTGGTTCACTTTACCGGTAGGCGAAGTTCCATGGCAATACGAAGCCACTAAACATTCATTTCAACTTATACATAATTAGTTAGCTGTATTCATTCATCAATAATAACATATATAAACTTAACCCTTTGACTGAATTTCATTAGCAACTTCATTCCAAGCATTTTCGCGTGCATTACAGCTTTTGTAGGCAGATAAGGTCGTGTCGTATTTTAGCCGATGTGTTTCAACCGTTAATATTAGTTGCTCCTCCATATTGAACGATGCAGGCATTCCGGCAAACGCAAGCCAACTGATGTTTGTTTTACTGCATCCGTCGCCCTGCCGCGCTGCTCTGCGCACGCTTTGCTGCAACGGACCCGGTGGGTGCATTCACATTGAACGCCATGTAAAATAAAATATTTGCCGTGACGGAGATCGCTGCTGCGGCAGTGCAGCATGCAGCGAAGTAGGCGGTGCAACCTTCGCTTTAGGGTGTGCACTGTGCACTGCACGCTCTGCAGGTATGGATCGCACGCCACTGAACTCAAGAAGTGTCAGTCAGACATCTCAAAATCATCTATCATAACTAATATTTAGGACCCAAAACCAATACGTAAACTATTACGACAATCTCGTCAATTTGCACTCAATTATTCCAATTGGCAATACGAATAGTTCCTGAGAGTAATTGCATGTTGATTCGTCGCGAATACGTTTGATGAATCGCCTGACGCAATACCGAAACAAATCAAATTACACGTGAAGCATTAAGTTCCGCTGGACGCCCTGCAATTTAACTATTTACATAGCATTAAGAACGCTATCTCAAACGGTACCAGCGGAGCACAAAGGATTAGCAATTAAGCCGCAGAGATATGGACGTGGTACAGTTACTCGCGGCGGCAACTGCAACAATGAAACAACAACCGAACAACAACAAACACGTCTTTCGCGGGCCGATTCATTGTTAAATTCCGTGGGATTCGCGTCGCGCGCGACGAAAACGCAAGTCTCATTGTCTCCAGCATGCCCGTCGGTGGATCACTTGCCTGTTATTATTAACGTTATTACCACTATTACGGCCGAGATGGCGAGGATGTGAGCTATATACAGTATACACGAATCATGAACCGTTATGTAATTCGTACGCACAACGCTTATTATTTAATAACCTGCCGAAAGATGATATTCCTTCACCGCAAGCATAACCGACGAGAAAATGCGTTTTCAGTTTTTGAGATTGAACTGGAAGGGTCACAAGTTACAGCAATATCATTGAAAAACAGTTGTTTGTTGACTTAATCGGTAGCTGAGTGATGCCAACGACTTGTACTTGTACTTCTACACTTGTACTTCATGTAAATCATCAAATACCTTCCTCCACTTAATGAGGTTGAGGACTCCTTTGATAAGTTCCAATTTTCGGGAAGTATGTTGTGGGGGTTCCTTTCTCTAAGTCTGCGTCCCTCCAGGACATTGTGGTATTAGTCTTGTGTTATTTATTGCAAATGACATTGATAATTAGACACGTTATTCTTATTTGTTAGTTACTATTCTAAAATTAGACACAGCAAACATGAAAAAAAATATGAAAAAACACAGGCCATATAGTTCGTTAAACTTAAATTGCATTCTCCCGGAAAAAAAATCCCTTGCTTTTATGGTTGTCATTTTTTTCACATTATTTTATGTTATTAGCCACGGTTGTGACCCCTTTTTGCTCGACCACTTGCCTACTTCATATTGATATTAAGTGAATTGTAAGAAAATTTGCTGCTTTTCTATCGTTTATTAATGTGGAATTAATAATATTTATTAAGAATTGTTTGGAATTATATGTTTTTCAGAATTATTGAACTTTTATCCAAGAATTTAAGATTTGATGTGATTGTCAACCAATATTGTAGAAGTTTTATTACTTATTAATATGCTGGAGTAATTATTGTTAATTTCCTATAAGAATTTCCATTTCTTTTCTTCATCGAGCAAGATCTAACGTATAATATACAATTGTCACCTTTCAATACACACGATTTTATAGACTTTTCTCTCAATAATTCGATTCAATCTTACTACTGATTTCGATGAACTCGAGCCAACAATTCTTATAGCAAATTAATAAATAATGGGAAGGCAATAAAGTTGGAATTCACTTGTAGAGAATAGAGAATGATTAAAACCAAAAATACAGGCACAAAATGGCCACAATTGATAATTTAATTCTATAATCGTGTCAATCGAACATCCGATAAAAAGTCTTCATAACAAATTGGTAAACAATAAAAAGGCGAAATTTATTATTTTAAAAATTAACCGCATTAACGAGAAACAATGACTAAATATAGTGAAACCGTTGACAAATTTGAAAATTCTGTGATAACGGTCATCGACAACAAAATACGAAATTGTTATTATTACTATGTACATAATAAAGAACACAGAATAAACAAAATAAATATAAATTATCTGTGTTTTAAACCATTACATACATTTCTTATAAGTATAGTGGTTTTCATTAAGAGCGACGCATTATGTTTTTTTTCTTCAATTAAAAGACTTGTGGGTTAGTTATGGAAATGATTTTTATTTCAAATGAAAGTATAATCGATGCCATTATTTATGGCATATTTTATTTATGGCAATACGACATCATTCAAATGTCTGCCGCTGAAGCGCTGGACGAGTGAATACGCTGGACCCAATTTTCCATGACTCGAGTACACAAATCGGTCGAAATACCAGGAATTTCGCGTTCGATTTTGGCCTGCAGTGTTTTAACGTTTCTGTCTTTAATCCCTTTAGATTTTCTTTGGGGTTACATTAAATAGCTGGTCTATGCCAACAAGCCAGAAACGTTAGAACATCTGCAGGCCAACATCGAATGCAAAATTCCTGGTATTTCGACCGATTTGTGTACTCGAGTTATGGAAAATTGGGTCCAGCGTATTCACTCGTGCCAGCGCTTCCGCGGCGGACATTTGAATGATGTCGTATTTCATAAATAATAGCATCGATTATACTTTCATTTGAAATAAAAATCATTTCCATAACTAACCCACAAGTCTTTTAATTGAAAAAACGAAATGCGTCGCTCTTAAAGAAATCCCTTGTACATAGCTACATATTTTTTAAAATAAACTTTGTATTAATGCATATATCCAAGCTAAAAGGCTTACGAGATAAGAAAAATAGAGGTGGGAAATAGAGGAGACGTAACCGCGGAATAGTGAAACAAACGGTAGGGGTTCTCCTCTAAGTCCTGTTGGCGAAAATAGGTTAAGTTTTGCGGGCAGGAGACATCCGACTAGATTTTGTGCTGAGTGTTCGTTAACTGGTCGTTATAACCGAACTTGTAGAACTAAAAATGGATAAAAACTTGGTCGTAATATCCGGGCGGTCGTTATATACGCGTTCGTTATAAGCGAGCTAAACATTAGGGATGGAACGGATATCCGGCCCGGCCGGATAGTCCGGCCGATCCGGCCAGTTTGCCGGATATTCGGTTCGGCCGGATCTCGATATAAGAATTCGGCCGATCCGGCCGGATCGGCCGGATCTTTTCGCATGTTGCTAAAAATAAATGAAATCAATTTTTATATTGAAGAATAATATTTTCCATTAATTGTAATAAATGTATAGTATTAATTAGTATTAAATCAATTAAAAATATATAATCCACTAAAAAATAATAGCTAAGTGAAATAACATTTTTTCTATGCTGCCGTGCTTTGAACAGATGTCGTATCTATGTTTGTCAAAAGTGTTAAAATGTTGTGTTTAAGAATATATTGTGTCGTTACTTCGCAGATAGAAATGTTCAAATTCCTTTTTTTTTTAATTCTTTGTCACGTTCTTATATCTTTTTAACCATAACATATCAACAAAAAATCGGAATCTTAAGAAATTATCGAAAAACTAAAATCTAAACAAATTTACAGTTACGACTTCAATACTTCACACGGCAGTATAGTGCTGATATATTTTTAATTCGTGAAATAATCGAGACATAAAAATCTCTTTTTGTAAAAAGTAATGTTTCTGAGTTGCTTTGAATAAGACTTGTATGTTGAAAACAATTCCTCTGTGCAAATGGAACTCACTGAAGTTGATAAATATTGGTCAATAATCGACATGATTGGAAATAAGTTGTAATTTTTTCTTCACCATTATTGCCAGATTATTCTGTTCACAAACAATTTCTTCGTGGAATTATCAAATTGAATCAAGCTTGTTTCTTATTTTAATTGTTATATTAATCTACCGCAGTTGCCAGGCAAGATTATTTATTGTCTTTTACAGTCCGACTTAAGAGTGGAACAACCTTATTTTTTATGCGATTTCAATTTCTTCTTTATCCCTTTCAAATGCAAGCCCCTTAAATAACAAAAATAATTCAAAAAGGAACAAACGGGAAATATTTTTACTGGTAATCGTTATCCAGAATTGTCTAAAACCTATACAAAAAAACCTGAATACTGAATCTCTGAAGTTTTTAATTTTTACACCCAAGAGCATAAGCTAACTTTCAAACTTCAAATATTCTCCACAGTACTAATTGATGTTTTTAAAAACTTAGTCAAATGATACTAATAATAATAATAAGATTTAATCAATTTGCAGTAAAGATTCGGCTGATCCGGTTCAATATAATGGCCGGATATCCGGTATCCGGCCGGGTCTTGGCCAGATACTTCGGTATACGGCCGAATGTTGGCCGGATAGTTCACTAAAAAGATCCGGCCGATACAGTTTTAGACATTTGCCGGATATCCGGTATCCGGCGTAATTTTGGCCGGATAATTCGGCATCCGGTTTTGAAGTTTAGCCGGATATCCGGTATCCGGTTATCCGGCCGATGCCCGATCCGTTCCATCCCTACTAAACATACATGTAACTATACCGCGATCTGACGGGACTTTCTTTCTTGGTCGTTACAAGCGGGCGTTCGTTATATCCGGAGTTCGTTATATCCGGTCTCGACTGTATTATTACCAGTAAACACTTGAAAGGCCAAATACTAGGTCAACTAATTAATAATAATTGTTGCTATATGTATAAACTGTATAGGAAATCAGTATAGTAGAAAAATGATTTAATTAACTCATATCCGGAAGTGTATTGTTTGAACACTGGAGAGAGTCGGAAGATGGAACCAATTTTACAAACAGCATCGGGAAAATAGTGTCATGTATCATAGGGCGGCACTTTTAAAACCAAATAACATTTGTCTGACTTTTTATTATTTAACGTCTTTGAAAGGAGTTAATGACAACCGTCTTGTAATTTTGGTTCCAATTTTAGCCAATATTGGGTTATCTAAATTCCTTTTAGAGACGTTAAACAAATAAAGTTTCACATACAAATTATTTGGTTTTGAAATATGTAGCTATTATATGATACTTTACACTACCTACTTTGCTACTGTAGTTTCTAAGGTTGGTACCATAGTCCGGCTCTATGCAGTACCTAAACGGTGTCAGGTGTATTTCAGGACATGACTTCGGTATGAAAAGTTGACTACTCAGTATACTTTATCTTTATATTTTCCGGTTATCTATCAAATATTTCAAGTGCATTAAAACAAAATAATTTTGTCCAGCTAAAAGTGCAAAAGTTCTTCTCTCAGAAGTTTGATTTCGTACAGGTGTTATCAGCAACCTCAGAAGGTTGCATTGCCCAGAAAGTCCAGTCACCATCTTAAGATTGTTCCTATAGATTCTAATTGAGTCAAGTTGTCCTGGCAGCCATACTAGATTGACTGTGTTGGCTATTAACAGTCCCACTAGGTTTTGAGTATATGTTTTCCCATGACATTGTCCTGGAGTGGATCTTGTAGCTGTCCAGCGCTCTGAGAGCTGCTTGGAGTTCAGAGTATATAATTATGTTCTGCCTTCTGTACCTCCTTTGTATGTTTTCCAATGCGCATAGGTTTATTGCTAGAGATTTTGGGCTGGTCTGCTGTTGTCAGTGCTCGTAAGGAGACACTAATCTCGCACCTTCTATTCAATTGTAGCCTGTATGTTGCCTAACCTTTTACCTTTTATGACTATGTCAAGCGGTTTCAGGTTCTATAGGGTTTGCATAGAAGTTGTTGGTGTGCTGCATATATCAGTCATGCATAAGCTGGTGTGATGTGGTCTCAAGATCAATCCATCATATTGGACTGCATTATGTAATAACACGAAAACTACATTCCTGCCCAGTAAGGAAATTCCAAAAGAAGTCAGAACAGAAATATTCTGAAGAGTAGCCTTCCCTGTATTGTCATATGGCGTCCTGGACTACAATAGAAAAGGATACAAGAAAATAAGAGCAGGTCAGGCTGAGAAACGAAATATTTAAGAGAGACTCAAAACAAAAATCGTAGTATAGGAGGGCCACCACACATGCATGAGCATCTGAGAGTGGAAAATAATGGACGAAACAAGAATAAACCAAAACAGTATACGAGGCAAGACCAATGTGAGGAAAAGACAAAAGGAGATCGAAGAAGCTTAGAAACGAGACCATTTTTTTAGTACTTAGCATAAAACTAGTAGCCTTTAGTTGTTTGTCATACTGATTTCTAACCTACTCTTAATCCAACGTCACTTTTTCTTAATATATATTCCAAGCTCGAACTAGCCGCCTCACTTCAAACCGGTTCAACCTACTTTAAAAATAAGTGTGTATTTTAGAAAACACGTGTAAGCGCGTAATAATTGCACTCCAGCAAAAAGATCACACTAAAAACATGACCCATATCACAAAAATCCGCATTCGTCCGTTTTTATTTTTGCTTTTTCAAGACCTTCAACCAGCATACTAAAAGCGTGACCCCATTATCGCTGGGCGATAAATCGTCTGGTGAGATATAGGTTAAGAAAGTCGTCATTGTTCGAGCGGTCGTTTTACATATTTTCAATTGTCTTATCGCGGTAATAAATAACGGCGGGCCCGTTGACAGTCCGTTTTGTCGTATTGGTAGTAGTACTGAGCCCATCCGCTCAGCTGTTACGACTTTCCAAGGCACTCTCGACACTCTCGTCGATCGTGAGCTGGTCACGGCACACTTGACTAACGGTCGGCTCCACTCGCCGCTTAGCGACTGAATCTAATCGAACGGCTATATTCTACCAGTTTTTTCAGCATGTTGCCGCAAGACTATACTTCACCCAGTTTTCGCGTCTGTCATCGGCTGTGCCTAAACACACATTGCCGAACAGAAAACAGATGTTAGTGTAGAGTCCGGAGTTTTGCTATCGGGATACCTCCTTGGAGCACATTCTTTGGTGTGCATCCACATTCTTCTTCCCTCATAAGCCTTGGGTTCACTTTGGCTTTTTCGTTTCCGTTGCTTGAATTTCCAGTGTTCCAGCATTTTGTACTCTGGCCCTGCAAATGTGTAAATATTTACGCTTCTGATCACTTGGACCTACATTGAAGAGACATGGGATCTTCCTGTCTCACTCCTGCATCCACCTTAACATCCCAGAGAGAATGTTGTTTGCTTTTACTTTTGATGCCACATTATTTAATGGCATTGTCACCAGATCTATCAGCTTGGGAGTTAGAGCCCTACTATTGCGTTGGACCTTGAATTTCGCTCTGTTCTTCTATTAGCACCCTCCGCCTTTTGCCTTTACTCTAAAGTAAAGACATTATCTATTAACCGATCTTCTTGATCGGGAGTCACCTTAATATGCTCTGATGTTATCTTCAAATGCAGCCTTCCATTTATATAGTAAACCATTTCAACCATGGAGGAATATGGAATGTCGACATAAGCGCGCGGATGTGGCACCACTTCCCCCACTCCTTAGGGTAACTTATGTCGCCTATTTAAAGTGATGAATGTGAATTTGTATGTGATTTTATGTCGTGTTATACATATAAAAAAATAATGGCCAGATGCGCTGTTAACAGCTGCAAATGTTTAATTAGATTAAATAAAATCTTAATACAGTGTTCATGTAGCGTTTGTTATAAAGTACCCACTCGACACATTACAATATAATACAGGAAAGTTTTCTTTGTATTTCTGGGCAATTTCAGAATTAATCCCGACCTGGTAGGTGGCCATGCTGTCCGCGTTAGTGTCATGTTAGCCCCGTCTCCCGGGACCCTTTTCTTGCTGCAAAATACATTCGTATAGCGTCGCCATCTTCCTCCATGACACCAACCGTTGTTATTTATTATTTCAACAGGAAGACCTAGATCTACTAAAATTACGACTTCGTTAAAAGAACGTTGCCCTCTGTAGTTTTCGGATTTGGCTTTACTTCAATTTTTATTGATTCTGTATCACCACTGCAGTTTTCTATTCATCTGCTATCCTTTCCTCTCTCCATCGGGCAACCACAAGTCCACTTTTACATATTATTTCAAAAAGAAGACTTTAAATCTACTGAAATTATAACTTCCTCAAAAGAACGTTGCTAGAATTTTGTATCCAGTAGAGAAGATTGAAATGGTATTAAAAAACAGAATCTTAGATCACCTTGAGAAAGAAAATCTGATAACAAAAGATCAACATGGTTACATCCGTGGATGGTCCACTACAACTGCCATGGCACAAGTGGTGAACACTGTTTCGGAAGCCTTTGACAAGCAAGAATATGCACAAGTTTCCTTTTTAGATCTAAGCAAAGCATTTGATTCAGTTAATCACCATGCATTAAGACTTAAGCTAGAATGCTATGGGGTGCTTGGAACTTCAAGTATGCTTCTAAAATCATATCTAGAAGGTAGACAACAGTAAGTACATTGGAACAACAAGTTATCGGATTGGATGAGTGTTGAGAGAGGAGTACCACAGGGGTCTGTCCTGGGACCCATCCTCTTTATCATCTATGTCAACGATCTTACACAGAACATAAAAGCAAACTCCATATGCCTCTTTGCTGATGACACCTCCATCATAAACAGCCACAAAGGCCTGAACATACTTGCAGAAATCACAAAGGAGACGGTGGATAGTGCAAAAAAAATGGTTTGACACAAACGAGCTTTTGATGAACGAACGAAGAGAAAACCAACATAGTTACATTTTCCACAAAGCAAAATAGCACTAATAAAAATGAACAGGCCAAGTTTCTTGGAGTGACCTTCACTGGAACGCTACACTGGAGTGCTCATACTGAAATCCTAAAGAAACGCCTAACATCAGCACTTTATTGCATGAGAGTTGTACAGAGGAATCTTACCCATGACATGGTACTCACAATTTATTATGCATATTTCCACAGCATAGCAACTTATGGAATACTGATGTGGGGATTGGCGCCAGAAATGCTGTCGGTCTTGTTTGTCTTTCAGAAGAAAGCAATCGGAATAATTAAGGAACTCAGCCTACGCAACAGCTGCAAACGTCACTTCAAGGAACTTAAAGTGTTAACATTACCATCCTGTTACATTTTTGACTGCCTCAACTACACCTACTCAATAAAGGACCAACAAATACAAACTCAGAAATGCACACTTAGGACACCAGATATGGAAACGAACTCATTCCATACCATAGAGTAAAAAGGGCTCAACAAGGAACCAACCATATGGGCATCAAACTTTTTAACAAGCTTTCTGATGAAATTGTAAACCTCAGTGAAAACCATTTTAAGAAGAAGATCAATGAAATTCTATTGGAGGGAGCATTCTATTCGGCCCAAGAATTCTTAGAAACACAAAACAAATATACTTAGTTATGTAGTTATTTTCTGACACGACCTGTAACACTGTTATGAGTTTAAATAAATACTATTACTATCCCTATGCAATTTTGGGATTTGACTTTACTTCCTTTTTATGGATCGGTATCAGCACTTCAGTTTTCTATTCATCTGCTATCCTTTCCTCCCTCCATCGGCCAACCACAAGTCCACTTTTAAATATTATTTCAACAAAAAGACCTAAATCTACTAAAATTATGACTTCTTCACAAGAACGTTGCTAGATATTTGGATCCAGTAGAGAAAATTTCCCTGTAATGTTGGGATTTGACTTTACTTCCTTTTTTAGGATCGGCATTAGCACTGCAGTTTTTATTCATCTGCTATTGCTTTCCGTCTTCATTGACAAACCACAATTCCACTTTTGAATATTATTTCAACAAGAAGACGTCAATCTACTAAAATTATGACTAAAATTATCGACATTAAGCACAAAAACAACAAAAACTGAAAGTATCCAAAGTAACCAACTGAAAATTTTGAAAGCAGTGTCAGCAAAAATAGCAATGTCCTACAATACTAAACCAAATCGTTACGTGTTTAATTTGAAAATAACAGCCGAACACGCACGTTACAAACCGATCAACCAATGGATTTGGCTTTTATGTGCACACCATAAGAGTAGTCCAATTTACATAATCAGCTTTCACCGTGTCTCTTAAAAAGGGCCCAAACCACCCGTGAGTCCGAGCCATTTGCACAACATAATTAAATTCATCGTCATTCGTCCGTTTGAAACAAAACAAACAGAGGCCGATGAGAAAAAGTGGAGAAAGGACAACACGCTTCGCGGTGCAAAGTGAATGTTTGACAAATACTCTTAGAAAAAACAACGAAATAGGTAATGGGAGGAAAGTTAGAACGAAGATTTTCTAATTTGATCAAATCAAACATAGTTTTATCTCGTATGAGGATATTAAAAATTGTGGTGATTATTCTATTAACAAAATTAAGGAAGAAATCCGCCGATTGACCGACATTTTGAATGCTTCCGTTATTGAAACTCTTGTCGACAATCTAGGTTGAACGATTCGTGTGGAACTGCTTCGTGATGACTGGGCCTATACAAGCTGGGGATACAGAACAAAGTTACTCAATTGTAACTTTCAAACGGAAGCGAGTATAAATCTGATATTGAATAACCACACATCGAAATGTTGCGAAAACCGCTTTATTATATAAACAACATATCCGGCACTTTTTCCAAGAATCGAACTTAGTTACGAAATAATTGATGAAATTTCTTTCCAGCATTGGGTCCGATATCCAACACACGCAAAACCCAGGTCTAAACACACTTTTTCATTTTAAAATAACGTGTAAGTAATGTCCTATATATACCAGTCCGTTGGCAACGGATGCGTTTGCTTAAATGCCAGAAATTCAAACTATGCACGATTACGTTATCTGTAAAATAGAACAAACAGTAAGCAGTATTTAAAACTTTTTTATCGTCACCTCATACACTCCTTACGATAATTGTAATCAGCCTAGTAGTTTTACCACTTACAATGATAATAATATGTTTGTTTAAGTTTTAAAATCGAGCACTCCTATTATTTTTTTCATGAATAATTTGCTGTGGTATCCTATACTAACAGGAATGCAGTATGGTCTATTGAAGAGGACGTCATATGGATATATAAGCAAAAAGTGCCTGCTCTAACATTCCTGGTCAGATCATTTACGGACACCAGGAAGAGAAACGGGCCCATTATCGATCCCTGGGGGATTCCAGCGCAAAGTTCCGAGAACTACAGCCCCTCCAAAGGAACTGATATAAACTAATTCCATACATAAATTCCGTCGGTTCTATTTAGTAGTTATCGATACACATGCTTTACGGTCTGGACGAGTTCTATATAAGAAAACATGTGGATATTATCTTCTTATAGAAAGTCCGCAAAAACTTTGACCATTTATGGGATTTAAAGACAAAGTTGGATTGAATTGCTGTATTGTCCAATGTGTATTATGGTGTTCTCTCAAAACATTTACTCGCATTATTCTAAACGTATCAAGATATGACCTGGAAGAGGTATTTTAAATTTGAGAATGTTGTAGTAGTTCAAAGACAAATCTTGGCCAACGTTGCCCAAGCAGCAGTTAGAGAACAGTTCGTGTAGTTGTAGAGGTTACAAAGGCTGGCTACAGGTGACAGGGGTTGTGCTCTTAAGAATGGTAATGGCCAAGAAGTAACATCACTTTGATAGATCCATAATTTTACTGGTTTTAGTACCTCCCAATTGTACCTCCTCTTCAGTCAGTCATATCTAATGGAACTACCAATATCCCTGTTATGTTATGTCATGTTGCTGTATGGGTCGCTTGGGTTTCCTGCTTTTCGTATTAGGACAAGTAGGTTTGATTGTTTTTAATTTCCTCCTATTCAATTTAGAGTCCTTTGATACTTAGCCTTTTTATGAAGGTTATGATGCCTTAAGGTGGCAATTGAACCAGTTGTGGAAGCTCTAGTGTGCCTACACCCAGGTAGTACGTTCTAGTGCGGAGTAATGCTACTCAGTCACATAGTATGTGCTCCGCAGTTTCGGGTGGTTCGTCACAGAATCAACAGGTATCATCACTTCTCTGACCCATTTTATATAGGTGGTGTCTGAGTAGGCTGAGTAGTGTCCAGTGAGGAGACCTATAAGCTTTCTTATACCAACCTTTTGCAGCTCGAGGTACTGTCTTATCCTTGTGACAGAAAAGCCAATAAACTTTTTTTCGCCTCCCTCATGCAAGACAAATCGACCCATCTACTATCGGTTTGCTAAATTACGGAGCCCTGTGTTTGGAGGCTTGTACTCAGCAACGACTGAACAAAAAATATTGAAATAAGGTGTGTTATACTCCTGAATCATTTCTACATAACATGATTGACTATCAAAATTTTCTGCCCCTAGGTTTGG
The DNA here is from genome assembly GCA_963966075.1 of Aphodius sticticus. Classification (NCBI taxonomy): domain Eukaryota; kingdom Metazoa; phylum Arthropoda; class Insecta; order Coleoptera; family Scarabaeidae; genus Aphodius; species Aphodius sticticus. Next base: position 64,256,945 of record OZ014509.1, read on the forward strand.
ACAGAAGCGCGAGAGAAGTGTAAAAATGTACCCCATTTTAGCACTTTTTAATACACGCTCGTCTTTTTTTTTCTGCTAAACCGCTTACCCAAAAAAAATCAAATTTACACAGAGTATAACTCAAAATCTTGTCTACAGATTGGCTTTTTGTTTTTGTAAATTTCCTTGTAATAAAGGCTATAAACAACTATAAGCGATATGAATTTGCGATTTAATTTTGGTACATCGCGCAACACGTCACGTCATCGGCGGGGTTGTGACTCGAGAGCGGCGTCGTATTGGCGCATCGGGGCTCATGGTCCGTACTTAGGATTAAAATATCAAAACAAACATCGTATTTGTTAATTTGAGCAACGTTGAAGCTGAAAACTAAAAGTTTTGGGATCTGAAGCATTTTAATGAAAGAATAGATTGCAGCGAAGAGATGTGAACATGTTTTGTTATTGTTTTTAACGCACTTTAAATCAATAGCCGCAATCATAACCCATATTAATGGAGCACCCAACTATTGCTGCTCAGAGAGGTGATTTCTTGTTGACTGTGCAAATATACAGAAATCAAGGATGGAATATTTACTATACTGACGAAACCTGGTGTGGTGCAAATCATTCCAAACAGTTTGGATGGGTTGTAAAGGTAAATCCAGAAAGTAGAGATTCCTTTACCATTATCGTGGCGGCATTCAGGAAGTAAATGGTTATAGAGGAGGTATAAAACGACCATCAGGTGCAGGGCAAAGGGTGAAGATAACGATGATGACGACTAATCATTCGACTACAACGACAGCAGTACAGATAATGAGGAGTGCGATGGTCAGCTTCTAATTAATGTCTTACTTAGTTCTTATTAATTTTTGTATGATTTTAGATAATGATAGAGAAATTGCCGGCGGTAGTTCCAATCTTGGTGGCTCTTCTGGAACTGTCAAATCGTTCAAAGTTTAGGACAAATTTTTTTTAAAGTTTAGGCGCAATTCAAACATTTGCAGAGAACCGGACCGTTTGGTTTGGCACCGAACCCACAACGTCATCATAATCAACTACTGTGTTTTGCCAGAAATAATATTATAAAATAATAATAAATCACAAAACAGAATATGTGTACAATCCCACAAATAAAGAAAAAAAAATCACGTATGATAGTTTAAAAAATAAACCCGACCGAGAAAATGACATAAAATGATAAATATTGAATACGGTCCTGAGAGTTGATCGTTTGAAATCGTCGCGCGAAGCCTTGCATGGCCGCCCGCCCGTAACCCCTTTTCCCCGAGGAGAACCATCCTGCGCACAGGATCAATTACATTCATTTCGCTCTTAAAAATTCGCATTTAACTTTTATGTTATAATACATCAATGGATCAGTATCACAGTAAATAAGGATTGTTTACGTGCTAACTGCGTTGTCCTGCTATCGTTCGTTTCTGAGATATCCGCGTCCATAAAAAGCTCGCTTACAGACGTTATTACATACAAAATCAAGAAAATAAAAAAGCCAATCTATAGAAGAAACTCTAATTGTAACCAGAACAAAAATTGAAATTTTTTCAGTAAGTGGTTTTGGAGACAAAAAATCGAAAGTCGAACATTATTTAAAACCGCAAAAAGCGGGTAGCTTCTTTTACTTCTCTCGCGCTCGTGGCTAAACCGATGGGCAGACAAATTTGATATTCACGACTGTGATGTAGAAATGATTCAGTAGTACAACGCACTTTATTTAATTTTTTTTTATTCAGCCGTTTCAGAGTTACTGCCCTTCAAACACAGGGCTCAATACTTTTGCAACCGATAGTAGACTCGTTCTTCCCAACAGCGAATTCTTTGTTTCACTTGGCCTTTGGTTATGCCAAAGAAGGACTCGGGTCCGTCAAAGGAAACCTTAGATCCTGGCTTTGCAAGTCTAGTGGCAGTACGACCATCCACAGTCTAATGAGCTCTAATAAAGTAGCCGAGAAGTTGCATAGAAAGCACCTCAAGTGGCATTGCGCTCAAACGATCCTTTCAATAGTCTTCCTGTCATTTTCGTAACAGGCGTTTGATTTCTGTGTCCGTAGATAGAAAAAACAATTCTTCAGGTTCTTATTTTTTCAACACCCACTATTGTTGATTGACCCCTTCATTTCGACATTTCTGGCTTCATGTCATAAGCACCGAGGTCTAGTTCTAAGGACAGTCTTTCTCTAAGCCATCGCATCAGAAGAAACCCAGGAAATGCTATTTTTCAATCTCCAAAAGTGATTGGACAACAGAGTGGGCTGGCGGTCCAAAAGTAAGCCATTTTAGGAAGCAAAACTGTGGTCATCCATAAGCTTCCTAATCAAGAAGCAGAAATAATATTGATGTCATCATAATTCATTGCAAAAGCAATGTTTTCCACAGTATGGGATGACCAACCACATCCAAACGACCAACCGACTCGCAAAACAAATGGGACTCGACAATAAACAATTGCCGGATCTGGCTTTGCGAGTCGGGACAAATAATCAGGCACGCACAACGGCGAGCCATAAATCCAAGGTCTAACTGTAAAAAATCATCGTACAAAATTACTGCTTTCACATTTGCACCTTGCATACACAGCTGGGCAATTATCTATTCGTCCTGCGGGGAAAGGACACCACACACACACACACACACACACATACACGCACACATCCAATGGTGGTCTTCGGCGCGATTCCCAACGAGATGAATCCGTTACCATCAGGCTCGTGATCAAACGTTTATTTATAGATGCCGGAGTGGCTGCGGCACACGGCCTGGAGGAGACTTTTGCGCGGTTTTATTGTGCGCGGCGATTTGTCAGAAATGAAGGTCAGATGCGGTAATCGAGTACAGAGAGCGAGCAGCGCTCGACAGTTGAACTGGCGAGTACGCGTCTTGTTCGTACGAGCTACTCGCCGGTGTTAAGTTAACACTAATTTACATGCATAAACAATCCCATTGGCTGCAGAGTGTTTTAATTAAAACTGTGCCGACGAACTTGTCCGCTGCGTTGGAGCGAATCAACAGCGGAACAGGTGGAGAACTTGTTTGGACCAGAACTTGTGGTGCACCAAACTTTTCCACCCTTGCTAGATAAGGCATTAAGCCATGAGACTCTCCATTGATGGATCCACCTTAGTCTATCTGACAATCAAGTTTCTCCTTTAGCTTTTTGCAGCCCAATCCTGGTCGTACTCATTCTTCCTCCTTCTTCAAATGTCTTCCTTCTTCTGGTGTCTTTATTCCTCACTCAGTCTCTTAGTCAGCCTTCCAGCATGCTCAATTCCATGGCTTGTTTCCTTTTTTCCGTTTTTAGGGCATTGTTGGCCTTCTCAGGGTGTGACGACTTTGTGAAATCCGGATTATACCAATTTGATTCTCCAGCACCTCTCTTCGCATAGGTTAATCAGAGAGATGTGACCTGATCATGAAATGCAAATAAAGCACAGCTATAACTTCTGGTCAATTGATGAACATTGTTTACAGCTGACCACTATATCTAATTGCACTAATGAAAAGGAATGCATACATCGGATTAAGTTACGCATTTGCTACTTGTTGAAATGAATTCACAACAACAGATCCTCGCAATTTAGTTGCACAAAATAGGTCACTACGGAATTACATATCGCTATCTTCACTTTGTTCTGATTAAAGTCTGTTTAAAACTATATTGTATAGCAACTTCGTATTTCAAAACATTCTACCGATTCACATATTATATTAACAGAAAATAGCACCATTATAGTAGGGTGGCCAAAGCATCAATTTGTTTTTTCCTTATACCTGCCTCTAACCGCACAAAGTCTTCCTCTCAGTTTACGACGTTCACGATGAAAAGGGATCAAACTACGTTAATTTTTAATTGAAACGGAACTAAAAATTCCTCTCAATTTGATGTGTTATTTTTTTTACATTTTTTTTTTAAATGTTGGACTTGCAAGCCATTAATCTAAACCTTAAACAAATAACATGCAAACTCAACACTGCAAAATCTCTTCTTTTGTTTATCATTTTGTTGTTACTGCTTCACTTCCAAAGAATAGTGTTAATTTTCTTGAATTTGCATCGTCAAGCCATTGATTGCGCTTATTAGATATCGGTGCAATTGTTTATTTTGTTTTGCCTAATTCTAAACCAGAGTTTACTGGAACAATAAAGTTTATGATTGTTTTTATTTGAAATCCGATAATAACAAATTTTCTGTGTGGTTTCCTGTGGTCCAATACGAAAATTACATTTTTTTATTTGGAAAAGCAAATATCGATTAAAATCTGAAATAAATAACAAATCTTTTTGGATAAATTAAAAAACTCAATCCACAGACGACATCTATAACTGATTATTTTGTGGAAGTACTTTTTGCATTGGTACGACCATGGGCGTATCCAGGGGGGGGGGGGGCAGCTGCCCCCTTGCATTTTGTTTATTACATAGCCCTCCTTCCCTTATGGACACTATGGTGGTTATTTTTATTTAGAAAGCAACGATCCCCCAAATCGTTTCCAAATCCAAAAAAAGTAGCCACATATCTTTTTTTTGAAATTTTGATTTTTAATGCTGTTTATCGAGGCTTAAAGTTAACATGGGAAAAAGTATTTTTGTTATTTTTCGAATATATGTTCGGGGTTTGAGAAAACTTAACAATTAAAGTTATAGGACTTGTAGAGGGCTTTCCAAAGAAGAATTTGACCTATTATACCTATTATACATATGGATCTGACGCCCGTTCTATAAATTGACCGTTCTAATTACAGTCGTGACCGGATATAACGAACACTCAAGGGGCCATGTCGCTAGTTCGTTATAAGCGGTCGTTCGTTATAGGCAGACATGCGATATTTGATGTTTTTTCTAGGTTAATAAATGAAAACTTTACTAAAATTGAATAAAAATGAAATAAAATCAACAGAATACATAATAAAGAACACAGAATAAACAAAATAAATATAAATTATCTGTGTTTTAAACCATTACATACATTTCTTATAAGTATAGTGGTTTTCATTAAGAGCGACGCATTATGTTTTTTTTCTTCAATTAAAAGACTTGTGGGTTAGTTATGGAAATGATTTTTATTTCAAATGAAAGTATAATCGATGCCATTATTTATGGCATATTTTATTTATGGCAATACGACATCATTCAAATGTCTGCCGCTGAAGCGCTGGACGAGTGAATACGCTGGACCCAATTTTCCATGACTCGAGTACACAAATCGGTCGAAATACCAGGAATTTCGCGTTCGATTTTGGCCTGCAGTGTTTTAACGTTTCTGTCTTTAATCCCTTTAGATTTTCTTTGGGGTTACATTAGATAGCTGGTCTATGCCAACAAGCCAGAAACGTTAGAACATCTGCAGGCCAACATCGAATGCAAAATTCCTGGTATTTCGACCGATTTGTGTACTCGAGTTATGGAAAATTGGGTCCAGCGTATTCACTCGTGCCAGCGCTTCCGCGGCGGACATTTGAATGATGTCGTATTTAATAAATAATAGCATCGATTATACTTTCATTTGAAATAAAAATCATTTCCATAACTAACCCACAAGTCTTTTAATTGAAAAAACGAAATGCGTCGCTCTTAAAGAAATCCCTTGTACATAGCTACATATTTTTTTAAATAAACTTTGTATTAATGCATATATCCAAGCTAAAAGTCTTACGGTATAAGAAAAATAGAGGTGGGAAATAGAGGAGACGTAACCGCGGAATAGTGAAACAAACGGTAGGGGTTCTCCTATTAGTCCTGTTGGCGAAAATAGGTTAAGTTTTGCGGGCAGGAGACATCCGACTAGATTTTGTGCTGAGTGTTCGTTAACTGGTCGTTATAACCGAACTTGTAGAACTAAAAATGGATAAAAACTTGGTCGTAATATCCGGGCGGTCGTTATATACGCGTTCGTTATAAGCGAGCTAAACATACATGTAACTATACGGCGATCTGACGGGACTTTCTTTCTTGGTCGTTACAAGCGGGCGTTCGTTATATCCGGAGTTCGTTATATCCGGTCTCGACTGTATTTCATTCTCTTTTTTCTCATAGAAATCATTACTGTAAGTCTAGTGGAATATTTATAAACATTTGTCAGTTAATTTACATTTGTTTAAACAAATTCTATTTGCTTAATTAATTCATTTTTCTCGTTTTCTCAGTTCAAAATGGCGGTTTATTATCTTAGAGTGACGTTATTGATAAAAAAATTTCTTCATATTGTTTAAACAATTAATTATAATCGCTTTTCAACTTTCTTCCGAACTATGTTAAAAATTAACCTTTTTTGTAAAATTTACTTATAAATTGCTTGCTCGAGATATCCTGCCTAATTCTACCATAATTAGGAATAAAGTTAAAAATGAATAAGAATTGATTGTTTGAATAATAGGAAGAAATTTTTTAATGAATAATGTCACTCTTAGATTATAGTTTGCAATTTCGAACTCAGAAAACATCATTCACACGGATTTTCGAGAAAAACGAATTATTTAAACAGATAGAATTTGTTTAACCAATGGAAATTAACTGACAAATGTTTATAAACATTCCACTAGACTTATAGTAATGATTTCTATAAAAAAAGAGACTGAAATGATTAGAAGATTAAATTTTCTGAAGAATGTAAATTTTTTCATTTGAGGGTAGTTTTCAGGGCACTGTGAGGGTGGGTTGGGGGCGTCAAATCCATATGTATAATACGGCAAATTCTTCCTTGAAAAGTCCACTACAAATCCTTAAGTAATCTTAAGTTTTCCCACACCCCGAACGATTACTTATTTGAAAAATACCAAAAAAATTCTTCTTCCCATGCATTTGTCCATGGAAATTTAAGGCCTCGACAGGCACAATTAAAAATCAAAATTAAAAAAAAAAATCGTGTCCACTCTTTTTGGATTTGGAAACGGATTTGGGGGGGGATCGTTGCTTTCTATCATTACAAAAATTTTTGCAATCCATTTATGAACCACCCCCATAGGTATAGCAAGATAAATTTAGAAAACTGCCCCCCCCCCCACCTTTCCGATTTAAGCTGGATACGCCCATGGGTACGACTTTGAAATGCATTCTACTTGAGCAATCAAAACCTCAAAGCCACAGATGTAGTTTCTCAACAAGATTCAAGCAGGACTAAATTCATGCAGCTGTTCCACACTATTTTATTATTAAGGAAAAAAATCGTTTGAAAAAACATTTAAAATTAAGAAAAAATTGTTACTTCTCAGTTTTCACATAAAACGCAAACAATTTTTGTAATTTAAAAACTATTTACACTACAATTTTATAAAAATGTACAATAACAATTGAGTTCAAATAAACATGCATTGAGTCAAAGAAATCTGTTGTTTCAATAGAGGCAAAGAAATATTTCTTTACGCACAAAAGTCGATATTTATTTAGTTCAAATAATTATTATTGTGTAGTGTGAAAGGATAATGATTTTTTGAATTAACAAATTGTTGGTTGATCCAAATGTTGTATGTATGTATTGTATCCAAATACATTTATTTCACTTAAATATACATTTCAAATAAATTAATCTGTACAACCAAATAAGCTAGAGTACCCATTCAATTAAATAAATAAATTAATTTATTTATTTATTCAATTAAGTAAATATTACTAGTAAGAAAAAATGTTTTGATCGAGAAAACAAGTACCTATTATAAAAATCGAAGCTGTTTCAGCGGATTCCAAACTAACAATGTTTTACTATTAGTAGCATGAATGAAGTGTAAACAAAAATATCAGTAGATATCCTATGCAAGTCGAGTACCTAACTGACATGTTACTGTCCGAAAAAATTCGAGATTATCTTGTAGATATTGAGACATAAATAGCAGATAAGGATTATATAAATCAGATAAGTCTCAAATTTATTACCATACCACATTTGTTTATCAAATTCACTATCTAAACTATTAATTTCCAACAAGTATGTACACACTTTTGACCATACCTGTAAATCATAGATTTACACGAAATAAGAGAATAAGCAAGATGCCCAACCTCGAAGAGATAAAGAAACGCCATAAATTAATTAAAAAACATTATTCAACATTCGAAAAACAAACAGCGGAACGCCGCGCCGCCAACCCGGCCACAGTATGGGCATAAACCGACCTTTTAATGCTTCTTTAAACCCGTCATATCTTTAATTATCCTCAGATAAAAATATTTATTTATAAGCGTCCATATCTCGTGGCCGATCTCAGCAGAAATCGAACGAAAATGCCAGCATGCAAAAATCGCCAGAGTTCTTGCATTCTCTCGCTGCATTATACTTTGAAAAGAACATACGTTCGGCTGCGGTAATTGCATTATAAATTCAAAACAAACAGGCACAAGTGTTCGGCTTATTCGCTTGCCGTCAACTTCTTGTGGACCGCTCGTCATGTCTAGAGCTCCATCTTCCATGACGGTCGGCGAAGACATTCTTTAGTAGAGTTATGTACAGTTAGGTTCTCTAGAATATTAAATTAGTCATCGGGATAATTGATCGTATCGATCAAATTAAAATACGGAGACGAACGAATTTCGTGTTTTAATTGGTGATTCACGCCGCCAACGGTCTGATAAAAAATTAAGTCGCCTGATTAATATGTTAATAATGTGGATTAATGTAAACAGCGAAATTGCTGGTACTCAGCAATGTGTCTGTTTTGAAAATGATTACCCACTAAAAAATATAGTTGAGCAAACATTGTTTGTAAACAATGTTTTTGTTTGTTCTCGATTTGTAATTTTAATTAGAAGTACGACCCGTATCAAGCTTGCAAAACGAATAACGGAACATAAAAACAGATCGACAAATTTATATCAACATAGATTAGATACAGGCCACTGTATTAATTATGCTAAGCCAAAAGTAATCCACAAATGTAAGAAAATGTATAAAAATGGACCTATTCGAACAACTAGAAATAGAAAGACATAAAAGAAATAGAAATACACTTTACTGAACGAATTTTAACTACGTATGATGTTATTTATTGTAATTGGAGGTTTGTGGCTAAAGATGTCAATGCGACGAAACTAGTACCCATTAAATAAAAAATACAGCAAAGGAAAAGAGGGTTTTAATTCATAATTTGCCATATTAATTGTGCTTCTCTTATGGCAGGCAACAAATTTTATTTAAATTAGCCCAGCAAATTTGTTCAGTCTATATTTTGCTCCTATTTGGATCATTTTGAATTATGTTAATTTAGATGTTCAGGGCCCCACTTGCGGCTTTTTACCACAGCTGATTATTTCTCAAAAAAATCATAACATATCGTTAAACATTTTTCATCAAAGATACTACTAATTTGCTAATGTAATCAATAAAAAGGCGGCTATTTGAAACACTTTATGTTAATCATAATTGACAAGATTTTGATGTTAATGCGAAACTACTTCAACAAAAAGATAAGACATAAGAAGACATAGGTTTAGGTAAATAAAACTTGACAGACTGATAAAAAATGCTATTTTTTTTTAATAAAAAGAAGTTATTTTGAAATAAATGGCTCACAAATGTAATAATAATACATACCCATTCGATTTCAGTCAGAATTTTAGTTGTAAAGCCGAAATTCTTTTTTTGGAATATATATCGGCCCAACAAATTAGGTATTCACAACGACAAATTGTGCACGACAAAATATGTACTCAGCACGACAATTTTGGTATTCCCCACGACAATAGTTAACACGACAGAATACGTATTAAGCACGACAAATTAGGGATTCTTAACGACAGTTTAATTGTCTAGAACGACATATTTTGTAACATTACGTTTTTAAGCTGTTTGCGACAAGTATTGATTATTTTGATTTTATTTTTAAGTTTTAATTATATAATTTTTGTTTTATAAAACTTAATTAATATTAACTAACAGCTGTAGTGTGGCGTATGTATTTTATTTATAAAAACAAATTAAATTTAAAATATTGTATTTAAATAAAGAAACAAATAAACAATAATTCAAGCACAATAAATATATATCCGTACATTCTATAAAAAATAAACAAATATTTGAATTATTGTTTTGAAACATTGTGTATTTGAATATTTTTATCTTTTGATTTAGTAGAACATGGTGTAATATTTAGTACCTACTTTAAGAATTTTTTGTTTAATTATAGCCATTGATATGCTTCGGTCTAGTCCTTTAATAAAGTTGTTTGTTGTGAGTAAAATTGTTTATAGTTAGGTGACAATGCATCTCGATATCAAAGCATTTCACTTATTTGCAAGTATTTAATTTGTCAAAAATACAATAGTCGGAGCTAAGTGACTATCCTGGCCAACAATGAACAAAATCGAGCAAGTGAAAACTATTTTTGGTAGAGTTTTCTCCATAGACTATTCGATTGTGTTCTTAAATGACACTTAGCTTAGATTATTGTATTTTTGATAAATTAAGTATCTACTTGGAAATATGTGAAGTGCTCTGACTCGTAAGGAATAACTGTGATATGTAAATTTATTGTAGTAAACAAAACAAAAATGTTTTTTTAATACATATGATGAAATTAAACGTATACTTGATTTTGTGCCCCTTGGGGTATGAGTTAATGTACTGTATTGGTCGATTTCAAATTTCACAGCAATCAAGGATTGATATAAATGAACAAATTGAGAGGGTCCTGCATGAAAAATAACAGTACAAAAAATAAGCACAACCCCAATTGACATAATAAGAATTGTGACAGTGTGTTTTAATTATATGGTCGAACTTGAACAGTAAAAAAGTACTAAAAGTTGATCTTTTGCAACCGACTAACATTTTAGTTAAATACATCACATGAATCAAACAAGCAATTGCCTACAACTGTTCGATTATGTATAGAATAATTTTCAATTATTCCCAACGTCCTTCTGCGAATTTAAAAACAAACTACATAGAACCACACTTTTAACGGTATGTAGCATGCTGTTAGAGTATGGAATAAGTTTTGTGCGGCTGGGCTAGAGGCGCTGCTTGTCATACTGCTGTCATTGATGGTCTTTGAGGTTGAATCACATAGTTTGCTGGTTTTATTTTATTTTGTCGTTAAAACATATATTATGTCGTTTGTTTACATTTTCTGTCGTTAAAACACATATTTTGTCGTTCAAATACATATTTTGGCATTAAGGTACCGAAATTTGTCGTGCGAACCCCTTATTTGTCGGGCCGAAAAAATGCCACCCAAATTTGAATACCTACTACTTATTTTTAGCAAGTGCATTGTTTGGTTTAAATTTTATAATTATTTTATATGATCGTCGTTAAGATACATATGTCTATGCTAAAGAAACACCTAGTGCTAAAGTTCACTCTAATCATGATTTTTTAATTTATAATTACCAAACAGAATTTACAAATATTTTCTGTTTAACAGGTAGCTTAGTACAATACAATACAATACCAAATCAATTATAATAGATAGCTATTCAAGTAAATACAATAGGTAGGTAATTACAATCATAGAAACAACTATACATTATTTAAACGAATTGTTTACACATAGCGCACAACAGAGGAGTATTTCCAAAGAGAGCACACACACATAGCACTGATATTTCAAGGTTAAGGTTATTACCACAATTTGGCGTTAGGAAAAATGACAACTAAAATAAATTTAGGGAAACCTAAATTTACCATAAAAGAACATGAATATTTTAATACCTACTCCAAAAGGAACAGATTCACTCACAATTCCTAATATTATTTCGCAAATCTTTTAGCGAATTCATATGAAAGTCCGCCGTTGTTAGCTGCTGTCATCGATTATGAAATTTAGGTTTGTTGCAGTAAATGTCACGGTCAATAAATCGACTTAAATGCTAGTAAGAATGTATTTTATATAATATTCAACGATGAATTAATAACCTATTAATAATAAAATTAATATCGCTAAAATATAGTTGAGCAAACAATGTATTTATAAACAATGTTTTTGTTTGTTTTCGATTTGTAATTTTAATTACAAGTACGATCCGTGTCAAGCTAGCAAAACGAATACCGAAACATAAAAACAGATCGACAAATTTATGTCAACATAGATTAGATACAGGCCACTGTATTAATTACACTGAGCCGAAATTAATCCACATATGTAAGAAAATGTATAAGAATGGACCTATTCGAGCAACTAGAAATAGAAAGACATAAAAGAAATAGAAATATCACTTTACTGACTGATCAATTAATTTTCAATAACAGACACCTATTCATGTACACACTATTTTCTTAAATTGGCTCACCCTGGTCTCCGCTATTACACTGCTAACTTCACCACGCGTTTCCCATGTAATACGTCTCTATTTGTTTACATTACACAAATGTTAGTTTTGCCTATGATTTTTATACTCAGACCGTAAGTTGGTATGTAAATTTTAACCAAGTATGATGTTATTTATCTAATTGGAGATTTGTGGCTGAAGATGTCAATGCGACGAAACTAGTACCCATTAAGTTAAAATACAACAAAGGAAAAGTGGGTTTTAATTCATAATTTCCCATATAAAATGAAATGTTTTAGAAAAACTTCGTATTTGTGCTTCTTTATGGTTGGCAACAACTTTTATTTAAATTAGCCCAGCAAACTTGTTCAGATAGTCTATATTTTGATCCTATTTGGTTCATTTTGAATTTTGTTAATTTAGAAGTTCAGGGCCCCACTTGCGGGTTTTTTACCACAGCTGATTTATTCCCAAAAAAATCAAAACATATCGATTGTCAATTTTCCACCAAAGCTACTACTAGTTTGCTAATGAAAAGTGACTTATTGTTAAAGCAGGGCTGCGGAGTCGGTAAAAAAATTCTCGACTCCGACTCCAGATATTTTTCGTGGTCCGACTCCGACTCCAGAAAAAGTGCATACAAAAATATGTTCAAATAATTATGTGTAATAAAAATCTTACAAATGTAAATATGTAATCACATATTTGACGCAGATTAATACAACCGAGCAACAATAAATTTGCTATGAAAACAAAAGCACTACCAGGAAAAAAGAAATTAAATTTAAATTTACGAAATTAAATTTCTATTCCAGTATTGTAGTATCTGATTGTATTAAACATATGGCTTGTGCATATCAAATTACACACAAACAAATGCTGAAACCATAAGCAAAACAGTAGTTTTATTTGTGTCCAGCGAATTTGTTAGCAAACATATTTAAACGGACAATCTAATTGTAAATAAATAACGGCCTATAAGATATCAAAAACGCTTATTGATCGGACCACAAATAAAAAAGTTATGACCACATAATTATAAAATGTAATTTCTTTCTGTAATTTATTTATTCAAAATATCTCTGACATTATTAAGTATTTCCCTTTCTTCTCCAGAGAACATACAAATCGGCACTACTTTGTCCATTTAACTGACTTCCTATCTCTAATAATAACAAAATCAGCCACATAGTGTATAAATACAAAATAAAATTCATTCTAATAAAAACAGAATTAAATGCAAAATACGTTTATAAATTTGTTGTGAGGAACAGCATAGCTTTAACCAAATTCTCCTGCAAGGATGCCCTTACACAATTTTTAATTATTTTCAAACCTGAAAATAATCATAATTATGGCTGCAACAGGTAACCTGAATAAATGATTATTGCTACATTGAACTCTCATTTAAAATCTTTTGTTCAAAGTTCCTTATTCAAACTGCCGGATTGCTTTTGTTAATAGTCTTCACTTTCGTTTGAAAAGTGTGTTTTGTAATTTGATATTTACATTTGTATGTCGGTAGATACTATGTCAAAGACCTAATAGAATGTTTAGTTTTATTTGTTTACTGTCGCAACGTCCATCTAGCATGTTTTTCTTTTTCTGCAATAATTAAAACTGGACTCGGAGTCGGTACATTTTTCCGACTCCGACTCCTCTAAAATTTGTCTGAACTGCGACTCCGACTCCACAGCCCTGGTTTATAGCCTAAATTCCATACAGGATCAAAGTAATCAATAAAAAGGCGGTTATTTGAAACACTTTATGTTAATCATAAGTGACAAGATTCTGACATTAATGCGAAACTACTTCAACAAAAAGATAAGACATAAAAAGACAGCTTTAAATAAAACTTGACAGACTGATCCTTTTTTTAATAGAAAGAAGAGTTTTTGAAATAAATGACTCATTATTTTGCTGATTAATAATTCTGTTTGATTACAAATGTAATAATAATCCACACCCATTCGATTTCAGTCAGATTTTAGTTGTAAACCTGAAATTTTAATACCTACCTAATTATTTTTTGCAAGTGCATTGTTTGGTTTAAATTTTATAATTATTTTATATAATCGTCGTTTAGATACATATGTCTATATGCTAAAGAAACACCTAGTGCCAAAGTTCACTCTAATCATGATTTTTTAATTTATAATTACCAAACAGAATTTACAAATATTTTCTGTTTAACAGGTAGCTTAGCACAATACAATACCACATCAATAATTATAATAGCTATTCAAGTAATTACAATCATAATAGGTAGGTAATTACAATCATACAAACAACTATACATTATTTAAACGAATTGTTTACATATAGCGCACAACGGAGGATTATTTCCAAACAGGACACACACACACACACACACACACACAACACTGATATTTCAAGGTTAAGGTTATTAGCACAATTTGGCGTTAGGAAAAATGACATAAATTCAGGGAAACCTAAATTTAAATTATAAAAGAACATGAACATTTTAATACTCGAAAAGGAACAGATTCACCCACAATTCCTAATATTATTTCGCTAATCTTTTAGCGAATTCATATGAAAGTCCGCCGTTGTTAGCAGCTGTCATCGATTATGAAATTTAGGTTATGTTGCAGTAAATGTCACGGTCAATAAATCGACTTAAATGTTACACCAAGACTATTTAGAGAGTAAGAATGTATTTTATATAATATTCAACGATGAATTAATAACTTATTAATAATACATTTAATAACGAAATCATAGTTTCAGGGAATATAGTGCCTTCTGACGTATATTTTTGAATGAATGAACACCGCATTAACGTGTAAAGAATATAGAGATAATAACGGTACATACCTAGTGCGATAAGGATAAAATTCCAGTGGATTTCGTTCAAATATACAAACACAAACTTAAACCGAAAAACACGTGCGAGGAGATACGCGGTATAATAAAAGCGGTTACGGTACGCACACGGCCGCGATCGAACAACGTTTGAGCGGTCGGCGCAGGTCTGAACTGAATATAGCCGTTGATTGTGCGACCGGACTGCGGGAGTGGTGGTAGACAAGAAAACTAGCGGTGTTTTACCTGCGCGGGACCATGCGGGATTGTGTTTATTTGCTTGCGAGTGGACCGTTTGAAGCTGCCGTCATAGTGGGGCGAAAGTAGAAATTACGACCGCCGACAAGATCGATACTGGATCCACGATAATGATCTGTTTTGTCTGGCAAGTTTCGAGCTTATTTGCTGCTGCTGCAAACTCGCATATCGTGTGTCGCTGATAAGTTGATAACAACGCCACCAGTGGGCGTTCTCTCAGAACTTCCAGCGATAAGGATTAGATAGTGACACCCCTGCATTGTTTCAAGCTTACCAATTTGTACCAAAGTCCTTCTGAGTAATGATGATAAGAGTGTGGTGTATTATTGCTTTGCAATTTGCTTCTTTGGAACTAAGTATGTTATTTTCTAGTTAAATAGCAATCTTGCCGATCTTTGTGAGTGATCGGTTTGATGCTGGAGATTGCTCCTCAAATGGCGATTTTGAGTTTAGAGATAGATAGATTGTAGTGATACATCGTAGCTAATTTCATAGAAGTTAAGTACTTCCCGTCCGATTAATTTCTAAGATTGTGACCAGGAAATTGATCGTGTTATGTTATTAATACAATACACCGCGGATGCTAAGAATTTTACCCGTACATGCTGTTTTATTGTTTAATAAATTACATGTGTTCTATATTTACAGCAAGGCAGATGTGATAGAACATGATGTGATATCATGTGGATGGATAGTCCCAGATGGAAGAAATTTCTGCAGGGCCTGTATTCTTCCTAGGCTCTCAGAAAGTCAGATGATATGTGATCAATGTTACTTTTATTTCAGTTGTCTATACTATCTGATACCTTGGTGTTACGAACTGTTGCTTTAGTCCCCAAAAACACCTTTAGCCAACATGTTTAATTGATTTAAAAAGAACAAATTAACTAACTGGAACAACCAATACAATCGTCAGACCAAAGGTCAATGACGTGCACATGTATCAATAGTAATTCGATTGAATAATCAAGAGTGAAATAAAATCGGTCAGCGATGATATGTTTATTAGCGTTCAATAGCCACAGTGCGTTTGCGAAACGTCACTGTACAACAGCTGTGGACGCTGATTGAAAACACATGCCGATGCTCATTTGTAAAAAATCTGGTGGCTTATTGGCCGACATATAAAAACCACATATCTTCACGTTTGGAAGATATGGGTTGAATTCGTCGATTTCTGGAAGGAACTTCTGAGATAGGCCGTACAACTATTGACCACGGTGTTGCTCAAGAAAGGCTAAAGAAAGAAATGAGAAGATAACACACCAAAATAGTCTAAACTCTGAAGGCACGATAAGTAAGTTACAAGTGTGTTCAGATTTACACCGCTCTATGTGCCGTCATTACAAGAAGGCAATCGAGCCATTAGATGAGCTCAAGAGCAACAAAAAGTGACTTCAAATTTGATTCTTATTCAGCCTCTAAAAGAAATACCGCATGGGGTGTAATATATTTTATTTATTATTTATGTTGTTCTCTAAAATGTCTTGTTCTCTCGTAATCCAATTAGAATCCTCAGTGATGTGTTGAGGGATTTAACAATTGCTCTTTGAGTTGGGCGTCCCTGATCAACTGTTGTCTTTCCATCATTAAAGATCAAAATTCAACGGTGCTATGTAGAATTCAATAATGGAAATTCTAAAATATTCCTTCAGACTTACTATGAATGTTTGATATTCAGTTTTCGACATGGTGACTTTCTTAGTAAGGGAAAATCAATAGAAACTCTTTTGTAGATTACTGATACCAATATCCAACAATGAGGAAAGTGTTGTATAATCTATATTCTATAATATTAAACCAAGGAATAGAATGAGAGGAGGATACAGACAATAATATTTGTTGGCTAATTTTATTTTGGATTGAAATGTTGGTGTATTGTCGGCGGTGTGTTGTAGGCATAGTTTTAAGATCTTCTGTTATGGAAATCTATTTTTTGTGGGCAATGGTAATTGATATATACTTTCCTGACCGTCAGTCTCGCACAGCAAAGGGCAACAACACATTATGAACGATTTCCATATATTTAATTATTTTTCTCTGGAAGAAAACATTGCTTCCTTGATAATGCTTAATGCATTTTGAACAATTTTAAGGGAATGGTATAATGCATTTTGAACAATTTTAAGGGAATAGTAGATATAATAGCGGACAGTCGAAGGGGCCTACACAGGACAACAAAATATGATTTCCCGTTTTTATTTATAAAACCACCCGAATGAAATTAGACGATTGTTACATACATTCAAAAAAATTATTTTCTACAATTTCATAATTATCGATTTTTTAGGGAAATTGCATCCATCTATATTTTTAGTTTTGAAAATTTCAACAAAAAAAATAAATATTGAATTTTTAGAGTTTTAAGTTTTTCTTGTTGATATTTTCAAAACTAAAGAAAAATAGATGGATGAAATTTCGCTTCAGATACTTAATTGACTGCATAACCTTGACGACTTTAATCGTTTTTCAATCTTCTGAAATAAACGAGCTATCATAGGATTCACACTAAAAACGGACAGCCTGCATATCCGATTCGTTTTCGGGCCCATGATAATGAAGAATTTGACCCTATTTTGATCTCTTTATCGAAAGATGGGCAATCGTTTAAGTGACATTACCGTTATTCCAATTGGTCTGCTTCTGAATTCATCTATTCTTAACCTAATGAAGGACATATCTCAGGAATGGTCAAGTGCTAACTCCATGCTACTCCATGCATGCCCCGAGACTCCCCGTCATGTGCGGAGTCATACATCTCTAACCCTATCATCTAGTTTGAATTTTCCGAAGTGAATAGCTTTATTTGTATAATTTCACTGGGCTATTGGCCCTGCGCAGTACGGAGTGGGGGACTGAGAAACGATTTGGATGCCCGTGGCGGAATATGAATCCTGCGATAAGTTTTCTTCGTTACCGCTGCACGCAAAAGCGCGGTGCTCGAATTTAATTCTTATTATTAAAATTCTTCAGTACAACGAAGAAAAAAGGCGGCTTAATTTCACTACAAACCACAACAAACACTACCACCCTTGCTTCTACCAATTTACGTACAACAACAAGTTTAGTCGACACGTTACAGGGAACTATCACGTGGGTGATTACTAAGGAGGAAACTACATAAAACAGCGCCACCTCGTGTCGATGTTAGACAAGTCCCGTGGTAATCCAGATGGGCTTGTATGCGCACCCGGCCAATAGTTGGCAACCATATTATGTATTATTATTGCTCATAGCGTAGAATTTGGCGGCTACTGCAGATGTCCATTGCAAAAAAGTTAGCATGCTTGAGCGCCTAGGTTGATAATAATTAATTAACAAATTATGTATATCAGGCATGATAACGCTACATCCTGTGGTGTTCAACTCAGGCACCAATTCCTGTCCGGCCGATTCCACATGCTTAGAAATTCAACAATGACTACGTTATCGCTAACAATGGATATGAGCAATGCTAAACAATGAACAAATAGGCCAGCAGTTCTCAACACAACAACAAGATAATGCATAATGTACAGTTCAACGTTTTTTGCTATCAATTTCTCAAAAATATATTCGACAATTATGGCAACTTGAACAAAAAATCAAGACCTATAAAATGTAGGTTACCTTATTACCTACCTAATAATAGATGTCCATAAATACTGAACAAAAAACAACAATAATTTATTCAAAATATTTCTATTTTAATATTCTACAGCCCGATAGTGTAACGCAATCTTAGCATCTGACCATGATAAGTACGTAATAATACACCAATAAAAAAGCAAACATCTAATTTAAAACTATTACAACAAACACGAGTCCAATTAACTTTTCTGATATGATCTCTCCTGTAAACAATCTACAAGCCTAACGACATGGTCTCGTTTTCAATTTAGCATGACCGCCTGAAAGAAAAAACAGCGCTGCGGTTTAATATCGAAACTATACTATCAGAAACAATCAGCTCAGCTTGGAAGGTTCACGCGTGACATTTAAGACAAACCCAGGCTCCTCTCAGGCACCGAGTCACGTTTTACCGGTACACCTGGTTCCTCAACTTTTATATCTATGGTTTCATCAATATTTATACAGTACATGGACAGGTATGTGGTCTTATTAAATATGTATTGCCGAGTTGTGGTTATAAACACATAAAGTATTATTCTTTCTGAGGCCGGCGGGTATAAAATATACATGCGTGCGTTCAAATAGGCACACCTGTATTGAGACGGCGAAAGAGAACACCATAAATTAATTTGTTTAAGTTGGAGAAACTCTGCGGTAGTGTCGTTTTGCTTTTTGGTGTCTACTGAGTGTATATCTTAATATTTAATGTCGAGGGAAATTTCGTTTTGACAGGTATATTGCTTAATATTGGCAATTTTGGATGAGAACTGAACGAGGTGGCACGAAAAGTGGATAACAGATGGTCAAATAATGCTTCTCAGGTTGCCAAGCGAATAATAATAGGAAGAAGGTACCTAAATCTTCGGACGCAGAAGAATATAATTGGTGCAATTATTTTTTTTTATTTTAAGAAAATTTACTTGTACATTTCTGGAACGCTCGAGGATTATCTATTCCTCTTAGGGCGGGTTGTTCAATGCTTGTTTGAACCATAAACACAGTTAAGATATACAGGGTGTCTCAATACTGCGATCTCGGAAGATTGTGCCTCTGTTAATGAAGATATTTTAAAACTGATTTCACTGATATATCCAGAACGCCGAGGCGCACATTTTAAAATTATTAGCGTGTATCTTATCTCTTTTTAAATGGAACTACCTATATTTCAGCACAATTTTGAATTCCTCGCAAAATTTTAGGACAATGAAAAATAACGTTACCTACCCTAAACTTTATACTTTTGGATTTATTGGCATTCTTATGGAAAAACAACAGTCTGAGAAAAATTGTATATCTCAATATGTACCTGTTTTTAATTTTATTGCGCATGCTTAGATTATGATTAAGTAAGAAGCGTTCTATTAGCGTAATTACCTACCATATCCAAATTGTGTACACGGTGGTCATTTGGTCATTTGGTGCAACAAAATATAGCAAATAGTACTAGCACACACCAGAGCTAAAATAAATAATTGAAGTCTTCTTCATAAAAAAAAATCTATTTTTCTATCAATAAGTGCTTCTACACATACATTAACCATTAAACCAGCTAAGGATTTCCCTAAATTATTGTTTTCTCGCATGATTTCATCTTTTTTGTAATAAATCAAAACATTTGATCACATCTGCAATTGAATATTATAATCTGAAATACAATTTTACTTATACCTTGTAGGCTATGAAAAACTGTGCTAAACAAGTTATTAAGGTATCTGTCAGTGGTGGTGATATTATTAGTTTAGCTTTGCATCATTTTTGGAAATATGGCGAACTTTTCTCAGGAGGAACTAATTGACATGATAGGGTTCTTGGCAAATGCAACAAAAATGCATCTGCACCAAAAAGTACTAGCACACACTAGTGCTAAAATAAACCGTTACAGAAATAACTTGTCTTCTTCACAAAAATTTACATAATATTACCGTTATAAATTTCTTGATCTTTTGGAAAAATAAATGTACAGTTCTTGATATTGAATTGCGTTATGAATTGCTTTTATTTTAAGATAAGTAAAAGAACACCCGCTCTTTAACAACAACAACATTATATCAGCTTTATAACTTAATAACTTTTTTAGCACAGTTATAAATAGTCTACAGGGTATAAGGAAAAATTTTATTTCAAATTATAATATTAAGTTGCAGATGTGATCAAATGTTTTGATTTATTAAAAAAAAAGATGAAATCATGCGAGAAAACTGTAATTTAGGTAAATACTTACCTGGTTTAATGGTTGTATGTATGTGTAGAAGCACTATTGATAGAAAAATCGATTATTTTTATGAAGACGACTAGTTATTTCTGCAGTTGTTTATTTTAGAACTGGTGTGTGCCAGTACTTTTTTGTGCAGAACAATCCGTAGAATTCAAAAAAATAATATATACATGGAGTTCCATTTAAAAAAATTAACTTTTTTACGAAAAACTATTTGCTATATTTTGTTGCAGATTACGACCACCCTGTACACAATTTGGATATGGTAGGTACTCACGCTAAAAGAACACTTCTTATTTAATCATAATCTAAACGTGCGCAATAAAATTAAAAACAGGTATTGAGATATACATTTTTTCTTAGACTGCTGTTTTTCCGTAGAAATGCCAGCCAATAAATCAAAAAGTATAAAGTTTAGGGTAGGTAATGTTATTTTTCGTTGTCGTAAAATTTTGTGAGGAATTCAAAATTGTGACAAAATATAGGTTGTTCCATTTAAAAAAAAAACATAAGTTTGGGTTGGTAGTACCTTATGGAACATATAAAATATATTCATTAACAGAGATGCAATCTTCCGAGATCGCACTGTTGACACAGCCTGTAGGTACAAAATTGTTAAGACCTTAAATGCAAGTTTTGCTGGCAATTTTGGACCCGCTGTTTAAGCCAGTCTACTTAAGAGAATTACATCGACGCTCACTTGAATAAACAAATAGCGCAAAATATCAGATATTGGAGAAAACAAAAAGTGACAGAATTCTGTAAGTATATAGGCTTAAATAAAAGCTTGACCCTCAGGGATATGAAGAGAAAAAGAAACTTGGGGACCTAAATTACCATGATTCAGTTTGACTAGATACGTTCAGACTAACTCGTGTCATATGTGATAATTTCCACATTTTTTGTTCAGTTTCCAGAGTAACTGATCCTCTTGGTTGATTTCCAGCAGAAATGTTTTTGAACAAATTGCTTTCCTTAAAATGTCTATGCTTTCTAGAAAACGTACCTGCGTCAGGAATGGTTTCCGAGCGTCGAAGGGCTACTAGGTCGTTTAATTACTTACAATTTGGGGTATGGTAGAAATTTATGCAACAATTTTTGCAAAAGTTATAAAAAATTTTCTGTAGCAACTGATTGAAATACGTTTGCTATTCGAACAGAGATCATCGCCATTTAGGGGTTGTGGTCCATGGGGCAAAACTCCGAACATCGATGGGCTACTCACAAAACACCAAAAAAGAAACACTAAGAAAAATAAGACGTGATAACACAGATTTCTGTCATTTCCATTTTTTTTGTAGAATATGTTTTTTGAATATTTCTTAAAACATTGCAAATTAAAACCATTTAAACGTTTATGGCTCAACAATTGACACGGTATTTATTTATTTATTTAATACATTTTCGCATTTGTACATTAAATTATTAAATTGTTCCGAAATCTATACGAAAGTATACATTATACAACCCTCATTGATACCCTTCAATTTTACGTACCTATGACAAAAGTATGCGACCATTTTTGTAAAAGTTACAAACATGTTGCTAAAGCAGAACTCGGAAATTCCATGTTCAGTTGACAGCACACAATACAATAATAATATCGTTATTTAGTGGTTGTTCGCCTACCTACCGTCTATTCAAACATAACTAGTACGTCGATCTACTAAACAAGCTGTATAAAGAACTCTTTAAAACGTTTAGATTTCTGGTGTTCCTTTTGAAAGAAATGCTTTGGTACAACTAAATGTTTCAGTCAAACATTTGACTGGCTTTGACAAAATATTTGATAGATTTAACGATACATACTGCCTTTAACATGGATACGATTTGTTGAAAATTTGATAAAGACTTACCCTGTATTTTTGATCCTCTTGCATTGCTTCTTTCTCAGTGTTCCTCACATTGTTAAAACCGAAACTACAAATTACGAGTATTGGCAACGCGTGGTATAATGGTTAATATGTATAATATGTACAATGTACATACAGAAAACAGACCACAATTAGAACTAGGTTATGTTCTTGAAATAATCCCGAAATATCACCACAATACCAGAAAACTTATCAGAAACACACAAAACACATCCCGGTAGGTTTTTAAACGCGCTTTTCGCATTAATTTAATCAATTATAATAATAATGATCCGTAAAACAACACAAGCAAATAATTAACATAACCCTGATTTTAGCCGGTACAACAACTAACTACGCGGTGCCCGGTCACGCAGTGTTGCCACCTCCGAAGAAAGAATTGAACTAGATTGCGACTTTTCAGCGTAATATATAGATTTAACGTCATAGGTAATAGATTTGTCGCGATTTGTTGACGGAGGGTGAGGGGTAGTATAACAACCAAAACGCCTTGATATATATGTCAGTATATCGTGAGATCACATAACGTAAAATAAGTAAGACTGTACATTATGCCTGTGAAAAAAAAACTACATTCGCTCATAATAAGACAATACTTTTGTCGCTGGTCGAACACATTAACCATTACACATAGCGTTAAATAAACGCCAGTAAGACAGAAAAAAGATAAATCAAGTAAAGTGATTTTAATTAAATTTCTTTTTATTATAATTATTATTATATTATTATTTAATTAAATTAAATCAATTAAAGTGAATTTGTAATAGATTTTGGACAAAAGTAATAGGGTAATAGATTTTATGTTAAAGTAATAGAACTATTACAATTGTAAAAGGGGTGGCAACACTGCGGTATAGTGATTCCAGTTCCCACAATGCGCGATGTCAAATAGTACCCCACGGCGTCTTCCTTCTGAATTGATTGATCTTTTGAGATGAGAGAACTCATTTTATCGTTTTCCATTAACCACCGAAGCGGATCAGTTTCAGTATGTAAGTCGAAATGTTCAGAAACTATTCCCGTAAAATGGCCAATTTTGTTACGTGATGCGTGGATTTGATGCAGGTCGGACCACGATTGTGTTGGTCAGTAATGAATCGTGTGTCAGTATGCAGCGGAGTATTGAAAAATTATTACTGTGTATACCATAGATTTTATTACGTATTTCTTATCATAGATATGGTGGTTTTTCAACTTTACTGCTGTCAACAACTTATGCTGATTTTTCGCCCCGAAATAGTTTGAAGAATCGTTTCAGCAAATACTGGATCCTAGAATCCCCGTAAGTGTTTTTGCATGACTTATCGCATGCCTTGTATGCAATTTAGTGCGGAAAATATCATAAGCCGTGTTATTATTGATCTGAAAAGTTTTATTGCGGGTTTATAGGTTAAAAATAATGATTTCGCTAGTAAAATATCGTGCTTAGTTCCATTAGAAAGTGTTTTGGAAAATCTCGGAAGGTTAAACAGGTGTCCCTTGAGAGAGTCAAAATTTTTAGAATAGATGGACAAACGACTATTTTAAACGCATTTATTAAAACACATCAACAATTCACGGGAACAACAAAACAACAAGTTAAAAAAAACACAGAAGCCTACATCTATATATACGTATTTACCAAATATAGCGTAAAAATCTTTTTTTCTTCGATTTTTGGACTGTCATATTAAAATAAAATAATCTAAAAAAGTAAGTAGGTATCTACTAATGCTGAACTAGTTTTTAAATGTAATCATTAATCAATAAGGACATGTCAATAAGACAATATTTTTAAAATTGTTGTTAAAAGTATATTTTTTACCTAGTCTCAAGTATTTTCCCCGGAATATTAAATTTATTGAATGAGATAGATAGAGGTATGTGTTAATCTATTTAAAATTTAGAAATTCCTACATAGAACGTAAAAGTAAAAAATAAGGACCACTGTATAGATGTAATATTATATAACCCATATGCTTCGTCAGATTGTTCGGGGATTGTTCTACAATCGCTATAACTAGATATTCAATTTAAAAGAAATAAATAATAACGAATTGTTATTGAAAATCTTTAAAGCAAATTCATCATATGCCACCACTTACAATTGAAGAGTTGATGTAAATAACGAACTAAGTGCCAAAAACATTATTCCGAGATATTTAGAAAAAGCCATCCGTAATTTTTTGTGCATATTTAAACAGATTGTACATCACATGTTGGTGTTGTTTTTTGCCGAAGTCTTGTATCGCAAGAACAAATCTAAAGCAAATTCAAAAATTCGTAAAAGGTGCTAAGTGCCCTAATATTTATTTATATATATATTTTAAGCTAAGTTGATATTTTTTTATACTAGAGAGAAAAATTAAAAATAAGTTGCTTGACCAAGTATACTTCATACAGAGTGTCCGTTGTTCGAGAAAATACATGTGGACCTCGTTTACTGAAAGCCATGCAAAATTTGATAGTTTTGCTCAATTTTATAGTCATCAATTTTCCTTAAAAATGCGTTTATTTGTTACTTTGCAAATGTACTGAAAAACTTCTGTTTTTTGTGCAATCTTTCTAAGATTGCAAAAGATGTTTATTTAAAGTTTACATTGAAAATGACTTATTTTAGTTACTTCTTTCAGAAAAAGTGAGGACCAGAAATCAAAATCCACTCAACGTTTTTCTTTTATTTGGAATTGTTATTTTGTAAAAAACAAAAACAAGCTTTAATATTTTTTTTCACAAACTACTCAAGGTATCACACTGTATTGATACTAACAATATCGTACATTTTCTTTTTATTCAAAATCAAAATAAATTGTAATTTAAAATAAAGAAATAACATGAACTTTTTTATAATAATAAAATTACCAAAACACGCAAAAAATCGCCAGCCGTAAAAATTAAAAAAAAATGCAATCAAAACTTTTTGTCTTTAAGCAAGCTATCGTTTAAATATATTGTATTATGGAAATTTGGTAACTTTTCCCTTTTTTTCAAATAGAGCCGGGATATTTTAAATTTTTTAATTTTAAGATTAATTCTAAGAATAGTTTATAGGAATCATTTTTTTTTATAAAATCCATAATTTGTTAACGGGAGTTAAAAGTATACAAAATTTACACCGGGTGGTCTTTTTAACTTGAGACTCCTCAATATCTCGAGAAATATACATGGTACGACAAAAGTGTCGTAAAAAAAAATAAACTTGTAGGACGCAAAGGGGGAAATGAGATGGCGATATCAGTTTCATTGCAGATGACGCTGCAATCGGTGAAAATGAGGTTACCTTCTTTTTTTTAAATGGGAATACCCAACTTTTTTTTATAAAATTATGATTTTACGCTAAATAAGAACAATCTTTTGTCTGAACATTCTTTTCGTACGATGCATCTATCAAAAATTATTGACGATGGAAGTTTGTGGCGTCTGCGGTAGTTACGACCGCTGCCACTGCATGGGATGCGCTCGCCGTCTGGCAGTCAAAGCGACGACTGAGTAGACACTCATGGTACAACTTAGGAAGGATGCATAACGGGAACACATTTTGGTATCTCGCGCGGTGCCCCGTCATGCGCATAGGGTCTATTTACGCACAAAAAAATGCATCGTACAAAAGAAAATTTCAGACAAAAGATTCTTCTTATTTAGCGTAAAATCATAATTTGATAAAAAATTTGGGTACTCCCGTTTAAAAAAATTAAGTTAGCCTCATTTTCACCGATTGCAGCGCCATCTGCAATTAAACTGATATCGTCATCTCATTTCCCCCTTTGAGTCCTACAAGTTTATTTCAGACACTTTTGTCGCACCATGCATATTTCTCGAGATAAAAATATTTTTCAAGTTAAAAAGACCACCCGGTATATCAAAATTTGTCAAAATTAGAAAGTTTTTTTGGAATCATTTTTTTTATAAAATGCATTACATTTTAATTATAAGCAAGTACTGGCAGTTGGCACTGACTAAAGGCACTTACCGCGCTATTTACGAAAATACGCCGAAAGTTAACTCATGCGAGATCGAGCGGTCAAGTTTGTTAGGCATTTCGGGACATATTTTACGTAGCCCGTTATTTACATTAAAGCCAGTGATATCCAGCCCACTTTAATGTAATAAAACCAATTTTTCAATGTTTGGCACTTAGTTCATTATTTACTTCAACTCATTCATTTTGTCGAATACATCACACAATGCAGCACAATAAAACTGCATGTACCACCACAAAATATTTATATTGGATTCGCTTAATGGATGAATACAATCTAATTGAGTATTCATCACCGCCTTCTAGACCCAGAAATTCCCACAAATCGGCCAACTTTTCGCATTTTTCTTTTCTTTACCTACAGTTTGGGGTACGATAGAAATTTATGCAGTAATTTTTGCAAAAGTTATAAACATTTTTCTGGAGCAAATGATTGAAATACGTTTGCTAATCGAACGGACATTATCGCCATTTAGGGCTAGTTGTCCATTGCACAAAACTCCGATCGTCGAAGGGCTACTAGGTCTTTTAATTACCTACAATTTGGGGTATGATTAAGGTGACCAGACGTCCCGCTTTTGGCGGGACAGTCCCGACTTTTCACATTTTGTCGCCCGTCTCGCGGAGTTTTAAAATAGTCCCGCTTATTATTTTACTGAATTTTTACAGAATTGCTAAAAGAAATAAAAAAACTTTTTTCAAATCGTTCATTAAAATTTTATAATTTGAAAACAATGTTGTGGGGTCGCCACCGGTTTTCGAAATTAGTATTTTTTACAAAAAATTATGAATTACCCATTCCGTCTAATGGGGGAATTTGATATATTTGTACATTTATGAATAATATTAATTGTTATGTGCATAAGGAATTTATGGATGTTTGTATTTTTTTGACAAATTGAATTGATATAGATAACCAACCTTGCTGGCATTAATGACTTTTGTATTCTTTGACCAATTTCCACTATTTTTTCAGACCATATAAAGTAAACTTACCTACTTTTGAAAGATAAAGAAAATAATGTTCCTGCTTATTAAAAAAAGTGGTGTTTTTCGACTAAGTTTGAGACATCCTGTGGGGTAACTAACGAAGTAGTTTTCTCGCATGTTCTCAAGTGCTCAGTTACAAAAACCATATCAATTCTCAGCATCTTATTTTGTATTTCATCCCAATATCTCAATTTTTGTAGGAGTTACACATTTGTAAGTAAAATATTGCATTGGTTTTGGACCAGAAACATTGGCAAATCTGGCAGGCTGATCATGCTGCAAGGATAAAAACCGAACTTAGAAACGTATCATTTAGATTCCATGTCGACTTGCTGCTATTTCAACAAGTGCACATTATTAAAGTATCACATACACGTTAAGTTTCGCTTAGCATAATTTAGTTTTTTATCCATCTGTTTATCTGTAAATTTCTGGTCATTATCTTTAAATTAATTCGTTGTTGGTAAAAACAATAGTAAAAACACTTTTAATCAAGTAACATTCGCTGCAAGGTTGAACAGCATTTTAAATTGCAACGGTTTACTTTAAATTATGTATCTTCTAAAAAAATGCAGATATGGGAATGAACCAAAAACAAAATGTTGAGAATATCGATCAGATCAAAACTATCCTTATAGTTTAATCGGTGTAATCGGATGTAAAATATGAATAAAAAATTATGAAAGTCGTCAAACATTACAAAAGCTACTTAACATCAAAGTTTAACAAAATTAGCGTTCCTTTAATATAGGCTGGTAAGTTTCTCGCAAAAACGTACTCCTAAATTTGGAATATTTTGTTGTATTGTACAGGGTCGTTAGATTAGAACATTTGTTTGGTATCTTCTTTGACCGTAAGATTTGTTTTATTAACCATAAGAATGTAATTAATCTTTCTTAGTCTTCTTAATATTATTTATTGGTTGATGAAAGTCTATTTATTTCGTGCAAAAGGCATATATTTGAAAAATCTATGTTAAAGGATACTCTTAATATTTACAACTTCAATTCCAATCATAAACGATAACGAAGTACACTTTTTCTTGTACCAAAGTATAAAATATTTATTTATTTTAAATGCGTTAAGCAAAACAATTAATTACTAATAACGCAAATAATATCTAGTACCTATGCAGTGAACTACATATATCTTGTTTAAACAAGTTTTGATCAAAAGTACAAAAATTTAAAGGAATATGTGATAATGTGAAAAAAATCTGTATAAACAACTATAATTTTTGTGTTAAATTTGTTGTTTTCCGTCTTTTGCAAAGACGAATAACCCCCCCCCCCGCACTCACGACGCTACTGTCCCACTTTACTACAACAAAATTCTGGTCACCTTAGGTATGATACAAATTTATGCAATATTTTTTGCAAAACTTATAAACATTGTTCTGGATCAAATGTTTGAAATACGTTTGTTATTTGAACCAGTTTCCATTAACCCTATTTTTTTGGTGTTGGCCAATCTTAACCCAACCCATGGCCGACTTTCGTTTTGCACCCCCTGGAAATATTTCTGCGGGCGCCCATGGCAAGACGACTTAATTTTTAAATTAAAATTATTATTAAAATTATGTGTAATAATTTGCATAATTGTCCCGTTATAGGTTACCACAACACGGCTTGCCTTTGTTGGTAACATAGCATTGACTATATCATTTCCTATCATTGATCATCATTACGCAGTATTTCAACATTACTTAAAACTACTACAGAATTATTATTCTGTCATCCTATACAAGTACACAATAAATCCGTCATCTTACACTATTTGATATACCAATTAATCTCATTATTGCGGTTACATAACAAGAATCTAACATCGCCCTAATAAGCAAGAATCTTTGAAAGGATATTTCGTCATAAGCGCACGACAATGTATCCACCTTGTTAGACAATATCGAAAATATATTATCGCCATCTATTTGGTAACATGAACAACATTGTTGGGCGTGGTATGAAAACTATGTAGAACTGATACGTTATTGCATCCAATAACTTTGCATATACATACACATTCAGATTGTTATTGGTGATCGATAACCGAGATAAGGGCATTCATTTTGCGTCATATTAACTCCTTAATGTTCCTTTTGTGTTGCGATATAATGCTGATCCTAATAGGAGATAACAGACGCTTTCAAAATTCCTAATCGGGGCACAATAAAAAATTATTAAGTTATTCATCGAAGGCGGATTAAAAGTGAAAGCAGTTTTCTAATTAATTGTTGTTAGATTTGGATGGTATTATCGATGATACACATGTTACTTTTTTCTAAGCAATCAATTTGGCGGGCGAAACTGTTGGGTTGGGTTACACAACTTTCGCGTTATAATTGACGGATTTATCACTTTTCTAATTTTTTGTTGGTGTGTGCTCTGCTTTCGTTCGTTCGGCTTAATGCTGCTATTAATTTATTGCAGTTCGCGAGCCGCTAATTTGTGGAACATTCTAAATTAAATTGGCAATAAATTGCACGTTAAAATATGCATCGCAGTTCCTGATCTGCTAATTAGAAACTCGATATAAGTA
Organism: Aphodius sticticus; assembly: GCA_963966075.1. Taxonomy (NCBI): domain Eukaryota; kingdom Metazoa; phylum Arthropoda; class Insecta; order Coleoptera; family Scarabaeidae; genus Aphodius; species Aphodius sticticus. Next base: position 64,287,413 of record OZ014509.1, read on the forward strand.
CTGTTGATTTACACCCTAACTGTCCTAAGTTGTCATTCGTTGACGTAAATTATAAATATGGTAGAGATTAGATAAACTATGTAAAGACTGCATTAGCAAAGTAAAATGTGAAATGTAGTTTCATATTATGCTGTTTGTTTATTTAATAATAATAATAATAATAATTTTCGAACTTTTTTTTTCGAACAATCATAATATACTGTGGGCAAAAAAATAACTGTACAACTTTCAATTACGGTAGAGCGTCGATAATCCGAACTAATTGGGACCGAAAGTGGTTCGGACTATCAAATTGTTCGAAATTTCGAAAATCACCTAGAAAATGACACTTTATTCCTAAAGCATGCCTAAAATGCACTTTAATCGATTAAATATACAAATATTAAACAAACTATTACATAATTATGTATTTAAACTCTTTTAAAACGCGTTCGGATTTTTGACGTTTCGGATTTTTGACGTTCGGATTTTTGACGTTCTACTGTATTTCCAATTAGTCAATTCAAATATTTCTTTAGAAAGAAATTGCTTATATTGTGAATATTGTAAACGTTGCTGCAACAACACTGCAAAAACAAACAAGAATCATAATTTCAATTTCTAAATATCAACCTCAATTTTCAACCATCAATTATTTTCTTTTTACTTTTGTCATCATCCACTATTTAGCCATCCCTTATTTTTGATTATTTTCAATAAGCCTTTTAATTGTCTTAATGGAAGCATACCAATTGTATAGCCTTTCATAAGAAAATCTTGGAGTAAAAGGCATCAAAACTACCCTTAAAGTTTGTGTTTACCTATGCAATCCTGAAAAGTGACCCACAAACACCCACTCACTTTCCTTATTTTGGTTTTGAAATTGAATACCCCCCCCCCTGCATGTTGTAATGTCAGTTTAAACCTTCAACCTAGTTTAGGTATACAAAATCTATGAGACCTAAACTCGGCTTATGGTTTAAATCGGCAATAAAAACTCCAGCCTAAGTTGTTTTCTTAATACGGTTGCAGGCAAACACATTCAAATTTCCTTTAAATAATAATAATAATAATATTGTCTTTATTTCCCAAGTAGCAAAAAAAAACAAAATATAAAGAAATAACAAATCTTCAAAATCTTCAAAAACAATTTTTTCTTATTCTATCTTATGGTATAAAACTACAAAACATTATCGTTGTTGAATATTGAATGTTTAATGGCTATCGGGAGCTGCCTCAATAAAACACTTTACTTTTTTGCTGACGTTTCGGTCTATTCTTCAAACCTTATTCATAGCTCAAAGGTAGGACTAACAATTAAAATACACTCACTGCATGGAGCGAGAGAGGAAGGAAATAAATATTATCGTTGTTGTTGAGAGACTAATATTATTATTATTGTGTAAATGAAAAGCTGGACTTTCCATTTACAAAATAATGTTGGCATAATTCGGCACATAATCTTGAATACAGTGCTGAATACCAATCCGGAATCAAATGGGTTAATAATATACATACAGGCGGGATGTAAATTTTAAATAAATATATACTTTGACAATATGTCGTTAAACATTTTCAGTCGCAATCAAATGCTTCCTACAAAATAAGGTTTTAGACAAATGCTTGACTTGAAACTCTAAACAATTTTTTTTCAAAAACTTTATATGTAGGAAGATTTTGACTTAGAAAGCGTATTCAAGGCAACAAAATCTAACAAACATGCCTACGTACCTGCCATTCACAAAAAAACATTTTCCTCTGAGTTAATATCAATATTTTATAATTTACACTGGTATTTTTCTCAACAATTTCTTGTAAAGCCACATCGTTGATTAAGAAAAACAAATCCTCTACTATGGTGGCTAAGTGTTTTTACTTTGTCATACGTAGTATGACAATGTATTGTAATGCTGTCGAAAAAGGCTTTGCGATTTTAGCGAAAATATATCCTATTGGGTCCCCTGAACATTTTTGACCAAGGTAAAAAAAAATCTGTGATACTTTTTGCTAAAATTAATAGTTTGGCTGCAAGACCAAACTTTAAAACTTTGAAAGTCATGCATTGCAGTTGACTCTGTTGGTCCTTCTGTGCATTATGTATATACAATAAATAGTTTAGTGAAGCGTTAGCAGTTTTTAACCTTACTACACACATCAAAACATCTTTTTGATCGAGATGGCGCGTATCTGCATTACATCTAGTTTGCCAGGATTTGGCAAATATTTTGATTCTGTTAACAGTATTGCAAGATCATCAGCGGTTGACACTGCTGTATAGTATGATAAAGTCATGGTAAAGTCTGGCGACATCAGATTTTTTTTCACATCAATCGGAACAAAATATTAGTGATCCATTCTTTATTTATACACCTGTAATTTTTTTCATGTTGTTAAGTTCCCATCTATTCCAAAAACATACCATTTTGTCATTAAATTAGGTATTTGTAGCTGTAAACAATCGCAGTAAAAACAACAGAACAAGTAGAGAAAAGGGAAGATATGAGCAAAAAGGAGAGGGTATGTTCTCTTCAAAAGAGTTGCTCTGGCACCCTACTAGAAACAGCAAAATGGTGTCAAAGTAAAACTTAGTCTTTGGTTTTTGTGAGTTATTCGCGAATTTATAGCTGACAAACCCCTAGAAACCTTTTTTTTTGCATATCACTACAATAAAACTAATATAATAACTTATCACGTGAGGTTCTTGGAAACTTGTTTTCTTTTTACTTGGTGCACACCACTTGAAGAATTGCTGTCAGTGTTTCAGCTTGACGCTATACACTACAGTATCTATCAAAATCAATATGAATGTCTTTAAAAAATATGTTAAATTTTATTGTAGATCAGAAAATCAAGTTCATATAAAAATGTGTAATAATTGTAAAATAAGAATGTCCACTTTCTTTTTATTTTATATATTCGAGGATTTTCCACAAATAGTTTCAACTATAATTTTTATTTATTCTAAACCAGACGCCATCATAAGTGAGAAAATAAGCAAATATTGAAAATGAATCATTAATCTTCTATAAATTTTTAACTGGCGGTTCGGATATATATTGGCCGTTAATCACGGTTGCCAACGGTTTCCATTATAAAATCAGAAACAGTGTCACATGCGTTGATTATGAAACCCATATAGAAAAAAATCCTTATCCCTAACTTGCACTACCCACGTTTAGTAGAAATAGAAAATTCAGATTCTATATGCTGTCTGCGTTGGTGCTTTCAGAGAATGCATTCGCTTCTATGGCTCTGTATTCCTGCAACGGCTTCCACCATTAAAAATGATGTGAGTTTTTTTCCAATTTGCCATCATCATCTCCGGCCATGTTATTTGAATGCGGAAGAAGCTGCCTGGCTAGCGTAGTTAATAGCTATTGCGGATCTTCTTTTTCCATTTGTGGCTGTGTCGCCTTTTGAGCGATTTACATAGTACGCTAAGTACCCCCGAGGTACCGCTCGCTGTCGGAATAAGTTTAATGACGGTTGTCAGTTATTACTGAATTAATTAGCCGTTATTTATGCGATTCGCGGCGCGTCCCTAGGTGCAGTCGGTATCGATAATAAGACAACCATTAGCATAAGTCGCGTTCGTTCTTCTTGTACGACGTTAGATAAGACGGACAGTGTAATAATAATAGGTATTGATTTGTTCCTAGGTACTTTCACTTTTCAAGTTCGGTATTAATTATTGTACTTGCAGTTTATATTATTAGCTGTATAGGTGCGTGTATCGTTTATTTCTAGTGATTAGCGATAAAAATGTTCTCTTGCAGTCCCGGAAATTGGCGAGGATTTAAAATGTGTAAAATGATATATTTATTGCTCGTTTCGTACTCGCGAGTATTCATTATCGCTATTTTCTGCGCAATTAAGAGAATTTGTTGCATGAGTGCCGACGGTGTAATCAAACATAAACAAAATTCCACTTGTTAAACGTTTAAGATCTAATTTTTATTCAGCACATTACATGTAATCAGAGCCGTACACGCTCTGGGCACTTCCAGTTTTTATCGAGATTTATCATCAATATTTTACTAAGAAAAGTTTTTGAAATAATTAATACCTAATTAAAATTTCCATTTTTCGAAAAATTCTCTTGTTTCAAATGGAAATTCTAAAAGGTTGCTGTTTCGATATCTGCAAATAAAAGAGATGTCCATTTAATAAATACGTCTTAATAGATACGTACCCCAAGAACATGGTGTATCCTATGTTGAACATTTTCTCTCAACAATGTGAAAAGGTTTATACATGAGTATCAGCTATTTAGCAAAGTATATTTAATGTCCCTGAGGCATACAACGTATCAAAAAAAAACTGGCTACAAAGTAGAAATATAAAACTTCTCTCTCCAAACAAATATTGTTTCATCATCTACATCAATTTAAATTCAATAATAAACTATCCGATCTAAGAAAAATATCGGTTGTTTCCAAGGAATACAAAAAAAATACAGGGTGCCCACTGCATACTGCCGTGCTAAGGCAAAAGGCCGTATCTACATTTGTGAAATAAGGTTTAAAATTTTGAATTCAGTTGTGTTGTGCCTTTACTTCGCAGATTTTCGAATTCCAAACAACATATCATGCCATCTTATGATTTGAGCGGAAAAAGTAAAAAGCAAATTGGCAGATACGACCTTTTGTCTTAGCACGACAGTATTTAAGTAGACCAAATTTTGATAAGGAAAAGAATCGTAAACGCACTGTTCAGAGTTGGAAAATAGTACCAACTTTAGAAAAAGCATAAGTAGGTCGTATGTGGTATTATAGAATAGATCTTTTTAAACCAAATAAGTTTTGTACAAAACTTTTTTTTGTACTTTGCGTTCGTTATATACTCGTAACGAAACCGCGTTCGGTGTCGTTATAAAAACACTAGCGCACTAGCTTTTAGTAACTTTAAGTTTTCCAGGATTGGTGATATTGATCAAATAATGCTGAAATCTCAATCGCTATTCGCTCGCCTCAATCTTATTTGTCAGTTTTACCACAGCTATACCAACTGTTGAAGATAAAACTACTCTAAATTGTAAGATAACAAGCACAATTTTCGAAATTTATGTAAAATCAATGTCGTAAAGTTGAAAAATAGAACTCGTTTTATAATATACTATTACATAAAATACACTTATCATAAAAAGTAAACCAAATAATCAATACAAACATACTTCAACATAACACAGCAATAACCCTCAAATATAAAGGAGAAAATATCTTGCAAAATACCAAAACAATTTCTTAACAATGATATAATTAATCGATGTAATTAATGATGTAATTTGCGGGAATCTTACATAAACTATACAGAAATATTTATGTAATATACAAAACATCAAAATAGCACCACACAAGAAAAAGCAAAGTTTTCTATCGCGTTATTATTTTGGAGGCTATCTTACTATTTTTTTAATTTGTGGTGACAAATTCATGTTTTTAAAGTTAAACGTAGCTATATGTCAAAAGTTGAACTACATTTAACAGCGATTTGGCAAAATTATCTAAGTATGCTGAAATAAAAGGTTATACACCTGGAGAAAAGTGCGAAAGCCTTCTTGATAAATCTTGATATTTTGACCCTGTTTTTACTTTATCATCCGTAGTAAGTCAAACTATGGTAATTGTGTCGAAAAATTTTTTTTTGTTTTTGGCGGAAAAGTGTCCTTTTTGGTCCGCTGAACATTTTTGACAAAGGTAAAAAATGCTGTGTGTGTGTGCATGTGTGTGTGTGTGTGTGTGTGTGTGTGTGTGTGGTATCGGAAACTTAATATTTAGAAGTTTCATGACAACTTAGAGCTGAAAGAAGTTTTGTTCAAAAGGTTCCAAAGGAACTGGAAGTTTACTCTTAGCATTTTTCAACGATTTTGCAAAGGAACCGCTATTTCTGTAATTTCATCAAAATAGTTAAATAATAAATTAAACTAGAAGAAATTTTCTTTAACTTATGTCTATGACATTTCTTGGTAAAATTAATAGTTTCGCTGCGGACTTTAAGTTTGAAAGTGATGCTTGCATTAGTTGAATTAAATTGTTCCATTGTTTGATAGTGAAGTCGATATGATGTGGATGTAGGAAAACAAAAACGTTTTTCTTCACTAATATATTTTTTATAAAGTTTTTGGTGAATAGTTTCGGGGTAATAGTTTCGGGGAATAGTTTCAATCGTCATTATTTCAAAAAATCTGATGTGGCCAGGCACATGACTTTATCATACTATATATAAAATTAATAGTTTAGCTACATGAGATTCTATTTGATCAAGATCGGCTATGTCTGCATTAAAATAAAACTAGTAGAACTAGACAAATATCTCGATTAAAGCTGCGTTCGGATATTGTACTCCGTTGACAGCGGGTACACCGTCCAAATGACACTTACGTGTTATTGGGTGTAAAAAGTGTAACGGTGTTCAATATCCGAACGCAGCCTATATTGACAGTAGCATTTTCAAGACATTAGCGTTTGACACTAGCTACTGTCATTAGAATCAAAATAATCTGACATATCCTGGCTACTAGTTTTAAAGCAGTACGCCCGATCTCGATGAAATAGAATTTGCTCATGCGGCTAAACTATAAATTCTACCAAAAAATGTCATATACATAAATTATGGAAAATTTCCTCTCCTTTAATTTATTATTTAACTATTTTGACGACAGTACACAAATAGCGGCTCATTTGCAAAATCTGCGAAAAATGCTATGAGTAAACCACCAGTTCCTTTGGACCCTTTTCAACAGAAAGCTTTTCAGCTCTAAGTTTGGTTATAAAACTTCTAAATATGAAGTTTCGTCCCGATACCATTAGTAGGTTCTCCGGAATCGTCTCCACAAAAACGGGTACACACACACACACACACACACATACACACACACACACACACACACACACACACACACACACACACACACACACACACACACACACACAGACATTTTTTTGTACCTTGGTCAAAAATGTTCAGGGGACCCAAAAAGTCATATTTCCGCTAAAATCTCAAAAAATTCTTTTGGCATGATTACAATACTTTACATACTGCGTATGATAAAGTAAAAAGTACACACAGCACAAAACACTGACTGCATCTCTACTTAAACAAAAGCTAGGCTGATATTAAATACGTTTTAAGTTTTATTCCCGCGTGTTTTATTGATGAGATATAACCCCCCTTGAGTTTCTTCTGTACCCGCCACTGTATCGAAATCATATGTCATACCTATTAGCAGAAATCCAATGTTGACCACTGTAATCAGCCTACAGTTTAGTTAAGGTGCTCTTACACGACGCCACTTTTCGTATTGCGCAAGTTAAAAAATGGCGCAATTCTTGTATTGCAATGTGTGAACAACGCTGCAACTATAAATATTGCGACACTTTCAGTACAGGGCGCAATTTTTTAAAGTTGTGTACAGCTAAAATGTTGCTGCGTGTAAACAGGCACAAACACGGTACTAGCGCTACACAGAAATGGACCGACGGACGTGTTGGTCCACTTCCACTTTAGTGGCGCAACATTTAGTAGATGTATATACGGTAGTGTTGGTTAAACATCGATAGTTGGCGTGTCCGATAGTTATCGTTAAAACTATCGATAACTATCGAACTTCAACAAAGTAAAAACTTATTAAATTGATATTTTGTAAATAAAGGATGCTAACCGATAAATACTAATTCTCTGAACAGAAAAGAACATAAATAAATATTTATTATTTCAACATACAATGTTAACAACAGAAACAAGTTAAAATAAATCCTTCTTCTCTAAAAAGAATTTCGAATAAATATGTCATTCTAAAAAAAAACAGATAGATAAATATTACAATAAATATTCCAACTAAAATCCTCGTAAATAAACAACTGATTTTATATTTTCCGCATAATGCTCATTTAGCAAAATTTTCTTTCTAGTTGTTAAAATAATTCCCAACCCAACCCAAGACGAGACTTTTTGTTCGAATAATTTTTTTACGATCGTAAAAAATGGCATTGATGGGAATGTTAGGTTAAACTTAAAATGAAATTTCTCTACATTTAGATCCTCCTATCATTCTTGGGGACTTTCTCCTGTAGGTTCGACAAAATATGCAATAATACGCGGCAAAGTTAAAATTTCAATAAGAGCCTTTTCCTACAAAAGCGGCCTTGAATAACTCATTAACATTAGCTCATAACACGCAGTTGCTCTAGTCCTCTCATCGGCATCAGAATCTGAATCCATCTTTTATGGAATAAACAACAACACAGTATCACTATCGCCGCTTAAAACTTAATGAGGCAGAATATAAACACAACCACTAGAAGTACGAGGGTGCGCAGTCGTTCCTTGACCAATTCTTGACATTCGACGTGCCACTTTTACAAGTTGCAGCAATGAAAAGTGGCGTGTACTGTGTGAATAGCATCGCAACTTTGAAATGTGTGGCTGCCACTTGGCGCTGGCGCTAGTCGAAAGTGGCGCAACTTTTGACTGATTTTATCTCACGTGTGAACACAACATGCCATTTCATAGTGTCGCAACAGAATCTCGCGCAACAAAAGTGGCTACGTGTAAGAGCACCTTTAGTAATAGTGCAATTTAACTGGTAATATTAAATTCATTCACTGCTTGCCACAATCGTTTAACAATTGTTGAATGCTGTCTATGCTTGTATAAATAAATATTTAATAAAGTAGGTACTTGGCACCTAATTAAATCTAAATTAAATTATGCTTAAGTGATATCACAATAATGCATATGTATTTGATCATTGAGACTGTATATACAATAATATAATTAGAACACTGACAACACACAAGTCTTATAACTTATAAATAGTATATGTAATGTATGTTTACCAAGGTATAGTATAAATGAACCGAACAGAAAACACTAAAATCAGTTCCAACTTAAACTTTAGACAAGATTAAGTCTCTAACTATGGCTGCTTCCAATAACACTATTGGCTTACTGTCATCACAACTCGAAACAAGAAAACCTGAAGACCCATATGAACTAAAAGACATCCACCAGTCCACATCTACAATCATAGAAGTCAGCAACTCTAAACAATCATCCGAATCCACATCATTCACATTATTACAAGCCATACGACTTCGACCACTATCACCAGTAACCCACATAGAATACTGCGGATTCAACTTCTTGATCACCCAGATGCCAGATGATGATACTGTAACCCAATACATCGACATCCTCAAGATGTATAACGTGACAGCAGTCGTCAGGGTCTGCAACTCGACCTACAAGGCAAAAGACATTTTTGACGAAGGTATTGAAGTTCACGATTTAGCTTTTAGTGACAGAATGGGACCACCGCAGGTGATAGTTAATGATTGGTTAAATTTGGTGGCCAAGCATAACTCTAAGTATCAGAAGACTTGTATCGCCGTGCATTGTGCTCACGGTTTAGGCAGGGCACAACTAATGGTTGGAATCGTGCTTATGGAACTGGGATTGAGGTGTGAAGACGCTGTTAAGGGCATAAAAACCAGGAAGAGGGATGCCATGAATGCGAGGCTGTTGAGCTATTTGGCGAATTATTCGATTAGTCAGAAGATGAAGTTTAATATCCTCTACTTGAAGAAGGTTGGCTTTTCACTAATTAAGAAATAGAGAAGTACTATTTCTGAATGTTTATTTATGTATTATGTTTAGATAACAGTAAAGTTTGTATTGTTTCCATATGTTGATATGTGATGTTCAATAAACACAATGGTTTCAAAATAATATGTTATAATTTCTATAATTAGACGGTTGACAAATTTAGATCATAGCAAAAATATTTCCTTCACAGGGTGATGACAGAAAAACTGGGGTGTCCTTTGCCCAGCAGTGAGACGATTATAGGCTTAAAGTAACTAAAATAAGTAAAACAAGACTAGCTTCTATCCTTTCAAAATACATCATTTCCCTCCATAGTGTGCACTGTGGAGGGAAAAAGTTAGGGTGCTTGTGGAAACGTAGCCACGGTGACACCATCGAGTTGCGGAAGATCATGTGTTTAAAGAAGACATAGAATTGGACCAAGTACATTACCATGTGGTACTCCATTAGTAATTTTGAAAGTTTATAGTACTCATAATCTTGGGTTATTGGGATGTATCTGTCAGGATACTTCCAAAACTGAACACAAAAGTGTTAATCCGTTAATCATTAATTAACGAAGTTACATTTTTCGTTAATGAATTAACTTTTAAGTTAACCTTCAAAACGATTAACGGACCGACTAACTTCCGCTACATTCATCATCCGTTAATTCAAGTCCGTTAAATTGGAAATATCATCAATAAATATTTCAAATGGTTGTATAGGCATTATGTGCAAGTTTGGACTTGGTTTTGTTTACATCTGTGACGTACTACTTTGTGTGACGTGGCGTCCGTATATAAAGCATGGGCGCGAGTTGTTTTGTTTTTAGTTGCTTCAACTCCAACCCCTTTAAGCCCCCTTTACTTCATTCTGTGCAATTCAAACGCGCAATTAAATTCCTCAAGTTCAATGTGATTTTTTATTTTACTCTATGAAACATTTTAAAATTACCAAGTTGCATGATATTAGGATCAGTTCGATCAGTTCTAAATATGTAACTTATGTAAGTGCGTGCGTTTATAGCAACAATCTAGGAATTTTTGTCTGAAACGAAAATTTGGTGACACCACTGTGTATAGACGCGAAACATAACCTATTCCGCATTTCGTTATTTGTTATTGTTTCCTGTGATTTAAAAACAATAATTTCAATTTCAATAATTTAATAGCAAAGTGTAGCAAAGCATGGAGGTTATGTTTGCTAGCAACCCAAAGCAACTATAGTTGTCAAAAAATAAAAATCACTGATGTTCAAGCCATGGGATTTATTAAAGTTGCACAGATGTAAATGGTGTACACATTGTCATAAAATTGCATGCGATTTTTCAAAACTGCATTGTTGAAAGTGCAGGTTTGAACTGCATAGATATAAAAGTAGCTTTAGTTGATCTTTTCATCTTTGTATCTCGCAATGTAGTTCTTTTAGTTACCACTGTAGGTAGTAGGTACCTAGTTTGAAAAGTTTCTAAGGCAATTTTTACATATTATGCAACCGCAAGAAAGCTGCGCAGTTATTTGGGCTGCATACTCACCGGTAGATCGGCACTCAACATAACCTATATTTTTATATAAAAAGTTAACGATTAACGGTTAACGTTAACTTCTGTTGCATTTGAAACAAATTATTATACTTGAAGTATACTATACTTGAAGGGTAGTAAATGTTCCACCTTATATGTCAAAGGCTACCCTCCTATAAAAGTTGTTTTGTTTCTTCCATGCCTTCTAAATAGGAGGCGTTGTTGTGAAAACTAGACAGAAATATACCAAAATCAGCGCAAATGCCAAAAAGCCAGCACAAATATAAATTAATAGTAAACAGGGTCAAGAAAACCCAAACTTATTTAGAAACAAACTGATTTCTTGCAGCATTATTTTGATGTAAGAATAACCATGTTTTTGTAAAACATATTATTATTAAAATTAAGGTTATTATTAAAATTAGAAAATCAGAAAATTAGAAAACTTTAGAAAACTAAAAACGAAAAAAAAAAAAACGTGATTCAACGCAAAAAAACTCCCTTGAAAAGGTCCCATTTAATTTCCGTTGGAAAACTTACCAAAATTGTCTTAATTTTGCCTTGCACTCGAAAATGTAAAGCGTTTGTTATGTAAATTTGTATGTTACAATTAAACTATTACAACCAGCAACAATAACTGGGGTTCCAATTAAAAAATGTCGAAACGTCGTAAGTCAAAAACAATTATATTGAATGTGCTATAAATACGTGTATTTTGATCATAAGAATCATTGAATCGTCCTTTGTAATTCCTAAGTTAACCGATCTGCTGTCTTTAAACAATGTATTTAAAACTCACAGAGAGATGAATATGGCTCTAAAGAATTCTAATACAAAACAGCGATAAGATAACTCCATTAGCAAATTCAGAAAGTATTCAATCAGAGCCATTTCCTACAATGAGAGTACAAGTTGATAAGAACTGCTTTCCAAAGAAATAACTGCACTGCAATCAGAATAAATAAGTACTAGCTAAAAATTCCACTCGATATTAGTTCGCCAATATCAATACGTGATAAGAGTAACAAAACATAAGGTGACTACCAGCAACAATACAATCAAATGTAAGCAATGACCATCATTTTATCGCTATTTAGTAACTGGGCTGAATAAAACAACTCAGTGAGTTTACATTACATAACTTTTTATTGTATGAAAGTTACATTATATGTATATGTTTAGATATTATTATCATTAGATATCTACGGATTACATCAAAACGCATGCTCTCTTCTTGTGCCTCAGGTATGACTTCGGGCGGTACTTCTCCAAGTGGGCTAGTTGTTTAGCGTTAATAGCACCCCTTCTCTTCATCCTGATGATCTCCACAGCTTCTTCATACTGCATCCCCAGCTCAATTAAAGACAGAGCCACCATAACTGGTGCTCTTCCTAAGCCAGCGACGCAGTGGACAGCAACGCAACACTCTGGGTATAAGCTATGGTGCTTCTTAACCAACTCGAACCATTGCTGGATGATATACTTCGAAGGGAACATCCCATCATCGTACACCAAATCAAACACCTCGATACCTTCCTTCGCTATTTCATTTATACTATACGACGGCTGGCAAACGCGCACCACAGCGGTGACATTGTACTTCTTCAATTCTTCGATATAGCTGGCTATGGCGTGGTCCGCAGGCATATCAGTTATGAGGAAGTTGAATCCCTTGTGCTGGATCTGCGAAGCCCCTAATCTGTACTCGGCTGGACGCATCTTGCCGCCTTTCTAGTTGCTCCTTTCTGGTCTATTTTGGGTGTTGAGCCTTGCAGAATTCGGAACTGTCCAGAACAAATTCCACCAATTTCCAATAATCAGCAACTGTCGGTTTAGCCATGCACATTGAATCTTCTACAGGTCGCCCAAAACAGTATAAGCCGCTTAGCACGGCAACCGCCAACGGAATACTAATTGAGAAGTAATCGGAATGAGTTTAAAACACCGCGACTGGTTAGATGGCGCTTACCAAATTAAATACTGATTCGTAGCCAAAACACGGTCTTTGTCTTTGTATGGTACAGGAACGTGTTGTAGTCGCTATCTCTGGGGCTCTCGTGTTGCTAAACAATAAACTGAAATTCGAGCTGATTGCTGAACCGCTACGAATGTATCTGGTGGTATGAATAAGAGGCTCTGTTGCCAGTCGGCTCGCTGGAAACGGTCTGGTGACGAAGCATTGCGAAATACTTGCAAATGGTGAAATATGTGTATCGGAGAGCGTGCCGGGCGAGTCTGCGCTTGCTCTCTCTCCATGGATGAGAAACGTGTACCCGATAAAATTTGTTTGGATACGCATGCAAGGCGTAGGCGCTTTATTCATCACGAGATTATGCATTAATTAATTGTTCTCGAATTTCGATCTATTTTTGTCCGGTGTATATTATTCCTGAGTAGATTAAAAGCCTGTAATATAATTAACAATACAGGCTTTTGTATGTTATGGACAGATTTAGAACATAATCGATATCATACGCCCACGCAAAGGCTTTCTATGAACATGAACAATTAGTGCGTAGTTATCCAGCTACTTCGTATGATTATAAAACGCCAGAAACGTCTATAGCAGCGTTTCCCAACCTGAGTTCCGCGGAACCCTGGGGTTCCGCGAGATGTCGTCAGGGGTTCCGCGGAAAAATAGTAACAAATAGCGGTGGCGGTCGCCGGTTAATGGGCACATTATTATTAGAAATTGACAATATTACTTACAATTATCTCTTACATAAAAACAAAATGATCTATAGAAAATAACAATCTAGCAAAGTTATTGGTCAAACTCTATCATTATTTGTTTTCAGTATTTTTGCCTTTCCAAATGTGTGACAAAATAAACCTATAATTTGAAGCTGCTGCTCATACTGGTACTTTAGGAGAAGAACAGAGTTGTAGGTGGTGGATTTCAATATGATCTTACATTCCGGATAAGATTACTAACATATCACCAGACAAGTTCTGAGCTTCTATGAGGAAAATTAGGTCGGTACCATTCATAGAAAATCAATAAATGTACAGAGTGATTTACAACTATAGACGAAAATTTATGCGGACAGGAAGCTAAAGTGTAATTTCAAATATCGTGACTGCATTTAATTAAACAAAAAATAATTAAATTAAACTGAAGTACTAATTTTGACAATAAAAAAAATTTAAAGTGCTTCACATATTTTTATTTATAATTTGGTATTTTTTTACATTTAATTTTCACCTCGAGTAATAAATTACCATGTATCAGTTGAGTTTTCAACATTGTGTATGTATGAGCAAGCTTGTTCTTATTTAACAAACTTTAAGTGAAAATATAGAGATCATCCTCATAGAGATAAAATTAGTGTGTACGAATATCTTCTACTTGGGTGTTTATTCCCACACTTTTTTTTCTCAGAACGTAATTATTGTTCTGACTACAATGTTTCATAAAGACTTATTTATTTTTTCAATACCTAAATAATAAAATATTAATAAAACAGTATTTTAAATGGCTCTGACTGCTTAAGGAATATTAACTTGTTATCAATAGGTCCAAATGAAACTTTTTACGCAGAATGAATGTTTCTTAATTTTTGTATTTTGACCAGATTTCTTTTTAATTACTTTATCATACGCAGTATGTAAAGGAAAGCTGGTTAATCGACGGTAAGATATAAAGGAGAAAGGTATTTGTCGGGCAATTCCGTCATACGAAGATCGAAGATCAAAGAAGCAACCGTATACACGTGTTTCGGACTATTAGTCCTCATCAGTACGGTATAGCCAAGGAGCAAGATGGATGTTCCCTATAGGGAACCATTTGAGTGTTTTTCCATTGAGTGTCCATCTTGCTCCTTGGCTATACCGTACTGATGAGGACTAATAGTCCGAAACACGTGTATACGGTTGCTTCTTTGATCTTCGATCTTCGTATGACGGAATTGCCCGACAAATACCTTTCTGCAGTATGTAAAGTATTGTAATCATGCCAAAAATTTTTTTTGAGATTTTAACGGAAATATGTCTGTTTGGGTCCCCTGAACATTTTTGACCAAGGTACAAAAAAATGTCTGTGTGTGTGTGTGTGTGTGTGTGTGTGTGTGTGTGTATGTGTGTGTGTGTACCCGTTTTTGTGGAGACGATTCCGGAGAAACTACTAATGGTACCGGGACGAAACTTCATATTTAGTTTTTCGAAGATTTTGCAAATGAGCCGCTATTTGTGTAATGTCGTCAAAATAGTTAAATAATAAATTAAAGGAGAGGAAATTTTCCATAATTTATGTATATGACATTTTTTGGTAGAATTTATAGTTTAGCCGCATGAGCAAATTCTATTTCGTCGAGATCGGGCGTACTGCTTTAAAACTAGTAGCCAGGATGTCAGATTATTTTGATTCTAATGACAGTAGCTAGTGTCAAACGCTAATGTCTTGAAAATGCTACTGTCAATATAGGCTGCGTTCGGATATTGAACACCGTTACACTTTTTACACCCAATAACACGTAAGTGTCATTTGGACGGTGTACCCGCTGTCAACGGAGTACAATATCCGAACGCAGCTTTAATCGCGATATTTGTCTAGTTCTACTAGTTTTATTTTAATGCAGACATAGCCGATCTCGATCAAATAGAATCTCATGCAGCTAAACTATTAATTTTATATATCGTATGATAAAGTCATGTGCCTGGCCACACCAGATTTTTTTTAATGTATTCATTTATTTAATTATTTGTAATTGTATTTCTTTGTTTCGCATTGTTTGATTTGTATTTTCTTCTTCCTTCCTTTGGTCATACTTGAAGGAACTAAGAAGAACAAATAAGTTTATACCTAGAGAGAAATATCTGCACTGTAACATTGCAGATATTAAAATGAATATAATAAACTACCAAAAAAGCTGTAAAAGAAGAACTAACTGTAACATCGCTGGTTATTAGATACCAGCTAAATTTCTGTATTGTTTTTACAGAATTCACTTATTCCACAAACATATTCCTGTGAAATTAGAACAGTATCACCTTAATTTCACAGGGAATTTTTTCAATTTTACAGGAAGAATCTCAAGGCATGAGCGCCGTTACTTATGGGCAACAGATGCGCTTGTCCCCCTGAATTTTGAAAAAAATGCACACGGTAAAAGCCAGATAATTTTCATTACTATTACCTAGTTTTAAGTGATATTAGTTTTGACCAGTCTAAAAACTTATTTCCTGTTACATTTCCAAATCTGATTTTAAAGACTAAAGATTTAAAAAATTTACAATGCCGGATTTAATATGGCGTTTAAATGATATAAGTCTAAAATGTGTTGGATTTGCTTGCAACTTATCTCGTGTCATATATAAAGATGTTGCTCTAAATCTGTGCAAGTCTATTTATTTTTCTCACAATTCAGTACATGTGCGAAAAAAAAAAAACTTGTAATAAAAGTTTGAAAATATAAAGATTTATCATACAGCCTAGCGACTAGAATTTAATTAAAGGTTAGATAAATCTGAATTAGCAATATTGTTCATAATCATCTCAAACATTAAGAAGTGTGTTGTGTTATTTATCTCAATTAATTCATGTTTTTTAAGTATCAAATAACTGCATAAAATAGATAAACAGATCCAAGCTGTTTTAAATCGAATGGTGTATTCAACCAAAATAAATTATAATAAAATTTTTCGTATTGTACGTTAATCACATAAATAATGTCATGTAATCGCGCTTATTGATACGTGTTGCCATCTTGTAGTGCAAATTATCACTATAAATTTCTATTTTTTTTTAAGTTTACATAGGTTCTATCTGTTTTGAGCCTTGTCTGTTTCTATTTAATGACATGAATGCAAAATATGGGCATTTTCCATAATCACCATTCCAGAAATGTATGTTATATAGTCAAATTTGATCCTTCATACCTTAACCTTTAAAACACGTTTTCCTCGTTTAAATCAAAACCGTTTAAAATACAACACATATTGTGTTTAAACATGTTTAAAACATTGTTTTCCAATCAAATGTTTTACACATAACAACTCTGGCACAGAGTGAGCGAAAAAGTAAGGAAGAAATTACTAAAATTGAAATTGTTATTTGCAATAAATCCTCGGACAGGTAATTTTTTTATGATCAAAATAGCAACTCCACAGCACCTTATTTTTGGTCTATAACGTCCCGACATCTTGCATTTTTAACGAGTTTTGTTTTCTTTTTCGAGAAAAAGCCTCCCAATGTTTATAAAATAACTTTGGTTTACTGTACTTTGCCAACGGACACTGAATTGGCGTTTTCAATAGATTTGCTTGCGCTGAACCAGGGTTTTCATTTTGTTAACAACACAATAATACAAAAACCGTTAGTTTTGAGTTAATAACAAAATGAAACTGAATTCTTCAACTGAAGAAGGCTCATTTGAGATATTGATGAAACGTTTTTAATAGATTATTTTTAACAGATTGTTGACACTTGTCTTGGTTTTTTGAAAGCCCTGTCCTGCAAATTCAATTTGTGCAACATGGCAACCCTAAACATTGTATATTTAATTACCTATTTCTGTGTGGTTTTTGCAACAATGTTTCCTATTTAAAGCATGAAATACACAAAACTAATTTTTCTTAAAAAAAGTAGCAATGCTCGAGCTTGACGGTATTTCTCAAAAGTATTATTTTGAAGGTTATATTCGTCAGCAAAGTAATCACTCATTTATCAGAAATGCAGTTTTCTTAACAGCATTATTAAACATGCCTGCTACCTGACAATACACCAACATTTCAATGCAAAACTGATCCTTATTCTCTTCTCATTCTTGCTCCACGAAAATTTTCAAACAACGCCAACGTTGACAACAATGATTTACCTCGTTTGCTGACATTCGGATCACACAATTTTCATTTCAAACTACCAGGAACCACAAGCCACTTTTTTCTCATAATTTCCCGCTATTCCCACAGGTGTCATCCATGGCAGAAATACAAACAGGAAGCGCGACAGAGGTGAGCGTCATTTGCGTAGCAGAAGCCTATTAATAGCCTCTTGTGCGTGGGAACTCGTTCCATGTCAACCCCTTATTAAATAATACCGTCATTTTTCGAGTTCGTCGCTGCACAGGTTGTCGCATTGGCGTGCGATGTCTTCATGCCCTTCCTCTGCCAGTTGCGTCCGCGTTGGTCGGCTCGAAGTCTGTAATACGAAACCGCCACACATGCGGTCCTTGACATCCCTAAGGTGATTACTTTACCAGCGTTCTAACGTGTCATGGTTAAGCCAAAGCCTGCTAGATGGAACCGCACTTTTTGCCCGTTCCGTGACATCGATATTGCTGGCATTAGCGGTTAACCTCATTACGGACTGATGGAATCTCAAATGCATTTCCATTTCTATGAGTAATGATTATTAACTGGGTAGGTATGGTGTAATCTTAAATTATTGTAATATCAATGATAAAAAAGCCAAAAGGCTTATGACTGACAGAACTGCAAAAAACAGTTCTCAAGAAGCAATTTCCTTCTTTTTGTTCCTCTTGTCTGTAATAGCTCTGCCAGTTAGCTATTCTTCTGGGTGTTCTTCTTCTTATGTTTTCAGTTCTTTCTCCACCCAAATCTTGTATGTTTTTGCTGGTCGGGTGCATATTTTTAGACAAAGACTGTATATGGATAAATACTGGATATTTTATAAAACCAGAAACTGATTATGGCCCATTTTTCGTTGTTTTATTTATTCTTCATAATCTCTTCATCTTTCAGTATATATTTGATTATAGTGATGTGTGTGGCGATTCGAAAATATTATCTTCCTTGCAGACCATTTCCGTTGTGTTTTCGATCTTTTTAATATTGCCCTATTAGACAGGAATGTAATCAGCACACCTGTGAGATAATTTTGTTGTTCTATGGAAAACAACATGAAACGTAGTAAGAATTAAAAGTATTATCAACTATATAATAGTGTTATTATATTCTTTTGTACTTTTCCGGTACTTTGTCTAGTTATAAATATAGTTTTTTTGGAATTATTATTAAATGTCCATTTTAAGAAGATGGAAGATAAAACGTACGTTGCTGTTCCACGGGTGCCAATCGTCCATACAAGTATCTATGTTTTTCTAAATTGGCTGATTTTTATCTTATAAATAAGTAATTGGCCTTACTTATTTATAAGATAATGATATATGGAATAACTTGGACCAGCGGACAATTCTACCCTAAAATGCTTCTCGCATCCTTGGTAATTAACTTCATCATTCTCGACACTTGAAAAATTAAAAAAAAAATAACAGGATCAACTGAAATTTTAATTTTGGTTATTACCATTCGCAAATGATAAGTAAAAAACAAAACAAAATATATAAACATAATATATGAATGTAACTAATGCATGTATACTAACCGCTGTAAAGTTGCAAATTTTGGGATGTAGTACAAAGGTCTTCAAAGGAAACGTTTTTGTTGCTCGCTTTATATCTAAATATGAAAACAACCCAAAAGGAAGCTAAATATTAATCAGGTGTAGATCCTTTTGCAAATTTGGTAATAAAACAATGAAACCCCTTTATTGCAAAACGTTTTTTATTTACGTCAGACTAATTTCGCCATTGCTGGCATCATCAGTGAAATCTGTAACAATCCATAAAATTATGATAAAATCACAAAACAACTAGGGAGGACAAAACTCACAGTCATATTATTCTAAAACAACCAACATAGGTGCGGTAAAACGGTCATTAGGTCGATACATAGGTAAGAGCGGCGAACACAATTGTCAAGATAAAATGTCACAAAGCTAAAGAATCAGGTTTCATCAGCAAATTCTATAAATAAATACAAATAAACAAACAATGCACTCGGGCAATTAACACTTACAATTATGAAGTCCATACACAACCAACATTATCACTGTAGGACAGTCGGGATATCAGTGAACCAATAAGTTAAGAACGAAAAAATTCATTTCCTTCTTAACCTCACATCCAGCATGTGGTTGGAGTAGTGATCTAAAGTGAATAAATTGAAAGGTATTACAGTGGGTAAAAATGAAAGGAAACAAGGACAAACTTACGTTATTAAGCACAGGTACAACTAGGGATACAATTCAAGTCAAAATTATGGACACCACACGACAACGAACTGTTAATAAAAAAATGAACTGTTATTGTTTTTAGCCATAACATTATCTATTTTGAGATTCATTCCGTAGAAAACAAATTTACCCGCGCATTTTTACCCCGTCAATTGGATTTCTGGTTGAAGGTAAAACACGTATTTCTGTCTTTTTTTTTGAAAAAAGTCTAAAGATGTACCAATTTTTCTAAAGAAAATACTTTCATAAAAAATATCATTAAGGCATTTTTACTACTCTCAATTCTATTTTGGAAAAATGGAGAAACATAATTCTTAATTTTAAAGGAGAATCTAAATGCCAATTTTTATGTCTGAAATTTCTTCATAAAATGAAACCGCCCAAATTTGCATACCTACGATGGATTATCGGGGGATGGTAAATAAACATTATTTTAAAAGATTCCACTACTAAACAAATACACAACTATAAACAACAAATAACTATATTTATTTGAAAATGGTAAAATACGTATTTCCTTATTTGCTTAGGGAAGTATACTGTTTTTCATAAAAAACACTAACTTTTGATCAAGTGGATTTTCAGAAAATGGCAAAACGCATGTTTTTTTTTTTATTTTTCATGTAGAATCGATTAAGTTGAATTGTGTTACCACTATATAGGATTGTAATATTTACATTCATAGAAACCATTTTTCATCCAAAATAATCTTAATATTATAATATTAATAACAGAGGTGTCTTGATTTTTAAAGCAGAATATAAATTCCAATATGCATGTTTGTAAAGATTATACACATATAGGCACGTATATTTATGAAGTCCAGCCATTTTGACTCTCCTCAATTTTATAATGATGGTGAAAAGAATATAAATACAACCAAGGATCAGTAGCAATTCTCATAAAAATTTTACCCACCATTTTTAAGGCAGGAATTTAAAAATTCCATACATGCACTAGGGTGTAGGTATCGAAAGAATGTTTTTTTCGAAATTCACAATTTCAAGTTGATAAAAAGTTGTCCCTGTGGACCCTCATATACCACAAAAGAAATTGGCCCAATTGAATAATATTTAGGGTTCCCGCAGGGGGCCTAAAGTTTATGATTTTCTTTAAAAATTCGAATTTTTTCATATTTTTTTAATGAAATATTAATTAATATTTCTTTTTCAAAGCCTAAATGTCACATAATAAAAAATTTAATGACAAATAAACTTTTATCAACATTTAAGCACATTTTTTAAATTAGGACGAAACTGGTCGTTTTTCTAAAAATTGTATCGAATCTAAATAAACTGCAGGCGATCTAAATGTTGCATTAGAGTAATATATTTTTGTATACGGTAATTTCACACCTTATTGTTAAACTTTTTGTATTTGAAAAAGAAAAATCACGTAATCCTACATTGAAAAAAAAATTCTAATTCTTAAAGAAAATTATACACTTTTGGCCTCCTGCGGGAGACTAAACATTTTTCAATTGCGTCAATTTTTCGTAGTATATGTAGGTCCATATATGTAGGGACCACTTTTTATCAACTTGAAATTTTGAATTTCGAAAAAAAAAAACGTTTTTTCGATACACCTTATTATGCACCTTTCAAATTTCATGTTCATAGACTTACCACTTTGTAGACCATTTGTTTAAATTATAATTAGAGAAATATTTACTGCTAAGCAACCGATAATCTTACGTTACGACCAGGTGCTGCGTCACACGATTTTTGTATACGATTCCTTTTTCGGTAAAATTTTTAAATAGACAATAGGTTATGTAACAAAAATTTCCTGTCTGGCCTTGACAGATATGCTTCGCATCAAGGTTTGCAGTTATTTCAGTCATCATCAATAATGTGGATCATATAGTATAACAGTGTGTCATATTCATAATTGAAGCTGTTGATTCCTCTTTAAAAAGAACTTTAAACAATTTATTTCTTACAAACATGTAAGTTCATTGCATTTTGTGTAAAAAATTAAAAAACAAATTTTAAAAGTCTTTTGTACGGTCTATGAACTAGGGCAGAGTATGTCTAAACACAAACCCTTTTATTGTAGAAAGAAAAGTGGAAGAACATGGTATTTTTCTTGCTTGTATTTCGATTTCAGCTAACTTTTAAAAGCAGGAGTAGGTACAGGAAAATAAAAAGAAAACAATAAAATCTGACGATGACTGACAAGAAAACTCCTTTCTTCGCTCACTAGCATATATTATTTAATTAACGCACATTAATCATCAATAAGGCACCATTAGGACCAACCCCAGCTCCAAGTTGAGGGTGATTGATTGAAGCCGTACACACTACAGGACGGTAAATCAAACCGATTCCATCGTCGGTGTCAAATGGCGATATTACACCACAGATAAGGCTTCGCGAATAATAATACCGCCGCATATCGCACGCTCTCCACAATGGATACCATGGAAGAACGTCTCATATATCGTCTCAAGTCCCGGAAGAGCAGTCTTTGGTCTTTACCGAGCCGGACGGCAACAACAAAAAGTCGTCCGATGCCGGATAACAGTAAAATATGAGACTCAAAGGTCGCCAGCGAGCAATTATGAAAGGCTTATCTATCACTTTCACACTCCAGTGAAGAACAAAAGTACCGGGTCTGCGGTACATTGCTGCACAATATCATCATCATGCTTGCGGAAGTTTGCCGGCTTGCAAAAGCCGGTTGTAGTGGTTGGTATCAGTGGTGCGGCCTGTGGTTCGCATGTCGATTTTATTGCGAATTAAAACGAGTCGTAATAATACATTTTAACTGCCTTAATGGCTTGATATCACTTCCGTTCGGTAATTGGTGCTTAAAGTACGTGTATGAGATGATAATGATTCTTGTTGATCGTTTTGTGGACGCTTAAAGACAACCACGACACTTAAATACGCTAGTTACGATTTGATCGTAAATAAAACTGTGTATTCTTTGTATATTAGCTGTTTCTTCCATTAGCTATGCTAGAAGATTCAATATGAAGAGTTGCTAATCCAGTTGCTGACATTAATTGATTGTTTACATATAATTAATGATTATACAAAACTTTGCTTGTATGAAGCGGACCACATGGACGTATTAATGGTTTTGTTATAGATGGCGCTAGTGTCTTCAGTTTTTCTTCAGTTCTTTAAATGGAATGGTCTATATTTGCTTATATTTTGTAATTCTTTGCAGCATTTTAGTGCGTGAAAAACTAATAGAGTAGGTACAACCCTATTCCTTAAAGTTTTTGCTTTACTTGTCTAAAAAATGCTTCTTATGAACCAAAATTTCTGAACTAATAGAAATTTGTTTAAAGTGATTTATGAATAAATCCTATTTAGAATTAGTTGCATGTCCTTACATATTTAGGTCTAAAAATAAATTGAGATTTTTTAGTGTAATTTAATCTACCAGTCATACTATACTTGCCATGAATCTTAATGTAGGTAAATCGACGGATTTTTATACATAATTTTGTTTAAAACCGAAAATACACAGACGTATTCATCAAATCGAAAATTCTAATGTTCCGTGGATATACACTAGTCAGAAATGCTTATTCAATTCATGTAGTATTCAACGCTATTTAATAGTATATTATTTGACGAGCACATAACTAAGGATATAAGCCGCGAGCATGAAGTTTATACGCGAGCCGTAGGCGAGCGTGTACATATGCGACCGATTTATATCCGTTGTGTGCGAGTCGAATACGACGTTTTATCTACGACTCATAAATTCCATTTTATATCAAATATTTTAAATGTATTTGTTAATGATGGCGACGCGAACTGTCACATAACTGTCATCCACGTAGGTTTTGACAGACTTTGACACTAGAGTTGTATGATGACAGTTCGTTCAAATAATGAAGTCATTATTTGAACCAACTGTCATTATTATATAACGCTAGTGTCATTATAATCATTGGCGTGTGATGGAGGTTATATAGTCATAGATACGTATGCAATGAACTTATTATATGTGAGTCGTAGATACAAAAAATATACTTCTTCATTAAAAAAAATTGTCTAGTATTCTGTTAAATGGGTCATCCAATGGCAAGTTTTGCTATAATTCTTAAATACTGGAAAATTACTGTAATTAATAATCACCAACAACTATTGCCCGACGACGACTTATCTAACGTAATATATTGATTTACAGGTAAGGTCAATTTACTGAACAAATATTTGAATTAATAACAGTATATTTATTGCTTATGTTGGTGGAAATACTCAAAACCATATTATAGAAAGATAGCTACCTTAAGATAAATAGGTACCTAACATAGAAATATTTTTTAATGCTGATGAACTTTAATACGACCTTATGAACAAGCTCCACCCCCCACCCATAGTACCCTAATTTACAATTTTACAATGTTACGTGTTTTATTATTGTTCTTTGTCTAATTTGAAATTGTTTAAACAATTAGCATTTTTTTAAACAAAAATATATGATGTTACGAACATGTTTCCATTTTTTGTCATTTATTAACTAAATAGCAATTGTTTAAACAAATACCATTTGTTTAAAGAAATATATACCTATACAATGTTGCAGACATATTTTCTATTTTTTAAAGGAAATTATTATTAGGATATTGGCATTTTTTGGTCATTTGCTACCTAATTTGCAGTTGTATAAACAAATACCATTTGTTTACAAAAATATACAATGTTACGGACATATTTTTCTTTCTTTATCAGAAATTACAATTAGATTGTTGGTATTGTTTGCCATTAATTAACTAGTTTGCAATGTTTAAATAAATACCATTTGTTTACACAAAAATATACAATGGTGCTGACATATCTTTTTGACAAAAATTATTATTATTATTATTGTCTTTTTCTTCTTGCCAAATTTGTTAACTCATTTTCAATTATTAAACAAATTTATTTGTTCAAACATTGCACATTAAGTAACAAATTCCAAGAAAATTGCCAACTATGTAACAATATAATTTCTACAAGGGGAAAAACAAAAATCATTAATTTTTGTTTAAAGAATTGGTACTTGTTTAAAGAATTGCAAATTCGTTAATAAATGACAAAAAATGCCAATAATTTAATAATAGTTTCTGCAATAAATGTAAAAAAATATGTCCGTAACAATGTATATTTTTGTTTAAACAAATGATAATTGTTTAAATAATTGCTAATTAGTTAACAAATGACAAAAAACAATAATTTAGTAATATTTGCAACAAATGGAAAAATGAGTTCTTAACATCGTATATTTTTGTTTAAACAAATGGAAATTGTTTAAAAAAATTTTTAATTTTTAAATTAATTTATTAATGACAAAAAATATGACAACAATTCAACAATAGTAATTTCTGCCAAAAAAATTATAAATCACGTAACTTTGTAAAATTGTAAATTTGAGGAAAATTTTGCCTCATTTTTAGGGTACCGCAGTAGAGGGCGGGAGCGGTGAAAAAAAAATAGTGGTTGTGGATTTGATCTTTGGGAAGTTCTGAACAATTTCTGATAATCTCCCGCAACTTTTTTTCTAAATCCGAAACGTGAAAAGAAAGGAAAAAAAGATGCATTTTTCGAATTTATTTTAATTAGGAAATTTGAGGGCTCGGTGGCACGTGTTAACGTTAGCGGATTTTTCTCAAGTTTTAGGGGCATTTTTTCCCGGAGATGAGTTGATTGGAGGGGGGGGGGGATATTTGGCCGCCAGCAAGAAAAAGATTTTGCAAGGTATAAATTTGGACCACCCTAGTGTCCAATCTTTCAAGATTGTGCGTAATGTTTACTGTAGTTGAAATCAGTGCAGTGCTCTATATCCTAAAACGGCGGACACCCAATTTATAGAGGAAAGCAATAACATAGAAAACTGAACGAATGAAGAAGAAAAGATTACTAAATCATATCACAGCGAAAGCATACCCGAAAAAAGCATCTAACCTTTCTATCTCGCCCTGTCATCATAGCAATTTCATTTGCGAGAGAGTCAGAAAAACTACTGTGACATTTATGATTAATCACGTCAATTATATTCCACCGAATTACATTGCGTGGAATGACCTTTTTCAAATCGCCATCCAGGCCTCACTTATAATCTAATTAATCCGAAATGTAGGTTTCGCAATGCCGCGGCCGGACAGACAAGACAAAACATTGTTCAGTGTTTTCTCTTTGTTACAATAAAATTATTATCTCGTTCGGTATCTGTCGGTTAATTGATTGCGGCGTATACCTGTATATTTATGGAGCAAATGTCAGTGTTGAATTAACACAATAACGACCACCATCTCTGGCCGCGTTTTTACTTTCTTCCTATCGTAATTGGATTTTCTTTGTTGGCACTAATGGAACCGACAAACTTTCTTGCTCAGCTATTTCGTAGCGGGTAATTACAAATGGCATCGATAGGAGATATTGACGTGAGTTACTGTTTTCTTCTAAATTATTGTAGGATTAATTAATCCGCGGTTACCACATCCGTGAGAAGTGTGAAATCTTGACCAATTTGCATTTCATATCGTATATCATAATGTGGTAGAGCAGTAAAGTAGAAACACTACCACAGCAGGACGTAAAAGGGATAATTTACGAATGAAATTGTTTAAATTGAAGTAGTCTCATACCTTAAGTATTAACATTTTAATTAAGCTAGGTATTCTCAAGTTCCCATATTAAGACTTCAGTTCTGTGTTCCGTTAGTCTGCCCGGATAATGATGGGAGACTAAACGAACACAGAAAAAACTTTAATATAGATAGTGTGTTGGAAGGGTTGCCTGAAAACTTGACAGCTATGGAAAAATTTTAAGGTTCTTCCTAAAATTTATCTGAAATTATGATTTAATGTCAATAAATCAATAAAAATCAAAAAAGGCTTTAAATCCCTACATCTGGTTTCCAAAACCAGTAGATCGTACTGCAGTGTAGTATGTACACACAACATATACCAATGTGGACACTTTGCTGGAGAGCAACGATCCCTCCCAATCGGCTCTTTTTCCGGAAAGAAAATCCCCCAAAATTTGAGAAAAATCGGTTAACGTTAACACGTGCCACCTAACACCTCAAATTCCCCATTTAAAATACATTGGAAAAATGCATCTTTTTTCCTTTTTTTTCACGTTTCGGATTTAAAAAAAAAGTTGCGGGAGATTATCAGAAATTGTTCAGAAGTTCCCAAAGATCAAATCCACAACCACTATTTTTTTTTTCACCGCCCCCACCCTCTCCTGCAGTACCCTAAAAATGAGGCAAAATTTTCCCCAAATTTACAAAGTTACGTGAGATATTTTTTTGACAGAAATTACTATTTTTGAATTGTTGACAAGTTTTTGTCATTTATTAACTAATTTAAAAATTAAAAAAATGGTTAAACAATTACCATTTGTATAAATTTAAATATATTACGAACTCATTTTTCCATTTGTTGCAAACATATTTAAATAATTGTTTTTGGTCATTGATTAACTAACTAATTAGCAATTGTTTAAAAAATACCATTTGTTTAAACAAACATATATGTTGTTACGTACCTACATATTTTTCTAATTTTGCAGAAATTATTAGACTATTGATATTTTTTGTCATTTATTAAATAATTTGCTATTGTTTAAACAAATAACATTTGTTTAAACAAATATATACATTGTAATGGACATAATTTTCTATATTTTTTGCCGTTTAAGTTTAAACAAATACTCATAAAAAAAGAAAAATGTGTCCGTAACATTGTATATTTTTGTAAACAAATGGTATTTGTTTATACAATTGCAAATTAGTAAGCAAATCACCAAAAAATGCCGATATCCGAATAATAATTTTCTTTAAAAAATAAAAAATATGCCCGCAACATTGTATATATATATATATATTGCTTTAAACAAATGGTATTTGTATAAACAATTGCCAATTAGTTAATAAATGACAAAAAACAGTAATTTAAAAACAGTAACTGCTGCAAAAAATGGAAAAATATGTTCGTAACATCGTATATTTTTGTTTAAACAAATGCTAATTGTTTAAACAATTTCAAATTAGGTAATAAATGACAAAAAAAATGTCAATAATCGAATAATAATCACTTTTGCCAAAAACAATAATAAAGCACGTAACATTGTAAAATCGTAAGATTGGGGATTCTTTTGCCTCATATTTAGGGTACTATGGGGAGGGTGGGGGGTGGTGAACACAAAAATAGTGTTTGTGGATTTGTTCCTTGGGGAGTTCTGAATAATTTCTGATAATATTCCGCAACTTTTTTTCTAAATCCGAAAAGAGAAAAAAAGGGAAAGAAGGTGCATTTTTGCAATGTATTTTAAATGGGAAATTTGAGGTGCTCGGTGGCACGTTAACGTTAACCGATTTTTCTCAAATTTGGGGGGAATATTTTTTTCTGGGAAAGAAACAGATTGGGGGGGATCGTTGCCCTCTAACTAATAGTCCGCTTTTTGGACCACCCTAGTGGACACTCGATCGTGTTTGATGCATGTTATAAAAGAATAAAATAGATGCAAAAGCGTGTTTACGGTATTTATATTCTATGAAAAGTCCAGCTTAATTTTTAAATGCATCTGTATCTTTATTATTAGTTGCTTGAGGTCCCTGTTGTGACTTACAGAGCCCCAAAAATATCACCATAAGCCGATAATATTAAAACATACGGGAAATATATTTTCATATTATCGGAATTTATATATGTTTTTATTTATTTATTTATTTATTTATATTTCACATGCTTTTATTTACAAAATATGATTTTATTGGCCAACATTTTTTTAACTTTTTATGACACAAATAGAAGTCCAAGTCATCATTCTGTAGATCACAAACCTAGCAGCTAAAGGGGGAAACCTAGAGCTAAACTTGCAGGCTCAAAATATGAAAAAGAAATTAATACATTTTGACATATAAAGTTTGTTGTATCTTCATACATAATAGTTTTATTAAAAAAAATTACAGAACGTTTTGAGTTTTCACCAGTTCTGAAGATCATTTTGTGGAAGTAGAATATTTTTATAATTATTTCAAGTTAAAGTCAGTACGGTTGTCATGGTTACAAACCAACACACGTTGTCACAAAATAACGTCTGCGTCTTGCCAAGTCATTTTACTTTTTATTTAGTTGAAAAACGATTTGTTCGGTAATTTAAACCAATGTTTGAGTTTTTTTTGATTTCTTGAAACTATAGCTATTGGAATCACCGCAATGATTTTCCTGCAAAGTTTACATATACCTACTCCTAATATGACATTTTATTTTAAAATTCTAGCTATAGAATTTATGTAGTATTCTCCAAGTAGTATTGAATTAAATTTTGAAAGTTACTTTGAACATAGGCTATACGCCTATAAAGCGCAAAACAATGAGAAGACTCTGAAGACTGGTATTGTAGATTTTTAACCTAGTATGTGGCAATTGTGGTCCTCGTATCTTTGAAGGTAGCGTTTTACGGCTTTATTCCTGTATCTAGAAAATTTTATAGGGTTCTCTTAGTTGTTTTTGTCTACTGCTAAACTATTTAAAAAGTTTGAGGTGTAGCCATTAACACAAAGCTATGAATCAATAAACTATATATATGACAACTTTCTTATGTTTCATTTTAGCCTACTTAGTGAATGACTTTATGCATTATTTTTGGAGACCATTGATAAGTGCAAAAAAAATGATGTGTAGCCAATTCAAACCTATTTATCCAACAAAATATGACGTGAAAATCACCTGGAAACAAGATGAGCTGTTAAGCTTGTCTTATAGGTAAATTATATTATTTTCGTGATTTTACGTGGAGACTGGAAACCAAAAAAGGAAGTAGATGAATGTTATAGTATTATTCTATTAATATTACTACATTACATTATAGCAGCTTGATTTTTCAATTAAACCAGTGTAGTAAAACGAAAATTACAAAACAAAGAAAATATCTTTCTTAATTTCCCATTACATTTCATCATAATCTAACACATCTACCAAACCATATTATAACTTTGTTCATATTTTAATTAGATACGATATTACTTCTGGTATTGGTTCACCATTGCTGGCAATTATCGATGAACTCAAGACACACACCTGAGCAAACTGTAAATAAGTACCACTTATTTATCAAAGAGACCTTCCATAATAATTCTTCACCACATGAAAGTGAACCACACGTGAGCGTCTTCTCGCACGGTTGCGGCACTTGCCTTACGTTACATAACCTGGTAGAGAGTGACAACTTGGGAGGCGATAAGGAAGAGTCAGAGATCTTTTTCTAAAATGTCAACCGTGTACGAGCGAGCGATAAATAGATGGACCGGGCCCGAGAAACTCCTTTCTCCGTCTCTATGCTCGGATATTTACACATTGGAACTGGTTTTGATTAATCGAAGGATCGTTCCTTCATGTCATATTAATGTTCCGCCTATGAATCTATTTTTAATTAAGCGCAGCATTTCGAATATCTCTCGAATACATTAACTCCTACGGAGATCCGAAGAGCTTTAGAGCTTTAGACTATTCGGCGTTTACAACCGTTTGAAGATCGGTTTAGGTATGTACTTATACCAATGGAAATCATAGATAAATGTATAGTGCACGAAGGTGTTTTCGATTCGGTTTTCTGTATTACTCAGGTGTGAAGAAGTTAAATATTTTTTAAGGATTTTCACAATAAAACAATTTTTTTATTGCTATAAGACTATTGAGATCATGTTATCTATATTATATTAGTTATTTTCGTGTTTTTGCAGGTTTGTCGTTCTATGTGTCATTGAAGTCCCTGGAAAAAAACACATTTTTTCATGATTTTGTCACTCGATTGGACCAATTTATAGATTTTACGACGGTTAAAGCTAATTTATTTATGTATTAAAATGCTTAGTTTTTAAGTTATTGCGTAGAAGATAGTTATCTTTATTCATATTGTTTAATACCCGATTAAAAATTGCGTTTTCGGTCAAGTGTTCTGTAGTCCTAATGTATGAAGAAGTTGAATATTGTGGACGCCTATTTTCACGATAAAACTATTATTGGTATAAGACGATTGAGATCGTTTCAACAACAAAAAATTTTTCCGAGTTGTCGTCAGTAAAAAAATTTCAGACGTATTGGAAAATCAATTAAACCCAGTTGTAGGAAACCCAACGTATAACCCCGGAATCCATTATTTTGTAAATTATTATTTACTATACAGGAATTTTTTAATAAAAGCGTAACTACGCAGAATAAAAAGTAATTTGTAATAAATTACAGCAAATAAAATATGTTAACTTCAAAGTTATTTGTGATTTTTTTATACCGCAATATTGCTTTAATTGCATTATGTGATACCAGCATATATAGTGTGTCCCCCGATGGACCTAACTATACCTATAATGGACGTAGTTTTTAATTTCTCGAGAAAAAGTCATTCTTTATGAAGAGTTTTGGATGTCCTAAAAAGTCGAATGCCATTGTTAATATTTTGATTTAACATACAGGATGGGTAGAAAACAGGAAAATGTTAAATTGGCCGAAGAGTAAACTATTCGGTTTTTCGGAATTAGAGCAAAAATGTTATAGGTAAAAGTTGTTTTATATTTAAATTTAACCCCAGATATCAAATTTCAATGTTGTATTCTAAGTTTTATATTTTATTTATTTTAAACAAAGTAATTTAACAAAATATTACTCCACATGTTCTCCTACAGCTACTCATTTTCCCAATCATCTTCTAAACTCCCGATATACCAAATCAATTGTTTCTTCATTTATTTCGTCTACTGCTTCCCTAATTTTTAATTTTAGAATGTCTACATTATCATAAAAATTATTCGCATACACCTTCAGGTTTAAATAACCTCACAGAAAAAAAATCAAGCGACGTTAAATCAGGTGAACGCGGTGGACTTCCTATAGAATCGCCGAATCGTCCAATCCACTTATTTGGAAACTGTCTGTTCTTTTTGATATGCGCTATGAGCAGGACAACCGTCGTGTTGATAGTGTAGTGAACACCTGAGCTGTAAGTTGATTTCGGACAAAGTAGGTAGCAACAAATTTTCTAACATATCAAAATAAGTCAACGATTTTTTTGGACAAGTGTTCACGGAATTAATAGCTAACATAGCTCCTGCATCATCTTCGCCATTTCGCTTTTTTTTCTTGATAGTTTTCACGTCTCCTGTTGCATGAAATTTTTTAACCAATTCACGAACACAATTGACAGAAACGTATACCGTATTTTCTGTTAAAAACTTCAATAGCACGGCGGTACGATACCTCACCTATGCCGTAACAAAGAACTAAATAAACCTTTTGCTCTAAAGTTAACATACTTTCAATCAGTTTCTATCAACAAATTGCTTGTATACGCTGTTACTACTGTCAACTGATCAATCATAATTGTGGTCTCTAAATTTTTTGTTCACCTTTATGTAATATCGTTTCACTGGTCCGAGATGTAAAATTTGAAATAGAACATTCAAGTTTGATATTTGAGCATAAAATTAATTCAAACTAACTTTTACCTATAACATTTTTGATGTAATTCCAAAAAACCGATAGTTTACTCTTCGGCCGATTTAACATTCTCGTGTTTTCTAACCATCCTGTATGTTAAATCAAAATATTAACAATAGCTTTCGACTTTTTAAGACATCCAAAACTCTTTATAAAGAATGACTTTTTCTCGAGAAATTAAAAATAACGTCCATTATATAGGTCGATTATAGGACGATCAATTATAAATTTTTTTTATAGTTAGGTCCACCGGGGGACACACTGTATTCTACTAAGATATTCTGTAAACATACAGTCATTAAAGTTATATTTGTCAGGATATTTTGGCAATTTCACAGGTAAAGTAGATACGTACGGTAATTTTACAGAAGAAGTATACTTTTACAATTCAACTGCGTTTTTATATAGACTGTTGCTGGTTACTTGATAAAGTAAAATCGATTAAACATTTTTTTCTGTGTATGAAGCTTTTACCTCATTTTCACTGACATTTATTTTCTAACAAAAAAGGTGCATAAATAGTGTTTTTTAGTCATTTCTAAAAAGTACGTAATTCGTATTGCTTAATGCACGATTAAAAACTACGTTTTCGATCCACTGTTCTGTAGTCCTAAAGCGTGAAAAAGTTTAGTACTTTAGACGCATTTTTCACGATAAATTTTTTTATCGCTATAAGCCGCTTGAGATCGTTTTATCCATATTATGCTAGTTATTTCCGCTTCTTTTTTGCGGGTTTTATGTTCGATGTACCATCGAAGTCTCCGAAAAGAATAACAATGGTTTGATGATTTTTTCACTGAATTCAGTCCATATATAGATCTTAATACAATTAAGGCTAATATATTTATGTGCTGAAATTCTTAGTTTTTGAGTTATTATAAAAAATATGAGTTATTCTTCATTCATAGAAAGAAGAAAGTTAAGAATGTTAAAAGTCACTATCATGGGATAAAAGTATCCAGATATAGCGTAACAAGTTTGTTAGTCAACACTGCTATTATCATGTCATTACAATTTAAAGACCGAGAAACCCATCGAAGACACTTAGAACTCTCTACCCATTCAGAACGTAGTATATCGGCAATAACGTACAACTCGAATGCCATAAAAACGAAAGCACTGTTACTGAAGCTGTGTAACGACTGCGGCGCGGTGACTGCGAAAATCAGGATTTATGTCTTCCTGCATGCTTTCGATATCGGTTATTCCACTTCTAAAGACTAGATTTGTTACTCAGCGTGGTCGCGAAAAGCCATTTGTACACTATTGTTCTATTGCTGTAAAGGAAGTTGGAAAAAAGCCGATCGAGGGAGACTTGTATTTGTACGTACCGAACTGCCTTATGTCCGTCCGTTGCCGCCTGTGCGTTACGAGATGGTTTTACCTACGTAATGGCAGACACGTTATAGGCATTACAGTAACGCTTGCGATAACTGTTTGTGTAGTACAGGAAATACGTGATCGCTTATAAGATTACTATAAATCAGTGCGATATTTTCCTGTTTGATGTTTTAGTGAGTAGGTATTTTTAATGTATTGAAGTACTACTGAAGGAAGTATTGAAAATTACAGTGATGATTTCTTTTTATTTAATAGAATCATTACAACTCCAAAAATTGCACAACTCAAAGGATCTTTCTCTTAAGTCTTCTTATCAATCCATCGTAGCAGGAAAGTTGGATGGCCTTAACATTCACGTGGTGATCATTTCTTGCAATTTGTCCTTTTTTCTACCCACACACTCCATTTTAAGGTTCTTATGGATTGACAAGGCTTCTTAATACTTTATTTTGGAAGGTCAGGACAATTTTCATGTTACCTTTTGGTGCAAAAGGTTTTTATAGGGTTTTCAATAAGATTTTCAAATAAATGTTAGATCAAAACATGAAAAAGTACTGAACCCAATATCCTAAAGACCTCAAAAGGGTACCATAGTAAATCAGGTAGTAAACAAACAAAAATATGCGTAAAATCTGCTTTTGAAGCATAAAATCAACCATAAATCAAATTGATATAATCATTACAATTCTGTACAGTTGTACATTGATATTCCGGTTGCTAGGAAAATAAATTGTTAAAGAGCAAGTTTTAACACCTTTTTTAGCAACAAATCAACATTTTTTGCAATTCTACAACACCGGATTTTTCAACCGTTGTTAAATTTTTACTTTTACGCCAGTTGTTAATAAAGTTGCTACAAAGCTGGTTCTATCTCGATTCATATTTTGTTTGGGATAGTTGTACGTAAACGTAGAACGGTGCTTTTCGAAATGTTATATGATCAGAAAAACAATATTTTTATGGTTTAAAAATATTTAGGGGTTACGACAGCTGTCTTTTTTAATTTAAACTTAGTGTAATTTTAATTTTGGATACCGTAAGTATGTATTAAATTTTAAGTTTGAAATTGATTTATTCGAAGGTTTGATCTTAAGATTGTTTGAATATGTTTGGTACAGATATTTGGATTGAACTGTTCAAAGTTGCATTAATTAATAAATAATCAATAAACTGTTGAGGTGCAATTTACCAATAACTTATTTAATTGAAAGAGACAACTGGTTCTTGTATGCTTTTTTCCGAAAAATCTGTATCCGAAGGTAGACATTGTCAATTAGATTATTTATTTTTGAAAATCAGTGCAAAGACGCGTTATTTAGTATATTTTGCGTATTTTTTGGCCGTAAGCATTTGCTCCCTAACGCAAAATAAAATGGATTTTTGTATTTCCTCCATCACCCATCAACTCTTTAGTCTTAAACTTTATAAACCCTATTCATAATATGTACGTATTTCCCACGTTATTAATTTCGTTTAGTAAATTAAAAAAATAACATCCACAGCTTCCATCACGTCGCAAGGTTGCAAACTTTTTGTAGAATTGCAGTAGTAGAATTGAGTTCGATATCCATTTTGTTATAGTATTAGGCTCAATATATTCAAGTCAGTGAACTCTAATCAAATTGGAAGGGAAGCGCGCTTAACATTGGCTGGCGAGAATTGAGACAGGCGCAAACAAAAGAGACAGACCGATGATGTGGGGTATGTGTCACTGTCTGACTAGCGTAGGTAGATGGCAGAACGTTGTGTTTTTTTAATTGGAAACGATATCTCAAATAAAAATGTCAAACCGTCAAACCACATACCGCCATGGCACCGTACACACAGAAAAGTGATCTCTCGAACGACGAGAGAATTGCTTGGATGAAGTAGTTGGTAGGTTAGTATATACGCGAGAGATTATTGCCTTCAACCAAGACATTTTATTTCTTGGAATAATTACTAGATTTAAGAAAGTTGTTACTCTGGTGAAGGAAGGAAACAGTCTTCAATGAAGTGTGTATTTTTATTCTCGGTAAATATTTTTAGCTACTTAATGTAAGAATGTTAAATATTTGGCACAAATACGTTTTCTATTGCTAATTAACAAGATAGGTAGGTATGCTGTATTTACTCACTCGTTCTAACCTGTTGCGTGCTTTACATCAAATTATTCCGTGTTAAAACGTTTATTGTACACTAATCACAAGGCACATCCCCTACGCCACGAGTACTTCGTTGTTGTTTTCGTTGTAGGTCTCGCTCCTTGACGGCGCCAGCCTTACGCGCTGGCGCGCGAGCCTTGACAAATTCACGATGCGCACATTTATTGCATAGAAAGGGATTACTTGAAAGAAGTGAGAATCACTTCAGTTAAATAATTGGTGGGTTTTTATTCTGTAAACAATACGTACTTATATTAAATGACTTATATTTTCTTGGATCAAGTAACTACGCACTTGGATGGATTTACTATTACTTCGTTGGAGAAATTGACATTTTTGGGACGAAAAATTCAATTACTTCTTTCAATACAATATTGGTTCTTATAAAGAATGAATTTATTTGTCGACAGCATTTATCTGAGTAATTATTTTACTTGGATTGAGTATGTGGCATTTCTTGTATATACCAAGTATTTCTACATCCAAGTAAATATGCATTTGAATCTATTAAATAAATTCAAGTAATTAAGTTTTCTCGTTCCAAATAATCACTTTTCTGTGTGTACTTCAAGATTCAACAACTGTTTTCTTCAATGAACAATATAGGTATTCTTACGTATATATAAAAAAAAAACCTTTGTTTTGGATTAACAAAGGTTGCTTTGAATTAAGACAACGTTTCGTTGTGTGATAGTTGTTGTAAACGTAGAACGGTACCTACTTTTCGAAATGTTATTTGATCAGAAAAGCAGTATTGTTATGGTTACAAAATATTTAGGGGTTACGTTACGACAGCTATTTTTTTATTTTAAACTTTTAAAATTTTAACTTTACGTACCATAATTATTACCCTTTAAGCATTGATGAAATTGACTTATTCGGTTTGATCTTAAGATTGTTTGATTATGTTTGGTACAGATATTTGGATTGAACTGTCCAAAGTTGCATTAATTAATAAATAATCACTCAAAATCAAAAACTGTTTAGGTGCAATTTACCAATTACTTATTTAATTGAAAGAAACAACTGCTTCTTGTATTCTTTTTCCAAAAATTTAGAATCTGCAGGTAGACATTGTCAATTAGACTATTTATTTTAAAAAATCAGTGCAAAAACGCGTTATTTAGTATGTTTTGCGTATTTTTTTCCTTAAGCATTTGCTCGCTAACACAAAGTGAAACTCCTCCATAGCAGCATAAAACAAATATAATGAATTTTTGTATTTCCTGAATCGTCCATAACCTATTAAGTCTTAAACTTTATAAACCCTATTCATAATATGTACTTATTTCCCACATTATTAATTTCGTTCAGTAAATTAAAAAATAACATCCACAGCTTCCATCACGTCGAAACGTTGCAAACTTTTTGTATAATTGCAGTACGGTTGTCATGGTTATCAAATCAATACACGTTGTCACATCGCAGTGTATAAGTGTTGCCAAGTTATCCATTTAGCTTCAAAAAATTTTTTTGGAATTTATAGTAATTATTTTTTTAAGTACGTAGGCTATCACGGCCAGAATCATTTAGAAAATAAATTGCTTCCTGGTTTTGCTGTGTGTCAAGATTCGTTAATGAATTTAAGAATCTTGACACATGGCATAACCCGGAACCAATTTAT
Organism: Aphodius sticticus; assembly: GCA_963966075.1. Taxonomy (NCBI): domain Eukaryota; kingdom Metazoa; phylum Arthropoda; class Insecta; order Coleoptera; family Scarabaeidae; genus Aphodius; species Aphodius sticticus. The sequence goes on from OZ014509.1 coordinate 64,325,093, forward strand.
TTTCTAAATTTATTTTCTTTGAAAAAAATACATTTAGTCGTTATATGCTTTTTGATAAATAATAACTGTTTTGTAAAACGTTGTTAGTCTCCATTAATTTTGTTGGTTATCGACTATTATAACAAATTTCTCGAAAACCATACCTATTGAAAGCTATCGTAAAAGTTTTCCTGTAGATTTTACGTGTGCTTCTGCCAACAGTATTTTTTTTTCAAACCTAGCTGTAGTTGATTCGGGTTGTTGACGCGTTTTTGGGAAAATCTCAAAAACTGGTAACATATAAATTAAAAAAAAATACTTGTGATGCCCAAGGAGAATCCTTTCTAACGTGACGCCTATAAATTTAGTGCCAAACCTTTTTAGGTCCGGGGATTTTTTGGAAAACCAACCCTTTCAGAAATTTTGTCATGTATCCTTACCCTCTCACTGTATAACAGAGAATTTTACTGATATCACGAAAATAATAATAGTAATATGTGGAAAGTTTTTAAATTATGCGTCTACTGTAATAAATAATTAAACAATTATTGTGAATGTTGACGTGTGGCTACTGGATATGACGTCAATTTCTCCATGTTCGTTTAATACAATTCATAATTACTATCGTATACACCTTCATAATGGTAATGATGACCATTATAGTGATTGCGACAATATTTATTCAATGTTCATATGGAAGAACGATTTCTATTCACTATTGTTTCATATTTGGACAAAAATTACGTATATGGAACATATGGGAAACTGTGTCAAATAACTTACTTGAACAACAAGAATGTGCCAGTATCATGTGCAAAAACACAATTAATAAGTTTATTACAACTACATTGGTGAATCGATAATCCAAAGTAATGTTCTTAGATTTTTTCAAGCATTTTGAAGGATTTCAAAAGGTTCCTTTTTGTGCAGGGAGTCTTGCAGATGTGAGTCAGGCTTGGTTTGAGCTCCTTGGAACTTATACAACTCCTGCAGTGTTGAAGAAGACAGCATACTTCATGCTGCCCTGGCAGAATACACAAACAGCTTGCCCTTGACGTATCCTATCCCATGTTACCAACCTTTCAAAGAACTTCTCCAAAAAAGACTTATATTAGACATAATATCATCCTCTATTAAATTGCAAAAGCATACCTCAAGAAATTTACCAACAGCATTCCTAAAGACTGCCTAATGTTAATATGTAGATATATTGTCTACGATTGAAGAATTTTAACGAAGATATAACGTATTTCTGATAAAGAAATACCAAAATAAATGTGAAGAATGTCAAGAACAAGCAAATAGAATCTTATTCACTCGTTTCCTGTGCTATGTATACGTGCTAAATGCCCCTTTGTTCTTGTCTACCGCGTTCGTTTTGTATTCGGTTTACCTGCCTGTGAATAGATTTGGTTACCTAGACATTGTCTTGAATTTTTATGGCTTCCTTGGTCATTCTAGAAGTGATTAAAATCAAACTCGTATTCCCAAATAAATTACAAGGAAAGAGATTATGGTGTCTTGTTCAAACAAAAGAAATTTGAAATTTCTATTGGCAACTAAATTATGGTCAGTAAACTTCTGTTCGGGATAGGTCAATTTTCTATTTACATATTATGATTGACCATTGCTTTCAATGACAATAAAACTAAACAATGGTATATCAGAACACATGCTTTCGCCACAAAACAATATAATCGTATGAACTTTCCTAACCGCGAATGGCGTTTGTGTGCGCAAACAGTAAACGGTGTCTTTACAAACGACAACTTTTCCGTGACAAATTGCTGCAGCGATCATTTTTCCAGTAAAAAAGGCTTTCTTCGTCGGCAGCTGTCTGTCGACAATAGCAAAGACAACGTTTAGAAAGCTGTTTAATAATAATACGGTGGATAGGCAACAGACCACGTCATTAGCAGCACTACGGGCAGTACTAAATTTAATAAAGACGACGACCGATTTAAAAGAGATACAAAGAAGTGAGAATATCAAGGATACGAGTGTGAGAAGTGATAGATAATGCATAGGGAAGCATGTTGATTACCGAGATTATGCAGGTCAAGGATGGTGACGTTGGTGACAATTACTTCACAGTTCTCACGGTTTGCTCTTCGATTGAAATATAATGGGTAAATCAATTTGTATTAGAGTTTATTCATAAAACCAGTCGCCAGTAGGGCGATTGTTATGAATTGTTGGATTGAATTATTATGAATGGAGTTGTACGAGTATGTATTAGAAATGTAAAAACTGCGTCTTCGGAATTGGTACTTTGGTTAAATTCATCTGCAGTTATAAAGACGTAGCGAAGGACAAAGGACAACAGAACAGGAACCATACGTAGCCAAGGACAAAGGACTATTCTGTTTTAAATGGGTAAATTTCAATAGTTTGTTCTTAACAAATGTCAACGTGCATTATTATATTTTTTTCGCTGAGGAAATTATATACATTTGAAGTGGCCAAACATATATATCCCATCATTCGGCAATGCGGGAGTTCGATGAGCATAGTTATTTCACAAGAAACTCTTTTCAAAACGCAGCAAGGCCACTAAAGCATAAAAAATCTCATATCGAAAGATTTTTCATAGCTCACATTCACAGAATGTATAACTCTTTTAATCAATTTCTCACTTCCAATAATATATCAATTACAAATAGGAATTTTAACATCCTTTGCAGAAGATGGTTAAAATCAGTCAAATGCTGAATGGGGTAATTAATACCGCGAAATAGTACCCATCAATAGATTTTCCCATAACATGAGCACGTCATCGTCTCTCTAAAAGAAAGAATGGGAGAAGGAAAAGGAGCGAAACAAGGGAAGAGAAGAGAAAAAAAGGAATAATTCGCTTCTAACATTAATAATATGAATTGCTTTAAATTCGTTCGATTTCTAAAAACATTTATTTTTCGCCTTACACAGCTCTTGTGCTAACTCGAAGATGTAAATACCGGGTGACCCACGACATAGGTACTGCCGTTTGTTTTTTTTTTGTTTATAAAGCTGGGTGAATGAAATTTGGGAAAGTGTTAATAGACAAAAAATGCCATTCTTTGGGATACTCTTGATAGTGTCTAATATGACTTCCGGTTTTTTCGGAAATGACGTCATCATTGAAATTTTAAATGGCACCCTATATTCTTTGTGTGATATTTTCAATCAGGATGACTTTCTGAACACAAAAACATATCGATCGTCAATTTTTATCACCTAGGCAACGCAAAAATAACTTTTTTGTGTATTAATCTAGGTGACTATGAATTGGTGAAAATAGTCGAAAATGGTCAAATAAACACTAACTAAATCGACTTTGGCCGACATTGCATTTCTGGCGCCCTCTAGCGTGATTTAATTGGTTTTGTGCGAGTGAGTCATTTTTTTCACGGGTACCCAAAGGCCACACTCTGATTAATTTATTCGATAGGAAACATCTTTCCGATTACAATGATACCAAATACTTTGAAATTTTGCGCATGTGATATAATTATTCCTACAAATACACGAAAACAAGAAAAAAATCTAAGTACTTGTGGGGTGGTTTTGGAAGGGGGTTGATTAATAAATTTGGTTTGAAAATTGTGAAACTTTGTGGATGTGATATAAATTTTCCTACAAATACGTAAAAGAAAGGGAAAAAAATCTAAGTATTTGTGGGGTGATTTTGGAAGGGGGTTGATTAATAAACGCAGAAACGATATTTACTATTTTTTTACGGGCCGAATTGTGTCGGTTTGCATATGGAAGACTTTACCATAACAATAACTATTTGTTTTAGCTTGCGGCTGCAAACTGAATTGTAACCAAATAATATGTGGCGTAAAATATACAGGGTTAGCCAAAATTACCGGAACACCCAAATAATTCTACAACGGTAAAAAAATTCAAAAAAAAATCAAACAAAAGTTTTTGGACTTTAAATAATCCATCGTTCAAATATGTTTTGAATATACAGGGTGTTCATTTTATTATAGAAATCGCGTAAATTTTCTTTTTTCAAATGGAACACCCTGTATGTTTTTACATTTTATAATTTTAGGACTAATTCTGGACATTGTTTATTAAAATAATTTTTTTATAAAATGCATCATTTTTGAGTTTTAAGCAATTAATTTAAATTTGTCAAAATTACCGGAACACCCAAATAATTCGCCATCGGTAAAAAAATTTCAAGAAACATTCAAACAAAAGTTTTTGACATTAAACAAGCTATCATTAAAATATATTTTTAATATACAGGCTGTTCATTTTTTATGCAAATTTGGTTAACTTTTTTTTTCAAATGGAATACCCTGTATATTTTTACATTTTATAATTCTAAGACTAATTCTAATAATTTTTTATTGGAATAATTTGTTTATAAATTTCATAATTTTTTAGTTATAAGCAATTAGTCAAAACTCCTGAACTTCAAATTAAGAATTGATTTGAAGGATGCAATGTGGGATAGCTTACCACATTAAAACTATTGTCCTTTCAGTGATTTCTTCCGGTTTTATTGGAATATTGAGCATAAAATGAAGTAATACCTCATCTCCTAGTTATATTCAACGAAGATCTGAATAATATTTGGTTTCAACAAGATGGTGCACCGCCGCATTACGGTGTCCAAGTTCGGAATTATTTAAATTAAATTTTCCCGCAGAGGTGGATTGGAAGGAGAGGATCCATTCAATGGCCACCTAGGTCGCCGGATTTACAAATACTGGATTTTTCTATTTGGGGCCACCTAAAGTCCAAGGTTTACACCAATAGGCTGCAAAATATTGATGCGTTGAAGCAGAGGATAGTGGACGAAGTTCAGAGTATTACTGTCGATCATTTACACAACTGTTTACGGGAATTTGTTGATAGGTTGGGGCATTGTCAAGCCGCTCAGGGATGGCAGTTTGAAACTTTAATTTAATTGTTTTGTTATTTTTTCTTCACATTGTTATTATTTATCCGTTCGGCTAAAACAAATGTTTTGGAGTTTTGATTAATTGCTGATTATTAAAAAATGAATCAATTTATAAAAACCTACTTGAAAAGAAATTCTTAGAATTAAAAAATAAAAATGTACAGGACGTTTAATGAGAAAAAGGAAAAGTTTTCCATACTTCCATAATAAAATAAACACCCTGTCTATTAAAAATATATTTAAACGATAGCTTGTTTAAAGTAAAAAACTTTTGTTTGAATGTTTTTTGAAATTTTTTTACCGATGAAGAATTATTTCGGTGTTGCGGTAATTTTGACTAATTTTAATTAATTGCTTAAAACGCAAAAATGATGCATTTTATAAAAAAATTATTTTAATAAACAATGTCCAGAATTAGTCCTAAAATTATAAAATGTAAAAAGATACAGGGCGTTCCATTTGAAAACAAAAGATTTACGCGATTTCTATAATAAAATGAACACCCTGTATATTCAAATTATATTTGAACGATGGATTGTTTAAAGTCAAAAAGCTTTTGTTTGAATTTTTTTTGAAATTTTTTACTGTTGTAGAATTATTTGGGTGTTCCGGTAATTTTGGCTAACCCTGTATACATTAGATTAAATGAACCCACACACACTACAGTCGGCCGAATTCTGGCAACAGCACTCACTTTCAGAACGTTAAGTTAAATCATCGGTCATGTCTGGTGACATTGCAAAGCTGTTTTCAAACGAAACAACTTCTGCTGGAAACATGCGGTTTACGTAATAAACTATATGATCTCGGGCTATCCTTTGTTGGACAGGTGATTGTCCTAAGGTGACTTGTGGCTTTAAGGTTTTGTCATCAGACGCGCTAAATCTTTAGCTATCGATATACTATCTCGTCTCTTCACTACTAACAAAATAAAACATGAATACGTGGATTGTTCTTCTGATCACAGCTTATTCAGACAACATAACATATTATGGGTTCTTTTGTGAAGCGTATGGTTTAGAAATTTTTTGTCCAAATAAAAGTTGTTTGTATTGAAAATATCTATGCAATGATACCACATACGACCTAGGCTCTTGTTTGAGATTCCAAATCCAAATGCAGTTATGACTACTTCCGGTATGTACCGGAAATTATAATTGATGGCATAAAATACGTCAGGTAGGCTTGTTAGGCCATCTTTTTTCTCAACCTCTATGACGTCATGTAACAAAGAAAAGCACACGTATCTGTATTTGCAGAAGGTATCAAGATGACAAGGGGCTCTCTTCAACAACAAAAAGAAAAGTTTCCGGCAAAAAGTGGCACCTAACTTCAACAAATCCTAAAAGTCGTACTCCGTCGTACTTTTTTTATAACCTTATGGTGAAAGTTAATTTTATTAAGCGCTAAAAAAACTCAAATATTTACATCAGTACAGCTTCCATAAAGTAGTAGGTACGCACCACCACACGTCTCCTCCATTGTAGTTATTCAAAATAATTGACAAAAATAAACGTAAAAATGTGCTCACACTGACATAGATGAATTTGCGAATGGTTTTGCTCTTTTGCCACTGAGCGTACAGTTCAGTTTGTGATGGTGCCACAACCGCGCATTTGAAATTTTGACGACCAACTTGTTAAGAGGCTGATCTTTGACTATTTCTCTTTATATTTAGTGCGTTTGAATTACAAATGCGCAGCTTCATTTTTCATTTTTGTCCAGCTAGCCAAGCGGAATCGACCACCGTGCATTGGTTCTAATTGTAAGCAGCATAATTTATGTGCTTATCAAATCTAAAATATTTTTTTAAAAAAAACATGACTTTAGAAACAAAAATTACAAAAATGTTCGAAAAAAGTTCCATTTCCTTTTTCTTATTCATGCATTGTCACTGGAAATCTGTCCACATGCAAAATTTCAACTCGTTTGGACAAATTTTCCAAATTTTGAACTTTTTCGAAATTTTTGAAGGTTTTCCAAATTACTTTTTATTGATTTATGCATTTTCACCGGAAATATGTCCACGTGCAAAATTTCAACTCAATTGGAAAAATTTTCCAAATTTGAAAATTATTCACATTTTAAAAAATTTATCATTTTTTCTATGGATTTATGCATTGTAATCGGAAATCTTTCCAAAATTTGAAAATTTACCTTTTTTGAATGATTCATGCATTGTCACCGGAAATCTGTCCACACGCAAAATTTTAACCCGATTGGACATTGGCAGGTATGTAAAATATCGATTACAAAATTTGAACGTAACAAACACCAAATGAAATTAATATAAACGTATTAAAAAGTGATCATTTCGTTTCAACGCGATTCGTTTAGATGTGAACCACCTATCGCGTTAACCCTGTCGCGTTTGGGGCGCCGAATCCCGCTGTTGGGCAAGTCGGCTTCAAAAAATAAGAGACAACGCTCGTCGGGCAATTTAAATCGGACAATGGACCGCGCGATCGGCCCGAAGAGATCCCAGCCTCTTCTCTGCGGCCTGCGTGTGGGTTTGTACGTGGATGAGGCGGCGGCGGTCTTTAAATTTTAATGGGACTGAATTTTATTAGAGCCGACGAGCGGGGCCGCTCCGGACCAACGCAAGAACCACCGAAGGGCAACGAGGAACGGGTCGAGGGGGACGAAATGGGCCCACTCCGAAAGAGGCCTATGATCTCCGACAATATATTTTCGAGCGTCACATCGCGGCGGCCGTTCATCAAAAAAGCTGTAAAGTCTGACGCGAGTGACGCGCCGCGTGTACCCACTTTCAAATTAAATCGGGGAACTTGTCGAGGGATCGTTGTTTTTAAGTCGATGGACTTTTATGATTTTGCTGATGTTGAGAGTGAGGGTATGTAAATCCATATCCTCACTGTGGCACGATTAAAATACTCATCTTGGTATTAATCGGCTCTAAAATATAATCTGAATTTTTATAATTTGCATGTAGAATTGAAATACTAACAAGGCAATATCATAAAAATTGTTTTTTAATCAACATGAGCTGTCACAAAATAACGTAAAACCCCCTTAAAAACCTCAGTAAATTTGTATGAGTTTTTATTCCACGGCGTGGGTTTAACTTCGGAGTTTTGCTGTTTAAAAAAGCAAGGCTGTGCTGGAAAAACTACCATACAAATTTTGGCAAAAAAGTTATTTGGAACTTCTTTTTCATAGATATTGATATTTCTCTAAAATTAAAAATACCACGTTGGCATCTTGTGATGTCACAATATCTACATATAATTAGAAAAATGTTTGTGTGCCATTGTCAGGTAGTACTTTCATTTTAACTCCCATTTTTGTACTACACATTTTGAAATCAAAATAACAGTAGCTAGCTTAAATTTCACATAAAAACTAAAATTATTTATTACCTTTATTAGAATAGAGACTACACCAGGGTCATACCGCACATTTTTAATTTTAGGTTGTCAAAACCAAGAGATCGCTGTGCTGGTAACGAACGTCACAGCTATTTAAAAAGGTTTTTCATAACACTTATCAGTTTGAACATCTATCTACACCAATTCTGAAAGATGAGTCGTCTTTTTGTTATAATGTTGCATCAAAATAATAATAAAAGCCACCATTGCTTATGTATAGTCATTAAACGGGCGTGACGGATGTGACACGTTACTGCGGAATAACCCGCAACTATATAGGAGTTTAGTATATTTGAAAAATCACAATAAAAACTTGTTTCCTCTGTGTCCCTCAATCCGTGGAGATATACTGTATATTTATTTGTAAGGAACACACCCAGCTTTAATTTTTAAAATATCTCTGGTAGTTTATCATTTTTATTTGACTATGCAATCGCCTTTTCAACTGAAATAATTGTCCTAAGTATTCTATTTGTCCTGGTCCGTTTACATCATTCATTTTTGTTTCTATTGCTCTTAGCCCAGGCGCCACTTGTCTTTTACCCTACATCGAATTTTTATCCGCCGTTATGAGATACACGGTTTGTAAAAAACTACGTCCACATACGTGGTGCAAATTTTTATCCGCGGCAATAAAAAAAAACCTTACTGGGCTCCTAGGCTTAGCAACTAAACCAAGCAAAGTCAGTACAAGTCTGAATTTTGGAAAATCATTATTGTTGAATCATCATCGTTGTTTTTTAATATAAATACATTTCTCACTTATTTTGAAGACCTCTTGTACTGGGGGTTTTAATGCCGATTTTGTATATTTGACCTCAGTTTATGGTTTAAACTGGCATTGAAAAATCTAGCCTTTAGCGCCCTTTTATAACTGTGCCTGTGTGCGCTGCACACTTCGCACAAGCTTCCCGCCGGCCCTACATAGGTACCTACCAGGGTTGCCACCTTTTTGTAATTGTTCACGAGGACAGTAAGTGGGTGAAAACATTATGTCGTATCCAATATGTCCACATCATACTGCCACATAAAACAATCAAATAATGAAACAAAATATGCTTTAAATATAACGAAAAGCAAATACTACATTACTTTATTAAATATGCAAAAATAATACTTTGCTGTGGTAATATCACATAAAAATAAAATTTAGGTATATTTTCAAAAACTACCATGTAAACCGAAATTTCGCTACCGAAATTTCAACCTAGCATAATGTGCAGAAGGCTTTAAACTCGTCGACTTTTTGGAGCCAACTTTTGGTGGTTAGTCAGGAATTTTGTATCTCGCTTAATTTTTTTAGGTGGCGCAATTCATCACGTATTTGTTTGAAATATTTGCTTGCTAGAAGGAGCGTTTATTTGTATCAAACAAATTATGTTTTCAGCTAAAATTTACGATTTGTATATTATAACAAACGAGATTTATTTAGTTCAAATAATTATGATTGTGTTGAGTGAAAGAATGATAATTTTTTTAATTGAATAAATTGTTGGTTGTGTTAAAATGCGATATTTTAAAGTTGCGATATGGATCCTTGATTAAAGAAATTATTGACTAGAACTTTCTAAGGGTACAGTAGAGAAAATCTCCACGTGTCACCGCCTTTTGGGATGTCGCACATCCTCGACCACATATCCCCAGACCTACATGTAATCATGGTTAGGGTAGCAAACTGTACGCTGATGCGGACTCGGAACTTGAACCTGCATGCACTGTGCTCTATAATGGCGATCACACGGCCATTTTAACAATTTAGCCAGACGCATGACATCAACTGAGCTGTAGGCTTTCACCAGTCTACATTTTATACTCAAGATAAGCTAAACTGCGAAGAGTGTGTGTACAGCACCATCTAACAATACAGTTGGATGAGATATTCACACAAAAAATATACTCATTTGAATAAAAATATGATTTATTTGGCGGAAGTAAACCTATTTTTAAGCCAAAGCAAAAATATTTTTTTTAAGGAAATAAATTTCTTATATACAAATATAATTATTTAAATCAAACTTCTTTGGTGTAAAGAAACGTCTTTTTAAATCAAAACAAAAATATGACTTTAAAGAAAAGTAATTTTTGTTTCAATCCAAATATATTTATTTGACTTAAATAAATATTGCAAATAAATTAATCTCTACAAGGAAATAAACTATTCGAGTATTCAATGAAGTAAATATTGTTGGCGTCAAAGAAATGTGTTTTGATCCAAAAGAATAAATTCCAAAGAATATATTTCTCAAAAACAAGAAATCTTTTGTATCTGTGTCCACGAGGACAAATAGTATCACGCCGAGGACAAATGATTCGTACGAGGACAATCCTCGTGAAACGAGGACAGGTGGCAACCCTGGTACCTACACCTAATAAGCCACTCTATACTAGTTCAATAATATTTTATTTAGCTTATACACGGAGAAAAATTGTCTCTTCAATTGTAAAATTAAATAGAAATATACCTAATTGACAGGAATATCTCGTAATATCACCGTAATATTGCTTTAATTGCATAGAAAATAGGAATATCTCGGTATCACACATTTTTTACAAAAATTTTGATGCAATCAAATAACCATCGACCTTCTATAACAAACAATTGATGATGATAAGTGTCGAATTACTACGTGACTGCGCAGGTCATGGTACAGGACCTCCGTTTGCTATCCACGTTTTAGGATATTTTTTATTGAGTGGAGGTTCCATAGGAACATTTCCCATGTAATCTGGTACATTTTCTACCAGGAGATTGCTACAGTAGTCTAAGTAGACTGTAAAATGATATGCTATGATATGATATGTTTTCCCCATCCTTTTTGTTGGTGTATTCTTCCGGCTCTCTTTAACTCACTTTAACTTCCAAACGGTGCGTTTTTGGACAATTCTTTCCACCCGAAATAAGTTGTGGTGCCAAAAAACTAATCATTGACTTTGTCTAACCTTTTCTACCCTCTTCCATCCCCAGCCGCTCCCGCATTTGATTTTCACACAACAGTATCTAACTTCAGATACATCATTGGTGAAAAGAAAATCAGGCATTCTCTCAAAAATGAATCAAATCGCTTCATCCATTTCTGAGTTATAACCAAAAATGTCATAATTAGTCGAGTCTTTTTGTATGCCAAAACCAATGAGCGATGATTTTGATAGGATGTGACCTCTTTCACAAAATTGTCTCAACTTGTATCGGGTCACATACATAGTTTGTATAGTTTGCAACTGCACTTCAATCTCGGAAATGGGCAAGCAAATATTGTTTATCGCTATTAAATTATGGTATACTACATTAACATTTAATTATGTATTTTTTAGATAAATCCAATGCTTTAATTTAAGTTGTTAGATTTTTTGGTGCTATAACAATTGCATCAATCTTGGTCATATTTTTGTATTCTACGAGTTACAATAGTTAAAGCAGAACACCCTTCATGAATTTACAAGAACATTTTCTATATAGCACTTGGATTATTTCGAGAATTTCCCAATACATTTTTCTGGCATACCTGAGCGGACACAAAAACTGGCCGTGCTGCGAGGCCGAGTTCCGTGTTTTTCAAAAACTTACCAGACGCGCAGATGTTTTCTTTATCCATTTGATTATGTTCTCAGTCGCGTATAGATTCCACAACGGAGTTGTACAGTTTTATTAACTAATGTAGCAACAATTATTGTAATTCTTTTATGTTACACCAAATTTCGGCATCCGTGAACTGTTTGAACAAATTGTGTTGTGAAGCGGTTAATCATTTTTGTGTACAGTTCATCACGATGGCCACAAAGAGTTTTTTGGACAAGAAGATCAAGGTATTTTTTCTGCTTGCATTGTCGAAATATTGCATTTTCAGAAATAATATTCGTATATATAGTTATTGCTCCAGTTTTTCGCTATGAAAAGGGTATGACCTACGATCAGCGATAACTCATCGCTGATTCAAGGTGAAAATGTATAAATTATTACATATTCCATTATATCGGGTAGAATTCGGAAAAGAAAAAAAATAGTTTGGTATCGTTTCTTATACTTATTCAAGTTGTAAATTTTTCCTGTTTCTTTTTAACATAAATTCTTAAAATTTATGTCCTTTGTTCGAAATAAATATTGTAAATAAATTAACAATATTGTCTAGATTACGAGTTTGATAGAAACAATACACTAACTAGCACAATTAAAGGAACGCCTAACACATATTTTGCTAAACTTTATGTTAAATAACTTTTGTAATCTATCACCGATTGTCGTTGTTATTTTTATGCATTTTCAACAAATCACGATTATCACATGCTATAGTAGTTTTGAAAAACTAAATCTTCCACTGATTACACCGGGTAAACCATAATGATGTTTATGAGATACTTTCGAGATCCACTGTGGAATAACTGTCAGGCTTGGCAAGTACCCTATGACAGAGCCATATAAATTCTAAACATTTTTAGCGAATGTTACTTTATTGACAGGGTTAGACTAATGTTTTTAATACCAGCAACAATATTTTCTATCAAACTCAAATAAAACATCCACTTATTCTTACTTTTATATTGCATTTTTATCACTTCACTATCGCATGCATTCAACAAGTCACTTTATTATGTGCATAAACTGTTCTATAATGGCTTCTATATCACTGAGAAGGAAGTAGAATATACATAGTCAATATTTACTTAATTCCGCGCGACAAATAAATCTCCTAAGCACCACTTCAATATAATAAATATTTATGATCCAGGAGCAATCTATATTTCATCAAGTATGCTTTATGTGCTTTATAAAATATACCGTAATTTGTACCAGGTCGATGTTCGTAGGCAATTAACAAATCCAAGAGCTGCCAGTGGTCTACCTACATATACACACCTACACGATCGCCATAATTGTACTTTATTAGCGAGGTTCTCTCGCCAATGGGTACTTCGCAGCCACTTCTAATCGTGCCACATTACGTGTTAAATATTGCCAATTATATAATTGAGGTTTAGTGGCCTCTCGGCACCCAATTAAACGCACTTAAACGCTTTATTTAAGCGCGTGTCTAGCCATTACAGGTTATTACAGATAAAATGCGAACTAAATGCTCTTGATGTTGACGGACACTGGTTAGGGTAACTTGTACAAACAGGGTTTAATTGTAACGAAACTGGTTTACAATTTGTTCTTGGTAATGCTCCAACGGCACAGATCTTAACTGTCTGTTTGTTATTGTCATGAGTTGTGAAGATATCGAGATGTAAGTTAAAGCCAAGGCATTTTAGGTTTTAAAATGGAAGAAAAAATAATATAAATCTAAAAATTGGAGGATACTTTCTATTTAGTGTCCTGAATAATATTGTTAAATGCTTTTTGTATGGTAATGTTCAGACTATACGGAACGTCATGGACCGTCAATGTCACCGACCGTCACGAAAAGAATAGTCTCGAAAAGAATATTTTGACGTGACGTGCCGTGACGTGTCGTGACGTGCCGTGACGTTCCGTGACGTTGCCTATCTATTCTGAAAGTGTGAATGTGTCGACGTCAACGTGTTAATACAAAAATAAATATAAATTCGAATGATGAGATGACTCAATGAAGAAGTGTTTCACTAACAGACACTTAATGTACAGTATGGCAAACGGAAAATATGCCATTAATATTTGCAAATATAAGCTATAGCGTGAAAAAGAAAGCGCGAAGTAATTAAATACAAAAGGTTATTTTATTAAAGAATACTACAAAAAGTATCCTAATTCATACGCAAAATACAAGTAATTGTAGTTTGTTAGTTTGTCCACAATTAATTCTTTTGGCATATTTTGTTTATTTCACCTATTTTCCTAAATTATGAAAAATCCACCATTAATATTGATCCATATAAATCTATTTCGACTATTATGAATTTGTTATGTGCAGCTATCTAAAAGCAATGAACGTAGTAAGAAAGTGATTAATAATGTACAGGATGAACATCTTTCGTGCCCATTTTTCGAACGATTGCAGTAGCCTATTCTTTATCCAAAATTATTGCAATCATTGTTATTTTTATACCCTCACATTTACTGTGGTGAGAGTATATTGAGTTTGCCACAACATTTGTGACGCCCTTAAGGAGGCGTGGCGGATATAGACTTATATATATATATATATATATACAGTGTGTCCCCGAATAGGTGAAACGACTCTTATAAAGAGAAATTTTTTTTCGATATCACCATTCATTTTTTGGGGTTTAGCCCTGCTTACAGACGAATTACGAACATATTTTCAATTTTCAAAACGCCCTGTGTGTCTTGACAGTGACTAAAAAAATCCTTTTGGAAATCCTTTTGTGGCAGCTAAAGTACCTTTTCTGTACAGTACGTCAACATCTTACTTAGAAGTTTTCTTCAGAATAAAATGCTATGGCTATAAGGAAATTTGAAAAATTGATCGGCCGACTTTTATAAAATACCAAACAATGGGTTTGATATATTTGATCAGCATTGAAAACTGTATCGATTTAGCTGTCCGTCTGTCGGTCCATCTGTGTACACGATAACTGCCGTAATTTTGTAGTAATTGATCTTAAAGTTGGTGTACAAGCTTATCTCTAAAAAGAAAGGCCAAGTTCGTGAATGGGAAAAATCGGTTCATTCTTTTTAAATTTTACTATGGGGTGTATTTTAACACGGCAGAAGATAATTTTCTTACTACGTAGTTTATATTAGGCTAGCTAGCCAGAAAAGAAATTCTATAGAATTGAATTTATTGCAGAATTTACGTGACGTTGGCGTTCTCTGACATGACGTGACGTTCCGTACGGGGCGAATGAACTTTTTTAACAATATTTTGACGTGACGTTGCCGTCCTCTGACGTGTCGTAGACGTTCCGTACAGTGCGAATTGACTTTAAGATGACCAGAATTTGATTGAGACAGAAAAAATAAATAGGTTCCATGATTTGGATAAGTACGAAAAAAAATATTGCTTGTATAATCAAATATCAATAAGACGTTGAGTTGAGTTGGGTAGACTGATTCTTATTTTAACTTCGTCAATTCTATTTTGCCTTGTTTTTCGTAAGAAAATATCCGTAAGTTTTACCTTTTCAGATTATTTACAGAGTTATCAAAAACCTACAAACCTCAAATATCCACCATTAGTTATAAGGCAGTTTATGATTGAGGATAAATAAAATACTATTTTGTGTTCATATGTTCTTAATCACAGAGAGGAACAAAAATATGCATTGCTTTGATTGTAGAAAGCTTTGAGATATTTGATTTTCTGGAAGTGGACAAAAAACAGCAAACTGCAAAAGAAAGCATTTTCAATCATTTTTTAGGGCATGCCACTGATTATCCTGATGTTGCAAAACCTGATAAATTAAAACAAAAGAAATGAAATAATAAAACTTGTTCTTGAAACATTCTGGATCAGATTCTAATACCACCCCGTACCAATTCATATCATTCCTGATATTGTATACAGTATATATTACAATTCTGGAATTATTTTTGCTAATTTGGGTTTATGCAATTTAAATTAACCAATTGGCGTTGAATTTTAACCATTTTTTAACCCAATCATGTCCATGTAAAAATTACATAATGAACTAACTGCTTTTGTAGTTCATTTAGCTGAGAGTCTTATTGTTCACAAATTAATAAATATCACGTTTATACTTATTGAGTATGTAAGTTACCTTAAATTCATATTCTTCTTTATAAAAAGCACCAATTTTTATTTTTCATTAAATTTTATTATGAAACTTGAAAAATATGCTGTAACTGGCTTTCATCGAACGATTTGGAAAATAATATTTGGACCAAATAAGAGCAACCGTAACATGTATAGTTTATTAATTCTCGATGAACATGAGGGACAATTCTTATATAAAAATTAATTAAATCAATCAATCATTAATAGACATTCCGGAGATTTGATGCACGTGAGGAAAATATACTAGGTAGCACAATAACGAAAATATATTAATTAAATTCCTTTAAATGGTCGAAGTTTCCAATAATGGAGCACAACACATTATTTATTTGTAATAATAATAATAAAATGATGTATAATTCAGGAAGAATGCTAAAATTGATTAGTTCCAAAGATATGCATTAAAATAAGTATGCCAAGAAACTGTTATTTATTATACATACCCGTATAATAAGTATGATATCTTTACCCTAAATTTCAAAACGCAATTATTTAATCTATTGTAATTTTACCGCATTCTATCGAAGATATTTTCAACAAATCCACGACAACGGTATTCGTTTTTGCTCCATCTAAGTATCATTAAGTAACATCATTAGTATTATCAATAACTATAGTATTATGGCGTAATTATTGTCTATATTGCGGTATCGGCATCAACTACGGTCAGTTGGGAAAACACTTTTGTTGTGGTGATAACTAACTGTAACATAATTGAGCTAAATCCAGGTCAGTTTATTTACCGTTATATCGCTTTGAAATTAAGCGACAAATTTTACATTTTGCGCATTATAGATATGCGTTGAATAAATATCGCATTTCCTGTCGAGTCTTTTTTCCCAAGATTCTGTATGTATTATGTACTCTGGAACTATTATTCCGTGAAATGAAAGTGCCAATGTCAATGTCCGGAACAATAGCTCAAACCGTGTGTATAAACATAACTGTCGACTGCTTCCGTTTGTGATTTCTACAGATAAGTCATATGCGTATTACCAGCGAAAAAAACAAATCATAATATATGACTGACAGGGGAAAAGAATGTCCAAACATTGCAATTTTGAAATAAATGTGCGAATTTATAGCATAAGGTCGTTAAAAACTAACAGATTACTCAAACCGGACAAAACAATAAAGGTCGGAAGTTAAAGCCATTTAAAATTATTGTATGGGTTGGGTAGTTTGGTGCAGAAATTGCTACTAGGTATTTGTTTTGTTTACCAATATTGTTAGTGAGCAAATGTAACAATTTCGTATTGTATAGTTTCAATTCAATAATTTTTTGCTAATTTGGTCAAGTCGTTAAAATATACCTACTATAAAAAGCAATACCGTACAAATTATATTGATTATTTTATATTAAATTAAAGAAGAGGAAGATTTAGACAAATTTCCACTATTTGGTGACCTTCTCCAAATTACACCGGAAGTTACTGGCTGAACGAGATATTGCTGTGACGGGTGTGACCAGAATAAACTGTTTTCCCTCTTTGTTTGGTTAGACAAAACTGAAAAAGAAAACAGCAAAATCAAAATTCAGATTACTTAGTTGAGCTCAACTTGACACTACAACGCAAGAAATGTATTATAGAACCTGACCAGTAGCATACAATAAATAAAAATCATAAAAATCATAAAAAATCATAAAAAAAACAAAAAAACACTAAGGAAATACTATGTTTGTATAATGCTTTAAAAATTATTTTGAATACTAACATGCACTTATTCTACAAAAACAAATAACCAAAAATGGAAAACAAATACTAAACAAAGTATTTTGCAAAATATGTGTTATGCCACTTATTGTTAGTGCGTTTAGACGCCTGAATTTGGTCATGATCGAAATGGCCAAAATCTTTCTCTTTTATCGAAGATTCTATCCAGTATAAATCAGAGTTTTATTATTTATACTTCACATGATTTCATTATTTCCAATTCGTTGAGATCATTAAAGATTTTAAGCCTCTTACAACAACAATAAAACACCAAAAGAAAAAAATCTTAGAACCCGCTCTTTAGTGGTAATATCATTAATCACAAGTATTAATGACCGTATTGTTAACACTGTAATGGATTCCTTAAAATTAATTTATCATCAAAACTAAGTCAAAATGTATAAAAAGAAGAGCAGATATCACCAACTTATAATGTTGTTATAGGCCTATGTCATTTGTTAGGGAAAATTGTCATATCTAGGTAAGGCAGTAGCCAACACTACCAAAGCCTAACCTATCGTGACACCTAGATATGACAATTTTCCGTAACAAATGTCATAGGCCTCACTAGGTCAGATGGGAGAGAGCATTGTGCTAAAAACGCAAAGGCCCCTGGTTCGAATCCAGGTTGTGGCTGTAATTTTTAACCTTTATTTAAAAATTTGCATCCCGCCTGGATATCACCATCTTAGATACGTTGATTATTTCATCATTACGGTAGTATGTCCGTATGATACGGTATGTCCGTATATTCATTTCTAGTTATATTATATACTTATACAATTTCAGTTTAATGTTTATTAAAAGTTTTTTAGTTGTTAAAAGGTGATTCTACATAAATCATAGTTTAAGATTCTGACCTATTTGTCCATTGCATTGCGAGATGCAGTATATTTCGTTTGCCACATTAAATTTTTAAAATCTATTATCATATTTGCGGAAAGACCTGAGGCGGCAAATGTTTTTTTTTATATTTTTGGATCCATTCTCGGTCCGCAATTTTACAATTTGACAATCCAACATGCTGATTTCTCAAAGAGAGGAAATATAACAGGAAATGTGGTTAATGAAAATCGATAGTTCTGATCGCCATATTAGATCCACCATATTAAATATCTGACATCAGGTTTGCATATAGAGCCAAAAAGCAGAAAACAACTTATAAGGATGTTTACACCGATTTATGAAATAAACTTTGGCGCTGATAAATTATTTTTACTCCTATGGACCTCAAATTAATAAAGCACATTGGAATGTATAATCACAATTTAAACAATATCGCAACTTAATTAAATATACGGAAAGATAGTTTAAAAATAGTTTTCTGGTGCTTTTGTTGACATGCATCCTGTGCCGCCTGGAAATGTCATTTAATAACTACAAGTAGCATAACGCTTTATAGGAAGATTAATTCATTAGCCTGCCTTCTCATCCAATGATTAAACGAGTCGAAACACGTTCAAACGCGTTCCCGGTAGTACAGCTGCTTTTCGATTCCCCTTTCATTGTTTGGAGGAAGCCATTCACAACGAGTACTCGGGTCGTCACTATTTACAAACTCCAGGACCTGTTATTAGGGCCACTTTGTGAAGACCGCCTCGAATTTCAAGCCACGAAGACGAATTTTCTGTTCATCTCTTCGCCCACGACGTTGGATGCCACCGCCATTGTAGTCATGATGATTCAGTAGATTCTAAGGATACGGTATCCTTGAGCAGGTAGATTGATTCTTTTTTTATAGTAAATTCTATGTTTTATAATAGGGTGAATTGGTTAATTTAAAAATTTGATTATGTGTATTGGATTATTAGATTTTCGAAATGAATGGTATATACTTTTGATGATGTAAGGGTATATATAATTTGTAGATGATGAAGGGATTATTATATAACTATGAAGTTCGTGATGACTGTTCACTAAAGGAAGAAGAACACTGTAGGTAGTCGGAATATCAGACCCTAATTATGTAGTCAACCAAACCCTATTCATAAAATCACCGATCTTTCTTGTTCAGAACTTGACGGTTCAATCTGTCGACAGGAAGTTCATCCAAGGTGCTAATTTTGGAACCTTTCCATGGTAAATACAACAAAGGATAGATCTGGTCGTCGACGTTACGCAATTGATTGCTAATGGTTTGGCAAACATATTTCACTTATTCAAATATTTGTGTTGCTGCCGGCATATAAGAACACCTGTAAGAAAAAAAAGCATGTAACAATCTCTTTGTAGATCTTGAAGTTTCGAAAAGCGTTTTGTAAGACAAGTGAATGGAGGTCAATGTTTTGTCTTAGTGGTTGTTATGTGTTAGTATGTATCTTATAATTGACATAATTTTGTAATGGTGTATTACAACAGATGTATTTAATTACTTCAAATTACTAAACAATCCCAAAATTCGTCATTCATTCAATATCGTCAGTAATATTGTTGTTTGAATCAGGGACCTATAATTTAGTTTAGATGGTGATACCGTGATAATGCATCTATAAAAGCAGCTAGTGAAGTACCAGTGGGACGCAATAATCATTCGTCATAAGTAGGTATATTTAGATTTTGATTTTGTCTATTTTTCTCTCATAAAATTCGATTTGAATCAATCTTTCACTACAATTCTGTCTATTTCAATTCATATTGCAAAATATTATAAATTTGATTTTTTTATTTCGCACACAGAAAAGTGATCCCTCGAGCGAAGAGAGAATTACTTGGCTGAAGTAGTTGGTAGGTTCGTATATACGCGAGAGATTATTGACTTCATCCAACAAATTTTATTTCTTTGAATAATTACTAGATTTGGTTACTCTGGTGAAGTAAGTAAACAGTCTTGAATGAAGTGTATATTTTTATTCCCGGTAAATATTTTTAGCTACTTAATGTAAGAATTTTAAAGATTTGGCACAAATACGTTTTCTATTGCTAATTAACAAGATAGGCAGGTATGTTATATTTGTTGCGTGCGTTACATCAAACTATTCCGTGTTGAAACGTTTATTGTACACTATAAATCACAATACACATCCCCAATAAATCGCAAGGCACATCCCCTACGGGTACGTCGTTGTTGTTTTCGTACTAGAGGCTCCTATACGGCGCCAGCACCACGCGCGGGCGCGCCAGCCTTGACAAAATCACGGTGCGCATATTTATTCCAGAGAAAGGGATTACTTGAAAGAAGTGAGAATCACTTCAGTTAAATAATTGGTGGGTTTTTATTCAGTAAACAATACTTACTTATATTAAATGTCATATTTTCTTGGATCAAGTAACTACGCATTTGGATGGATTTACTATTACTTCGTTGGAGAAATTAACATTTTTGGGACGAAAAATTCAATTACTTCTTTCAATACAATATTGGTTCTTATAAAGAAAGAATTTATTTGTTGACAGCATTTATCTGAGAAATTATTTTACTTATATTGAGTATGTGGCATTTCTTGTAGATACCTAATTTTCTACATCCAAGTAAATATGCATTTGAATCTAGTAAATAAATTCAAGAAATTATGTTTTCTCGTTCCAAATAATCACTTTTCTGTGTGCGGGCACTATGAATAAGACAATATAAAAATTGATTAAATTAATTTTTTATATAAATAACTTATCGTGCGTTATAAGCGGACGATATTTATAAGATGAATTCGTTATATCCAGTATCGACTGACAGGGTCGATAAGTCATATAAGTCATATAAGTTGCAGTGGTCTACAGCAAAAAATTAGTTTTTCAGGATATTACATATAGGCGTGGAGGACAAAATATTATTTTTTTAATGGTATGCTGTATATATCATACCATATTAAACACTAAAGTAATTTATTGTCTTTGCATCTGTATCAGATTATACCCATGTAAAAAAATAGTTTCTCAGATATTCATTTGTTTGTCTAAAAATTGGCAATTACTGGTCTGTTTAAAAAACTACTTCAAAATTAATTGTTAAATTAATTACAAAAAATTATTTTTTTGCAGATTTTGTCCAAACATTTTGTCGGGTAACCTAGTAAAAGTAAACCACTAAACTAAAACCAGTAGGTAGATGCTAATGTTATGATCAATTAGATGCACTATTTAGGGTGATTGTAGCAACACGTAGGTTTTCATCATTTTCAAATGTTTTTTTCTTGGGTTTTTAAATGAAACACCAACTATATTATTTGCTAATGCAAGGTCTTTTTAATTTATATTCAGTATATAGTCCATAGTCCTATTTTTATCAGTTTTTGGGTAGGTAGTTTGAGAGGTAGTTTAAATTAATATTTATGTACATATCACTGTTGGGTAGTTTTATGTAAAAATTTTGAGGGGTCATAGAAGAGGTAATTTAGAACCTATTTAACCCGATTATTCTTATACATACAGTAATCTGGTTATCATAAAAAAATATTACGAAATTATATATATGTTACGATATTAAGTATATGTTTAGATTTTTTACTTTATCATACGCAGTATGTAAAGTATTGTAATCGTGCCAAAAAAAATTTTGAGATTTTAGCGGAAATATGTCTTTTTGGGTCCCCTGAACATTTTTGACCAAGGGACAAAAAAATGTCTGTGTGTGTGTGTATGTGGGTGTGTATGTGTGTGTGTACCCGTTTTTGTGGCGACGATTCCGGAGGAACTTCTAAAGGTATCGGGACGAAACTTCATATTTAGAAGTTTCATAACCAAGCTTAGAGCTGGAAAGCTTTCTGTTGAAAAGGGTCCAAAGGAACTGGTGGTTTACTCATAGCATTTTTCGAAGATTTTGCAAATGAGCCTCTATTTGTGTAATGTCGTCAAAATAGTTAAATAATAAATTAAAGGAGAGGAAATTTTCTATAATTTATGTATATGACATTTTTTGGTAGAATTTATAGTTTAGCTGCATGAGCAAATTCTATTTCATCGAGATCGGTCGTACTGCTTTAAAACTAGTAGCCAGAATATGTCAGATTTTTTGATTCTAATGACAGTAGCTAGTGTCAAACGCTAATGTTTTGAAAATACTACTGTCAATATAGGCTGCGTTCGGATATTGAACACCGTTACACTTTTTACACCCAATGACACGTAAGTGTCATTTGGACGGTCAACGGAGTACAATATCCGAACGCAGCTTTAATCGAGATACCTATCTGTCTAGTTCTACTAGTTTTATTTTAATGCAGACATAGCCGATCTCGATCAAATAGAATCTCATGCAGCTAAACTATTAATTTTCTATATTGTATGATAAAGTCATGTGCCTGGCCACATCAGATTTTTTACTTTATCATACGTAGTATGTAAAGTATTGTAATCGTGCCAAAAAAAAATTTTTGAGATTTTAGCGGAAATATGTCTTTTTGGGTCCCCTGAACATTTTTGACAAGGTACAAAAAAATGTCTGTGTGTGTGTGTGTATGTGTGTGTGTATGTGTGTGTGTACCCGTTTTTGTGGCGACGATTCCGGAGGAACTTCTAAAGGTATCGGGACGAAACTTCATATTTAGAAGTTTCATAACCAAACTTAGAGCTGAAAAGCTTTCTGTTGAAAAGGGTCCAAAGGAACTGGTGGTTTACTCATAGCATTTTTCAAAGATTTTGCAAATGAGCCTCTATTTGTGTAATGTCGTCAAAATAGTTAAATAATAAATTAAAAGAGAGGAAATTTTCTATAATTTATGTATATGACATTTTTTGGTAGAATTTATAGTTTAGCTGCATGAGCAAATTCTATTTCATCGAGATCGGTCGTACTGCTTTAAAACTAGTAGCCAGGATATGTCAGATTTTTTGATTCTAATGACAGTAGCTAGTGTCAAACGCTAATGTTTTGAAAATACTACTGTCAATACAGGCTGCGTTCGGATATTGAACACCGTTACACTTTTTACACCCACTAACACGTAAGTGTCATTTGGACGGTGTACCCGGTGTCAACGGAGTACAATATCCGAACGCAGCTTTAATCGAGATATCTGTCTAGTTCTACTAGTTTTATTTTAATGCAGACATAGCCGATCTCGATCAAATAGAATCTCATGCAGCTAAACTATTAATTTTATATATAGTATGATAAAGTCATGTGCCTGACCACATCAGATTTTTTTATTTTGCAAGTAGAGAGCGAACAAACTTGGAGAAATTTCAAATAAAATTCTTAGAATATTGATAACAGTTTATTAGATTTATGCTGTTCCATCAGATTCATGCCAGAAACAAGATGTTTTTGAAATGTTTCTCCTTTAAAATTTACCTATTTTTATTATTATTTTTTTTATTTAACCCACAATTATAACAAACCACCGATTTGATAATGAAAAGCTATAATATTATTAGAGAAATGATCATTGGAAAATGAAAAGTAATGGAAAAGTTTATTCATAGAGTTAAAGTGATTGGTTAATGAACACTTAATTCATAGAGCATTTCAACAACCTAGAGAAATAATAATTCGTAATAATGCAAAATTTTCAGTATTTAAGGTAACAAGTCAAACGCTCTGATAGAAATGCTCTAAGAGCAACAACCCATGTTGATTTTGCAAGCCAGGTTTATTCTTATTATTACATTAAATAATTAATTTGGTATCCCGAATGTAAAAAATATTAAGTAATCATTCACAGGACAATTTAGGTAATTTATTATATTTCCAAATTTTAGTTTTTTTTTAAGTATGGTTTCTTTTGCATTTCCCACAAAAAGAGCAGTTTCATGCATTATTTACTTTAGCAAACCATGGTGTGTTGATTTAGTTCCGCTAGCCACTGCTTTTAGTCTCTCATAAAAAGTTTCAAAAAGTTCCAAACAAAACTCTTTGGTTTTTAAATAGCTGTCCTATACACTCAGATAGTTCATTAGCCTATTTAATATTTGTGAAATTGTGATTAAATAATCCTAATGGCCAAATAACAACCTGAAACCATATAGATAAACAGCGAAATAATACTTATATGTACCCAACTATGATACTTATGTTTATTGCGCAATGCTAAATTAAAAATTAACTCTCACTTTTGCCGTCACAGCGGTGCTTTTAGGACTAGCGTCACGTTAGTGGTAACATAATCTTCGCGAGCCACCAGAGCGCGCTTAACACGGGTCAAATCCGCCATTTACGTCTGTTTGTAAACTTTTGCTCGGTTTCACCTTCGCTTGTTCGCAAGACTCCGTGTGCAATAGAGTCTTCTTTGTGTAAACACCGCGTGTATAATTTAGACCGAGGCGACGTCTCAAATAACATATTAATAATTTTCATTTTACCTGTTTTGCATCTTTTGCCATGCTATTTGCATACCTACCGAGCTGCAGGTGTTTGTGGCACGACGTAAAATTCTGCATGCGATCTTACTCACGGTGATTATACTGCCGAAACGGCCGAGAGGTATTGCGATTTTGAAAGGAAAAAATGTGTAACATTTTTGTTTATTTGGGGCCAGGCATTTTTTCAAGAGATATTTCAGTATTTTTCAACATCAATCTGCAAAGGCCTCAAGTCCGAAAAATCCAAACTTACATAATTAGATTATTTAAATAAATCTAAAAAGGGCCTAAGATAAAAAACTCAAACTAAAAGAAAATAAATAAAAAAATCAATTCGTTTCTCGTAATTAAATGGAAAATGTCATAGAGGAAAATTGTTTTTAATTTAATTTAATGCTTGGTATCAATTGTGTATATTTTCTGTATTATTAACTGAGACACAAGCTGCCCAGGGGCGCGGTTACGTATGGGCATTGGGGCTTCTCCCCCCTCCTGCATTTCGAACCCAACTACCGCTACGCGAAAAACGAAAAAGATAGGGGTGGGCGAAAAATTTGTGATCGATCTTTGATCACAATTGAAGACCGATAAATAGATCTGATCGATGAATTACTTATTATCATATCAGATGGATCTTTTGATCATAGATCAGGTTGATCTTTTTGATCAGATCGATCTCGCAAATGTCAAACCGAATTAAAAGCTATGTATTTATTGGACAGACAGGTCGGTAGCCGCCCGGCCTGTGTGTAAAATATTTTCGCGGCTAGGGTTGAAAGTTATTAACTAAACGCCTAGCGGGCAATTACCATCTTTCGTGTCCCCACAAAGATGCAAAAATGACATTTTCGTATAGTGAAGGATGACAAATAAATTACTAGATAAATGATGACTATTCCGATTATTATTGGCTATTGTCACCAATGTCAGTTTTATTAGATATTGCGATATCGTCCTCTCGTAGCAGTCGCGAAAGAGCCACAAGATGACAAGATACGATATCTAAATTTTGCGCCAAAATAAGTATTGTTGTATGCACTTATATTTGATCGTACTTATTAGATTCCATTACTTCGCAATTTTTGGCACAGCTGAGCAGTTTATCTTAATTACACTGAGCGTTAAACTAATAAGCGTAGAATATATAGATAAGATATAATAGTCAACTTTTGATAGTAGACCAACTTTTGATAACGAAGCCATGTCTATATAGACGCCGTTTAGGAACTGCAGAGAGCCGGAATATTGCACCAACTTTAGAAATTGCTTTAGTAAAGTAGGTTGTATGAAGTACATATCATAGAATAACTATTTTAAAATCAAATAATTTGAAACGATTTAAAGATAACCGATTATTGGCCAAAATTGGTACTAAAATTACTTTAGAATTTGCTTTAGTAAAATAGGTTGTATAAAGTATCTATCATAGAATAACTATTTTAAAATCAAGTAATTTAAAAAGATTTACAGATAACCCATTATTGGCCAAAATTGATATCAAATGGCTATTGACACACAAAAATGTGAACAAAAACATTTCGCTACCTTAAAGCGATAGAGATTTTTCAGAGTGTATGCAAAATAACACAAGACGAAAATGCTTCAAAACAGTTAATGGCATAGTCCTTAACATTATGTCACCAATTAATACTAAAAAAAATTTTTACCCCCCCCCCTCTAGAAAAAACAGAAGAACAGAAGAAACATCGAAATGTTCGAACATTCGTTTCATTTTTCACCTTTAATTTGGTGTACTTATTGCTTTCAGGATTTTGTGAATAAATTACCCTTAAAACTTTAACCTGTTTTGACACGAAATGTGCGAATTTTTTTACAATAATAATAACTTTACATGCAAAAAAAACAATTTTAAGATATCTTTTACGAAATAAGTTCGGTATTGATGTTATTTAGAAATAGTTTCGGTATTTCCTAATTTTTCAAATGTTACTTTGAAATATCAGGCTGATAGCTTTTCTCGTCACACGCAAAATGATAGTAGTCTGATCATAGTCTGGTAGTAGTTTGATTCTAATTGCTGACTCCAACGTTTCAGATCTCAATTATTTTTATTTCTTATTTTTTGACCACCTTGTAGGTTGAATTAAAATTACGATTTATGCCTTTAGAATTACAGAGCACCAAAAACTCTATGAAAAATGACTTTTTTCCATAAATTGAAATAAATTCAATTTGAATTTATATAAATTTAAAATTGTATGCTAATATTAAGACAATTAAAATATGCAGTATGAGCACGTTTTGATAAAAGGTTATTGTTTATGAAATAATCTAAAATAATACAGTATAGATTATGTTTAAAGTTACACGTACAAGGATTTTCAAAAATACCTAATCAACAGTATTAATTTTACCTGACCCAAACCAAAATAATTTTAGGGAGGGGATCTTTATGTTTATCCATTATGTAAAACAAAATTTAGCCGAAAATGTTAAAAAACTAAAATGCTTAAAATCTGCAGCGTTTTTTAATGGCTCTGGTGAAAAAGAAAGCCTCACTTTTAATAGGTACTAATGTTAAAAGTAAGAAGCATAAGGAAATACTGAATAAGCTCTGGATTGATATTATTTAGAAATAGGTTCAGTATTTCATAATTTTTCAAATTTTTCAAACAAGATGTGAATAAAAAAATATTTTTTGGACATAGCCTACTAGTAGTAGAATACGCAGAAGTAATATATACAGATTTTAATTTTGTTTAATTCAAATACATAGGCATTGTCTAGAAACTTGAAATTTGTTGTTTTAATAGAGGCAAAGAAATATTTCTTTGCGGATAAAAATGCATTTGTTTAGTAAATTTATTAGTATGGTAGAAAGAACGTTTATTTGTGTCAAACAAACTATGTTTTCAGGTAAAATTGACAATTTGTAGTATACCTATTGTAAGCAACGAGATTTATTTAGTTCAAATAATTATTATTGTGTTGAGTGAAAGAACTACTTATAGTGCAGGCAAATTAAGTTGAGAGTGGGTATTAATTGTAGACAGGAGTTTTATCATTGGAAATGGTGAAGGGGCTCATAGTGAACGTAGAAAAAATAAATGCAGGTCATGCGGTGGTATAATGTTTATTTGGGGGGGTTGAAAACGGGTGCAAAGTATATTATTGCGTTTTCCGCCGAAACTTGATGTTTTATCCAAAAACGTCCTATACTAAGTTGTAGATCATTAAAAAATCGACAACATTCATATGGGTCACTTTTTATTAGGACCTCTAAATTTCCGAGAAAAATGCGAATGCCAATGCCAAAACGAATTTTCCGTTTTTTATTGTTAGTGGTCGCAACAATAATTCAATTTTAATTAAATTTTGTGAAAGCGTGCCTTTTTATACCTTAAATAAGCATAAATTTTTTTATTACACAAAAAACAAGAAGTTTTTGAGATATTTAGTTTTTCCGTCAAAATCAGACTTTTTTAAAAAAAAAATCTGTGGTGAGAAATCATCGTACAGAGTTCTTCTGGGACTCATTTTCGTTGTTTTTACATGTACTTATTGATACAATAAAAAAAAATAATGGTTCCTATTTAACAACATGCTCAAACATTGAAAAACTCAAAAACGACTTTTGTAACAGTGAATTTTTCAGTATTTGTTCATTATTTGTTTAAAGTTTTAAGAAAATTGCAATACTGGTTACGACATCAAATTGTACGGAAAAAAGTACAAAGGAAACTGGCTCTAATTTCTACAGTAATGCTATAACCATTAAATTAGAATAAGAAATCTTCAGATAAGTAAGCAAAATAATCACTTTTTGTCTTAGAATCAAAAGGTATCCAATACAAAAGTTGTAGGTCAAGAAAAAACCTACAAATTTTGTAGAGGTTTACTATATAACATAACCTCAAAACTTCCGAAAAAAAATGCGAATAAGGCAAAGATTGGCAGTTATTTATTTTTCATTTTTTATTTGTAAGTCTATTAATATATATTGACGGGGTGGGGTCGTTCGAAAAGAGATATTCAAAAATGCAAGTCGCGGCTCTCCGTCTGGATTCCACGTTGTCAGCAAGGCCCTACGAGGTGCGCCAAGTTAATAGTTTCCTCCAGACCGGTGAGCGAACTCATGTGCCAGGGTTGCGTACCGTATTTTATGCTGCTCGGGCCAGGTCGTGTGTCGACACGTAGTGGAAGGGGGCTCCTACGCCCTCGCTGGTCATGGTGCCACCGTGGCGACCTCGAAAGCGCTATTACGGAGCGCACAGGATTATGGGCCTGTTACAATATTAACTTTTGTAATTTATTATTATCAATTATTAAAGTACAGTTTCTACTGTATTGATGTTATCACATTTTTAACTACTTAAGTAGATTTTTTCATAAACAGTTTGTGTTTTTTAAGCCATAAATAATTTACTTTCAGAAGTTTCGTCAAAACTAAATTAAAATAATAAATTCTAAAAAAAATGTATTTCTCGCATTTTTCTCGGAAGTTTTGAGGTTATGTTATATAGTAACCTCTACACAAGTTGTAGATTTTTTCTTGACCTACAACTTTTGTATTGGATACTTTTTGATTCTAAGACAAAAACTGACTATTTTGCTTACTTATCTGAAGATTTCTTATTCTAATTTAATGGTTATAGCATTAGTGTATAGAAATGAGAGACAGTTTCCATTGCATTTTTTTCCGTACAATTGATTGTTGTAAGCAGTATTGCACCTTTCTTAAAAATTTAAACAAATAATGAACAATTACTGAAAAATTCACTATTGCAAAAGTCGTTTTTGAGTTTTTTCAAGTTTTGAGCATGTTGTGAAATAGGGACTATTATTTTTATTATTGTATCAATAAGTACATGTAAAAACAACAAAAATGAGTCCCAGAAGAACTCTGTACGAGGATTTTTCACCACAGAATTTCTTTTTAAAAAAAGTCTGATTTTGACGGAAAAAACTAAATATCTCAAAAACTTCTTGTTGTTTGTGTAATAAAAAAATGTATGTCTATTTAAGGCATAAAAAGGCACGCTTTCAAAAAATTTGATTAAAATTGAATTATTGTTGCGACAACGAAAAATAAAAAAAACAGAAAATTCGTTTCGGCATTGGCATTCGCATTTTTCTGGGAAATTTTGAGGTCATAGTAAAAAGTGACCCATATGAATGTTGTAGATTTTTTTATGATCTACAACTTAGTATAGGACGTTTTTGGATAAAATGTCAAGTTTCGGCGGCAAATGCAATAATATACTTTGCACCCGCTTTCAACCCTCCTAAATAAACACTATACCACCCCATGACCTGCATTTATTTTTTTTACGTTCACTATGAGCCCCTTTACCATTTCCAATGATAAAACTCCTGTCTACAATTAATACCGGTATTTGCTTATAATCAGTTAATTTGCCTGCACTATTATGCGTTTTTAAATTAACGAAATTGTTGGTTCTTCGAATAAACAAATTATTAATTATTTGAAGCAATTAATTGTTTATTTATTATTATTAATTGTTTGAGGCAATTAATGTGGACGCTTTATTGACAAGAATACCTATCCAAATTTAATTCACTGAAACACATACCTTAGGTACTTACCTGTTTTAAGTAAATTAATCTCTACCAGCAAAAAATCTAAAGTAAGAACCTAAATATTGTTTGTGCTGAAAAAATACCTATGTTTTGATCCAAAAGAATAAATTCAAATAAATACCTGTTTCTTAAAAACAAAAATCTGTTTTATCAGTGTAGGAATTATTTAATGATTAAGTAATACCCATCCGACAACGACAATAAAGTATGTAGTTAATTATGGTTATCAATAACGCAATTTAATGTCTAATAAATATAAGAGATTATAATCCATAAATCTTGTATGCCATATAGTAATAAAATTATATTCAAGATACCTGCTTAATTTAATGTGTAGATACCTTCTTATAGGTATCTACGTGTACCTAAATTTACTTTTTTTCTCACACATTATTCAAATTTAATTTACCTAAGTCGTTTCCAACTTACCACGTCATTGTACATATCATTAACAGCACAATCAATAACAGTATTACTTAACTATAGAAATCAAGGGCGATGAGTTTGACTTCTGCACAATGATATAGAAAGAAATCCTAAAAGAATAAATCAGGCGACACGACAGAACTATCTACCCACCGATGGCAATATTTTGTTGAGATCCAAAGAGACCGCAGTAAACATCATAAATATTAACCGATCTAATCCCACCCTCGTCCGATTCAATCTCGTCATCGCGAACGACACGGGTTCTCGCCACACCTAGCATTGAAATCACCGAAACGGAGGAAGGTTTCGGCTCTGAAAAAGCGCTC
Source organism: Aphodius sticticus (assembly GCA_963966075.1). Lineage (NCBI taxonomy): Eukaryota > Metazoa > Arthropoda > Insecta > Coleoptera > Scarabaeidae > Aphodius > Aphodius sticticus. The sequence goes on from OZ014509.1 coordinate 64,356,302, forward strand.
ACGCATCCACGCACACAAATGTACTCCTCGGGGTCCATTCAAAAAGGTATAACGTCGCACAGGCGCTTGTTAAGAGAGCCTAAACATCCCATACACGTTCTAGTTTCACCTGACGTATCCAAAAAGGACATAAAACAGGACAAATATCACTATTATCATGCAGTATCAATTTTTTACATGGAAATTCTACTATTTTCGGTGAGATTCTCATGTTTCGAATAATATTTAGTAAATTGTCATATTTTTGTAAGAAACTAATTGAGATGCTTGAAACATATGTACTTACCTACCAACAGAACGTTTCAACCCAATGTTATGTCACTTTAGAAATGGCTGTTATGGCTATTATCAGGTCAATTTGATGGGAAATGAAAGATTTTTTTCACCGATTTACTTAAAAAATCTGATGTTGCTAGGCACATGACTTTATCATACTATATATAAAACTAATAGTTTAGCTGCATGAGATTCTATTTAATCGAGATCGGTCGTGTGCGTTAAAATAAAACTAGTTAGCCAGGATTTGAGAGATCTTTTGATTCTTTTGAAAATATTTGTCAAATCCTGGCTAACTAGTTTTATTTTAATGCAGACACGACCGATCTCTACCAAATAGAATCTCATGCAGCTAAACTATTATCTAATATTATATACCTATAGTATGATAAAGTCATGTGCCTGGCCACATCAGATTTCTTTTCAAGTAAGCAATACCTACATCCTTAAAAGAAAAAATCAAAAAATTGTGGGTAACACAGGTATTCAGACGATTCAACTTGAATTTGGAAATGCTGTTCATTTAAAAATAGCATGAGAAATCAAAAATGACAAGACTTTGTTTGATCTTTGTGGCATACTCAACAAACGTTGATTTCAGCTCATATTCAATCTTTCCAAAAACAAACATAAAATACTAACATTTGTCTAAAATTTCCAGTTAAACAATAAGTGTGATATTTCATAATTGAAATTGAAGAAAATATCACCTAAAATGTTAAAATAAATCATGGCGCCCAAAAGAAAGCCAAACGTTGGATGGATTCTACACAATCTTTAAATAAGTACGCAATTAGATTTCTCGTGCCTGTGCAATGTTTTTGTTTTAAACGTCCACTGTTTTTTTTAAAGGAATAAAAATCGACATTTGTAAATTTCACCCTGTATAAGAAAAAGTCACTATGTATATGATACTATAAAATCTCTACTGTCCATTTTGACCAAAACAAGACCTTTCATTTCAAATTAAATTAACCCGATGTCAAAATTCCTGCATAACCATACAATTAAATAACATAACATTGGATTGAAAAATTATCTTACTGCCAATATAGTATTTTTTCAATCTTCACAATACAAGCAATTTGTTTTTTTAAATAATATTTGACTTGGTTAAATGTTGGATATACGACAAATTAAAAGTTTCTAACTTTTTTTCTTTTTGGTCCACAGTAAATATTCCTTTAGACAATATAAATATTTCTTTAAAACAAGTAGAATAGAATTTGCATAATCATTGAATAGATATAGCATGTTGTTGAGTTAATCATAAGTATCTCTTTTTCTCTTTAAGTAAATATATGTTAGTATCATTCAAATGTTCTTTTATATTAATATACCTACCCAAATAGTGGGTTTTTGGTTTTAATCCTTTAGTGGTGACGTGGCATTTAGAGTCAAAATGGTGACGTCAGTGTCACTTTATCACATTATCACTGGAGGGTTAGTATGTATGAGCATTTCAAAGAAAACCCTCACATACGTATAAGTAACATTAATCAATTTATTACATAAGAACAATGTGTATACATTGATTACAAAATCAACAAATCTTCTGTTGCAATTTACAATTTACTGTTCTTATTTTTATGTGCTTCTTATCTCCTCCATAATATCTCCAGCAACCTGAGAACAGAAACAAAATTCATACAGTGTAACATTGTTTTTGATGTAACAAAGAAACAATCAGACCAAAGTTAATATATATATCTAAATAAAATTTCCTTATTTCATTATTAAATAATTAAACCATTTAATTAAACGATTTTGTTCTGTGCAAGAAAACTGATCGTGTATGAGAGGCCTCCCGAATGGTACTGATAGAAGAGGTCACGGGGTGGCGTGTATCCTGTGGGGTGGGCAGGGAGCTGGGCCTTTAAGACCACCCGCCGTTGCACGTCGGCCTGTGTACGCGTTTGGTTTGGGAACCACTTAGGTCTCGAACGGGCTCTCTTATTCACCGCTCGGCATATCTTCCTTCCTTGTTTCTTCCTCTGGTGCCCAGGGCCACTCATGGGAACCTTCCGTAACAAAGCATCCACCGACACTAACGATCCAAGGAGTCGGTAATAACCTTGGATGACAACTAAATCTCAGACGAGACCAGTATAGAAGAAGATGAAGAAGAAGATCGAATTAAAATTGTTCTCTTTTCTGATAGGGTTTCTGCATCTGTATAGTGTTTATCTATAATTTTATATCTCTGGTCTATTTGTACCTATATAAAAGTTGTTATATAACTTAGTTCTTCACTGAAATTTGAGGAAATATAATTCTGTAGGAGTACCATACAAGTAAAAACCTTGACCAGGGAAAAGCGAAAAGTGCAGATTTGTTCCACATACTGGATAACTATATAAATAAGTCTGATTAATTATTAAGGATTGGTAATAAGTATTGCTGTTAATAATACATTCCCCTTTCTGCTGGTCTGGAAATTCCGTCAAGACTTCTTTCAAAAATAATAACACCAAAAATGACTTGTCTTGTTACAGTTTACAAAGCTGTTAGAACGATAAAATTTTAAAGTAGGCTAAAATTTAAATTTTTTTTTTATTTTCACATAATTTTCAATGTGGGGGTCGTATATTAAAAATTTGTGGTCAGATCAAAAACAAACGATATGGCGGATTCAATATGGTGAATATTCTTTTTTAAAATAACTTATTATCGCTGGAATTCTTTAATTGGAGGTTTAGAATCGGTTAATAGAAATCCTTAAACAAAACTGAAAAAACGGGGGAAATTTTTCTAAATTATTTTTAATTTAGTTACAAATTAACACTCGGGTTTTTTTAAATCCTAATTACAAATCCGTAGTTAATAATTATAACAAAACGCGAATCAAATGAGGCCAATGTTTTTTATCGTTCCTAAAATGAGTTTCAATTTAGGAGTTTTAGGAATTAGGAAAATAAAATAACGGACCCATATATGGCAAATAATTTTTCTAGTATTGCTTTGAAATTAACAGGAATTAATAATTAAATAATTAAATAAAAAATAAATTAAAAATAAATAAAATAAAATATAATATGTGTGTAGAGCATACATTAGCCAGGACGGGCATCTTGCCAAAACTATTTTATAAATTAGGTATTAAATATTTTATTATAAAAATTTATTATAATTATGTATTAAATTTCTAAAAAATAAAAACATCCTGCTGTCAAACTAGGCACTCTATGCCCTAAATGTGATATACATTGCCTCCTGAGATAGATTTCATCATATTTTCATCATTTGAACGAACATTTCTAGATACAGTTGCCCAAACATATTAAGTACAAAGTACCATGAAAATTTAAAAAAAATAACACCCTCAAAGATAACGTTTTATATAAAAACATTATCGTCTTTTTAATTAAGACATCAACTTTGTAAAGTATGATGTTAAAATCCATTATCATAATATTTACAACTTTTTAATGAAGATTTAATGTTTTAATTTTTAGAAAACTTTGTATTTAAGGAGTTTGGACAATTGCGAAGATATATTACCTACTCGTTAAGTATTAGTTAAGTTTAGTAATATCATTTCGTCCTCAACTACGAACGACTTCGCTGGTGCTTCTTCTGTCCAGAATGCTGATGTGTCCCTTTTTTTGCGATTTTAATTTTTTGGCTTGTTGGCTGATGATGTGACGGGCTGTCACGAAACGCGTACCAAGTAAATAAAATTATGTGTAGAAACTGAAGAGGTTCTTTATTTAATTTTAATATCATCTTTCTACACGATTGATATACCTATTACTAGTTAATTGTTCAGAAAAAAAATCCCTAGTCTGATTTCTTAATTTTTTTCATTTATTTTGATATCACTGTCACTAACCAAAAATTATAAGAAAACGGAAAATTAATGTCCACATCTTTAAAAAATAGCTACTACAGCATTAAATTCCATATGTTTTGTAAGCCAATTCTAATTAAAAAAATTAAACTGAGCCCTTGCAGTCTATGCCATTATTATGCTCATTTCTGTTTCCAAAATATCAAATTTCTCAAATTCTTTTCTTTTCTACAAGTTCTTGACTCATCCTGTATAATGTTAATAACAGCGATCCACAAAAATCTATTTATATATTTCTTTAGACATTCTTTTATTGATTGCTAAGCAATAATAAAGCGTATTTTCAAATTCTGTTTTGTGTGAAGCTTTAAAAAAATATATTTTTAGTAGTTGTCCATAGTCTTGTAGTTGTTTGATTGTAATTCTTGGCCCCAACATTTCTGATCTCAATTATTTTAATTACGGACGTGCCACTTCACAGTTTTGCCCTGAACTGCACCGATATCTAAAATTGAGATACAAGATTTCAATTTGAAATTAGAACATAAAATTTAAAATAAACATTAAAAATAACTTTATCCTAGAACATTTTTGACTTAAATGTAATAAAATGATTAAATATTTAACAAAAGATTAAGAATTTGTTATTTTTCGACTACACTGTAGGTTGAGTCAAACTTCTAATAATATGTAAAATTGGTCTGCCAGCAACCAGCCGATACACATTTTTACACATTTTCTGAATTTTTTTTGAATAATGATAATTTTTGGAGTTCTTCCGGCCATGCATGACAACAGGAATCAACTATAACGTAGGTATATCGAGAATCAGGAAAATTGTCCAGGCCTCATATCGGATCTTTTGCTGGCAAATTTAAAGTATTTAGCACGGTAAAAATACTAATAGCAGATTTGACTATCGTTCTTCCTTTTCCTTCACCCATTAAATTCATTCCAGTGGCGTTAAATAAAAAGAAAGGGTTCAGACAAAACATATTTGGTTTCGAAAAATTACATCAAGACCTGCTCAAGGGTTCAGCGCACTATTGTTCCGCCACCATTTGTTTCTCACCATTTACAGGCGAACGTACTTCTACTTGCTCCACATTTGCGAGGTTTCGCGTCCACGCCGCAGAAAAATAAAACACTCTAACCGGCAATTTGTCAGCGGGAAATATACGATGCTGGCAACAATGGCCATAATTCATGGGGTTTCTTCGAGTGGAGATCGCGTCGCCCGTGTCGAACGTGTCGGAAATTCCACGAACAATCGATATAAATGCGACAACGATAGCCTGGCATTACGAATGCACAGAGACCTCTGGTGGACGTCTCCTCTTGCGGATATACGATAGGAGCTTTACATGGAATAATTATACGTGCGCGTACAGCCGCTGAATACGAACAAAAAGGGTGGCGCGTAGTGCGTACGGACGGATACGTACTACGTACTTCTTGGACCCGCGTCAAATTGCCGATAGATCGGTGGGAACGGCCGTTTCTGCTTAAACTATAAACAAACAGTCCACGACCGGTTGCTGATGGATGGCGATTTGGAAGCGACAAGGCTGTTTGCTTTTTTAATTAGTTCTATCTGTATATATGTACGTACTACGTACTACTACTATACCTGGTACGATATTGTAAAGGTACTGCATCGATAATAAAAATACTGGGCGTCTGTCTTCTGAGCTACTATACAATACATACCCGTTATTTCCAATATTAATCATATTTTGCCTTTTTTAAGAATTTAAATATCCATTATTTTCAATTTATATTTAATCTTCAACTAATCAAAATGAAATTATTTGCATAATCAAATAAATTTTCATAATAAAGAAAAGAAAAGTTTCACATAAAAATAAAAAATTAAAAATCTGATGTAGTCAGGCACATGACTTTATCATACTATATATAAAATTAATAGTTTATTATATTATGCATTAAAATGAAGCTAGTAGAACTAGGCAGATATGTCGATTAAAGCTGCGTTCGGATATTGTACTACGTCGACACCGGGTACACCGGCCAAATGACACCAAATGACAAATACTTTACATACTACTTATGATAAAGTAAAAATATATTTTTTAATTCACATTTTCAACTTTATAAAAGCAGAATTTGAAAAATTAGAAAACTTATTTAGCAAAAGACTTAAAGTTGTTGTTGTAAAAAGCACTCCAGTCTCAAAACACGTAGAAGTTCCAAGGATTTTTTCAGATAAGTTATTCACAGAATCCTAAAACCAACACTAAATTAAAGCTATTTCTGACGGCGTTTGTTAGTAAAGGAATATGACAAAAGAGTGATTTTAGCAAAACACAGGTTATGTCTCAGTTGACACTAGCAATAGTACATTATCAAATGCAGTTGTCGTAATTTGTTGTTAATAATAATTTTGACTTAAGATCAAACGATAAAAGAAGAACAACTGTAAGAACAAAAGTGAAAATATTTAAATTTTTATATTCACATTTGATATGTGACTATTAAATTAAATTTACAACAACTTTTCTCTATGACATATTACATTTAATTGTGAATAACTGGTACATTACTCTTAGCAAGTTTAAAAATGCATTGTTTTATGGCTGTGGCGTCTAAAGCATCCAAATATTTTTGCCAAAAATAAACTAATTTTTCCTAATAGAACATCCTACAATCAACTAACAACTGGCATGGCTAAAGCTCGAAATTATACCAATCAATAATACATTTTCATACATCTAAACCACGTTAAATTGGACTTACTGGTCTAACGCCTCTAAACCTACACTGAGAAAAGTAGTTGTAAAATTACGCATACATTATTCTATAAATTACAAATGTTCTACAAAAGTCCAAATTCTGCACAAAATTCCAATTATTTTTACATAGATATCTGTGTAATATTATAACGATATCTCTTATACTTGAAATTTCTTGTCTATCTAATACGTGTTCTTGTTCTATAGCAGATACAGATGGAGGACCCCGCACCTACATATAATCGTCAGAAGAAGAGGATTCTTGGCCATATTGAATAAAAATCTGATGTGGCCAGGCACATGACTTTATCATACTATATATAAAATTAATAGTTTAGCTGCATGAGATTCTATTTGATCGAGATCGGCTATGTCTGCATTAAAATAAAACTAGTAGAACTAGAACTAGAGAGATATGTCGATTAATGCTGCGTTCGGATATTATACTCCGTTGACACCGGATACACCGTCGAAATGACACTTACGTGTTATTGGGTGTAAAAAGTGTAACAGTGTACAATATCCGAACGCAGCTTATATTGACAGTAGGTATTGTCAAAACATTAGCGTTTAACACTACTGGATGCTTTTTCCAAAAATTATCCTCACCTGGATTAATTATCATTCGCTTCTTTAGTTGATTCTACATTACTGACGAGTTTACGTAATTAACCATTTTCCCTTGAATTTAACACTACTGTCATTAGGATCAAATTATCTGACATATCCTGGCTACTAGTTTTAATGCAGTACGACCGATCTCGATGAAATAGAATTTGCTCATGCAGCTAATCATAAATTATTCAGAATTTAAAATAGTTGAAAAATTCTAAGAGTAAACATCCAGTTGCTTTGGACTCTTTTGAACAAAACGTTTTTCCGCTCTAAATTTGATCATGAAACTTCTAAATAAGAAGTTTCGTCCTGATGCCGTTAGTAGTTTCTCGAAAAAAGTAACGAAATTCCAAAATGTTGTTTTGTGTTTCTTTAAAAAAGAAAACAAAATTGATAAATCAGTTGAAACTATTTTTGACAAAATCATCAACCATAGTAATCTTTGTGTTTTTCCTTTCTTCTGACAAATGCCGTTTTTGAAATTAACTTTTCAATTACTAATTTCAGATCTGTTCTTAAAATGTTAAGTTCCTTGTACTAAATTCATAATGCAAAACATTATTAAACTACAGAGACGTAAACTGCTGCAATTAAAATGATTGCTTCATACTCGATTACTGCTGGTTTACGCTTGAAGGGTCATTAAATATTTCAAATAACGCATCATAAATTTTATGTAAATATGTATAGACCGTTTTATGTCACGAATTCTACTAGATTGATATTTAATCAACTTTATGTAATGTGAATAAGTATGTTCATATTTTATGTGTATCGAGTAATTTATTACTCTGATACCTATATTTGCTTACTATTGTTAGTCTATAATTGAATCGGTGAGTGGAAGAATAGTGGAAGAATAGTATAAGTCCAAATCAGGCGTTTGTGGCAAACTAAAAAAAAGCTGTATAATTCGGCAGCTGTGTATTTTACAAATTTGATAAGCACAGAAAAGTTGTACTAAATTTCATTTGCTGTTGTTCTGGAAGTAAATTTTGGTTCAAAAGACAATAATAAATAAGCAATTAGATAAAACATCGGCTGCAATTGCTCTGTTCTTCCAGTCAACGACATGCTTAACGATAATAAACTCTTACCTATTTGTTGAAAAAAATCAGCACAAGTGGTAAACAAAAAACGAAAATAACAAGTTTAATATTAGAAACAAAATTAAAATTAACAAAAAAAACTACATTATTAAACTTGTTATGTCTTCATCATGATTTGATGTTTCCCAAGAAGTAATATGGTAATATAATTCAAAATCTTCTCCTTCTAAATAGTGCATCACTTTTCTTAAATTAGCAATTTTTAGGTAGTTATAGGTATTGGGTTTTTGTATACTGATTTTGTTGGAAGTGTGTGCCGATTTTTAGTTTCTTTAGATAGTTTGAAAGTATGGGCGGTGTAGCCATCTATACAGAGAGCGCGTAAAGTATGGAAACATGACAAAATCTCAAGAACGGTTTGCTATTTTAAAAAACCCTCGAACTCGTCGATTTATAATTATCAAAATACACCTTATCACATCAAATTAATTTTTTTACCTTCAACTGTTTTTAACAGATGACGTCATCAACATTTTTATTAAATCACAACCCTATACTTTTTAATGAATTTGACAGACCTTTTAATTTTCTTAGTGGTAGCATAATATTTTTATGGCCTTACACAAGAAAAATTTCGAGCAAGAGACAATTGAAGGTTAGGAAATAAAAGTGTCAAAATCTCAATCTCCGGAACGGCTCGACTGAATTTAATGAATTTTTGGAATGAAGTATTTTGCAACCATATGAAGTCACTGGCGTTACTATTGTTGATGCAACGTTTACAGTTTCTGAGATATAACCTCAAACTTTTGAATTTGAAATAGAACAGCTTTATATTTTGACATTTTCTGTTACAGTCTTCATTATTATATCAAAAACATCTAGAAATTAACAAAAACCTTTATTACTTAGGCCTAAAAATTAAAAAAGAAAAAATGATAACAAAACATTATTACATTTTCTACTGCAACTACTCTAATTGGTTTATGAGGATTTTCAACCATTCGCAAGAACACATTGCTTTAAATTTTATCGGTTTATTTTTTGTTGTAATTTTTTGTTATCAATTTTTCTCTGTTAATTTTTAGACCTAAGTAATAAAGGTTTTTCTTAATTTCTAGATATTTTTAAGATAATATATACTGCAATAAGCGTAGTAACATTGAATAGGCAATGGAAGACTGTAACAGAAAACGTCAAAATATACAGGTTGTTCTATTTCAAATTCAAAAGTTTGAGGTTATATCTCAGAAACTGTAAACGTTGCATCAACGATAATAACGCCAGTGGCTTCACATTGTAGCAAAATACTTAATTCTAAAATTTCGTTAAATTCGGCCGAGCCGTTCCGGAGATTGTCACTTTTATTTCATAACCTTCAATAGTCTTTTCCTCGAAAATTTTTTTATGTAAGGCCATTATGCTACCATTAAGACAATTAAAAGATGTCAAATTCATTAAAATAATATAGGGCTGTAATTTAAAAAAAAATTCTACAGAGTAGGTATGTTCTGGACTTATTCTGTTCTTCCAGTCATTGCGTGAAGTACGGTGCTTCTACAGCAGTACTGGTAATATATATGAATTTTTTTTCATGTTTTCGAAAAGATCGAGAAATTTTATACAAACTGGCTATCTTAGTTTAAAATGACAAATTTTCTAAATTTTTAATTCCATTAGAAATGAAAATGTCCAATGTTCACCTAGTGTAAGTAACCGTAACGATCAAACTTAACAGATAAAGCATCAGACGTACTTTCTTTGGCCAGATTTTAATTCCTTAACAAATCCATTGATAGTTCTTTGATTGTCGAAGATCACAGCTAACGATGGAAAGTCTTGCTCGCGTTACGGTACATTATCGCCTGGTAAAGAACCCAATTATGATTATTACCTTTTTTTCTATTAAAAGCGCTTATTTCAATTTAATCCGAAATTGTGTTTGCCGATTGTTTGGGCGCCGTTTTCACCGAAAAGTAGCACACTTTCCGAAGACCGACGCCGATAGTTGCCCATTATTATGAATCTAGCAAACCTAGCCAGGCCACCGCGGCACAAAATCGCAAACGTCGCAACAATGCATCCGACGATCGTTGTCGCGCTATCGGAAAAAGTTGATAGACCTGAATCCGTTTTTGTCGCGGACCCGCGATCGGAATCTTAGAAAATATAGAGCGGATTTCTGAGAAACAATGTCTGAGACCGCGCCGCGGACCAAGAAGGATTTAAGCGCGCGACATGATTCCCTTCCTTTGTATCTACTTATAAAGGTGGATCGATGGTCTGCGTGTGCGTTCAAATCCAATAATGGACTAGAATTTAAGGTTAGAATAATACAGAATAATCGCCGAACCATAAGCATATGTTTAAATGGAAGTAACTTTAGTTGCTGTATAACTAAAATAAAATCATCATAAGTACATCAGAGTATAGAATTTTGAATACTTTTTACAATCTACATGTACATCAAGGATTGAACTTTGCAATCGCACCGATAAGAATACCTAAGGAGGAAATTATTACGGAAGTAGAAGCCGCATTGTACAAAATTCCAGGTGTACAAGCAGAGGACATTCGTCAAGAGGTTTCCAGGATAATTAGGAAAGCTACCCCGCCAAAGAGCAATATTACCAAAGAAGAGAAGTACTCTCTGAAAACCATCAAGGACAACAAGGATATCACAGTACTACCAGCAGACAAAGGGAATGCAACGGTGATATTGAACAAGGAGGACTACAACAGGAAGATGGACGATCTATTGGACCCGAATACGTACCGTAAAATTTCCAAGGACCCAACAGATAAGATAGGAAGGCGAGTGAAGGAATTGGTTAAATCATCATCGATTCCCGTACAGGAACAAAGAAGCCTTTTTGTTCAAGCCCCTAGGGCACCTAGGATCTACGGTTTGCCAAAGATCCACAAGGATAACGTACCTTTAAGACCAATCGTTAGCGCAATAGGCTCCCCAACCTATTTGTTGGCAAAATACTTGGCGAAAACCATCCAACCGTTTATAGGACAAACTACATCTTTCGTCAAGAACTCTGAACATTTTATTCAGATTTTGAAGGAAGTTGTCATTGACCCTCAGGATATACTCGTAAGTTTCGACGTAACATCACTCTTTACGTGTGTTCCGGTTAAGGAGGCAGTCGAAGGCCTCCGGACAACACTTGTCCCCCTAGGTCTACCAACCGATGTTCCGGATCTTGTAGAGTATTGTCTCTCCACCACATACTTCAAGTGGGCGGGAGCGATGTATGAGCAGGTAGAGGGTGCAGCCATGGGATCACCTTTGTCACCGGTAATCGCCAATTTCTTCATGGAATTGTTTGAAGAAAAAGCCATTACATCAAGTCCCTTTAAACCCAAGCACTGGGTCAGATATGTAGACGATACCTTTGTGGTTTGGCCACACGGTAGAGATAGACTTACTGAGTTCCTTAACCACCTGAACAATGTTAGTCCTTCCATCAAATTCACGATGGAAATAGAAGAGGACAATCAGCTGCCTTTCTTGGATGTGCTGGTATACAGAACGTCAACGGGTAGACTTGGACATACAGTCTACCGTAAGAAGACACATACCGATCGGTACTTGAACGCCAAATCACACCACGACCCCCAACAGAAGAGAAGTGTTATTAACACTTTGTTCAACAGAGCCGAGAAGGTATGCGACGAAAGCACCTTGCACGACGAACGGAAACACTTGGAGTGGGCCCTACGCCAGAATGGATACATCAAGTCTGACATACGGGGTGTCACACAAAGAAAACCGCAAGTCTCAGAGGAACCGCAAGAGTCAAAGGGGTTCGCTTGCTTACCATACGTAAGTGGGGTATCAGAGAGAATCGGTAGAGTACTGAAGAAATCGGGCATCACGGTAAGGTACAGAGCACCAGCTAAGGTAAAGGATCTTTTGCCTAACCCAAAGGATATCACACCACTCCTGAAGAACGAAGGGGTATACAAGATAACATGTGAGTGCGGAACATGCTATGTAGGACAGACAGGACGAAGCATCGAATGTCGAATCAAGGAGCACAGTAGGGACACCCGGCTAGGCAAGATCCAACAGTCCGCTGTTGCTCAACACTGCCACGAGTCGGGACACACAATGGATTTCGATGACGCGAAGATGTTGGCAAGGGTGGGTAATTATCATCGAAGGCTTATTAGAGAAGCCATCGAAATTTACAAACATCCTGACAACATCAATCGCGAGGACGGTACTGACATTAGTAGGGTCTGGAAATCGATCCTAACGCGGTCAGGTGGAAAAACACATGGAGCGGTAGCGCCAGATGTGCGCAGTGAGGTGTAAATTCAGGTATATAAGGGAGACTTTCTTGGTAGGTCTTCAGTATTAAATTAGCTTTGAAGAAGCGAGCAACATGGCTCGCGAAACGTCAGCATTAACAAATCTTGACACACGGCATAACCCGGAAGCAGTTTATTTTCTACATGTACTGCTTACTTTTTATTTAGGAAGTACAGCAAATGTTTCATCCGAGTGAGAAACTTGATCATTCCTTTTTGTCCTCTGTTTGATAGAGTTTATAGCATTGAAATTGCCGCGCAGCAAACATACCACACTTTATTTTAATCATAGTTGACAAGACTTCTTCTTTAAATGCATTTTACTTCCAAAAAATATACATCATGACCTTTATAAATAGTAAACAATGAAAATAAAAAACAATTAAATTACAAAATTGATTATTTAATTAATTTTTTAATTATCTTTTACTACAATTTTGGCTCGCAATTTCGATTTCCTGAATTTACGTGTCAAATTTGTATTAAAAATAAAAAATTTTGAAGATATTTCCTGAAAAGCTCTAAATGCTATATTTGAAGGAGTTATGAGCGATTTCAGACAACGTAGGAAATTGGACTTTTAGTATGTTATTCAAGGCACTAAATAGAAGGTATTTTTTTTACCAATTCACAGATTTACTTTAATTTTTTTCTTAACGTGCCTGGCCTAATATTTCGACGACATATTTTAGTTCCATAATCATCGCAACCATACTACTTCGTGTTGATGTTGAGCATGACAGCAACATATCCAGGTAAACTTAGTACACAACTTGATAGAACGGATATTTTGTCAGGATTTTATTTTCTTGTGACGTGGTTCTTTTTTTAAAAGTAGGCTCAACGAAAGCTTAAATTGAAACGTGATCTTGAGCAAATGGGTGAAGAAACCGAGAAATGCATTTCTGACTCTGGGATTATAAACTACAAAACAGCAAACTACAATGGCTGCAAATATTTACAATTTTGTTCCCTTGGGCTCTATCTTGGGACCAATATTTTTTTATAATTGTAATTTGCTATTCCATGTACATTAAAAAATTGAAAAAAAAATCTGATGTGGCCAGGCACATGACTTTATCATACTATATATAAAATTAATAGTTTAGCTGCATGAGATTCTATTGGATCGAGATCGGCTATGTCTGCATTAAAATAAAACTAGTAGAACTAGACAGATATGTCGGTTACAGCTGCGTTCGAATGTTGTACTCCGTTGTCAACGGGTACACCGTCCAAATGATACTTACGTGTTATTGGGTGTAAAAACTGTAACGGTGTACAATATCTGAACGTAGCTTATATTGACAGTAGGTATTGGCAAAACATTAGCGTTTGACACTACCTACTGACTTTAGAATCAAAATTTCTGACGTATCCTGGCTACTAGTTTTAATGCAGTACGACCGATCTCTTATTCAGAATTTCTTCTACTTTAATTTATTATTGAACGATTTCTACGAAACTCCAGAAATGGCGGCTTACTTGCAAAATCTTTCAAAAATGCTAAGACTAAACCTCCAGTTCCTTTGGACCCTTTTCAACATAAAGCTTTTCAGCTCTAAGTTTGGTCATGAAACTTCTAAATATGAGGTTTCATCCCGATACCTTTAGTAGTTTCCCCAGAATCATCGCCACAAAAAACGGGTACGCACACACACACACACACACACATCCACACACACACACATACACACACACACAGAAATATTTTTGTACCTTGGTCAAAAATGATCAGGGGACCCAAAAAGACATATTTTCGTTAAAATCTCAAAGACATTTTTTGCCACGATTACAATACTTTACATAGTACGTATGATAAAGTAAAACGAATTCAAATACAATTGTAGCACCATAACCATACTTGCTTCAGTAATACTAAAAAGTAAAGGTTTCATGAATTGAAAGCAGTTATGCTGTAATGAGTTTGTCGGTGTGAGGTTAACATTTGAACCAAGAAACGATTAAAATACTCATCTCCGAAGAACTACCTACATTTATCCGCAACATCCGGACTTGGACACCACTAATCCCAGCGAACAGTTATCCAAAGTTTCTGTATACCTTTTCTAGCCGTTAATTGGCACCAACAGCCTACTCTGTTTACCTCGATTTGCATATCAGCGTAACTGGTATGCATTATTTTGTTTTGCTCTATGGCCGGTGGTACAGTTATGCAGCTGGGTCATGCTAGGAGCTCGCCCTATTTGATCATCCGTAACAAGCCATAAAATTAATGGGCATTTTAAGTTGTACTGCATGTGTTACACTTCTCGAGAATATGTAAATTAGGCTTAACTTTTTATCACGTTGCCCTCAAAAAGTTCCTCCATTATTATAATAATACGAGCTAACTGTACATACATCGTTTCAAAGAATTGTTTACTTCCTAAATATTTAGAAGAATTCCTTGTTGACTTAGTATGTGTGCTCTTCGCGTTTAGGGTATTCTTGGTTCGGCGGCATCCTTTGGTACCGCCTTTAATTTTTGTTCTGACAGACCAGGTACGATTGATGCCTCTACAAGCTATAATAAAGTATATCATAAATATTATTGTCTTGAGTGTGTGGAATGGATTGTGGAACCGGTTCCTATACCTAGATGTGTATCATAGACGTGTAAACGGTGATTCCAATTTGAGAATGGTTCTATTATGAACTGTTTATGGCACTTCTGACTTCCAAATGGCTAAAAGTAATGGGAATCGGGAATATAGTAATTACGGTGTTGTAAATAACTTACGCGTTAGTCTGTTTTTATTGTATTTATTTATGTGTTTCGGTTCATTAGCCTATATTTGAGAAGGAATAACTGTAACTTGCTCGAGATTTCCATCTTAACATTAATTTAATGTAAGCTAGACCAGATATTTAATTTATTGCATGGTGTGGCGATATATTTCCGCCAATGACATCTCTGCGGTTAACGATGACAGTAAAATGAATTAAGACTATTTTTTCATTGAAGCTATGAAATCAATTTGTCAATATCTCCAAATTCTTGAAATTTCGATACATTAGTTTAGAGTGTTTAGACGATTCATAATCATTTATAAAACTGACTTATAATAGCGGTGATTTTAAAGTTTTCTCTCGAAGACGAAATGGTCGTGATTTGTCTCTATATTTTCGATGAACAACTCAAAAATCTACGAAACCTATGTTATATCCCAGTTAACCGAGCATATCCCAACGCATTTTTGAGAATTTTAGGCATTTAACCACAGTTGTTTGTGGACCTATTTTAAATTTATGTATAATTGTTGTTTTGGAATGCGCAATTATAAAAGAAAAACTAACCGAGGGGCTAAGTCTGTTTGGTTTACTATACTGAGTTAGTCCTAAATAAAAAGAAATCTTACAGATATCAACTGTCGGTTGCAGAAGTATTGCGCCCTGTGTTTGGAGGTTCGTAACACTGCAACGACCGAACAAAAAGAAATGGAATAAATTGTGTTATACTCCAGAATCATTTCTACATAACATGTTTTCCGATCAGAATTTCTGCCCCTAGGTTTGGACAGAAGCGCGAGAGAAGTGTAAAAATGTACCCGATTTTAGCACTTTTTAATAAACGCTCGTCTTTCCAAATATTTTTCTGCTAAACCGATTCAAATTTACATAGAGTATAACTCAAGATCTTGTCTTCAGATTGGCTTTTGTATTTTACTAATTTTCTTTGTGAATAAAGGCTATAAACAAGATTTTCATGGAAGCGGATATCTCGGTAACGAGTATTAGCACGATAACGTACTATTATTGTGAGATACCAATTCATCGTACAATTTGCAATATGCGATTACCTAAATTTTATTATGACCTCTGACCAGTGGCGTACCTAGGGGGGGGGGCGGTGGGGGCGGTCCGCCCCGGGCGGCACATATTTTGGGGCGGCATTTTTTATATCATCTTACAATCTAGAGTAGTTTCATATTCAACAGTTGGTGGTTGTAGGAAAATTCATAAATACGATTGAAGCGAGCCAAGAGCGATTGAGATGTCAGCCTTATTTGACACGACGTCAATATCATCAATCTTGGAAAACTAAAAGTTACTAAAAGTTTGTGATCTAGTGTTTTCATAACGACACCGAAAGCGGTTTCGTTATGAGTTTATAACGAACGCCAAGTAGAAGAAAGAAATTTTGTCGAAGTGTTGTTGAAGTGTCGTCAGTTATGAAAGCAGCTTTTCCAAGCTAAAATTGATAAAAAAAACTATCTTCGTTCAACACTGAGCGATTTAAGAAGGCGAAATTTAGCTATACTTCTTTCTATAGAGAGAAAGCTAACAGACACTACTAATAAGTTTTGATTATGTTCTTCAAGAATTTTCGAAGAAGAAGCAAGAAAGATAAATTTATAAAAACCCTTACGTGTTAAATTCATTATTATGTATATTGTATTTGTACAATCCATGGGTACAATCTGTTTAAGCAAAAGAAATAAAATTTGTGTTGATGTCCAGTAATATTAATAACCACCATCACTTAATTTTGATTGACTTAGAAAGGGCGGGAAATTGGTGACGGCCCCGGGCGGCAAAAGCTCTAGATACGCCACTGCCTCTGACAATCACAGCGTATAAAATCATGCAATTAATTACCACCTCCATGATATTATTAAAGTTATTAAATAGCAATTGTTTTGTTTTAATCGAATAATTTGTCACTCACGTGCATTTATGCTACTGATATGAAGTGTGTCCTAGTTTTGGTTCTATTCTTCATGGGCGTATCGATGGTGGTAACCTGCAACAGTGAACACCCGGCGGTAAAAAAAATATTTTGTTAAGGAAATGAAATAATCACAGATTGTTTTTAGGTCGACCATTATAATAATCCTAGTAAAATTTGCTGTCGGCACGCTGGCGTTACTGATTGTGACGGTCTAATGGTAGTGCCACCAATGGATAGACCTTCGAAATGGAGGAAATGCATGGATCAAATGCATCTGCCTTACTGATATCTCCAAATTCTTGAAATTTCGATACATTATTTTTGTAGTGTTTAGACTGATTCATAATCATTTATAAAACTGACTTATAATAGCGGTGATTTTAAAGTTTTCTCTCGAAGACGAAATGGTCGTGATTTGTCTCTATATTTTCGATGAGAAACTAAAAAATCTACGAAACCTAGGTCATATCCCGGTTAACCGAGCATATCCCAACGCATTTCTGAGAATTTTAGGCGTTAACCACAGTTGTTTGTGGACCTATTTTAAATTTATGTATAATTGTTGTTTTAGAATGCGCAATTATAAGAGAAAAACTAACCGAGGGGCTAAGTCTGTTTGGTTTACTATACTGAGTTAGTCCTAAATAAAAAGAAATCTTACAGATATCAACTATCGGTTGCAGAAGTATTGAGCCCTGTGTTTGGAGGTTCGTAACACTGCAACGCCTGAACAAAAAAAAATGGAACAAATTGTGTTATACTCCTGAATCATTTCTACATAACATGTTTTCCGATCAGAATATCTGCCCCTAGGTTTGGACAGAAGCGCGAGAGAAGTGTAAAAATGTACCCGATTTTAGCACTTTTTAATAAACGCTCGTCTTTCCAAATATTTTTCTGCTAAACCGATTCAAATTTACACAGAGTATAACTCAAGATCTTGTCTACAGATTGGCTTTTGTATTTTACTAATTTTCTTTGCAATAAAGGCTATAAACAAGATTTTCATGGAAGCGGATATCTCGGTAACGAGTATTAGCACGATAACGTACTATTATTGTGAGATACCAATTCATCGTACAATTTGCAATATGCGATTACCTAAATTTTATTATGACCTCTGACCAGTGGCGTACCTAGGGGGGGGGCGGTGGGGGCGGTCCGCCCCGGGCGGCACATATTTTGGGGCGGCATTTTTTATATTTCTGACTAATTTATTTAAAAATTAAAATACTATAATAATGTTGTTATCAACAGAATCAATGATTATCAACAACTCAGATGCTAATATAGTATATTATAATACAAGGTTTATAAGACAAAAATTGGCGCACGAGTTGTTTTGGGCACGGCGAGCGTAGCGAGGAGTGCCCAAAAGGAACGAGTGCGCCAATACGTCTTATAAATCGAGTGTGATATACTATTTTTTCTACTTTGCGACATTAAATTTACATAAATTTCGAAAATTGCGGTTGTCATCTTACAATCTAGAGTAGTTTCATATTCAACAGTTGGTGGTTGTAGGAAAATTCATAAATACGATTGAAACGAGCCAAGAGCGATTGAGATGTCAGCCTTATTTGACACTTGACGTCAATATCATCAATCTTGGAAAACTAAAAGTTACTAAAAGTTTGTGATCTAGTGTTTTCATAACGACACCGAACGCGGTTTCGTTATGAGTTTATAACGAACGCCAAGTAGAAGAAAGAAATTTTGTCGAAGTGTTGTTGACGTGTCGTCAGTTATGAAAGCAGCTTTTCCAAGCTAAAATTGATAAAAAAAAACTATCTTCGTTCAACAATGAGCGATTTAAGAAGGCGAAATTTAGCGATACTTCTTTCTATAGAGAGAAAGCTAACAGACACTACTAATAAGTTTCGATTATGTTCTTCAAGAATTTTCGAAGAAGAAGCAAGAAAGATAAATTTATAAAAACGCTTACGTGTTAAATGCATTATTATATGTATATTGTATTTGTACAATCCATGGGTACAATCTGTTTAAGCAAAAGAAATAAAATTTGTGTTGATGTCCAGTAATATTAATAACCACCATCACTTAATTTTGATTGACTTAGAAAGGGCGGCAAATTGGTGACTGCCCCGGGCGGCAAAAGCTCTAGATACGCCACTGCCTCTGACAATCACAGCGTATAAAATCATGCAATTAATTACCACCTCCATGATATTATTAAAGTTATTAAATAGCAATTGTTTTGTTTTAATCGAATAATTTGTCACTCACGTACATTTATGCTACTGATATGAAGTGTGTCCTAGTTTTGGTTCTATTCTTCATGGGCGTATCGATGGTGGTAACCTGCAACAGTGAACACCCGGCGGTAAAAAAAATATTTTGTTAAGGAAATGAAATAATCACAGATTGTTTTTAGGTCGACCATTATAATAATCCTAGTAAAATTTGCTGTCGGCACGCTGGCGTTACTGATTGTGACGGTCTAATGGTAATGTCACCAATGGATAGACCTTCGAAATGGAGGAAATGCATGGATCAGATGAATATTCCTTACTGATAACTTACCTAACTACTTCGTCGCTGAGCTGATCCGGCTTTTCACAAATATTTAAAAGGCAATCATCACATTGTCATATCCATCGCCACATTGATCAAAATAGGTGTATCCAATCAACATGTATGCACCTATACAGTATACATGTTGATTGGGAAACATTTATTTCATTAAAGTAATGGTTTGCTTCCTTTTATGTTTTTTTTTTATTTCTAGTTGTTCACGTTATAGTTTTGTTTGAATAATGTGCGCTACAATTCAGTCGTAATGGTGGTAATGTGTGGCTTTCTTTCACTTGTTGGGCGGTCAGATCTTGGTTATGTTTTGATGTTATAATAACATAAAAAATATAATCAAACAGTTTCTTTATTAAAATCAGTGCTGAATTTTCAAAAATTGCATCATTGCTGGTTGGCCTCCATTATCTCCGGAATTGATTCCACCGGATTTCTTTGAATATATGCCAAGGTCAAGTGCTATTCTGACTATTAAAAGAAGTTTGTATTTAACAAAAGACGACAGCACTGTGCTAGATGACTCTATCATTAAAATTTATAAGCTGTGGCTTTGATGATTAGTCTATAGAAGACTGGTTAACATGTAATAAGGTTTTAGATTTATTTTATCATGTAATGGTCTTGGCCTTCTAATAATGATGCATTGCATCCCCATAAAAGACATACGGTTATGCAAATAATACAAATGCAATGTCATCTCAAAATGGCATTGTCAGGTATTGTCATTTTTACTTTATTATACAAAGTATTGTAATTGTGTCGAAAAAAGTTTCGATATTTTAGCGGATCCCCTGAACATTTTTGACAAAGGTAATTAAAAAATTTCTGTATGTGTGTGTGCCCGTTTCTTCGTGGCAACGATTCTGGAGAAACTACTAATAATATTTGGAAGTTTTATGACTAAACCAAGAGCTGAAATTTTGTATAATTTATGTTTATGACGTTTATTGGTAAAATTAATATGTAGTTGAGCTGCATGAGGAAATTCCATTTGATCGAGATCGCTCGTGTCTGCATTAAAACTAGTTAGCCTGGATTTGACAGATGTTTTGATACTATTGACAGTATTGTCAGAACATCAGCGTTTGCGTTGGGAAATACTGCTGTAGAGTATGATAAAGTCATACGCCTGGCCACATCATATAATCGGTCGGCAAGGTTTAAAAACTTTAATAACTCCGTATTTTTCTTATCTATTTAAGAGCATATTATAAAAACAGGTATGTACATTTTCCAAGTGTTTTCAAATTTTCACTGGAGCCTAGTGAATATGATTAATTATGATCAGTTATGATACTGGGGGAAATTTTGAAGTAGGAGCCTAAAAGTGTATCAATCAGGATATATTTTGAGCAGTTCATTTGTTTTAAATGGCCAACTACAATCATGAATGAAAATCAGTTTGTAAATTCATTCGCCAAACAACATTTCTTATGTATATAGATAGATACTTTATAATGAAAGCCAACAAAAAAAGAGTTTCAACAAACAGAATAATTATGGAACACCTCATAACTTGCGGAAAAAATATACACTTTTATGATATCATTGACGTCATTGACACTCTTTTTAATGGCAACCCCAAATTTTTTTTACTGATTTTGGCAGAATATTTTATAGCTCACATCAGCAAATTATTTTGCTCTTTGATCCATTATCAAATGTTAGTTGGTAAATGTTCGTTAATTGAGAGTATTCATTTATCTCTTGTTGATATAACAGCACGCAGTCGACCTGGCATCGCATGAATAATCTTTAAAATTTGATCCTGAGGGATGTGGTATAATATTTCGGCTACAGGCCAAAGCTGTAGCACAAAATATTGCAAAGATTTACATGAAACTGTGTTTCTTCTACAAACATTTAGATATTGGGATAGATCAAAAAGCAAAATTATGAGAATACGCGAATGTTTGCAATAGCGTAATAGGGTATTTGACTATTATTGGAAAACCATCTTAGTGTGTTTATTCCTTCACTCTACATAGTAAATGCATTATTTTTCGTAAATATTTCCACAATATTTCTTAAAAATCAGCGTTAAAAATTGAATCACAAAAAGTCCCGCCAAAGCGATACTTTGTTGTGTGACGTCACCCGATAGTAGATGTCAAATCGGCCTATATGGTCTGTCAGCATCGGCATCGTCGCCGTTTGGTAATTGTGTTGTATGCTGTGTTGTTTTCACAATTTCTACATAAAAATGGGTTATAAATGGTGTATAAATCCACAATACAGAGATACCTACATCAAGAAAAACTCCGGATAAACTATTTGTAGCTGTTCCGCAAGATTTGAAACTGCGAAGAAAGTGGTTGGCTCGTAGAAATCCAAATGAAATAAATAGCGGCCAATACAACTGTCTTTTGTTGTGAAGATTACTTCGACATAAGTAAAACTGACTAGAATAAGTTATCTATCGTATTTTCGAAACAGGGATTATCTGATCTGACAGCTTAAGGTTAGGGCTATCCTAACCTATAAAGTTATGCTTACATGGCACTTTAGTGCTATTAAATTCAAACGGGAGAAGCATAAGAGCGCGTTCGGATAACCCGGTGTCGTACGGTGAGAGTGACGCGCTGCATAATAGGCGGACTAACGTCATACGGTGTTTATCTGCATATAAGAGAGAGACAGCCGACCCAGGTTATCTGAGCATTGCTCTCCCCATACCCTACCCTGACAAACCGAACGCGCTCTAACGTCACTGGAGACTGAGCCAATTACAGAGCGTTTTTAATCACGTGATAGGACGTGAATAAAATTCAATTTTAATTTTGGTTTTTAATAGAAATAAAGCCATATTTTTAATACAGTCAAATACCCTATTGAGACCTTAGTTACTGGTTAGGATGTCTCAAATGTAGAAAATAAAACACTTTTGTTCTCCTAGCATAACACGTAATGTATCTGTCTAAAATTAACAAAAAAAATATATTTAGGTTAAAGTTACCGATTAGAAATTCAAATTTGTCGACTAGTGTTATTATGCAGAGCAACTGTAGACATTGTCCGTTATTCTCCAAACACATTATAAATGTTTAATAAAAGGTAAAAATTAAACCATACATCCAATAAAAACGAAAATTTCTTAATACACAATCCTCTTCATCATCGACCTGTCGGTACGTGCGAGTCAAAGTGCTTGCCTGGGACCTGGGTCGGTGCCGAAGTACCTCGGCTGTTAAACAAACCGTTCAGTTCCCATAATAATCATCGTGGAAGAACTGTTATTAAATGCCCGCCCGTCACGATCTTCGCGAATATGATCGTCGCTGCTCAGAGCTGGCCGATCCTCTTCGTCTGTCAGTCCGCTACGAGGTGAACCGAGCTCTGCTGGTCCGAGGCTGGAGTCTGGACCATAACACTATAGACGCCGACCGTTTCGTCCGCTTTTACGTGTGGTCTTGCGTGACTTCGGTACAGTTACTGCGTAAATCAACTCGACCATTATTCTACTACGTCTTCTTGAAGAGACCGCTCTCCGTGACACCGCTGCCACCGCCTCAAGCACCGGACGAAGACGAACGCTCCTCTGACGCAACGTAATTAGTCCAGATTGGATGGATTGGTGTGAGGATGAAGTTCAAAGGGCAATTAACACCAAGTATTTTTGTATAGTATCAATGCTTTTGCATGACACTCGGTTAGTATTCGGAAGTATCCAGAGTGTAGTTGGTGACAATGCGATAAGTAGAGGTATTCTTGTTACCTAGAACTTTGTCCAAGGAGCAGAGGATATAATTGAATCGGCGAGTTCGAAAATACAAGTCCAAAATTGGCCATTGAACTGACATAGCCCAAATGTTCTCTACGGTATTCTCTCGAATTGACCTAAAGACGATGCTTGGGCGAAATAAGCAAGTCCAGAACAGTGCTTTGTTGCTCCCTCATACGACGCGTTTCTACTGAGTTTCTACTGATATAATCGTCGTAAACATTCGCCAACTTCGTAATTTGCATTCAAATCGTTGTTGAGGTACGCCAAAATAATCAATATGAATATCAATATCAAAAAGATAGATATATTAAAAATCTAAGTAAAATATTAAAAGTCCTAAGTATGTAAAGAGATAAAAGGTTCCATTCCACCGGAGTTTATAAAATAATAAAACTAAAAAACGTATATTCCGTTGTTGATATGTAATTTGTTTTAGTACGTTTCTTGTATACATAACATATAAACATACATATAAAATTTAGTTTAATTTGCCGTCTTGAATATCTTATTTAATTCTATTTCATAGTTTAGTTATTCTCACTTTGTGGTACTGTTTTCGAACTGACTGATTCAATTGAATACTACTAGGTGACTTCCGGACCGACTACCACCAAAGAAGAGGAAATTTAATACTATCATAATATCATACTCTATAGTCTATACTATAATATGGCAATATACAGGGTTAGTCAAAGTCACCGGAACACCTAGATAATTCTCCAACCGTAAACAATCTAAAAAAAAAATTAATGTAAGTCGTTTTGCTTTAAACAATCTAGCGATTAAATATATTTTCAATATACAGGGTTCATTTTATTCTGGAAATTTGGTACCCTTTCCTTTTTCAAATAGAACAACCTGTTTATTTTGAAATTTTTTAATTCTAAGATTAATTTTAAGAATTTTTTGTAGGAATAATTTTCTATAAAATGCATCATTTTTAAGTTAATAACAAAATTCTTACTTTATGGTACTGTGTTCGTACCGACCGATTCAATTGAATCGTTGAGTTCAGTAACAAGTCTCTAGTTTAGTGTTGCTTCTTCAATATTTCTATCTACTGCCATGACAGCATAAAAAAGTACAGAATTGGACCAAGTATACTACCTTGTGGTACTCCAATTTTAATGCTTTTGATAGTTGTGTACTCATTATTTTGTTTTATAAGAAAGTATCTGTCGGAATGATGTGATTTGAATAATCGAAAGCCACATCCATGAATATAGAGGGACATACCTTTTCATTATTTCTATTGCATTTAGTCATTTCCCTCGCTTGGGAATCAGTGCCTTCGCAGTTTTCCAAACCGTCTAAATTCTGTATTGAATAGGTTAGTTAGTTATCTTAACTATTAGTTAACGACTGTGTGTGCTTCTATAAATTAGGACGATCTTTAGACTTGTATGAAGCCCTGAAGAAGCTGGAAACCAGCTAGCGAAACGTCGGCAACATGCACATGTAACTAGAGAAATAATTAGTTATTAGTTATCTTAACTATGGATAGCTTATTGTTCGGAATATCTGTCTTTCTTATTTTAGACTGTTGCTGGCCTCTCTCTTCCATTCAGTTTGAAACTCCCATCTGCTACCAAATTCTGACATATCAGCCCTCGTTCGTTTTCAAAATTATCTTTATTTTAGTCTTTATTTCGGAATCAATTCTGAGTTTCTTGTTTACTTTGTTAAGGCCTTCGATGGAATCAATCAACATACGAAAAATACTATGTAGAGGACGATGATGATGAAATGGTGTTTGTCGGCAGAGTTGAAACATTTATATTACGATAAAAAATAACGAAAAAAATGACATTAAAGGAAATATAACTTGGGGTGGAGCTTCATACAGAAATTAGGTGGACAATTGAAGGAAGAAAGTGCATATATATAAATATATATATAGGTATATATATATATATATAAGAAGCAACCGTATACACGTGTTTCGGACTATTAGTCCTCATCAGTACGGTATAGCCAAGGAGCAAGATGGACACTCAATGGAAAAACACTCAAATGGTTCCCTACAGGGGGTGACCAATGTCGCCAATTTGGTGCTTCAGTCCCAACATCTTCAGGATTCGAAGACAAGAAGTGACGTCGCGCCGGAGGTGACTGGTACACCCCAGGTACACCATAGCCCATGGAAATTAAAGGAAAGCTGGTTAATCGACGGTAAGATTTGAAGGAGAAAGGTATTTGTCGGGCAATTCCGTCATACGAAGATCGAAGATCGAAGAAGCAACCGTATACACGTGTTTCGGACTATTAGTCCTCATCAGTACGGTATAGCCAAGGAGCAAGATGGACACTCAATGGAAAAACACTCAAATGGTTCCCTACAGGGGGTGACCAATGTCGCCAATTTGGTGCTTCAGTCCCAACATCTTCAGGATTCGAAGACAAGAAGTGACGTCGCGCCGGAGGTGACTGGTACACCCCAGGTACACCATAGCCCATGGAAATTAAAGGAAAGCTGGTTAATCGACGGTAAGATTTGAAGGAGAAAGGTATTTGTCGGGCAATTCCGTCATACGAAGATCGAAGATCGAAGAAGCAACCGTATACACGTGTTTCGGACTATTAGTCCTCATCAGTACGGTATAGCCAAGGAGCAAGATGGACACTCAATGGAAAAACACTCAAATGGTTCCCTACAGGGGGTGACCAATGTCGCCAATTTGGTGCTTCAGTCCCAACATCTTCAGGATTCGAAGACAAGAAGTGACGTCGCGCCGGAGGTGACTGGTACACCCCAGGTACACCATAGCCCATGGAAATTAAAGGAAAGCTGGTTAATCGACGGTAAGATTTGAAGGAGAAAGGTATTTGTCGGGCAATTCCGTCATACGAAGATCGAAGATCGAAGAAGCAACCGTATACACGTGTTTCGGACTATTAGTCCTCATCAGTACGGTATAGCCAAGGAGCAAGATGGACACTCAATGGAAAAACACTCAAATGGTTCCCTACAGGGGGTGACCAATGTCGCCAATTTGGTGCTTCAGTCCCAACATCTTCAGGATTCGAAGACAAGAAGTGACGTCGCGCCGGAGGTGACTGGTACACCCCAGGTACACCATAGCCCATGGAAATTAAAGGAAAGCTGTAGGGAACCATTTGAGTGTTTTTCCATTGAGTGTCCATCTTGCTCCTTGGCTATACCGTACTGATGAGGACTAATAGTCCGAAACACGTGTATACGGTTGCTTCTTCGATCTTCGATCTTCGTATGACGGAATTGCCCGACAAATACCTTTCTCCTTCAAATCTTACCGTCGATTAACCAGCTTTCCTTTAATTTCCATGGGCTATGGTGTACCTGGGGTGTACCAGTCACCTCCGGCGCGACGTCACTTCTTGTCTTCGAATCCTGAAGATGTTGGGACTGAAGCACCAAATTGGCGACATTGGTCACCCCCTGTAGGGAACCATTTGAGTGTTTTTCCATTGAGTGTCCATCTTGCTCCTTGGCTATACCGTACTGATGAGGACTAATAGTCCGAAACACGTGTATACGGTTGCTTCTTCGATCTTCGATCTTCGTATGACGGAATTGCCCGACAAATACCTTTCTCCTTCAAATCTTACCGTCGATTAACCAGCTTTCCTTTAATTTCCATGGGCTATGGTGTACCTGGGGTGTACCAGTCACCTCCGGCGCGACGTCACTTCTTGTCTTCGAATCCTGAAGATGTTGGGACTGAAGCACCAAATTGGCGACATTGGTCACCCCCTGTAGGGAACCATTTGAGTGTTTTTCCATTGAGTGTCCATCTTGCTCCTTGGCTATACCGTACTGATGAGGACTAATAGTCCGAAACACGTGTATACGGTTGCTTCTTCGATCTTCGATCTTCGTATGACGGAATTGCCCGACAAATACCTTTCTCCTTCAAATCTTACCGTCGATTAACCAGCTTTCCTTTAATTTCCATGGGCTATGGTGTACCTGGGGTGTACCAGTCACCTCCGGCGCGACGTCACTTCTTGTCTTCGAATCCTGAAGATGTTGGGACTGAAGCACCAAATTGGCGACATTGGTCACCCCCTGTAGGGAACCATTTGAGTGTTTTTCCATTGAGTGTCCATCTTGCTCCTTGGCTATACCGTACTGATGAGGACTAATAGTCCGAAACACGTGTATACGGTTGCTTCTTCGATCTTCGATCTTCGTATGACGGAATTGCCCGACAAATACCTTTCTCCTTCAAATCTTACCGTCGATTAACCAGCTTTCCTTTAATTTCCATGGGCTATGGTGTACCTGGGGTGTACCAGTCACCTCCGGCGCGACGTCACTTCTTGTCTTCGAATCCTGAAGATGTTGGGACTGAAGCACCAAATTGGCGACATTGGTCACCCCCTGTAGGGAACCATTTGAGTGTTTTTCCATTGAGTGTCCATCTTGCTCCTTGGCTATACCGTACTGATGAGGACTAATAGTCCGAAACACGTGTATACGGTTGCTTCTTCGATCTTCGATCTTCGTATGACGGAATTGCCCGACAAATACCTTTCTCCTTCAAATCTTACCGTCGATTAACCAGCTTTCCTTTAATTTCCATGGGCTATGGTGTACCTGGGGTGTACCAGTCACCTCCGGCGCGACGTCACTTCTTGTCTTCGAATCCTGAAGATGTTGGGACTGAAGCACCAAATTGGCGACATTGGTCACCCCCTGTAGGGAACCATTTGAGTGTTTTTCCATTGAGTGTCCATCTTGCTCCTTGGCTATACCGTACTGATGAGGACTAATAGTCCGAAACACGTGTATACGGTTGCTTCTTCGATCTTCGATCTTCGTATGACGGAATTGCCCGACAAATACCTTTCTCCTTCAAATCTTACCGTCGATTAACCAGCTTTCCTTTAATTTCCATGGGCTATGGTGTACCTGGGGTGTACCAGTCACCTCCGGCGCGACGTCACTTCTTGTCTTCGAATCCTGAAGATGTTGGGACTGAAGCACCAAATTGGCGACATTGGTCACCCCCTGTAGGGAACCATTTGAGTGTTTTTCCATTGAGTGTCCATCTTGCTCCTTGGCTATACCGTACTGATGAGGACTAATAGTCCGAAACACGTGTATACGGTTGCTTCTTCGATCTTCGATCTTCGTATGACGGAATTGCCCGACAAATACCTTTCTCCTTCAAATCTTACCGTCGATTAACCAGCTTTCCTTTAATTTCCATGGGCTATGGTGTACCTGGGGTGTACCAGTCACCTCCGGCGCGACGTCACTTCTTGTCTTCGAATCCTGAAGATGTTGGGACTGAAGCACCAAATTGGCGACATTGGTCACCCCCTGTAGGGAACCATTTGAGTGTTTTTCCATTGAGTGTCCATCTTGCTCCTTGGCTATACCGTACTGATGAGGACTAATAGTCCGAAACACGTGTATACGGTTGCTTCTTCGATCTTCGATCTTCGTATGACGGAATTGCCCGACAAATATATATATATATATATATAAATTGGACACATGAATGACCGGAAAGACACAAAGAAGTAAACTACCAAGCTGTGGGATGAGGAAGACTGAATGATTACAAATCCAAACTACATCACAGAGAACGAAGTACGAGGCACAAAAAAAACAGAGGCAAAGTATAAGTAAAACACTGCAGAGACTTTGGAAGTTTAGAAGAGATTCGAAAGAAGATAAAGGGAATAAAGATATCGGTCCAGACCAAAGAAGCAATTTTGCTCAAATAACATATAGTATTTATATTTTTTGAATAACATTTTGTTGTAGTTCTTCTTTCTTTGTAGGCTCCATGTTTTTAAAGAAAAAACTACAAAAAATGTTTGGCAATCTTGAACTACCCCGTGTTGCTCTGCATGTGCTGAGTGATGCGACATATCGTATTTTTTTCGTACCTATGTTTGATCTTGAATATTTTAAAAATGGGAAGATGATAGGAAAAGTATTGATACAAAATGCCAAAACCCTACATTAATTTTGACTATTTTTTAAAATTAATTAATTAATTATCAATTAATCAATTAAACGTGATTTTTGTTTTAAATAAGATATGCCCAAATTTTCATAATATGAGCCCAGTACATATCATGTACCTACTGGTCCGGAAGAAATTAAACAATTGAACCAGTTGACAGCTTCATTTACCTGGGACAAAAAATAACAAGTATTGGACAAGCTGAAGAACTAAATCGAAGAGTAGAACTAAGTTGGAACCCAATTAATAAACATAGAGAAACGTGGAAATCAAATATAAACGTAGAAAAATGAAATTAAGGACCATGTGTTTTTCCAGTTAGACATGACACATGGGTAACAACATATAAGCTAATAACTAAACTTGAAATAACAGCTCCTGCAATGGCAAGAAGTATGCTGAAAATCTCGAGAAGGAATAGGAAGACAAAAGAATGGATTAGCCGACTAACTAATTTGAAAGACATTGGAGAAGTAATAATGAACCGGAAATGGAATTTGGCAGGACACATTATGAGGACGAACGATGGTCAATGGTCGAACTTCTTCAACCATTGAAACCGAATTTGATTGAATTCGTGGAGGGGCAGTGTGGCATAGACTTACATGGTAACGGAAGCAATGGTAAAAACGAAAGAAGTTTATTAAAGTGACTGGTTACTGGTTATACAGACGGCTATATTTTGATTAAAGGATATGTAGTTCTTTTGTTTTGGCATTGTTGGACTTCTACGTATTCATACAACTCAAGTTTTTGATTGTGCTTTGTTTTAATCTTGTTCTTCTCTACCTTAAACCACTTACAGGTGCCACGGTTACAACCAGAGTTGTTACAGATATAATAAGTATTGCATTACACGACCTTTGTTTATTGAAATTTATAACAATAAATGAAAAACTCGGCTCTGATTATACCATTATACAGTATTGTCGAATACTATGAATCTACCACTTATGTAGACAATAAAGTAGCAAGACAGCCATCAGGTAGTATTGTCTCCTACATTACGTACGGTCAATATAAACACAAACTCGCTTTTCTTTGAGTGTAGTTCTCGGGTCAGTGGGGCATATAGCCACAACACTGGACGCATAGAAGAAAGCCGGTAAGTAAGCGGCCAGCTGCTTGTCATTAACAAGCTAGGCGAGAACTTGTTCCTGTACGTGTGAGGTCGACAATGTCCTGTTTCTTCATAAAAGTACACCACAGAATTAGCACATGATGTGCGTAGTACAGTTGCTCTGTCAGACTTTTTGTCTTATCTGTGATAACACTGGTCAAGCTTTATTTTGTTCCAAAACGTATGACTTAGTTGATAGGAATCTGAGAACCAAAATGACAGCATGTAATATTTGAAAAACAAATTTGTATGCTCTCCATATGATACATTCAGTAGGCTTCAATGATGAAGTTAATAATATAGAATAGAATAAATTTATATTATACATATAACATTATGTTCTTTATATTATTATTATTATTCTGTTATTATCATCGATATTTTAAATTTATGAACTTTGCAATCGCACCGATAAGAATACCTAAGGAGGAAATTATTACGGAAGTAGAAGCCGCATTGTACAAAATTCCAGGTGTACAAGCAGAGGACATTCGTCAAGAGGTTTCCAGGATAATTAGGAAAGCTACCCCGCCAAAGAGCAATATTACCAAAGAAGAGAAGTACTCTCTAAAAACCATCAAGGACAACAAGGATATCACAGTGCTACCAGCAGACAAAGGGAATGCAACGGTGATATTGAACAAGGAGGACTACAACAGGAAGATGGACGATCTATTGGACCCGAATACGTACCGTAAAATTTCCAAGGACCCAACAGATAAGATAGGTAGGAGAGTGAAGGAATTGGTTAAATCATCATCGATTCCCGTACAGGAACAAAGAAGCCTTTTTGTTCAAGCCCCTAGGGCACCTAGGATCTACGGTTTGCCAAAGATCCACAAGGATAACGTACCTTTAAGACCAATCGTTAGCGCAATAGGCTCCCCAACCTATTTGTTGGCAAAATACTTGGCGAAAACCATCCAACCGTTTATAGGACAAACTACATCTTTCGTCAAGAACATTTTATTCAGATTTTGAAGGAAGTTGTCATTGACCCTCAGGATATACTCGTAAGTTTCGACGTAACATCACTATTTACGTGTGTTCCGGTTAAGGAGGCAGTCGAAGGCCTCCGGACAACACTTGTCCCCCTAGGTCTACCAACCGATGTTCCGGATCTTGTAGAGTATTGTCTCTCCACCACATACTTCAAGTGGGCGGGAGCGATGTATGAGCAGGTAGAGGATGCAGCCATGGGATCACCTTTGTCACCGGTAATCGCCAATTTCTTCATGGAATTGTTTGAAGAAAAAGCCATTACATCAAGTCCCTTCAAACCCAAGCACTGGGTCAGATATGTCGACGATACCTTTGTGGTTTGGCCACACGGTAGAGATAGGCTTAATGAGTTCCTTAACCACCTGAACAATGTTAGTCCTTCCATCAAATTCACGATGGAAATAGAAGAGGACAATCAGCTGCCTTTCTTGGATGTGCTGGTATACAGAACGTCAACGGGTAGACTTGGACATACAGTCTACCGTAAGAAGACACATACCGATCGGTACTTGAACGCCAAATCACACCACCACCCCCAACAGAAGAGAAGTGTTATTAACACTTTGTTCAACAGAGCCGAGAAGGTATGCGACTCAAGCACCTTGCACGACGAACGGAAACACTTGGAGTGGGCCCTACGCCAGAATGGATACACCAAGTCTGACATACGGGGTGTCACACAAAGAAAACCGCAAGTCTCAGAGGAACCGCAAGAGTCAAAGGGGTTCGCTTGCTTACCATACGTAAGTGGGGTATCAGAGAGAATCGGTAGAGTACTGAAGAAATCGGGTATCACGGTAAGGTACAGAGCACCAGCTAAGGTAAAGGATCTTTTGCCTAACCCAAAGGATATCACACCACTCCTGAAGAACGAAGGAGTATACAAGATAACATGTGAGTGCGGAACATGCTATGTAGGACAGACAGGACGAAGCATCGAATGTCGAATCAAGGAGCACAGTAGGGACACCCGGCTAGGCAAGATCCAACAGTCCGCTGTTGCTCAACACTGCCACGAGTCGGGACACACAATGGATTTCGATGACGCGAAGATGTTGGCAAGGGTGGGTAATTATCATCGAAGGTTTATTAGAGAAGCCATCGAAATTTACAAACATCCAGACAACATCAATCGCGAGGACGGTACTGACATTAGTAGGGTCTGGAAATCGATCCTAACGCGGTCAGGTGGAAATACACATGGAGCGGTAGCGCCAGATGTGCGCAGTGAGGTGTAAATTCAGGTATATAAGGGAGACTTTCTTGGTAGGTCTTCTGTATTCAATTAGCTTTGAAGAAGCGAGCAACATGGCTCGCGAAACGTCAGCATTAACAAATCTTGACACACGGCATAACCCGGAAGCAGTTTATTTTCTAAATGATTCTGGCCGTGAAAGCCTACGTACTTACTATATAATGCATAATTTTCCTGAGATAATAAAGGAAAACTTAATACAGAAATACTTTCTTAAATTGAAACATTGCTCAAAGTTTTCTGTATCTCAACGTACAGTGTGTCCCAGATGGATCTAACCATAACTATAATGAACAAAATTATCATTACTCAAGAAAATTCATTCTTCGTAAATAGTTTTGGATTTCCTAAAAACGGCATTGCCATGAACAGAAAATTGATTTAACATGCAGGGTGGTTGCAAAACAAGGAATTGTTAAATTTGCTTAACAGTAGAATGTCTGTTTCTCTCAATTAAAAGAAAATGTCATAGAGATTATATCTGATTATATCATTTATAATTATTATTATCAAAACATTACGGCAAATGCATTTAATAATGTATTATTGGTAGCGTTAACTGAGGTTACAACCTGTTTTTCAATAAAGAGAAAAATGTGAAAATCAGAAAATTCTTTTGTCCGATTTCTTTACTAATTTCTCAGAAATCGACAAATATATCAAAAATCTACTATGCGACGGAAAATTGTATATTTGTTAGCTTTAATTTGGTGTGTTGCTTTTAGGATTCTATGAATAAAAAACCTGAGAAAAGCCCTTGGAACTTTTACGTGTTTTGAGACTAAATGTGCTAGTTTTTAACAATAATAAGTACATTTCATGTAAGAAAAAACATTTTAAGATAACTAACTATTTTTTATAAAATAAGTTCTGTTTTGATGTTATGTATGTGGAAATAATTTCAGTATTTTAAAATTTTTCTAATTCTGCGTTCACATGCAAAATACGAATGAAAAATTTAATTATAGTACATATTATCGTCTACTCTTGTAGTAATTTGATTCTAATTCATGACTCCAACGTTTTAGATCTCTATTATTTTTTATTATATATGTTTTTTATATAATATTATTAATATACCTACCGTTGATCACATAAGTCAGTTAACGATGCGTTCTTGTGAATGCATTTCGCTTCAATTCATCTTCTCCGGTGTCCCTCAAGTCTCGCTCTTGAGTCCAATGTTTCTTTTTTAATTCGTCATCAATGTACAAATATAAAGTTTTCATGTACAAATACCAGTTTCAGCTAGCTGTCGATTTAGAAAACTATAAAGCGGTTAATGACACAAACGTAACAGCTTCTTCTGCCTTATCGCACCCACATTTTGCGCCAACAATTAATTTAAGTGGGCGGTCACCATACTTATGCAAACATCCATTGAAAACCGTGATTATCCAGCCCAAAACAAAAGATTTACCATGCACGGCGACAATAGGAAATTGCCGGTGAAAGTTGTAGAGGGCGCGGACGACATCATTCGATTCGTATGACTAAAACACTCACATATGCATGCATAGGTCATGTGGCATACGTAGGATGGTCGACCCCGTTTGTTAACAGTACACGTCATTTTTTTCAGACGACCACTGAAGACAGATTAAAGCCGATCTGGTCTGAAAGACGAGCATGCGATATCATCCATTGTTTATCTGGTTTCCATAAGCGACGGTGTAACTGTGAAATCTAGTGACTGTGGAACGGTCGTGGTCGTCATAACGGAGCGATTAGACCTTAATTGATTGTCTCAAGTGGACATCTGTAAACATCGGCGACAGAAGCGATACGCTGACGTCAAGCTGGCTGTGATTTATGGAGATCCCGTGTGCTACTTGGATCGATTGCATAGAAACTATTGCAATAGATAAGACTCACTACCGTAAACTTGGTTGACTTTGGCCGCCCTGGGTGACTTTGGCCACTATTCGAAAATTTATTTATATTGTTTAGATCTTTGTTAATATTTCAAACATTGCGAGTATTTTTGGTTATTTATATTTTAGGTACTATATTGAATACAAAGGTGCTTAATGTAAGTTAGATGATAATTTATTTTTTTTGTGGCAGTGTTCAGAAGATAGCTTTGAAAATTGACGAATTTTGTTACTATGAACAACTTTGTTTGTGTTGAGTAATCTATCAGCATCTCTGATTTGCCGCCGATAACATTAGTCCTGTGGTTTGTTAGGAATATCTTTCTGCAATACCCGCGTAGTTGAAGTGCTCGGTGTAGTCAATCGAGGAAAGTAAAGTCAGGCAATCTCAGTGGAAATGGCCATCAAATGATGACATTTCTGTGGTATGACAAAGATGACATTTTACAAGCAATAAAAACACCTGTCCCGTCCAAAGGAGGTTTCTTCATTATATCAGAAGCACAAAATTATGTCTAGCTATACCGGGTGATTCAATTTCGAGGCTTATTAATCTCGCTTATTAGTGGAGATAGAGGCTATGTTTAAATTTGGCAAAGTTTCGTATTTTTGTGCTGAACAATTATCTGAAAAGAAATTTTAGCTATCATTTTTCATTTTAAAGATATCCGCAAAAAACTGAAATGTTAAGATATCGTTTTTAATTTTTTATTCAAAACCAAACGTAGCTAGACATTTGAAACAAAAACATTCTACAGCGACTTTTTAACAAGGAATGCAGTGTTATTTTTTAATTTGAAATAACATCAAAGATGGCGGCGTAATCATGGCCAACTTTTGTTTTTCTTATTGGCGCCATATTGAATTTTGGCATTTTCCGATAGTCGTGTTTTTTTCTCATTTCCGCAAAATATATTAGCATTATTTTTTAAAATAGTCATAAAATAGTTTTGTCATGATCTTATTGCTGATTTTAACATATTTTGTTCTTGAACACTTTTAAAACATATTTGGTGGCCAAACTCGAGCATACACTAGCTTATCGTTTCATTGGCATGATAAACAGTAGTATGGCCAAAGTGACCCAATAATGAATTCTGACTTTGGCCACCCATATATATACATAAAAGAAGTATATCCTGACGTTGGAAATATTAGTGTTTTGAGATTTTTGAAGTACTATCAAAGACCCAAAAGATAGCACAAGTATGAGTAATTATATCTAATCTGTTAAACGTTACCAGACTTCAAATTTCAAAAGTGGACTAAAGTCACCCAAGTTTACGGTATTGTGATTGTTGCTTTCACGATATTATTCAGTTGATCAGTGGTTCCCAAACTTTTCCTAGTCGCAGCACCCTTTTTCAATCAAAATACTTCCAAGGCGCCCTACTGTAAGTAAAAGGATGGCTATTAAAAAGAGATAACAAAAAAAAACTCGTGTTTCTTTATTATTTTTTTAACTTTATTAATATTAAATTTAACTAGTAGTTATTTATAATTAATGTGATGGATGAGACTGCTAAGCTGCAAATCGTGGAGATAAACTGAACACGGCCACCCTCATTTGCGTTTCCACGTCTATACTTGCTTTTTACTACAGAGGATGCCGAAAACCCTGATGATTCGCACAAATACGAAGTCGAAAATCCGCTGAGCCTTATCACGTAGACGGGGATATTAATCGTTTATTGAAATTCAAAACTCTGTCAATCCCACGCTGCCAAATTTTGCTATCACAAGATAAGATTCTCTTCTTCTGCTGAAGTAAATTCAGACGGAACTAGTGTTAAATGGATTTTGAATACACGCAAACTTATCGAATTTTCATTGGAACATACTTTTCTACGCAGATAATCAGCTGTGATAAGTGCTCCTCAAACATGGTTTTTATATCATGAGAAAGATCACATTCATTTGACGTCAATTGCTGTCATATTGAAACAATCTTTATCTGCATCTCCATACAATTTACTTCTCCATACTTTTATATATATATATATATATATATACGTTTTTTTATAGAAGCTTTCCGTTGATTTCAAAAGGCGCATGTTGCTGCAGAGAGACATTAAGGAAATCCAGCTTTTCAAAAATGTTGCATAAATATTCCAGTTTTATTACAAAATCAGCAGCAGCAAAATATTCTGCATCGTAGCATCCCTCTTCTTTAAAGGAGAAAACTATCTGGCGGCAATTCAAAGGTACTTAAACTTAAACATTACCTCGAGAGAGCCATCCTGTACTGCTATATTATAACGTAAAGATGAGTGTTCGATTCCCATATCCTCCCAGTTTTTTTTTAAACTTTTTTTCAATGGATATTTTATTAAATTTACCACATTCACCACATATTTAAACACCTGATTCAGTGGAAGACTCAGATGCTTTGACGCAAGCACTTCTCTATGAATAATAGTGTGTATCGAAAAAGCGTTATTTTGGAAATTCACATAATAATATATAAAAAAATTGACCCATTTGAAAAATATTTAGGTCTCCCGCAGGAGGCCTAAAGTTTGCATTTTCTTTAAAAATTCGAATTTGTTCTTTTTTTTTAATAAAAGATTACGAAATTATTCTTCCTCAAAGCCCACATGAATCCACATAATAAAATAATTCATGATAAATAAACTTTTATCAACATTTAAACATTTTTTAAATTATAAGAATATGGTCATTTTTCTAAAAGTTCTATGAATCTAAATAAACTGCTGGCGATCTAAATGTTATTGTTAAACTTTTTTTACTTGAAAAAGCAAAATTACTTAATAATCTTTCAATAAATCGAATTTTTAAAGAAAATTATAATATTTAGAGAACCTAAATATTTGTCAACTCAGCCATTTTCTTTGTTGTAGATGTATGTAGGTTCATAGGGATCTTTATCAACTTGAAATTTTGAATGTCGAAAAAAAAAAACGTTTTTTCGATACCTACTCATGAATAATGCAATGGGTCCGCAGTGCATTTTTTGATTTGCTTCGAATAAGCACCTGTAAGCGAGTGCCATTAGTACAGACACCAACGTATTTAGGACAATTCAAATTGTTTCAGATATGAATCTCGAGGTCCTGAGCCTTCGCTCCTGCAGTGATATTTTTACAAAACAGAAGATCTTTAATATTATTAAATACATCTATAAACCGTAGATAGCATATCAAATTAGCATATTTATTATTATCCGTAGCCTCATCTAAATGCAATCCAAATTCAACCCCTTTGTTTTGTTCAATCAATAGGGTATTCCGGTGTTTTTGAAATTGTCATTTTTTACAAAGTATGGGTGCTACTGTTTGCTACTTCACAAGTAAAATATCAAACATTGTTTTAAATTAAGAGAAATCGTTGTTTGAAGTTTGAATTAGGATTGGTCTTTGTGACGTCACAAAGACCGCTCAATGTGAGCGACTTGACAACGTTGCTATATCTAGAGTGCACGTAGTAAATTTTTGTCTTCTGTTGTGTCAACGTTTAGAATCGCTCGTTTGTTGACACCTGCTTTGGTTATTGAGGTTACATCAAACAGTTGTTCAAAATGTATAAACTCCAACGCCGACATTGTTCTGTGCCGGGCTGTAACAGCAGTAGAACAGTAACTCCTGATAATATTTTCTTTACATTGCCGACTGGCGAGATGAGGGATGTTTGGCTTCAAGTTTCAATGATCAAATCATCTCTCAAAAAAGCTACCTTTATTCGTTGTCAAACAACAGGGTCGCCAACCGTCAACTTGGCCGATCAGCTGTTCGAGAGCTGTCCGCTGTTGCCACCGCTACTAGGGATCGGTAATCATCGTGTATTTCCGAGGGTGGTCGGTGAATTCAAACGAAATGCACTTTTAATTGCAATTATCTCATAGAAAAACTAAATCAAAAAGGTCATAGCTTAACTTTATGAATCCTCATAAATTGTACAATAGGTTAAACCGAATATCTGCTTAAATTTTGACATGACCGGAATACCCTATTGATCTTTGATATTTATCTTCCGCCATTTGATGTATTCTTTGACTAACTGTGTTATTAACTTATCAGACAAAGGCATTTGGAATCATGAAACTTTTCCAATATTTCGCGGCGCCCTTGTGAAGACGCCGCGGCTCCCCGGGGAGCCGCGGCGCACAGTTTGGGAATCACTGAGTTGATATGTTAGTTATTTTTTAGAATACTATCCATAGTTCTTATTTGTGGTTTTGAACTATTGTTTTGCTTTTGAATCATGTTTTCATTGCTTAACTGTAGAAATAACGAGAATTCATTTCATATACATTGGTTAAGTTATAAAATAATAATATGAATCATCCTTAATTGGTACTTCAAGATATATGATTTTAAACAACATAGAACTGCTAAGCTATTTACTTATTTAGATACCTATATTTAAGAAAGAAGCACATGATTCATTCGAAGAATCCTTGTAGCATAGTATACTATATTTAAGGTTAATGTTAAATAATTAATATCTGTACTGCCAGCTGTTAAGTTAGTCGTTAAATTGAAGGTAAATTCAAGTATACTGCCATATTAAGTTTATTATTGAAAAGGAAGGCAGTTCAATGACAATGCACTTTTTAAATATACTTAACCTTAATTTAACGTTTTCTTGATGTAAACTATCGAGTGATGTTAACCTGGAAAGGATATACATATACAAAGTGATCATATCCAATAACGACTACCGGCAATCTTTGCCAAATAAGGTAAGAATTTAAATTAATATAAATGCATTCAACCTCGGTTCAATGAAACTGTAGAAAGGAAGACAACAACAATATATTTTTTTTAGAATGATATATTTATTCGAAATTCTTTTTAGAGAAGAAGGATTTATTTTAACTTGTTTCTGTTGTTAACATTGTATGTTGAAATAATAAATATTTATTTAAGTTCTTTTCTGTTTAGAGAATTAGTATTTATCGGTTAGCGTCCTTTATTTACAAAATTACAATTTAATAAGTTTTTACTTTATCATACGCAGTATGTAAAGTATTGTAATCGTGCCAAAAAAAAATTTGAGATTTTAGCGGAAATATGTCTTTTTGGGTCCCCTGAACATTTTTGACCAAGGTACAAAAAAATGTCTGTGTGTGTGTGTGTGTGTGTGTGTGTGTGTGTGTGTGTGTGTGTATGTGTGTGTGTACCCGTTTTTTGTGGCGACGATTCCGGAGAAACTACTAAAGGTAACGGGACAAAACTTCATATTTAGAAGTTTCATGACCAAACTTAGAGCTGAAAAGCTTTCTGTTGAAGAGGGTCCAAAGGAACTAGAGGTTTAGTCTTAGCATTTTTGAAAGATTTTGCAAATAAGCCGCCATTTCTGGAATTTCATCGAAATAGTTAAATAATAAATTAAAGATGAGGAAATTCTGAATAATTTATCACTATGACAATTTTTGGTACAATCAATAGTTTAGCTGCATGAGCAAATTCTATTTCTACGAGATCGGTCGTACTGCATGAAAACTAGTAGCCAGGATTTGTCAGATTTTTTGATTCTAATGACAGTAGGTAGTCTTGGTGTCGAACGCTAATGTTTTGACAACAACTTCTGTCAATATAAGCTGCGTTCGCATATTGCATTATACTTTTTACAACCAATAACACGTAAGTGTCATTTGGACGGTGTACCCGGTGTCAACGGAGTACAATATCCGAATGCAGCTTTAATCGACATATCTGTCTAGTTCTAGTAGTTTTATTTTAATGCAGACATGGCCGATCTCGATCAAATAGAGTCTCATGCAGCTAAACTATTAATTTTATAGATAGTATGATAAAGTCATGTGCCTGGCCACATCAGATTTTTTACTAAAGGGTGTTGAAGTTCGATAGTTATCGATAGTTTTAACAATAACTATCGATGTTTAACCAACACTACCGTATATACATCTATAAATGTTGCGCCACTAAAGTGGAAGTGGACCAACACGTCGGTCCATTTCTGTGTGGCGCTAGTACCGTGTTTGTACCTGTTTACACGCAGCAACATTTCAGCTGTACGCAAGTTTAAAAAATTGCGCGCTGTACTGAAAGTGTCGCAATATTTATAGTTGCAGCGTTGTTCACACATTGCAATACAAGAATTGCGCCATTTTTTAACTTGCGCAATACGAAAAGTGGCGTCGTGTAAGAGCACCTTAAGGAACTGTAACTGGCGCCAGTTATGATCATTATTTGACCTGTATTTTTAATGGGTTAGCGTTTTATTTTATCGTTTTTTTTTAATATTGAAACATGACATGTCTGGCTTTTATTATTACAGAGTTACCTTTCACAAGAGTATTTATGGACGATGCTTCTGATTCCATGAAAGGCTTTCTTTCACTAGTCTTCGTTATCTTATGATTTTTGCTTGTGGTATCGACATCTTGCAAGCAGTCATGAAGTAAAACTAAACTACCATTTAAAACTTCATTAACACGTAAATATGCAGATTGTCAGTAACACTGGATTGATAACCATAATCAAGCTAGATTCTTGAGTTTGGTGTGAAGGTAATTGTGACAAAAGGACAAAAGGTAGTTGCAAGTGTCACTGTT
Source organism: Aphodius sticticus (assembly GCA_963966075.1). Lineage (NCBI taxonomy): Eukaryota > Metazoa > Arthropoda > Insecta > Coleoptera > Scarabaeidae > Aphodius > Aphodius sticticus. The sequence goes on from OZ014509.1 coordinate 64,397,815, forward strand.
AGGTAAATGAGGAGAATACTCAAAACGTCATTATACCAATAAATTTTGATAAAAAAATATCTCTACATCAAGCAAAGATTATAGAGATATAAAGTTTTGGATTCAGGCGGTACGCAAATACGTTGTCGTAGATATTGTTATGTTCCTTTTATAATAATTCTTGCTTTTAAGCAAAAATCGATACGTGCTTGGAATTTTGAAGCGAGATGTGATCTAAGAACTTAAAAAATAAAAAATGTGTAACTAAGAACTTAAAAAACACCGAAAAAAAAGTTAATTTTGTGAAATTATTTTTTAACAAAGTTTTATATTGTGCCATGAAGTAGATATTATTTCTTTGACATAAACCTAATACATTTCAATGAATATCATAATTCATAACATATCTTTAAAAGATCAGCTGCATAGAAAAAATATTTTAGACAAAAGTTGAAAGGTTTTGTGAATTATAAAAGGAGATGGCATTATTAACAAATTCCGATTTAAATCGAAGGTTGGTGTTACTGGTACCAACTTGAGAAATAGAATACGGCTACCGTCCGTCTTACGAAGTATGATACGAAAACTCGTTAAAGCCAATATTTTATCTGAAATCTTTGTTTATTTATTTGTTGAAAGGAGTTGAAAAGAACCGTAAGACGGTGATTGGCCATCTGGCACTGAGAAATCTGTATAGGAACCATTATAATAATTCTCATGATGCTTATGATAAAGTATATTACCATTTGTGACAAGAATATTCAGTTATGTCTTCCAATACGCATATGATAAGTACAGTATATGAAATGTTATAATACTGTCTTATAGTAGATTTTATAATATGATGTTATAAAAGGTATAATAATATATGTAAACAATAAAATATGAATATTTTAAATTTGAATATCCTTAATTTTAAATAGCATAAACTCGATTTATAAAAATTAAAATACCCATTTTTAAACGTTAAGATACTGAATTGTATGTAAATACTGAATTGTAAATGATATTTATGTTACTCAGAAAAAATGTACTTATAGAAATTTTTAACATATAGATTTACTTGTGTAGATATTTCCATACTATACAGGATGTCTCACGGAACTGGTACATTAGAAGTTCCTCATGCTCTACTATTTCTGGAAACTTGAAATTTTGGAACTAGAATTTACTCTATCTGAGCTCTTCAGCTAAAATATTCTCAAGTTAACTGTCACGTGCTGTCACCGGAAGTCGGTATCAACTTTGTTATTTTAAATGGAATGATATAATTTTTATTTTATTTTTGGTTTCAGCGTATCAAAAGACATCATTTTTGATAATGTTTCCCTATACCTAAATATCACCATTTTTGAGTGGTTTTGATTTTACTATTTTTTGGTGATTTTCCCGGTTACGTTTAAAATTGAATATCTCGGTTATTATTGAAACTAGAACTTTCATGATTGGTGGCCCAAAACTAGAAACATAACCAAATAAGAAGATGTTTTGTTCATCTTGATATCTTCTACAGGGTGTTCAAAATTTACAACACAATAATTGAGTTTCTAAACGTAAAAAACTAATTTTTTTCAAATGGATCAGCCTGTATACCGATACGCCATTCGATAGGAAATCGTATTCCCTATCAATCAATATTAGGATTCCCTATATCTATCTCTAATAGTTTTTGAGATATTGTCAGTATAAAAGAATGCAAACAAAATACAAAATGATTTATTTTTTATTTATAGGAATGTAACAACTTTGGAACAGCAGGAAAACAGAAAAATATTGAAAAGGTTTCTTAAAACTAAAATAATAGATTTGGGATATCTAACTTAAATTAAAACTTAATTATGTTGTTCGAAATCTTGCCCGTTCTGCTCCAAACATTTTAAAACACTTCGCTGTACTACTGTCATCGTCGCTCTTCGGATTTCTTGTCGCTGAAGTCCATTAATGGCGGCTACTACTCTGTTAGTCAATTCTTCTCGAGTATTAACTGGTGTGGAATAGACCTGACTTTCCAGAAATAAAAGTCTAATGGTGTTAAATCTGGTGAGCTTGATGGCCACCGCCAGGGTCTCCTATTTCCGAACCACCTACCGTCACCTAACATCTGATTAAGTTGAATGGATACCACATGCGAAGAATGTGCCGGCGCACCCTCCATTTGATAAAAGCAGTCGCGTAAAATATTGAGGGAAACAGTATCGCAAAAATTGTTCACACATCCACGCAAAAAATTACTATTTAAATTTTTGTTGTAAATTTCGGATCTAATTTCGTCCCTATTATTAAATGGGAGTTTTTAAAATGGATTTTAAAATATCTCAAAAACTATTAAAGATAGATATAAGGAACTGTAATATTGATTGATAGGGAATAAAATTTCCTATCGAATGGCGTATCGGTATACAGGGTGTTCCATTTGAAAAAAATGAGTTTTTTACGTTTGAAAATTCAATTATTGTGTTGTAAATTTTGAACACCCTGTATAAGAGATCATGATGAACTAAACATCGTCGTATTTGGCTATGTTTCTAGTTTTGGACCATCAATCATCAAACTTCTAGTTTCAATAATAACCGAGATATTCAGTTTTAAACGTCACCGCGAAAATCATCAAACAATTAGTAAAATCAAAAAACTCAAAAATGGTGATATTTAGGTATAGGGAACCCGTATTAAGAATGATGTATTTTTATACGTAGAAACCAAAAATAAAATTAAAATATTCAATATTAATAAAAGAATATTAATCATTCCGTTTAAAATAACAAAGTTGATACCGACTTCCGGTGACCGGACGTGACAGTTAACTTGAGAATATTTTAGCCGAAGAGCTCAGATCGAGTAAATTCTAATTCCAAAATTTCATGTTTCCAGATATAGTAGAACATGAGAAACTTCTAATGTACCAGTTCCGTGAGACACCCTGTATATTAAACACATTTTTTAAAGATAGGATACCTTAATGTATGTCTACCAACAATAATAAACTTACATATATTAGCACACATCAATGTATCCGTGCCATCCCCCGTTAGCCACGGCATCTGATGAAGTACTTACGCCTATGCTTTCGCCGTATTCCTTCCGGCCTTATATAGCCAAAGGTGGCTTTATAGGAGGAGAGTGAACGAACGCGCCATCTATACGTATCCGTTCTAATAAACCACATATACCTACTCTACATTATAAATGGTAACATACAATATTATATTGTATAAACTATAAGGAATGGTTTTATAGGCAAAATATAGATACAAATTAAAATATAGTATTTTACTGACTACAATAAATTCTGTATTTGCAGTACTCTAAAGAATTTTATTGTAAAGGTAATAAAAGTGTATCTTAATTTTTAAAATGTAACCCTATAAAATTGAAATACTCGTATTTTAGTTTCAGTAATTCAGTGTTTCTATTGAATGCTATAATAACGTTTCATAAAAATTAAGATACAGATTTATAATATTTCAAATTCAAATGATACTTACAATACGTGTACTTTACCATTTATTAAATGGAATATGTATTTTTAACATACACTTTTATAGATATTAAGATACTTTTGGCTATAATACATTGTGTTACTATACAGTTTTCTCAGTGTGCTATAGTCATTCAAAAATGACATGAAATAAAAACAGTAATTTTTATGTTTTTGTTTGTTTTGACTCATGGTTTCTCTATTTATTATATAGATTAAAAATGTGATGTTGGATTTTAATTGATCAGTTCTGTAATCACCATATCAAAATAAATAAAATTATATCGGGTTCTCCCATGGTATAAAAAATGTGTAAACTAGTTGTTGAATATAGTGGATAAAATCAAATTATTCAAAACTGATGATTTATTTAGAAAATAAACTGCTTCCGGGTTATGCCGTGTGTCAAGATTTGTTAATGCTGACGTTTCGCGAGCCATGTTGCTCGCTTCTTCAAAGCTAATTGAATACTGAATACTGTATCAGTATTCAATTAGCTTTGAAGAAGCGAGCAACATGGCTCGCGAAACGTCAGCATTAACAAATCTTGACACACGGCATAACCCGGAAGCAGTTTATTTTCTAAATGATTCTGGCCGTGAAAGCCTACGTACTTACTTGATGATTTATTTATTTATGTTCATATATTGCAGTCGTTAGTTGAAAACGTCAAGCCTATACGAAATGACATGAGGACAATAATATTTTCACACTCATTATTATTAAAGTCCTTCAACATCGTCCTTCGTAAGTCATCTTCTTCATATCTAGACAAACATCTACATAAACAACTCTTTGTCATTTTAAAAGGATTTGGTTAGAAAAATTTAACATTTGCTTTGTCTGTGTAAAATTGATCACTACCCATCGAGAAACCAAAACACGCAAACCTCAAAAGTAAATTGCTTAATTTTTCGTCCAGACAAAACCAATTACCTAATTGTCCCTATTACCACGACTACCAAAGTCAACGAAACAAACATCGAATTTACTCGCCCCGAACAAAAGACAACTCAACTCGTATCCCACGTCATCCTCACCTCTTGGATTACAAACAAATCATACAACACTATCTCTCCACAAGAAGACCAACGTCTCATTAAAGTTGGTTGCTCCCGGTGACTCATCCCATTAATTTCCCCTACTTGCGCCGGCGACGACAAAATTTTCCTTCGTCCGTCTCCCCGTACAGTATTATTTATTTCTTTTTCACGATAGATGACTCGACTGACCCGAACAATTAAATTTACTCAGAGTGGTAGTCCTTGTCGCGCTGACCTCACCGTTCCAGCTTTACGAGCATGCCTTATCTCCTTTGGGTAAACGATCTCCTACATACACTCAACTCCTCAAGTCCATATTAGACCGGGGAAAAGCGTAAACACATTTTTATTTGACTATTTTTTTAGTGCTTAATTAGGCATGGGTAGGAGTTTCTCACGTTTAGAAGGAACTGGTATTGTCGAGACTGTACTTCAGGTAAATTTAGTAAAAAAAATATTATGGATAATAAACTGTAGAACAAAAAAGTACTACATCAGGTTGTTCCACAAGAAGTGGCTGATTAGCTTAACGTCATCAATGTTAAATTAAAAAGTTTCGAACTAAAGGTATTTGGTTTTGAAGGATGCTACATGCTACACTGGTCAAAACCGGGCACTAATATTTTACTGAAGATTTTGATGACAAATTCATCAGAATTATCATTTATTATATCGGGAGAATCAACATGATGTTCTGGTGGTCTTAGTTTTAGACACCCTATGGTGGAATTAGACAAATTGGTGTGCTTCTAAAGTAGTCTGTTATGAAGCGTATCGTTTCCCAATATTTTTGCTTTTGATATCTTAAAGTAGCAGATTTACAAGTCAAACATTGCAATTTTAGCTTGCACGTTCAGTAATACTTGTGAACTTTAACCGATTTTGATTATTTTTTCAGTAAATAAACAAATTTATCATGGCTATCACACACCTTTGCAATTTTGAAAAGAAAAAACCCCTTCTAGTTTATTATAGCGGAAGATCCAAAATGTAGTGCAGGTAAATTAAATGATTATGAGCCAAAACCGGTATTGATTGTAGACAGGAGTTTTACCATTGGAAATGGTAAAGCGGCTCAAAGTGAACGCAAAAAAAATAAATGGTGTCGTATAGTGTTTATTTGGGAGGGTTGAAAGAGGGTGCAAAGAATATTATGGCGCCTTCCGGCGAAACTTTACGTTTTATCCAAAAACGTCCTATACTACTCTAAGTTGTAGATCATAAAAAAAATTACAATATTCATATGGGTCACTTTTTACTATCACCTCAAAATTTCCGAGAAAAATGCGAATGACAATGCGAAAACAAATTTTGTTTTATTATTTTTCGTTGTCGCAACAATAATTCAAAGTGAAATCGTGCCTTTTTATACTTTAAATACGCATACATTTGTTTATTACACAAAACACAAGAAGTGTTTGAGATATTTAGTTTTTTCCGTCAAAATCAGATTTTTTTAAATAACAAATTCTGTGGTGAGATTATCGTACAGATCTTCTGGGACTCATTTTTGTTGTTTTTACATGTAGGTACCTATTGATACAATATTAAAAATAATAGTCCCTATTTAACAACAAGCTCAAAAATAATTGAAAAAACTCTAAAACGACTTTTGCAACAGTGAAGTTTTCAGTCATTGTTCATTATTGGTTTAATTTTTTAAGAAAATGCAATACTGGTTACGACATTCAATTGTACCAAAAAAAAATACAATGGGAACTGTCTCTCATTTCTGCACTAATGCTATAGAGATCCCGTTGCAAAACTCGTTTTAGAGTTTTTTCAATTTTTGAGCATGTTGTTAAATAGGGACTATTATTTTTATTATTGTATTAATAAGTACATGTAAAAACAACAAAAATGAGCCCCGAAAGAACTCTGTACGATGATTTTTCACCACAGAATTACTTTAAAAAAAAAATCTGATTTTGACGGAAAAAACTAAATATCTCAAGAACTTCTGGTTTTTTTGTGTAATAAAAAAATGTACGCTTATTTAAGGTATAAAAAGGCACGCTTTCACAAGATTTGATCAAAATTAAATTAGTGTTGCGACAACGAAAAATCAAAAACAGAAAATTCGTTTTGGCATTGGCATTCGCATTTTTCTCGGAAATTTTGAGGTCATAGTAAAAAGTGACCCATATGAATGTTGTAGATTTTTTTATGATCTACAAGTTAGTACAGGAGGTTTTTGGATAAAACGTTTTGCCGGAAAACGCAATAATATACTTTGCACCCGCTTTCAACCCCCCAAGTAAACCCTATACTCCTGTCTACAATTAATACCCACTCTCAACTTAATTTGCCTGCACTAATGATGGTCTGGTGTTTTTAGATTCCCTGTCGAGAAATTAAGGTAAGATTCTCAAGTACTTACTCTGATGGCGTATTAATTTCCAAGATTTTCGTTTTGTATTTGTCCCAATAGCTGAATGTTTCTGAAGAAGCTCAGTTAAAGAAAAGCTCCAATTCGTGCTCTTTTTCCGCATTACTTTTTTCAGCGTTTTGCTGTTTGTAATACACGATTTATGTATGATTTATGCCAGAAGCCATTTTACAAGAACTGTTAAGATTGTTATTTGGTCGCCATTTGACTTATTTATCTTAGTTATCTATGAGGCCATCTAATAAATTATTATTACAACTTATATATAAATCAATTATCTGGTAACAAATTTAAGAACTTTTATAAGGACATGAATTAACACGAAAAACATCATCATAATCTAGAAACCATACAAACCTCATTATCATAGTTTCAGAACCTACTACGTTCTCTCTGGTAGATTTTGTAGCTATGTGTAAAAAGGTGATCCTTCTTTAGGGAAGACTTCTCCTTTTTAGAGCGTTATACTTCTTATTATTGTTGGCCTCCAAATGTCCTCATTTCTTGCAGAATGTCCTACCTTTAATCTTTCCAGTGTTGCGTCGTACAATTTTAGTGTAAAAAATCTGATGTGGCCAGGCACATGACTTTATCATACTATGTATAAAATTAATAGTTTAGCTGCATGACATTCTATCTGATCGAGATCGGCCATGTCTGCATTAAAATAAAACTAGTAGAACTAGACAGATATGTCGATTAAAGCTGCGTTTGGATATTGTACTCCGTTGACACCGGGGGTACACCGTCCAAATGACACTTACGTGTTATTGGGTGTAAAAAGTGTAATACAATATCCGAACGCAGCTTATATTGACAGACGTTATTGTCAAAACATTAGCGTTGTCATTAGTGTCATTACTGTCATTAGAATCAAAATTTCTGACATATCCTGGCTACTAGTTGTAATGTAGTACGACCGATCTCGATCAAATAGAATTTCCTCATGCACCTAAACTATTGATTGTATCAAAAAATTTCTTATTCATAAATTATTCAGAATTTCCTCATCTTTAATTTATTACTTAACTATTTCGACGAAATTCCAGAAATGGCGGCTTATTTGCAAAATCTTTTAAAAATGCTAAGACTAAACCTCCAGTTCCTTTGGACCCTTTTCAACAGAAAGCTTTTCAGCTCTAAGTTTGGTTATGAAACTTCTAAATATGAAGTTTCGTCCCGATACCTTTAGTAGTTTCTCCGGAATCGTCGCCACAAAAAACGGGTACACACACACACACACACACACACACACACATACACACACACACACACACACACAGACATTTTTTGTACCTTGGTCAAAAATGTTCAGGGGACCCAAAAAGACATATTTCCGCTAAAATCTCAACATTTTTTTTTGGCACGATTACAATACTTTACATACTGCGTATGATAAAGTAAAAATATTTTCCGACAGTAGTTCTCAGCTGTTTTCACAGGTCTAAAAGGGCTCTATATCGTCTCTAACACTAAAGGTAATTCTTTTTAATGCTAGAGTGAATAGCTTCGTATATTTAAAGGGTATCTATATTAAAGATAGTGAAAGATGGTACTAGCTTTACAAATTGCGCAAGTGGTGTGAGGTTATCATAGGATAGATCTTCTAAATCCGAATAAGATTTATCTTGAGGCTTTTTTAATTACCGTCACTGCAGGTAATTAAAGGTATAGACATGGCTACATTGCTACCACCATTACAAAACTTTGGATCTTATTAACTCTCTTCAAAGACGATAAATAAACTTGATTTGAAAAGAGCTATCCTATAACATCTCATAGAACCACTTTCTCTGCAGGTTATAACAGATGTAAATACGAATCTTACCTTATATTACTTATGTCCACCTTTAAAAAAAAAATAATAATTTAATATTATGTCCGGCTTAGATCTCAGCTTCCATCCTATCGAGTATCGTTTTCTTTTTTTAATTAAAGCCCACAATTCACTCAGTTACAAACTCATTTTCAATCTTTAATTTCACATTGAAGAAAAGGTAAAATGTTAAACAATTAGCTAACAATAAGTGAACGAGTATACATTGGCTATTATTTGTGTATTTTAACACTGCTACAACAGTTGTGAACAAAATTCAAGTCAATTGAAGTTTGAATTGAACTGATAAAGTAAAGCATCTCGGTCCGGTCTTACGGAAAATATTGTTTTCGTTGTCTTGAATTTTACCAAATTTGCTTTCATTTAATAACTTCATCTTGTAGAAAATCTCTGTTGTGTTTAGGGTTAAAAATGGTAAATTTGTAAACCCCTAGTTAGCAAAAGAAAACTTGTCAAAACGTCAGATTTATATTTTTGTTGACTGTTGTGATGTCATAGTTAAAAACATAGTTTTGAGCGGCTGGTAGACCATTATAACATGTTTATATATTATTACACATTACATTGACTGTTGAAAATATGTTGTCACAGGTCACTGCTTTCTATAGTGCTTTCCCCAGCGCGTTTTAGTCCAATTACACACAAAAAAAGTACTGCGGGCATAGAAATACGATATCCCGGAACATCGCTCACAGCAATCTAGATCAGTGGAACATTGATTTTGTCGACTCTGCTTATGAATACCGGATCGGACATACTTATGTTACACTTTAAACAAAAACAATCGTGCAAAATCCAATGATTGGACATTTATAACATAAATATGAAATTTATAGCACGCTTTTTCATGATTTAAAAACAATATTATTAGAAAGTAGATTTACTACTGCTAATCGTTTGATGTTTTATATTGTTCTTATTATAGCAGAATTTTTAATTGCATCTTGATTAATTGCTTGATATAGGAGACGTCGGCCACGTGGATGTACACGTGCATTGTTTGTGAAATCACTGAATGTGTAATAACACGAATTACACCTTCGATACGGCTCGTGGATGCGCTACAGTCCGTACCAAGCCCACATCCGGCGCTGACCGGAAGTTGTGATAAGTATTATTCTAGTAGAGCACCAGATATTTAAAAATAACTTTACGAAAAAATATAGGATTGATTTTCAAAATCACTATAGACAATCATTAATAAACGAAATACTATATTATTATGATTTTATTAGTTACTATGTATTAAGTCCTAAATCTATATAATCTGTAGCCAGATGGACTTAACTATGTCGATAATGGACGCAAATTTTCATTTCTCGAGAATAAGTATGAGTGTTTGACAATTAAATGTAAAATGACGTTTCTATGATATTATGATTTTTTCTTAGTTTAATCTAATGCTGAGATTTAAAATGTGCATACTTTATATCAATTTTAATATATTTATCTTTTGTTCTGATCGGTTGATCTTAAGTAGGCAAACATTATTATTAACAACATTAATTGAGGCACAACATGTGATTTTAGATAAGGAAAAATGCTAAAATCAGCAAATTCTTTTGTCAGATTTCTTTACTATTTTTACTTTATCATATATGACAAAGTATTTTAATCGTGTTGAAAAGTTTTGAGATTTTAGTGGAAATGTCTGTGTGTGTGTATGTATGTATGTGTTTGTGTGTACCCGGCTTTTTGTGGCGACGATTCCGGAGAAACTACTAAAGGTATCTTTATATTTACTTCATTATTACTGACAAACAGTTTTGTTCAAAAGGGGACAAAGGAACTGGAGGTCTTGGAATTTTTCAATGATTTTGCAAATGAGCCGTCATTTCTGTAATTTCGTCAAAATAGTTAAATAATAAATCAAGTAGAGGACATTTTGTATAATTTATGTCTATGACATATCTTTGTAAAATTTATAGTTTAGCTGCATGAGCACATTCTATTTGATCGAGATTGCTCGTATCTGGATTAAAACTAGTTGGCCAGGAGTTGACAGATATTTTGATTCTATTGACAGCATTATTTTAACATCAGCATTTAACACTACTGTATAGTATGACAAAGTCATATGCCTGGTCACATAATTTTTTTTAAAGAACGCACTAAAATTTAAAAAATCCCTCACAGGACAGAAGAATCTTTTTAGATTTATTTTTCTGAGAAAATAAACTTAATACAATCAAAACTGCATAAGCTGCAGATTTGTATTCCCATAGTTTATCACGTTGTCTTTTTGATATTTTTAAAGCAATTTTGTGATCTTTTTGCAGTCCATTGCGTATTGGCTTGATCTTAAGTGACATCATTTTCATCGATTGTCTCGACAATCTCAGAAATACTTTAGTCCATTTACTTAGCGATGCTAACCGCTTATTTTCAGGATGGAAGATTTTGTATTCAAAATTATGATAACTGAAACTCCCACTAAGAAAATGACACAATTCTAAATACTGCGCAATTGTGTTGACATACAACTTTTAAGTATCCAGTAAGACGACACAGTAAGCCAAAACAACACGTCTTTGACTTGTGTCTTTTTTTTCTGCATTGATGTTAAAAATTCAAGAATAGTGACAACTTTAAATAATTCATGCATAGGATAATTGTACACGACTAAATTAACTTACCTATTTATAAAAAAAAACGGTATACCACAACATATGACGCTTCTTTTAAAAGAAATCTCTGCAAGCACTTACTTAGCAAAGAACTAATTCCAAATGTGATGTTTTTCTTGTAATCTTCGGTAAACACACTATGACTTGATCGACACAACTAAAGATGTATTTTTTCCTGATGGAACCCTTAACTTAGCGAATGTTAGCCCCCAAAGACAAAGTGGCACTTGTTCTCTCTACCGGTTCTCGTATGAACTTTCTTTATGATGATTTTTTTAATACGATACGAAGTTGACTGCATTTGAAAATTCTGACTTTGCCTATAGACTTTTTAGAGCAGGGGTGGCCAACAAGTCGATCGCGAACGACCGGTCGATCGCGAAGCCAATTTTGGTCGATCGCTCGCGATGTCTTGACTTAATGTGTGATGGTGGGTTTATTCACCTTTACATAGTAGCAAATAAGCCTGACTATAACCCTATTAAAAAACGATTGTTAACTAATTGCTCAATATACTACTTGAACAGTGAAGAACCTTTGATTTTTTCCCTAAGTATATAACCCTATTGTTAGCGAATGTGGAAGATGAAAGATAGTTTAGCATCAAGAATCAAGTTTCGATCTCACAGAACTGTCCGTTTACCGACAGCAGTTTTTTGCTTATCGCATTATAACAAGAACCGTTAACAGTAAAAAGTGTGTCCAGTTACTCATTTATTCACAAATAAGCGTGTTTATAATCACTGGCCCAATATCTGAATTAATCCTACAAATCTAACAAAATAAACAAATATTCGCAAGGGGGCCATCCTTTCAGCTCATGAACATAAACAAATAAGCAAAGGACTAATAATTCAGTTTAACAATATAAACAAATATTAGCAAAGGGCCGACCTTTCACCTCCAACAATATAAACAAATATTATGAAATTGGTAACTTTTTATCTCAACCTGATAAACAAATATTAACAAAGGGCTCATCTATCATCTCAAAAATTAAACAAATATCAAAGGGACAACGATTCACCTCAAGAAGGTAAACAAATAATAGCAAAGGGCTAACCTTTCAGCTCCAAATCATTCAGATATTAGCAAAGTGTTAACCTTTCAGCTCAACAAAATAAATTACCTACCACGCCAGTAAAGGGCTGAAACAAGTATGTGTTTGCAAAAAGCTAACTTTTCAGCTCAACAAAATAAATAAATTTTAGAAAAGGGCTAACCTTCAGCCATAGAAAATAAATTGCAACTCAACAAGATAAAAATATTAGCAAAGGGCTATCCTTTCAGCTCAAACCCAATCAAATATGTTAATATTACTTGTAGATAAACAACGTAGGTAGATAAACAAGTTGTTTCAGTACGAGATGAACTCCCACGATCTATTGATAAATTAACAAAAGTCTAAAATTTTTTGAAAATAAGTATAATAATCTTCAATGTTAATTTTCCTGGCAAAAAAGTGTCGCGAAATCTTAAAATCAAATTTTCAGCCATACTGTGCATTTTTATAATGAACTCTGCAAGTATGAAAAGTTGAGTCAGGAAATTTATTTTCTTTATGCCTTATAACGAAAACTTAATAGGTGATACATAAAAAAAAAATAAAAAAAAAATAGTTCTTAACATATATTTTGCGTATCTACTACCCATAGCTCGCGGGAGTGCTACGCCTATGACAACATGTCGATCGCGGCATATTTTAAAGATAAAAGGTAGATCTTAAGTAGACAAAAGTTACCTACCCCTGTTTTAGAGCACCAAAAACTTTATAAAAAAATAGTTTTGTTCTGAATACATACAAATTTTGGTCCAGTATATAGCTTGGTGTTGCTTCTTTCATTTTGATTGAGTTTTATTGACTTTAAATAACAACATTCAGAATCTATACACTAATCTTAGTCCATATCACTCCGTCTTCGCCGCTATTCCTATAAAACCAATATCAATTTCAATAGATTTTATATCCACCCTTATATATTAATAAAATAAACTTACCGTCCATATGCTTTCTATAAATTTTATAAAACTGTATTGGAGTGCTGGTATCCCAACAAAAGACATCAGGCTCAGGGGTATAAATTTTTTCAATTATTAGTAATTTATCGTCTAAAACAGCAGTGTTAACACTAATAATATAAAGATGGGTACCCACAATATTACCTAAAAGCTCCAAAAATTCCTTCAAAGTTTCCGGATTTCGCTCAGTGCAAGCTATATAGGCAACACATGATCTAACTGACAAAAATTTCTCAATACATCCCACCAAACTTGGAAACATCGAACTATCATAAACAACATCAGCTGCGATGAGAACATCAACTTCTAAATTTAATGCAACACCACTTGTTATATTTTCCCATGGTAAGTTGAGAACATTGAATTTAGTATTATTGATGACTCCATTCAAAACAGAGCTTTTGTTTTCAGCATTATTCAAAATATCACAACAATTTAATTTTATATTTTCTGATAATAAGGCTAACACTGAGTTATGACAATCACTGAAATAATACTGGTCCAACTCGGAGAATAAACAAGCTGATAAGCCTGTTAATCCTGTTCCAGATCCCAATTCCAGGACTGTTTTCCCGCGAAAAATGTTATTGTTTATTCTCAACCATTCTGATAAAGCAACTGCAGCCTAAAATAATAACTAAATATCAAACACATTGGAAAATCGTTATTTTGTAAAGGATTCTGACTGTTAACGCCTGAAGAACGATCTTACCTGCCAGGAACAGAGTCCTGTTGTTCCATCCGATATAAAATTAACATTCTCCTGTAATGTAATAATGCTAGAGGATTTAAAATCCCAAAGATAATGCTTGTAGCATCGATCCGATTCAGGTAGCGCCATCAAGCGGCCAAAAGCATCATACACGATGTCGTTAACATCGGTGCTCTGCTTTTCCAACTCTCCGATTAAATATTTTAGGAATGCTTTTTGGTAGCTAATTTTTACAGGATATTTTAGAATTAAATTAGAATTCGTTGTTGCTGATGGAACCCTTAACTTAGCGAATGTTAGCCCCCAAAGACAAAGTGGCACTTGTTCTCTCTACCGGTTCTCGTATGAACTTTCTTTATGATGATTTTTTTAATACGATACGAAGTTGACTGCATTTGAAAATTCTGACTTTGCCTATAGACTTTTTAGAGCAGGGGTGGCCAACAAGTCGATCGCGAACGACCGGTCGATCGCGAAGCCAATTTTGGTCGATCGCTCGCGATGTCTTGACTTAATGTGTGATGGTGGGTTTATTCACCTTTACATAGTAGCAAATAAGCCTGACTATAACCCTATTAAAAAACGATTGTTAACTAATTGCTCAATATACTACTTGAACAGTGAAGAACCTTTGATTTTTTCCCTAAGTATATAACCCTATTGTTAGCGAATGTGGAAGATGAAAGATAGTTTAGCATCAAGAATCAAGTTTCGATCTCACAGAACTGTCCGTTTACCGACAGCAGTTTTTTGCTTATCGCATTATAACAAGAACCGTTAACAGTAAAAAGTGTGTCCAGTTACTCATTTATTCACAAATAAGCGTGTTTATAATCACTGGCCCAATATCTGAATTAATCCTACAAATCTAACAAAATAAACAAATATTCGCAAGGGGGCCATCCTTTCAGCTCATGAACATAAACAAATAAGCAAAGGACTAATAATTCAGTTTAACAATATAAACAAATATTAGCAAAGGGCCGACCTTTCACCTCCAACAATATAAACAAATATTATGAAATTGGTAACTTTTTATCTCAACCTGATAAACAAATATTAACAAAGGGCTCATCTATCATCTCAAAAATTAAACAAATATCAAAGGGACAACGATTCACCTCAAGAAGGTAAACAAATAATAGCAAAGGGCTAACCTTTCAGCTCCAAATCATTCAGATATTAGCAAAGTGTTAACCTTTCAGCTCAACAAAATAAATTACCTACCACGCCAGTAAAGGGCTGAAACAAGTATGTGTTTGCAAAAAGCTAACTTTTCAGCTCAACAAAATAAATAAATTTTAGAAAAGGGCTAACCTTCAGCCATAGAAAATAAATTGCAACTCAACAAGATAAAAATATTAGCAAAGGGCTATCCTTTCAGCTCAAACCCAATCAAATATGTTAATATTACTTGTAGATAAACAACGTAGGTAGATAAACAAGTTGTTTCAGTACGAGATGAACTCCCACGATCTATTGATAAATTAACAAAAGTCTAAAATTTTTTGAAAATAAGTATAATAATCTTCAATGTTAATTTTCCTGGCAAAAAAGTGTCGCGAAATCTTAAAATCAAATTTTCAGCCATACTGTGCATTTTTATAATGAACTCTGCAAGTATGAAAAGTTGAGTCAGGAAATTTATTTTCTTTATGCCTTATAACGAAAACTTAATAGGTGATACATAAAAAAAAAATAAAAAAAAAATAGTTCTTAACATATATTTTGCGTATCTACTACCCATAGCTCGCGGGAGTGCTACGCCTATGACAACATGTCGATCGCGGCATATTTTAAAGATAAAAGGTAGATCTTAAGTAGACAAAAGTTACCTACCCCTGTTTTAGAGCACCAAAAACTTTATAAAAAAATAGTTTTGTTCTGAATACATACAAATTTTGGTCCAGTATATAGCTTGGTGTTGCTTCTTTCATTTTGATTGAGTTTTATTGACTTTAAATAACAACATTCAGAATCTATACACTAATCTTAGTCCATATCACTCCGTCTTCGCCGCTATTCCTATAAAACCAATATCAATTTCAATAGATTTTATATCCACCCTTATATATTAATAAAATAAACTTACCGTCCATATGCTTTCTATAAATTTTATAAAACTGTATTGGAGTGCTGGTATCCCAACAAAAGACATCAGGCTCAGGGGTATAAATTTTTTCAATTATTAGTAATTTATCGTCTAAAACAGCAGTGTTAACACTAATAATATAAAGATGGGTACCCACAATATTACCTAAAAGCTCCAAAAATTCCTTCAAAGTTTCCGGATTTCGCTCAGTGCAAGCTATATAGGCAACACATGATCTAACTGACAAAAATTTCTCAATACATCCCACCAAACTTGGAAACATCGAACTATCATAAACAACATCAGCTGCGATGAGAACATCAACTTCTAAATTTAATGCAACACCACTTGTTATATTTTCCCATGGTAAGTTGAGAACATTGAATTTAGTATTATTGATGACTCCATTCAAAACAGAGCTTTTGTTTTCAGCATTATTCAAAATATCACAACAATTTAATTTTATATTTTCTGATAATAAGGCTAACACTGAGTTATGACAATCACTGAAATAATACTGGTCCAACTCGGAGAATAAACAAGCTGATAAGCCTGTTAATCCTGTTCCAGATCCCAATTCCAGGACTGTTTTCCCGCGAAAAATGTTATTGTTTATTCTCAACCATTCTGATAAAGCAACTGCAGCCTAAAATAATAACTAAATATCAAACACATTGGAAAATCGTTATTTTGTAAAGGATTCTGACTGTTAACGCCTGAAGAACGATCTTACCTGCCAGGAACAGAGTCCTGTTGTTCCATCCGATATAAAATTAACATTCTCCTGTAATGTAATAATGCTAGAGGATTTAAAATCCCAAAGATAATGCTTGTAGCATCGATCCGATTCAGGTAGCGCCATCAAGCGGCCAAAAGCATCATACACGATGTCGTTAACATCGGTGCTCTGCTTTTCCAACTCTCCGATTAAATATTTTAGGAATGCTTTTTGGTAGCTAATTTTTACAGGATATTTTAGAATTAAATTAGAATTCGTTGTTTCCTTAATTAGAAATTCTTGAGAATCCCAGTCTAGGAATGAAGTGAACTAGAATGGGTGTATTTAAATCGATAAAATTTTGAGGTTATGTGGTAGAACTTACCGACCAGTCGATTTTATTCACAGGGACACAACACAGAAATTGTTTTTTGATATAATTTAGAAATGATTTGAACTTTTCGTCACTCATTTTGAATTAAATTTTTCTTTTGGATTAATATTTGAGATTACATAGCTGGAGAACGTGTTGAATGTTTTGGACTGTGGTGCAAGGTTAGTCTGGTAGATGGCGGTAGTTGTTTCGGCGGGAAAAGATGGGTGTTTAAAACGCTGAATAACATTTCATAGTTTTTGCTTTATTGTTTCTACAATTATAATAACATTGGCCTATTAACAATTGTTCCTAAGTTAATTAAAATTAAATGACTAGGACAATACATTTTTTTGTTGTTGTTTAAGTTTATATCAACATCTGTAAATACATACTAGCCGATTAATTATAAAACTATATACATGACTAAGCTCTTACACTGCTGCCAATTATGTTATTATATATTATTCTGTATTTTAATAATAATGTAATATATTATAAACATGATATTTACCATAGTATAATAATAATTTGTCCAAAACAGACAGACAAATTGAAAATTTGCTCTCTCTTAAATTTAGTAACGTCAATATACATGAAATAAAGTTGAACGTAAATGAGTATTCCCTCCTTTTAGAACCTCCTTTAGGACATTTTTTAAAAATAATTAGTTATGTAGCTTATGTACATAATTATGGTAACAAAAACTGGACTTCTATAAACAAAATATTTAAATTGTAATAGAACTGTGTTTTTATTTCGTTTCTTGGGTTACTAAAATACTCGATATTACTAACTACAACAATTATCAAGCACAACATTCTTTATCACTTTGTGACTACTGAATTTCTAGAAAAAAAAAACGAGCACATCGCAAATACGAATACGTTGCGAAAACAAAATCTGTCCGTGAATAACCATCCAGCAACGTCGAAGACGAGGCAATCATTAAGCAAAAAACGATTTACTTTACTTATATTAATACCTAAAATCTTCTTTATTAGGTGAAACCTATCGGTGTGGTGTTTGATTCATTATTTTTGAAGGACTTCGAGAACGCCATTTTGCTCAATCCTCCGTGGCTTCATTGATAATATTACGTTAATATTAACAAGACATCGATCTCAGAGACACTCTGGCACACTAGCGAATGTTACAATTACAAATTTATATAGAACACTCCATGTAATGTCAACTTCTAAACATAGATATATACTATTATATAAATAGACGGTTTTTTGTATGTATGGAATATCGTCAATGACCTCTCTGTTCGTTGTAAACAGAGATTTATAATAAGTTTCGTAACCGTTTACTACTTGATTTATAAATTTAACATCTACTTTTATTGAACAAAGAATACTTTTGATTTTTATTACTTTATGTTGTGTGTCGTATGTGTGTGTTTTTGTATGTTTGGTTGTTGATGCTAATAAATAACTATTTGGTTGTTTATAAGTTTCACTGGTTTGTCTACTCAAATACTCCAATGACTTGTTTACCTTTCATTTCCAAGAAGTTCATAAATTTTGACAAGAAGACTTTCAAAACCGCCTGAGATTAAATATAATGTATTTAATAACATCTAGTAAACACGATAAACATCAAATATGCATACGATACACATAGAATTATTATTGTAATATACACTTAACACTTTTGAAATGTCCTTTAATCTTCGAATAACACTACAAACATGCATTAAGGTACAATAATTAGGTACTTATTTTTTTGTGTGCCTAGCATCTATAACGGCTGCACCGCAGTTATAGACCCATCGGTCATTTATATAGTTTTCTTTTCTCTACATCTACTTATCATTGTCCATTTCATATGGCAATTTACTTGAAATTTGCGCGCCTTTGGAGACTGATCTCGCTTAAACCTACGTAACCTAGAGCAGAATACATAAAAACGTTAAGTATATATGTATATTAGTACTTTGACATGACAATGACACCTAAGTAGTGATAATATACTTTTAATAAAGCCTGAAGGCGGTTCTGAACGTCGAAACGTGGCCTAAAGCTTGGTCATCGCCGCATGCTAAGGAGAACTGACGGCTACGGCTGACAGGAGGCTCAAACCAAGGGCTCAGATTAGTAAGCCTTTGTACTTACGTACCGAACAGACCTCACAATACAATTAGTTTTGACCACAGACGATAACCACGTTTTTCTTTGAGCTTTATAGCTTTTACATGACTTAAATTCCCGTAACGAAAGCTCCTGTTCACCAATGCATAACATGATGCCAATCATCTTACAATCAGCCAATAGTTACTTAGCAGAATCAAGTTAAAAAAGTGGATGGTTTCTTTTGTGTGTATGTATCAACAGGTCGGATATCAATTTATCGGGTTTTGATGGCTCATTATCCAGAAAGAATTTCTGTTGAAGTAGTAGTAGTACTTGGTGATGGAGTAGGGGAATGATTTGACATTTGTGTATAATTTATAAGTAACCGAGAGTGGCATATGTCTTCACAAACGGAGTATCCACTTTGCACGTCTCCCTGTGGAGCAAAAGAGCAAGTATTTTAGCGATGATTTTGGGGTTAGGATTTTCCCTAAGATCGTAGCATCATGGCATGGGCGAATTTTAGACTATTGTGGTTCCAATTTGTGTTTCGAACACGGAAGAGCACAGAAAAGCATATCCATGCGGAGTGTCATCACAATAAAAACGAATGACACCATCCTGAGTAAACTGACAATTTTTCGGCTATGTGGCTATAGGTTGGTTATGTACTAACTTATGCCATTACAGCTGGGTTCAATGCCAGTTTAAACCGCATTCAGAACTAAACCGAGTTTAGGTCTTAAGGATTTTGTGTATTTAAACTCGGTTTATGGTTTATGATGACATTGCAACACACTTCAGATTTCTGATCAGCCGATAGTTTGGTCGGTTTGTACTTCAACTATATAAATTCAAATCGTTAGAGTGTGCGGACTTACATATGCCCTAATGGTAATTAAAAGACCGGCCAAACTATCGGCCGATAAAAAGTCTGCATTGGGCGGCGTTTCTAAGTGTGTCTTCTTTGCCTTACAGAATATAGTTCAGTTAACTCAAGTTTACACAATTTTTCTCAGTTATTAGGGAACATTTCTAGATATTTTTGATGTGACTGGAACGTTTTCACTAGGGTGTTTATTTTTGTGCTGACTACGAATCTGGACATACTTAAACTTATCTGTAGACCATAATTCCGACGTCCTGGAAACTTGAGAAAGGTCCCAAGGTTAAGCTTAATTGAGCTTTCCTTGCCTGTTTCACTATCAAGCTAATGGTCATTGTTGTATATTAAGCAATAACTCGATTTTTTTCGTTAATGATCCTGATGAATGAATGAATCCTCACTCAAAATCCACGTCAGGCTTTGGAGACATTCAATTAAAACTTTTCGCTAATTTAATATCTTTGGGCACAATCAAGTTTATTATTTTTTACACTTGAAATTTCAACCTCTGTGCTTCAAGAACACTTTTGCGAATAGTTCCAGCATATAAGGTAAAAGTAAAAAATTCAATGTTTATTTTGAGACCTTGTAACTTCCCAAGCATTGTAAACATTGCCCCTTACATGATATGGTAGTTGTCATTTGATCAAAGAAAAATGACAAGTCCATTGAGTTCTTAAAACCTGATTGAACTCATTTTGAAAAAATCTCACGTGACGACCAGCTACTGAGACTGGATTCGTATTCAGTATGAAGAAAACACTATTGAAAACGCACCACCACATCCCAGTCATAAACTGGTTGTTAGCCAATCTTACTCATGATCGTCAGTCAATATCATATATTCAATACTTTGTTCATTGTAACCAAATATTCAAAAATACCATTCCTTTTCATACTCCAAATTTTTGTCTAACTTGCTCATATGGTCACAACCTTAATCTTGAGTGACTGTTGTATTTATGTTTCATTTAAGTCTTTCTTCCATTAGCTCTAAACTAACTTGATGATAAATCTTAACCACTCTTTAATATTTAACAGTATTGAATCCGTGCTCTTGGTTTGACATAAGAATTTAGTTTAAGTGTTCCTAGTTGGATGTGATCCCATGACCATATGCTACAATCTTAGGATGGTAGGTGTGTGTGTGTAGGTGATGTTAGGATGATGGGCTGATGATGGTTCCAAACCTTCTAGCGATAACCAGAAAACAGAAACAGGTGTGAATTCGTTAAGACGCGTGCTCATTAAAGATTTGGGGGGGGAAGTTCGTGTCCTGATTACATAATACTTGTGTGGTGCTATTAGAGAGTTTGTGCTGATCTGATAGGCTTCGGATGTTTGGTTGTTTTGTTTGTCTGTTACCTAACACTTACTCGTCTTCCCAGGGGCATACGTCGGTATTCTTAGCGTCCCCTTCGGCCCCCGGAGGTTCCGGACCGACGTCGCTGATCGGCGATTCGCAGTCCGGTTCCGCCAGCGGGGCCAGCTGCTGATGGCTGGGACCCGCTTTTGCCTCGTCCGCTTCCTTCGCTTCTCCTTCCGCTTCCGCCTGGATAGGTTCCTCTCGTTCCTGCTGAGGCTCTTCAATCGAATCGTCCGCCACTGAACTGACACTAATGATCGGCGCGTTCGCACCAGTCACCGAGCAAGTCTTCACAAGACTGTGACTCTTTTTAAATGTCTTTTGTTGGGCGACGCTTGACTCGTCGCTGCCTTTATTATTGTCTGTTTCGGGTTCCGGCGAGGGTTGACACTCTTCGGATGAGGATGCCGCCCTCTTCGGAACGGTTGTGGTTTCTGATGGGGGTATTGGTGCTGAGATTGACGCCCGCCGTACTGTATCGCCGCAGGTCGCCGCTGATAGCTTACGGCTCGACTGTCCTCTTCGATCGCCGTCCACGGTGAATTGCTGCGTGAGGCCGCATTGACGACGCAGCCTGTCGGAGACGTCCGCCACTGCCACGCTGATGTCGGACGAGGAGCTTCCCGAGTCCAGCTGGATGGAGTTCTTCCTGGACCTGGGCTCGACCACGCCGACGTCCCAAGGGCAGACGTCTTCGGATGTTGACGCCCCCGCCACCAAGGCTATGTTGGGTTTCTTCACCCTGCACGTAGAGTCGGCATCAGTTTCTGTCTGCTCGTCGCTGACCTCAGCCCTGGTACAGGTCAGAGACAATGAGCGGTCTCGGCTTTTATCGTTTTGAATATACGCAAGGCCCAAATGAGTTAGGTGGTGCAAATTAGAGACAACGACTGAGCAGTGCATCCACGTATTATATCAAAGAAGTAATGTGACCATCAACGGAAAGTTTTCTTACTGAAGGCATATAGAGTATGTGAGTTAGGGTAACTGGGCTGTATTCAAAGAACATAAAATCGACATTTAACTCTTTTGAACAAAGCTTAAGAGGAATCACTACTGCTGGTACGTCGTATGAAATAAGCATTCATAGTCAGCTTAATGTTGTATCAATTCTCTCTGTTATACATCAAATTATAGATAAAGATGTATTACTTGCTGTGCTAATGTATATGTATTATTTGTTATTGTTGTATCCACGCTACGTGATAAAATATAACTTATTCATGTACTTGAAGAAGTAAAGTTTTGAGTGAAAAAAGCTGAAAAAATATTGATATTTTTACGTGAAATTTTGTACACCTATAGTGGAAAGTGTAACTTAGACCTATTATGTGGTACTTTTTTCAATTTTAACCTGAGTTCGTCATAAAAAAATTGCAAAATCAGCCAATTTTATGTCATATTCAGAAATAGATTTGTCAAAAATGAACAGAAATATCAAACATGTACCACTAGACGCAAAATTATATATCTTTTATCTTTAATTTGGTGTATTTCTTTTACGATTGTGTGAACAAATTGCTGGGAAAAAGCCTCAGAACTTTTGCATGTTTTGCAAATAAAATGTAGGGGGTATGGATTCCCCTTAAGGTCGTGGACGTCCTGGAATAGACTTGACACCTCTTGTCAACTATAGTGAAATCGCGCTAATCTTGCCTGAACGCCACTGACGTTTCTATTGCGTCATTTTGTACGTTATTTTCTGAGGAAGTACATACTGTTGGTAGATGAGTAATAAAAAGTACTAAATTTAATAATTTTTAATGTTTCACACTTTTCTAACCTTCTTCTGCTTCACATGAATTGGAACTCAAAATTTATGGAAACTTTAAAAATAAAACATCGAAATAAACTTTCCCCTATTCAAAAAAGCGAATTTACAACGTCGTCTTAGACTGCTTCCTTATAAGTTATAATTTCGTTTATTAAAAGTCCAAATAGGGATTTTTGGTTTTATTGTTTTTATGAAAAGCAACGTTGACTTGCTGCAAATCAGCAATGTTCTAGAAATAAAAAACGTGTTTGTAAATATTACTGTGCGTCCTTTCAAAACGCAATATAACGCAAAATCGAAACTGGCTTCTTGGTGTTTTCTGTAAGCTGTATCTTTGGTTGCCAATCTAACGGCAGTACAAGTGAATTGAATCTATAGGTTCATTAAGTTTACAAGTGTTACAAATATTGCGTTATTAATTAGCTTTGAATGTTCACTCATCATTGACGTACACGCAAGTTTAACGCAATTTCACTATACAATAGTTCCAATAGTAATAGAAATCGACTTTCTGTTCTTCAAGCGAGTGTAATTAGTTGTCAGACAGCATGTACGCCTATTAGAGTGGTCCTTATTCTTTATGCAGTACCATCTCAATTTGTTCCTTTATATCCATACTTAATTCCTGTGACATTTGAGAATACATATTAACCCCTGCCCCAAGGGGTTCAAAGTTGAAAACAGGTAAAACAGGTTAAACCTAAAATAAAAAAGTGTACACCTTGTCCAAAAGAAAAAAGTTCAATAATAAGGCCCACCCTAATGCCTATATACAACAAAGTAAATAATGCCAAATAGAATAGATAGGGAGCAAAATGGTATACGAGCATAAAAGGACACTTAGGATTACTGCATGCAATTTGCTTTATTTACACACCTCGTCTGATAAGAGACAAAAAAAGTGAATTGCTCTTTAGTCATGTTAAATAATAATGGCCAGATTGCAAAACTATGTAAACCAAGTGAACAAAACTGTTTATTTCTTGAATATGAATATTATCTGGTGTGTAAACAAACCAAAGGAGCATTTTATCAGATACTACCCAGTAAGTTGGGTGTTATGTCAAAGAGCCAACCGGAACAGTGAGGTTAGGGTTTGGGTACGAAGTCTCAAGATACACACATAGAAGATAGTCAGTGTTAATAACAATCCAGCAAATAGAGGACAGCAAATCACACCGATGGCACAACACCTAAAATGAGACACTTGCTCGCATGGATATCAGGGTCTACACTTACGGACTCTGCAAAATCGTCACTGGGTGCTTGGCCTGGTACGGTAGTTCTCCCCTGAAAGTGAAGCATGACTTTCTAGCTACGTTCTTCATGGCTTCTCCAAAACAACCAACATCAACAAACTTGCTCATCAACTTTACTCTCCATCTTTTAATCCAGTTTGTTGATGTTACCCATAACGAGTAAGCCGTGTTTTTTTTTTTAAATACTAGTTGCAACTTTAAGCTCATGCATCGTGCTAAGTGTCCGAGGCATGAGGATCCTCCGATACCTAAACGGTTCTGACGGCCATTTTACCTGTATGGAATATCGCTGAGGTTGCTTTGCGAATGCGAATGTGGTACCCTTGTATCCTTAACACCGGACACGGCGAGCTCGTGCGCTGAGCCAGAGAGGCTGCGGTCGCTACCTCTTCTCTTGCTTAAAGCACCAGCCGCTGAACTGCATGATGGACCTTGATGCTGCAGCAGTGACGACGTATTCGGTGCCACTGTCGTTGATATCTTCTTTTTTGTCTGGCCAAACCCAAAAAAACTACAGAAAAGATTTTGAGTCAACTCAGATCTAAGGGATTGGCGTAGAAGCCTTACCGCTTCTTCTGCGATGGCGGTACTGCTAACGCCACTAGATTCTTGTAGTAATCGGACCTGATAAACCTCGGGTAGCAATCCTTCTTGATCAGCTGATTGTAGATGTGGTCCGCTGCTGGTTCGAAGGAGTATTTGTTTGGATTAGACATAACTGCTGCTCGCACCCTGTCCTTCGTCTGCATGTCAATGTTAAGTTCCAAGGGGGCATCCTCTGTGAAGTACTCACTACGCGAGAAAACAAAATGGTTTTGTTATATGGTCTTCTTAATATATGACCTCTCCTTAAGTAATATACTTACTTAAATATTTGATTAATCTTTTGTGGTATCAGCGATACTGAGCAACGACGCAGGCTTCTGACGGCCATGTAGAATCGAATGTTTTCCTGGCTGAATTCGGTCTTGAGGAATGCCGCGAACTCCCTGACACCTGTTGGGTCTCTCCATACCTCCCTTATGTCTAGCGCCCAGCGCCTCAATCGTTTCTCGCTGGCATAGTCAACGCTGGAAGAAAGATAGTTTAGGCCATTAGTACAGCTATTTATTTCATCAGACTACGTCGCATTAGTTCCTATTTCGATCTCATGTTGTATGGAATATTACAGAACTGAAATCGATACGTACAACGACAAGTGGAAAACGAGTTTAAAGTGTACACAGTGTCCTATTGATTATGTAGAAACTGATTCTATCACGGCTGGAAGGAACAAACTTTTTTTGTGGACGTTTAAGTACAAATAGGTCGTGATATAAATAGTAAAATGTCCTTTATCGGATGAGTAGAACAAGCTTGTGCCAGTAGTTCTGTAAAGGTACGGACACACATGCTCATTATTAGCACAGAAGCATGCCACTATTGAGCAATTGCTTCTTACTGGCATGTGTGTGGAAAAATTGCTAGTAAGAAGCTTGCTCGTTCGAGTATGTTCAAAATTCAACAGTTGTTTGATTTTCAAGTATGCTACCTGACGCGCGATGGAAGGGGGCGTGCTCTGAGCGCGTCTGAAGAGATTTGCAGCATGCTCATTTAGGGAGTATGCTTAAAACTAGCATCCTTTTTGCTAGCAAATGTGAAGAGCATGCTCATTTTTACCATGCTCACAAGCATGCTTCTTTATGAGAATGTCTCTGTCCGTTGCTTAATAATAAATTAATATATGAATTGGTGATGAATGTCATCATTTCGAGCATTTAGTTACATAGGAACCTGCTTAAAACAAGCATTCCGAAGGCGAGAGGGTAACTGAGAACAAGCACCTCGATGGTAAGATGCAAGGAAACTCATCTAAAACAAGCAAGTTTTGCCTGGGTTAGCGTTAAAATTGTTGATTTTACGACTGTCGTAATACCTGGAGTCAAAACGCAAAAATATGAGGCCAAAATTAAAGAAAAACTGTTTTTATGTTTCAAAACTTCTGCTTTCGGTGCCAGAAATATTCCGGACTCCTTTCATCAGAACAAAGAAAACCAAAACTTGTCAAAACTGATCTAAGAAACCCAATTTTTCGCAAAATGGTAGCGATTTGAACTCGATAATCGGTTTTTGGCGTGTAGGCTCTTTTCCGAAGTATCCGTATAAACAATCGAAAACAAATTCTCAGAAAATGTTGTCCTATGTTTGTTTGTTTGAGGTATGATAGAAATTTATGCAAGAATTTTTGCAAAAGTTATGGACATTTTGCTGCAGCAACTGAATGAAATACGTTTGCTATTCGAACGGACATTATCGCGATTTAGGGCTTTTTTTCGGGGGGGTAAAACTCTGAGGGTCTGATGGCTACTAGAACTTTTAATTACCTACAATTTGAGGTATGATAGAAATTTATGCAAGAATTTTTGCAAAAGTTATGGACATTTTGCTGGAGCAACTGAATGAAATACGTTTGCTATTCGAACGGACATTATCGCGATTTAGGGCTTTTTTTCGGGGGGGTAAAACTCTGAGGGTCTGATGGCTACTAGAACTTTTAATTACCTACAATTTGAGGTATGATAGAAATTTATCCAAGAATTTTTGCAAAAGTTATGGACATTTTGCTGCAGCAACTGAATGAAATACGTTTGCTATTCGAACGGACATTATCGCGATTTAGGGCTTTTTTTCGGGGGGGTAAAACTCTGAGGGTCTGATGGCTACTAGAACTTTTAATTACCTACAATTTGAGGTATGATAGAAATTTATGCAAGAATTTTTGCAAAAGTTATGGACATTTTGCTGGAGCAACTGAATCAAATACGTTTGCTATTCGAACGGACATTATCGCGATTTAGGGCTTTTTTTCGGGGGGGTAATCTCTGAGGGTCTGATGGCTACTAGAACTTTTAATTACCTACAATTTGAGGTATGATAGAAATTTATGCAAGAATTTTTGCAAAAGTTATGGACATTTTGCTGCAGCAACTGAATGAAATACGTTTGCTATTCGAACGGACATTATCGCGATTTCGGGCTTTTATTCGGGGGGGGGGGGGGGGGGGTAAAACTCTGAGGGTCTGATGGCTACTAGAACTTTTAATTACCTACAATTTGAGGTATGATAGAAATTTACTCAAGAATTTTTGCAAAAGTTATGGACATTTTGCTGCAGCAACTGAATGAAATACGTTTGCTATTCGAACGGACATTATCGCGATTTAGGGCTTTTTTTCGGGGGGGGTAAAACTCTGAGGGTCTGATGGCTACTAGAACTTTTAATTACCTACAATTTGAGGTATGATAGAAATTTATGCAAGAATTTTTGCAAAAGTTATGGACATTTTGCTGCAGCAACTGAATGAAATACGTTTGCTATTCGAACGGACATTATCGCGATTTAGGGCTTTTTTTTCGGGGGGGTAAAACTCTGAGGGTCTGATGGCTACTAGAACTTTTAATTACCTACAATTTGAGGTATGATAGAAATTTATGCAAGAATTTTTGCAAAAGTTATGGACATTTTGCTGCAGCAACTGAATGGAATACGTTTGCTATTCGAACGGACATTATCGCGATTTAGGGCTTGTTTTCGGGGGGGGTAAAACTCTGAGGGTCTGATGGCTACTAGAACTTTTAATTACCTACAATTTGAGGTATGATAGAAATTTATGCAAGAATTTTTGCAAAAGTTATGGACATTTTGCTGCAGCAACTGAATGAAATACGTTTGCTATTCGAACGGACATTATCGCGATTTAGGGCTTTTTTTCGGGGGGGTAAAACTCTGAGGGTCTGATGGCTACTAGAACTTTTAATTACCTACAATTTGAGGTATGATAGAAATTTATGCAAGAATTTTTGCAATAGTTATGGACATTTTGCTGGAGCAACTGAATGAAATACGTTTGCTATTCGAACGGACATTATCGCGATTTAGGGCTTTTTTTCGGGGGGGTAAAACTCTGAGGGTCTGATGGCTACTAGAACTTTTAATTACCTACAATTTGAGGTATGATAGAAATTTATGCAAGAATTTTTGCAAAAGTTATGGACATTTTGCTGCAGCAACTGAATGAAATACGTTTGCTATTCGAACGGACATTATCGCGATTTCGGGCTTTTTTTCGGGGGGGTAAAACTCTGAGGGTCTGATGGCTACTAGAACTTTTAATTACCTACAATTTGAGGTATGATAGAAATTTATGCAAGAATTTTTGCAAACGTTATGAACATTTTGCTGCAGCAACTGAATGAAATACGTTTGCTATTCGAACGGACATTATCGCGATTTAGGGCTTTTTTTCGGGGGGCTAAAACTCTGAGGGTCTGATGGCTACTAGAACTTTTAATTACCTACAATTTGAGGTATGATAGAAATTTATGCAAGAATTTTTGCAAAAGTTATGGACATTTTGCTGCAGCAACTGAATGAAATACGTTTGCTATTCGAACGGACATTATCGCGATTTAGGGCTTTTTTTCGGGGGGGTAAAACTCTGAGGGTCTGATGGCTACTAGAATTTTTAATTACCTACAATTTGAGGTATGATAGAAATTTATGCAAGAACTTTTGCAAAAGTTATGGACATTTTGCTGCAGCAACTGAATGAAATACGTTTGCTATTCGAACGGACATTATCGCGATTTAGGGCTTTTTTTCGGGGGGGTAAAACTCTGAGGGTCTGATGGCTACTAGAACTTTTAATTACCTACAATTTGAGGTATGATAGAAATTTATTCAAGAATTTTTGCAAAAGTTATGGACATTTTGCTGCAGCAACTGAATGAAATACGTTTGCAATTCGAACGGATATTATCGCGATTTAGGGCTTTTTTTCGGGGGGTAAAACTCTGAGGGTCTGATGGCTACTAGAACTTTTAATTACCTACAATTTGAGGTATGATAGAAATTTATGCAAGAATTTTTGCAAAAGTTATGGACATTTTGCTGCAGCAACTGAATGAAATACGTTTGCTATTCGAACGGACATTATCGCGATTTAGGGCTTTTTTTTCGGGGGGGTAAAACTCTGAGGGTCTGATGGCTACTAGAACTTTTAATTACCTACAATTTGAGGTATGATAGAAATTTATGCAAGAATTTTTGCAAAAGTTATGGACATTTTGCTGCAGCAACTGAATGAAATACGTTTGCTATTCGAACGGACATTATCGCGATTTAGGGCTTTTTTTCGGGGGGGTAAAACTCTGAGGGTCTGATGGCTACTAGAACTTTTAATTACCTACAATTTGAGGTATGATAGAAATTTATGCAAGAATTTTTGCAAAAGTTATGGACATTTTGCTGCAGCAACTGAATGAAATACGTTTGCTATTCGAACGGACATTATCGCGATTTAGGGCTTTTTTTCGGGGGGGTAAAACTCTGAGGGTCTGATGGCTACTAGAACTTTTAATTACCTACAATTTGAGGTATGATAGAAATTTATGCAAGAATTTTTGCAAAAGTTATGGACATTTTGCTGCAGCAACTGAATGAAATACGTTTGCTATTCGAACGGACATTATCGCGATTTAGGGCTTTTTTCGGGGGGGTAAAACTCTGAGGGTCTGATGGCTACTAGAACTTTTAATTACCTACAATTTGAGGTATGATAGCAATTTATGCAAGAATTTTTGCAAAAGTTATGGACATTTTGCTGCAGCAACTGAATGAAATACGTTTGCTATTCGAACGGACATTATCGCGATTTAGGGCTTTTTTTCGGGGGGGTAAAACTCTGAGGGTCTGATGGCTACTAGAACTTTTAATTACCTACAATTTGAGGTATGATAGAAATTTATGCAAGAATTTTTGCAAAAGTTATGGACATTTTGCTGCAGCAACTGAATGAAATACGTTTGCTATTCGAACGGACATTATCGCGATTTAGGGCTTTTTTTCGGGGGGGTAAAACTCTGAGGGTCTGATGGCTACTAGAACTTTTAATTACCTACAATTTGAGGTATGATAGAAATTTATGCAAGAATTTTTGCAAAAGTTATGGACATTTTGCTGGAGCAACAGAATGAAATACGTTTGCTATTCGAACGGACATTATCGCGATTTAGGGCTTTTTTTCGGGGGGGTAAAACTCTGAGGGTCTGATGGCTACTAGAACTTTTAATTACCTACAATTTGAGGTATGATAGAAATTTATGCAAGAATTTTTGCAAAAGTTATGGACATTTTGCTGCAGCAACTGAATGAAATACGTTTGCTATTCGAACGGACATTATCGCGATTTCGGGCTTTTTTTCGGGGGGGGGGGGTAAAACTCTGAGGGTCTGACGGCTACTAGAACTTTTAATTACCTACAATTTGAGGTATGATAGAAATTTACTCAAGAATTTTTGCAAAAGTTATGGACATTTTGCTGCAGCAACCGAATGAAATACGTTTGCTATTCGAACGGACATTATCGCGATTTAGGGCTTTTTTTTCGGGGGGGTAAAACTCTGAGGGTCTGATGGCTACTAGAAATTTTAATTACCTACAATTTGAGGTATGATAGAAATTTATGCAAGAATTTTTGCAAAAGTTATGGACATTTTGCTGGAGCAACTGAATGAAATACGTTTGCTATTCGAACGGACATTATCGCGATTTAGGGCTTTTTTTCGGGGGGGGGGGGGGGGGGGTAAAACTCTGAGGGTCTGATGGCTACTAGAACTTTTAATTACCTACAATTTGAGGTATGATAGAAATTTATGCAAGAATTTTTGCAAAAGTTATGGACATTTTGCTGCAGCAACTGAATGAAATACGTTTGCTATTCGAACGGACATTATCGCGATTTCGGGCTTTTTTTCGGGGGGGGGTAAAACTCTGAGGGTCTGATGGCTACTAGAACTTTTAATTACCCACAATTTGAGGTATGATAGAAATTTATGCAAGAATTTCTGCAAACGTTATGAACATTTTGCTGCAGCAACTGAATGAAATACGTTTGCTATTCGAACGGACATTATCGCGATTTAGGGCTCTTTTTCGGGGGGGTAAAACTCTGAGGGTCTAATGGCTACTAGAACTTTTAATTACCTACAATTTGAGGTGTGATAGAAATTTATGCAAGAATTTTTGCAAAAGTTATGGACATTTTGCTGCAGCAACTGAATGAAATATGTTTGCTATTCGAACGGACATTATCGCGATTTAGGGCTTTTTTTCGGGGGGGTAAAACTCTGAGGGTCTGATGGCTACTAGAACTTTTAATTACCTACAATTTGAGGTATGATAGAAATTTATGCAAGAATTTTTGCAAAAGTTATGGACATTTTGCTGCAGCAACTGAATGAAATACGTTTGCTATTCGAACGGACATTATCGCGATTTAGGGCTTTTTTTCGGGGGGGTAAAACTCTGAGGGTCTGATGGCTACTAGAACTTTTAATTACCTACAATTTGAGGTATGATAGAAATTTATGCAAGAATTTTTGCAAACGTTATGGACATTTTGCTGCAGCAACTGAATGAAATACGTTTGCTATTCGAACGGACATTATCGCGATTTAGGGCTTTTTTTCGGGGGGCTAAAACTCTGAGGGTCTGATGGCTACTAGAACTTTTAATTACCTACAATTTGAGGTATGATAGAAATTTATGCAAGAATTTTTGCAAAAGTTATGGACATTTTGCTGCAGCAACTGAATGAAATACGTTTGCTATTCGAACGGACATTATCGCGATTTAGGGCTTTTTTTCGGGGGGGTAAAACTCTGAGGGTCTGATGGCTACTAGAATTTTTAATTACCTACAATTTGAGGTATGATAGAAATTTATGCAAGAACTTTTGCAAAAGTTATGGACATTTTGCTGCAGCAACTGAATGAAATACGTTTGCTATTCGAACGGACATTATCGCGATTTAGGGCTTTTTTTCGGGGGGGTAAAACTCTGAGGGTCTGATGGCTACTAGAACTTTTAATTACCTACAATTTGAGGTATGATAGAAATTTATTCAAGAATTTTTGCAAAAGTTATGGACATTTTGCTGCAGCAACTGAATGAAATACGTTTGCAATTCGAACGGATATTATCGCGATTTAGGGCTTTTTTTCGGGGGGTAAAACTCTGAGGGTCTGATGGCTACTAGAACTTTTAATTACCTACAATTTGAGGTATGATAGAAATTTATGCAAGAATTTTTGCAAAAGTTATGGACATTTTGCTGCAGCAACTGAATGAAATACGTTTGCTATTCGAACGGACATTATCGCGATTTAGGGCTTTTTTTTCGGGGGGGTGAAACTCTGAGGGTCTGATGGCTACTAGAACTTTTAATTACCTACAATTTGAGGTATGATAGAAATTTATGCAAGAATTTTTGCAAAAGTTATGGACATT
Organism: Aphodius sticticus; assembly: GCA_963966075.1. Taxonomy (NCBI): domain Eukaryota; kingdom Metazoa; phylum Arthropoda; class Insecta; order Coleoptera; family Scarabaeidae; genus Aphodius; species Aphodius sticticus. The sequence continues at coordinate 64,430,774 of OZ014509.1, forward strand.
TTGCTGCAGCAACTGAATGAAATACGTTTGCTATTCGAACGGACATTATCGCGATTTAGGGCTTTTTTTCGGGGGGGTAAAACTCTGAGGGTCTGATGGCTACTAGAACTTTTAATTACCTACAATTTGAGGTATGATAGAAATTTATGCAAGAATTTTTGCAAAAGTTATGGACATTTTGCTGCAGCAACTGAATGAAATACGTTTGCTATTCGAACGGACATTATCGCGATTTAGGGCTTTTTTTCGGGGGGGTAAAACTCTGAGGGTCTGATGGCTACTAGAACTTTTAATTACCTACAATTTGAGGTATGATAGAAATTTATGCAAGAATTTTTGCAAAAGTTATGGACATTTTGCTGCAGCAACTGAATGAAATACGTTTGCTATTCGAACGGACATTATCGCGATTTAGGGCTTTTTTCGGGGGGGTAAAACTCTGAGGGTCTGATGGCTACTAGAACTTTTAATTACCTACAATTTGAGGTATGATAGCAATTTATGCAAGAATTTTTGCAAAAGTTATGGACATTTTGCTGCAGCAACTGAATGAAATACGTTTGCTATTCGAACGGACATTATCGCGATTTAGGGCTTTTTTTCGGGGGGGTAAAACTCTGAGGGTCTGATGGCTACTAGAACTTTTAATTACCTACAATTTGAGGTATGATAGAAATTTATGCAAGAATTTTTGCAAAAGTTATGGACATTTTGCTGCAGCAACTGAATGAAATACGTTTGCTATTCGAACGGACATTATCGCGATTTAGGGCTTTTTTTCGGGGGGGTAAAACTCTGAGGGTCTGATGGCTACTAGAACTTTTAATTACCTACAATTTGAGGTATGATAGAAATTTATGCAAGAATTTTTGCAAAAGTTATGGACATTTTGCTGGAGCAACAGAATGAAATACGTTTGCTATTCGAACGGACATTATCGCGATTTAGGGCTTTTTTTCGGGGGGGTAAAACTCTGAGGGTATGATGGCTACTAGAACTTTTAATTACCTACAATTTGAGGTATGATAGAAATTTATGCAAGAATTTTTGCAAAAGTTATGGACATTTTGCTGCAGCAACTGAATGAAATACGTTTGCTATTCGAACGGACATTATCGCGATTTCGGGCTTTTTTTCGGGGGGGGGGGGTAAAACTCTGAGGGTCTGACGGCTACTAGAACTTTTAATTACCTACAATTTGAGGTATGATAGAAATTTACTCAAGAATTTTTGCAAAAGTTATGGACATTTTGCTGCAGCAACCGAATGAAATACGTTTGCTATTCGAACGGACATTATCGCGATTTAGGGCTTTTTTTTCGGGGGGGTAAAACTCTGAGGGTCTGATGGCTACTAGAAATTTTAATTACCTACAATTTGAGGTATGATAGAAATTTATGCAAGAATTTTTGCAAAAGTTATGGACATTTTGCTGGAGCAACTGAATGAAATGCGTTTGCTATTCGAACGGACATTATCGCGATTTAGGGCTTTTTTTCGGGGGGGGGGGGGGGGGGGTAAAACTCTGAGGGTCTGATGGCTACTAGAACTTTTAATTACCTATAATTTGAGGTATGATAGAAATTTATGCAAGAATTTTTGCAAAAGTTATGGACATTTTGCTGCAGCAACTGAATGAAATACGTTTGCTATTCGAACGGACATTATCGCGATTTCGGGCTTTTTTTCGGGGGGGGGTAAAACTCTGAGGGTCTGATGGCTACTAGAACTTTTAATTACCCACAATTTGAGGTATGATAGAAATTTATGCAAGAATTTCTGCAAACGTTATGAACATTTTGCTGCAGCAACTGAATGAAATACGTTTGCTATTCGAACGGACATTATCGCGATTTAGGGCTCTTTTTCGGGGGGGTAAAACTCTGAGGGTCTAATGGCTACTAGAACTTTTAATTACCTACAATTTGAGGTGTGATAGAAATTTATGCAAGAATTTTTGCAAAAGTTATGGACATTTTGCTGCAGCAACTGAATGAAATACGTTTGCTATTCGAACGGACATTATCGCGATTTAGGGCTTTTTTTCGGGGGGGTAAAACTCTGAGGGTCTGATGGCTACTAGAACTTTTAATTACCTACAATTTGAGGTATGATAGAAATTTATGCAAGAATTTTTGCAAAAGTTATGGACATTTTGCTGCAGCAACTGAATGAAATACGTTTGCTATTCGAACGGACATTATCGCGATTTAGGGCTTTTTTTCGGGGGGGTAAAACTCTGAGGGTCTGATGGCTACTAGAACTTTTAATTACCTACAATTTGAGGTATGATAGAAATTTATGCAAGAATTTTTGCAAAAGTTATGGACATTTTGCTGCAGCAACTGAATGAAATACGTTTGCTATTCGAACGGACATTATCGCGATTTAGGGCTTTTTTTCGGGGGGGTTAAACTCTGAGGGTCTGATGGCTACTAGAACTTTTAATTACCTACAATTTGAGGTATGATAGAAATTTATGCAAGAATTTTTGCAAAAGTTATGGACATTTTGCTGCAGCAACTGAATGAAATGCGTTTGCTATTCGAACCGACATTATCGCGATTTAGGGCTTTTGTTCGGGGGGGTAAAACTCTGAGGGTCTGATGGCTACTAGAACTTTTAATTACCTACAATTTGAGGTATGATAGAAATTTATGCAAGAATTTTTGCAAAAGTTATGGACATTTTGCTGGAGCAACTGAATGAAATACGTTTGCTATTCGAACGGACATTATCGCGATTTAGGGCTTTTTTTCGGGGGGGTAAAACTCTAAGGGTCTGATGGCTACTAGAACTTTTAATTACCTACAATTTGAGGTATGATAGAAATTTATGCAAGAATTTTTGCAAAAGTTATGGACATTTTGCTGCAGCAACTGAATGAAATACGTTTGCTATTCGAACGGACATTATCGCGATTTCGGGCTTTTTTTCGGGGGGGTAAAGCTCTGAGGGTCTGATGGCTACTAGAACATTTAATTACCTACAATTTGAGGTATGATAGAAATTTATGCAAGAATTTTTGCAAACGTTATGAACATTTTGCTGCAGCAACTGAATGAAATACGTTTGCTATTCGAACGGACATTATCGCGATTTAGGGCTTTTTTTTCGGGGGGGTAAAACTCTGAGGGTCTGATGGCTACTAGAACTTTTAATTACCTACAATTTGAGGTATGATAGAAATTTATGCAAGAATTTTTGCAAAAGTTATGGACATTTTGCTGCAGCAACTGAATGAAATACGTTTGCTATTCGAACGGACATTATCGCGATTTCGGGCTTTTTTTCGGGGGGGGGTAAAACTCTGAGGGTCTGATGGCTACTAGAACTTTTAATTACCCACAATTTGAGGTATGATAGAAATTTATGCAAGAATTTCTGCAAACGTTATGAACATTTTGCTGCAGCAACTGAATGAAATACGTTTGCTATTCGAACGGACATTATCGCGATTTAGGGCTCTTTTTCGGGGGGGTAAAACTCTGAGGGTCTAATGGCTACTAGAACTTTTAATTACCTACAATTTGAGGTGTGATAGAAATTTATGCAAGAATTTTTGCAAAAGTTATGGACATTTTGCTGCAGCAACTGAATGAAATACGTTTGCTATTCGAACGGACATTATCGCGATTTAGGGCTTTTTTTCGGGGGGGTAAAACTCTGAGGGTCTGATGGCTACTAGAACTTTTAATTACCTACAATTTGAGGTATGATAGAAATTTATGCAAGAATTTTTGCAAAAGTTATGGACATTTTGCTGCAGCAACTGAATGAAATACGTTTGCTATTCGAACGGACATTATCGCGATTTAGGGCTTTTTTTCGGGGGGGTAAAACTCTGAGGGTCTGATGGCTACTAGAACTTTTAATTACCTACAATTTGAGGTATGATAGAAATTTATGCAAGAATTTTTGCAAAAGTTATGGACATTTTGCTGCAGCAACTGAATGAAATACGTTTGCTATTCGAACGGACATTATCGCGATTTAGGGCTTTTTTTCGGGGGGGTTAAACTCTGAGGGTCTGATGGCTACTAGAACTTTTAATTACCTACAATTTGAGGTATGATAGAAATTTATGCAAGAATTTTTGCAAAAGTTATGGACATTTTGCTGCAGCAACTGAATGAAATGCGTTTGCTATTCGAACCGACATTATCGCGATTTAGGGCTTTTGTTCGGGGGGGTAAAACTCTGAGGGTCTGATGGCTACTAGAACTTTTAATTACCTACAATTTGAGGTATGATAGAAATTTATGCAAGAATTTTTGCAAAAGTTATGGACATTTTGCTGGAGCAACTGAATGAAATACGTTTGCTATTCGAACGGACATTATCGCGATTTAGGGCTTTTTTTCGGGGGGGTAAAACTCTAAGGGTCTGATGGCTACTAGAACTTTTAATTACCTACAATTTGAGGTATGATAGAAATTTATGCAAGAATTTTTGCAAAAGTTATGGACATTTTGCTGCAGCAACTGAATGAAATACGTTTGCTATTCGAACGGACATTATCGCGATTTCGGGCTTTTTTTCGGGGGGGTAAAGCTCTGAGGGTCTGATGGCTACTAGAACATTTAATTACCTACAATTTGAGGTATGATAGAAATTTATGCAAGAATTTTTGCAAACGTTATGAACATTTTGCTGCAGCAACTGAATGAAATACGTTTGCTATTCGAACGGACATTATCGCGATTTAGGGCTTTTTTTTCGGGGGGGTAAAACTCTGAGGGTCTGATGGCTACTAGAACTTTTAATTACCTACAATTTGAGGTATGATAGAAATTTATGCAAGAATTTTTGCAAAAGTTATGGACATTTTGCTGCAGCAACTGAATGAAATACGTATGCTATTCGAACGGACATTATCGCGATTTAGGGCTTTTTTTCGGGGGGGTAAAACTCTGAGGGTCTGATGGCTACTAGAACTTTTAATTACCTACAATTTGAGGTATGATAGAAATTTATGCAAGAATTTTTGCAAAAGTTATGGACATTTTGCTGCAGCAACTGAATGAAATACGTTTGCTATTCGAACGGACATTATCGCGATTTAGGGCTTTTTTTCGGGGGGGTAAAACTCTGAGGGTCTGATGGCTACTAGAACTTTTAATTACCTACAATTTGAGGTATGTTAGAAATTTATGCAAATGTTGTTGCAAATGTTGTCCTATGTTTGTATCAGTATCTCCGAAAGTATTAAGCAGAGAAAAACAAATTTCATTATACACTGCTCAAAAAATCAGGGGAACACTTTCTTCGAAACCTGTAACTATTTAAATAATAGTTCTAGGCAGATCAAATTTGGTATACTTCAACGGCATATATTTAACTAATGAAAATTACAAAAACAATAGTTACTTCTAACTAAGAGTTGTAACATGTTTTAAGCTACACTTAAAAATGTAAATTAATAACGCAAAAACAAAATGGAAATGGTTGTCATAGTATCAATGACAGTCGGGTTTTCTGTGGATTGGGGAGGTTTAATACAGTGTATGCCCTCCACGAACATGAATCACTTCCTCACACCTGCGTGGCATGCTTCGCACTAGTCTGCAAAGAAATTCTTGGAGTATACTTTCCTATTCCTCAATCAGGGGTTGTGTCAGTTCCTGTATGGTTAGTGGTGGATTAGGGCGCTTGCGAACCCGTCGGTCAACCTGATACCACACGTGTTCAATATGATTCAGGTCAGGGCTTAACGCCAGGAATTCCATGACCTGAATTCCACGTTCTTATAAAAAGTTTCTGGTGATGCCGGCGGTATGTTGCTTTGCATCGTCCTGCATTAGAATGAAATTGTGACCGACGCCATATGCAGCTGGCACCACATGGTCCTCCAAGATGTTTTCGATGTAATTCATCCAGATCAAACCTCATTCGCGCTGCTTTGTGATGCTGCGTAAGGCGTGGTGCGCGAACAGGTCTTCTTGGTTCCAAATTCGCCTCTTTTAATCTGTTTGTAACAGTTTGATCAGAAATTTCTATTCTATGCGCTCGTCTTAGGTCGTTTAGGGGGTCTCGTGCTGTGGCAGTACGCTGACGTAGAGAGGAAAGGACAAGAAATCGGGCTTGATTTTGAGTAGTTTTTCGATTTCGACCTTGTCCAGGTCTTCTAACATATTGGCCAGTCTCCCGAAGCCGATTCCATAAACGCTGAATAACAGAAGGGGAAACTCGTAGGTCCTTGCTAACATGTCGAATAGAGTGGCCATGCTGAATAAGGGCGACAGCACGAGGAAATTGCACTTCACTAAGATGCCTCATTTTACTTCTAATCAACGAAAATTGACAACTAAATTCATCTTTAGAAGGCTTTCATACGTGAATTCCAAGCATACTTTTTCACATTTTTTCTATTTTGTTTTGCATTATTAATTTAAATTTTTAAGTGTAACTTAGAAGCAACTAAAGTTGAAACATTGTTTTTGTAATTCTCTTTAGTTATATATATATATTCCCCTAATTTTTTTGAGCAGTGTATTAAAGACGAAGGAAAAAATCTGATGTGGCCAGGCACATGACTTTATCATACTATACAGGGTGAGTCACTAGAGTCGCGGTGGTAGATATAGCAATTATCTTTAGAGACGGAAAAAAATATTTAATACAAAAGTTGTTTGGCATATCATTTTTTACAACGTAAAATTATTTTCATTTATACTGGGTGTTGCATTTAGGCGTAGCAGAAAATAAATTAACTTTTTTAAATGGAATGCCCTGTATATTATAACATATTATGATTGCGAAGAAAATTGTCTTACTAATTGTATCAGGTGATATTGACGTAAAGCTAATAGTTTCTGCAATATTCAATTTTTTATTAAAAAAATGGCCGTTGCAGGCCTTTTCCGAAAACTACGTAATAGCGTCATTTTTGCAGATATTTTCTTACAACTTTGTCAGAAAATAACCAATACTAATAGGGAGGTGATAGTGCCCAAAGAAATTTGATGCGCTATACAGGGTGTTCCTAGCACCTAATCAATTTTGATATTTTTCAAATGGCTTTTTCTTGAGTTTTTTAAATGGAACGCCCTGTATATTATTTGCTGGTTGCATTTCCCATTAAGTTGCCTTTAATTTATATTAAGTGTGGCATATACATATTTGTACCCGTTTTCGTGATATTTGGAATTTAAAGAAAATGTGTAATAAAGTATACCAATACAGTGCTTTAATATTACACCCTGCATAACATGGTTCTTTTTTAATGATTTTTTTTTGTAAAGAGAACATAGAAAGGAAAAAAATACTTTTGTTGAATTAAAAAACTGACAGAATTGCTCAAAATAAATTGAAAAGTACATGGAATTACCATTTAGTTACTCAATATGAAAAATTAATATAATTTGAGACAACTAAAAATTAAATGAAAACAAATAATTAAGAGAAACCACAACTAATAACATTTATTAAACTATTTTTTAAACTTGATAAGCATTAACATAAAACTAGTAAAAAACTATAACAATTAAAGATAAAACAACAAGTAGTTATTGATTTGGTAGGTGTTCAAAATGCCCTCCATTTTGTCTTCTACAAGGATTAATCCGATGGGTAAAAGATCTCGAAGTATTTCTTAACATCTCTCTCTTATTTTCTCTGATGTCAGCAAAAACATTTCTTATTCTAATCTTCATATCGTCTTGTGTGGTAGGTGGTGTCTGGTATACTAATTCCTTAACATGACCCCACAAAAAAAAATCCAACTTATTTAGATCAGGAGATCTTGGCGCCCATAACGTAGGGCCTCCTCTTCCAATCCATTTGTTGGGGTATTGGTTGTCTTACGTTCAGACTAAAGTGGGGTGGGGCTCCGTCGTGATGGAAAATTAAGTTTTGGCGAATATTAAGCGGCAAATCATCTAAATATTCATGTAGATGGTTGTTAAGAAAATGTAAGTACCTTTGACCATTTACGGAACCCTCAAAAAAGTAAGGCCCTAGCAAATTGGTACCTACTATTCCACCCCATACATTGAGTGACCATCTATGTTGATGGTCCAAAGGCCTGATAACGCGAGGATTTTCTGTTGCATAAAAATGGAAGTTATGTTGGTTAACATACGCATTTTTATGAAACGTAGCTTCATCAGTAAAAAGAACAAAGTCAAAAAAAATTGCTTGTTGCTGAATTTTAGCAGCTGCCCAATTACAAAAATTTAATCTCTTTTCTAAATCGTTTTCGCTCAATTCCTGTACATGTTGCACATGATATGGATGATACTTGTGTCGCCGTATTATTCTGGACACAGATGATTGGGTTATTCCTTGATTTCTTATTTGTCTAGTGCTTGAGTATGGATTTTCTACCACACTAGCAACTACCAGAAATTCATTCTCTTCATGTGTCGCCGCTTTTGTTCTTTTTCTTTTTTTGTAAGTAATAGTACCTGTTGATTCAAAACGTTCCCGAACTTTATTAATTGTTCTTGCATCGGGATGCCGTCTTTCGGGATATCGCTGAGCGTAAATTCTTGAGGCCAGTAGAGCGTTTTTGCCGGCTTCTCCATAGATGTAAATAATATTTATCAGTTCCTCTTTAGTATAATTAAAATTCATCGTTAACAGAGATTACAAATGTTGGTTAGCTATATTAAGTCTGTTGACAGCAATAACTACACGTCTGTTATTTGTTTTTGTTTCCATGACAACGAGGTTAAGTAAATCTAAGCTAACTTAAAATATTAGCGTAACTCTGCTATTTAAATGTATCTTTATAAAAAATAGCATTTTTAACTTTACCAACATTTATAATTTATTTATATTATAACAAAATACATGAAAAAAACTAACTCAATTATACAGGGTGTAATATTAAAGCACTGTATTGGTATACTTTATTACACATTTTCTTTAAATTCCAAATATCACGAAAACGGGTACAAATATGTATATGCCACACTTAATATAAATTAAAGGCAACTTAATGGAAAATGCAACCAGCAAATAATATACAGGGCGTTCCATTTAAAAAACTCAAGAAAAAGCCATTTGAAAAATATCAAAATTGATTAGGTGCTAGGAACACCCTGTATAGCGCATCAAATTTCTTTGGGCACTATCACCTCCCTATTAGTATTGGTTATTTTCTGACAAAGTTGTAAGAAAATATCTGCAAAAATGACGCTATTACGTAGTTTTCGGAAAAGGCCTGCAACGGCCATTTTTTTAATAAAAAATTGAATATTGCAGAAACTATTAGCTTTACGTCAATATCACCTGATACAATTAGTAAGACAATTTTCTTCGCAATCATAATATGTTATAATATACAGGGCATTCCATTTAAAAAAGTTAATTTATTTTCTCCTACGCCTAAATGCAACACCCAGTATAAATGAAAATAATTTTACGTTGTAGAAAATGATATGCCAAACAACTTTTGTATTAAATATTTTTTTCCATCTCTAAAGATAATTGCTATATCTACCACCGCGACTCTAGTGACTCACCCTGTATATATAAAATTAATAGTTTAGCTGCATGAGATTCTATTTAATCGAGATCGGCTATGTCTGCATTAAAATAAAAATAGTAGAACTAGACAGATATCTCGATTAAAGCTGCGTTCGGATATTGTACTCCGTTGACACCGGGTACACCGTCCAAATGACACCTACGTGTTATTGGGTGTAAAAAGTGTAACGGGGTTCAATATCCGAACGCAGCCTATATTGACAGTAGTATTTTCAAAACATTAGCGTTTGACACTAGCTACTGTCATTAGAATCAAAAAATCTGACATATCCTGGCTACTAGTTTTAAAGCAGTACGACCGATCTCGATGAAATAGAATTTGCTCATGCAGCCAAACTATAAATTCTACCAAAAAATGTCATATACATAAATTATAGAAAATTTCCTCTCCTTTAATTTATTATTTAACTATTTTGACGACATTACACAAATAGCGGCTCATTTGCAAAATCTTTTAGAAAAATGCTATGAGTAAACCACCAGTTCCTTTGGACCCTTTTCAACAGAAAGCTTTTCAGCTCTAAGTTTGGTTATGAAACTTCTAAATATGAAGTTTCGTCCCGACACCTTTAGTAGTTTCTCCGGAATCGTCGCCACAAAAACGGGTACACACACACACACATACACACACACATACACACACACACACACACATACACAGACATTTTTTGTATCTTGGTCAAAAATGTTCAGGGGACCCAAAAAGACATATTTCCGCTAAAATCTCAAAAGAATTTTTTGGCATGATTACAATACTTTACATACTGCGTATGATAAAGTAAAAATATATTAAAAATGGCGGAGATATAAGAAATTCACTGAGATCCGTTATTTTCTGAACATCATTAGCCGGCAACATTTAAATACATTTTTCTGGGACACTTGTTTAATAATAGTATCTACTACCGAGAAAATTACAATGGAACACTCGATTATTTTGTCATGTGACGCTGTATGTTGTCCCTTAAAAACGCATCATGTACAAGTCCATGGTCGGCTTCCGCGTCAAACGTGTCTCAACTACCAACTACCGCAGTGCCATCAACTATGCTCGGACATCAGAGTTGCCGCTTTTAATGCGAGAAGCGGGTTTTATTGCAAGCGCAGCATGTGGCAGTGGTGATAACTTTTAGTAGATGCATCGTAGGAAAAAGTTTATCGGATAAAAGATTCTTCTTCGTTAGCGTAAAATCATTATTATCAAAAAAGTTGGTATTCCCTTTAAAAAACCGAATTTTACCTCATTTTTGCTTATTGCACCGCAACCTGCGACGAAACATATCGCTATCGCCCCTTGGCATTCGACAAGATTTATATAAGACAGTTTTGTCGTAGGAAGCATATATTCCTCGACATATTCCTCTCAAATTAAGACGATTAGACTGTATATGAGATAGTGAAGCTTTGATGAACCACCCTATAGGGCTTAGTTGATATGGGTTTCTATGTTACTATTCCAGAGGATTATTCTTGAAATCAACAAAAAAAAATCTTTTAACTCGTTTTCTTTTGGACTTGCTTCCAAGAAATCACCTGATGGAAAGGAACATTAAAGATATGCAGCTCATACAGTGTTGCTAAAATGAAGAAGCAGATTTTCAATTATTATGTCTAACCAATGGTAAAATATAGAAAAATGACGCTACAGAAAAAAGCGCTGTACGTGCGCGAGTAAGGTAGCATTAAATGGCACAAAATGGCGACGTTTTTTCTTTATAAAATTATTGTTTATAGCATTTTAATTCGGACGAAGCAAAATTCAAAGGTTTAAAAGCTGATCCTCCCTGTATCGAATGAGCTCACTGTTCTATGGTTTTCTATGAATAACCTCGAAGAAATAGGAAAATAAACCGTAGACATAAACCAATAAACGCGAATGCAAATATACATAAAAAAAAACATTTTAATACCATTACATTTAACTGCATGTTGCGCAATAGCTCAGATAGGAAACCACAATACACTTGAGAGTAACTTAAAACTCAATATTCAAGCTTCATAAAATATTTTTTTAACGACAAATTTCATTATTATTAACTCCTACTGCGTACATAATATAATTTGCGTCATACGAATTTTCTCGGTTAAAATATTAACGCGAAATTACAATTAGATTAGAGGAGACCCGGTGGGAAATTGTCCACGTTTAACAGCTTCGCGAAGAAGTGGTCCACAGCGAAATAAGTACGCCACGCAACAGTACCCTAGCGCCATCTCATCCCTTCCCAGATTACTCGAAAGAAAATATTAAATATACCGTGGGAAGCTAAAGTAAGGCTTCTCCCATTCATATAACCGTGAATCATTCGAACCTGCGACCTGAATTCGCACAATTCCCTGTAAGTCCTTATAATTTAATGCTGCGAGATGGAAATTACACCGAGCCAACATCGACCAACTTTTGCAGAGGTAATGAAATATTAACTGTCTACCATCTAGGCTTCCATTTGAAAGCATGACGCATTTTAGGGGTTTATTTGAAGTTTACTGCATCGGGCCCATGATACAAGAAAATAAAGTATGAGCACTTGGGGTAATTTGTTTTTGATTGTTCTGTTTGTTTGATTCTACCGATACAGTTGCAGTAGAGCCGTAAACTAAGGTATAAATTCAGCTGTAAATTCCGAATGTGGTACCTTTCGAGTAAGCTTTGGCTTTATTGCAGGACCTGCGAATAAGTTATTGCCCTTGGTGGAGAATAACGACTGTATGATAGCAAGGTACTGGGCTATAAAAGAAGATGTAGTAAACAGGATAAAATCATTTATGCTTTTCGAGAAATTTGCCCTTGCTCAAGAGAGATCGATAATATAATTAGTTTACTTCATTTTACAAGTTGAAGTTAACTTAAAAATCTGATATTTAAGTTATTCTAGACAAATTGAAGCCCATAAAATAGTAATAAATAAATAAATTAGTAGTCAAATTTTTGTTTTTACATGTGTAGTTTATTTTTAGCCGGCGACTCCACCAAAATTGCTTTGTAGCCTGAAAAAGAAAAGTCCGACAGAAAAAGCTACGAATAAATGCATACAGTTAAAGAGCGACCTGTTATAATCAGATAGATATCTTAAAAATCTTAAAAAAAGAACACGGAGCTACTATACAGGCTGTAAACAAAGAAATGAATAAAAAGTTTTAACACTTATTTTATGTAGTAGTCCATACTCAAAGGTTAAAATATAAAGGGAAAAAACAAACTTTTAATTTGTTTATAACTTACTCCGTTTGTGGAAACTACTGCTATAGCTACCCGATTGTCTTTCCAAATGGCATGCTATTTTATTTACTCCAAAATGTTGCAAAAATTCGTAATTTGTTTTCTGAATTCAACGATGTCCCATATCTAATTACACCGCGGAACATGGATGTTGGGGAGAGACTGATGCGCGTTATCAATAAATTTCCTTGCGCTGAATGCAAATTCGGGGTTCCTATCCTGGCTGGATTTTCCGTTTTTCTTTTTATTCTGTTTGATTATTAGGAAAAAACGAACAGAATTTCAGGTAAAAGCACAAAGATTAAGGTTTAGTTTGAGATTTTTTAAATTCGACAGCACTGGTTTAAACCGTTAGAAATTCGCAGATATACCAGAATCGTGCTTTTTTTTGTTGATATTTTAACCTCATCTTTTTCGGAAACCTGTCGAAACTGTCCAGATTTACTTTTCATTCACAAAGTTATGGGCAAAGTTATCAATATTTTACTACTCTTTTTGTGACAAACTTTAGAAAAAATCGGAACTTTTTATCTTTGACCGATTTTAGTGATTCTTTCGAGATATTGTACACAATTTTATCAAGATTAGCACCAGTCAGTCTCTGTAATTTTGAAAAAAAAATTCTTCCCACATGATGTTTTGGGGACGTAAGCTTAAGAATCTCTGTGGAAAAATTATACTTGATTAGGTTCCCAAGTAGCCGTTACAAAGCCGTCTCAATTACCAATTTTGTTGTAGTTGATTCGCCTCAATAACTGAATGCTTGTAAAAGATACAGATTTGAACTTTCCCGCAAATGTATGTGATACATAAATTGTATACAATGTATGTGATAGATAAATTGTATACAACCCAAGGAAATCTATCAAAAACGACTATGAACTTTCCATTCCCAAAATTCACGTTTCCCAGAGTTATCAATATTTTACGATATTCAAAAGTCTTTTTCTCTAAAGTTTTCTAATACGAAGGTAAGACAATTTGAACATCATTGAATTCATAAACAAATACTAAATTTGAAGAAAAAATACTGCCATTCCAATGAATAAAGGACAGTTCAATGCAATTCAAGGGACGACCATTTTGTTTATTTCCGTGTAACGTAATCTTTGAGGAGTATGAATGCAAATATTCTAAAAAATACAGAAGTATTGTGATGGCAGATGATTTGTGAGAATAGATATTGACTGAGGAAGCAAATGTCAGTTCAGTCGAGTTGGACCACCTCAGCTCAAACTACAATGTAATAATTAAGCTTTCCCAAAATCTACGTCGCAACAATATCCAATAATATGCAATATCACAACCAAAAAGGTATAATCCACAGACTTTTCCATGTCCTTTTCAGTCTAAGTGTTCAACAGCCCTTCCGCTGGCCCAAGGTAGTAATGAATGGGCGCAGTTGTTGCATTAGTAATGCTCAATTTGCGCCAGTACCTCCAATTCACCGTCGGGTTGTTCCAAACTACCGTCGAGAGCGTTTCATCGCCTTCATTCGAAATGATTTCGGGCGGCATTTCGTAAGAGGGCTTTGTGATTCAAATTCACCGCCTGATTAAGTTACGAATGGGCGGCGGCGTGCATTCCGTCCGCTGTCCTTCCGAAACTGACGGAGGCCGTTCGGACGACAACGCGGAAAGGTCAGCTGCAAAAGTGGCTTCCGCTTGAACTTAATTGCTTTCGCAGAGAACTCCTCGCAGGACCGACGCGACGGTCGTAATTACATTTGATCTGAATGAGTTCCAAGTATTCCGGAAACTGATTTCGAGCAGAAAAAGAACATGGCGATGTTGCATGTTTTTGCTCGGACATGCTAAAACTATCAAAGTGTTTGGTTTGACTCGCATTTTCGGATTTATTCTGCTGGAAAAGCGATTTAAACTGGACGATTGCATTGGAATCGTGAATACGAAGTTACAGAAAATGGGTTCTCGAGGAGAAAAGCTTGATGTAATAACACGAATCTCAATTCTCTAACTGATTGGCTTATAGCTGAAAGGGATGAAGTCACTTTTTATAGCTTTGGGAATATGAAATATAACTGATTATTTAAGTACTGTGACCTTTTTTAGAACAATAGTTGTTAATTGTATAATACTAAGGTATTTTCTTATTCGCCCTGTGCATATACCGAGGAGAAGACTTGAGAAACGCTCTAAGCGCCCGTAGTGGAGAAATACCTGCCTACACTACGTGCAGTAGTTCACGGCGCATTATGTTGTGTTGCAATCCATCAGAACTAATGACATTACGTTGGTATAAATAATCATAATGGGACACAATAAGTGTTGCGTTATCAACTGTAATAATACAGTAAGATATATTAACAAACGCAATATTGTAATAAATAATATAAATTTGATCGGACCACTTATACACTATAGATACCTGTAACATTTATTAGCAATCGGCACCATTTACGCCTCGTGGACATATTACCGCCTACCCCTGTAGAGGCGAGTAATTATTTCTTTGGCATATGCAACTTGTGGGTATCACTTTCATGATACATATATACATATACCGTAAACTTGGGTGACTTTGGCCGCCCTGGGTGACTTTGGCCACTATTCGAAAATTTATTTATATTGTTTAGATCTTTGTTAATATTTCAAATATTGCGAGTATTTTTGGTTATTTATATTTTAGATACTATATTGAATACAAAGTTGCTTAATGTAAGTTAGATGATAATTTATTTTTTTTTGTGGCAGTGTTCAGAAGATAGCTTTGAAAATTGACCATTTTGTTACTATGAACAACTTTGTTTGTGTTGAGTAATCTATCAGCATCTATGATTTGCCACCGATAACATTAGTCCTGTGGTTTGTTAGGAATATCTTTCTGCAATACCCGCGTAGTTAAAGTGCTCGGTGTGGTCAATCGAGGAAAGTAAAGTCGGGCATTCACAGTGGAAATGGCCATCAAATGATGACATTTCTGTGTTATGACAAAGATGACATTTTACAAGCAATAAAAACACCTGTCCCGTCCAAAGGAGGTTTCTTCATTATACCAGAAGTACAAAATTATGTCTAGCTATACCGGGTGATTCAATTTCGAGGCTTATTAGATCTCGCTTATTAGTGGAGATAGAGGCTATGTTTAAATTTGGCAAAGTTTCGTATTTTTGTGCTGAACAATTATCTGAAAAGAAATTTTAGCTATCATTTTTCATTTTAAAGATATCCGCAAAAAACTGAAATGATAAGATATCGTTTTTAATTTTTTATTCAAAACCAAACGTAGCTAGACATTTGAAACAAAAACATTCTACAGCGACTTTTTAACAAGGAATGCAGTGTTACTTTTTAATTTGAAATAACATCAAAGATGGCGGCGTAATCATGGCCAACTTTTGTTTTTCTTATGGGCGCAATATTGAATTTTGGCATTTTCCGATAGTCGTGCTTTTTCTCATTTCCGCAATGTATAACATGTTAGCATTATTTTTTAAAATAGTCATAAAATAGTTTTGTCATGATCTTATTGCTGATTTTAACATATTTTGTTCTTGAACACTTTTAAAACATATTTGGTGGCCAAACTCGAGCATACACTAGCTTATCGTTTCATTGGCATGATAAACAGTAGTATGGCCAAAGTGACCCAATAATGAATTCTGACTTTGGCCACCCATATATATACATAAAAGAAGTATATCCTGACGTTGGAAATATTAGTGTTTTGATATTTTTGAAGTACTATCAAAGACCCAAAAAATAGCACAAGTATGAGTAATTATATCTAATCTGTTAAAAGTTACCAGACTTCAAATTTCAAAAGTGGACTAAAGTCACCCAAGTTTACGGTACATATAATTATTCCTGTTGCACTAATAAGAGATGCCAATTGCTATTTTTTGTTATTTTATAAAAAAAATACAAGCAAATTCCGAATGTTTGCAACTTTATTTTGATGAATTTAGTCAATAACGGTTGAAACGGAAAAATCTCAAAGTTGACATTTTATTCTTCTTCATGCTTAAACGACCTTTACTGACATGTGTCCCACTTAAGAGTGTAACACCTTCATATCTTTTTTATTTTAAGTTAAATTTTAATAATTTTTTTTTTCAAATATAGAACCCATATTGCTCTATTTACTGCCAAAAAACCAATTGCCCCCTCTAAATGCAAAGCACCTTGTGATGGTAAAATAAATGGCAAAAATCAAGAAATTACGTTAGGGATTTTTTGATCGAAAAATTTTACTAGTAATAATTGTTCACAATTGCCCAAAAACCTTAAATGCAAAATTTCACGAAAATTAAAAAATATTCGAAAGTCCGTAAATATTATTTGTATAGGCAGCTGCGCTTAAAAAAAGTGTGCTGTGGAAATTTTGTTTGAAATAAAACATGAACTGTCAAAGTGCTTTGTTGTATTGTGTCGTATTTAATTATTGTCTGAATAATAATGCTTACACTTGCCGAAAAAGTGGAAATAATAAGATTAGTCGGTGATAACGCGCGATCAGCAAGAGAAGCAGCTGAAGAGTTTAATAATCGCCATCAGGGTCGTCCGCGAATAGATCACGTAAGAGTTTGGCGAATTAATACTGAATTTAATAGAACGGGCACGGTAAGCAACATAAAGAAGAAACGATTGAGGGCACATGTTGGTGAAGACGAAATACTTGACTTTGTAAGACGTAATAGAAGGATGTGCTTAAGAAGAATGTCAGCAATTTTAAACGTATCAAAAAGTAAAATTTGGCGATGCATGCGTCGAAATAAACTACATCCCTTCAAACCTTTATTCTTACAAACATTAGAAGAAGGAGACAAAGAAAGGCGACTGGAATATTGCCTTTGGTGCCAGGGAGAGTTCTTGAATAATCGTAATTTTTTTAAAAACATTTTATTTTCCGATCAGGCCACATTCACTACTAATGGCACAGTTAGCCATCAAAACACGCGGCATTGGTCTGTTGACAATCCACATTGGGTTATAAATTGTCGACGCCAGTATTCAGAAAAAGTTAACGTGTGGTGCGGTATCCTTAACGAGCGACTAATTGGACCATATTTCTTTGAGGGAAATTTGAATGCGGAGCGTTTTCCGCAATTTTTGCAAAACGAATTTACAGACGAAATCGAAAATATTCCACTTATTAGGTATAATAACATAATATTTCAACTTGATGGAGCTCCAATTCACAATGCAATGATTACGCAAAATTGGTTAAACGACAATTTTCACCGGAGATGGATTGGAAGAAATAGTCCATTAATTAATTGGCCTCCGAGATCACGCGAGACCTCGCGCCCCTAGATTATTTTTTGTGGAGAGCTCTAAAGAACGAAGTCTACAAGACTCAGCCAAGATACAGAGACGAACTGAAAACCCGCATTCGACAAGCTTGCGCTGAGATTACGCCATTAACTCTCCGGAAAGTAGTTAAACATAATGAAAGGCGCATCAATGCATGCATTGAAGCTGATGGAGGTCTAATAGAACAAAAAAAGATCTAATTTGTACTTTGTATTTATTATGCTGTAAATTTTCTGCGAGATTAAAGAGAAAAAAAATGAATCAAATTTTTATTAATAATTTTATTTATTACATTTCTATTGAATAATAAAGGCTATTATGCAAAGAGTAACCTACAAACATGGCAACATCTTATCTTAATTAAATACGACCAAGCTAGTTCAGGTTTTATTTCAAACAAAATTTCCACAGCACACTTTTTTTAAGCGCAGCTGCCTATGCAAATAATATCTACGGACTTAATTATTTTTGAAGAAAATTTCATAATTTTTTAATTTTCATGAAATTTTGCATTTATGGTTTTTGGGCAATTCTGAACAATTATTTCAATCCAATTCAAAACATAACTAGATAAATTAGAAGAAAAATGGCGTATACTCCTAAATCTGACATGGAAATCGACCATAAAAAGCAATTATATTTCGGCTAAAAGCAAGCATTGACTGATTTATTTGGAAGTAGTTGTAGAAACTATTACATACGATATTATTCGCAAGCCTATCAAGTCTAGCCAGTCTGTTACCCTTTAGACATTGGAATGGGGGAGGTTGTGCAAGCCCACCACGGTTACAAACGAAAGCTTTGAGTTGGAAAGTACCATAATTTATATATCGATTATTGAAATAAAGTATACAGCTTATTTTTTATTCGAAATTATTGTGATATGGTAAAATAAAAACCGATATGGCTTCCGTAATTTCGTTTATTAACAAACCGTGAATAAAAAACTAATTTTGCCGCACGACAAAATTTTGTAGGCATTTAGCCAATTTCGCAGTTCGAATCTACGCAAATACGGTCTGTTAATTTGACTGCCAGCGAACATCGAATAAAAGTTAAATTAAGGAAAACAACCGGCAAATTGCACCAATTATCTCCCGAACGAACGCTCCAAATTTATAAAACACCCAGTAAAGATTGTCGGGTGATTTCGCTTCCTTTAATAAATATTCCTCCGAGAAATTGGCGTCCCTCATTTCCGCGTCAATTAATTTACATTTCTCGGAATTATCCCGCCTTCTAGTTAGTCACAAAATTATGCACGTTCTAGGTGCTACTTGGGGGGTGTCGTCGTTTTTGTTCGCGAAGTTCCACTTGACAGGGGCGCTCGGCGATTTAATTAATTTTATCGGAAACTTACTGCCGTTAAGTTTTTGCGCCTTTCGGGGTAGATTTTAGGGGTTTCGTTGTGAGAATTACTTACATGGGGGCGTTCACTTGCCAGTACGTCATGTCTTCGGTGACCCAAGGATTTGAAGGTTGACAGGGGGTTATCATTGGGTCGAATTCAGCGAGTTGTTCTGCGAATAAGATTATGTTCTCCAGAGCTTGTGACATCTTCACCCTCGATCGTGTTAAATTGTTCTTCAGCATGTCCACCTGAAAGGGAAAAAATAGATATTTACAGTTTAAGCAATACAAAAAATACAAACCTTGCCGTTACACTAATAGTGAATTGTATTTTCAATTCGTGAACAGTATTAATTTATCACCCATGCCTAAAATGGAATTATTGACTCATCATCATCATCATCACTCAAATCAACAATTATAGTAAATTTATAGTGTTTTTACTTTATCATACGTAGTAAGTAAAGTATCGTAATCGTGGAAAAAATTTTTTTTTTGGTTTTAGCGGAAATGTCTTTTTGGGTCCCCTGAACATTTTTTACCAAGGTACAAAAAAATGTCTGTGTGTGTGTGTGTGCGTGGACTGTGATGGATGTGTGTGTGATGGATGTATGTGTGTACCCGGTTTTTTGTGGCGACGATTCCGGAGAAACTACTAAAGGTATCGGGACGAAACTTCATATTTAGAAGTTTCATGACCAAACTTAGAGCTGAAAAGCTTTCTGCAGAAAAGGGTCCAAAGGAACTGGAGGTTTAATCTTAGCATTTTTGAAAGATTTTGCAAAAAGCAATTTCTGGAATTTTGTCGAAATAGTTAAATAATAAATTAAAGTAGAGGAAATTCTGAATAATTTATTACTATGAACTTTTTTGGTACAATCAATAGTTTAGCTGCATGAGCCAATTCTATTTCATCGAGATCGGTCGTACTGCTTTAAAAATAGTAGCCAGGATATGTCAGAAATTTTGATTCTAATGACAGTAGGTAGTGGCAAACGCTAATGTTTTGACAACACCTACTGTCAATATAAGCTGGGTTCGGATATTGTACTCCGTTGACACCGGGTACACCGTCCAAATGACCCTTACGTGTTATTGCGTGTAGTGTTAGCTTTATTTCGACATTTCTGTCTAGTTCTACTAGTTTTATTTCATGCAGCTAAACTATTAATTTTATATATAGTATGATAAAGTCATGTGCCTGGCCACATCAGATTTTTTTTTATTTTTGAATTACAGGGAAATTGGGATTCAAGCTTCCATTCACAATGGCGAGGAATTGGAAGACAGGACGAGCAGAAATTCAGATCTGAATGACTGAATGCCAGAAACCCGATTTGACGCTATTATAGTGTTTTTTTGTGGGGTAAGTGAAAAGCAATGGCTACAACCACTGTTCAGTGTGAAATATTGACCATGCACATTTATGTTACTGAATAGGAAATCCATGTTGCTTCATTTGATCTCAACGTTGTGAAGGTGTCGTGTAGGTAAGTTGAATAATTACACTAAAAATAAAACACGACATACCATATTCGCAATAACAAAACATTTCAATCCAAAGTTAAATTACTGATAATATCGAGTCAATTTAATGTGAAATGAAATGTGAATTAAAATCAGTAGATAATGACATTTGGTTTTGATCAAAAGGAACAGTAGAGATTTTATAGTACCTACTGTATAGAGGTGAATGTTATAACATTGTTTTTTATTATTTCTACTAAAAAAATCTGATGTGGCCAGGCACATGACTTTATCATACTATGTATAAAATTAATAGTTTAGCTGCATGACATTCTATCTGATCGAGATCGGCCATGTCTGCATTAAAATAAAACTAGTAGAACTAGACAGATATGTCGATTAAAGCTGCGTTTGGATATTGTACTCCGTTGACACCGGGGGTACACCGTCCAAATGACACTTACGTGTTATTGGGTGTAAAAAGTGTAATACAATATCCGAACGCAGCTTATATTGACAGACGTTATTGTCAAAACATTAGCGTTGTCATTAGTGTCATTACTGTCATTAGAATCAAAATTTCTGACATATCCTGGGTACTAGTTTTAATGTAGTACGACCGATCTCGATCAAATAGAATTTCCTCATGCACCTAAACTATTGATTGTATCAAAAAATTTCATATTCATAAATTATTCAGAATTTCCTCATCTTTAATTTATTACTTAACTATTTCGACGAAATTCCAGAAATGGCGGCTTATTTGCAAAATCTTTTAAAAATGTTAAGACTAAACCTCCAGTTCCTTTGGACCCTTTTCAACAGAAAGCTTTTCAGCTCTAAGTTTGGTTATGAAACTTCTAAATATGAAGTTTCGTCCCGATACCTTTAGTAGTTTCTCCGGAATCGTCGCCACAAAAAACGGGTACACACACACACACACACACACACACATATACACACACACACACACACAGACATTTTTTGTACCTTGGTCAAAAATGTTCAGGGGACCCAAAAAGACATATTTCCGCTAAAATCTCAAAATTTTTTTTTGGCACGATTACAATACTTTACATACTGCGTATGATAAAGTAAAAACAGGGGAATTGGAAGTTAGTAACAAAAACATTGCACAGGCACGAGATATCTCATTGCGTACTTGGGTTATCATTAAAGATTGTGGAGAAACCATTGCCAAGTTTTGGTTTTCTTATGGACGTCATGTATGATTTTAAAATTTTAGATTCTATTTATTTTCAATTATGATGTATTACACTTGTTGTTACTTTATCATACGCAGTATGTAAAGTATTGTAATCGTGCCAAAAAAAATTTTTGAGATTTTAGCGGAAATATGTCTTTTTGGGTCCCCTGAACATTTTTGACCAAGGTACAAAAAAATGTCTGTGTGTGTGTGTGTGTGTATGTGTGTGTGTGTGTACCCGTTTTTGTGGAGACGATTCCGGAGAAACTACTAAAGGTAACGGGACGAAACTTCATATTTAGAAGTTTCATAACCAAACTTAGAGCTGAAAAGCTTTCTGTTGAAAAGGGTCCAAAGGAACTGGTGGTTTACTCATAGCATTTTTCGAAGATTTTGCAAATGAGCCGCTATTTGTGTAATGTCGTCAAAATAGTTAAATAATAAATTAAAGGAGAGGAAATTTTATATAATTTATGTATATGACATTTTTTGGTAGAATTTATAGTTTAGCTGCATGAGCAAATTCTATTTCATCGAGATCGGTCGTACTGCTGTAAAACTAGTAGCCAGGATATGTCAGATTTTTTGATTCTAATGACAGTAGCTAGTGTCAAACGCTAATGCTTTAAAAATACTACTGTCAATATAGGCTGCGTTCGGATATTGAACACCGTTACACTTTTTACATCCAATAACACGTAAGTGTCATTTGGACGGTGTACCGGTGTCAACGGAGTACGATATCCGAAGGCAGCTTTAATCGAGATATCTGTCTAGTTCTACTAGTTTTATTTTAATGCAGACAGCCGATCTCGATCAAATAGAGTCTCATGCAGCTAAACTATTAATTTTATATATAGTATGATAAAGTCATGTGCCTGGCCACATCAGATTTTTTTAAAGACTATTTCAGGCAATTGAAACTATTTTTTTGCTTATATTTGCAGAGATTGAATCGGAGAGGCATCAACAATTTTCAGTATTTTTTCAGTTTTCTGTTTTTTCAGTTTTCACTTCAAACCTAATCTTGTCATATTTCATATTTAAATCAGGAACATGTCCAACGTCAGCTTGAACCAACTGAATACATTGTGTTAGTCTTATTTTTTGGATATGTTTGATTTGAAAATGTAATGTTTACTTGAAAAACTAACAACCAAGACCTGACCGTCAGACAAGGGAAAACAAACTGTCAGTTTTGGTTTAATAAAAAAAGAAGTTCAGTATTATAAGGTACTGTACTTAAATTCATATCTTCTGAGCTGCCCGGTATATGGTACATTGTAAGATCTGATATGTACATTTTCCGTTATACACAAGTAATATTAACGTGGCCTTGTAAAGGGTGGTCCAACCATAATGCACGATGTTAATTGTAAATAAAACAAAAAGTTTTCAGAGAATTATCTTAATATTATTTATTATGATAGAAGGATCTATGACAATTAAGTGTGAAACAAAATATCGGCCAAATGCTCGCCACGGCTTCGGTGGCATACTTCTATCCGATGGTCGATATTTTCAATGACTTTTCAATGTCGTTAATGTGCCGAATTATCTCATCCTTTACCTCTTGAATAGTTCTTGGCTTATTGACGTATACTTTTTCTTTTAAATATCCCCAAAGAAAGAAGTCCAACGGTGTCAAATCACATGATCGTGACGGCCAATTAACATCGCCACGACGTAAATGATAACACGGCCACTGAATTTCTCGCGCCAAAGAGCCATTGTTTCGTTGGCTGTGTGGCAAGTGGCACTATCCTGTTGGAACCACATATCGTCCAGGTCCATATCCTCAATTTCTGGCCACAAGAAGTCCCTTTCTTTGGGGATATTTAAAAGAAAAAGTGTACGTTAATAAGCCAAGAACAATTCAACAGCTAAAGGATGAACCTCAATTGAACCTCAATTATGTCTCAGAGTCATTGAAAATATCGACCATCGGATAGAGGTATGCCACCAAAGCAGTGGCGAGCATTTGGCCGATATTTTGTTTCACACTTAATAGTCATAGATCCTTCTATCATAATAAAAAATATTAAAATAATACTCTGAAAACTTTTTGTTTTATTTAACATTATTTAACAATTAACATCGTGCATTATGGTTGGACCACCCTATACAACAAATATTTTGTATATTTTTTTCGTGATAATTAATTCGTAGGATTAAAATAGCCCAGTCATATCTCAAAAGCGAATTCTTTTCGATCATATTGATGACTTGAGCATTGTAAGCGGTACAACATGGGAAATTGGACGAGGAAGGAATTTCTGGAGACCGAGCCCTAAAAACAAACACCAACACACCAATTTTACATTTTCTGGACAAACCTTTCAGTTTACGAGAAAACTAAGGTCACCGTTGAATTCAGAGCAGCCCAAACATGGCCTAAGGACTATATAAAAAATTGTAGAAACCAAATCAAATAACCATGTAACTATGTAAGTAGGTAGGTATTATTATTATTTATTAACTAATAGAAGCAATATGTGGACAGTGACCTCATATAAAAAGAAACTGAAGTTTCTACTGGTGGTAGGAACACGTGAAGACAACTTTCCCTTTGTCGACTTAACAAAAAGTTGCGACCGGGCTTTGGAAACAATATGCCGCAAGTAATTGAATAAGTACTTGGCCAATTTCGAGTCCCGATATCAACTTTGACGGTTGTGCGCGGATTAAAACTTTGACGGCTAAACAGCCGACGTAAGCCGCTTTTGTCGTACACTGTAATGACCAAACTTTTCACCGGAACGGCAATGTGCCATTCAAACGTACTCAACGGTAGCATTCGACGGGAAAATTAACTCAACTTTCGTTTCAATGCACTCCTCATCGGCTTGCCAGTGTTTCCAGCCGAACTTATTCAATATCAGTGGTCAACACAGCACGCAGGGGCATAATTACTTTCTGGACGATCCAGAAAATCTGCAAACACGCAGATTATATAGGACGGATCATCATTGGACATATATGTTCAGTTTTCAGTGCACAAATCTATTAGTCTAAGAGTTAGTCAAATTATGCACAAATACAACTTCTATCGGTGCAAACTACATGTCAATAACCGGGCAAAACGGTTATTGACAAAGACAAAACGGTTATTGACAAAAGTGCTACGCCGCACATTGGGGCCAAACCTATGCATTCTTGGCATAAACTACAAACTATAAAATTAAAAAAAGGCGTTAAACCTCCAATATTTTCAGGAACGATAGTTGGATATACCTACATAGCTTATCGCACACAAACGAAAAGTCGTGTTGCGAGTGTATCCCCACTACGGCAAGAGCCCGAAAGTTGTTGATGTTAGCGACTACAAATTTGGACACCTATTCAAGTGCACAAATACCACGTAGCATTTCAAAATTAAATATCGTGTTATCAGTTTCTTGTTTATTGATTAATATGGCGTCATGACCAACAGGTCCGTTAAACATTTTTATAATAAGACACTTACTGTATTCTATTAAATGTTGTGTAGTTATATTTTTCTTTTGTAACGATTACATAAAAATACATAAAATTACATGTCTCTGATTTTTTTATATTAGTTTGTGTAATTATTGTTCTTGAAGAAACATAAAGAATGCGCCCTCCTGCGCCTTTTGAAGTTATGGCATGTTTTGTGATAAATGTGAATAATGGAACTTGACACTTTGAGGCTTTGATGTTGAATAACTTTTGTAATCTTTTACCGATTTTAATGATTCTTTCTGGAAATAGTAAACAAATTCATCATGATTATCACCCGTCTTCGGAATTTTGTAAAATTAACTTCTTACAGTTGCTATACCGGGAGAGTCAACGTTGTTTTGGTGCTCTTGGTTTGGTAAGATCAGTTATAAAGCTGTATTTCTTTTGATTCATTCCAATATCCAAATTTTGTAAAAACTGCTTTCGCAGTAATACAATAAACACAATTTCAGTCGTAATGTTCAATAACGTTTGCAAAGTTTAACCAATTTTGATTATCTTTTCAGCACAAACAAATTGTCAAGAGTATCAATCCTTTGCAACTATGAAAGAAACAAAATGCAGCTTGTTATAGCGTAAAAACATTTAATTTTGTGCATTGGTCTGTATGTATTTTGTATAAAAGTTGCAATTTTAGCTTTTTTTTTAATTTTGTTCAGCAATTTATTGTAATACACGATCTATGAATATTCCGATTTCGCATATAAAAAATATTCTAAAACAAATCAAAGAATAATTTATTTGGCCTTGCACAGATTTCTTTCGAATCTCACCAAAGTCCTTAATTTCTCCACAAGGTATCTCAATTACCACCAGAACATTACATTCGCTTTCCCAGTGTAATAAACTGCAAGCTTATTTTCTTTTTTTCAAAATTGGCTGAGCGCGTTATACTATTGATAAATTTGTTGACTTATGTTCTAAAAAATAATCAAAAAGTTCACAGATGTTATTAAACATTAACGCTAAAATTGCAAAGGTTTAGTCAATCTGCAATTGTTACAAACATTCAGATATGGAGAGGAATCGAAAACCAATTTATTGAAAATTGATACGAAGACTACTTGAGACCCTGACATCTGACGAAGTACTCCACAAGGTGTCTCAAACTTAGACCACCAAAACATCATGGTGATTCTACCGGTATAATAAGTTCTACGAATTAAAAGTGCGTGTGATAATCTTGATGAATTTGTTGTATTGACAAAATGTTGACAAAATCTAAATTCTTCTAAATTCATTATATATAAAAGTTATTAAACATCAAAGTTTTGCATAATATTAGGTATTACTTAATGTTGTTTATTTTTTCGCTCCAAATATCAAATGTTGTGTTGGTTTAATGGCGTTAGGGAGCACTTGTAGTTAGGTAGCCTTTATTCAAACATGAAGGATAGGATTGAAAGGGACACATGAGTGGGTTGGTTTATAAGGTTGGTTGCAAGGATTGTAATGTGACGTACGTGGGACAGACAAACCAGCTGTTAAAGAATCGCATGAAGCAGCATGAAAATGATTGTAAAGATGCCAATAAGGATAAAAAAGAAAAAACCGCACTTGCACTCCATGCATTTTCCAACAGTCACACATTTGACTTCCAGACAGTTAAAATTTTAGATAGAGAGGCAAATTACAGAAAAAGAGGTATAAAAGAAATGATTTATATTAAAAAAACTGAAAATACCTGTAATCTAAGAACTGACATGGATAATTTGAGCAATATATACTCAAATATGATCTCGCTTTTACCGACTTAATTTTATACTCTATGATAGGCAACCCATATGACATTGTTTTAAATTAGAATAGATTTATAACATTTAACCTGGCTGATTCGTGTCTTGTTCGTGTTTTGTCATTCTGTGATGTCTGTTCGACCGAAGCAAATGCGCAGTTTAATTATTTTTAATTTAAGTTTTAATACCTTCCATCTGAGGTAGGTTGCTTGTTTGTTTGGTGTAATTAGTGCTAACTTGTTGTATTTTGTAGCTATGAATATGATTTTAAATAAATCGAAACGTCAGCAAGGATGTAATAGTTTTTATTTGATTCAAGTGCTCCCTAACGCCATTAAACCAACACAACATTAGGTATTACAGTTCACAAGCTTTTAATTCATTGCCCCCAAATTATTGAACATGCCCTGTTACCAGTTACAAGAAGCTAAGAATAAGGAGTTCACGACAGATTACAGATATTATTTCTCTCGTAGAATATCCCGAGTCAAAACAAATGAAGACGTATTAAATTTAATTCTCATATCATCGGACACTGTCATCACCAGCATGCGGGAAGTACGTAACAGGAGACATAGAAACTTGGACAAGGAATTTTTGGAGGTATACTGATGCCGATGCCGCCTAATATAAGGTTTGTTCGAGCAGCACTAAAATAAGTGCATAAACCTCCATTACAACCTGCATTGTGCATGCTCAGTAGAATACCCAATTGTTTTGACTGCTGCTCGAACAAACCTAAAGTGTGTCCCACTTAAGAGTGCAACACCTTCATATCTTTTTTATTTTTAGTCCAATTTTAGAATTTTTTTCTCTCAAATACAGAATACATATTGCTCTATTTACTGCCAAAAAACCAATTGTCTTCTTTGAATGCAAAGCACCTTGTGATGGCAAAATGAATGGCAAAAATCAAAAAATCACTTTAGGGATTTTTTTATCGAAAAATTTTACTAGTAATAATTGTTCAGAATTGCCCAAAAACCCTATATCCAAAATTTCATGAAAATTAAAAATATTGAAATTGTCTTCAAAAATAATTCTAAGGGCGTAAATATTATTTGCATAGGCAGCTGCGCTCAAAAAGTGTGCTGTGGAAATTTTGTTTGAAATAAAACATGAACTGTCAAAGTGCTTCAGCTGCTTACCTTGCTGATCGCGCATTATCACCGACAAAACTGATTATTTTCACCTTTCGGCGAGCATAAGCATTATTATTCAGACAATAATTAAATACGACAAAGCACTTTGACAGTTCAGGTTTTATTTCAAACAAAATTTTCATAGCACACTTTTTTTAAGCGCAGCTGCAAATATATAATATGCAAATAATAATTACGGACTTGAAATTATTTTTGAACAAAATTTCAATATTTTTTAATTTTCATGAAATTTTGGATTTGGGGTATTTGGGCAATTCTGAACAATTATTACTAGTAAGATTTTTCAATAAAAAAATCCCTAAAGTGATTTCTTGATTTTTGCCATTTATTTTGCCATCACAAGGTGCTTTGCATTTAAAGAAGGCAATTGGTTTTTTGGCAGTAAATAGAGCAATATGTGTTCTATATTTGAAACAAAAAATACTAAAATTGGACTAAAAATAAAAGAGATATGGAGGTGTTACACTCTTACGTGGGACACACTGTATAGTATTATAACATTCATATATTTTCCATGAACCCACCTACAGTGATAATGATACCTGAAATTCCTCTGACAGTGAATATATCTACTTAAAATCTAACATATTTACTAAACTATTATTCATCTATGTTGTTTTATTAATTTCCATGATAAATGCACAAAATTAATGTATGCCAACGATTGAGGTATTTGGCCCCATTATGCGCCGGTTACAAACACCCTAAAGACCACCCCCAACGTGCACATCTGCGGTTTTTTTCGTTTCACCGCAAAACGGTC
Organism: Aphodius sticticus; assembly: GCA_963966075.1. NCBI lineage: Eukaryota > Metazoa > Arthropoda > Insecta > Coleoptera > Scarabaeidae > Aphodius > Aphodius sticticus. The sequence continues at coordinate 64,459,934 of OZ014509.1, forward strand.
ACGATTTACAAATTTTAACACCTATACAAAATAAGTCCTTATAAAATTCTGATCAAAACTTTTTCCACTTTCCACTTTTTCTAAAATACAGTGGTTCTCACACTGGGGCAGTGTTAACGCGAGATGATACGAAGGTGTCGTGTGATACGGAGCAGGGTTATTTCCGACAACACTCGTTGGAAGCGTTTGACATTGCTCTAACCTATAAATTCGGTTGTCAGTTAAGTTAGTGAATCCATCTGAGTCCGCTTTTGTGAACTTGAAGAATATGGAGCTAGCAGATTTTCCGATTAGTGGTGAATACTAAATTAAGTTTGCTTTATAAACTGAAAAAGTTTTTAACAAGTATGCCCTTTTTACTTTATCATACGCAGTATGTAAAGTATTGTAATCATGCCAAAAAAAATTTTTGAGATTTTAGCGGAAATATGTCTTTTTGGGTCCCCTGAACATTTTTGACCAAGGTACAAAAAATGTCTGTGTGTGTGTGTGTGTGTGTGTGTATGTGTGTGTGTATGTGTGTGTGTATGTGTGTGTGTGTGTGTGTGTGTGTGTGTGTGTGTGTGTGTACCCGTTTTTGTGGCGACGATTCCGGAGAAACTACTAAAGCTGTCTGGACGAAACTTCATATTTAGAAGTTTCATAACCAAACTTAGAGCTGAAAAGCTTTCTGTTGAAAAGGGTCCAAAGGAACTGGTGGTTTACTCATAGCATTTTTCGAAGATTTTGCAAATGAGCCGCTATTTGTGTAATGGCGTCAAAATAGTTAAATAATAAAGTAAAGGAGAGGAAATTTTCTATAATTTATGTATATGACATTTTTTGGTAGAATTTATAGTTTAGCTGCATGAGCAAATTCTATTTCATCGAGATCGGTCGTACTGCTTTAAAACTAGTAGCCAGGATATGTCAGATTTTTTGATTCTAATGACAGTAGCTAGTGTCAAACGCTAATGTTTTGAAAATACTACTGTCACTACTTTTTACACCCAATAACACGTAGGTGCCATTTGGACGGTGTACCCGGTGTCAACGGAGTACAATATCCGAACGCAGCTTTAATCGAGATATCTGTCTAGTTCTACTATTTTTATTTTAATGCAGACATAGCCGATCTCGATCAAATAGAATCTCATGCAGCTAAACTATTAATTTTATATATAGTATGATAAAGTCATGTGCCTGGCCACATCAGATTTTTTATATAAATATTGAAACCATTATAACAATTTCGTTATATTGTGTCCGTAACCGCTATTCTCCTAGTCACTAATGCAACGTGCGACCCCCACTACCGGCAGCGTCGCTGTCGATCCCTTCCCTCGCACCACACCAAAGACCGAAGAGCGGCGCGTGTAAGATAAACATAAAACTGATTCTGTAATAAACTTTAAACATATGATTTATTAGGTAGCCTATGATCGATACTTCATCATCCTAGCTCTTCTAATAACGGAATTGCTGCCATTGCATAATATAGCTTTTTGTGGGTCAACCACTAATCCGATCATTTTACAAAAATGCACATTGAAAGCTAGCATTCCGCAGATGATTTTCCTTCTTAATTCGTTGAAATCTATTAATTGTTTCCGGAGTAATTAATTGCTAAAGTTAAACAAATGAAATTTACGGGGCAAAAACAGCGCCAATTCTTAATTTGGAAAAATCGGGCAAACGCCAACATATACAGATTTCTAATTTTTATGAGTAGTAGCATATTAATAAAGGAGAGCATCAGATTTTTTCGCCCCTAAATTTGCGAGAAAATCGACTTCAAAAAAGCGGATATTTATAATATATGGCCACGATAGTGTACATTCAACTAGATTCGGTTGAAATTAAATATAACTGCCCTAACTTGTAAGAAAACTTTCTTGTATTACTTTCTTCATCGTAATATTGATTCTTTCATCAAATGAATTTTAGGTTAAACATGCAGTGTTTCAATAATTTGAAGAATGAAATGAATATGAAGATATGAATGAATACAACCACTAAGACAATAGCGGCACCTCAGCATTATCACTTTAACCTTTTTGTACTTAAGTATGTCCTGTACTTAATTAATAATATAGATGGAGTAAAGCTAAAACTCGAGTGTTCATTTCGGAATTGGTTTTTGTAATATTATAGTACTGCGAACAAAAAAAACAATAATATAAGCTGGATCCCAGATCAAAAAAAAATATATTTAGAAAATCAGAAGTATCAAATTTTCAGCAGAATAAACTAATAAATAAATGATTGGAAAAAGTTCACTTTTTGTCATATTTGAGTTACATATGAGAGCGCACCAAAAGGCTGCCGAAACAACGTTAGTTCAGGTTGTTTCTGCACTCGACCTCCGACGGTCTCGCTTGTTTCGAAATAGATGTTTGTATTTATTCTGACCTCTATTGTTGAGATAGGATATAGGTACTGCTAGGTATCTTATTTATTCTAGCTGTTTGTATGTTAGGTGTGGAAAAACCGAATACATAACCTCTACCTTTCTTGAAGTCAGAATTAACAAATTAACAATGCCATTTTAATCATATGACCAGTATTAATAGCCCTGTTATTTTAGACCTTATTTGAATTGGAAAAAATAAAGTATATCTGCATATTGGTATATACCTTCTATTTAGTGCTCTGATCAACACACTAGAAGTCCTAAAAGATCCTATATCTGCGTCATAGTTTGCTGGGGTCAAACGGTAGCTTAATTACCCTACCTTGTCTAAAATCAAAGCTAGCGGTTTTTAATGACGCTGAATCCGAATATGGCATATAAAATTGCAAATTAAAATGGCGGAAACTCAAAATAAAAATTAAGGGAATCTTCGGACAAATCTAGTAGCATTTTTAAGGGTTTTGAAGGGCGTTAAATCGAAATCTGTCATAAATATTGTAAAATTCGAAAGAAAATTATACTTAAGGGGGTTTCCACTTTCTGCGCTAAATTCGCTATATTGATTTGAAATGATGGGTTTTGATACATAGGGAAGCTAGACGCGAGACAGAAGAATTTCAGATTTCAGGACCGTACGTTTCTTCAACGAAAATGTTGGAGATAGCAGTCTCCACTATTTCACAAACATTTCATCAACGAAGAAAATAAATAAATTTTAAAGATTTAAGGACACAAATGTAGAAGCCGAAACATTTGCGCAGACATACTACCATTGGAAATGATACAGACAACTAGCTTCCATTACACTTTCAGTTTTCATAACAAAATATGTAAAAATTATATAGTAGTTTTTAATTTAATGACAAAAGTATTTGTTTTCTCTGTGGATTTATTTTAAGGAGATTTTAAGTTTTTTTTTATTGAATCATTGTAAATAAATCATGGATAAACTTCAGAATATCAGCCTATATATGACTGTAAATCTAGGGATTTGATTCTGTGATAGCGTAGTAACTACAGGTCATATAAAAACAGCAGCGCTGTCCTTTATTTTCCTTTATTTTTTGTTTCGATGATGTATGAAAACGGGTTTAGCTATTGATTGCCGCGCAGCGTCCAGAAAATATATCACGATTGTCACACGGGTGGATGAGGAAATTCAACCCACAGTAAATCATATAACTCGCCCCACTTTATCCAGCGCACGGCTATGAATAAAACATGGAGGCGGGCACGAATAAGACAAGAAATTCCCCACTTTCCTACAGAAGTCATTGTTTTGCTCCCGTTTCCTAGGGCACGCTATGCAAGACGTAGGGCCAACAAGGGATTGAAATGAAACGGTTTTTAGCAGACATTTATAACGCTGAATAATGAAAGATACCTCTTTTTTCTTAAATAAAATCGTATATAATAAAATACCTTTATTATTCCTTTCTTCTTCGTCTTCATCTTTACTTTACAACTCCTGTTTTTCTTCTTGAAAATGTTGACAATCTTTACCATATTAATCGATTCCTTTTTCATCATAAAACCCATCACAACTTTATCTTAATTTAACCAAACTTTTCATACGAACTGTTTTAAACTAACGTACCGACAAAACACGAGTCATATGTGGGAAGTCAACGTTCTATAGATGTACTAATGCATAATTAATTTGGTGAATCCACTTAATAAAAGTAACGACGAGTTTGTGGTTGATATGACTCATATGGCCTCAACGATAGCCGCCCGCTCAGAAATTATTCCGAAGCGATTGTAGTATCGCGTAAAGGAAATATGTCGGTTTGAAAGTTATTATTGAATGAAAAGGTGAGTTGGTATATAGATTTTTGTTATCTTTAATGATTATTCTAAACGATTAATTATATTAAACAACGCATATTTAGACCTAGAAAAACAGGTGCTATGTTCTTAATTGTTAAGGCAATAGGAATAATGTAATGAGTATAGTATGTAGTCATATAAATGGTAACCATTTGTTTTTATTACTATAGTTGCCAAGAATATTAAATGAGGGGTTATCGAGACCAAATCAGCTAGCAAACAAGAAAAAATGCAAACGTGTAAAAATAGTGAAAAAAATCTCAGCCATATAGGGGATGTTTTAAGGGGGTTGAAACATATATTTGGCGTGAACATTCTGAAATCTTGTGAATATGATAATTTTATATCTGCATACAGGAAAAATAGTAAAAAAGATCTAGCACTTATGGGGTGGGTTTTGGGGGTGATTTTGATATAAATTTAGTTTTAAAGTTCTAAAACCTAGTGAGTATAATAATACTGCACCTGTAAATATAAGAAAACTAGTTTAAAAAATCTCAGTAACAATAGGGTTGTTTTTTGCCAGGGTTCAAATTGAGAAATAAAGTTTGTGTTAAAATTCTGAAACCATGTGCATAGGATAATATTACACCTGCAAATACATATACAATGTTTAAAAACAATCGAAATACCTGTATATCTGTAAATATAGCCAGTTTGATCCAAGGCTTATTTCCTGGTATATAACGTCACAGAGATTCGGGAAGAAACTAACATAAAATAAGCCATCCTGAAGGCTTTAATTATAACAGTTTTCATTTCCGGAACGTACCGGAAATAGTCGTAATTGCACTCAGTTTTAGAATTTCAAAATAAAACCTAGGTCGTGTGCGGTATCATTTGATAGATATTTAAAAATTAAACATCTTTCGTTGGAACGAAATCTTACTCAATCATGTGGGTTACGAAATAAACCATATGTTACGAGATTATGGAAAAAAATATTTTTTGACAGTTGACTGTCCAAAACTGACTTAAAGGGCTTACAATTGCCATCATCAGACGCGCTAAATCATTGACTATCGAGATAAAATCACTTGCCTTCTCTACTAACTACTAACTAAATACAAAACTATTACCTGTAATTATCGTCATGATTACAGTTAATGCAGCTATGCCATAATTGATTATGGTTTCTGTCGTAAACCGTATTTATAAACAATGTTTTCAACCAAATGTTGTGTCTTATAAAATCTATCCAATGATACTACACACGACCTAGGTTCTGGATATAAATTCCAGCCCCATGCTGTTATCACTACTTTCGATATATTGTGGCAATCAAAATGGTTAGATCCATCAGGTATTTTATGTTACGTAAATTACTTTCCTGAGCCTCTATGTCGTCATATAACCAAGAAAGGAGCATATAGGTTCATGTCGACGAACCTAGTAACCCCCAACACGCAATTCCGCCAGTCGACACTAAAAAAATTTAAAGCAAATATGACATATTATGACAATCATATCTACGTGGTCAAGTAACTAAGTAAGTAATCAATCAGGAAAATTTTGCAAAATTTGCTTCTAGTTATTGCAAACAACTCTTTATCTTCATTAAATTTCCAAATTTTTATTAGGTAATGAATATTTAATATAATATAAAGGCTCATCCTCAGATAATCCGACAATATTAAAGTTTACACCAACAACATTCACAATCACTTAGCAACAAATTGTTCAACACGACAGTCGAGAATTGATGCGGAAATTAAAAATTAGTCCAAAATCTACATCGGACTTTAGCCCCTTACTGTCCGTCATCTAAATTTTCCAGGGCGGCAAACAGATTGGTTTTAAGTGGTTTGGTTATCTAAGAACATGTTCATGTCACTTTGGATTAAATTAGACAACAGCGCTAAAATAATTTTGAATATTGCAACAAAAAATTAAATAATCTCGTATTTGCCTTCAACATACTTTCTGTGTGCAGCTCTCTGATTGCAAATATAAATGATATTAGGTCTTCTAAATTGAAAATGTTGGTTGCAATTGGGTGATCAAAAGTACAAAACTGTCAGATTCGCACGAAAATTATTTCCTAAAATGCATTTAATTATTTTCCTGACGCCTGAGCGCAAACATCATTTTCAATATTCATACGTCAATATCTTTAAAATGTTATGTCTACCTAAAAAAACTTATACTTCTGGATATAACCATGTGATAGAACCTGAAATCATAAAATAAAAAAATGCTTTTTCCCGCGTTCAATTCCTATAATTTATTTATTTATTGTGTTTTTAAAATTTAAAATTTAAATTTACAATTAAGAAATGACGATATGTTTTGCTAAACCGCTAGATTTTCAAAAAATCACAATATAAAATTGATAGGAACCTTTGAGATATAATTAAAATATAAAAATTAAGCTGACACTATAAATAAGCTTGTTTCTAATTAGTTGTGAACCATTTTGGACCTATTTTTTCTATTTATTAGTTTTAATTTAAGAAATTAAATATTGTGGAATTTAGGCAATTGTCATGCTTGTTTTAAACCTTTGTTCTGCGTGGAAAGTGGTCTCAGTAAATTGCTTGTATCTCCGTCACATTTTTCTATTTTTCCTTGAAATAAAGGAAATTCTTGTCTTCCAAATTGGTACCAAAAATATCTCGGATATCTATTTTGCTGATTTTGTTTTCCAATTGTTTCTCTACTATTATCTCGTACTCGACAGAGACATATCTTTTTTACATCGCTTTGTTGAATAATAAAAAAATAAAAACAATTGATTTTCAGGTCGAAAGCAGAATTTTGGGTTAAAATCGCTGCTAGTCTATTACCTTAATTTTATAGAAATTTTTAGCACTGTTATTTTTAATAAACAATTATTTATCAGCCCATTAAATTGATGAGAAAGGTAATATAAATAATTAAGAAAACTCAATTTTTGTGACAGAAGAGAGTTTTTCATACAAAGACTACTTTAGTCTATTACAGGACGGCAATGCATTTTGCAATATCTTTTAGTGACTTTTTGCCACATGTTTTGGTCTCCTCACCCATTGTGAAGTATCTCGAATTTCAATGATTGATTAATTTGATATAAGAAATTTTTTTATGTTTTTATGTGAACTTAGAAATCATCACAGTTACAGTTATTATTATATTGCTTACTAACTATAGATATCCAAATTTAATTTTTACTTTATCATACGCAGTATGTAAAGTATTGTAATCATGCCAAAAAATTCTTTTGAGATTTTAGCGGAAATATGTCTTTTTGGGTCCCCTGAACATTTTTGACCAAGATACAAAAAATGTCTGTGTATGTGTGTGTGTGTGTGTATGTGTGTGTGTGTGTATGTGTGTGTGTGTACCCGTTTTTGTGGCGACGATTCCGGAGAAACTACTAAAGGTGTCGGGACGAAACTTCATATTTAGAAGTTTCATAACCAAACTTAGAGCTGAAAAGCTTTCTGTTGAAAAGGGTCCAAAGGAACTGGTGGTTTACTCATAGCATTTTTCGAAGATTTTGCAAATGAGCCGCTATTTGTGTAATGTCGTCAAAATAGTTAAATAATAAATTAAAGGAGAGGAAATTTTCTATAATTTATGTATATGACATTTTTTGGTAGAATTTATAGTTTGGCTGCATGAGCAAATTCTATTTCATCGAGATCGGTCGTACTGCTTTAAAACTAGTAGCCAGGACATGTCAGATTTTTTGATTCTAATGACAGTAGCTAGTGTCATTAGAATTAATTTCATTCATGTCATTAATTTAGCGGAAATATGTCTTTTTGGGTCCCCTGAACATTTTTGACCAAGGTTCAAAAAAATGTCTGTGTGTGTGTATGTGTGTGTGTATGTGTGTGTGTGTGTATGTGTGTGTGTGTGTACCCGTTTTTTGTGGCGACGATTCCGGAGAAACTACTAAAGGTATCGGGACGAAACTTCATATTTAGAAGTTTCATAACCAAACTTAGAGCTGAAAAGCTTTCTGTTGAAGAGGGTCCAAAGGAACTGGAGGTTTTAGCATTTTTGAAAGATTTTGCAAATAAGCCGCCATTTCTGGAATTTTGTCGAAATAGTTAAATAATAAATTAAAGATGAGGAAATTCTGAATAATTTATCACCATGACATTTTTTGGTACAATCAATAGTTTAGCTGCATGAGCAAATTCTATTTCTACGAGATCGGTCGTACTGCATGAAAACTAGTAGCCAGGATTTGTCACATTTTTTTATTCTAATGACAGTAGGTAGTCTTGGTGTCAAACGCTAATGTTTTGACAATAACATCTATCAATATAAGCTGCGTTCGCATATTGCATTACACTTTTTACACCCAATAACACGTAAGTGTCATTTGGACGGCGTACCCGGTATCAACGGAGTACAATATCCGAACGCAGCTTTAATCGACATATCTGTCTAGTTCTATTAGTTTTATTTTAATGCAGGCATCGCTGATCTCGATCAAATAGAGTCTCATGCAGCTAAACTATTAATTTTATATATAGTATGATAAAGTCATGTGCCTGGCCACATCAGATTTTTTTTTTCATGAAATGGAGAAATCTTGTGTAATGTAAATTTTAATTTTAACGTACAAATGCAAATGTGATATTCATCCTATTTACTCACGGATAGTATATTTTAGTCAAATATCAAATGTACAATGTTACCTTTATACGTTTTACCATTTATATGGTTTATGTTGACATACTCATTCAACAAATATTTAAATAAAATGTATCATTATTTTGTTAGTTCCAAGCAAGATAAACATTTGGTCGGAATTGATTCATAATAATTATGGTAATTAATATACTCGAAAGAATGCCTCTATTCCTTTGTAAAATATATAATTTCTTAGGTACCGGTTTCGTTGGTTACAACATCATCAACCTAAATGTCAGGTAATTAAAAACACACGCAATGTAAAGTACGTGTGCCATGTGTGAATGATGACAAACAACAAACAACAACACAAACAAGTTGTTTGTCGTCATTCACACATGCCACACGTACTTTACTTTGCTTGTGTTTTTAACTACCTGACATTTAGGCTGATGATGTTGTAACCAACGAAACAGGTACCAACACAGGTAAGAAATTATATATTTTACAAAGGAATAGATTTTAAGAATATTTTCGAGTATATTAATTTATATACCTTTGTCGACATTACTCATTCCAAATTATGGTATGTCGTCTAGCCCTGTGCAGATGAGTTTCTCTCTCATATATTTATCTTTATGAATGATAAGCATCAGTATTTGATACAGACTCATTCATTTGAGATTACATTTGTTGTGATTCCAGTTTAAATATCCCTGTTTACAAATCTATAGGCTGTTGGATTAGTATATAAAAATGACCTTTTTTAAAGGTGGACAAACTTTCTTTACTTGTGCCCCATAAAAAAAAATCATTTGACACCATAGAAGCATGTATTACAAAAATCCAAAACTTACCTCGCGTTGTAAATCCTCTAATGCTTTCGTGCGCAGTCTAGGGCCATTCCTGTTCTTGACAGGAACGGGGCATTGCTCCAGAGTGCTCACCAAACCCGGAGGAGGCCTATGGATGCGCCAATAGGCCCTCTCCTGGGAGTCACTAACCACCTTGTCACCTTTCTTCAGCTCCTTGCATATCTTCGCCTGAAAAAAACACCACAATCAGTCTTTCACAAAACTTCTCACACTGACACAAATTTTCTAACATTTCTACGCTTAAAACCGAAAAGCTTGGAGAGCTTTAGAAGCTGCACTGTTACTCCGTTACTTGGCGACATCAGCTGCTTGTTGGTCGCGTCTATTATTATCGTGCGTCGTTTGCTTTGGTTTGTCTTCTTTCTCGACATTTTTGTGGTGTGGTATATGTATAATTTGTAGTTTGAATTTGATGTGAGGCTAGAGTACGAGTCTCGAAACTAAAAGGCGGTGGTTTGTTGCTTAAAATTATATCGCGGTTTGTTGCTTCATGTTGTGTACTCAACAACGACTGGCTGTGTGTTCTTATCAAGCGTTCGACGATTTTAGTTTTCGTAAATAAACATTGGTATCTTATCCAGGTTACTATCGTACGAGTTACCTTTAAGGCGATGTTTGTTTGTCAAGTACGTACTTAGGTGTTAATTTTGTGAATAATATACCTATCTATTGTAACTATTAGAATAATATACATAAGTGCTTCATAATTGTAATAATATTTGTAAGAATTCTGCTATGCTAACCGAGATATGCAAGATTGTGTAGAATAAATATTAAGATTTGTATAGGTATGAATGGATACCTTCTTAATGTTGTGATGTTTCTTCTTTTTCTTGAGGAACAACTTCTTCAACAATTTGCCCATGTCGAAGACATGTGCTGAATGCGTTCAAGTGGATATGCGAAATGCGTATATCTTTTAAACTGCGATAACGCACTCAATTTATAAAAGTCTGAAACATATGTGTAAGTATTTTGATCATTTTGTGAGTGGGGCACGAGCTGAGTCAACCTCAAATATCCAGCATATCAATTTTTGGTAGGAAATGATAAGTAACTGTAGAAATATTCAAAATACTTTGTTACTGTTAGTATATAACTAAGTAGCTTTTGTAGTAGTATATATGCGAATTAGTATAACATTAAAGGAATAAATACAAACCTGCAATAAGGTCTAGCATAAATTAGTTTCTCTATTCCCGCTGTGGTTTCCCAAAACTAGTTTTGCTGTTCTTTTAAAACAAAATTAAGATTTGTCTGAAACTTTTTTCTACTAAGTACCAACTAAGAAAAGTGCAAAAGTTTATGACAAAACTTATTTGGTTTAAAGAGAGCTATCCTATGATACCTCAAACGATGTTTGTTTCTAAAGTTGGTACAATCGTCAGTTCTCTTTAATTATCTGCAAGTGTGCAATATCAAAGATGTTCAAATTGTGTGATACTACATGAGAAAAAAATACAATACAATTATATATTGTCAGATATTGAGAACGTAGTGAAAGAAAGTGCACAGGCCATAGATTTCGTTGAGATGTACACAAATCAGGACACAGAAATTCCCTATCACGTAAGATTTTCGAAAAAAATTACGTAAAAATGTCAAAAATGTGTTTTACCAATTTTTATTGCATTAACTTTTTGGCTCAAATCAATTAGTTGATTAGCAACCATGTTTGGCTTATTCTTCTTTTTTGTCGGATACTGCCTTATCACTCTGTTTGAAATCAGAAACATCCCGGCTGTCAAAGTCAACTAGTCATTTGTTTAGAAATAATTGATAATATTTAATTCAACTGTTTATAATTTTAAGGATTAATTTAATTTTAAGAACTAATATAAGAAATTTAAATCAGTAAAAAGCAAAATAGAAATCTAAAACTATGACTGGTAATGAATAAAAAGATGTGATACAAAAATAGTCATAAATACGCACATTTCAGTAACAAAACCGAAATGGTATTATTATTAAACACACAATAGAAATCACCGTTTTTATTTAAAAATATATGTATATGAATTTAACTGCATAAAAACTCAAACTAGTGAAAAATAAAAAATAAAACTGCATCAAGCGGTTTTGTCTAACATTCGATGTAATAGGGTATTTCGGTCATGTCCAAATTTAAGCAGATATTCGGTTTAACCTATTGTACAATTTATGAGGATTCATAAAGTTAAGCTATGAGCTTTTTGATTTAGCTTTTCTATGAGATAATTGCAATTAAAAGTGCATTTCGTTTGAATTCACCGCCCACCCTCGGAAATATACGATGATTACCGATCCCTAGTAGCGCTGGCAAGAGCGGACAGCTCTCGAACAGCTGATCGGCCGAGTTGTCGGTTGGAAACATGACAAAATCTCAAGAACGGTTTGCTATTTTAAAAAATCCTCGAACACGTCGATTATAATTATCAAAATACACCTTATGATATCAAATTAATTTTTTTACCTTCAATTGTTTTTAACAGATGACGTAAACGAAATTTTTTTAAATGACAACCCTATATTTTTTTCAATGAATTTGATAGATCTTTTAATTGTCTTAATGGTAGCATAATATTTTTATGGCCTTACATAAGAAAATTTTCGAGAAAAGACAATTGAAGGTTACGAAATAAAAGTGACAAATCTCCGGAACGGCTCCACCGAATTTAACGAAATTTTGGAATTAAGTATTTTGCAAACAAGTGATGTGTTTTGGCGTTATTATCGTTGATGCAACGTTTACAGTTTCTGAGATTGAGGTTATATACCTTTTGAATTTGAAACAGAACAGCCTGTATATTTTGACAATTTCTGTTACAGTCTTCATTAGTATATCAAAAACATCTAGAAATTAATAAAAACCTTTATTACCTTTATTACTATATTACGAAAAAATTGATAACAAAACATTATTACATTTTCTACTGAAACTACTCTAGTTGGTTTATGAGGATTCTCAACCATTGACAAGAACACATTGTTTTAAATTTGACCGGTTTATGTTGTTGTTGTTATTTTTTGTTATCAATTTTTCTTTGTTAATTTTTAGACCTAAGTAATAAATGTTTTTGTTAATTTCTAGATGTGTTTGATATAATACTGCAACAAGCGTAGTAACATTGAATAGGCAATGGAAGACTGTAACAGAAAATGCCAAAATATACAGGTGTTCTATTTAAAATTCAAAAGTTTGAGGTTATATCTCAGAAACTGTAAACGTTGTATCAACGATAATAACGCCAGTGACTTCACATGGTCGCAAAATATTTAATTCCAAAAGGTCGTTAAATTCGATCGAGCTGTTCCGGAGATTTTGTCACTTTCTTTTCACAACCTTCAATTGTCCTTTTCTCGAAAATTTTCTTATGTAAGGCCATAAAAATATGATACTAATATTTAGACAATTATAAGATCTGACAAATTCATTAAAGAAAATATAGGATTGTCATTTAAAAAAAAATGTCGATGACGTAATCTGTTAAAAGCAATTGAAGGTAAAAAAATTAATTTGATATCATAAGCGTTATTTTAATAATTATAAATCGATATGTTCGAGCATTTTTTAAAATAGCAAACCGTTCTCGAGATGTTGCATGTTTCCATACTTTACGCGCTCACTAAAATGCATATAAATTAACGTCCACTTTTTGAGAACCACTGATATTTGTATATATATGTGGGACATTCCATGCTAACAGTGAACACAGAAGTATAATATTTAGTTTCTCAGTTTTGTTTTGTTTAAGATTTTTTTATTATATTGGTTCAAAAAAAAGTTTTATAAAACCAGATTTTATTTCGATTTAAATAACTGTTTTTTTACCTATCTCGACCGTCACAGTCTTATTAAAATATATTATATTAAAAGAGCAGATTTTCTATATTGTTAATTAATATCGTATATGTTATATTATTATATGTTGGCTATATCGTAATGTCGTAAGTTTTCAGTTGCCATATTAAAGCATACTTCTTTAGTCATCAAATTATGTATTATTATTATTAATATCAGCCTATATTAAACATTGTATAACCAAAAGTGTTCAGAACGTGAGTTAAAATGTCCCGACCGTCACTATGGAATGCCCTATGTATTAATTGTTGTATCCACGCTACGTAATAAAACATGTCTGATTCATGTACTCCAAGAAGTAAAGTTTTGAGTGAAAGAAGCGTGTAAGAAGCATGTAAAACTAGTCTGGTTTGTCTAGCTATACGGTACCTAGTTCAAATATATAAATAAATATTTCCAACTTGATACAATAAAATAATGTCAAAGCTCGAAATGCTATCTGTTGGTGAATACACACATGATAATACATAACTACATACTTCTATTAACAGTCTCATACCAACAAATACGTACAAACGAGTACCTATAGCCTAAAGCTGATGAATATAACAAAAAGGCCACCCTAAGGCCTAAACACATTCTTCACATTCCTCGTAATTTTCTCACGTCTTCACCACAAAAAAAAATGGGAGGAAATCTCAGCCGCTCGACACCTCGCGTAAATAACGCAAATATTTACATAAACAGACGCGAAACGAGCAAATAGTGCGTTTGGCAGTTTAATTTCGTTTCATCACTCTCTCAAGGCGCGAAGGGGGGTGGAAAGCGCAGGGAATAAAAGTGGCGGAAAGAGGCAAACCTCGTCGTACCCAATTTGCATAGAAATTTATGTAGGCAACAGATTATACGGGGCGATGTGTATCGCCTACTGGGCAGAGCCTATACTATAGGCCCTATAGGGCAGCAATACAATCTGGCGCGAGAAAAGAAAGTTTTTGTCTACGCCTAAATGAGGAAGAGGCCTCTTTCGAGAACACGCAAACATCCCCTGTTCAGCTTTAATTTTCCCGTCCGCGTGTTTTGAGTGGGATGTTGTTCGGGACAATTTTATGGCCAAACTTTTGCTGATTATTTTTGGCTGATTGTTATGTTCTTTGTTGTTTCCTCGACTTTGAATTAGAAGTCGTTTATTTTTGTCATATAAACCCACACACAAGAAAAGGTTATTGTGTAAAGCAAGTGCGACCAGTTAAAAAAACAAAATATATGAAAATGCAACTTTGTTAAACGAAAAGTGCTTTAAGGAACAGCAGTAGCTTTAAAAGTGACTTTTTACTCTATTGGACATCATTGGGCGAAATTACTGTACGTACAGAGTTACATTACATGTAAAAATGTTAAATTTGGGGCACTATCACCACTTGTTTTGTAGTATTTTTGTTGGTACTTTTGCAATATTCTGTGAATTTGTAAAAATCAGAGCACAGTGAGTGCAATTTAGGACAAAGTAAAATATAAAACATTAGTGGATAACCTACTATGTAATTAAGTACCTACTTTTAATTATTCAGATATAAATTGATGGTTAATCTCTTACTTTCTTAGATGCTTATATGCTTAATGCTTAGATGCTATGTCAAGCATCTTCAGCTTACTAATACAAAAAAGTAATTTCTCAATCCTAGAAGAAACTGAGCAACATAAGATCTAGGACATCCAGATATGTATATTTTATATAGCTTTAACAATGTAGGTATGTTACTTTATTTTTTCGTCGACTGTACATTATTAGTCGCAGAATTTCTGAGAATCAGTTTCAGATCTTTATCAGAGAATTTCACAGACTTCCAATTACTTAATTTGTCAAAAATACATCAATCTAATCTAAATAACTATCTTGGCCAACAGCAAAAAAAATCGAACAAGTGACAACTGATTCTAGTGTGCCTTTTTCGTAGAATGTGGATCTGAAAATAGAATTTGTAAATTGCCCTTAGTTTATGAGAATGTCACAAAAATATGTTTTCTTCTCAAAAACTAGACAAAATACAAAACTTTTTACAACTGTTTCACAATCTACGAAAGAAAAGGCGTACCAGAAACGGTTGTAACTTCTAATTTTTGAAATTAGGTATTTAGATTTCTGTGAAATGCTCTGATATCTCAACTCAAAAGTTTATCAATTATCTTTCTTTTATTAGGATGGTAATAAAATGCTGTTTAGTTCTTTTCTTTATACAAATCTAATTCAAAACACCTTTGACAACCGGTAGCGACCCCTAAATATGTTTCTTTTAAGTACAATGATCGGTACAATTATGAGAACGCTTAAACCAATTTAGCTAAACTTTGATGTTCAATAACTTTGGTAATCTTTGACCGATTTTCACATTTCTTTCTGGACATTGTAAAGAAATCCCTCAAGATTATCACGTACCTATGAAATTGCTAAAAAGAAATACAGTTCATTATACTATGAGAAAAAGATGACATTTTTTGTTCAACTTTGGGATATCTGTGGGGTAACTAAGCAACTTATGTGATTTTTTACTTGTTGTTTTATCAGTTATCTGGTCATTATATTTTTTTTATAATATTAATGATGTTTATTTAGTTAAAAGAAACTAATAGTCACAATAAATTTGGTGTCCTTAGTACTAAACTTATCAACTACTTAAAATTAGCCAATACATAAACCCGACATGATGTTTTAAAAAGAACTACTGCTTTTTATATGACTTGGTAGGCTGTTAAATATTTTCAGTGCTTTATAATAAAATGAATTTTGCGTACTGCTTTTTGTATATTTTGGTAATCTAAAGTGGTCCTTTTGCCGAGTATTGTATTCATGCTGCTGACTATTATATATTAAATAATTACTCATATAATTTGGGAGTTTATTATTTATGCATTTATATACCAAGGTGAGTGCCTGATATATCGTTTGTTGTTTAACATTCAAGAAATTTAATTTGTTCAACATTGACTCGATACTGGGTAACCTGGAGCATTGTAATAAAATTCTGAGTGCTCGATTTTGTTGTACTTGAATCTTCTTAATGTCTTTGTCTGCACACAAAAACAATATACTGCTGCAATAGTTAAAATATGGTTCTATAATCGTATGCTTTTAATGTTAGTTTGTTAGATAATCTTCCTAAGTAGCTAATCTTTCGGCTCACCTTTTTAACTATATACCCCATATTACACCTAAAAATCAAGGTATTGTCTAAAATGACACTTAGATATTTAAATTCGTCCACTATCTCAACAACTGTGTTATCGATAACTATTTCTGGTGTAGGGTTTACTGAATTTATATTTCCCAATATCATAGCTTTTGTTTTCAGTACATTCAAACAACTTATTTTCTTTATACTAATTTGATATCGAAACCAGTTCAGAGTTCAATGTCGCGATTACATCAGGTAAGTTATCTCCTGCAATTGATATTAGTGTATCGTCTGCAAATAGGTGCATATCACAAGACTTAACTAGTGAAGCAACGTCATTTATGTACAATAAAATACTCCTCATTAAGTAACATTTGCGGCAAGGTTTAACTGCATTCCAAAAAGTTTAAATGAAATTGTGTATCTTCTACAAAAATTCAGAAGAACCATCAAACAAAATGTTGAGAACATATTGACGATATTGACGGGGTGGTTCTTTAAAAACAACCTGTGATTAAAGCACCCTATTGACCGTAGTATGATATTAAAATTAAGAACTAATCGAGAACTAGTACCAGTTTGTATAATAATTCAGCGTTTATGCGTTCTTGAACCATACACTTCCATTTTATCTTTATTACCATAGTTTGGAAAAAAAGTGTCATAAACCAAACTTGTAGTGAATTGTAGTCTCTATAGTCTATAACTTAATCATTATTAACTCTCTAAGATGAACTGGACAGTTTTGACACACTGAATACTACGTTTAAAGCTAAAACATGTAGGTGATATTTCTCTTTAGAAAGTCAACAATACCAGCATAAAACAGCGCAATCCAATTTATCCTTCTTTTTCTGAACAAATCCACTATTTGATATAGATTCGTTTGTGTTCTCACACACCAGTCCTGAATACCAATGGTGTGCTTGCTTATAGCTACTTCAAAAACCAATAAGAAAAGCTTAAGCAAACGATGCAATAATTGAAATCCAAACTTTTTTAATATCAACCCCCCAAACGAAATGACAAAAATGTAAATGAATCTGACTTGTAACTAACGCGTTGCCATCATTCGCGAAAGATTAGAAAGGAAATGGCTCCAATTAAAACTTTTATTTCAGAATAATTAATCCACCCCATCCCTTGTAATAGGGACGCGCAGTACTTAACGATTACCAACAGAAAAAAAGAAACTTCATCCTTCCATTCCAACCCGAACGAAATTTATTTACCCAGGTGTCGTCTGGTGAAACAATCCCAAGATCTACCGTCTTAGATTAGCAGTTTTTCCGGCGAAACCCTTTTCCCGGAACGAAAACTTTTCCACCAAATAAACGGCATCGATTTCGCTCTGCACTTCTGCGATCAGATAAGGTCTCTCTGTATGTGTGGGTGGCCGGGTTGGACTGAATCAAGTACCCGAAACTGCAGAAAGTACAGTCG
The DNA here is from genome assembly GCA_963966075.1 of Aphodius sticticus. NCBI lineage: Eukaryota > Metazoa > Arthropoda > Insecta > Coleoptera > Scarabaeidae > Aphodius > Aphodius sticticus. The sequence continues at coordinate 64,477,997 of OZ014509.1, forward strand.
CAAAAAAAACGACACCGTGGAATAGTTTGGAAGTTCGCGTTGGTAAGCGCGAGTTTCCTCCGTTGCAAAGTCTCCTATCAAATTTAATGGGAATTTATGGATGCACCAGAAATTGGCCCACCCTTGAGGAACATTGCAGACCGCTGTGGTGATATATTGCTTGTAATAAAACGTTTATTACGGTCCTTATTAATTTTGTGTCTTAACCAACCTGTTGTTTCATGTCGGAAAGTTGGTGTCGGTACGGGGAATGATTGAGTTATAACGGCTGTAATGCACGTACAGGCGAAATGATATTCATTAAAGCCGTTATGTCCATGGATAATTGAATGTAGGATTATGCTCAAGTACCACTTGAATAAGGTACATATATTTTAATCACGGTTCTTAATTTTGTCGTACTTAAAAGTTACTGTTGGTGGTACATATAATTAAAAACTTATTTTAAATTTAAAATTTATTAAGCTAATTACTTAAATGATCCCATAAGGAACGATGGATTATATTCATGATCTGCAGGAAAAATTTGTGACAATATCTGTTCCTATGGCAGTAGTAATAAATTTGATTTTCACTACCCTTTCAAACCAGAAATTTCTAATTTGTTTTCATTTGTTTTCAAGTTTTTACAAGTTTTACAAGTTTTTACATATTCTAATATATTACTCTAAATAAAGCTAGTGTGAGAAGAATTTTTTTAAGAAATTTAAGAAACATTTTTGAGAAATTTTTTTACCAAAATCACGCTTTTTACTTTTGGCCTCAATTTTTGTCGAAAATCTTACGCGATAGAAAAAGGTTCAGCCTGGATTCGCCTTTATATTGTTTATTTTAATAGTTAAAAATCGACTTGTTTTAGGATTTTTAAAATACCAAACCTGTTCAGACATTTTCCCATGTTTCCATAAGTAATTCTACTTATCATAAAAATGTCCAAATTTGCGATATATCCAATTTATATTAGGGCTATAAAAAGGCATAAAATTGCTGCATTGCCAATATCGCAGTGTGTCCAACAAAATGTTCAACAACGGAATGAACAATGATTCTACAAAATAAATACTGGTTTCCCATTAGCAAACTTCTCCTTTTACTTTGTAACTTTCAAAAAAACAACAAACAGAGGTACTGCGTGGTATTGAATGCAACTTGTAGACACGCTCTAAAAACTTTGATATTGCCTCTATTTCATAATGTGCAGAATTTTCCCATCTTTACAGTTTACAATTCAATACTACTAAAGTAAACGTCCCAAATTTCCTAAGGTAACATATTACAGCAGCTACTGATTTGTATCCTTTTTGTTGCTTCCCTTATTAAAATATGTCCAAGAAATTGTATATTTCTTTACCATTGCAAAACACAAAGTTTTCACAGAGAAGTTTCCCATTCTAGACCAATAAGGGATTACATCTAAATTTTCTCCTAATACCTAGATTTGCCGAGGAAGATACGGAACACAACTAGCAATTTGTGGTAAACGTGGCCAAAGCCGCGCAGGACTAGGATAACATTCCTGATAGGGTATCTCATAAGCGATGCCATCTCCTCGTCTCTAACCTCCCCGACCGAGCTGCCTAAATCCATAATTAGGATTCCGGTCGATTTCAGACATTTTTCATTATGAATGTCCTTCCGGGAATAGACGTGTCCTGCGCTGGGAGCCACGTACGTGAGCCAGGACAATAACGGCGAACACGACACAGAGGTGAAAGGCGCAGATAGGACGAAGGTAAAGAGATCGCTGCTGGGGTCCTTTGTGGAGTTGGTCTCCGAGGATGGCTGAAAGTAATTGGCCGAGTTCTCGTCGTAAAGTTTGCGAGCGCAACATCAATGCCGCAAATGCGAAGCCACGTATCCATTGAAAGCTGCTCGTATTTTCCGATGGCAACAATGTTGTTGGGTGGGAGTTGCTTGACGTAGACTGTGGTAATTTGTTCTTCGGTTTCAGGAGTAAGGATGCTCGACATCTATTGATAACTGCTGTTGTGGATAGAAAAATAATTGGTTTGTGCAAGCAGTCCATGTTATAGCGTCGAGAAATCATCATTTCACCAATTAAAATTGACGGTTTTTATGCTTTTAGACTTATATTACTTCTCCGTTAATATTTTGATCGAAGCATTGTAGATCTAACACATAATTCTCTAGAATTTGTGATCTTCACCAACTCCTTTAAAGTTTAAAACAATACGAAGTTGGCAGTACCGGATAAAAAAACATCACAGTGCAGCGTCTCAAACCAACCGTCAATGTACAAACAGCAAGATCTCAAAGAAAATTATCAGTTTTTAAGTTTGTTTTTAATCAAACTGTAAAAATAGAAACACATGGTGCTCATTATACGATGCAGAACAGTAAATTCTGGCCTAGAAGTTGCATGGAATGCCACATCCAGCGTTTATAGGAAAATGGCGACAACACAAAGCAAGTCACAGATAAATACTGGATTCACATTAGCAAACTTCTCCTGTTACTTTGTAACTTTCCAAAAAACAAGCTGAGCTACTGCGTGGTATTGAATGCTTGTAGACACGCTCTAAAAACTTTGATATTGCCTCGATTCCATAATACGCAGCATTTTCCCATCTTTACAGTTTACAATTCAATACTACTAAGGTAAACGTCCCAAATTCAGACACTATCCTTAATTCCGACATATTTCTGTTTAGTTGGATAAAATAAGAAATCTACAACATTGAACTCTTTTTTTAGAACATCCGGATTGTTGATTTGACATTACACTTATCAACCCACAATCGCTTCTTATTTTACCAATGTTCTGACGGTAAGAATATAACCTAGAAGTTTGACTGATCTTGATAATTGAGTGCTATGCTAAAAGTTGATTTTTTCCTTATAAGGTAACTGCAATTCGACTTCTTTTTACCTCGCTACAGGATAACCGTAATTAAGAAAATTCTGGTAAGATCTATTTAGGCTGACTAAAAATGCATTATATTATCATAATCATACGGTGTACTACTCTTTTAACCACCATTATTTACAAATTTAAGTACGTCCGTAAATCAGACATGTGTGTCGGAATTGTGTACATGGTTGGAAGTAATACAAATGGCTCTATTGCTGTTTTTACACAAGAAAATAACATATTTTACATCCAGAAAAGTTCATGATGCAAAGGTCGATAATTATTGAAAAAGAAGTAAGTAAAACGACTCTCAACTTTGCAGAATTTATTGTCCAAAAGTGAACTAATAAATTCTGCAAAGTTGAGAGGCGTTTTACTTACTTCTTTTTCAATACTTTACATCGTTTGATATATTACAATTAATTGTACGCATTTTGTCCAAATTCCGCCACGAGTGTCGGAATTATGGATATCAATAATCCTTAATTATTACAGGATGTCGGAATTACGATCATCAATAGTCCCTAATTCCGTCATAATTATCGGCAGGCGTTATAGGAGATGATGAAATAAGACAGAATGATGCAACACTAGCAGCAGAGAGTAGCGATTTTGGCATTATTACACCACCTTTGGAGATACAGTTTGAACTCATGCCACCTCCATTAAAAATAAAACATTATTCTGGCCTGAAACACCCAAATAAAGTAAAAAGAAACTGTTCTTCGATAATATTATCTGTAATGTTTGGAGAGAATATTTGTTAAAAAAAAGAAGGAACCACAAAAGAAAATCGTCCCAGAGAAATAAGAAAGGAAGCGAAAAAGGAACAGACATAGTCATTAGCACCACATAAATTATTATTATTATTATTATTATAAATATAAATTCTACAGTTACAAATGTAACAAAAATTCCGTAACACGTCTGAATTTGGGGTGTTTACCTTAAGTCCTTTCTTTTCCTTTGCATAACCCATGATATGCTTGAATTACACTATCACGGGTTTAACAATTTTGTTTTACGTGTCCTTGTCAAATGATTTATGCAAATTTTTGCAAAGTTTCCATCAAAGTTTTTGGTAGATTTGTAAATAACGTCGATAAAGATCAGGAATGAATAGTGTAATGTTCACGCAAAATGATATTTGTGACATTTGTGCATTGCTATTGGCAGTACTCCGACACATTTATATTGGATGAAATTTGGTAGTTCATGAAAGATTTGACAAATACACTACACAAATTTTAGTGATTGAGTTTCTTATAGTGCTTTAATATTATGGCGAAGTATAGTTTATACATTGTATAATTGAGGCCAGGTTATCAAAGCCGTCTGGACAGGCAATTGGTCGATCAGAAATCCATACATCAGGCGTTTTTGAAATCAAAACAAAGACATGCCATTGTGACACGAACGTGCAAATCGAATATTAACAAGAAAACCCGTGTGTAACCAAAAATTCTATCTCAGGAATTTTGGGCCTCAAAACTGGTCATGACGTTTTGTCAAATTTACTATAAAGGCCACTGCATGGGATAGGAGGATTATTACCAGTAGTTTGCAGCACCTCCTTGTAGCGTAGCGCGACTATTGTCTGCAGATATAGCTCTACTCGCTGTACTAGACGACCGCATAATAAGCCGAGATATCATGTTACTCAGTTGTTTGTTTTTATTCTAGGCAATCGCTGACCTACCTTATTGTCCCGTCCATGAGAGCTACGTAACAATATCTTATATATGTAGGTCAGGAATAATACACATAGTCATCTGTCATTTCTTTTTGGTTTCTTTCATCCATTTTTGCACCTCTTTTTTCCGTGTTTAGCTATTTTATTTCTATCGTGTACTAAAACCCTGTGAAATGTTTTTTTTTTTTGGAAAATGTATTCTGATTTGTTTACCTTTCTTACGAGAAAATTCCATATACCACGAAAGTTAATGTCAAACCTTATCGCAGAATACTTTCTCATTACCTTTTAGTTAAACAATTAAACAACACGCTGTTTTGAGGTGCATCGAGCTCGATGATTAAAATAAGTAACTACTCATTGGTAATGTTGTCAAATGTGGTTTTGTCATAGTGAACTTTAGTTTGTAACTGTGACGGTTTCGATTTGCTGTCAATAACATTTGCGCGGTTAGGAGCAAATAGGACAATATCATAAATCACTTTGTGCAAACTGACCTTAATTATGATATGTTCAAATACTAATTTAAACTAAGTACGGATTGACATACATGTTTGAGAGAACCGTAACACACACGAAAACGTAAAGTACAATCTGATGTAGTAGTTTCGAACTTTGAAACTAGCTACTTCAGAGTCGAATTTGGTATTACTTAAAGCCGCAAGTCATGCTTGACAAAGCCCAAAAGCCTTCCCAGCGAAATAAGATTGCTTAAAACTTATGCGAGCCCGGTTTAAACGAAAACTTTGTACGAGATCCTGCTCGAGTTATAGCGGGCTCATATTGCACCTTGTAGTACACATCAAAAGCGGAGATCAAATAAGAAGATACGTACGTATATACTAAGTAGGTCAAATATGACATATGTGTAGGTATGTCTAGTCTAGTGTAAGTTTGACTTTTTAATATTACCTAATGTTTTCTAAGTAGCTAAAGATTCTCTTGACTTTAGGATATACAGATACAGTGTCGTTTTTGCTACCTATGGCGATTTACAAGATAGAAAACGACATTCACGTTCTCAGTAAGTTATATAGTGATAGAACATTGGTAGTTGCAACTTAAGCCGTATCTGTGTTTGTTAAGTAGTTAATTAGTAACTTACCAATTCTTCGGCTTGCATTGTGATAAATTCCCATTTGTTGGCCAGATTTTTTCTCAGGTTGCCAAGCGCCTCGATTTCGTAGTCTTCTAGGCCATGCCGTTGCTTGTTCCGAAGTGTGCGTTTGGCAAGGTAGATGGCGTACTCTACCTGATCGGGAGGGCGGTTTTGGTATGGCCAATAGTAGGAGGACTGAAAAGAAAACAGTACATGTTAAATATGTTAGTTTTTGCAGCGGATTTTGGTAAGACAATACTGAAAATGTTGAGAAAACAATTAAGTAGGATGACTTGTGAATAGAAAATGTCAAGAATGGTACACTGCAAACACAAATGAAAAGAAACGGCTCGGGAACATTTGCGAGAAAATCAACTGTCAATTGAGATGGTTTTTCATTAATTATAAATGTTCCTATTAACTTGGATTCTAAAAATTTTCTTATGTTCTACGAGAACCATAAGCTGTCGATTGATATCAGATACATCGACCACATTTGATCTTTATATGCACTGTGGATACAAAAATTGGACTATTAAATGAGAAATGCTCATTAAATACACGTTGAAACCATATGTCTTACTTCAACACTAAACTATTGGTGTGTAATCAATAAAAATAACATTTAAAAATATATTCCTTTGTTGTTGCATCCTAGTATGAATAATGCAATTCTTTCTGTTAGTTTACAATTAAGTAAGTACGTAGGCTTGGAGCGGTAGCTCCAGATGTGCGCAGTGAGGTGTAAATTTAGGTATATAAGGGAGATTTCCTTGGTAGGTCTTCAGTATTCAGTTAGCTCTGAAGAAGCCAGAAACATGGTTCGCGAAACGTCAGCATTTGCAAATCTTGAAGCAGTTTATTTTCTAAAAGTTTACAATTAAGTCGGGGTACTCAACCATTTAGACCGCGATCTGGAGAGACTTTTCCTTTTCCAACAAATAGCATTGTTTCTTTACAGCATTGTCGTTGCTGAAGTGCTGTAAACCCATATTATACACTCTCTAAGCCGAAGCCAACATTTCAAAACAGTAAACGTTGGATATGTTATAAAATTAGTTTAATGAACAACTTCAGGAATTCTCCTTACATTTTATACGACCAATGTACTTTACTTTCAGCAAGATGGTTGCCTAGCTCACCATTCAAACATTGTGACAGAATTGTTAAATTTACAGTTTCCACATAAACGGATTGGATGAAATGGTCCTATTTTAGGGCCAGCACGTAGTCCTCATCTGACAATAAAATTATAGATTTTAATTTTTAGGGACGATTGAAACAAATTGTTAACAGGGAACCACCCCAAGACGATGCAGAACTATTTAAACTAAAAACAACGAATACGATAGCATCTATTACTGGCGGAAATTCGAACTCAGAGAGAATTTAGAACTCATATTCTTAAGAGGTGATTTGTTTGATTGGTTCATTTGCTCACTTACAAATACATAATTATTTAACTACCTACTTACATAGTGTGCTATTACAGTGTATTAAAATATTTAACTAAATTAATTAGTCCTATTTAAATTTAACCTTATGTATCAATTCGATACTGAGAAATCAAAAGACGTGGTTTCTATGGTTACATACACATCTTATTTTGAAGTTTAACCAATTTTTACATAAAAACTGGAATTAATTAATTACTCTAATATAGTCGGAGTTTAAATTTCGTGCGCGTAAAATAAACAAAATATGACAATAATGTAACGTGATAGAATATCCGTATTGGACACGAGTATTAGATTATAACTTATCGCACATTAAAGTTTAGCAAAATAATTATGAGGCGATCCTTTAATTGTGCCTTTATAGGTCAGTGTATATCAATAATATTCCAAATAACATACATACTTAGATAATTTCACAAGTCGTGTAAATACACATGAATAATTTATCAACACAATATCAATAGAAAATCGACATGAAATATTTCCAAACATCAGACATGGGCCATTCCAGATATAGAGGTGACAACATTTATTCGAGAAAACACCGGCTCAAGTATGCGAAACGCAGAAAAAAAGTCGGTTCACGGTTGAAAAATTTCTTCGGCAACATATGTGAAATAAATAAGGTCGAATAACGTTGTAAATGCTGCACACAAAAATACATTCTTCGGGTCACAAATAATTGTTTTCGAGCACTAGAACCGTTTTGCCAAGGTGATACATATTATCGTGGTAAGTTTTAGGTTACATACGTACAGATGACTGAAATAATCAATAATAAGTGTTTTTAATACAAAATTTATACTAACTAATATGACCTTATTCAACATAAAAACATTATTCAGCAATTATTATTATTAGTATAGAATATATTTTTAAATATTAACATAACGGTTTATTGATGTTATTCAACGTTATTTCTGTGGTTTGGAGTTTGGATGAGCAATTCCAAATTATTGACAAATGAGTTTTTAGTCAGAGAAATTCTAACTACAAAGAAAAGGACTGGTTTATTTACATTTTGATCCAGTTTATTAACAAATATGTGAAGTCTTTTGAACGCCCATTTCGTATCTAATATTCCCAAAATCGCGCATCGAAATGACTTGTATTAAATTTGTTTGGCAAACGAGGTTCATATGAGAAAAAGGCATTTATTTTACTTTAAGCGAAATCTTTTACTTTTAACGTGTTTATAATTATTTCTTTTTCTTTTGTGGCAAAAGTTATATCAAAGTGTCTATCAACATTCATAACGCAGTATACAAATTAAATGTTCTGAATCTTATAGAATAAAACCTTCTCTACTAAATTGAATTAATTCATATTTAGTCGAACAATGGACAGTAAAGTAAAGTAAATTGATAGTTCAGAAATGTGTTTTTTAAACTGCTATTTTTAAATGACGAAAGCAATAATGAAAAAACAACAAAAACCCACAATAAACAACAATTGGTACTATCTTAGTACTTACTGCTTAAAACCAAATTAAGAAGTTCCAAAATGCACGGAAATACCTTGTCCGTCAGAAACTTAGACACTAGGGGAAAATGTTTATTATTAACTTTTCAGAAAATTTTATTCTTTCTAAGAGCTTCTTCTGATTATCTTCAACCTAAAATGCAAATATTAGAATGTAATTATCTGCTTGCACCTACCGGGTGTGAAAACTATGAAAAACTCCTAACGGTAAAGTACCTTTGTTTTAAAACCTATGCAAAAATGTTATTTGAAAAAAGTGTTTAGAAACATTACAGGGAATCAAATACGTAAATAAATTATTTTAAAGATTCCGAAACACTTTTTAAATAACATGTTTTAAAAACATCGCAACTTCCAAACGAAATATTTCGTTGCGATGTTTTTTTTTTGCTGGGAGTGGTCTGCCTGGCCCCCACCAACGTCAACCAGGCCCCAGTTAAAGATAAGGGGAAGTTGGGGGGTTCAGAGGAAGCAGGCAAAGGCGGAGCATAGTCGACGCGAGTACATTCGAAGGGGAAGTACTCAGCCAGTTTGTCGCCGCGTGTCGGCGCTTTCGCTTTCGCTCAAGTTACAATGTATTAGTGTTCTCACTCATCACGGTCGCAGATGCATACAGCTGGCTGGCGGCCGCCAGGCGGTAAAAGAAAATATATTGATTTAATGTAGAGAGAGCGCGCTTGCTATTATATTTAATCTTTTTAACAGGGTGACATACATACAGTATAGTAAATTGACAAAAATGTATTAACTCATGATAACTCATCGGTGAATTATGGATTTCAATTTAGAAAGGAATTAATTAAAATCGAGCAATGAGGACCCAATACATCTATAAACATGCTGGATATCGAACGAACGCACGGCAGTGACACACGAAGACAAAAATAAAAAAAAATAATCTGATGCATACAGGCACATTACTTTATCATACCATATATAAAATTAATAGTTTAGCTGCATGAGATTCTATTTGATCGAGATCGGCCATGTCTGCTTTAAAATAAAACTACTGGAACAAGACGGATATTTTGATTATATTGACAGTAGGTATTGTCAAAACATCAGCGTTTGACACTACCTACTGTCATTAGAATCGCAATATCTGACAAAGCCTGGCTAACTAGTTTTAATGCAGCGATCTCGATAAAATAGAATTTGTTCATGCAGCAAAACTATTCATTTTACCAAAAAATGCCATAGTCATAAATTGTTCAGAATTTCCTGTAGGTACTTTAATTTATTATTTAACTATTTCGACAAATTTCCAGAAATGGCGGCTTATTTGCAAAATCTTTCAAAAATGCTATAAGACTAAACCTCCAGTTCCTTTGGATCCTTTTCAACAGAAAGCTTTTCAGCTCTAAGTTTGGTTATGAAACTTCTAAATATGAAGTTTCGTCCCGACACCTTAGTAGTTTCTCCGGAATCGTCGCCACAAAAAAAACACACACACATACACAGAATTTTTTTTTACCTGGGTCAAAAATGTTCAAGGGATCCAAAAGAACATTTCCGCTAAAACCTCAAAAATTTTGTTTGGCACGATTACAACACTTTACATACTACGTATGATAAAGTAAAATCATAGTACATAGTCCAAAGTTCCCCAAACCATTTATATAGATTCCAAATATTTTGTCACCTACAAGTTCGCTATATTATATAAACGTTTTGGGCTCTATGAATGCAAGATTCATGAATGAAAACAAATTCTGGCATTGGCTATATCCAATTCCCGCTGTAATACTGCCCAATACAGTCGCTGAACTAATATCCATTAGAGCCGACCCAAGTTCGTCACTGCTAATTGTCTCTTCCTGTCCACAAAACCGACATTTTAAATAAAATGTTCATTTGAGTCCTGTTCTGGTCTCTTTGTCTCATTTGTAATTAAATAATTATAATATTGTTCTTTTAGATTATCTATACATATATTTTAACTTAGGTGGCACGTAGTCGTCTTTTACTAATTCGTCTAGAGGACAGATGCGGATGTTTAGGTATTTTGCCACGACTTCTACCCATTATTAAACAAATGTACCTAACACCTAGCAGGTATAACTACACTAAGTATAATATCATACAGTATATACTTTTATCGTGTGTTAAATTTGTAAACCGTGCGTATAAATGTGAAATGCGAGAACTCGGTTCTCCCGATTCAATATTCGCTACGGTCATAACTTGTGAACAGTCTAATCTAAAAATAGCAGTAGGCGTGGCATAGTTATAGGCGGTGTTTAAAACTCCTAACGTCTGCTGTCTACACCGGGCCCGTAATATAGGCAAATTACATACATTTCTGGCAATTACGCTTTGTTATCGCAATTATAATGTTTAGATTAAAATTGTACTTAAATAAAAAATCTATTTTTGTATCATGAGTTGGGCTAAATGTTTTATATTTGAAAAAAACCAAAGATGTAGAAGCAAAATTGATTTTTATCTTTAAAAAAATTTCTTTTTCATCCAGCCCAACTCGTTATTTATCTAAGAAGTTACATAAAAAATTTCATAAACTTTGAACAATAAATAACGCTTTTATTTGCAAACGCGTTTTAGGAGAGGTAGAACTGGGTCTTAAGAGTTTTTCATAGTTTTGGTATCACTCGGTATATGCAAACATATAATTATTACATTCTAATATTTGCATTTGAAGTTTAAGACAATCTAGAAGGTTTTATGAATAATAAAATTTTCTGAATACAGTCATTAATACAAATTTCTCCAATTAGTGTCCAACATTCTGCCGGACACGGTATAAGATGTTCCGTTTAAAAACCATGGTACTTTCGGTTGTTATATTTCCCTATAAAACTAGTTATAAACTAACATGATGTACCCACACCTATATCTCTTTTATGGTCGTCCCCCAAACGGGTAGAGCGCCGTAATGTCTCCCGTCATCATAATAAACTGTTACTCCATTAACCTTATATGACACGGCCATCGGTGTTAAAATTACTCGGGACAATCTAGAGGGGGTCATTCAACACCTCTCCGGGTGTCGGTTACGTGCCACGGCAGTATCGGACTTCGAAATTTAGACCCATTAACGCGAGCGCGCTTGCACAATAGCAGACCATTGACAAGTATTATTGCTCACGCGAACGCATGATTTATCGCGATTTTACAATTCAATATAGCGGCCGGTCTGCCCACGCTTTAGCACATGTCCCAAGTACCGGTACGTGATCGCAATGGAAACAACTGAGCCCAACTACCGGGGGTTTAAAAGCAGATACTTACGGACGGGATTGTTGAAATATACTCGCGAAAGGACTTTATTAATTTTCGGCGTGAAATATGACCGATGTGGATTCGTGGCGTGCTGCACGAGATTTTGCGTAGGGTTATTCGGTTTGGATTGTTTGGAGTTGAGAATTGGAATGAATGATCCGCAGTGTTATATCGGCAATTATTATTTTATCGAGTGTTGGACGATTTTTTTATATAATTTTATTGTCTCGTTTTTGGTTAATTCGTCCATGCACATGAGATGTACAATACGATTTAAAATACTTATTTTGTAGAATAATATTAAATACAAATAAAGGAAGCTGTGAGACAGATTTACATATATGTACATCATAGACATCTGAGAGAGATATATTCACAGCGTTCTGATAATAGTAATTTCTTTTATTTTAGAAAATAACGTCTTTAGATCTCAAAAATACATTTTCCAAAACTTGTAAATGCTGAGGAACATACCGAACGGAAAATGTGCCTGACACTTGATTAAAATCAACTGTTGTTATAACTCGGAAAGAAAGCATTTCCGAATATTGACCAAATATGTCACCAAATTTATCATTTTGAGGTTGGATGTTATCACCAGAAAACTGAAATTAGAATTTTCAGATATTTGTATTGAAATTATTATTAACGCATACATTCATTATACGCACACTTGTAGGAGAAATTTATTCAATAGTAAAATGGATTTAAAGTCACCAGTGCAACGAATCGTTTGAAACAAAATGGTGACAGTTTGCACAAAATTCATTTGTTTGATAAATCTGATGTCGCATTATAGAAAGACAAACACAATCAGAGTGGGCTATTTTCATAATTATGGTTGATTCCATTAAAATTATATAACATAGATCTCTCAATTGTCTCGATGACAGCGTACAAATTTTATGACAGAATATTTTCAACAAAAGACTATAGCAAATTAGGGAATATTGATAACTTTTGTTCATGAATGAAAAGCGTTTTCGGTAGATTTCTTTACGTTGAAAGCAAAAGACGGGCTTGAATGTTGCTTATCACGTCATGTTATTGTAAAGGCATAAAATTTTCCGCTACCATCAAGAAAATTTTAAGATCTCTCGAAATCAGAAAGGAAAATATGGGGTTGCCATTAACAAAAATACCGACGACGTCAGTTACACTTCAAAGTTGGGAATTGAATACGAAATTACACAGAACTGGGCACTTTCCTAATGAAAAAAAAAGTGTTATGGACTTTTTAACAAGGAAAATAACCAACAGTCTCGTGTATACGCGCTGACTGTATGTTTAAAGAAATATTTTTTATTTTTATTTGCCTGCAGCAGGTTGATTTGTTCCCGAATAATTTGTACATGTTGATGTGATACAAAACTTCTTTCTTTAAATTTTAAAATATCATTTGAAATGAAACTCTAAAAGCCGACTTTCTGCAGATACAACTTACTCTCTGTACCCTGCAAATACAAGGAAAACAATAACAAAATTTCGCTTAAAATATGCAGATGCAGTCAATGTAAAAATTAAATTTGCATTATTGGAATCAACATAGATTGCGGAATATTAAAATCCAAGATGGTGTCAATAAAAAAAAACAAAAGTAGACTAGAGAATCTTCAGATGTTTTTTAAACCTCACCAATTCCTCAAATCCTTTAAAATAAAAAAAAAACAGATGCTCCAAATTTCATTCCAATCATAGTTGACTTTACACATTCTATGTTGAGTTTTACGTCATGTTAACAAATATCAACCTAGGATACATGTATAGTGTACAGAGTATCGGGAAACTAATGGGACTCGAGAAACTCGAAACGAGCGATCAAACTGAACACTGGTACAAGCTGAATATTGGTAAAAGCTAAAATAAATAAATTCAAATTTCACTTAATCGCTTTTTACTTTTGTATCGGAAATATACCCAAACCAAGAATTAATTTTTCTTTATTTAAAACCCTATAACTTAAGAAACTCTTCTTCTTACCGAGGTACATTCAAATTAATTGGTTCCCTTTGACAATACAAACCTACGTTTAATCTGGATCCAATTACTTTCAGGACAGCTTTGTATATTTCTGGACAAATAGCATAATCATGTGTATTTTCATGTAACGAGGTAACGAGACATTTTTTATATAACAGTTATAATTTTTTGGCTGCTTATTCAACAACATAACGTTGTACAAGTATTGTTGTAAAGTATGTGTCAATCACAATTTATTGTTGTTGTTGCATATACTAAATCTAGATTCCACAATAAAAGTAAACAAAGTATCAGCAAGAAAATGTCAACGTGTCTACAATCATTTCTTTACTTCACTTTAAGATCCACTATTGTCATTTGACTAAACTGACATTTTGTTGTGTCCTGTTTTCTTAAATTGAACGTGTCAGGCATTTTACCCACCCTCATTTAGGAAACTAATTTTTAAAAATGATAATAAAGATAGTGTTAATATAGTTAGATACTTTCTTGATCTTACCTGGAACCTGTAGAGGGAGCTGTCATCTTTCACGGTGAGGTTTTTTGAATCGTTGACAGGGAAGATGTAACCAAACTGGCAGAGCTGGTTCGCAATATTGAGCGCTTCTGAAAAAAATGACAATCACATGTTACTGATAAATAAGTAACAAATATCGCTGTTCTAATTTTACATGTACAACTAAGTATTACTACAATAATTACTCATGTGTATTACTAACTAAATATACGAATAGGACATTCAAGTGCGTTTCTTAGTTTCATATTGGGAAAACATCTTAAAAATTTAATAAAACTTGTACTAAAATAGTAGGTGAGTTGAGTACCCATGTAGGTACAACTATAAAATTGGGGATTATTGTAGAAAATTTGTCATGCTATGTTATATGTCGACGACATTATAAGAAGTACTAAACAAGTTCAAGGTTTGCACAGCTTTACGTGCTTTCGTGCTCGACAGTTCTCCAAAAAGTATGACTCATTGCCAACCTTTAGTAGAGTCATGTCGTAAAAGCCTGGCTTTCGGCTCCGGATCTTGCAGTAAACACATTCGTTCTTCCTAATACTTTCCTTCCTGACTTTAGCGCGGAAATATAATGCTTACCGGCAATATCGTAAATATAAAAATTGTTTGTCCTGCTTATATAACGTATATTATATCATTTGGCAAGAGTGGAAAATTCCCAATAGATTGTGTATCAGTTTTGATGCTTTTCCGGCCTTCGACGATATTCGCACCAGAAAAATATACTACGCCTAATAAATAAAAATAATCTTTTGCTCCGATGATCCATAAAATGAACGGAACTTAATTGTACTCGTGATGAAAACGTTGCCTTGATCTTGATAGGAAAAATTGTTATTTAACGTCACGTCGTTATACACTATTTAGTAAACATTTCTATAACAGGTTATAATTAGGTATATAAATTAAACACAACTCATTTATAAAATTTCTATTAGCCGTTTTATTATAATAGTTTTAATAAATATTGGGATATCGGCAACAATAACAATAACTTATTCAAGTTTCAAGGCTTCATCACGAAATCTACAAAAAAGTAATTTCTTATATAAATATTATAACAAATTTATAAATACTAAATAAACTATAAAAATACGAAACGAAGTTAACAGTCAAGTTAACTCTTGACAGCTACAAAATCCAATCCGGAATAACCTGGGAATGCCTCCAAAACATAACGAGACTGGCAGAAACATACACAGTAACCCTACAATGGCTGTCAGGACACAAACGGGAGGACCGCAACGAAAGAGACGACAAACTAGCCAAAAAAAATAACGATCAAGTAGACCATACATTGGACCAGAACTTATGATAGGCATATCAAAGTGTGTAATCAAGTCACACGTGCGAGAGTGGTCTATCAAAAAACACACCGACCGCTGGGAAAATTTGACAGGGCGCCGACATAGTAAAATACTATTGAAGAAACCCTCAAGGCATAGCCGCTGAGGGGATAAGACAAGAGAAACAATCTAAGGATGGTGACAGGACTTTGCAGACTGTGCAGACTGCAATGAAGAGGAGGAAGATGCCTCTCATATCTTCTTCGAATGCTTAGCATTGAGCTCCTGGAAGGAAGCAAACCTTGGAAGAGGGAACCCCACAACCAACTTCCACAAAGAATATCTAATCGGGAGACTCCTCAGTCTCATAAACTGGACGAACATCTTCGATTAAACTACCTGGGCTGCGGCAGTACAACAAGCCACATGGCTACAGTGCAAGGGCCCCCCAACCCTCAGCCAACGCTTACGACAAAAAACACATGAACTTTTTAAAACTTTTGATAAATGCCAAACAAAATACCTCATAACAACGTAAAATAATATAAAATATCCAAGAAGAAATAAATTAATCAGAATTATGTCAGACCATTACAAGATTTCAATAGCATTAATACATTTCTATAAATAATACTAACAATTTCTCATCAGTTTTAATATTACAAGTATTTAATTCCTTAATAAAAAGCATGACCTAAAATTTTTACATTACCAAAATCAAATTTGTGGTTTAATTGCACACCTTAATTTATTAGTTTTTATGTCTGATTTATTTAACGAAATTCTAGTTTTTAAATAATTACCAGTCTGACCAACATACAATAAATAAATGACAACAAGAACACTGAATAGAATACACAACTCCAAAATTTACCAAATATATTTTATCTTTAACAAAAGAACAACAACCTTCTTTACACTGTAAAATGATTTTATTTCATTTGTTCCAACAGTACAGAATATTATCAGTTGTCAAAAAGTTGTAGTGTCGAGGTGCTATGGGTGCCTTTTAGATGCCACATGTTTATTTTATTTTGGTTTTTTGTAATTTTTCCAGTGACAAAAAAATGGAATTTTTATTCTAGAATTATCGTCGAAAAGCATTTTGTTTCATTACTATTTCTTCATATCTAATTGCTCAAAATTTTCAGAAACCATATATGTTTTTGTTTCTATTTTAATACCAATAAACTCGAAATCAGAGATTACAAATGACAATATTCTTAATTTTATTTTATATTGTGGAAATTGAGACATATTAATATCGTTTTCCAAACTTCATGAAGATTACTGCGAATTAATCATCAATATGTTGATATTAAAATATATGTCACTGATAGAAATAGCACAAAGAAGTAATAAGCAATTTTCCGTTTTGATTTGTGTGGAGTAGGTCGCTTGTTTTCGAAAATTGAAAGTAGATGATTAATTTCATTAAATTCGGTTAAAATTTAAAATGGGTCAAAATCAAACATGGTTAAATTAAAAACACAATCTATAATAATATTCAAAAATGCTTTGTGAAACATAACTCAGTATTTTGTGTGGAAGTCTGCATTTACTAGAAAGCCAATCCAGACTTCGTAGATACAGATGTAGTTAGTCGTCAAGATTTATTATTAACTAAATTCATAGCAGTGAAAAAAAAAAGTTTATACATTCAATAGGTAAATTACCAGGACCAATGTAAAATTATGTAAATTATTGCAAAATTATGTATTTTTATCTTGTAATCACACATTTGCATTCGGATATTTACAGTTTTAGCACTGGAAACATTAATTTCCAGTTATGGTGTACCCTCACAATGCATAAAGTGGGCCCTTGAACATATCATAATTTTTCAATAAAAATTTTGTTTTTATGCTTTATAAAATATTTACCCTAAGTTACCATATTAACACAAAATGCTTAACATTTTAAGCAACATTAAGTTAAAACTTTTATTAAAATTTTTTAAAGCACAGTATGCAATAAATAGAAAATATTTCAGTAGCTTCTTTGAAAATACTGCTCATTTCATACTATGACACTTAGATCCTATGCTGACAAATTTTTTTATTTTTGAAATTTTAATTTAGTTGATGGGTGGTCTTGGAAAATTTGGACATTACAATACAATTTTCAAAAAGCGGGACAAAATTAGATAGGATTTGTAACTTGTCTTCGTGACGCTCGCGTTGCTGCCGGGCCCTTTTCAAGGCCGGGCCCGTGACAACAGTCACAGGTGTCACCCCCTCTCGGCGGCCCTGCCCACATAGTTCTATCTTCCAAAAACTAGACACGTATATCTTGCTGATACAAAAAAGAAAAACCAACCTAACATCATAATTATTTCGAGAGTAATGGACAATACTATGGACGCTCCTCTGGAAACGTTTCTGGTTCTTTCGTTCTTTAGATTAGATTGAAAATCTGTCGACCTTACGCCCTTGTCAAAACAACGCTATCGCTATTTTCTATCCCGCTCCAAATGAGTGGAAAATTCGCTCGTTTATTACGTTAGCGAAAGGCAAAGGTTAGGCCCTCTCTAGAGATTGTAATCATCGAACTAAAATCGGTCTACACGAGCGTAAAGAGGGCGCCACTTGACCCGTCCCGCAGAGAAAACAAAGGCCCGAAAGGTTCAACGTTTTCCCTACTCGTACTCCTATTTAGACCTTGTTTATCGAGATCAAGGCCACCGTATCTTTAAGAATTGTTTTTCGAATTATGATTTTGGTTTGGGATTTTTTTGGGATACTACTATTGGGTCAGTAGTAGTGATTTTCCCTCACCAGACTCACCAGATTCTTCTATGGCGAGGCGTTCCATCAACCACTCGATCAGATCATATCCTGAAATGAAAAAAAAATTTAGTAAAGCATAAAATTGTATATTAATGTTTTTATTTAAATGTATTGTCTAATATATTCTAATTTATATATATATTTAGGCTATTGATGGTGTAAAATAATCGAAATCGTCACATAAAGTTAAAATAATAAAAGGATTTTTATTTATTCCGCGCGGATTTAAATTTAATAAACTTTCACATAAATATCTATGTTTAATTTCCGCTCGCTGAGAGTATTACGCGAGCCTGTCATCATACCTGCCGCGCTTGATGTAATTTATTATAAAATAACTGGAACATCCCATCAATCTGATGGGCATGATGGCATCCATTAAATATAACTGGACGCTGTTGAAAATTAGATACGCTGACGTCACAAATGATATAATTAAAGTTGCCCCGTGCTATTAATTGGATGGGAATAATGAATGAATTGTCGGCATGTGATAAAAATAGATATCTGCTGACAATAATAGTGTGTACAATGCAGGGAGAGTATAACACATCTTTTTTAAATTTTTATCCGATTTCCTTTTTTCAAACATGAACACCCTCTTTAAATGCAAAACTCTCCGCGATGTCAGTGTACTCTAGGGTGACCAACCGTCCCGATTTGGGCGGGACAGTCCCGAATTCTGAGCACTGGTCCCGCCTGATGACTTCCCGATTTTTAAAAATGTTATTCTAATGTCCAGAATTTCCCAGACACCAGCCATCAAAGTAATGGTTTTGTTAGCATATTAAAGTGTACCATACTTTTCTCAACAAAATGACCGCCGTATCTAAGAGATAGGTAGGTAATTGAGATATTTTCTAGCTAATTTTAAAAACATTAGCGTTTAGTTAAGAGGAATCATTAGAGCTAGTGCGTCCTATAGAAGAAGCATGCATAGTGAGCTTAATTTTTATCAATGATCTTATGTAATACCTCAAATTATAATAAAGGTATATTACTTGGTGTAGTATTAATAATAGTATTAATTGTAATAATTGTTGTATCCGTGCCATGTGATAAAATATGTCTGACTCATGTACTCAAAGAAGTGAAATTTTTATATATTGGATATTGATATTTCTACGCGAAATTTTGTACACTTATACAGGAAGGTGTAACTGAGAGATATTATGTGATACGTTTTTCAATTGTATGTGTTCTCCGTACAAAAAATCGCAGTCATGCGATTTTATGTCAGATTTAGTAACTTTTTGTCAAAAATTTCAAAAATCGGCAAATTGTATACATTTCATCTTTAATTTGGTGTAGGTATAGCTTTTATGATTCTGTGAACTAATAGCGAAGAAAATCTCTCCGAACTTTTACGTGTTTTGTGAGTAGAATGTAGGGGATACGGATTCACCTTGTGTTTAGAGAATTGACTGTTTATTCTGTAAAAAAAACAGATCTGGTGCTTTCAGTGAGTCAGGATTGACAAATTCTATATTAAATATTGGACAACGTACTATTTCGAGCTCCTGATTGGGTGAATGAATGGCATTTTATAGTCACAGAAATGCGAAAAATAATAATTAACTTATTGAAACGATTTTTAAACGTATATTGTGTTTGTAATTTAGTCAAACTGATTTTGATTAATATTAAATATTAATCGATATTTATTTGTAATAAAGAAAAATATTATTATCATATTTCGGTTCAAATAAAAACATTATTACTTTATTGTCCACAAAATTTCTTTCAAAATTTAAATTTAAATGACCTTGTAATTAACATCACATATTTTTACAGATATTTTTCATTAACCTAAAAATAGTCACAGTCAAGATACGAAAATTTAAGAACATTTCAGAAAAGAAACTCCGTTATTGCAAATCAGTTGGAAACAAATCACGCGCTTTGGTGTAGTTTTCTAGCGGCTAAGACAGTGAAATACAATAAACATATTGAGGGTTTCAGTATTACCTAAACTCTTTAATTCCAAGTATCCCAAGGATTTCAATATACTAAAATATACATAAAAAATGCTTTTTAAACAAATAAAATTTGAAAGGGTTCTGAGATTAACAAACCGTATTATAGTTTTAATATGTTTAGGTTTAATATGTTTTTGGGCAATTCGGATTCCTAATAACTAATAGTATTTATTTCTTTACTTTTACTTAGTTGTTTATTTTAATATCTCTGTGTATAACTTTCCAGGGGTTTGAAAAATTGAAACTGATTTTAGTTATAAAATTAGTATTGTTAATAATTAAAAAAAAAATTAACTGTAAAAAAATGTAGGTCTTTAAAAGATCATATTAATTTTTTTTTGATGTTTTATAGTGATATTATATTATTACTGAAAGCAAACATGCAAAATCCTGTAAAATTCATTTTCACGCTTCAGTCACAAATCCCCAAAAACTTCAGCAAAAAAATCCTAGAAACTTTTTTAAAAAATTGCGTGAAAAGTTGTGTTATAAGTCGTAGAAAATAACTCCTAAATTGGAGCAACTAAGAATTTTAGTGTCTTCTTATTAACAATTTTACTTTGTATTTACCGGGTCTTGTTTGCTATATGAATGTTATTGGCTTTTTCGTGTTAATTTAGCAGATTTTCGAATATTTACTAGCAACAAATGTCGCAACAAAACTGTGCTGGAGAATAGAAAAAATATACAGGCTGGCATATTAAGCCTATCATTATTAATCTAACATTTTTAACATGTTTTTTGGTTCTGTTATAGATGGCGTCAGTGTCGCGAAAAGGGAGGTGAACTTTTTAATAAAACAGCTATATTTATGTATATGTTTGAATTGTTTGCATAATTTCAGTGTATAAAGTACTAATGTAGTCCTTCATTAATCCTCACAATCTTTTAGTTCATGTCTTATTTATCTACAATAAAATAACACTAATAATAAATTTATAATGTCATAGGACAACTATTTTGCGTACAGCTTTGTTTACAATATTGAATTAAATCTATTTAACAATGTCCATTCTACGCATATCGATTTCCTTATTATAAGACCGTGGTGTTTTATTGTGACAGTTTTGAAGTGTTGACAATTTTTCAGCGTACTACATCTGTAATAATTTACTGATTTGGTAATAACTACATAATTAATTAATTACAGCGCCTTTCAATGTTTTCAGATTTTTCAGACAAAATTATCTTTATGATGCTTGGAACCTTTGTTTCATGGTTGATTTTTATGGTAAACATAGATTTTTGCACCACCGAGTAATATATCTAAAAAAACGAATATTGTAGATTTAACGGATTTATTCCTCAAATAAGGTCTTTCATGAATGTATTTGCAATTGTAATAGAATTTTCGGAACATGAAGTTTGTGACAAGGAGAGTTTTTGAATGATTTGATGTTGAAATGTTAATAATTAATTATAATTAATTTTTTTTCGGAATTTACGTAGGAAGATCTCGATATGCCTGAAACTGCGAAAGATACTACTAATCCCCATCAAAAAACATTTAATTTATGCTTGGTTAGAACTAGCTCCACTTGTCATCAGACGGAATAGAATATAAATACTTTTTATTATTATATTCCATTTAATTTGTAAACAGTAATTTCTTCCACTACCTTCGGAAATGTATGTCTTTGAAGCACATACAACGTATCTTTGTACAAAATTCAGATGTAATGGGAAACTTACATTTTTGTAATATCTCTACGAGATGTTAGATTATAATCAAAATTCAAGTTACAACAAATTCGTATGTATGTGCATATTCTATTATTATTAAAATCTTTTTAAAACTAAGGAGATATTATTAAATAATCTTGCGCGCAATATAGAGGCCTTATAGTATAGTATAACTTTTTGAGAGGGCATAACGTTTTTTTTTTTACAGAAGAAGAGGTAATCGCATTTTACCAAGCTAACAAAGAATAACTACTAATTTGCAGCACATTAGCAAAGAAACAAATGTTACTTTTTTGGGAATTTGAAACAACTTTAAGGAGCAAGTATAAAACCACTAATGAAAA
The DNA here is from genome assembly GCA_963966075.1 of Aphodius sticticus. Classification (NCBI taxonomy): domain Eukaryota; kingdom Metazoa; phylum Arthropoda; class Insecta; order Coleoptera; family Scarabaeidae; genus Aphodius; species Aphodius sticticus. Next base: position 64,500,424 of record OZ014509.1, read on the forward strand.
TTTTTGTTGGTGTTTAGAGAAAAACTATTTGCAATGGAAACTAACCACAGGTGATATAGGACGTGAAACAAACGGTAAAGTCAAGGGTGTCTTAAAAAACCATTCTTTTTTCTAAATCGCGGGTTCAAAATCACGTAAAAACGATAAATAATTCAAACTAACTTCATAGGTAAAACCTTTCTATTTTTTATGTTCTATTTTGGAAAGTAATTTTTATAAAATATTAATGTATACCAAAAAAATACTGTCGTTATTTAATATTTTATTACTTTTATATACCATCCAATATGCAATACTACATCAGAAAACCACTGTAAAGATTTCATATCTCTACAACGCGTATATATACGCTGGGATTCCGAACATACGGTACACTTCCGGTAGACTACATCGTTAAGTATGCTTACTAAGGATGTTTGGGTACTGCTATACCAGAAATTGACTTCAGGTTATAACAACTCAAAACAGACTAGACTCGAATATACGGGACGGCATAGAAAGAATTCACAATTTGAATACAAGTAATGGCGAGATACAAACAAACAAAAAAACTTGTTTGCTGATGGAAGCAAAAATGTAGCACATAAAAGCCACTTTCATTTCTCGCTATCATCAGCTAGCGAACGCGGTAACAATACGAATAACATCCCCATTAAAAATAAACCATAATTATCTGCAACACACAGGAAAAAAAATCTCTCAGCGCAACAACAAATGCTCTGTAATTAGCGAACCCTTTATTTTTGTCCATCAATCAGCCTACGCGAAGGAAGGGGATTTATTTAACTGTTCCAACTCCGTCGACTGAAGCACACCCCCTACAGTATTTTCTCCCACGTGTTACAATTTTTTCCTCTCTGGTTGGTCAGGCCAGCTCCCACGAGTTCAGGTATTAAGGGCTTAATCTAAAATAATGGCGTGCTCGAAAAGCGTGTGTACGAAATGGAACTACTTTTGCGAAGGTTTGCAGAGGCACGCCGACCTGTCTACTTTTTGTTTTTTTTTTCAGGAGCCGCATATCGCGTATTAAAATTTAATATCGCCGGATTGCCGACACTGCTTTTGAACTTTACTATCCGAGGGATCATGTTTAATTAGTATTAATAACTTTTACGTGCAGTGAGTTTGTTCAGAATTTACCTTGCAGGTTTTTTTTTCGTTTTGTAGTTATGCTTTTCACTCTTCTCATGTTTTGCATGGATTCTGCCCCAAGATACTACCTTGGGGCTTATAGATCTGAAGAAAGACTCCTTCTTTCTTCTTTTATTTCTTTAGGGAAGAATAAATACTCCAAAGTTTAGTTACAAGCGCAATTTTGCTTGAACTAAGTACATTCATACTTGACACAATTTATAAGAACATACAACAGTTTGGCTTTTGTCAGGAACGAATATGAACAGACGTAAGGAAATAAGTGCCGAGACGGTGATGTCGGGGCGTAACTTTTTGCCACCATTTCCCAGAAGTGCATTTAGAAGGCGAACTAAGCAAACTGAATTAAGTTTCATCAGGACAAAAGCCAACTCTCGAAATGGAATTGTTGGCAGGCGGCGCTGTTTTTCCTGGTACGTGCAAACAGTCCAGATGTCAGGGTTGTCGTTATTAAATTACATTAGACGTGTTCGTAGCATATGGAGCCACTTAAAACTAATCACATTATGTATACTTGCAACTATGGAAAAGTAGAATATAATTTATTCTGTCTTTGTGAAAATATAAGGAGATAAAACTATTCAACGAACTTTGTCGGACTTCCCATAGTATAATATCAACTGTTTATGATTCAAAGAATAATTCGCTGCAACACGATAAAAAAAATATATTTCATTAATTCTTTGACTGGAGGTGGTCCATATCGTTGAATAGAGTGAATAGAATAGAATAGAACTGGAGATAATATAACGTTATTTACGGCAAATCTGTTGCAATGAACTTCGCCCTGATCAGTTCAATTGCTGTACTATTTTCGGATAGTTATGATCAATAAAGTTTTTTTATTGTTTGATTATTACTATCTTGCTTAGGGTTAACAATCAGACAATCAACCACACCAAGTGCACAACGTAAAACAGAAAAATTTTGATATAAATCATGTAAAAAACAAGTAGAAAACAGGAAAACCTAACAAAAGTTTATTATTAGAGATAAGTCGGTTAAATGGACCAACTACTGAAAGTTTATGTGCTCTCAAATAATCGATTGAAAAAAACAGTTGAATTCCTGATGGCTTCAGACATATTCTGAAAAAAAAACAAAGAACGTCATTTTTAACTTTTCTATTTGTGGTCCGATCATGCTGCATTTTTTACATTTTACAGGCACTTATTATTTAAAATTACATTGTGTCAGTTTTATTTTTTTTGCCAATATATTTTCTAGATCAGTATCCTATCAGTTCCCTCAAAAAATTGCTGAATCACTACTACAAATTCAGCTGTACGAGTACTTGGAGAGTAAGGGAGTCATGCCTGCCTTGCAATCTGGTTTCCGGAAGTCGCACAGTACTGGATTGGCCTTGCTGGCTGTTCTGGATGAAATCGTGTCTTTCCAACTGATGAGACAGCGTTACAGCGATGGTTCTTCTCGACATGTCAAAGGCCTTCCATAGCGTAAGCTTCGATTGTATTTTCGCCAAACATAAATATTATGGAGTTGATGGTCTGGTTTTGAAGTGGTTTCGAGAGTACCTAGTTGGACGCACAAACTACACTAAGATCGACGCAGACAACATTTCCCAGCCATCAGTGTCACTGTCAGGTGTTCCTCAGGGATCAGTGCTAGGTCCACTTATTTTCAACATCTTGACTGCCGATATGCCGACTACCCTCCGGCACTGTAGTTACCACATGTATGCCGATGATATCCAGCTGTATGCCCCCATTCATGTGTGAGATGTGAGATTAGCTGGAGTTGAGCTGAAGTTGGATGGTGAATAATGGTCAACCTTCTTATCTGGCGGCCAAGATTCAGCTGAGAGAGGAAGCTCATACTTCGCTATGTCGCCTCTATGGCGACGGTTCCAGTGCACGGGACAGCATCCTTCAGAAAGACTTTTTCGTACCTTGCGTCAAGATTCTTAAATATGACTCTCACTGAATTCGGTCTTCATAGCAAAAGTAAAACCAAAGCAATTTTGAAGAGATTCTTGAGGAGGCTTAACGGTTGAAGTTGATATATACTAATTTCAGTTTTCAATCTGTATTTATTTGCGAATGGTGCCATTTTAAATCACCTTGGTGTTATAGGTATCATTTGTATTTATTTATATACAATAAAGCATTTTATATTATCATTATTATTAAATAAACCTTCTGTTTTTCTTACGGACGCAATGTTGGATACATATTCCGGTTCAGGAATACATATTCAGGATACATATTCATTTTTTTCTGAATAATTTGATATGGTGCAAGCCATATGTTTAATACAATCACATCACAATCAAATTTATGTTGTTCTGAAAACTTGCTGTCACTTGAGATATGTAGGTATAAATGTATATCTATAAAATATGTATGAAACCAATATGGCACTCATCGTAGTTTAATATTTGATCAAATGCGAAATTTCAACATATTTTAAGAGTACTGCTTGAGTACCATTAAATATCATTATAATGGCACGACTTTGCTTTTACTTTTAAAGTTTGTGTCTGCTTTTGAATATTAGATTCTAACAAGTTCATAATATGAATTAAGATGTTTCAAAAAATATCTCAAAATTGCAATTTTTGCCCATTCATCCTTTACCACCTGTATCCTTCAATACAGACATCTTTTCTGCACACGCTGTATACATTTTAATTATATTCTATTCCATTCTTTTATAGCATTTTTCAGTGCGCTGTGCGTTGGGGTAGAGAAATTATATTTAGAAAACAGTAAGATCTAGAAGTAAAATTCATGATTATCTTGCTAATAATAAATATTTTGGGCCTAGCCCAACTCCTTATTTATCTAAGAAATTACACTGAAAAATTCACCAAGTTTAAGCAATAAGTAACGCGTTTAATAGAAAACGCGTTTTAAGAGAGGTAGAACTGTAAGTAATTAAATTATGTGAATTGCTCTGATATGTAGACTCAAAAGATTATTGATTATTTTTCCTATTTATATATTTATTTATTAATTTATAAGTTCAAGGAATTAATATGTATTCATCAATCTCAAATTTCACAGAAATTAAGTGTAGCTATAAGGGAACAAATTGGGACAACAAAATATCTTTACTGATGTTAAATCTACCTTCAGTGCATTTTATAATGGTCAACCTTCTTATCTGGCGGCCAAGATTGAGCTGAGAGGGGAAGCTCATACTTCCCTATGTCGCCTCCATGGCGACGGTTCCAGTGCGCAGGACAGCATCCTTCAGAAAGACTTTTTCGTACCTTGCGTCAAGATTCTTAAATACGACTCTCACTGAATTCGGTCTTCATAGCAAAAGTAAAACCAAAGCAATTTTGAAGAGATTCTTGAGGAGGCTTAACGGTTGAAGTTGATATATACTAATTTCAGTTTTCAATCTGTATTTATTTGCGAATGGTGCCATTTTAAATCACCTTGGTGTTATAGGTATCATTTGTATTTATTTATATACAATAAAGCATTTTATTATTATCATTATTATTAAATAAACCTTCGGTTCTTCTTACGGACGCAACATTGGATACATATTCCGGTTCAGGAATACATATTCAGGATACATATTCATTTTTTTCTGAATAATTTGATATGGTGCAAGCCATATGTTTAATACAATCACATCACAATCAAATTTATGTTGTTCTGAAAACTTGCTGTCACTTGAGATATGTAGGTATAAATGTATATCTATAAAATATGTATGAAACCAATATGGCACTCATCGTAGTTTAATATTTGATCAAATGCGAAATTTCAACATATTTTAAGAGTACTGCTTGAGTACCATTAAATATTATAATGGCACGACTTTGCTTTTACTTTTAAAGTTTGTGTCCGCTTTTGAATAGTAGATTCTAACAAGTTCATAATATGAATTATGATGTTTCAAAAAAATATCTCAAAATTGCAATTTTTGCCCATTCATCTTTTACCAGCTGTATCCTTCAATGCAGACATCTTTTCTGCACACGCTGTATACCTTTTAATTATATTCTATTCCATTCTTTTATAGCATTTTTCAGTGCGTTGTGCGTTGGGGTAGAGAAATTATATTTAAAAAACAGTAAGATCTAGAAGTAAAATTTATGATTATCTTGCCTAATAAATATTTTGGGCCTAGCCCAACTCCTTATTTATCTAAGAAATTACACTGAAAAATTCACCAACTTTAAGCAATAAGTAACGCGTTTAATAGAAAACGCGTTTTAAGAGAGGTAGAACTGTAAGTAATTAAATTTTGTGAATTGCTCTGATATGTAGAGTCAAAAGATAATTGATTATTTTTACTTTATCATACGCAGTATGTAAAGTATTGTAATCGTGCCAAAAAAAATTTTTGAGATTTTAGCGGAAATATGCCTTTTTGGGTCCCCTGAACATTTTTGACCAAGGTTCAAAAAAATGTCTGTGTGTGTGTGTGTGTGTGTGTGTGTACCCGTTTTTTGTGGCGACGATTCCGGAGAAACTACTAAAGGTATCGGAACGAAACTTCATATTTAGAAGTTTCATCACCAAACTTAGAGCTGAAAAGCTTTCTGTTGAAGAGGGTCCAAAGGAACTGGAGGTTTAGTCTTAGCATTTTTGAAAGATTTTGCAAATAAGCCGCCATTTCTGGAATTTCGTCGAAATAGTTAAATAATAAATTAAAGATGAGGAAATTCTGAATAATTTATCACAATAACATTTTTTGGTAAAATCAATAGGTTAGCTGCATGAGCAAATTCTATTTCTACGAGATCGGTCGTACTGCATGAAAACTAGTAGCCAGGATTTGTCAGATTTTTTGATTCTAATGACAGTAGGTAGTCTTGGTGTCAAACGCTAATGTTTTGACAATAACTTCTGTCAATATAAGCTGCGTTCGCATGTTACATTACACTTTTTACACCCAATAACACGTAAGTGTCATTTGGACGGTTTAGCCGGTGTCAACGGAGTACAATATCCGAACGCAGCTTTAATCGACATATCTGTCTAGTTCTACTAGTTTTATTTTAATGCAGGCATGGCCGCTCTCGATCAAATAGAGTCTCATGCAGCTAAACTATTAATTTTATATATAGTATGATAAAGTCATGTGCCTGGCCACATCAGATTTTTTTTATTTATATATTTATTTATTAATTTATAAGTTCAAGGAATTAATATGTATTCATCAATCTCAAATGTCACAGAAATTAAGTGGAGCTATAAGGGAACAAATTGGGACAAAAAAATCTTTACTGGTGTTAAATCTACCTTCAGTGCATTTTAAGGTAGTATAATTAAAAAAAGACAAATATAAGTCGTATTGTAAACATGTTTTCGTAAAATATTAAACACTCCTAATTCAAGTCTGTAATGTTGAACAGAGCCACAATCTCCTTTTTCACCTGCTTCATCGTTCCCCGAAGGTATAGCCCCGTTTATAGCCCTGAGGGGGCGGTGGGGGGTGGATAATATTATCTCAATAGCCAACCGGGACCCATCGACTAAAGTGAGAACACTTGGGCTCAGGCGACAAAGGAATCGATAATGTGGCCATAGTGCATTGACAAAGGGGGTTGCAGAAACTTTTCAGCGGTTATTCGGAGGCGGTCTGAAGTTAAAGCCAGTGGAAAATTCATACTGGAAAGTTACTCCGAACTAAACTAAACCAAATGCATACAAAGCGGCCTCTGGCGGGGATGAAGCGTTCTCAACACTGGACGGCGACATTACTATTTTTAGATTAAATGCATTTGTAGCATGTCCAGTTTCATGTGTATGCTGTGCATATTAGACTAGTGGTGTCCCCTATATTTAACTAGTAGTACGGGTAAATAATAATTCTATACGAGTTGATCAAATAAGTGCTAGCAGAGTCGCCCGCAGGAGGTTCAGCCTGATTTAGATGGAGCCAGTTGCTGATCAGTGACCATGATATAGCCTGAAGTAGCATCAAATTGGGGCCGCTACAAAGATGCATAAGAAGTAAGTAATACATATGGCTTTATTGCTGTCTTTGCACAAGAAGATAACATATTTTACATCGTTTGCTATATTACAATTAATTGTACGCATTTTGTCCAAATTCAGACACGAATGTCGGAATTACGGACATCAATAATCTCTAATTATTCCAGGGTGTCGGAATTACAATCATCAATAGTCTCTAATTCCGTCATAAATATCAACAGGCATCATAGGAGATGATGAAATAAGACAGAATGATGCAACACTAGCAGCAGAGAGTAGCGATTTTGGTATTGATACACCACCGTTTGAAATAACTGTTGAACTGATGCTATCTCAATTAAAAAATCATTATTCTGCCCTGAAACAGCCAAATAAAGTAAAAAGAAACTGTTCTTCTGAAACACTATCTCTGATGCTTGGAGAGAATATTTGTTAATGAAAAAGAAGGAAGCACAAAAGAAAATCATTCTAGAAAAATAACAAATGAAGCAAAAAGGGAAGAGAATAAGAAGCTGCGCCAAGAAAAAGTTAACACAAAAAAATCCAGATGCAAGAAACATGAAAATACAGATGAGGTAAAAAGAGCAGACTGAAGAAGACTAAGGACTTATTTTATAATGTGTTTCATTAAAAATGGTAAAACATAACTGTTTAACATTTCTTAATAATAAATCTTATTTAACAATATTTAAAACACTTAGAATTTACTTGAATGTTTATATTTGTCGGAATAATGTACCACAAGTGTCTGATTTAGGATCACTGTCTGAACTAGGTTCACTGAGGTGTCGGATTTCGGATCAAAATATACGTTTAGTGTCGGAATTAGGGGCGATTATTAAACTTATAAATTATAATATAAATTACATGACTATTATCAATTTTCTTTAAAAATGAATAGCCAGGTATCTTTAGAAGGAAATATTTGTTTAAAAAAAGTTGACATAGTCATTAGCACCACATACATATTAATTCTACAGTTACAAATGTAACAAAAATTCCTTAACCTGTCTGAGTTTGCGGGCAAAAAGCGCTGCAACGATTATATTTAGTTTCTCCAAGCTGTAACGTAAAAACGCTGTCTGCATTAATAAGTGTTGTAAACGCGCCATAAGATAGTCTATTTGTATCAAATTTAACCAATAAACTTCATTTCGTCATTTCTATATTTTACCACAACTACTGTAGAGGACAAGAAAGCATCGAGCTCCATGCAATTAGTTGAAGAACTATTTATGTCCAGGATTGTTACTAAGTTGACGCAGATTCGACAATTTAATCATGTATAGGGCATTCACTTACAAAAAGCGATGCTTTCATTTAGTAATAAGGTAAAGAACAACCCACTGTATAGGCGAATATAATTTTTAATTGTAAAAATATCATCATTATCAGAAGCACAAAATGTTCAAATTGTGTTCAGGGACACCATGAATACATTTTATTCTATTCTATTTTATTCGTGCTTTTCGTTCGTAAACGTTTTTGTGACCGCAAGAAGAGAAGAACAATTCCAGATATATTTTCCCCGGTTAATTCAATCGCTTATTGTTGAATGTAGTCCTATTTTATAGTTTTAATATAACTAAAAATTTTCCTATTTAAACATATTTTAAGAACAGTGCAATTGTGTAATACTAAAGTACACAGTGATCTAAAATGATTGAGGACAGGTTGAATTTCCAGCCAATTTGAATAATTGTGATGTTGGCAATGGTTGCAAGTGACAGCTGTTATTTTGGTCCAGTGGCGTAGGTGTTCCTTCTTGTAAAGGGATTCATTCTCTGATTATAATTAGGTACATTAAATTGAAACTATTAATTGAATTAATTATGTATACTGTGTATTTTTAGAAAGACTCTTCAAGAACCCAATAACAAATTAATTGAGAAAAAAGATGAAATATCGTTGCAGAGGAACGTAACCCTTACTGACGAGTTCACAATGGTATCTGACAGTGATCGTAACCTGTATGATGCACACATACCATCTTAGTAACTTTAAGTAAGTTCAAAACTGTGGCGGGAAATTCAACCTGTCCTCAGTCATTTTAGATCACCCGCTATGTTCTTAAAGTAAAAAATAAATTAAATTATAAGTTTTTGTCATATTAAATTAGCAGATAAAACGTTTATGGCACAATCGTTCCAAATTATAAAACATGGATATGTCTCTTCACACATTTTCTCTTCGAAGGAAACAAATAAACAAGAAACAGTTAGTTTTGTGTGCTGTGCATTTTCTGATGTTCTCAAATGCTATGAACTTTTGGAAAAGTTAATTATAATAAACATTAGAGCTGGTAATGAGTACAATATTAATGATGAGTTCCGGAAACTTAATTTAAATTTTTTAGGTTTCCGAAATAATCGCTAAAACTGAATATCACCCTCTTTCACCATCCATATTTTTTAGGGGGTGAGGGGATGATTTCAGAATTTTTGGAATATGTGTAGCTTTAGATATAAAAATAACGGTGTATAAAAAAACAACTTTTTACGAAAATAATAACAAGCAATAAAATAGATTTTCATTTGAGATATATGTACTTTAAAACGGAAAAATAAAGCTGGATAAAAGAATTCAGTTATCTGTAGAGTATTTTAGAGTTTTTAGTTTTATTTATTAACCATTTTCCTTTGTTGAATTTAATCCTTTGTTTACAGTAATATATATCAAATTTTTACTTTTGTTAATAAATATATCGTGGGGTTGCTTTGGGCTTTTGTACACTTTTGACATCAACAAATGCATTAAACATGACTCTTCTGCAGTTTAACCTAAAACTGCTGAAAAAATTGGTTGATTACAATGATTACTCAGAATGCAAAATTTTGCCTAATTTTGTTCTTCCACTCACCGATTTCTTTAAAATTTTCGTTTGTTATTTTCGTTAGTGGTTTGAAGCTATGTTTGATATGAAATCGATTGTAACGGACAGTAATACAGAGAGACAAACAACCCTCGTAACAACCCTTACTAAGAAAACGTTTTAAATTAATGTAATTGAAGACGTTTTCTCAGAACATCAAATCGTATAAATTAATATTCCAAGAAAAAGTTAATTCTACCCATGTTTGATATAACTACACTCATTTAATACCTTAATTCTGGAACCTAATAAAACTAATCGCTGCAATAAATATTGATTTATTTCGATACACTGTTAAAGTTTGATCTATATTTCTTGCAGGTAATGACGTCTGCACCTAGACTTTGCTACTTAGCTTGTTAAATATTGATATCGGAGTTTTGCAATTTGCAAAATAACCGTTCTCGGGTGCCGACAATTGAAAACCGCACTTCGACGACTGCCCTTTAATTTCCACAACGTTGTTAATAATCTGACCTCCATTGGAACTGCACTTTTGTTTTTAACTGAGTCTTGTTATTGCGTTCATTTATGTAGAGTTTCAATTGTATTATTTGACGACAGAAAATAACTAAATTAACCACGGCGTTTGCGTAGGAAAATCTCATAATATTCCATTCCCTACACCTACGTAAATGTATCTCATTATTAAATGATTTTATACCTACTTATTCATAATCACATACTAGTGTACCCCGCAGTACTTCGACAGTAATACCTACCCACAAACCTAACATTATTTTGTAATTAACATCCGTTTACCTTAGTAAAAGCCCACCGAGTTTCTGATCCGGCGTTTGACATTTAAGCTGGAAAATTGAAAACTGAATATTTTATCGTGACGTCAGGATACACCCGCGCTTCGGGTTTTTATTGGCCGAGCGGCGCGCTCCTTTGTGAGCGCTTTTTTTTTGTTTTTTGCCGTTTTATAGCCGAACGGAAGCCATTAATCACATAGCGCAAAATGGCGGTCGCGCAAAATAAAAAAAAACATCGACCGATCGGAATGGAGCCAACTGCGATCATTAATGAAATCAGCCGTGAAGGTTGCTGCGATGAATTTTAAACGCACAGTTTTTTGATATGCTGATGGAATATGCGTAAATACAAAATACGGTAGAGGTATTTCAACTGTTTTTGCATAAATTGTTTCATTTAATTTGTTGACTATTAAAATAAATGAATATTTAATTTTTAGAATAACTTGTTTAAAGTTCAATGCCCAACGGTTGAAAGAGTTTTACAAAAAGGGCTGTAAGTCACCCACATTTGTCATTAAATGAATAATACACATTAAGTATCATATGGATTTTACAATGTTTTCTCCATAATTACCAAATGTGACCGGCGGCTCCACCAAAATTGACTATACAGATTATTTAAAAAATTAGCTGGTGTTCTCAATTAATTACATTTTTTTAGTTCACTTCGTTCTTTGGCAGTGTGCCTATACCGCCGGTCCACAAACTAATGGATTACTATGCAAATAAAAGGCCTCTTTGCGAATATTTTAATTTACTACACCAGTTTCAACAGTTCACTGTCATCATCAGTAGTATAATCTACAATACAAAAGATATAAGAAAACGTAGGACAACAATCAAGATTAAACTCATAGCCAGATAATACAAAATTTTACATCCAGAATAATAGCATTAACATCAGGTATAACTTCAAAAAAAATATTTAACAATGTAGAAACAACCTGTCAAAGGAAATATAAGGTTCAAAATACAATAAATAACAAGAAACAATGACTTACGTTCAGGATAAGCGAAAAACAGTGCAAATTTAAACATTCAAACCGATTACAGGTGACGGAATAAATACTAAGCATGTGGCTCGCATGCTGGTCAAAACGGAAAAGGCAAGCAAACAAATAAAACTGCAGCGGTGCAGGTCAGTTGAATACGGCGCATGTGTAAGATAGGTGTGATAGTAGACAAGTACTAAATCTAGAATTCGCAAATAGTATAAATGATAGCTAAAATAGAAATGTAAGGAATACAAAGCAATAATTAGTAGAGAAACAAGAAAAACAGATCGAAAGACGAAAGCGAATAAAAAGCTAAAGGTAAGTGAAGAGCGGTTTGTAATTAAATTTCGTCTGGTCATTTAGCAAAATAAGATGGGGAGATTTTTCATGACGGATTATTTCCAGTTGTTCAAGTAAATCAAGACGGTAGCCAATTTGACAATTATGGATTAGTTTAATGTTGTTATAATCGACGTTATGAACAGACTGAACTTTGTGTTGCTACAAATTTGAAGTGTTTTGATTATTATGTTCTCTGATTCGCCTCGCCGAAGATCTACCAGTTTGACCAACATAGATGGAATTGCAGTTTATACATGACACCGAGTACACACCAATCTCACAAAGGGTAGGTCTAATGAGTTTACGATGACTAGAAAGTAAATTGAACAATTGAGTATTGGATTTAAAAGTAGGTAAAATGTTAAATGGTTTTAAAATTTTGGATAGATTGACATTGGAATGGTTATAAGAAAAAGGTTTGTAAATAAGATCAGGTTGGATGCTGGTCTCCTTGACGTATAGAGGGTCTAATTTAATATTAACGTTATGGAAAAGTTTATTAAAAGTTTTAATGGGAAAATTATATGATAAAGCGAGGTTTTTTATAAATTTTAGTTCGGAAATTCTGTTGTTATGGGATATAAGATAAGTTAGGGCTCTTCTGTAATAAAAACTAAGTGAAGCAAGACGGTGGGCAAGGGGATGGAATGTTTTATATGGAATAATAATCTTATTATTAATGGATTACTGAACAAAAAATTGAGAAAATCAAACCTGTTAACTGTTTAACTGTTTTATTACGGTAGCTTCTATAACAATTTACTTGGCAAGCTAACATTTTGAAAACAGACACTAACTACCAATACACATATTCACAGATAATTACAATCTTTCCAGTTAATAGCAAGCTTTTATTTCTTCAATAGCAAAACTTATAGCTAATAAATCCCAAAACACCCATGATCTTTTTTGGGGTAATACATATATCTTCCAAACCGGGCGTCAAAAATAATCGAAACTTATCTTTCCGACCCGTCGTAAATTTTTCACGCGATCCCGGAAGGATTGGGTGGAATAAATCATTCTTCTTTATGTCTTTGCGTTGTAATATATCAACATTATCTTTGCGCATGTACGGTACGCCGATTTGGAATAATTTTTACAAATGCCGCCTCATATCTTCATTTCTTTTGTTGGCAATCTTGTTAAATCAATGTTTCTTTCTTAACGCGTCTTGCATTAGGTCTATTAACTACAGCTATTTTAGAAATGGCTCTCTAACACTCTTATACAATATTTTTTATATAATATATGAAAGTCAATAACAAAAATAAATCGATTTGTTCTAGAGCTATAATTTTTAAGAATCATTATCTTTATTTATAAATATATCAGTGTATATTGAAGCAATGCATGGCTGAATAAAAGTAGAAAGAGGTATTTAAACCGTTGAGAAAAATATCGCGTGCAGATATGAAAATACATGCCGTTATCGTAGACATTATTACCAAGGCACCCTGCCATAACACAGGATATTATGTAGTGATATTTCCTTACATACTGCAGTCGCTATAAACTAAATATTTCAAACTTCCAGACATTATCAGCAAAATCTGGTAGAGTATTTTTACATTACAACATTGTTTTTTCTATTACTCCATTTTTAAGATATGGAACTATTAACCACACTATAAATTATAAAGACAAAATTAAGGCAGTAGTATTTCATTATTACCACGTTGACGGTTTCCGTAAGATAAGCGTAGTAAAGAAATTAGTATGTTAATTGGATTATTGTAGTAGTAAATCATTTCTTTCTTTGGTCGTTCCTAAAACTTTACCAATTGCGTTAAATCCAGTGGACAATAGGGAAATCAGTTCCAGGTCACTCCTGTAATCCCGTGCATTTGTGGCATTCCAATTAGAGAATAGCATCAGAGAGGTCAAACGCATTTCAGAAGTCTGAAAATACGGCCACCGAACAGAGCTCTGAACGTTACACACATTAGGTAATTTCGAATAATCTATTTGGAAGCCGTGTTAACGTCATTCTCTTCACCGTTACAAATTAGATACTATTGTACCATGTAATTTACATAGTTAACGAACAAGCTATTGGTAATGTAAATTTTTGTTGTAAAATACTATATCTCATTTCAACATTTCTTAATGTTTTTAATGATACACCTTTTGACGTTTTCTATAGTTGTATGACATACAACTGCATACAATGCATGCAGTTCTCCTATATATCAAACCATAATCTTGCAGTTCCACAATTGTGATTCTATTGAGTATATACTCGTAAAATTCGGTGTGTTCTGAAATATGATATACTTTATATCTCGCGCGAATTCTTGGATATATTGGAAAATATATTTCTATTTCAAGCCACCAAATTTAACATTCATGATGCCTCAAATCGAATCGGTTGTAAAATTTAAATGAGGTCCCTGTCGCAATTTTATGTATATACAAATTTTATTTCGGTTAGCTTAATTCGAAGTAGTCTATGAACTTAGAATTAATTTTATTGGAAACGATGTACAATGTAGCCATAGTTATAACTTTGTTGGATTATGTTGTGGTGCAATAATTTGTGTTTCAATTGTAAATATTTCTTCAACATAAATATGAATATGAATGCTATGCTGTGATAATGATAAAACTCAAAACTGTTTTCAAGAGAAGCATTTAAGACAATTTCATATACAGGCTGTTTCAAAAACATAATTAGACTAACAAATAATTTGTTTCATACACAAAAATTATTTATTATTATTTTTGCCTTTCTGAATATTAGTTTAGTAACGGCCACAAAGAAATCGATTTTTTTACTAAAATTTGATGGGAAATCTACCATGTATTTATTTGACTCGTGTTATGGAATCCTATGCGTTAATCTGCTTGCGGAGAAATCAGAGAAGTAAAAATATGGCAATAATAAAAAATATAGTAACATGATAACCGATCAATCTTTCTGTCGAAGTTCCTTAAAAAGTTCCATATATGTTTTCTAATTTTTTTTAAGTTACGTCCGTTTTAGTATTATTAAAGATAAGAAAAATTAAAAATAAAATACACATCAAACAATCAAAAAATTAAGAATACAAACAATACCCATTACAATAATAAAAAGTAAATAAGTGATAAAATAACGAATATTATAAAAAAATTTAATAAGGCATAGATCAAGAAATAACAAAACCTTATTTTCAACGACTCTAACTTATTTAGAAATTGACAAAGTCCATAATAAACTTCTTACGGAAAACGACAGTAGCTGTCTCAAAATAAACCACAAAAAAGCCCTCTGTTTTGGAAGGTTATTTGTTTCTTTAAAATTTAAATTGTTTTGTATTCAATTTATTTATTTTTTACTTTGCTAGTGTTTGTATTTGTTTCGGCATTGTTTAACATGTATTTTTGCTTATTTTTCTGTTTTGTTAATATTTCAAATGGCTGTTTTAAACTACATTGTTATTGAATTGAAAAAATACTAATTCAGTGTAAATTCCGCGTATGTAAAATTGATTCGGAACGACATATGTTTTATATTTTTACTTCAATTTTAGTAATTTTTCTTTCAAAAATAGAACACATTGCTCTATTTACTACCAAAAAGACCAATTGCCTTCTTTAAATGCAAAGCACCTTGTGTTGGCAAAATAAATGGCAGACATCAAGGAATGACTTTTTTATAGAAAAATTGTACTAGTAATAATTGTTCAAAATTCCCAAAACCCATCAATTTAAAATTTCATGAATCTAAAAAATATTGAAATTTTCTTCAAAAATAATTATTCCGTAAATCCGTAAATATTATTTGCATAGCCAGCTGCGTTAGAAAAGTGTGCTGTGGAAATTTTGTTTGAAATGAAACCTGAACTGTCAAGGTGCTTTATCGTATTTACGGACTTGGAATTATTTTTGAAGAAAATTTCAATATTTTTTAATTTTCATGAATCTTTGGATATAGGGTGTTTGGGCAATTCTGAACAATTATTACTATTAAATATTTCGATACAAAAATCCCTAAAGTGATTTCTTGATGTTTGCCATTTGTTTTGCCAACACAAGGTGCTTTGCATTTAAAGAAGGCAATTGTTTTTTTGGCAGTAACTAGAGCAATATGTGTCCTATTTTTGAAAGAAAAAGTTACTAAAATTGGACTAAAAATAAAAAATATATGAAGCTATTACACTCTTTAACTTGAGACTCCTAAATATCTCGAGAAAAATGCATGGTACGACAAAAATGTCTTAAATAAACTTGTAGGACTCAAAGGGGGAAATGAGATGACGGTATCAGGTTCATTGCAGATGGCGCTGCAATCGGTGAAAATGAGGCTAACTTTTTCAATGGGAATACCCAAATTTTTCTATCAAATTATGATTTTACGCTAAATAAGAAGAATATTTTGTCTGAAATTTTTTTTCGTGCGATGTATTATTTTGTGCGTAAACAAACGCTATGCGCATGACGGGACAACGCGCGAGATACCAAAACCTGTCCCCGTTATGCACATACCTTCGTACGTTGTACCATGAGTGTCTACTCAGTCGTCGCTTTGACTGCCAGACGGCGAGCGCATCCCATGCAGTGGCAGCGGTCGTAACTACCGCAGACGCCACAAACTTCCATCGTAAACAACTTTTGATAGATGCATCGTACGAAAACAATTTTCAGACAAGAGATTGTTTTTATTTAGCGTAAAATCATAATTTTATAAAAATGTTGGGTACTACCATTTAAAAAAATGAAGTTAACCTCACTTTCACCGATTGCAGCGGCATCTGCAATGAAACTGATATCGCCATCTCATTTCGCCCTTTGCGTCCTACAAGTTTATTTAAGACACTTTTGTTGTACCATGCATATTTTTCGAGATATTTAGCAGTCTCAAGTTAAAAAGACCACCCGGTATATAGGTCATCCTTTTTAGAATGGCTAATAAGATCTACAACGCTTTATTTTTATCTATATTGTTCTTTGTGTTTTCTCAATTTGCCAAATATTTTGATTAATTCGACGAATATTGATTTTTAAGATCTTTTGAACTTTTACATGCTGTTACAGTTTTGAAAACAAAACATGCTTTTAATTATACTGAGCAAACAAAATGGCGTTTTGTGGTCAAAGTTTGAGTCACTCCGTACAACCATTAAGCACCTTGTTCATGTAACCAAGTTGTCTGTGACAAAGCCTCAATTATTCTCATTATTTTGTTTTGATTTTTTTGTAGAAGATACAGTTTCAAGCACATATGAGTGCTCTAGATTGTTTGTGAATGATGTTTTTAATCTGTCAAGATGTCTTATAAAAGAGAGTAAAATACTATTTTCTCTACTTTGTGATATCAATTTCATATAAATTTTGTTTTGATTTAGAATGTTGAGTTAAATTACAATCTAGAGTATTTTTGCGGGCAACATGTGCTAGCACTATAGTATTGTCAACTTCGTACTGTGAACTGTAAAGCCGACTTGTTGAGCATTCGACACTTAAGAGACAATTGCTTTAATTCGACAAGATCTAATAACTCACAATACAAAGAAACAAATTATGGTATTATTATTCTTCTTCTATATTAATACAATAGAAATTGGGACGGACATCGTGCTCAAAGACCTCAGTTTGACATCAATGCCACCAATCTTACAAATCTAAAAGTTCGTTAAAGCTGAGAAACAGTTTTTCCAAAATTTAGCAGTAACTTGGGCAATTCTTTGAGTTGATGAGTATTGTAGACATACAAAAAAAGCTACCCTTTAAATAAATACACAATAAAAGAACCTCATAATTTACTCCGCCATTAAAAATAAATCAGTTTTTGGCTCTTGCTTTATTTATTTCATACACAGGCTTCACATCACCAAGAATTTCGTCGAAGGGAGAAAACTTCTACCGCAAACCTTCTAATGACTAATGTGATGCGACCGGCGGCAGAATTTCTGTAAGGACTCAGCTTATTGAGGCTGGCGCCTTGAAAAATTCTGTCGCATATACAAAGCACGGCATCAGCGTACATGTCGTATGTCTGCGAGGACGTTTTATTTTCTTTTTTTTTCTGAAAGCTCATCCGGATGCTTATTGAGCGTCTCTCCCGCCGTGAATACGAAATGTGGTGTTTTGTGAGCAAAATCCGTGCGAGTTTTTTTTTGCGTGTCGCACAAAAGGACGACTCTTGTAAAATTTACTAGAACGGCGAACGCGAGGCGCGGCCATTATTGAAGTTGAGCTTTCTTTAGATCCTGTCGTCCGTTAATCAAGCTGATGCAAGGAGAGTAAGGACACTAACGATACCAATTTGCCAAGTAAGGATTTTTATTGCAAACCGTATTTTAGAAAATATAAAAGGATCATATATTTGGTTGATACAGTAGTTAGTAATAATAATTAAGCCAATTTTAAGTGATTACGTGATAACGTTGAAATGTGAAAGAAAGGTGAAATATCACGGGAAATCTGGAACTTACATGATACTTTAACTTTAAAGAAAATCTAAAATGTAGTTTCAATAGATATCGATAAATTTTAATTCACTGAAAAGATACAGAACCAACTGATAATTGTAGTGAGTATCACCGTACTTAAAACAACATTATTATCTAACAGAACAATGCAGAGTTTCCAAAATTTAAACGGAAAACGTGTATTATTGTCTCCTTAGGATGGTACTAAGGGGCGGAAATGTCATTAATCACTTGGATGAAAGCGGAGGGAGAACAAGGACACTCGCAAACAAGTTAAATGATAAATTGTCCAAAACTTCCCTGAAAGGCTTTAAACCCAATTTACGGAACATTTTATGGCCGCCTATAACGGTGAGTTAATTTTCAAAACGAGGCGTACACACAAAGAACATAAATCGTACGGTGAGTCATTTTTGGTAAACATTTTTTATCCATTCGCAATTTTTACTGCTTGTTACCTACCAATATCCATCTGTTTCATTCAATTTAGGAATTAAATTAAAAAGTGTAAAGCTTTCATTATGGCAACCAGTCTAAAATATTTCCAGTTTAAGAGGGGAGTCCAACAGCTGATCGACAGAGGCTTGGCTGTTTTTGATAAGTTTGGAAAAATCAGTCGAGAATTGGTCTTTGCGTGGGGATATCGACGTTTTCGCTAAAGCTACTTTGGAACAAGATAGACTTCGCTGACGTGCGGTCAACATTATATGATCTGACGTCTTTAACGCTGTTTCAATTTATTTTTGCACACGTAATCAGGCTGTATAGTGATTCTTTACAACGCTTACCAACATAACGTGGTAACTCTAAAAATTACTGTGATTAATTATTGACATAACCTATGTTGAGAATTTGAGATATTTATCATATATTTATATAATAAATAACTTCAACATTTGGCTAGGGTTTATGAAGTGATATCTGCAAAAATACACGTACTATGAATATGTGGAACATTTGAAAGTGTATTGAGATTATGTGCCCATATACATTTATACCTCCTAAAAAACAAACCTCGTACCAACACATTTGGCCACAGATTACTTTCTCTTGGTACGATAGATTATGCACTCATTTCTCAACCGATAATACACTTATGCCTAGCTAATGAAAAACACAAATATACATATACATACGTATGTACATCAACAGCACAGGGATCTGATGACTTATAAGAAAAACAAAACACTCAAAAGTTATTCTTTATTTACAAATTTGTAATTCATATATTATTTATAAAAGACAATTAGACAACATAAGCTTTATAATATTATATAGCTTTATTAATTATATTATATCATCAAAATCACAAAAATGTTGATCTTCGCTATCATCAGTCCACATATGGGTTGTAATGCTTGTTCGGTCGTAATTCTTCATACACTTTGCACATGAGAAGAAAAACATCTGGAGGCAGTGGTTGACAAGTCGACTATGTCCCATTATACATTTCGTCAAATAATAATATAATAGACGTCTTCCAGTAATATTACCAAAAATTTGTTAAAAAAATCGGTAATCTTCAGTATACCTCGGTAATTTTATTGTCAATTCATGGAAATTATGAAAATTAGTAATCACATCTCTTGTCTAGAAATCTTCTTCGATCAACAAAATAGTACGTAAGGATTTTGATTCCTCATAATGTGATTTGAATCCAATTACAAAACCCGTAATGAGCTTCTGCATCATACCATACTTGGCGCTTGAATTCTCTGGTAGTAGAATAGATAAAACAGCACTCTTTATATATATAGTCTGTTAGCTAACCTAATAATTGATAAGGAGTTTTTAATAAAATAATAGTATACTTCTTTAGGCACAAACTTAATTGATGTCTGATATAATAGTAGAATTTTTATGTAATCTCCTAATTTCGAATAGAATACTTTTTGCGCAGTGTTCCCAAGTTTTCTAGATTTTCAGATTATATCTGATTTATAGGTTAGAATTCTCGAAATATGTCCTAGTAAATATAAATGTGAATTTTAGCGAGTTACAGACTTCTTTTTGTCTAGTGACGTCTAGTTCGCGAGAACATCGTAGATGGACACACTGTTCAGACTCGAACATGGATAGAAAAATTGGGAAAATAAAACGCCGATTTTTCAAAGGTGTGGCTTTATTTCTTTTCATTTATTGGAATTTTCTCAAATATTACATATACGTAAAGTGAAACTACGGCGGACTTGACACAAAAAAAACATAATTGAAATGTTATTCCTGAAATCACGACATCCAATTATACGTCTATTTTGAGCAGCAATTGTTTAAAATTGAGCATGGGTATAATAAGTATCGAGCAAGTCCGACCAAGAAGAGTTAATTTAGATCGTTGTAATCTCATAAGATGCTATCATTATTAAAGAATAAACCCACACGAGCACTAAACAGTTTGAATAATTGGACCAATAGGGGCCCACCAGAACAGTCCTGAAGTTAGGCTCTTAAGCCATAAACCGAAGAAAACTACTTTAAACTAGTTGTAATTTAAAATGATTTGACAGATACAATAATTTGCTCGATTTCCTCCCTTATAGATTTTTCGATTAAATTTTTCAGTTTTACATTAAATTTTTCCGAAAAGTACAAATGAAAATCTAAAATATTGGTAGCACTGAAGAAAGTAGATTTTATGAAAGTAAATAGAGGTGGCGTTATTGATTTGTTTCCGCTGAACACGATTCCGGACTAAAAGATCACGGGTTTGAAATAATTTAATATATATAGCTTAAAGACAACATGGACAGTTTTGCTCAAAATTTGTTTGTTACCACTGGTTCCCATTTGGCACACATGTCATACATCACACCTTGTGTATTACTGCAAAAGCCCAAAAACGACAAAATCTAGAATTACCGCGTTAACATAAATTTTTGATACAGTGTGATTGAAATTGTAAGACCAACTTGAGCATCTCGCTGACTTTCAGGGATAATTCGGAAATCATAATTCGGTTTAAGAGGAATCCGTACCCCATATGTTCTACTCGCAAACCACGTAAAAGTTCAGAGGGGTATTCTCAGCTATTAGTTCACAGAATCATAAAAGAAATACACCAAATTAAAGATAAAAGATACATAATTTTCTGTCTGGTAGTAGATTTTTGATATTTTTGTTCGATGTTGCGTAATCTGTTAGTAAATCTGCCATAAAAATTACGGATTTTGTATTTTTAATGGACAAAACAGGTTAAAACTGAAGAAAGTAGCACATCAACTTAAGTTCAACTATAAGTACAAAATTTCACGTGAAAATATCAATATATAACATTCATTTTCTGTAACTTTGAAGATATTTGTCCCTGTGTATCAACTTATTTGTTCTTTTCATTTCCTTCAAAAGTTACAGCCCTTTCAAGTATTACCAAAGAATTGAAATGGAAAATTTAATATAAAGAAATACGAGAACGAAGAATACAAACAGTAATTTTTACAATAATTAAACAAATTTATTAATAAGTTAAAAATTTACATTTATTCTGTGTAATAAGTTTCAAATGGACATATTGAGAAAAAATTAATATTAGAAGTTTTAAATCCGGTTTTGTTTATATTCCAAACGACTGTATTTTTTTTTCCAGAAAATAAAGTTTGTGAATAAACACCCTCGTAAATACGTGTAGACCTTAATTTCATCCATAACAGATGATTTCTATAGAATAGAATACAATAGATTAGTATAATTGCTATCAAACTTACACAGTCATTGTTATATTATCTCCTAACGTTTGTTAAATAAGAAAAAGTTTGCTGATAAATACCCCATGTTGAAAACTGCACTATTACAAGATAATTATAGCCCTACGTGAAAATTTTATGTTAAAACATCAAATTTGAAGTGAAAAATTGTTAATTAAATGCCTTCACGAAATTTTCTCGGAAACTAAGCATGTTTCTATTATAGCTTTATAGCCAAATAAATTTTCGCATAGAATAGCAAATCAATCTATATATTTATTGATTTCCTATGAATGGTACCGACAGAATTTCTGTCACAGAACTTCAAAACTTCGTTGGCAATAGGCTAGTAATCTTATCTGGAATCTAAGATCATATTGAAATCTACAATCCACATTCGGATCTTCTGCTAAAGTCAAGTATCCATTATGAGCAGCAAATTCAAATTATAGGCTCATTTTGTCACACATTTGGATAGAGGAAAATATTGAAAACAAATATGGTTAGATTTTGACTAAAAATTCTGCCAGGAGTAGTTACTAGATTATTTTGTTTTTACGTAACAGATAATTTTAACTAATCTTGTCAATTGAAGTCAATAAACATTGTAGGCATGAACCGACGTACGTCACTGCTATTTTCCGGGGAGACGATGACGATATTTTGCGGAACTCCTGCACACAGCGAAGTATATTCTCAAAACGTGAGAAAATTATTTACTTGCGGTTATTGCTTTAGATGAAAGTTAATATTTGCTTGGTTTGAAACAATTTCTTTCATTTAAGAATTCCTTGTTCTCACAATTCAAGAATATCCCAATCTCAGAGTTATTAGTTTCGGTTAAGTATATCATTTTCAAACCAAGTAGTTTAAATACTCAATTCAAGAAGTTGATCAATAACTTGAATCAAGTAAGCCATTGCTTGCAACGCGCTTGCGTATTTACACTCAAACGTGCACGAACGTTGCCGAGATTTAAGATTTTTCGCATCGGCCTTTGCCTTCAGTTAGTTGGGGTCTGCTATGGCGTCGTGTTCGCTGACTACCGTGTATTGTCCGGGAAGAGTTCAATATGTTAGTACTAATTTTGTAGGTACTGTACGCAATAACTACGCGATCTATATATAATATTATGAAAGTATATAGTTTTAATTTTGCGTGAATAGCCTACAGTACTTATGTTCAACGTATTTGCGACGCAGTTCGTAGTTGTGACTTGTGACGCACACGGTACGCAAATTTTGCCTAGCCATATAGTCACCAAATCAACATACATGCCACAGAAAACTTACTTGTGTAATATAATGGAAACAATTTGATGTCTAATAGAATATGGTGTTTTTTTCCATGCCTTAGATATCGTAGGTAGTGATAATTTATAAATAGGTAAGTATATATGTAATTAAGCAAAGAAATTTCATACAATAAAACAAATATCATTCGCTAAGTTATTGTCTACTTATTTCACACAATTCCCTACCTTAAAAAAAAACTAAAATAGTAATTTCTATTCAATACATTATGATCATGTTCTTGAACTAATAATATCTATACTCATTTCAAGAAAATATTTTCTCATTGTCAAGCATATATATTCACTTTAAGAAAATTCCATTATTCTCAACGTGAGAATAGTTTTCTTGAATGAATAATATCTATACTCATTGCAAGAAAATATTTTCTCAGATATACAAGCATATGATCATTTCAATTCAACAATATCTCTTTATTCTTAACTTGAGAAAATATCTACTTGCGGCTATAGCAAACTAATCATTTACTTGGATGAAAGCATATTGCTTTGAGTGAAGTATTTACTTTTCTGTGTGTGGGTTCCGCGGAATCCCGGCTGAGAAACGCTGCTCTAGATATTGGGTAAATATTTATCAGTTATTATTTTTTATATTTTCACATAATTCATCAGCATAAAAGTGAGCTACTTTGTGTACTCATAGTAACTTTTGTCTCTTTGTTTTTGTATTAGTAAACTTAAGCGATGAGAAATCTTTTGGCTAAATTGTCAAATTATTTACAAAATAACAATTTTCAAAGAAGATATACTGAACTAAAGACATTAAAATAAGGTTCAATAAATGAATAAAGAACACTTCACTCTGGTAAATCTATAAGCAAATACGGTAAAAATAAATTGTAGGACAAGTGAAATCTACCACAAAATAATAGGGAAAATAAAGACACCTACATCAAAATTCTTATATGTATGTTGTGTAGGTATTTTGGGGCGAATCTCACTTTCCAATATCTACTAAAAACACATACAAATGTGAATCTATTTTTAAACCTGAACAATATAGTTTAAAAATGAAACCGTCACGGTTCGGCATTCGGTATGCGGGAGACGGGAAGCCCCTAAAAGGCATTGAATTGAAGGGGTCGATTCACGTTCAGCTGTGCACCTTAAACTTGCGGAAACGCTCGGCTGAAATATGAAACCGGGGGCCGTTACGAAAGTAAATTGTACCCGAGATACAATTTAAACAGGGCAATTTTTCAGCGCTTGCGGTCGAGAAAATGTATCTTTTTTACGAGGCCCTGAAAAAACGAAATGAAAACGTTAAGGTTTATTTACGTATTTCGCCTATATATATTTTTTCTCCTCCACGTATTCGTGCTTCTTTTTTTGTAGCTCCCAGCGTGCCGTTTTACATCCATAAATCTGATGTTATCTGTGGAGAACTAAACTGAAAATATTGCATACATGGTAGTTATTATGATCCCGGTTTATTATTTTGGTGATTATGTAATTATGGAGATGAGTTGGACCCTATTTTTACGTTAGAGTATATATGTTACGGTCATAGTGATAAATAGGTTATTATTAATAATTACCGGTTATTATTAATAATAGCCAAGTGGCGAGGTTAAAGTGAAGAATTTGCCACATGAACCGGCTATTATTAATAATTTCCAGCATGCTGTGGTCAATGTGATATATTTCAATTTGATATTGCATTAAGGTGATGCTATAATGTAATAGAGCCTCAGATTTGGAATTCTGTTAGTATCTACATAATCGCCACACAACGAATCTATTCACTGGGCTTTCAGTGTTGGGCCTTTAGTGACGTTAGTCCTGACTAACTTATTTAGTTACTACTCATGACTAAAATAAAGAAGATTATCAAAACGAGACTAAAAGATGCCAATCCATACTAATTGCATGCACGAGTGTGTAACTCTTTGGTCATGCTTAGTTGCGTAGTTCTTAAAAACTAAGTAAATAATAAATTAGAAACTCGGTTTGTATTATTCTGCCAGTGCATACGTACATAGTACTTCTGTATTTTGCAATTCGTGGCAAGAAAAATTATTTTTATTTATAACTTATTATTTATTATCTTTTTAATACAAAACTTTAAAGAATGTTTTATATTTAATTTTGAATACAAAAGTCCTTCTAGACCTTTATTTTTTTTGTGGTAGTACAACAATTACACTACTTATATTGTAAAAATAAAGCAAGATAAAGTTTGTAACAATAGGACGTCATCCTCTTTTGTTTTGTTCACAAATGTGAACTGTACCTGTATTTTACTTTTATTTTATTATTTACTATGAATATTGTTTATTTTTGATTTGTAAGTGCACAACTGTGATACAGATTTTATTTGAGTTAACTAATGTTAATTTTATTTATTAAGAATATATTTTATTTTTAAACTGATTCCTGGACTTGAGAATTATAGTGTTTTTGTTATTGTTATATTTTTTCATATATCTAAATAAATAATGTATTTAAAAGTCTTTTTTTTTTGTTGGTGATAAACACTTTTATAATAACCGCCTTATAAAACAGATTATATCCGTCAGATATTAGATATGCTACGGTAGGTATAGATAATGGACAACCTAATGTAGGGACGATTGGGGCAAGTAGTTACAATGTTTAATCTTTTATTTATAAAATTTTATTGTCAAACACCAAAAGTAAAAACACCGTGTTAGGAACAGAACCATACAAAAATGCTTGCATCATTTGTGCGGTGCAATTTATGTAAAAACATCTATGTAAACTAGTCTCGCCTATTCTTGCATGTATTTGCAGGAAAATATCATTGAAAAAATTAATATTAAATGCGCAAAATTTCAAGCTAATTGGGATTTGAGAATTTACTTAATAACTTGTAATTGTACATTTACAAAAACTATCCACATGCATTAAATATAAAATGGGTGTCCTTGATAATAGAAATGTTAACTTTTTTGAACACTCTGTATAAAATGTTCTTTTTATGTTTTCGTCAATGAGCTGTCCTTGGGTGTATACCAAATATCATTACCAATTATATCCAGTAGTTTCTAAAGTATAAGGGAGACAAAAGAAAACATTCTGTATTATCAATGTTTTGTATTATTCGTAATTTTGGTCATTGGGCTAGCCGTACTGATGATTTGCGTCGAGTAAATAAATATAATAGCTTACATAGTAATCAAAATAACTTAGCTAACTACTTTGAAGACTGTATACAAAAGATCTTTTGTAAAAAGTAACGTTTTTATCACTTTTACCGTGCCCGTTAGGAAATTATTAATAATAGCCGGTCCATGTGATTATTTAAGTGTTTCTAATCACATTGACCAAATGATGCGGTTATTATTAATAATAGCCGGTAATTATTAATACAAACCACATTTATCACTTTAACCGTAACATATACACTGTGGGCCAGAAAAAGGTACACATTTTCAATTGCTTATATTTCCAAAGATATTAAGTAAATTCAAGCATTTCTTTGATAAACTAATTGCTTATATTGTGTAGATTGAAAACGTACCATATTTGCAATAACTGAACGTTTTAATCCAATGTAATGTTGCTTTATGTATGTCTATGCAACATTTCAATTTAATGTGAAATAAGAGGTGTAATGATATTAGTAGGTAATGACATCTGTTTTCTTTTGGTCAAAAGGTACAGTAAAGATTATATAGCATCGTATATAGGGTGATTTTTTTAGTATACAGTGAAATTTTGAAATAGATAAAAAACGATTCCATACGCACGAAAAGTCCAATTGCGAACTTGAGTTATCTTTAAAGATGTGGAGAAACTATGGCCAACGTTTAGTTTTCTTATGGGCGCCATGTTTGATTTTGAACTTTTTGAAGAATTTTTCTCACCTGTTTTCCATATTGTACTACAATTATTGGGCTGTAGATTTTTTGCAAATTTATGTTTTTGCAACAAAAACATAAAATGTTGCTTTTGCAGTGATTTGGAACTAAAATCAACATCGTTTTTTATTGAACTAAAATTATGGCACTTTGCTTTCACTGGTCTGACGGTCAGGTCTTTGCTGTTCGTTTTTCACGTATAAGTTACATCTTCAAACAAAAAATTTCTAAAAAAAAGAACTACACAATGTATTCAGGCTGGCTTCAGGCTAATGTTGGATGTGCCTTTTACTTAAACATGACATAGAAATAAAAAAGAAGACTTGGCTTGAAGTGATGTGACATACTCAAAAAACGTTGATTCCAGCTCCGATTTAATCTAAATAAACAAAAGAACAAGAATAAGTAACATACGTCTAAAATTTACATCTAAACAACAAGTGTGATACAGCATAAATGAAACTGACGAAAAGACCACCTAAAATGATAAATTCAAACATGCCCCCCACAACAACACCAATTATTTCTCCACGATCTTTAAAGAGAACTGAAGTACACAGTTACATTTCTCTTGCCGTTGCAATGTTTTTGTAACAAACGTCATATTCCACTGGTTTTTACTAAAACCAATAAAAAAACATTGATTAAATATTTCAGCTTGTATAAGTAAAAAATCACCCTATATGCGATGCTATAACATCTCTAGTGCCCTTTTTTACCAAAACAAGACAAATGTCATTAGCCAGTAATTTTAATACACCTTTCATTTCACATTAAATTTAACCCAATGTTATCAGAAATGTTGCATAGCCAAACATAAAGCAACATAACTTTGGATTGCAACACACTACAAGCAATTCGTTTTTTAAAGAAATATTTGAATTGACTAACTATTATTGGAAACACGAGTGATTAAAAATTTGTACCGTTTTTTTTTGGCACACCGTGTAGATAGTTTTTGAAGATTTACGTTTAACCGGCGCGACCACCATTTTTGTAACATATTATATTTGGCCATATAACAAAGATATAAAAATTAAAATAGTTTTTAATAAAAAAAGAACTAATCAATAATAGTTGTTTTTACACAGACATTATTGCATTATTAAGAAAATTTTTATTTCTTAATATTAGTATTATTTTTGTAATTGCGTCAGAGAATATATCTTTGCTGGAAAAAAGTGGTACATCCTGGATATTCGTCAAGACAACATGATAACTATCTACTTTGGTGATTACTATTTATAAATATTCGAAAAAAATCCATTTAATCACGAATTCATAATGATAAATGCGGGCGTACACAAAAGGGTTGGTATGAGCGTGCTATCGCAGATCGTTAGACCTTTTCAATAAAATTACACAAAAAATCATCAGAAGAAAGGCATACAGTACCGACTCGTTAATCACAGATTAATCATTCACTACAATAATTATTTGAAAAATTATTGGAAATTTGACAATATCTTAATATTAACTTTTCTTTATTTTCGGAAATACATTCTCTGTAGTTTTTATAAACCATCAAAGAACAATATTTGGTCATGCAATGCATGGTTTTAACTTCAAAATGTCATAAATCGGTAATTTTGTCAAAATGGTTAGACAGCTTACAACAATATTATTATTTTAGACAAACTTATTTGATTTTTCTTCTTGTGCTTAAAGCGCCAATAAATATGATGTGATGGATATTTTGTCTTATTTTTAACAATTAATTCCCTAAAAAGTATTCCCAAAAATGGACATTATTTCCCTCGACTGGAGGTGTTGTATGCATTAAATGGAATGCACAATTTTTTGAATTCTTTGTAATATTTTAGAGAACAAAAAACTAAAACAGAATTATCATCAGCCGGGTCGAAGTTAAAATACCCCCACCGTAAAATATTTTTGGTGTGGAAATTGAAAAAAAAAATGGATTTAACCGATTTTTGCCCATTCATATCGTTTCTTTTTGAGAGATAAGCTTGTATACCAAATTTCAAATCAATTGCACTAAAATTACGGCAGTTATCGTGTGAATTTGAAAGAAAAAATGGAGTTAACCGATTTTGCCCATTCATGAACTGGTCCTTACTTTTTAAGAGATACGCCTGTATGCCAAATTTCAGATCAATTACTTCAAAGTTACTGCAGTTATCGTGTACACAGACAGACGGACAGACAGACGGACATAGCTAAATCGATTCAGTTTGCAATGCTAATCAAAAATATATATACAATTATATGTATATCTGCCACGCTTCCTTAAGGCGGCTTGTACAGCGCTAAAAATTAGTGCATTTTTTCAACTCAAACGTCCCGTGAACGCTGTGACATATGATCGTGAAATTTGGATATAGTATAGATATGGAGATAATCCAGGTGCTATCAAGAGCAAAAAAAATATTTTTAATGAATTCATATAGAAAAAAAAAAAACGGTAAAAGTCACCCATTTTGTCTAATTTATAGCGCAAAATGGAAGCGAGTTCTGATCAAAACCCCATGTCAGCATCTAGACCAGTCTTTTCTCAATCGGTAAAAAAAATATTCAGACGTTAATTGCATACAGTCACGAGAAATTATGTACGAAAAACAGGCATGTTTTGTTACAAATCAGCAGTGGTAAAGTGCTGCCATCTATTCCGCTGTACTAACTAGGACCGCCCTATTTGGCTGGCGACACCCACATTGTTGTGGCGGTTTTATATAAATAGAAATCGTACTCGATGTTATACATATTTCGGCGAGGGAAAGGTTTGCTTACCGATGCCGCTGACTGGGGTCGGTCGCAGTAACCAGTAGACGATGAAAAAAGTGGGCGCCATATGTCTCGTAGGTACAAACAACACTTCCGACATTTAGATCGCCTCTCTTGACGGGTTCTCGTGATTTGAATTATTTTTGTAAAAGGTACCTATAAAAGTTTTTTTAACCGATTTCATTAAACGATACATTTTTGGAAAGCCCACAACCTGTTGAGTATATAGTAGTTATAATTACTACCTCAAAATTTGAAAGGGATGTCCTTATTTTCATAAATTATAATCTCTTACAGAATGTCTCACGGAACTCTTCCAGTAGAAGTTTTTGATGTACCACTATTTGTACATGTTTGAATTTCTGGAATCGGGGTCTACTCGATCCGAAATTTTGAATTAAAATACTCTGGAATTGACTCTCACTTCCGGTCTACAGGAAGTTGGTATCAACTTTGTTATTTTAAATGGAATCATATAATTTTTATTTAATTTTTTGCTTTGACTCATTTTTGTCAAGTAAACACTCTTTATCATTGCAGACTGGGGGGTCGCTATTCATATCTTCAATAATTGTTTTTAGATATCGATAAGTTTGTGTTAAATAATTAAAAAGCACCCTTAAAAAGCGGACTTCGATATTTCGACAGGTATTGTGTTTTATTATCTACGACGTTTTACAACATAAATTTGATCAATAATTGTGAAATAATTGAAATAATTGTGAATAGGGGCATTCGACATGCACGTAAGTAACACTTAAAAAACGTCATTAAAAATTATGTACATTTTAAATTGTTCTCATAAATTTGTAAATGAAATTTTATCCCCTATTTAAAAAGTTTATTTTTAAAAAGTGCTTCGATTTAATTCGATTGATGAAAATTTCCACCTGATCCATATTTAATGTGAAGGTTAAATAATAGGAAAAACGTAAAATATGGAATGTAGTTTTATTCAAACTGATTCAAACTGGTTCGATTTGATTTCGTAAATTTGCCTCTCTTCTTGCATAGGCTTAGCGCATTTTTATTTCACAAATTAATTTCTCCAGATTATTCAAGATAAATACCACACATCACCCTAAACGTTTATTAGGCTGAATTCACAAAATTCAATCCTCACCGATTTACATGACCAAAAATATAATCTCTGTCACCACGCAAATATGAAATAGCAATAATAAATACATATAATATACAAATATGTATAGTCAATACTATACTCAATTTGTCAAAAGTTGATAAATAGGTTTGTCTTCGTTTGTCGATATAAGGAATCCGACAAAAGGATACCGACGATTCTAAAAGCAACAAAGAATGGAATGACTTTTCGTCATTCTTAGCGCCGAAACTGTGACACAAACAATATGGGTTTTACGTCTATATGCGTACCTACTTTCCTAACACAAAAAAAAATTTATGTCACCGTGAAATACGAATACCGACAACGACATTATGTTTATAGACGGGGTAGGTGCTATATAAGAAGACAAAACGCCATTATTCTGTTACTTTTCATTTCCACTATTACCATCGGCACAAAGATTGAGAAATTAAAAAAAAATAAAAGCAAGTCACTATGTACCGAAAAAATAATCAAAACAAAGTAGTTCAACAGTTATTCGACGTCAAAGTAGCTAGATAAAAATATTAGGTAATCCATATTGGTATCAATCATTTATTTTATATGATTTACTTCGTTCATGGCTTAAGTAAAGATTGCGTAATTTGTAAGAAATGTATTATCACGTATGTACCACGCTGACTGAGATCGCTATACGTCCACCTCGGCAGTTACACAAGTAATGCCCCCCCACTTTATTGTTAGCGAGTTAAGAAACGCCCAGCTATCCTATTTACATTTGGAAGCTGACGTGTAATATTTAGCGTGCTGCACGTCGGCTGTTTAGTTTGTATAGCTCTATCTCATTCTGAACTTTCGTCGCCTCGTCGATGGCTTGCAAGGCAAAAATTGTATAAACCGCCTTAAGGGTGTTACAAATTGCAAAGTGAATATAATATACCCAACCACAGTAAATGGGGGGGTATACAAATTACAGCCCCGACTTGGATTTGAACCAGGGACCTTTGACCTAACATATGTCATAGCTCAGTTGGTAGAGCATTGTGCAACAAACTCAAAGATCTCTGGTCCTAATCCAGGTCGTGGATGTTCTTTTATTTTTTTTCTAATGTACATCCCGCATATATGTCAGAATCTTTATATACCTTTGCGTCTGTAGCACAATGCTCTAGCCTCTATTTACATAGTTGTCGTTAAACATTTTCATTTATAATACTAATGTTCATAATATTGGAATACATCTATCAAAATGTAGTACTTTTTTATCTACGTGTTTTCCATACAAAGTATTAACAAGTATTAACTAACATACAAGAAAATAAAAAATCGACTGTTTCGTAGATAATTAAACTTTACGTCCTAGTATGAGATTTTTTTTGAATGGAAAAATAAATTTCCGTTTGGATATTATAATTCTATATAGAAAGGGAATTCATAATAATTTGTTTCTTAAAATGCTGTTTTATACAAATAAACCAATAACTTAAAAACAATTGAGATTATGGTAAGACTATTTTATTAGTACGTTATGCACTCAAATTTTGCAAAGAATTAAAAATGTTTTACCTGGTTTTCACGACACTAGCGCCATCTATAGCAAAATGAGCAACGCGTATGACAAAAAAGTCGTATTTCTTAAGACATGAAAGAAAATCAGTTTCGAAGAAACATTGTTTGCCATTATGTTTGTAATTTACAGTAAAATTTTATTAATTATTGGTTTTATTTATTTGTAGCACTATGATTTTCTACCAAAAGAAGTTTATTTGATTAGATATTTTGAAATTGCGAAAATCAGATATAATTGTATATAGTCCTACAATGTTTTACACGTTATGCATGGTTTAGAGCAATAGCGTTACGTTCGAATATAACAACAATTTACGAAAATAGCTTTAGCAACACAATTAGATAACTTGAACCTTCGCAACAGAAACTTGCAAAGCTTCCAGAACTCCGCAACCACATATTCCAAACTAACTTACCGATAAGACTACATACTTGCAAGTGCAACTTGTAATTACCAGTCACAGCTTTAGTTCTAACCGAATACCAACAATATACATTCATATACATTGCACGTAATAGAAAATACCTAATATCTTAAATAAAATTTGGAATATACTGAGAGAAGGCTAAACGTAATCAACTACTACTACATGTTGAAATGTCTCTGTCACTGATACGGACCAGAAGCCGTCTTTAAGTCGTAAAACTTGTGCGCTGAGGTTTCATAATGTAGGGAAGTTTGTAAGCGAGTGGATGAGCTTTAATTTTACGGATGTCTTACCCATAAAGGCGTAGGGTATTGACGTCAAGAAGAGCTTTTGGCTGCGTACGGGTACCCCTGCCTCCGGATCCTGCATTTCCCGCACCAGCCCCTCCATCTGAAAATAAGGAAGAGATTTGAGATTAATCACTGTTGTGGATAAGTCTGAGACATACAATTCATCATTGTTGAAAAGTTAAGAACATGGGCTTACTCGTTAGTAGATGTTATTAATCAGTTTGATGAAACTATGACGTGGAATTTACTAAATCATAAATTTTGTTGTATACCTACACGCATATTATAGTGTTTTCATGTTTCATCATATATTACAAACGTTGGTTAATGTTCTGTCATAAAACGCAACCTTCCAACTTAATTACAACACGGAATCAATTTTGCCATTTTTTCACCAGTTCATACCTATCTATCTTAATAAACATTAATTATTTTTTCGCTGTCTTGCTGTTGAAAATTGACGATCAATACGTTAGCGTGTTCAGAATGCCATCCTGATTGAGAATATCTAGAACATAGTAAAGTATTATTTATAATTTCAAAGATGACGCAATTTCCGGAAAAATCCGGAAATCATACTAACTTTATTTAAAGTTATTATTAAATTACTAATGGCATTTTTTGTCTATTAGGCAATTTTGTCTATTTGTCTATTTCGTATTTTAAGTACGTGTTTATTGTATCGATGTCTATCTGACAAATATAGTCGTTAGTTACAGGACAAGACAAAGAGTACTTTGTTTCTTTTGAAATATTTTTTAGAAGAAAAAACAAACTATTTATCAGTGTTACGTAATGCACAAATACAATCAATGTATACTGAAATAACTTTGAAGTGGGTTGTACTTCTAAACCGGCTTTAATGTTTATGGTTTAAGCTTTCATTTGAGCTTAAAGAATTCCATCTCGTAACATTTAAGAAAAAAATTAAATAATGGTGTAATTCGTCAAATAACTCTTCCATGCTTTCTTTGCTTCGTAGCTTTTATATTCAAGATTTTTTTTATCCAAGAATTAAATTTCATTAAGGGTCAACATACATATTACGAAGCATTATTGAGACCGATATTTAAAAATATATTTAAAAATATACGATTGGGAAAGTAATTGTTCATTAAAAAATAAGAATGTTCGTGTTAATGCCCAACTAATAAAGTATATTCCATGAAAATTCGAACAAAAATATTAAAAATGGAGGAGATTCCAGCAATCTACTGAGGCACGTTTTTCAAAACATCGTTTTTCTTGTATTAGAAATACCTAGACACCTTTCATCAGACCAAAGAAAAAAGACAAAATAATCGGCCAATCTTAATACTATAAACTAATTTCGCAAAATAGCACACAGACAGAAATTGTCTCAAATAAATGCGAGTTTGAATAGAGGCAAAAATATATTTTTTTGCTACAAAGAAGGTTTATGTGGGTCAAATACAATTTGTTTGGAGTAAAGTAATATTGTTTTGAATCAAATAAACATTCTTTGAAGCAAATAATTATAGTTTTGCCTCTCATCAAACAAATATTTGAGTTAAACATAAATATCTGTGCATCGAAATGAAACCTGGGTGTTCATCTAAAAATAATAGTATCTTACAGTGCCAGTGAAGAAACCACATGTTTTCACTCAGGGGTATGTCGAAGCCGAGTGTGAAAAGACATACAAGTGAGTGAAGTGGTTTCTAACGAGTAACTAACAACTAAATTTAAAGAAATAACGTTATTAAAATTAGTTAATTTTGATATCTGTCGACGTAGGTGACAGTTTATGACGTTGTCATCCGGGTAATACAAACAAACTACAAGTGTCATGTGTCATCATGTGTCATCATCAAATTGTTTATTATTGACGTTCATCGTTTGTGCAAAGTTTTATATTAGTAAAGATGGAGCTTATAGGCAATATTTTAGAGGATTGTCATGGAAACGCGTAAGTGCAAAAAAAATCACCTACGTGTTTCTATGACAAACAGCTTCAGTGATGCAAAGAACTACTTTCTGCTCTCGTATCAAAGTTAGAAACTGACTATTTCAGTGACGATTGAACAAATAGTTTTATTTTTTTTTATGAAGTAACAAAGACAAAAGACGTAGGTATCGAAAATATCCTATGATAAGTTTTCCTGCAACTCAGTTCCCGTCTTCTGTAGCTCAGTTACTAATTAAGGTAACAGTTTGACATTTTGCAGGCTTACCCTATACTTCAAGGTACATTTCAAGAAATTATTTTAGATTATGTAGGGTATTCCAAAAAAGGTGCAACGCCATGGTAATATATTTTTTTAACATGCTATATATTTCTTTACAAATTTGGAAGCCTTTTTTGGTTTCTACATACCACCAAACTGAAGCGCAAAACAATAAAAACCAAAAAAATTGATTTTGCATCGATGGCTTTAAAAATCAATAAAAACCACAAATTGCACCACGTTAATAAAATTTTGCGACGTGGTTATTAAGTTAGATCTAGTAGTTTCGTTAACCAAGTGTCATTGATCCAAATTATACAGGGTGACCAAAATCTAGTGTCAAAAATATCGTGGAAACAATGGCGTATAAGGAGTGCCTTATACGCCATTGTTTCTAGAGGTGCTTCGCTCGCACACATCTATGTCTGTGTTTAGAAAACTGTTGCTAACTCGCTAGTCTTTTCGTCCACGTTCACATGTATTTAATGTATATCCCCAAAATAGACAATTTAGGATTCACAATGGCGTGAGCCGAAACATGTTTCCTATTTAAATTAAATTTCTTTGCAAAATTAAAGAGGACTTTTTATTCACTAAGAACCATAAAAGGCTTCTAAATGTGTAAAAATATATAGCATGCAATTAAAAAATATATTACCATGGCGTTGCACATTTTTGGCATACCCTGCATAATCAAAAGTAATTTCTTGAAATGTACCTTGAAGTACAGGGTAAGCCTGCAAAATGTCAAACTCTTAGCTTAATTAGTAACTGAGCTACAGAAGACGGGAGCTGAGTTGCAGGACCCTGTATATATAAAAATAATTGTTTAGCTGCATGAGATTCTATTTGATCGGATCGGTCGTGTCTGTATTAAAATAAAACTAGTTAGCCAGGATTTGACACATATTTTGATTCTATTGACAGTAGGTATTGTCAAAACATCAGCAACATAAATAAATCAGGTAAAATTCTTTAAAGATAGTATATCGGGAAAAGTATAAGTGAAAACTCGAATATCTTTCTTGACAATGTGTATGTTTGCATAATCATAATAAACTGCATCACAAAAAATAATGTCATATGAATAAAATGGTAAAAAATGACGCAACATTTTATACATACACACAGCGAAGTATATTCTCAAAACGTGAGAAAATTATTTACTTGCGGTTATTGCTTTAGATGAAAGTTAATATTTCCTTGGTTTGAAACAATATCTTTCATTTAAGAATTCCTTGTTCTCACAATTCAAGAATATCCCAATCTCAGAGTTATTAGTTTCGGTTAAGTATATAATTTTCAAACCGAGTAGTTTAAATTCTCAATTCAAGATCAATAACTTGAATCAAGTAAGGCATTGCTTGCAACGCGCTTGCGCATTTACACTCAAACGTGCACGAACGTTGCCGAGATTTAAGATTTTTCGCATCGGCCTTTGCCTTCAGTTAGTTGGGGTCTGCTATGGCGTCGTGTTCGCTAACTACCGAGTATTGTCCGGGAAGAGTTCAATATGTATATATCTTAACTAATTTTGTAGGCAATAACTACGCGATCTATAATATTATGAAAGTATATAGTTTTAATTTTGCGTGAATAGCCTACAGTACTTATGTTCAACGTATTTGCGACGCAGTTCGTAGTTGTGACTTGTGACGCACACGGTACGTAAATTTTGCCTAGCCTGGTCACTAAATCAACATACATGCCACAGAAAACTTACTTGTGTAATATAATGGAAACAAATTGATGTCTAATAGAATATGGTGTTTTTTTCCATGCCTTAGATATTGTAGGTAGTGATAATTTATAAATAGGTAAGTATATATGTAATTAAACAATCGCTAAGTTATTGTCTACTTATTTCACACAATTCCCTACCTTAAAAAAAAAAATACTAAAACAGTAATTTCTATTCAATACATTATGATCATGTTCTTGAACTAATAATATCTATACTCATTTCAAGAAAATATTTTCTCATTATCAAGCATATATTCACTTTAAGAAAATTCCATTATTCTCAACGTGAGAATAGTTTTCTTGAATGAATAATATCTATACTCATTGCAAGAAAATATTTTCTCAGATATACAAGCATGATCATTTCAATTCAACAATATCTCTTTATTCTTAACTTGAGAAAATATCTACTTGCGGCTATAGCAAACTAATCATTTACTTGGATGAAAGCATATTGCTTTGAGTGAAGTATTTACTTTTCTGTGTGTATGCACTGCACATCACTCCTGTTTGAACACATAAAATATAATGCAACCTTCCTTTAGCTTGAAATGAAACCCGATTAGCAATATAATTAAATCTAAATGGGTTTACATGTACAACAAACAATATGCAACTTCTATAGATCGTGATCGACATGAATGCTGGTCGAGCTAGTATGCTGCTAATGACGGACCGCTTATGTTGCCATGGTGATGCTTAGAATGCGTGGGCGACAGTTTACATCAATGCGATCTCGTGTAATGTTATATTCGCAGTGCCTCCCACCTAGCAACGCGTTGGCACTGCCCTATTTTCAAAATAAACTTAATTTTGCCGTCCAATTAAGTTTTGTTCATACTAGGTATTAACTCTATGTTGATCACACGGTCGAATGAAAGACCTTTTCGCACCTGCTGCGGGGGAAGACCTATTTATCACGTGAAAATCAAACAAAAATAATTGTATAATTTCCATCTGAGTTGTCAAAAAGCATAAAGGCAACAGGATAAAGATACTAAATTCTTATAGATAACATCATTATTCAAACGTTATTCTTCTTTTTTCAATATTAACTGTCTACAGCGAAGTTATTTTTAATTACACGATCTTGTGATGACAAAATCAAGCAAAAAGTTAAAATACAAATAAAAAAAACAAAAATGAGAAGCTCTCAACTGAATCAGATTTAATTTAATCAGAAAAATTTGAAACAAAACCATTAAATTCTAACCTTGTCGGTAGGTACTATACCGAAGAAACTCGCAAATTGGCAAAATATTTTCTCTCTTCGGCAACAGCATTAAAACGTGGGCGGGCGATCCACTAGCGAGCTCCAAAACAAAGTCAATTTTAATGCGAAACGAAGCGGTCGTGGGCGTCCAGGTTTGCTTTCAAAGGATCGAAATATCGTGCTCCCCTTTGAGCGAAATGGAATATCACAAGAGCCAGAGGACGCCACCGTTTCACGGCCGAAACTCGCTCATATTTCATTTTTTTTTTCAAGTTTACGCATCGAAAACGACAAATAGCACCGAACGACGACCTCGTCAACCTGATGGTATCAATTCACCTGCGTGCTCTCAGCTGGTACGGGGTCGTTTGAGTAGGACAAACATCGGGGCGGTATTTTCGGTTATAGTGCCTTTTGGCGTCGTTTGACATCTTTTGATCTCTATCCCTGTTCAGTCATGTCTGCATTATGGAAATAAAACGGAGGAGAGTATAAAATGAAATATGGATAGGCAAGGTTTTTATTATTACGAATTCTGCTACTTGAAGACAAGTAAATAGCAAGAGTAAACTTATTATTGACGAGATAAAGACGATAACTTCAATGCCTTTTCACATTATCTAAGTCATCTAGAGCACATATTTCGTTAATACATAAGAAATTATGGCACGAGTTAAGTAGTACTGAAGCACATAGTTTTCATTATGGAAGAATTTATCAAACAGCCAAACATCCAACAAATTCCTTTATCAGACTACTACTTATATGACCAGCAGAGTCAAATTGGAGCTCTAATAATCATGTTCAAAAACAATTGCCAGATCTCCTTTCCAAGGGATTCAAACAATCCAGACCAGTAATATACGACACCTTATGAAACCATACAAGAACGTATGACGCTAACTATGCTGAATGACTATGCTGTTTGACCAATCGTGGAGGAAGACCGAAATACCATTTTAAGGCTCCCGTCTCCGACTCCCAAAACGCGAAAATAACCCACGTCATAATTATTGCGCCAATCGTGAAATGCTTGCCACCATTCGATTCCGAAGATCCTTATGCAACTGCCATCGAAGGAATTTTGAGAATTTCGAGGGATTTTGATCCGGTCAGCGGTTGCTCTTTAAAATACTAACTATATTATAATAGGAGACGTAGTTTAAAATACATCATTTTGTTTAGATATAAAAAAAAATAAATTATTAAACCCGTTTGATTTAGTCTGTATTTGCCATTATTTTTAAATCCATAATGTTAATAAGAACTTGTTTTGTGTTGTTCTTACTTTTTTAAGGACCTTCAATTCAAACATTTTCTCGAATTGTTGTAGTACACTACACAGATAAAAATTCTGTTTAAGGCAAATAAATCGCTGTTTAAATAGAACCAAAAATATGTTTATTTGCTACAAAAATAGATTATTTGAGTAAAAAACATATGTTTGCAGTAAAGTAATTTTTTTTAATCAAATAAACTTTCTGTGACTAAGAAATAAATTTTTGCTTCTATTCATACAACCGTTTATTTGACTTATACCATATTTCTACCAGTATAAAGGAGTGTTAGGTCGTGGTTGTACTTTAACTTCGTAGTAAAATTAACATATCGCACACTTTCCTCAAAAGTGACGAATGACGTTAAAAAACGCTAAAAATGCATTTCTTTTGAGTTTTTGTGTATACCGACACATTTTGGTAATTTTTTCACATAAATGAAAATGTTAAAAAAACAATCGGGATTAAATTTTAACGACCTCTTCAAAAATGAAGTAGAAGTAGGTTTATTGTAGGTATCCATATTATAGGAAATTGTAATTTGATAATTTCATATTAGACCAAGCAATAGAGCTACAAATGATTGCTTTTTTGACATAAAGATAACCTGTGCAGGACTGTCCTTATTATATTCCCACTATGTTTCCTACTCGAAAATGCCACTTTTTAATTTTTTATAAACAATTATCAACAAAAAATCGAGTTTTTTTACTTTTTCTATTGTAAAAAGAAATCTATAGAAGCAATCTTAATCGTGCAACAAGATGAACTGTAGAGAATTAAATTACGAAGAGAATGACAGGTCAAACGATCCGATCGGATTATTAAAACTGGAGAAAAGCTGGAAAAACCGGAAAATCTTGCTTTTTTTCAATTCACAACTCCGCTATTTTTGAATAATAGCAGCTGAAAGCACAGTGGTAGCTATTCACATGTACTTTAAGTGTGCAAAATTGGCAATATTTGGCAATATTTTTGCGGAGAGCTGAATGCGTTTGAGGTCGTCCGATTGCCATTTAAAAAACGGATTTGGAAACTAGACGTGAACAGCAACAAAAGTCTATTCTGATTTTTCGATAAGACCCGTTTAAGTGGGTAATAAAGTACTGAGAACATGAGCGAAAACGCCAGCGCCCGCTAGAGTGGTCGAGTGATGGGGGAAGTGTGCGATTAGAGGGGAAACACGCGTCGACCGCCTACCCCCACTACTAGACCGGATTGGAGCGCGCGGCAGTTTTCGGTCATGTTTGCAAGCATTTTTCACCTATTTTGCAACATTTTAACAAAATCAGAATAGACGTTTTATAGCACAATTCTTTCTACTTTCGAAATACGTAAAAAAAATACGTAAAAATCGGACATCTTCCGACGCATCCAGGCTTGCTGAATCATATTGCATACAAATATTCAAAGCGCAATTGTGCGAAAACTAATCATCGGACAACGCCTGGGTTGTCCACACTCAAAGTACCCATCAATCGCTACTTTCACGCGAAAAGCTTTCGCTACAACTTTTAAAATGGCGTAGTTATGAATTTTTGAAAAAACGCAGATTTTACCGGTTTTTCCGAATTTCCTCCGTTAATATTAATTCAGTCGAGTCCGTGCAGGGTTCATTTTTTTCGTCTTTTCATTCTCCACAAGTCGTCTGTTGAAAGCAAGATCAAGATTGCTCCATCGGTTCAGTTATTACAAGCGAAAAACGAAAAAAATCACGATTTTTTGATTTTTTTTGTTTATAACAAAATAAGAAATGATATTTGCGAGTAGGAAACACGTGACAATACATCTACGGACTGTTCCACGTGACCTGGCATCGTCAGCTTCCTGCTAGTATTTTTGTCACGCAAAAATCTCTATTGCATGGTCTATATTTAAAAGATGACTAATACAAATCGGTCATATGGAAAACTTCAGAACCCAATCCAGAACTTTCTGAACCTGCTTGGTGAGGAATCTTACTTTTTCTCCCACAATAATTGAAGGGATGGCATACTTTAATCCAATACCAACACGTTACAGCGTGAGATTGGTATCATTAGACTGGCAATATTAATATAGGTTAGTAAAGCGAGATATCATAGAATAGCTCATTTAGAACAAAATAAGTTTTGTTTGATTTTTTTTTAATTTAACAACCTAAAGATGGTCGTAGACCAAAATTTATGTCGGAATAGCTCTTTAAACACATTAGTCTAATGTCAAACAAAAGTGTGGAGACATTTATAAAGTAATTTCCATTTATAAAAGCATGAAGCTTTATTTGATTTGTTCTAGAACAATCTCTAGGATATACAATCAATGTAAAATTTGGGACATAGTACGTATCCCTAAATTTAGAATTAATATTACAGACTAGAGTTCTAAAAGCAGCACTATTAAAACAGGGAATTAAGTTGAACTATTACTGCACTGTTAGTTATAGAATGAACAAAGAAACATCTCCGTACAACTTTCGAACGCCCAGAGGCTATTAAGCTCTTCCAAGTATAAGCTCTAGTACAGACTTACAGGGGGCGATGCTGACATTAACCCCATCAGCCTGGATACCACCCCAACGTTCATTACTGTACGCAAATTCAGCGTTTAATCAAGCCAGTCTTCATTCTCTTTGATTGCTCCATCAAGCTCGACTTGTATTTTCTCGGCAAACAGTTTGCAAACCTTAGCGAGATAGTTTATACCTACATCGTATCAAGTATAAAATCTCCTATTATATCACGTTGTTCATAAGTGAACTTAACAAGTTTTAGTTTGCTAACCATATAAACTTTCTTTTGAAGCGTTCCTGCTAAACGAAAGATCAATCTTGTAATGGAGTACACGGGTAAAAATAGATGGGGGTACGAGGTAATTTCACGAATCGACGACGCTACAGATGCGCCGTCTAACGTCAAACTTGTTAACCAGAAGCGCAGTCTCTTTTCGAGACGATAGGATAGGAGATAAGAAAAGTCCATTAACTTGAGAGAATCCTAGATCTGGTTTGCTAGTTACTTGTCGATTTGTAACGAACACAGACACATGGACCAAATAGTGCCTTCTGTCTTAGTTCTTGGGGCTTTTTAATCAAACATATACAGCAAAGGATTTCGTAATAGCTACTATTAATTACTTAAATTTAAATTTCCCAATAATTAATTGCATTTGTCTAAGTAAAATTACCAATATTGCGAAGGGAAAGTGAAAAGTTTGAATTGTTTGAATTTTATGTAGTGTTTGACAAACTCTACATGTATTTCATTTAGTTTTAGAGGTAGAGGGTTGAATTTTTGTACAGAGGTAGTTCATGAGCTGAACTTTACTGAACTGGTATGTATTTAAGATGTCTGGCCTAAACTCGGCCTACTGCAACTTTGAAAATAGGCTCAATTCTGTACGATGGATTAGCGATATCGAAACAACTTATGAGAAAAAGTTGTTCAAATTTTAACGCCATATTTGCAGAGTCGCAGAATGCCTATGAACTACCTACCTCTGTGTCATAATTAAAACATTGTATCAAAAATTCGCCTGAAAATAAGTTAAATACTTGCTTCTTATTATCTCAAATATAATTGCTATCAAGAGCCGCGCCTTCAAAATGTTAAGTGACCTGAAAATAAGCTCAAATAACGAGCTTCTATTGTAGTCCACTCATTCTAGATTGCGCATATGAAGATCAACCAATGCTGTCAATAAAACTGATATCAATCGATAACTTATGGTTCTCGTAGTACCATATTAAAATGTTTAGTATCATAGTAAACATGAAAATTTATAATTAGTGGAAAACCATAGAACAATTTGTGCCTGTAAGCCTTTAATCTTTCATTCCTCTAATTTCAGTCACTTAACCGTAATACTTTGTATATAAATAAATGACAAGATAAAGCCAATTGAAAATATTATTATAATAGTATGTACATGATTATCGATCAGTCTGTAAAGCGTATCTAGTTTTCATGATATCTGATCTAGGTATGGTTTTTGTTATTATCTGACAGAATTTGTTTGATAAAACCTGCAAAAATGATGTATTCGCGTA
The DNA here is from genome assembly GCA_963966075.1 of Aphodius sticticus. Classification (NCBI taxonomy): domain Eukaryota; kingdom Metazoa; phylum Arthropoda; class Insecta; order Coleoptera; family Scarabaeidae; genus Aphodius; species Aphodius sticticus. Next base: position 64,544,270 of record OZ014509.1, read on the forward strand.
GTTTTGAAAGAAAGGTCTGCAATTGCCATTTTTTTGACAAATAGTTGAATATCTCAGAAGCTATCTTATTGAGACTCACTTAATCGTAAAGATAAAAATACCACACTGTAGCAGACAAAATTTACCATCAAAAGGCTTCAGGAACCCAAATAAGAAAATGAATGGGTAATTTAATATAATTGATTCAAGTAATGTTTGAGGATTCCACGTTAACCAGTCGTTTGACAATAGAACCGTTCATTTTCTCGTATAGTTTCTGTGTGTAGTATTTTATATATAATGTGGTGAGTATATAATGAAGTGAGTGAGATTTTATGAAGGAAGGATTGAAGTATGACAGATTAAAGTATGGTTTTTCATTAATTATCAATTTTCGTATTATCCATGTTTATAACCATTTGAATATGTTACTTCGCAAATCTAGGGACGAAAAAATTTGAAAAAATTCTGATGCTGCCCTTGATTAATTTTCTACCACTCATAAAAATTTGTTGTATATGTTAGCGTTTTCCCGATTTTTTCAAATTAAGAAGAGTTGGCGTTTTTGGCCCGTAAATTTCATTCGTTTAAATTTAGCAATTAATTACTCCGGAAATAATCCATAGATTTCAACGAATTAAAAAGTAAAATCACCCGCGAAATGTTAGCTTTCGATGTGCATTTTTCTAATTTGATTGGGTTAGTGGTTGACCCACAAAAAGCTATATTATGCAATGCCAGCAATTCCGTTATTAGAAGAGCTAGAATAATGAAATATAGACTATAGGCTACCCAATAATTCACAGGTTTAAAGTTTATTACATAATCATTATTTTTCTTGCATTTTCCATACAAAAGATCGTGCTGAAACGTCGCGTGAATTCCGACGCTCTACGGTCTTTGGTGTGATGCGGGGAAGGGAGTCATTAGCGGTGCTGTCGACAGTAAGAGAACGGCAGACAGCTGATTACCAATACACAAAAAGAACAATAACTTGTCAAGGTAGTAACTTTAACTAACAGAATTAAATTCTAAATTTTTTAATTCAGAATTTTGACTATAATATGTGACCCGCTACGAGAGAAATGCCCCAACTGCCATCTCTCGTTTCGATAGTATTGACTCCTGTGTTTGACGTATTATAACTCTAAAACCATTGAACAGAAAAATTTTAAATAAAGTGTGTCATACTCCTCAATCATTTCTACATAATGGCGTTAGACTATCAAAATTTTTGGCTCTCGTTGTAAACATGAGCGCGAGAGAAGTGAAAAATGTACCCGATTTTTGCATTTCTAAATTAACGGTCGTCTTTCCGATTTTTTTTCTCCTAAACCGCTTACCACAAAAATTTCAATGTTTGTTCAGGTTGCATTCAGAGTCTCTTCTATCGATTGGCGTCTTTGTTTTCTTCAGTTTTTATACAATACGGTTGTAAACAAGATTTTGATGGAAGCGGATAGATCAGTAAGAAATGTTAACAGGACAATGCAGTTAGCATGCATATAGTCCTTATTTACTGCGTCACATGTCCCTTGAATTTAATAGCATTCCGACCATTTGTTAATTTTTAAGACCGAAATAAACTTGAACAATATTTTGCGCAGATCGGTCAGAGCGGTCAGTGTCTCCCTCTGAGTCCGCTTTTGTGTTTATTTATTAGTACCTAATACACAATGATCGATACTTCATCATCCTAGCTCTTCTAATAACGGAATTGCTGGCATTGCATAATATAGCTTTTTGTGGGTCAACCATTAATCCGATCATTTTACAAAAATGCATATTAAAAGCTACCATTCCGCAGGTGATTTTACTTTTTAATTCGTTGAAATCTATAAATTATTTCCGGAGTAATTAATCGCTAAAGTTAAACGAATGAAACTTATGGGACAAAAACAGCGCCAATCCTTCTTAATTTGGAAAAATCGGGTAAACGCCAACATATACAGCTTTCTAATTTTTATGAGTTGTAGCCTATTAATCAAGGACAACATCAGAAATTTTTTCAAATTTTTTCGCCCCTAGATTGGCGAGAAAATCGACGTCAAAAGAGGGGACATAATATATGGCCACGATAGTACACTGTAGATCGAAAATTTAGAATGATTGGACATTTTGTGAAAGCTCTAACCAGTCACGTCCATAACAAATCGGTACCTGTCATAATTTTGTCATTATTTCTCCGCATTCATTCTATATCATAAAGTAGCCCAAAGACATTATTTTTTAGAGCTTATTTTTAATGAACTAATTACGAAAATTTGCAAATTCTTTTCACATCCTCGATTCCTATCGGCTCATTCAAACTGTTACTACGTGGATTTCGATGTGTCCTAAACAGATGAATTCGGCTGATTTTATATCATATTTCTTCTTCAATATCATTATTGGTATGTAAATTTTATGTTATTTGTTTTTTTTAATAGAAAGTTCATTTTTCTATAATTTAATAGCCGGTTTCTTTGGGTGTATACCATTTTTAAGGGGAGGCCCCTTAAAGATAAGAATGTTTGACAAAATAAGAAGGATCCTCCTGTATAATTGCACCTATATTACATTAACTTTATAAGATTACAATATTTGGGTATACTTGGCAACATTTAGTTTCATTTAAGCGGCAAACAACGTTGTAACCTTTCAACAGGAACGTGAAAAAATGCTAACTGAAAGGGCAAAAAGGCAATATATCCGAGCGGAATTGGGTGCGAATGACACACAGGCGCGCGCGTTAACTCCATCTTGCGTCGTTCGTTGGAAAATATTTGGCTTGACATAGGACCGTGTCGTGAAATCGAGTGGAAACTTCCCCGGTGGAGCTTAGGGCAATTTATTAGGAAGGCTGTACTCGACGCCTTTTTATATTTTATTGACACTTTTGTTTCGCCTCCTATACAGCCGGAGACGGTGGCATACAGCCTGGGCTTTCAAGCCAGATGGAATATACGTGGCCCGAGATTGTCCCTCGCCACGCCCCTAGCATTTCGCGGAAACCAGACCGGAGCGAATTCAGAGAAATATATCGGAAATTGAAATTTTATAACATAGAAATGTCGTGGGATGGATGTAGTGGATCAAATTTGCCTTGAGCTGGAACCTTGAGATTGTAAATTTGAAAGCTTGCAAAGTTGTACATTCAATTGTTTTAGGTACCTACTCTTATTTCCAGCGAAGGCAAATGCACAATATTCAAATACAACAGTTTTCAGTGTGGTTCAATTTTGTTTTGCGATGTAAAAATTCAATATATTCGTTGACAATAGTTTTGATACATTTTGATGGAAATCGTTTTGTACTACAACATTCAATTTTACGTTAAATTAACTGTCTCCAAAACTGCTAGCAAAACAAATTATACACCATAAAGACGAAGAATGTGGGTATGTGATACAGAAAGAATTACAAATAATCTCTATTGATGTGTCTATTCAGTCAAGTAAGTCATAATGTAACCAAAACTCTTTTTTTCTATTTATTTTTTAAAATTTATATCAAATTAAAGAAATTAATGAATTAAAGAAAATTACATTTATATAATTTGTTTTTGATTCATTTGTGTAGACTGAAGAACAAGAAACGCCAAAAGGGTATATCTAAATGATTTTTTTTTAAAATTATGTAGAAGAATATTATTTAATATCAAGTAAGTACGTAGGCTTCAGTATTCAATTAGCTTTGAAGAAGCGAGCAACATGGTTCGGGAAACGTCAGCATTTACAAATCTTGACACACGGCATAACCCGGAAGCAGTTTATTTTCCATTATGTAATATCATTTGGCTGGAAGTGCTTAGCACTCCGCTTTGAGGGGACAAAATGTATGAAATATAACAGAATCTTCATTAAACAGCATGGTAAATTTTAAAATTAGGTTTCAAATGACAAAGAATTTTACCAATTTGAACAGTCATTCATGAAGATGTGGACATCAACACAAATACTTTAGAAAATTCTTTATGTAAAATTATATGTTTTGGGATACTTGATCACTTGTTGATACTTGATCACTTACCATTTTTTTTTCAATTGTATGGGATATATTTCAAAAAGTGGTGCCACTGAATACTAATACAACAAGACTGTGCATTATTAAAACTGTGCCGTATACAGGCTGTCTCACGGAACTGGTCACCATTTTTGAGTTTTTTTGATTTTACTAATTCTTTGGTGATTTTCGCGGTGACGTTTAAAACTGAATATCTCGGTTATTATTGAAACTAGAAGTTTGATGATTGATGGTCCAAAACTAGAAACATAGCCAAATACGACGATGTTTAGTTCATCATGATATCTTATACAGGGTGTTCAAAATTTACAACACAATAATTGAATTTTCAAACGTAAAAACTCATTTTTTTCAAATGGAACACCTTGTATACTGATACGTCATTCGATAGGAATCAATACCATCAATATCCATAACAAAATTAAAAGTCAGTAAACTTAAGTAAAAAAATTCAAAATGTTTAAAATAAACTAAATAAACAAATGAACGAAAACAAATTCATATAAAACATTTGTTGTTTTACAAGTAATTGTCATTCTGAGTATAGTAAAGTTTCTTTCATGCCGACTTATTGGGTTTATCAATTCCTAAAGAAGTTACGTCATTTAATATACAATTTTGCAATTATCTTACAATTATTGCAAACGGTTGTATTTTTTTAAGGAATAAAGAAAACAAATATTTACTATTAACATTTTTATTTTTATTATTAACATTTACTATCTGGAAAAAAGTTATGCGGGAAAAAAATGGCACATTCTAGATGTGTACCTACTCTTGATTACAAATAATGTAAAATTTTTGAGTTATATAAGAACATTCAGTACATTTAGTGGGATTCATAGCAAAATAAAAAATTGATTAACAACGACAAAAGCCGCTAAGTTGAGATACTTAACATATAATCATAAGTTTCTGCTAAATCTTCGATAACAGAATCAGCAAATGGAAGATTTACACGATTGAATCGACGATGATGACAAAGAAAATAGACTGCGCGTGATATATCGGCAGTGAGACTGATATTTTTATTCTTTGTTTTAAAAATATTTTTATTTTTATAAGAATAACCTTTATTTTGTGATAAGAGAACACCTTTTGATTTTGTGATAAAAGAAAAACCTTTATTTAGTAATTAAATATTTCCTTTTACTGCTATTTTTAATAACAATATTATGTTTATAAATACCCCTATAAATACCCACTTTGGATAAATACCCGGGCATTTACCCAGGGTATTTACCCTTGATAATAAATACCCGGTTATTTAACATCACTGGAATTTTCAAATTCAAACTGGCTGAATCAGTATGGAGACCGAAAATGTTCAATGGCATAAAACTTATTTTCTGCAATATTACAAAGCTTTGCTGTTGGGGCTTATATGAACCTGAGAAAAAGATTTGGAATTGGAGATCCTCAAATGTAGCAGGAAAAAAGTTTCATGTTTCTCAATTTGCAAAATCTGACATGAGATTTAGTATCAGGGACAACTTGGCAGGATTAAGTGGAATATGTAACTTTTCCACAACTTAAAGTCATATAAACGCAACGAATACTAAAAATAGGAACCAGCTATTGTCTAATTAAAATTATAACGAAATGTTTTATGTTTCTCATCATTATTAAAGTGCATAAAGTAAGTAACAAACTTCCAGGAAGAATATACATTGTAAAAAAAAAATATCCACACGGCCATGAATACAAAGAAAATTGCAGTGTTGAATTAGTGTACTTACAGCAAAGAATGATTTTCCCGCGCTACAAGTCGACATTGGGGCTCATTCTGCGAACTAGTTTCAACTAGAAATCAAGTTTTTTGTGTTCCACATATGCACTGGTACGTTGTCTTGGTAACTGAAGTGGGTTTTTGACAAATGCAGCATTTTCATTGTATTAGGTTTTGGCCAGCTTTTCGGGTATTTTCGTCAAAGTGGACCGGTTAGGGAAGCCTTGAAGTTGCTCCCAGACCAGAGCGAATCGCTGTATTCTTTTTGTGATTGTGAAACCGTGATATTTGAAAATTGCGAAAGATACCAATTGCAGCTGTACAACAGCATAATAACAACCGCATAATTTCTACACTGAGAAAACGGCTGTAAAATTACTCTTGTTTTCAGAATTCACGTAAATTACATATTGTCGACGTTCACTTATTGACTATTATACTATTATTGAATACAAATAAACCTCTTTTTGGTTTGTTGTAGTTTTGGTTGCCACCCTTCCTCCATGGTTGCCACCAATGCCAGGCATAATAAGCATCAAGACTTCTTTCGAAATTTCAAAGACGTATGATAATTCTAATGAATTTATTTGTTTGTAAAGTAATGTTCGACTTCATTATTCACGTTATGGACAATGCGCCACTCTATTCAATAAAATTATGCATGCTAATCAACGATTTCCAATCGACTAATCGGTTTAAGGCGTCCGGATTTCAGGAGAATTTCAGGCAGCGCGCCGAATGAAATTCGATAGACTGAACTCCCACGAAAGCGGCACTTAATTTACCCAAATTAAATGCAATCATCTTCAGAGCAGATTAAGCTTCCTTACCGGAAACCAATGCACTTACAGCTCACTACGAAGTGGAACGACATTTCATTTCCAATGATATTCGCGTAACCTTGAGACTAATTCACCTGGTAACCAAAAGACTCGATCACGTTCATTAAAACTTAAAAACAAATAGTGATTTTTTTGATTTAGTTTTAAAATATATTTCTGTGTTTTTCTTCCACTCTATTTCCGGTAACGCGACTAGACGGAAAATTGAAAAATATGGAACGCGAAATCTTTAATAATAACATTTGGCGTTCGCTAGCATTGCAATCAAATTTACCTGGTGCTGGAGTGGCTGGCCGCCCGTTGGATTCAATTTAAAAATCGGCGGGGATCGATTAATGTGCCATCTGCTCGATCGAATTCATATTTCCGTTATTCCGCTCTGCCTCGTCGGATTAGTTTGATTACAAAATATTTTCAACGGACGGGAGGATATTAAACTTTTCCTCGAATATCTGGATTATGGAAATGTACTGCTCAATGGACGACGGTAATATTTCGCGAATTTGTGAGGTATTTACATAATGTAAAGACAATGGGAAATGATTTGAAGGAATACGGATAGAAAACACGAAGAAATTTTGTGATCTTTAAGAAATATTAGTTTGTAAATGATCTTCGCATAAATCTTCGTTCTGAGTAGGAGGTAATTTATAAGCAACAGGATTCTTATCGTTGTTGTAAGCGGGGCTGTGGAATTTCTCTTTTTCTCGCATTTTTGTACAAAGTAAGTCATTTTGAGTACCTAAAACTTTTCATAGAATTTATTTATTCATAGAAAAAAATTCAAAACTTGTTTTCATTTTGACATTGTTTTTCAAACGGCACGTTTGAATATTTTACAAAACGTAGTAAAATACTAAATAATATACTACATATCAAAAAAATCAAAAACGAAGAAAGAACACAATCAATAAAAAGTTTAAAAAATGAAACACATAAATCCATATTAAAATTTTTACTGTTTTTCTTTTTTGGACTTTTACACGGCAATCAAAGAATTGCAAAACCAAGTATGACTTCTACTATCTAAAAAAGTTTTGCAGTATTACAGTAATAACAGATTATTATTACTTACTTATATTACTTATTATACTTATTATATTACTTAGTCGAAAATAAAATTTGAACTTTGGCAACTTTTAATCAAGCGATTATTGCCCTCGGGAATAATAATTAATAATCAATTAATAAATTGAGTTGATAGGGCTTTCAATAAAAATTTTATATTTCGGATATTTTGCGATATTTCAATCTCAATATTTCAATTTTCTTAAGTAGAAATACATCTTTATTAAGGTTCTTATTTAATTATCCAGCTGATTTGATTTCGGTGATAATACGTTAACTTAATGCCGAGCAATACAAAATTCTGAAAAAGAGATTTCAATGAAATTTATTTTTACTGCAGTCTCATTTTACATTTATGTATAATAAGAAAAATAGAACAGACCGACTGTACATTAGGGTGTATCGAAAAAACGTCTTTTTCCAAATTCAAAATTTCAAGTTGATAAAAAGTTGTCGCTGTGGACCCTCATATACCACAAAAAAGATTGATCCTATTGAATAATATTTAGGTCTCCCGCAGGAGGCCTAAAGTTAATAATTTTCTTTAAAAATTCGAATTTTTTCATATTTTTTTAATGAAATATTAAGTGGTTTTTCTTTTTCAAAGCCAACATGTACGCACATAATAAAAAATGTAATGACAAATAAACTTTTATCAAAATTTAAGCACATTTTGTAAATTAGACGAAAATGGTCATTTTGCTAAAAATTGTATCGAGTCTAAATAAACTGCAGGCGATCTAAATGTTGCATTAGAGTAATATGTTTTTGTATACGGTAATTTCACACCTTATTGTTAAACTTTTTCTATTTGAAAAATAAAAATCACTTAATCATTCATTGAAAAAGGATTCTAATTCTTAAAGACAATTATAAAGTTCAGGCCTTCTGCGGGAGACCTAAATATTTTTCAATTGCGCCATTTTTTTGTGGTATATGTGGGTCCATAGCGACAACTTATTATGAACTTGAAATTTTGAATTTCGAAAAAAACCTTTTTCGATACACCCTATTATACAGTGTGTCGCGGGAAATTGGATTGTACGATACTTTTGAAAACAGTTGAATATCTAATGGTTTCAAAGGTATTTTGAAAAACTAAAAACCTCGAAACAAAATTTTTAAATATGGTACATAAAATAATTATGTTAAATATGGCACATTTTTACTTGGGATGCGATTATTTGACGTTTTGACATCTTATAGTTTTTTTTTGCCAGTAAATAGGCAAACAAATGAAACTTTTCCTTTTCTTATGGGTCACATGCCATATAAAAAAATAGCACAGAGGATATTACTTGAATTTTTATATTTACACTGAACGTGGGTCGTGTGTAACGAATGTGTGCAATGTTGAGTACCGATACCGTCCAACGTCCTGTGAAACACACTGGATAAGGAGTTAAAGACAATAGGGTATTTGAATATTATTGGAAAACCATCTTAGTGTGTTTATTCCTTCACTCTGCATTGTAAATGCATTATTTTTCGTAATTATTTCCTCAATATTTCATAAAAATCAGACTTAAAAATGGAATCAGAAAAAGTCCCGCCAAAACGATACTTTCTGTTGTGTGACGTCACACGATAGTAGATGTCAAATCGGCCCATATGGTCTGTCAGCATCGGTATCGTCGCCGTCTGTTATAAATGGTGTATAAATCCACAATGCAGAAATACGCCAATAAAAACTCCGGATAAACTATTTGTAGCTGTTCCGCAAGATTTGAAACTACGAAGAAAGTGGTTGGCTCGTAGAAAACCAAATGAAATAAATAACGGCCAATACAAGTGTTTTTTGTTGTGAAGATTACATCGATATAAGTAAAACTGACTAGAATAAGTTATCTATCGTGTTTTCAAACCAGGTATTATCTGATCTGACAGCTTAAGGTTATGGCTAACCTAACCTACAAAGTTATGCTTACATGGCACTTTAGTGCTATTAAATTTACACGGGAGAAGCATAAGAGCGCGTTCGGATAATCGGGTAGGGTACGGTGAGAGTTACGCGCTGCATAATAGACGGACTAACGTCATACGGCGTTTATCTGCATATAAGAGAGAGACAGCCGACCCAGGTTATCTGAGCATTGCTCTCCCCATACCCTACCCTGACAAACCGAACGCGCTCTAAGCGTCCTAACGAATGACGTCACTGGAGACTGAGCCAATTACAGAGCGTTTCAATCACGTGATAGGACGTGAATAAAATTCAATTTTAATTTTGGTTTTTAATAGAAATAAAGCATATTTTTTTTTGAAAAGTAATAACAAATAGTTTTCTTAAACTGTAATCTATTAGGATGACTATAATACAAGCCATATTTTTAATACAGTCAAATACCCTATTGCACTAGCAGCTTTCACGATAATAATAATAATAGGGACACGGTATAATTAAATATCCCATATATTTCTTCCAAATCTCATATACTTTTGTTAGTGGTCTCATATATTTCGAAAACTAAAATCCAGCGACCCTCTCCTCATAGATCTTCCGTCCAGAGTAGTAATTTATAAGCTACGATATATTTTTCAATGTAAAAACACCCTTAACCCATTACAGCCAGCTAAAAACTGATGACGTAGAGATATTTTTGCTGAAATGCTTTTTCTACAGCTGGATAATTTCCGCATATGACTATGTAGGTAATGGAAGTACCTGGAAGTACTGGAAGTCATTACATTTGCATTTATGCGGCAGTAGGCGTAATCCTTCCAAAGGACCAAGGTTATTACCAACTCTCGTGAGGGATGCGATAATTCAAGTCGGGGAAAATGTGCGGTTTTCCTTGTACGTTTCAAGTTTAGGGCCACGTCGGCTTTTACGTCTCTGTATATGTAATACTTCCGCTCGGAGAATGTAGGCGTTCTGTTTCGGCTTATTTATTCAGGAGCGTGTGGACATAGGACAGTGTGTTTCAAAAGGTAATTAAATCTGAGGTCTTGACTTGATTCTGTCCTCAGTATAACGCGTCTAACTTTATTATGGTGTATGTATACATTATTATTTAAAGATGATTACAAATTGTACAAATTGAATTCAAGAGCGTTTGGATTTACCCAAGGTGTATCTTCAATGGCATTTTTAGAAGGAATTTTTACAAACTCAGTATTGTAAATTGGAATCATGGAAATAAAGAGAAATCAATTACTTGCGAATGAAATAATACCGCAGAGATGATTGGAATGTTGTTTACTCTGAAGAAACATATACTCATTCCTTTCATATCGCCAGTTTTAGGTAGTTCTATATCACAAATCAATCTGACGATTTGAAAAGACCTATAAGTAAAGGTAAGCGTATGATAATAGTCCAAACTGCTATATTACTCAAACTTCCATAGCAGAATTAACTATAGCGTTATCCTCTGGGGAAGTACCACTTTCCTGCAGAGAGTTTTTATTGCGCAAAAAAAAAGGTCCTGCGAATAATGGCGGGAGTAAGTCATTATGAGCATTGCAAGCAAATTTTTGTGGGGATGAATGTACTGACTGTTCCATCGATGTTCATATTTAATTGCGTGATGTACATTAAAGAGAATCTTTCCACGTTTGAACGTCAGGCAGATATACATTCTTACCTAACGCGGCAAGAGCATACTTTGAGAATACCTTACCACAGACTGACCACAACCCAGAGTTCTGCTGTGTATCAAGGAATAACGTTTTACAATAGTATGGGAAATGACATAAAGTCTCTAACGACACGTAGATTCGCACACAGGTTTAAAGACTTTTTATTACGAAATGCTTTTTATTCAGTAGAAGAGTTCATGAACTCACCGGCTATAAAAACCTTGTAACATTTTTTTGTGGGATAATGTGATTTCATTTTTGTAACTTTTTTTAATTTTTTTTAAATTAACATTTATTTGTGTGGTTTTTGGATGTGTAACCGAGTTGTTATTATTATTACTTATATTATATTTGTCTGACTTTCTGTAAACGTATTGCTTTTGGGAAATAAAATTTATCATTATTATTATCATACTGGTGGAGAGGGAGGTTCCATTCCTAATGGCATATTGATGATTCCTTCTAGTGTGACGATATGAACGGTAAAAACTTTGTGAAGTAGATTAAGCAGCAATTGATCCGAAATTTACCTCCACGGTTGGTTCTTGGATTAGATAAATTCTAGTTATGCTAATTGTCTTAAAACTAATTTATAAAATGTATGGCCTTACATAAGATAATTTTCAAGAAGAAGACACTTGAAAATTAGGGTAATATTGATAACTTTTGTTTGTTTATGAAAAGGGAATAGCAGTTTCAGATTGATTTATTAGCGCTGAATACGAATCTGAGCTTAAAACTTGCATATCACGTCAGATCCAGCGCTTTTTGTTGTTTTTTTTTTATTGAGGCGTCCGCACACACTCTAAGAATTGCTGGAAATGCTTCAAAACCATTTGTGAACAAAGTTTCAGGATTCCATGTAAAACTGCAAATATCATGGATGTCTTGGAGAACATTTTGAGAATTCTAGGACAATGGATTCACCTGGTATAAAATTTGTAAATATTACCAAAAACGTTTTTTTTTATATTTTAACCTCATTTTTTCCAGAAACCTTACGCGATAGAAAATTGTGTCGAGTCCGGACTCGTCTTTAGGGCAATTATCTATACTCAAAACACAATTTCATATCCAATTCACAAAATTATAATTTCTTAAAGTCTACTACCATTTAGACATTTAAATGATCTACCATAATCTACCATAATCATTAAGAAAAATATGGGGTTGCCATTAAAAAGTCGATGACGTTATAACTCAGTAACAATTGACGGTCGGAAATTAAACTTTCCGCAGAAATGTGTACTTTAATAATAAATGTGAAATGTGAAAAATTATTTATTTTTATTTGTTAAGAATACCCATCTATTAATTAAGATAATGTATTTTATTTGTTACGAATATTGATTTTTAAATACTATTTATTTGTTACTTTGTAGTTCTTAAGAATATTCATTTGTTGCTTTAAATAACGATGTAGGTACTTACATTAAATGTTGTTGCAAAGAAGTCAATAACCTTACTTATTATTTATGATTTAATTTAGTATTAGTACATATTATTTTTGTATAAAAAGTAATTCTTCTGCTAACATGTCAAATAGAGTGGGCCATGCTGAATAAGGGCGACAGCACGAGCAACTTGCACTTCACAAAGATGACTCATTTTCTCATTATTCAAGGTTTTTTTCTATAAAAAAGGATCAATGTACATCCATTTGCTGCAAGAATTTGTACCACGTGTTCATCAACTCTCCCGAATTTCTATTGTCAATTAATTTTCTATAATTCTATACCATACGGTTAGCATAGCAATATCCCAATATTAAATTCAAACTCATGTTCAGGGTGTGAATTAATTCCACATTCTGCTTATAATGGAACTTTGAGAGGTGGAATGAGTTGCGGGTCAAATGTGCAATTTCATGGACCCGGTGTCATTAGGGTGCATTTCGGAGTGGCGCGCTCGCGGCGCCGTGAATTTTGACAAGATTTAAATTGTTTGAATTTCGGGAAGCGCAACCGGGGCAACAGTTCCATTACTGGAAACTTGGTCGAGCGTGCATTATATATTTCCGGACCGGTGCATGCATATGCATGAGTGGTCGGTACAATTCGACAGAATAATGGATATGGATTCGAAGGCATACGGAGCGGGGCGCGTCCGGTTGTTTGCCACCATTGTTGGTTCGGGTTATTAATTATTGCGCAACTTACATGGATGCGCATAATATGAAGGGATTGATTGAGAGGCGGCGGTACGTTCTAATATGTTGCCTGAATAAAGGAGTTTGCTGTTTGCTGTTGTTTACTGTTGTTAAGATAACAAATAGTAAAGTTATTCTGCAAAATGAGGAGTTGGTTTGGTGAGCAACATTGTTAAATTGCTAGAAGATGTTTTCCTCAGCCTTTTTTTGAAATAGATAATGTAAAAAAACCATCAAACTGGAACAATAATCGTCGGAAAAATAAAAAATGACAACAAGAAAAACTGTACATTGTGAGTGTCTTTCCGTAGAATCTGTATCTGAAGGTAAACATTCTAAATTATGTCTAGTTTTTGAGAAAACCAGTGCCAATAATGTACAACACGTGCTTTTGGGCATATGGTTTTCCAAAAACAAACCTGGTTTAAATTCACAATTTACGTCTTAGGATATACAGAAAGAAGCATACCGGAATCGGTTTGTATTTGTTCCATATGTTTAATTATTGGACAAAGTAGTAATTAGTTTTCGATTCTTGTCGTTTTGACAAATTAAGTAATTGAGTAATTGGAAATTTGCGGATGTTTTGATATCTAAACTCAAACAATTACTAAATAATTGATTTTTTTTATTATGTAAATAATTGTTGTATGATAATTTATTAAAATGGATAAACAGAAATATATTTATTGTTTTTTCTTTTTTAGAATGTTTATTAATGTTCTTAATTAAAATGTAATTGATTCTTTATCTATCCTGTATCCTGTATTTTATTTATTTGTTTATTTTGTGATTAAGTTTGACAACCGCACAGATAGAAAAGATTTCTTGTTTTTAAGAAATATATTTGTTTGAATTTATTCTTTTGGGTCAAAACATATTTCTTTTGACGCCAACAATATTTACTTAATTGAATATTGTAGTTTATTTGCTTGTAGAGATTAATTTATTTAGAATATTTATTTACGTTAAATAAATATATTTGGATACAAACAAAAATTACTTTCCTTTAAGGCAATATTTTGGTTTTGATTTAAAAAAAACGTTCTTTTATACCTAAGAAATCTAATTTTAATTCAAACAACTATATTTTTTAAGAAGAAGAGATTTCCGTTAAAGTAATAGTTTTGCTGTGACTTAAAAATAGGTTTACCTCCGCCAAAGAAATCATATGATTTCAAGATGATCAAGATGATTTTCTTACTAGTTTTTGTAACCAAAATATATGGAAAAATCAAGAAATATTGTGTTTGCTTCTTCAGATATAGCTGAATACTAAACGAGTAATAATAGACAAATAAAAGGCTCTTGAAATAATATCAAAGGTTTTATTGTAACAAATGTGTGCGTAAACGACCTTCAAAATTGACCAAAACCTATAAATCCAACTTTTAAGAAAAATTACAAAAATATACCTATATTAAACATTCCATGAAAAATAAGTTTTAGATTGTACTGCGCTATTTTTTTTAAAATCGAACGTGAAATGTGAATGTGTTGACAAGTTCGTAAGTTATTTTGTAGCATTTTCAAATTGTAAACAACCAAGTAGAAATTTGTATTTCGGGTTTTCGGCCAATCACTAGTAAAAATCCAAATAAGTAGTAAAATTTCCCTAACATTGTTTTCTTTTATTGTAATATCTCAGAAACTTTGAAACAATTGGGCCAACATTGAGGTGCGAGGTTCGCCGAGGTTAAAATAAATGTAAAGAAAACAACCAATATTTTCCATGAAAAAATAAACTCTTATTATTTAAGGAAATATCCAAAAAATACATTAATACAAATTTAAACAGAAAATGTGCATAATTTTAAACAAACTGAAACGCTTCACAAGATTAATTATTGCAATTCACCATATTACCTCACATAAATACAACACATTGTATTTTTTACTTGACCATAGTAAACTTCTAAGTATTCATGTAACTCATGTTTCCTCAAATGTACAGTGTACGTATAAAATGGCCAGGAATTCGTTGAAAACAGTTTAGGGGAATGTCTATTCACGTCGGCTAGAGAAATATTTTATACCTGCTTCCAGGAAACCGCACACTTTCCGGAGCTTGAATTATCCTTTCCTCCACTATAGTTACTCGTTAAGTTAGCCCTTTCGAAAGGATTACAACACGCATGCAAATGTAATGACTTCCACTACTCCCAGAGTACTTCAATTATCCACGAACGTTAAATTCCAGCAAAGTATCTCGTCTCCTAACAAAATACCAGAAAGGAAAATGGAACGTAGGTATGAAGACTTGAGGAAATGGTTTGAAGGGCCGTTTAACGTCTTGTCTATTCTTGACGGCTAGGGCAATATCTCAGCGTCCCTGTTTGCCTGGCACAGAAAACCCGACGTTCGCAACTGGGAAAATTGCTTTTCATTTCGCTGCCGCTCCATTTTTCGAGCCGAGATATTCCGGGAAAGCCCTTTCTAGACTCGCTATTTTCAAAGTTGCGACGTCCCGTCGTGAAATTTTTATAAAGCTGGGACGAAATTGAGTACAAGCAAGTAGTTTATTGTCAGAAAGTTTAAACGTACGACCGTCGTAAAGATGGCGACCATCCCACTTCTGATGTTCGTCGTCTGAATACACCCGTCCTATTATTGGATACACAATTTTCCTCTACGCTCCCATTTTTCTTGTTTTTCAGTTTGTTAGGGCGGAAAAATAAACTTATTTGGGTATATTCACTAACGACCTCTTCGTATTTACTAGATCAACAATTTCGACTTGGGCCACCTTCAAATACGACTCAAGTGTAACAATTTGAATATACATACTCGAACAGTGGATAAAACAATACAAACAGAAAACGAGCTCAATTTCTTCTATATTTATAGTGTAAATTGAAGCCACATTGCTATAAGGAACTCGTCTAAAGTTAGATACGTCAACAGGCAATAGAAAATAGCCATATCGATTTAAATGTTTACGAAAATCTTTAGAATTACATCAGCTCATGACATGCAGGTGGGAGGTATTTTTCTCGTGTGATAAATCGGAAAACTGCCTCATCTGGACTTTCTGCCTCGGGTTCGAGTTTTCTCGATGGCGATGCATCACGACTTGGATCGTTTTCTAGATTTTTCGAGCACTTTAAATGGAAATTCAGTGTCCATTTGCATGCGGTGGTCGTTTAGATACCGGGGCTAAATACTTCCCGTAAATCTGATGCGGTGGGGTTTTCGAATAAATGTTGATTTGTGAAAACTATCATCAGGTGATTTTGGGGTAGTAGGTAGATGCGCCGATGTAGACAAACGTATAACAAAATGCTTTTGTGTGTTCGATATATGTCAAATTGCCTCAATTGAATACACTGCATTGCTTAGCAACGATGTACAGCGATTGATTTCATACTTAGCTGATAAAATAGTATATTATTTGACGAGCACATAACTAAGGATATAAATCGCGAGCATGAAGTTTATACGCGAGCCGTAGGCGAGCGTGTAAACATGCGAGCGATTTATATACGTTGTGAGCTAGTCGTTTTATCTACGACTCATAAATTGCATTTTATATCAAATATTTTATAGGTATTTGTCAATGATAGCGGGGCGAACAGTTGCATAACTGTCATCTACGTAGGTTTTGACAGACTTGATGAAGTCATTATTTGAACGAACTGTTATTATTATACAACGCTAGTGTTATTATAATCATTGGCGTGTAATAATGATGGGGATTATATAGTCATAGATTCGTATGCAATGAACTTATTATATGTGAGTCGTAAATAAATATATGTTTTTGCATATGAACTTTATATAATAATAATAATAATAATCGACGCCTTAACATCCCCCAACAGCTTTCGCCACTACGGGGGCATCGGCAGGCCCGAATTATTATTATTATTGCCCGCGTCTATGGGACGTCTTAAGTTGTTTGCCTTTCAGCATTCGCCGAGGAGTAAAGGAACACCACAGAAAAACCTTTACTCTGACAGCAGGTCGTGAGACTCGAACTCACGACCCCCAGACTGATAGCCGAACGCTTTACCACTGGCCCACAGTCCGGAAAATAGTGAAAGAAATCTCAACTATAAAGGGGATGTTTTGAGTGAGTTGAAACATATGTTTGGCGTGAAGGTTCGGAAATCTTGTGAGTATGAAATATTACATCTACAAATACAGGAAAAATAGTAAAAAAAAGCCTCCAAACTCATGCAAATGCCTTGCAATTACAATTGACCACTAACTAACTTAAAAAAAACATGAAAATCTAAATATTACCAAAACCAATATGAAAAATATAGCAACTCACTACAGAGGACGTACACGATCCAAGGTATTAATGTGAAAAGGGCTTGTCACATCTACTGTATCACCCGAATACGATACCCAAACAATCCTTCCAACATTCTACTATATAAAAAACTGAAATGAAACCCTTCAATGAACGAAGAATTAACTCCATATAAAACCGTGTTTAACAATCTTGATACCCGTCCAAAATACAAAACACCCGAAAAGAATTCAAGAATATATAAAACCCCTATGAAGCAAAATGAAATGATCAGACGATGGAAGTCACCGGGGCAGAAATAGCACGGTCGATATAGCCCGTTCCATCAGATGACAAGTGACTAGTTTTATATGCAATATAATTTAATCAAGATTCGGGAAGAAACATAAAATAAAAGATAAAACATAAAACATAAAATAAGCCATCCTAAAACCTTTAATTATAACAATTCTGATTTCCGGTATGTACCTGACTCAGCATAACTGCACTCAGCGTCAACATTTCATAATATAACCCAGCTCGTGTCATTGGATAGATATTTTCAAATAAAACATTTTTCGTCGGAAAACAATCCAATTATATTGTTTCTAAAATAAACCATGGAATGGAAGCGGATTAGGGAGAAAACCTCTTTTAGAACAAGGTTGACTGTCCAAAACTAATTTAAAGGGCTTACAATCGCCGTAATCAGATTTACTAAATCCTTAACTATCGATATACATAATATCATTTACATTCTCTACTAACAAACTACAAAACTATTACCTGTAATTTTCGTCATGATTACAGCTTATGCAGATGCCATAACTGATTAAGGTTTCTTTCGCGAAACATATGATGATTTAGAAACAATTGTGTCAAAGAAATGCTGTTTCTTATTACTGGAGTGCGGAATTGTAAGAATTTATTTTTGGAAAATAAGCGCTTAAAATAAGCACGAAAAATAAGAGAAAAGCACACACAAAAGCGTTATAAGAATACGTATACCTTGTATTCTGTCTGTGTATATGTATTTATTAGCACATACACATCATACAAAATATTGGTATAACTGAGGAAATTGATACTTAACAATAGAAATAAACTATACACGGTAAGAAAACGCTTTATATTTTATTTAAAATAACGTATTCGTTTATTATACGCAGGTAGAGATAAGTTGAGCACCTCAGAGGTATACTGTGTTAGGTAAATAGGATTTCAATGGATTTAATTGAACTAAAAAGTATGTGGTTTTCCACTTAGTTGCGCGCGTGCATATGTGTTTGCATTTTTTTGGCGCAGATTTAACGACGTGACATATTCATCTAAGTCCAAATTGTCTCTATATTTAAACGTAGTTGAACAAATGGAACAAATTATTGTTATTAAGGTAATATGTAGGACTGAAACAATGTATTCATGTACTATGGCTAAGAAGTGAATGTTAATAGTATATTATTTGACGAGCACATAAGTAAGGATATAAATCGCGAGCATGAAGTTTAAACATAAACATGCGAGCGATTTATATCCGTTGTGTGCGAGTCGAATACGACGTTTTATCTACGACTCATAAATCCCATTTTATATCAAGTATTTTAAATGTATTTTTCAATGATGGCGAGGCGAATTGTCACATAACTGTCATCCACGTAGGTTTTGACAGACTTCGACACTAGCGTTGTATAATGTTGACAGCGTTCAAATAATGAAGTCATTATTTGAACGAACTGTCTTTATAATACAAAGCTATGTGTAATTATAATTATTGGCGTGTATCATCATGGGGATTATATAGTCATAGATACGTATGCAATAAACTTATTATATGAGTCGAAGATAAACTTAATTATTTTCATTTTAATACTGTGAAATAAACCGACAAAATATAACAAAATAGGCCTAAAATCAAAACAATCACTACCAAGAGAGAAATCGTACAATAAATAATTGCAACTTACTGTTTTCATGCACATTCTGCAGAATATTTTATTGTTTTGAATAATTAATTCGGGATTTTTTCATCTATGTGGCAGACAGCCATTTATCCTTAATAGCATTTCAAATAACCTAAAAAGTCGAAAAACTGTTGTGTTGTGCGCACGGTTACAGCTGGTATATCACAATGCAGTAGAGACGCTTTTGAGTGATTTTGCGATTTCTTAGACGCAAATGCGCAGACCTACGACCTAAACCCCCTAAAAACGAGTATAAACACCCCAAAAAAATGCGTAAAAAGTTAAAATAAGCAGGAATATGGCAAAATAAGCGCATATCTGCAAAATCCGGGAAAAACAAAATATGTAAAATAAAAATAGTGCCAAATGCTTTATTTTTTCTGAATTCGTGGAGATCCTTAAGATTTTTAAACTGCTTTCGTTTAAACTGTCCAAGTAAAAGGCTTAGAATCCGCACTTATTACAATATCTACCCAATGGTACCACATACGACCTAGGTTTTGGGTGAAAATCTACCCCATGAAGTTAAAGTTAAAAGAATCACTACTGTCGGTATATTCAGGAAACCAAAATTGTTAAGTACACTATATATGCTTATGTTCTGTTTCTTTTGCTTTTTTTTATTATTTAGGTATTTTGTTTATGTAATAGATTGTATGTTTATATTCCCTGTAAATGACTGCGGTCGTAAATAAATATTATTATTATTATTATTATTATTTTTCTGAGCCCCTATGACGTCATATATTATAATCACGAAAAAAAGCATCTATATGTAAAGCTGGGCGAGTTAATAATAACTCGTAATAACTTCGTTAAACGTTAATCCGTTAACGAAAAAGTTAACTTAGTTAACCGATAGTCCGTTGATTTGTTATAAATGTAACGGAAGTTAACGTTAGCCGTTAATCGTTAACTCTTTATTTAAAAAAACGTGAGTATGCAACCCAGATAACTGCGGACCTGTCGATTGTATAATTAAAATTGTATTATAATTTTTTTAAACTAGGTACAGTGGTAATTGAAATAACTACATTCCGAGATGCCAGAATTATTTATAAATATTAAAAAAAAAAAAATTTTTGTTTTTTTTTCGGTTTTTATTTTGAAACATTATTAAAATACTTGGATTAAATTAGACCATAGGGACAAAATAATTTTGAACGGCTAGATTTGCACTATTGATCACTGAGCGGCGCGGCGCCACAAAAGTTTCCAAACCACTCCATTGCTCCAAATGTAAAATAAAAATATAAAAATAATAAATCATCGTTATAAGTCTGTTAAAAAAATTTATAGCAAACACTAGTAGTAAAACATTTTACAGCTTTATATTACGAACTGTTATAGCCCGGCAAACAGTTTGAGGACAGTCATCACAGAATAATCGTTCATCGTTTTGAATGTAACGCTGAACGGGACGAATAGCTCATTGAAACCCTGCGGGACATCGATAAATCAAAAGCAAAAAGTCATTATAACCCTTTGGGACATTTTTAATTACCTTTCTCCCTTTCATACAGCCTGATTTATCGCATTTTCCATGGCGCGTGTTTCGTTCCCGCTTGCTATACGTCGCATAAATACGGACGGTAAGTTCGATAACAGTCATCATAATATTATACCCTGCGAGCGACAGCTTCCAACCCCCTCCCCTCCCCGTGTAACATTCGCTGAATTTAAATTCTCAGGACGGGTGGCGAAGGAATTTTAATTAGAAACGACCTCCGTCGATTCTTCATCTTGGGTAAAAGTCGGTTTCTAATATGAGTGAAGTTCTTTGATAAAGTTCCAGGAAATTTCTGTTTCCACTCAAAAAGATTTTTTACCTTTGCGTCTTTTGAGTACGCTTCTTAATTATTTTCGTAACATCATTCATGACGGCGAAAGATGTCGAGTTTAAATTCATTTGCATGAATTTTAGCAGTGATTTTGGAAGATAAAGTAAATGGAGTTTAGAGAAATCTAACAAACAACCGGGGTCAAAACTTCTTAGTGCAGGTTAAAGACCATATTGAGAAATACTGACGTAAATTATTAAGATATGGTGAAGAATGAATGAAAGCCTCTTTTTCTTCGCAAGTAAAAGTCTGCTTCTGTTTCTGTTTCTTACAGTTTTACTTGCGAAGAAAAAGAGGTTTTCATTCATTCTTCACCATATCTATTCCACTTCGCATTATGGACACCGACCAATTATTAAGATGTTGGTCCTTTTGTATCAATATAAGTAAAACTATAGCAATATCACTGTAAAACAAACGCCAAATTTGAGTAAATTGGATCAGCAAAATGCCAAGCTTTTGATTTGTGATCGTAAGCTTTAAGTACATGTTTACTTAATAAAAAGAGAACTGACGCTTATGGAAAGTATACCCACTATATGTGTTAATATAAATGATATAGATTATTTAAAATCTTCAAAAGTAGATCGAAAACGTTTTATGATGTAAACAAATTTTGGATATACCAGTTACATGCACATGGGCGCATAAAAAGCAGATCGGAGTCGAAACTATTGCAATATTGTGTAAAAGTAAGGTACTGTTGGAATGTGTAAGCATAGTGCATTGTTCCGGGATAAATATAAAATTGAAGCGCGCTTGCTTTAATCATGGACATAATTAGGAAAAAGAAGCTAATTTTTGACACAATATACTGGTTGAAAAATCAAAAGTCGGAATAGTCTCGAAATAAGAATTATGTAACAATTCACAAGTCATTGGATAAAATTCGCGTTACACGTACAGTGTATGCAGTTAAATGCTTTCATGGAAATTAAGTCAATAGAATTAATCCCGGAACATGAGCTAATTTATGGGTGACATTTTAAGACATAGCTCTTTAAAATTGACCCAGCCGTTGTCAAGTTGATGTGCTTTGTGTCGAATTACTACGAACTGTCAAAGCGGAGCTCTGGAAAGAAGGTTTCTGTAATAAACTCCACAGACCGAGACAAGGGAGAACAGTCCAACAGCTCAGATCAATAATAACGAACAGTTGACAACAGCTACAGTAGCAGCCTATTGGCAAAGGGCAGAAATCGGCTGAAAAAATTAAGTAAGCATGTTTGTTTATACACAAGGACTTGAGTGCAACGGTTCACCGTTAGATGGAACCATATCCTGAGCGTACTACAGACTCAAGACCAGTGTTGCCAACCACTGTTGATTTCAGAATACTCAGCACGCCTGTCAAAAATTCCCATTTTACCATCACTCACCATTTTAATTTTTCTTTTGTAACACAAAAAGTACAAAAATGCCCATAGGTATATCACTACTAACACATGTAATGTAAATTAGGTTTAGCAGATTGTATATTTTCCAGATTTTCCCTAAAATGTCCTCTTTTTGATAAAATTGATAGGGAGGTTCTTCTTTTTGAACTTTTATATTTTTATGCAAGATACTCTCATACTCTATTGCTGTGAAATTTGAAAAAATCAATATATTTAACAAATGCCCCAATGAGGCCCTCAAAATCAAGAATAAGTTTAGATTAATAATATTCAAAGAACATTTATATACGATATACCACAGTTACTAACTTAATGAAAAAAAACAAAAAAACTCTTTCTGGTATAATTTTTCCGTAAAATCTGAATATAAAGGCCGCAATTCATAATTGACACAAGTTGTTAAGTAAATCAATGATAAAAACTAGACACAATTCAAAATCTTTGATTTCAAGTTCAGATTCTACGAAAGCACACCAGAAACAGTTTTCACTTGTTCGATTTTGTTCATTGTTAGCTAGTATAGTCACTTGCTTAGATTATTGTATTTTTAACAAATTTAAGTTATTGGAAATATGTGAAATGCGCTGATATCTATACCTACTGAAAAGTTAATTGATTATATGTTTTTATTTAAGTTTTATTACGTTAATAACTGTGATATGTAAATTTATTATAGTAAATTAAAAGTTCTTAAATTCAGCTTATTCTCAATGTTGAGCTGCTTTGGGCACGGGTTAGTATGTATTCATGGATGTCAAATTTCACGCGAATTAAGAATGGATATAAATGAACAAATTGAGGGGGTCCTTCAAAAAAAATCTTAAAAAATTTTCGCTTTGTTCGCTGAGCGCGTTCGGAACGTGTTCGGGACGTAATTTATATTGGACCAGATGTGTTGTGTGATAATGGTAAGGAAATCATTGATAAGAAACGGCACTGAAAGAAAAATACTCACAAATTAACAAAAATCTCATTTTTTTCCCTTTTTCTCAAATTCGATTTTTGTTAGTAAAATTACTCGCCAAATGAGTAATTACTCACCACTTGGCAACACTGCGCAAGACCGACGTCGATCTCACTTGCATAAAGGCCCCTCTTAAACGAAAATGGTAGAAAGCACAAAAGTTGCCAGCGGTTCACGTATTCAGCTTAAGAAACAAAATAATAAATTATCCTGCAGATGTTGAATTTGCCATTTCATTTTTTTTGCGTTGTTTTTTTATGATTTTTTTTTCAAAACTTGCAGCCTTTGCTAGCGTACAATGATTACATAGTTATCGAAATTGTTTTGCATTTCCGCAACAAAAAAGTTGGGTATTATATGTCTCTTCTTAACCTTCTGATGGACATATCTTTAGCTTTTCTTATTATAAATTATGATGCTCTATCATATTTTCAATGACCTGGGCAGCGGAAATGTTTGCCCAGTACATATATACATTGTTTCTCTTACTTGCTATTTGCGTTTTTTCTAGACCTATAACTTGATAATGACAATTCGTGCGTAAACTATGTACAGAAATGTTCTTTTGTAGAGAATTATAAGACCTAGATATTGCCTTATAACGCTCAAAAAACTCAATTCGGCGATCTTTGACCGTGAATACTTTCGACGCAGACACGATATCGATGAGGGCATTTTCAACAATATTTGTAATGCCCAAAGGTGTACAGAAAAACCTAGCTGGGTTGGAATTTTTCCAAAGGGCAATCCTAGTTTGACTGGGCTAGTTGAGATTCAATCAATTATAATCTAGATACAATGTTGAAAACCGAAAAAGTCCCTTTTCCAATAGTAGCTCTAGTTATTGAGATATGAGGGACAGAAGTTTTTACAAAAGGAATAGACCAGTTTTAGTCAAAATTCTTTTATTACACAAATCTAATTTTAGCAAAACGACTTTCTTGCATGAGACGTCCCAGGAGTACAGCTCTGAATGCTCCATAAATAATAGAAATAATACACAAAACCTTTTCTAATCTTCTGATGGACTTATCTCAGAAATTCACTGGCTATTACATGATGTTCTATCATGTTTGGTTTACCGAGCACAGAAATACGTTACTCTTATGTGTTTTTGATGTTTCTACAGCCGTATATCTTGAAAATGCCAACAAGCATTTAAACTAGGTATAGACATTTACAGAGAATTAAATGATCTAGAAATTTCCTAATAATGCCAATTCGGTCATCTTTGACAGTGCTCTAACCAAGGTGGATACAAAAAAATCGAGCTGGATTTGAGTGTTATTCTTGTTGGCTAAGTGTTTTCGTTCAATTTATTTGTTTAAATTAAATTGGTTGTGGCATTTTAGTTATGGCAGATCTTTTAGTGCTCTTTGTTCTGAAGATTATTAGCGTTTTTTTTTCTGCACGTAATCAGTTCTTATATAGCTATACATATTCCCTTTTACCATTTAAACCATTTACACAGTACAGTACTTTCATTCTTTCATTTATTGAAAGACAATAGATAAAGTTCTAATTCAGCAAAATCTTTAAAATTGTGCTTACTAAAATTTGAAATCACATGCACTACATTTTACTACATCATGTTAATAAATGTCATATCTACTCTATTTATATTTACTCAAAAAACCACACACATACATTTGCTAAACTAAAGCCTGAATTATCTAGAAACCTGGCCACAAACGCAAAGATCGTGTTGTGTGAGGTCTGGGAAGCGCTAGTCAAACTATCACAGTTTTCGCGTTAGCTTCCGATTCCGGGTTGCATTATTTAGCACTTGGGGACCTGGGGCATTAACTAAGCCGTGCGGTACATTTACACCGGGTAAATTATTGTACCCTGGGACCATAGTTTAATAGTTACTTACATCGGAGATGCCCGTGGGAACGCTCCATGCAGATAGGTTAATTCAAGCGTTTACTCTCCTGATACATTAATAGCCAGCCTTGTATCCGTTGATTATAATTAGGTAATTATTCGATAGTCGTTACTCTATAGTTTATGATTCGATGCTAAACATAATATTGCGTCTACTGTAGGCTTATTATGATGCATTAAATGATTGGTAATATACATTATGTGGTTACAGTTTTGATACGGAGATAGATTCTTTTGAGCAGGAATTGTGAATAAAATTGTAGATAGTTGCAATAGGAAGTCCATGTACAGTACTTTAGTTAAAACATTTAAACGATATACGAAAAACATTATGTGTTTAATTTCTTATGCTACCTTGATGACATGATTAATAATTATAATAACGATAGCATAGCACAAGTATAGAAACCCACATCGCTAAAAATAACTAAACTGGCAAGTGAAATGATTTTTTAACCAATTGATAGCCCCAAAAAATTACACTGTGCAACAAAATATTTCCTCCCGGGAAATTTTAGCTAATAATAATTCTTTATGACCACCTGAACATTTCCACAAAGGCGTTTTTCTAGATTAGCTCGAATAAGCGAGATATTTGCAAATTTATTTTTCATTTTATTCATAATTTTAGTCCAGTCACATGGTGTTTTGGCCAGGAAAAAATATAGAAGTTTTGTTTTTCTATCATTCTATATGTTTTGTGGGAAAATCGCAAAAAACCTGAAATTTTTTACTTTTCTTCAGTTTATTCCCAAAAAGTCATAAAACTATGCACTTTTCGACGTAGACCACTATATACAAAAATAAAGTACACTAAATTTGCTAGGAAAAGCACCCTCAAGTGTATTTTTTTTTTGGTTGAATGGTTTGGCCGCTCGAGCGCACTGAAAGAAGGCCAAATTTGCCTACTTTATGGGATGTGCGTGTAATTACAAAAAAGCTTAAATTCTGATAAAACTACATTAAATTCTCTACAAATTGCATAACTTAGTCAGTTATTTTGGCCAAACTATGTAGCCGCTAAAGCGCGTTGAAATTTTATGTCACATTACGCGAAACCGCGATAACAAGAGCCCTTCACCAAAAATTCAGTAGAGACCTATATTATTAATATTTATTTATTAACTATATATTTGCTCTTTTTAACTAATACTTAATGTATTATGTAATTTTTTTATTTTTTTTTATAAACGTTCGGACTTCGCTTAGCTTAATATGACAATATATCAACCCAACCTCGCGGCTACACGGTTTGGCCAAAATATGTGATTAAGATGTGCAATTTGTAGGGAAATTAATGTAGTTTTAGCACAATCTTAGCCTTTTTAACTAACTCAAAAACTGGGTTTTACATAAAGTAGGAAAATTTGCTCCTCTTTCAGCGCGCTCTAGCGGCCAAACAGTTCAACCAAAAATGCATTTCTGGGGTGCTCTTATAGAAAATTTAATGTCCTTTATTTTTGTATGGAATGGTCTACTTCGAAAAGTGCATAGTTTTATCACTTTTTCGCAAAAAAATTGAAAAACGGTCGAAATTTTTTAATTTTTTTACGATTTTCGTTGGGAAGCCACATACGTGGGAAGTAGCAAAGTTGAAATTAGTATTCAGCACCCCAAAAAAACATATAGAAGAGAGAAACCCTAGGAAACGATTTGACGACTATTTTGCCATAATATACAGAGCGTTTTCTTATCCGCTTATTCGAGCTCACCTTGAAGAACGCCTTGGGGGATGTGTTCGGGGGTCATATAGACGCATTTTATTAGCTAAAATTTCCCGGGAGGAAGACAGGTGATCAAAATTTGTCGCACAGTGTTAGTTGGAGTTCCTCGTCATTCTCACAAGAAGGGTCACGATTTTTTCTGCGTTTTGATCTGCTAAGTAATGACTTTTTTGTCAGTTGACATCCATAATTGAAACTGAACATTAGTTTGTGGTTCTAAAATTGATGATGGTGGTGGAAATTGATGATTTGGGTGAAATGACAGTAGATTATTAAACAAAACTCCTGATTGAAAATGTCGCAAAAATAATGTATAAGTATGTGAAAATGTATATAATCTAAAGCAAAATATGATATATAATTACATATAATACTGTAAAATTAAAGTAACTTGTACCTAAAAAAATAACAGCAAAATGCCGTACAAGTAAAAGTTGCAGTTATTTACAGTTTTCACTTGTTTGATTTTGTTCATGGTCGGCCACGCCAGTCACTTAGCTTAGAATATTGTATTTTTGACAAATTATACTCTGATGTGTAGACTCAAAAGCTAAACAATTATTTTTACTTTATCATACGTAGAATGACAAAGTATAGTAATCGTATAAAAAAATATGTCCTTTTGGCTCCCCTGAATATTTTTGACTAAGGTAAAAAAATTTCTGTGTGTGTGTACAAGTTTTTGTGGCGACGATTCCGGAGAAACTACTAAAGGTATCGGGATGAATATATTTAGAAGTTTCATCACCAAACTTAGAGCTGAAAAGCTTTTTATTCAAGAGGGTCCAAAGGAACTGGATGTTTACTCTTAGCATTTTTTAACAATTTTGCAAATGAGCCGCCATTTTTGTAATTTCGTCAAAATAGTTAAATAATAAATTAAAGTAGACGAAATTCTGAATAATTTATGTCTATGACATTTTTTGGTAAAATTACTAGTTTAGTTGCATAAGCAAATTCTATTTCATAGAAATCGCTCGTACTGCATTGAAACTAGTTAGCCAGGATTTGACAGATATTTTGATTCTATTGACAGTATTGTCAAAATATCAGTTTGGCACAGTTTAACACTGCTGTAATAGTATGATGAAGTAATGTGTCTGGCACATCAGATTTTTCAAAACTACGTAAATACTACATTTTTGCAGGTTTTGTTCACCAAATTTTGTCAGGTAATAACAAAAACCATACCCAGATCTGATATTATGAAAAACTAGATGCGCTTTATAGTCTGATCGTATCCTGTACTATTATAATAATATTTTCAATTGGCTTTATCTTGTCATTTAGAACCTATTCAGCCAGATTTATTTATATACAAAGTATTACGGTTAACTGAATACTTATACGCATTTACAAATCTTGACACACGGCATAACCCGGCAGCAGTTTATTTTCTAAATATATCTGCAATTTCACAGGAAATGTACGATAATTTTACAGTAGAAGAAGTGATTTTTTGCGATTTCATTTAAACAAGTTTCTTTACAAAAATGTTATAAAAAATACAGCTAACGTACAATAAACATTTTTGTCTGTGCATTTAAAATTTTAATTATAAAGTCACTGCCCAAACCCCCGAAACTGATAATAAACTTAAGAACGCCAAAAAAACATTTTTATTACATATGTATAAAAAAATAGAAAAACCTCAGTATGTATCTAAATAATTACAGTAAAAACGGCAAAGCTGAATTTAATATAGCTTTTATGAAAAAAGGTCGACTTCGATTACAAATTATACCCACATATTTTCATAAAACATTACCTCCATTTATAGCCATCCTTCCATATCCAATGTTACCCCATTATATTAAAACGACCCTCACACTGTTGCGGATTTCTGCGCAATTAAAATTTCGGCGATGCCTGATGGCCGCCGTCGCCTCTAATTAAATTAGTAACCCCCCAAAATCAGTATGCCGGCCGGACGCCTGTTGGTCAGAGTTCATGAACACGGAGAAATTTCCAATTCATGTCTTCTGAGAGGTAATTAGGCGTGTAAAGGGCCCATCGTATGGTCATTATTGGCAAGCATGCATGCCGAGCACGATCTGTAACCACGGTCAACTTCGTGTCGGCATATTGCATGGACGTACGATCATTTAACACCGTCAAAACAATGCATTCGAGCACGACTTGGTCAGGGAATATGATTTATTGGTCCGAAATGTAGAATTAATTCGAACAACTACAAAATAGTATTGATAAAGTTAAACGGACATTACAAATAAAGCTGTGTGAGAGGCAGACGTTAAATGTAAGCTTCAAATAATGGTTGAAGCGTGCATCAAATAATGGATGAATTGTCCTCACTCAATATGTCCTGCTTTTTTGAATAATATTTCCCATAATCAAAGTAAGAACTCTCAAAGTGACAAAAGCTTCACCTCAAGAATTTCAACTTATTTTGATCTCTTTTATACAGTGTCCCACCTGATGAGAATTTTTACTAATTCAGCATGTCGAAAAACCTTAAATATCATCTGCAAATGAAGATTCAAAGATTATTTATTTTTTTTTATTTTTAACTTATTCAACACGAATATGAAACAAAGAATAATTTGACTTTACAGCTTCTTCACAGTTAACGTCTTAATGTCAAATAGTTACCGCATTACGATTATGTAATCCCAAAATCTTATTGTTCCGATATTATTAGTATTAAGTAATAATATACAGTTTTATAATATTCACAATTGTTTTTAAAGGTCCTAAAACAGTTACATATTAGTTATTACTAATAAAACTCTCACTAATGATATTCATATATGTAAATGTATTACAATATTTGGTACATGTAAAAAGCATACTAATTCCCATATTTTTCATATTTTTAGTTGGAACCTACAAAATATTGTCTTCCTAATTTGGGGTTAATGGTGATGAGGATTCTTATCAAAATATCATTATGACGGTAAAGTACCAACATTGCATCATGAAAATTAATAATTTTGTAATAGTTCTCAAAAATCGTTAGAGATCCACATCAAAATCAAGAATTTTAGATCCACATTTTGAAAAATAGATGAAAATGAGTCGTAAGAATCAATTGTAACTATTAATATTTATTATAAGAGTGCAAACTTAAAAAAAAACGAACGGTTTTTTTAAAGATAGGTGGCTGTTATTTTAAATTTCAATATAATTTTTTAATTCTAAATAATGTCTCAATATAACATTTTCAAAACTAAAAAAATTTATGATAACAAAATAACAATATTTAAAATTTCATGATTGCATTTTTTGTTTTAGGCGAAGTAACAACTCCAAAGAAGATAAGGTGTATGAAGTTTTCCATCCTCAATACTCGTGATATATTAATAATTTAAAACAGAACGAATCCTGATGAGTATATATTTAAAATATATACTCGTCAGAACTCGTTCTGTTTTTAATTATTCCTACACACAGTGATTACAAAGTGATTATTTGGAACGAGAAAACATAATTTCTTGAATTTATTTACTAGATTCAAATGCATATTTACTTGGATGTAGAAAGTTAGGTATATACAAGAAATGCCACATACTCAATATAAGTAAAATAATTTCTCAGATAAATGCTGTCAACAAATAAATTCTTTCTTTATAAGAACCAATATTGTATTGAAAGAAGTAATTGAATTTTTCGTCCCAAAAATGTTAATTTCTCCAACGAAGTAATAGTAAATCCATCCAAGTGCGTAGTTACTTAATCCAAGAAAATATAAGACATTTATATAAGTAAGTATTGTTTACTAAATAAAAACCCACCAATTATTTAACTGAAGTGATTCTCACTTCTTTCAAGTAATCCCTTTCTCTGGAATAAATATGCGCACCGTGATTTTGTCAAGGCTCGCGCGCCCGCGCGTGGTGTTGGCGCCGTAAAGGAGCGTAGTAAGTAAATATCACATACCTATCTTGTTAATTAGCAATAGAAAACGTATTTGTGCCAAATCTTTAAAGTTCTTACATTAAGTAGCTAAAAATATTTGCCGGGGATAAAAATATACACTTCATTGAAGACTGTTTACTTACTTCACCAGAGTAACTACTTTCTTAAATCTAGTAATTATTCCAAGAAATAAAATTTCTTGGTTGAAGTCAATAATCTCTTGCGTATATACGAACCTACCAACTACTTCAGCCAAGTAATTCTCTCTTCGTTCGAGAGATCACTTTTCTGTGTGTATGAAGATATATATTTTCTGATAAATCGACAATAAAAAATCCCATATGTGACCGGCTCCTAAGAAAGGGGTCTTACAGCCAATTTTTAAATTTTGAGGGTTTTGGCAGATTCGGAATGGTGAAATCTTATTCTTCAACATGCAATTTCGCTGACATCAATCGGACAAAATTGAGTGAACTTCTAACGTATATTGAATAAAACTACATTTTTGCTGGAGGAATCAATATTTACCTCATTCCACACAAATGTGTGACACAAATCAATCTATGATGTCCATCTGAGTAAAATGTTCCATAAAGAATTTATTTATTGATTGGAAAAATTACAGCCGTTTGTATCATCACCAGAACAAAAATATGAAAAGTTTTACTCAGGATGAATATATATAAATTTTTGTATTCATTTCAGTTTTATTATTGATATTTTTACATCTTATTATTGTAACGAGTACTGTGTGCGTTCATCGTTGTCGCATGGTGTGATATATTTCGTTTTCCTGAATTAAATAAAATACGCATGAATAAATTATACCCTACATAATATCAATAAGAAATCGACATAATATTTCTAAATATCAGACATGTGCTTTTCCAGATATAGAGTTGAGAACATATTCGAGAAAAAAAAAAAGGATTTCAAGTTTGCGAAACGCAGAAAAAAACATTCGTTGCATAGCTGGAGGATTTCTTCGGCAACGAATTTTATCAAAATATGTGAGATAAATAACGTGGAATAACGTTGAAAATGTAAATGCTGCACGGAAAAATACATTCTTCTGCCCACTAAAAAATTGTTTTTGCGCACTACGCCGTACAGCCAACCAGATATTATCCTGGTAAATTTTAGACTACATATGTATGACAGGAATAATCAATAAAAAAATATATTTTTAATAGAAAATGTAAAAAATTACGGTTCGAACCTATTTTTAACTATTTTTAAAAACGGTATTCACTTGCAATTACTATTCAAAATACAGCATATCTTTTTATAAACATTTTTAAACCCTTTTTATTGATCTTTAGAGATTCTCAAGTTACTCAAGAATCATACAAACGCATTTTTGCAATTTTTGCAATATCAACAAATTGTGAACATTTATAAACTCGAAATCATCAGTCCTTTTCGGGTTTCTTCACATTTCAACAGAATGAAACAGAAATATCAAAATCACACAAAACTACCACACAGTAGCGAGTCGTAATAAGAAATATTGAAAAAGGTTTCCGTAAATGAAAATATATACATATGTCAAGTTAATAAGCAATAGAAAAGTTCTTTTATCAACAACATACTTTTTCTTCTGGATCAAAAATAAATTGCTGGTTATCTAGTAAAAAAAGGTCGAAAAAGAATCTTTTCTTCAAACCAAAACTCATCAAAGTATCACTTTTTAATCTTTATCAAGATGGGAACCACCAGACCAAAGATCTGAAAATTAAGGACCTGCAATAATTTAAACTCGGCTTTGAGGATAAAGAGATGAAATTAATATTATATTTGACGAGGCATTAAACCCTCCTTTAAGTTGACAATCCTCGCGCCGAAATCATGATTTATCTCGTCCTTTTACCCATTGAGGTCCTCCTTTGTTCTCGCTAGAAGTGGAGTGGGGGTTATCAAGGGAATACTAACATTACGAAATCGCCAAATAAATTTTAATTAGTAAGTTTGGCTTGGGCCTCGGCGACGGTTCGCGAATGAATCTCTTTTATTAATAACGACGTAAGTCATGTTTAATTCAGGAAGTTTTGAAGGAAATATGTTAAAAGCTTTCTGAGAGGATTTGTTCTCGGGCACGTGGAAATGTTAGGACATGCAAGCACTTGACCTGCTTTTCGAAATTGTTTTCTTTCAGGATTTCCTTAGAAAATATCAGGTAGGTGCATACTGAGATGATGTTGACACCACTGCATAATTAATTGTAAAATACGTTGGACAAACTGTAACACAAAACATTCTATTTTAAGGTTACAGAGTTTTGAATAATTTAATTTATAACGTAAAGACTTCTACATCATTATTCTTCGTTCTATTTGTAAACGTCTTATAGTTTTCCAGGAAAGTTTTGATACTCATTGGTTGTTCACTTAATAGAAATAAAAAAAAATATGTTTTTGTTAGGTATAATAGTTAATGGTTGATACCATTCATATTTTAAACCAAGAAGAGTTGTTTTTCTCTTGATACCATTAATCATCGACATTGAAAACAAAATGGCACCAAACACGACCAAACGGATTTCTCTAAGTAGGCTAAAATGGGAGCTTGATCACAGTAAAAAGCATATCATACATAACCTTTTCCATCACAGCCATAATGTTCAAGGTACAGGCTTTCATATAAGGCTGTAGAAAGGATTATAAAAGTTATTTTTCTGTACATTTTGAGTAAACGTTCTTTAAAAATATAACGTGA
Source organism: Aphodius sticticus (assembly GCA_963966075.1). Lineage (NCBI taxonomy): Eukaryota > Metazoa > Arthropoda > Insecta > Coleoptera > Scarabaeidae > Aphodius > Aphodius sticticus. The sequence goes on from OZ014509.1 coordinate 64,578,229, forward strand.
TGGAGGTTTTCACTGCCAGATTTGTAGTCTACCAACGAAAATCTATATAAAATAATCTGTCACTGCTTTTAGAAGAAAGAAAAACACTAATAGTGAACGAATTAAATACATATAGCACATACTCATAATGTATCTTAAGTTTGGTAGTGTGTTTTTGTATAATATCGTGACGTCTCCACATACTTAGTTTAATGATAAACGTTTACATTTTTAATGATACCATTTTTACATTTTTACCACATTAAACATTTGTTTTGTTAATTTAAGAAATTTATCACTTTAACACAAGTGTTAGCTATAGTTTTTACTTTATCATACGTAGTATGATAACGTAGTATTGTAATCGTGCCGAAAAAAATTGTTGAGATGTTAGCGGAAATATGTCTCTTTGGGTCCCCTTAACAATTTTGATATTTCTTTCAGTTCCTGCAGCAAAATGTCTATAACTTTTGCAAAAATTATTGCATAAATTTCTATCATACCTCAAATTGTAGGTAATTAAAAGTTCTAGTAGCCGTCAGACCCTCAGAGTTTTGCCCCCTCGACATGAAGCCCTAAATCGCGATAATGTCCGGTCGAGTAGGAAACGTATTTCATTCAGTTCCTGCAGCAAAATGTCCATAACTTTTGCAAAAATTGTTGCATGAATTTCTATCATACCTCAAATTGTAGGTAATTAAAAGATCTAGTAGCCGTCAGACCCTCAGAGTTTTGCCCCCTCGACATGAAGCCCTAAATCGCAATAATGTCCGGTCGAGTAGGAAACGTATTTCATTCAGTTCCTGCAGCAAAATGTCTATAACTTTTGCAAAAATTATTGCATAAATTTCTATCATACCTCAAATTGTAGGTAATTAAAAGTTCTAGTAGCCGTCAGCCCCTCAGAGTTTTGCCCCCTCGACGTGAAGCCCTAAATCGCGATAATGTCCGGTCGAGTAGGAAACGTATTTCATTCAGTTCCTGCAGCAAAATGTCCATAACTTTTGCAAAAATTGTTGCATAAATTTCTATCATACCTCAAATTGTAGGTAATTAAAAGTTCTAGTAGCCGTCAGACCCTCAGAGTTTTGCCCCCTCGACATGAAGCCCTAAATCGCGATAATGTCCGTTCGAGTAGGAAACGTATTTCATTCAGTTCCTGCAGCAAAATGTCCATAACTTTTGCAAAAATTCTTGCATAAATTTCTATCATACCTCAAATTGTAGGTAATTAAAAATTCTAGTAGCCGTCAGACCCTCAGAGTTTTGCCCCCTCAACATGAAGCCCTAAATCGCGATAATGTCCGTTCGAGTAGGAAACGTATTTCATTCAGTTCCTGCAGCAAAATGTCCATAACTTTTGCAAACATTGTTGCATAAATTTCTATCATACCTCAAATTGTAGGTAATTAAAAGTTCTAGTAGCCGTCAGACCCTCAGAGTTTTGCCCCCTCGACATGAAGCCCTAAATCGCGATAATGTCCGTTCGAGTAGGAAACATATTTCATTCAGTTCCTGCAGCAAAATGTCTATAACTTTTGAAAAATTCTTGCATAAATTTCTATCATAACTCAAATTGTAGGGAATTAAAAGTTCTAGTAGCCGTCAGACCCTCAGAGTTTTGCCCCCTCGACATGAAGCCCTAAATCGCTAAATCGATAATGTACGTTCGAATAGGAAACGTAAGGTACAAAAAATGTCTGTGTGTGTCTGTGTACACGTTTTTTTTTGTGGCGACGATTCCGGAGAAACTACTAAATTAACTAAAGGTATCGAGATGAACCTACATATTTAGAAGTTTCATGACTAAACTTAGAGCTGAACAGCTCTAAGCTTGATGAGTCCAAAGGAACTGGATGTTTACTCTTAGCATTTTTCAACGATTTTGCAAATAAGCAGCCATTGCTGTAATTTCGTCTAAATTGTTAAGTCATAAAGTACGAAATTTTGAATAATTTATATCTATGAATTTTTTTGGTAAAATTAATAGTTTAGCTGCATGAGCAAATTCGATTGCATCGAGATCGCTCGTACTGCATTAAAACTAGTTAGTCAGGATTTGACAGATGTTTCGATTCTATTGACAGTATTGTCAGCACAACAGCGTTTGATACTGCTGTATAGTATGATAAAGTCATGTGCCTGGCACATCAGATTTTTTATATACGGTGTTTATTATAATTATGATTAACTGTTTATTACACTCATTTGTAAAAAAAATAATTTATAAAAACACCCCACAAGTTCATTGACAACTCCAATCAACAGATTTCTTGTCATTTCTTGATACTGTGCATAACATGACACTGACTTGAGTGAATATAAATCATTTCTTCTACCATAAGATAAGCTAAAGATCACAACTTCCTGATAATAATTTGTTGGCTGATCACTGTGGGATTGATTTTTTTGCCCGTTTTTTTTGCCTATCGCTATAATTTTGATGAAAGCGGTGGTTCATGATTGTTGAAATAGAGAAGGTCCAATAAAATATGGTGTGATAGTAGAACAAACCAACTTTGTCTTTAATAAAGACATGCAGACGACGACTATTTCCGACCACCTTATAAATAGTATTTCAAGATGTATTTTAATGAAAAGAAAAAACTCTCTGCCCAAGGAATAAACATAGATGAATAAAATTTTAAAGAAAAAAATAGATGACAAAATAAAACATTTCTACTTGACATCTGGGCATAAAACTATAAAAAAAACACTATTTCGTGGTTCTGAACCAGCCTATCTGTCAAATAAAAATTCTAAGCTATGGCTATGGACATCTTAGGGCATCAAAAAACATAGAATCATTTTAAAGAAGCAATTTTTCTCGAGCAATTTAAAACAGATCCATTATATAGATAATCGTTGTCGACACATTGTATAAGCAGTAAGCACAGATATTGGCATTAATCAAAAACCTTAGACCAATAGACTACTTGAGAACCTGACTAAATTACATAAGAACGCCATAGGGCGCCATAGGTCTTCAAATAGACCACCAAAAGATCTTGTTGATTCGCTCACTATAATAAGAGCTAAGAATGTATTTTTAAAGGTGTCAAAGGCGCTTGATAATCTTAATAAATTTGTTACCAAACTGTTGAAAAAATCATCAAAATCCATCATTAATTAGAGAAGTTTTTAAACATCAAAGTCTAGCGAAATATTTTCCTTGCAACATTTTTACTTTATCATACGTAGTATGTAAAGTATTGTAATCGTGCCAAAAAAATTTTTTGAGATTTTAGCGGAAATATGTCTCTTTGGGTCCCCTGAACATTTTTGACCAAGGTACAAAAAATGTCTGTGTGTGTGTGTGTGTGTGTGTGTGTATGTGTGTGTGTATGTGTGTGTGTGTGTGTATGTGTGTGTGTGTGTGTGTGTGTGTGTGTGTGTGTGTGTGTGTGTGTGTGTGTGTGTGTGTGTGTGTGTGTGTACCCGTTTTTTGTGGCGACGATTCCGGAGAAACTACTAAAGGTATCGGGACGAAACTTCATATTTAGAAGTTTCATGGCCAAACTTACAGCTGAAAAGCTTTCTGTTAAAAATGGTCCAAAGGGACTGGAGGTTTAGTCTTAGCATTTTTGAAAGATTTTGTAAATAAGCCGGCATTTCTGGAATTTCGTCGAAATAGTTAAATAATAAATTAAACTAGAGGAAATTCTGAATAATTTATGACTATGACATTTTTTAGTACAATCAATAGTTTAGCTGCATGAGCAAATTCTATTTCATCGAGATCGGTCGTACTGCATTAAAACTAGTAGCCAGGATATGTCAGATTAGATGTCAGGTGTGATTATAATGACGGTAGACAGTGTCAAACGCTAATGCTTTGGCAATACTACTGTCAATACAAGCTGCGTTCGGATATTGAACACCGTTAAGGTGCGCTTTCATTAGTGCTAATGGCAGTGGTAGTAGACGCCATTATAGTATTTCTAATAGAATCTCATCACGACATGTGAGAAACACTATAATTTCGTCTGCTACCACCGCCATTACCTACCATTGCCACCAATCGGAACGCACCTTCACACTTTCTACACCCAATAACACGTGCCATTTGGACGGTGTACCCGGTGTCAACGGAGTACAATATCCGAACGCAGCTTTAATCGATTTACCTGTCTAAATAAACTATTAATTTTATATCTAGTATGATAAAGTCATGTGCCTAGCCACATCAGATTTTTTACTTTATCATACGCAGTATGTAAAGTAACGCAGTATGTAACCGTGCCAAAAAAACTTTTGAGTTTTTAGCGGAAATATGTCTTTTTGGGTCCCCTAAACATTTTTGACCAAGGTACAAAAAAATGTCTGTGTGTGTGTGCGTGTGTGTACCCGTTTTTTTGTGACGACGATTCCGAAGAAACTACTTAAGGTATCGAGACTAAACTTCATATTTAGAAGTTTCATGACCAAACTTAGAGCTGAAATGCTTTCTGTTGGCAATGGTCCAAAGGAACTGGAGGTTTAGTCTTAGCATTTTTGAAAGATTTTGCAAATAAGCCGCCATTTCTGGAATTTCCTCGAAATAGTTAAATAATAAATTGAAGTAGAGGAAATTCTTAATAATTTATGTCTATGACATTTTTTGGTACAATCAATAGTTTAGCTGGATGTCAGATTTTTTTGATTCTAATGACAGTGGGTAGTGTCAAACGCTAATGTTTTGACAATACCTACTGTCAATAATATAAGCTGCGTTCGGATATTGTACACCGTTACAGTTTTTACACCCAATAATACGTAAGTGTCATTTGGACGGTGTACCCGGTGTCAACGGAGTACAACATCCGAACGCAGCTTTAATCGATATATCTGTCTAGTTCTACTAATTTTATTATGATGCTGTCATGGCCGATCTCGATCAAATAGAATCTCATGCAGCTAAACCATTAATTTTATATATAGTATGATAAAGTCATGTGCCTGGCCACATCAGATTTTTTGTATATGCAAAAGCATAAGCGCCAGTTAAATTTATGCTTCATCAAACTGAACTATTCAAGCATTTTTTTGTTATCGTTGGCATCGCGGTCGCAAATTATACCTGCATAAACTTTTGAATTTATTCCGTGCCTGTTACACGTTTAGCAGCCTCTGCTTACGGGCGCTTTCCGTTTTTATGAATTATAAAGCGAAAAACAAAAACTGCCGCTGTAACAATCGATGGAATTCATGCCGGTTAACGTTAACGTTATGATCTTTAATAGCCCGGCCATAAATTTTTATCGCCAATTTTGCCGACTTTACGCTTGAAATTTCAGACATGCCATTGGGATATAAAACTTGCCTGGCGATAGTGTGGCGTTTGTTGTAGAATCAGGATTAGTTTATTTGTTGGCTTATTTAACGTTTATTTCTGTTTCTGGTAGTTTATGGCAGGGGTATTTTCATCGTAAGTGCATACAGTGGACGTCGTAAAGTCTTGGACGTACGTACACAGCGACACAAAGTATTTTTCAGTTCAAGATTTATTGAGATTTCGTAAAGGCATTGGATAGAAGGGGTAGATTAAGTGCAAGATACAGAATAAAGCACTCTGCCCTGCTCTATTCTGTCCATTGACCATCTTTCTCGAGGAATGGAATCTTTTGTTACTGCATTAAGGACCTTCCATCCGCTTTGTAGCTGTATGAATAGGACGACTTAGATTTCAATGTTCCTTTAATAACTTTTCGTTTTATGTTCGTACTTAACGCTCGTACTAAAGTATGTATGATAAAAATGTAAAGCCGGGGCTACACATTCGTATACTTGCCAAATATCAAATATTTGCCAAGTATATGAATATTTGTTAAGAAAAAAAACCTGCTCTATTCAATTCGTAGAGTCCACCTCTAAAATAAATTCGACTTTCGGCTGTGCGGACGAGGTTTTTACGCCATATACTTGGTATTTGCAGTACCCAGTTGAAGTGGGTATAGCAAATGTAAAGCCGACAAATATTGTTGCATTTATTTGTACTCGATGAACATTTTAGTACACCGTTGAATTTTTCCATTTTCAATTTCGTTTTGTGTGTAGTAGATAAACGCAATGTTATTTCTTTCCAAGAAAAACGTAGGTACAGCATATACAGAGTGTATCCGAAGTTGATGCCTTTCTATGAACAATATAGATCAGGGGTGACCAACTTTTGTGTACTTAAGATCTACCTTTTATTTAAAAAATGTGTCGCGATCGACATGTTGTCATAAGCGTAGCACACCCGCGAGCTATGGGTAGTTAAGCGAAATATAGGTTCAAAACTATTTTTGTACTTACTTATTAATCACTCATTAAGTTTTCGAGATTTACGCTCATAAAGAAAATACATTTCCAGCCCCAACTTTTTATATTTATAGCTACGAGTTCATTCCGCACAGGCGGTACCTAAAAAGTAAAAACGGTACCAACGGTACCTTGACTTTTCGACAATTTTTCAAGATAAATTTGTATAACTTAAAATACAATTTAATTTTTTTATCAATTGCAATGTATAAGCTATGGTACTATTTGTTCTTAAATATGAAAAAGTTGTTATAAAAAATACACAGTATGACTGATAATTTGATTTTAAGATTTCACTTTTGCGCCGCTTTTTGGGCTACAAAAATTTATCATGGAAGAATGATACAAGATTTTTAGACGATTTTTTGCTAATCTATCTATACATTGCGGGAGTGCATCTCGTACTGAAACACGTATATCTACCTACGTAAAAATATGAGCAATATTAACATATTTGATTGTGTTTGAACTGAAAGGATAGCAATTTGCTAATATTTTTATCTTGTTGAGTTGAAGGTCAGGTCTCACATAGTATTTTATTTTGTTTAGCCCTTTACTAACATTGTTTGAGCTGAAAGCTTGGCCTTTTGCTAATATTTATTTATTTTGTTGAGCTGAAAGGTTAACTCTGCGAATATCTGGTTATCTTGCTGAGCCGGAAGGTCAGCCATTTACTCCCGTGGTAAATTATCTTCTTGAGCTGAAAGGTTAGCCCTTTGCTAATATCAGAATGGTTTTGAGCTGAAAGGGTAGACCTTTTTTAATATTTGTTTACCTTATTGAGATAAACAGTTAGTTGATAATATTTGTTTATATTGTTGAGATAAAAGGTGATCCCTTTGCTAATATTTGTTGAGCTTGTTGCGAGCTGAATGATTAGACCTTTGCTAATATTTGTTTATCTTCATGACCTAAAAGGATTACCAAGATTGCCAATATTTGTTTATTTTGTTGAGCTGAAAGGTTATAAGTAAGCTCACAAGATTATTTATTTTGTAGAGCTGAATGGTTGGTCCTTATGGCTAATGTTTGATTATGTTTGAAAGCCCTTTGGAAATATTTGATTACGTTTTTGAGCTGAAAGATGGTTAGCTCTTAGCAATTATTTGATTATCTTTTGAGCTAAAATGGAAGCATTTTAAACACCAAAGGACAAGAAATACATAATGGTAACTTGATTATTGTTGAATGTGTAACACCTTTGAATTTCGGCAAATTATGAATTGTCGAACTGAAGTTTGAATGAGTTTCTGACATCACGTTTATCGTTGAGGATAGTGGTTCTGGAGACCAGCTTCAAGACCAAAGCTATTGTCAGGATTGGCCGTGTTAGGAATTATTTTATTTGTTCTACTAATTCAGATATTGGGCCAGTGATGAAGATTATAAATACGCTTAGTTGTATATACCTGAGTATGTAGCTTGACTCACTTGTTACTGTTTACGATTTTTGTTACAATGCGATAACCAAAAAGCCGCTATCGGTCAACGGACAAGTCTGTGAGATCAGTCATTGCTCTATTCCCGTGTTGTCTGCTGTTTTTGTTGGATACATGATTCGAAAGTATCTTTCATCTTTCATATTCGATAACAATACACTCTTTTACTACTACGAAAAGATGACTAAACCCACCATCACACAATAAGTCGATCACCAAGCGATCGACCAAAATTGGCTTCGCGATCGACCGGTCGATCGCGATCGACTGGTTGGCCACCCCTGATATAGATGATACTCATTTATGAACTTTCAAATTATAACCTTTTTGTTAAATAAAAAAGCTACACAAAATTGTCTATTAAAACATTACTATTAAAATATTTTTAATCGTTTTCGTTTCTCTTCAAGTAATAAACATCATAAAAATTTTATAGACAGCATGTCTATAAAGTAAGTTATTTGGAAAAGTATACTTTATTTGCTTGCATTTATATATTTGTCGTTTTTTATGATGTCTATTCTGAAAGCTGTTTTTCAGACAATATTAGGACATATTTATACAACGAACCTAGTAGTACAATTGGATTTAGTAGAACTTTAAAGATGACGAAGAAACCATATCTAACATTGCTTTTATGGGCAATATCTTCCTAATTTAAATAAAAAAGATATATATTTTTTCTCATTAAAATAATAATTTATTTAAACTAGTTCATATCAAATGACCAATTGTATTGTTTTACAGTCTGTTAAAATTAGATGCTGCGAATTAATAATACAGAAAGCTGATGAATTAAACAAAAAAGCATGCCCTTGCACTTAATATAAAACCTAACTTAATATAAAAATATAACATAAAACCTTGCTTGTTCGTAATCAAATTATCAGTTTGATGTGAAAAAGCTAATGTGCAAATAAGGCGAACTAATCAAAAAAATAGCTAGTGCCCATTCGGTACGCACATGTAGCAAGTCCTCAAAGAAGATTTTCACGTATTAGAAAATGCTATGTGGAGATGCATCCATGTCCGATGCATTTACTTGCAGTGCAACTCTGACGGTCCGAAATCACAAACGAATATTGTACAAATTTGTTGGTATGTCATATATTTTATTGAGTTTTATAAAAATCTGCCGGTAATCAAGGATGGATGAAAATTATTCGGTGAACGAATTTAAAAGGAAAAATAAATCACTCATGGCAGAGTTTAGACTTTAGACCAACCAATAAAAAAAATTTTCGATTTGCGAGGCAAATATATTTGCCAAATATTTAACAGGTGGCAAATATTTGATATTTGGCAAGTATACGAATATGTAGCACCGGCTTAATAGATGTCTACCCTTTTAGAAATCTAGTGCTGTCCACCGTACAAAGAAAACCTGGTTAGTGACGAGCTGCCATGTCTATACTTAAATACATATACGTCAAATTGGAAGGAAGTTAGCAAAACGAATAGCGGAACATAAAAACAGATCTTTGTCAAATTTATATCAAATTAGACTAGATACATAGCACTGTATTAATTACAGTGAGCCAAAATTAATCCACAGATGTAGGAAAAGTTATAAAATGAACCTTTTAGAACAACTAGAGATAGACCCCTAACTGAACCCTATTCATGTAGACTTTATTTCCCTAAATTTGCTAACCCTGGTGTCCGCTATCGTGCTGCTAACTTCAATACGCGTGTCCCATGTCATTCCTCTCTATTTGTTTCAATTGAACACATTTTTGTTTTACCCATTTTTACCCACCGAAAGTTACCATGTAAATTTTAACCACGTGTGATGTTACTTATTCTATTTGTAGATTTGGAATAAAGATGTCAATGCGACGAAACTAGTAGCCATTAAAGTTAATACACAACAAAGGAAAAGGGGTTCTTATTTCTTACTTATCATATATACATTCACCTTTGTACCAACATGGACAGTTTCAAGATAAATATTTGTGTGCCTGCATATGAAAAAGGCCCAGTTGACCGAAATTGAGTTATAAGTGTTTTTAGATATAATAAGTTATGCCGAATATTTCAACTTTTTAAACAGTTTGCCATAAGAGGAAATTGAAAAAAAGAGTTGCGGACGCAAAATAAACTTGCCCTGTCTAAGCGGCGTTTCAAGGTTTCGGATTCCACATCTGTTGTCAGATGTATAAAATTAAATATTGCGGATCCAATATGGCGACCAACCATGTAATCCAACCTGTCGGATTCGGATGAAATTGAAATATTTGATGTCAGATGTTTAAAAATCAAACCGGCTGAAACTTTTCTTTTCCTATTTCCTGTAACATGATTATGAAGTTCACCGATTTTAACTGTTAGGTCAACAATCCTTATTTTCGAATTCGTGGAGATCACCATCAACTTGCTCCGGAGTGTAATACTCTGAGTTCCGCAAATTCGTTGGGGAGAGACATTTTAAAGAGTTAATCTGTAGTTCAGTAGCAACAAAAACGCATTTTTTCATGCGTTTCCAACCGCAGACTAGTTTAACATGAACAGATCTGATAAAAAACACAACAAAGAGCCAAATTAGCCAATAAAACACAAATGTGTATTTTGAAACGGTTTAACATTATTGGGATTATCTGCGTAACTAGAAACTGACAACTGGTCCCTTTTCATATCCACGCACATATGTACATTCTAAAATAAAATTTGGTAAAAGTTACATTTTCTCTAATCAGTTATATAACTGTATAAAGTTGTAAGTTGGTCTGGTATTAATCTATTCAAGAATTTATTTGGTTAGCTTCGGAGTGCCATACTCCGAGAGAGGCCCTAATAAAAACCAATCGCACATTTACGACTCTCAATCGGACCAGTCCAATATCCATCAAACATGTTTTACACCACCTCGAAAATAGCCGCGTTCGGCTTCGGAAAACAGATAAATACCGAAAGCGTATGTCTAGCGGGCAATTCAATATTCAGGAAACTTGCCAAACCATTCCCCATCAAATTTTCCGTACTATTTCTCGTATATTTTCGACGTATTACTCCAAAGAGAGGCCCGGAGATCTTCGATCGGATATATTTTGGGGTACCGGCCGACCGTTTGGCTTGCGATGCCACCCCCATTTCCGGCCGTTATATTAAAATTTGTTCGCGAGGGCATATCTTAAGGGTTATTAACGACGCTGGTGCTGAAGATCACGTTCTAGAGGTATCGATCGCAGCGCCACTACGGGAATACCGAACCACCGGAATTTATTATACGCCCCTGTTGGGCACCTCCGATTCGATTCCGAAGACAACGAGGTATTTCGACAGGAATTCCGACGCGTCCGTTGCTTCGGTGATCAAATCGACCGTCAAAGGTCACATTCTATTCTGATATAATTCATTATTGACGGCGATTACTGAGTTGAATTTAGGCCACAGGATTTTAATGTTTTGGGGAAGCTTTTTGCAGTGAAACTTCTTACTGGAGGTTAAAAGCAGTCGTAAAGTGGAACTAAAAAAAAAGACGAAATGGACACCATGGACGAAAAGGGTTAATGTACGAAAACGATAAAAAGGACTAAAAGGACAAGAACGTCATTTTCGTAGCAATTTGTCATGTTTGTCGTCCATTTAGTTTATTTATTATTTATATCCTTTATTTATCTTTGACTTGTTCGTCAATTATCCTTTTCGTCTTGTTAGTGCTTACTTACACAATTCTCACAGGTTGCATTATTATTTTGTTTAGAAGTGCCATTTAGAGTTATTCTTTTTTTCAGAATTGTGACGTAAATTTTTTAAGTAAGCTCATAATAAAAGCTTTAACCTCGAGCGGATACTCTTTAGCCTTTTCGTCCTTCAAGTTACTTTGCAGTTACTTCTTCACCCTACTTTCACCATTTCGTCACTTTACCCATTGTATGCTTTCCTTTTTCCCATTTAAGTCGTGTTATCCTTTTCAGCTTGTGATAGTCCTCTAATGTTTTTCTTTGTCACTTTTGTCCTATCTGGAATTATTGACGTTTTTTGTCATTTATGTTTATTTGGTCCTTTTCGTCCTGTTAGTCTCTTTTGTCTTTATCTTAAATGTTACCCTATTCGTCATTTATGTTATTTTTAGATTTGCGTCGATTTTATTCATGATATCATTTGAGTATTTTCGTCTGTTAACTATTTGTCGCTAATGACGTCCTTTTAGATTCTTACATATTTATTGTTTTGTCTTTTTCCTGATTTACGCCCTTGTTGTTGCTCTATTTGTAATTTTCTTCCTTGTTGCTTCTTTCGTTTACATGGTTTTTTTTTATATCATGTTCGTCCTTCAGCCCTGTCAGTGCAAAATAAGCTCCTACTATACAAGCAATTATTAAAGCCAGTATGGGTGTATGGAATACAGGTATGGGGATGCACTAAGCAGTCCAATATCAACCTCATTCAGAGGTTCCAAAATAAAGTTCTAAGGGCCATTGTTGGTGCACCATGGTACATCAAAAACACCAATCTTCATCGGGACCTTCGCATGGAGATGGTAACTAGCGAAATATCAAAATTTGCTAAGAAGCACGAGGATCGTCTACTCCACCACGACAACATTGAAGCCATCCAGCTGCTAGACAACAGTGCGCTAGTGCGTCGGCTGAAAGGAACTAAACCATTCGAACTAGTGCCGGAGTGATTAAAAGCAGAGCACCCGTAGTGTATTCACAGTGATAGTATAAGTGTAAACAACCGCCGGCTACTTGAGTGGTAAAAACTGTCAGACTAAAACAACTTGGGCCAATGGACAAAATTGTAGAAATACTCATTTATTTATCAGTTTAGGTTAAGTGAAAATAACTTGTTAGTCATTGACTAGGTGTTATGCCACAAACACTGTGTTTGAACAAAATAAAAAAAAATGTTCGTCCTTTCAACGCTTTTGTAAATTTTGTCAATTTCTTACTTTTCATCTTCTACTCTTTTGTCCTTTTCGTATCTTTAAGCCAAAACTTTAACCTTGGCCATATCCTCTCACTCTTTTCGTCCTTTACGTTACTCTGCAGTTACTCCTTCACGTTTCTTTCACCTTTTCGTCATTTTATGCATTGTATCCTCTCTTTTTACCATTCACGACGAGACTTATGTCGTGTTATCCTTTTAATCCTGTTAGTCCTTTAATATTGTTTGTCATTCTTTCCTAATTGTAATAATTGTTATTTATGTTTCTTTGGTCCTTTTCGTCTTGTTAGACGCTTTTGTCGTTATCTTAAATTTTGCACTATTCATTGCATGTCATTTTATCATTCTTGTCATTTTTCACCATTGTAGTCTTGTGAATTTTTCCTCTGTTATGTCTTTGACATCCATGATATCGTCCTTTTTGACGTCCTCCTTTCATGTTGTTTGTTTTTTGTCACTTTCTTATTTTTCATCCCATACTCATTTAACCCTTTCGCATCGTAGGCCACTGTTCTTTCCGTGTTTTTGTCCTTGCTGCCGTGCTGCGTGTCGTTTTCGTCCTCTGTGTTTTACATGCTTTTTATCATCTTCGTACGTTTGAGCTTTTTATCAATTTTTCAATTTCTTACGATTCATCCTCTACGTCTCTTTAATCCTTGTCGCTTCTGTAATCCAGTGTCCGTATTTTTGTCCTTGATGCCATTCTTCTTGTCATCATTATCCTCCATGATATCATTTTTGTCGTGTTCACCATTTGGTTAATTTAGTCTATTTCGTCCTTTACCGTCCTTGACCGTTTCGATCATTTTATCAAGGTCAAAAAATCGAAAAGGAAAAAGATGACGTAAAAGACAACAACATATTTTTGTAAAAACTTTTTTTTCAACTTTGTCAATATTGACGTTAGCAGAGAGTTCGTCGTTTTCGTCCTTTATGTTACTTCTATCATTTCTATCATTTGTATCTTTTCCTTTTGTCATTTATATCGTATTATTCTTTTTGTCATGTTAGTGCTTTTAGGCCTTTTTCATTTGCTTAAATGCTGTCATTTTCGGCCTTTATGTCCTTTATCCTTTTCTTGATTTTTATCCATTATATCATTTTTGTATTTGTTGTCATCCTTTTTGTTTTTTAGTGTTTTTTGGTTTTTGGGTTTTTTTCGTATAGCAATATTTGCTCTTTTAGTCCTGTTCGTTTTTAACGTCCGCTTTGACCTTTTCATTATTTACTTTCTTGTTATTGTTTTAGTCCTTTTCGTCGTTATCGTCATTTTTGCTATATTTTCAATTTTATTCCTTATTGCCGTTTCGTCGTTTATATCATTTTTATCAAGTTCGTCCTTTTTGGCCCTGTAACCTATTTTAGCCAAATTTTCATGCTCTTCGTCTCCATTATCTTTTTCTTGTCTTTAATCTATTGTAATCTTTCCGTATTTTCGTCCTTGATGCCGTTCTTCGTGTCGTGTTTGTCCTCCGTGTGATCCTTTTTGTTGTGCTCATCCTTTTGATTAATTAGTCTATTTCATCCCTTACGTCCCTTTTTCCTTTCCGCCCGTATTTCCGAATGTTTCGTCCTTTAAGCCGTTCTTCTCGGCATTTTCGTCCTTAAAGCCCTATTTGACCGTTTCGGCCATTTTATCAAATTTGCCCTTGTAATTTCTGCACTTCTTGTAATTTTGGACAGTTTTTTATTTTTTCCGTTTTTACTTGCAACTTTCTTAATTTTTGTGATGAAACTCAATTAATTCACTGCCGGTGTAATGAAACCGGTATATTATAAACACCGTTCCCATCGAAGTGAAGTTGTAGATTTTTATCAACATTATCAACAGATTCAACGCACTTGGCTTTTTATATTTTATTGTATCTTAAAACGCTCTCCAGTAATAAGGAAAATTGAAATATTATACATTTATTTGGATATTTTGTCATATGCGTTTCAGCATGTTTAGAGATGTTTCAACCAATCCCGATAGCGACCGTGCTCACGCATTTATGAAAATATCGGTAAAATACTGATAAAATACACTTTACTGTCACGAACCGTTTATTGACTACGTTCTTTTATTTAAAACGCCGAAAATTAAAGATTTTCTCTAAGAATGAAGGGTAAATGCTCGAAAATCTGGAACAGTTACCACTAGTTTATAATGGATAAAAAAAACATTAAAAATTCATTCGAGTCATCAAAAACAAAAAACACGAAAAAATCTGCCCAATTATAATTGAATTAAAATTCGATCAGCTGATCCAATTTCCATGTAAATGCACGGAAAGATTTAAAACTCGTTTGCCCTTAGCATCTCTTTTGCAAACTCAGGCGTCCGCCAATTTATGAATATGAGATTACCCCTATAGAGCGGCAGGGCGACAGTGCCGGGCCCTGCCGGCAGAGAACTTGCAAAACTGAAAGAACACGTCAAACTTTTTATCCCTAATATTAATTTATGCGAGCCGACGCTCCTTCAGGAACCTGTCGGTAGGCTAATATGCCCCATTCAGAATATTCTCGAATAATTTGGGCGGAGCTACAGCCCTTTGAAAATTTTAAACTTTCCTAACGGCAAAATCGAAGTAAAGAGATCGCTTTGATTTATGATAAGCGCTTTTTTCATTGTTGGTAAAATTGAAACACATACGTAGAGAGACGAAGATTGGCACCTAAAAAAAGCGTGCCCCAAGGTAGTAACTTTGGACCAATACTATACCTACCGCAGAGTTTGTTACTAATATTATTACTGTGTACTCCGTGTTACTTATTAAATCAACTTTTTTTTGCTGCACTGGATTATTATACTTATTTTTTATTTATTTATAAGAATAGGATGCTTAACATATTGAAACTAATCTAAAAGATTAACCATCAATTTAACTCTGAATTCTTAAAACTAGGTACTTGTCTCTAATAGGCTATCCACTGATGTCCCTATATTTACTTTGTCCCAAACAAGAAGCACTAACACTTCACTCACTGTGCTCTGCATTTTACACATTTCACTGATTCACTAGTTCGAAGGGTTTAGTTCTTGTTAGTCTTGTCACTAGATTCTGGTTGTCCAGTAGCTGCAGGGCCTCTACGTTGACGTGATGGCTTAGGCGAGATTCATGCTTAGTGGCGAATCTTTTTATCTCTTGGATGACTTGTGGGACACCAAGATCACGGTGCAGGTCACTATTCCGTATGTACCAAGGAGCGTTAACCATAATATTCCTTAGTACTTTATTTTGGAAAATCTGGATTCCTTGGATATTGGAGCTTTTTGCGCAGCCCCAAAGCTGGATGCCGTATAACCAAATCGGTTTTAGTACTTGGTTGTAAACTTGTAGTTTGTTCTGTACTGACAACTGAGAGTTTCTTCCCAGAAGCCAGTACAGTTCTCTGTATTTGAGGCCAAGCTCTACTCTTTTCTTCTTCATGTTCTTTCCACCTTAGTTTCGTATCCAGTCTCATACCCAAATATTTTGCATTGTTTGCATATGGAACTATGGCGTCGTTAATCTTGACATGAGGTATGTCCTCGATTCTTTTGTTTGTAAAGTTAATGTGCACAGATTTCAGTTCGTTGAGCTTGGTCTTACATTTTTTGGTCCATTTATATATTTTATTACTAGCTTGTTGAAGATTCCTGGTAGATTCACCAATAGTTGATTCCACTGCCATTAGAGCCGTGTCATCTGCGAATGTGGCGACTGTTACATTTTCCATCTGTGGAAGGTCACTTGTATATAGTAGATAGAGAATTATTATTCTTATAACGTCACATTAACCATTGATAAGGTGACCAGATTTTTATTGTAGAAAAGCCGGGCAGTAGCGGGGCGGTTGGGCGGTAGTAATTAAAACCAACCGTCTTTTCAAAAGATCGTAATCGAAAATAGACAAATTTTACGATTTTTATAAACACAAAAATTATTATTATGTTTTTACTTTATCACACGTAGTATGTAAAGTATTGTAATCGTGCCAAAAAAAATTGTTGAGATTTTAGCGGAAATATGTCTTTTTGGGTCCCTGAACATTTTTGACCAAGGTACAAAAAAATGTCTGTGTGTGTGGATGTGGGTGTGTGTGTGTGTGTATGTGTGTGTGTGTGTGTGTGTGTGTGTGTGTGTGTGTGTGTGTGTGTGTGTGTGTGTGTGTGTGTGTGTGTGTGTGTGTACCTGTTTTTTGTGGCGACCATTCCGGAGAAACTACTAAAGGTATCGGGACGAAACTTCATATTTAGAAGTTTCATGGCCAAACTTAGAGCTGAAAAGCTTTCTGTTAAAAAGGGTCCAAAGGAACTGGAGGTTTAGTCTTAGCATTTTTGAAAGATTTTGTAAATAAGCCGGCATTTCTGGAATTTCGTCGAAATAGTTAAATAATAAATTAAACTAGAGGAAATTCTGAATAATTTATGACTATGACATTTTTTGGTACAATCAATAGTACAAAATAAATTAATCTTAAGGTAAAACAATAACAAACATATGTTCTAATCTAACGACCGTGTACAGCGCAACAAGATATGCCAAGTTTAAAGGTACAGTTTAGAGAAAAAATACACTGACCGGCGTAATTAAAGGAACGTTTATTTTGCTGAACTTTTGCAATATTAACCGGTTTTCATTATTTTTTAATGCATTTTAAAGAAATTCATTGAGTTTCTTAGATATAAGGCACATACTATTGTAATATTTGAAAAACAGAACATAACGTCATTTTTAATCAGCTTTCGATACACGCTGTGTAATAATTGCGGAGCATCAGCAAATTTTAAAGTACTTTGTTAAAAAAAAAACTTCCATATTCTCAACATTTTGGTTTTAGTTCATTCCAATATCTGAATTTTGTAGAAGATAAACAATTTCAAATAAAACTTAGCAATTTAAATTTGCTGTTAAACCTTGCACCAAATGTTACTTGATTATGAGTGAAATACAAAATCTTGCTTCAAACTGTGTATATTCTACAAAAATTCAGATATTGTGATGAATTAGAAAAGTAGATATTGAGAATTTATATGGTTTTGTAAGAGAGTACCTAGTTGCCAACCTGCGAGAGAACAAGTTCCTTAATTATCCCACAGGATGTCTCAAACTTAGACCAAAAACACTATTTTTGATCCACCAGTATAAATAATCAGCTAGTACATCTTATATTCTTTAATTATCAAATGTTAATATGGTAAATTTGGTAAATTTCTTTACGTCTCGAAAAAATAATGAAAATCGGTCAAAGTCTACAAAAGTTATTGAATATCAAAGTTGAACTAACTTTTTACCGTTTAAGCCTGTCAGTCGACATATCAAATGTTGCTACGTGTTAGTGAAATCTTATGCACGTATACCAAAAGGTAGGTTGCAGGGACGCCGTTACATATGGGCAGGGGCTTTCGAACCCAACTACCGCTACGCGAAAAACGAAATAGATAGGGGTGGGCGAGATATTTGTGATCGATCTTTGATCACAATTCAAGACCGATAAATAAATCTGATCGATAAATCTGTTATTATCATATCAGATGGATCTTTTGATCATAGATCAGGTTGATCTTTTTGATCAGATCGATCTCGAAATCTCAAATGTCAAACCGAATTGAAAAAGCTATGTATTTATTGGACAGACAGGTCGGTCGCCGCCCGGCCTCTGTGTAAAATATTTTCGCGGCTAGGCTTGAAAGTTATTAACTAAACGCCTAGCGGGCAATTAGCATCGTTCGTGTCCCCACAAAGATTCAAAAATGACATTTTCGTATAGTGAAGGATGAGAAAAAATTACTAGAGAAATGATGACTATTCCGATTATTATTGGCTATTGTCACCAATGTCAGTTTTATTAGATATTGCGATATTGCCCTCTCGTAACAGTCGCGAAAGAGCCACAAGATGACAAGATACGGTATCTAAATTTTGCGCTGTAGGGTCCAAAATAAGTATTGTTGTATGCACTTTTATTTGATCGTACTTATTAGATTCCATTACATGGCAATTTTTGGCACTGCTGTGCAGTTTATCTTAATTACACTGGGTGTTAAACTATTAAGCGTAGAATATATAGACAAGGTATAATAGTCAACTTTTGATAGTAGACCAACTTTTGATAACGAACTCATGTCCAGATAGACGCCGTTTAGGAACTGCAGAGAGCCGGAATATTGTACCAACATTAGAAATTGCTTTAGTAAAGTAGGTTGTATGAAGTATCATAGAATAACTATTTTAAAATCAATTTAAAAAGATTTAAAGATTACCCATTAGTGGCCAAAATTGGTACTAAAATTACAAAACTTCGGTTAATGAAAAGGGAGTTTCAAAATCGTTAAATAATAAAAAATATCAAATAAAAGTTATTTGGTACTAAAAGGGCCGTCCTATGATAGATGACAACAGATTCTCTATGCTGTTTGTAATATTGGTACCATTTTCTGACTCTCGCCAGCGTTGACACAATACATTTCCGTACATGAGTTCGTTCAAAAGTTAGTAAATAGTTGACCTAACATTGTCGCCTTACAAGTGTTAAAGTATAATAGTAAAATAAAAAAAAATATTATTTCGTCGTCGATTAACCTTAACACAGAATTTTCAAATTAATCCACTTTTCTCTACATTTAGTCATTATTTCTCGTTAACGGGGTAAATTTGAAAATAATATTGTTGCCTTTTTATTATTTATCAATTTGTTATTTAGATATTGTATCAGATGCTCGATGACCACGAGCTAGAAATTATTATGGGAAGTTAACAACAATTTCTCCTAGCGTATTAAAAAGTAATAAAAAGACTACAATATTGGTTGAAAATCACACAAAATCTTAAATTCTAGAATACGAGGTAAATGATTCAGAAACAAAATATATTTACAAACAATTATTAATTAAAAATATTAATCCCACATTAATAAACGATAGAAGGACGACAAAATGACTTGAAATTCAATGAATATCAATATATAATAAGTAAGTGTTGTCGAGCATACAGGGATCACGACCATGGGTGGCTATTAACACAAAAATGTGAACAAAAACATTTGACTACTAAGCGATAGACATTTTTCAGAGTGTGTGCAAAATAACACAAGACGAAAATACTGCAAAACAGTTAATGGCTGAGTCCTTAATATTACGTCACCATTTAATACTAAAACATTTGCCCCCCCCCCTGGAACATTTTCAAACGGCGCCCATGGTAGGTTGGTTTTCTAAATCAATTCAATTTTGTCCTGCGATTTTCGTAAAACAATGCAAAAATCCATCAATTGTTTTTACAGATTACAGTTACGATTTTTCAAAAACGTACAAAATATAAAATATCCACCATTAGACAGAATATAATATTGTATACCTATTTTTTACATGTAATTTGGTGTATTGCTAAGATTCTGTGTCTTCTATTAAGTTTCTGTATATTCTTGTATTGCGACTAAATGACAGGGGATAGTGATTCCAATAAAACATTGAAAATAATAAAAATGGTTAAAATTGTTAAAATAGTGCGATTTTGTTTGTAAATGACAGAAGGAACTGCTTTGTAGTCATTTAGCTCAGAGTCTAGTTGTTAACAAAAATGAATAGTAATTCATACTTATGGTTACCTAAAATGAGTAATTCATGTTTTTCTTAGCAAAAAATACAAATGTTGTTTAATAATTATTATAAACATGTTACTGCCTTTTAACGAACGATTTGAAAAAGAGTGTTTGAACGAAATAGGTTCATTTTCCTAGTAATTCTCTAAAAGTTCTGTAAAAAAATAATATTTTCTAAAAAGCGGGACATTTTTAAAACTCCGCGGGACGCAGGACAAACTATGAAAAAGCGGTACGTCAGGTCACCTTAACCATAGAGCGACACAAAATTAAATTTTGCGCTGCAACGAATGTAATAGATGCGACCGGTAGATTACGGCCGTTCTGTATGTTTTATTGTCTCAAATTTCCGGTGCCCGTAGCCCCGTCGACACTTATTAAAATTAAACCGGAAACGCCGCCCGGAATGCCGCTTTAAAAGCCAGGGCCGTAATTAAAAATTATTCTAGGCAATATTGAGCGTCATCTAGCAGTTACACGCTAATGAAAACAGAAATAGTGCGGTTACAGGGTTTTAACATAGGGTGTAAAGCGCGCGGATATTGTCATAAAAAAAAGTTGAATTGTCGCTAAATCTCATGCTTTTAGTTTACTGAAATATTCACTACTATTACAACTTAATTATTTTCATGGAGAAAGTCAATTTTAACCGCAATAAAATCAATTATAATAGTATATTGTGTAAACCAGTGATTCCCAAACTGTGCGCCGCGGCGCCCCGGGGAGCCGCGGCGTCTTCACAAGGGCGCCGCGAAATATTGTAAAAGTTTCATAATTCCAAGTGCCTTTGTCTAATAAGTTAATAACACAGTTAGTCAAAGAATGCATCCAATAGCGGAAGATAAATATCAAAGATCAACTGATTGAACAAATAAAGGAGTTGAATTTGGATTGCAGTTAGATGAGGCTACGGATAATAATAAAGATGCTAATTTGATATGCTATCTACGGTTTGTAGATGTATTTAATAATATTAAAGATCCCCTGTTCACCTGTTCGAGATTCATATCTGAAAACAATTTGAATTGTCCTAAATACGTTGGTATCTGTACTAATGGAGCTCGCTTACAGCTGCTTATTCGAAGCAAATCACCAAATGCACTGCGGACCCATTGCATTATTCATGAGTATGTATCGAAAAAACAATTTTTTCGAAATTCGAAATTTCAAGTTGTTAAAGAATTCTCCCTATGTACCAACCACAAAGAAAAATGGCCGAGTTGAAAAATATTTAAGTCACCGCAAGAGGCCTAAAGATTATAATTTTCCTTAAAAATTCGATTTTTTTTATTATTGAAAGATTAAATGATTTTGCTTTTTCAAGTAGAAAAAGTTTAACAATAACATTTAGATCGCCTGCAGTTTATTTAGATTCATAGAACTTTTGGAAAAATGACCATTTTGTTATAATTTAAAAAATATGTTTAAATGTTAATAAAAGTTTATTTATCATTAAATATTTTATTATGTGGATCCATGTGGGCTTTTAGGTAGAATAATCTCGTAATCTTTTATTAAAAAAAAAAAGAACAAGTTCGAATTTTTAAAGAAAATACAAACTTTAGGCCTCCTGCGGGAGACCTAAATATTTTTCAAATGGGCCAATTTTTTTTTGTGGTCCATAGAGATAACGTTTTATCAACTTGAAATTTTGAATTTCCAAAATAACGTTTTTTTGATACACACTATTATTCATGGAGGAGTCTTCCATGGGAAGTCTTCCACTCAATCAGGTGTTTCAATGTGTGGTGAATGTGGTAAATTTAATAAAATATCGTCCATTGAAAGAAACGTTTTTAAAAAGAAACTGTGGGAGGATATGGGAGTCGAATACTCATCTTTACCTTATAATATAGCAGTGCAGGATGGCTCTCTCGAGGTAATGTTTAAGTACCTTTGAATTGCCGCCAGACATTTTTATTTCCCTTAATGAAGAGGGATGCAAAAATGCAGAATATTTTGCTGATGCTGCTTTTGTAATAAAACTGGAATATTTATGCAATATTTTTGAAAAGCTGGATTTCCTTAATGTCTCTCTGCAGCAACATGCGCCTTTTGAAATCAACAGAAAACTTCTATAAAAAAACGTATATATAAAAAAGTATGGAGAAGAAAATTGACTAAAGATGCAGATAAAGATTGTTTCGTAATGCAATTTTTGACGTCAAATGAATGTGATCATTCGCATGATAAAAAACCATGTTTGAGGAGCACTTACACAGCTAATTATCTGCGTAGAAAAATATGTTCCCAATGAAAGTTCGGTAAGTTTGCGTGTATTCAAAATCCATTTAACACTAGTTCCGTCTGAATTTACTTCAGCAGAAGAAGATAATCTTATCTTGTGATAGCTATTTGAAAACAAAATTTGGTAGCGTGGGATTGACAGAGTTTTGGATTTCAATAAACTATTAATATCCCCTTCTAGTGATAAGGCTCAGCGGATTTTCGACTTCGTATTTGAGCGTAGCATCAGGGTTTTCGGCAGCAGCTGGAGTAAAACGCAAGTATAGACGTGGAAACGCAAATGAGGGTGACCGCGTTCAGTTTATCTCCACGATTAATTGTTAATTATAAACAAATACTAATTATATATAATATTAATAAAGTTAAAAAAATAATGTAGAGACACGGGTTTCTTTATTGTTATCTCTTACTAATAGCCATTTACATAGAGTAGGGCGCCATGGAAGTATTTTAATTCAAAAAGGGCGCCGCGACTAGGAAAAGTTTGGGAACCACAATTACGCAAACAAATGTTTGTTTTAATTAAATTACCAATTGTAAAATATAAATTAGGTTAATTAAATGAAAATAGAATTCTGTACCACTGAAACTACATGCTATCCCTAAATCCGAATACGGATTGAAGATTAAATAATTGATTAGTTTGTTGTCAGGCCTTTTCAGCAGAATTATTCTGTTTGTGCATTAACCGTAAATTTCCAATACAATCGATCACGTTACAAATTATTCATTTGTCGGCTACGTTTGGAATTGTTTAATAATATCCAGATAATTTCCAGAGATAATTAAATTTGTATTTTATTTGAAATGAAGTGAGACTGTATGCAATAATACAAAATTTATTGGATGTTTGAAAAATGTTTTAATTCTCTTGACAGTTACTATATACATTTAAGCTTTTTACACAAATTTAAACACATAGGTCTCAAAATTTTCCTACAAATTAGAAGAAATAAAATGTAATAAAATATTTCAACAAAAAGTTCAAGCGCTGATAAAATTTACCATATTTCAGAACTTTCCTTCACATGTCAAATTGTAGGTATTTAATGATGTAAATATTGATATAGTTGTCCTAGAACACACGTAGGGTTTCTTGGTGACTAATCTGCATGTTGTTTTGTTTGTAGTAAAAATTATCCCGATATACAAATATTCGGAAAATCTTTATTTTGATATGCAATCAGGGGCCCAAAAAATATTTTCTCGTCGAATAAGTTGCAAGGGTATAGAGGGTGCACGTAGGGGTACAAAACCGGTCAAATTAGGATAACGTTGAGGTTTCAAAATAATAACCATCATTAACTCTAATGGGAGACATCGATACGCCAAGCTTCGTTTATATTTTCGTCATTATCTTTTACTATCATTTGAGTTGGAATTTTGCAATTTAAATCACATATCAGGTTTCAAAGTTCACAAAAAACAGTATAAACCAAATGTTGCTAATATGTCACGGTTCATTTTGGCTCTCTAATTTGTAAGCAACCAAAAACGGAAAAAAAATTAAAATGACGGAACCAGTATGGCGGTTAAAATGTAAAAAGACTGTCATATTCGCATGCAACGTATTTTCTGTGATATCTGAACTCGAAACCAAATATTCAAAATTTATAATGACGATCCAATATAGTCAACAATATGGCAAACAAAAATGTAAGAACTCGATTTTTCAGGAATGTTATGTACAAACTACATTGGTAGAAATATTGTTAAATGGTTAAATCGTTGTTTGAATAGAGGCTTTATTTATTTGCTCCAAAGAATGTTTATTTGAGTAAAAAAAGTACCTACTTTACTCCAAACAATTGTACTTTGAATCAAATAAATATTTTTTTAGCAAATAACGATATTTTTATGATTCAAACAGCGATTTGTTTGACTTAAACAGAATTCAATTCATCTGTGAATGTCACATTATCAAAATTCAAAAATCAAAAATTGTAAGAAAAAAAACAGTGCCGTAATGGGATGTTCGATATTCGAAGTTGCCTGAATCCATATCTCCCGCCGGATTCTCACTAGATACGCATGAATACTCCTGTGATATTTTAAGATATTTTTTTTTGTTATTTTATCTTATAAACTCTATTCATAAATCTTGTAAGTAAATTAAAAAAGTTAAAAGACAAACATTATTGTTTTTGAGCTATGGTAAACAAAATATGTCATCAGTACGTAATAAATTAACTGGCAAAAAGTTCCTATACTGGTAATCAAATAATGTTAAACAGAGACACAATTGCATAGAATATTGTAAAGAACATATTACGGGATCTAACTTTATATTAACAATTTTTTCGAAAAAGTAAAAAAAATGCAAATGAAAAAATTCTCACATACTTTGGTTGTCAGTAAACATAAAAAAAAAATTATATACAAATCTATACCCGCCACGCTTCCTTAAGGGTGTTACACATGTTGTGACAAAGTGAATGTACCCTACCACAGTAAATGTGGGGGGTATAAAAATAACGTATCATCAAATAACTTTACGGATTCGTGAAAAAATTAATAAAGGAACACGAAGCCCGACCCTGTGTAGGGGAAGAAGATCCTCAACACACTACCGCAGTTGCTGCTGCAACTGGTGATAAACTAACGCCACCGGCAAAATATTGATCTCTCTCCACTCTGAAGTTTTTAGCTTAGAGTAACATTGACCTATGTTAGTTTCTTCATATCATCGTAGTCAGCTGTTCGTTGGTTTATCTACAATAAGATCTCAATAAAAACGGAGGAAAGAACGAAAGCAGGAAACAGAGCCTACAGGAGATATCACAAACTACATACACACAGAAACCTCAGCACAAATACCAAACTGAGAATATATAGACCTACAATAATGCATGCTGCAGAGACAATGGGTATGACAAGGACAGACGAAGAATCACTGAGAATCAACAAGAGGAGAGTACTGCGGAAGATATTCGGACCAGTGAGGACAGAGGAGGGAGAACTGAGAAAACTGATGAGAAAACTAAATCAGTAAAAGAACAAAGAATGAAGATATTGTGAGAATGCATAAAGACGCAGCGTTTAAAGTGGTATGGACACATACAAAGAAGAAAGCCGGACGCTCAAGTCAGACGAATCACCAGCTGGAGACCAACAATAGGAAGACCAAGAGGGAGACAAAGGACACGGTTGAAAGATCAAATCCACGCAGATATGGGAAGCATAAGTATAAAAGGATGGAGAAATGAAGTCGGGGACAGGAAGAAGTGGCAAAGAATAACAGCAAGCAAAAACACACATCAAACTGTAGAAAGGGCGGGGAGAGGAAGAAAAAAGAAGTAACGTCAGGAGAAAGAAAAAGGGGAAGAAAATAAGTAAAAAAAAAGAAACAAAAAAGGAAAAACATTTGCAAAGAAATAAGTAAAGAAAAAAAATAATATGTATATATGAATAAGAAAAAAAAAAGGCAAAGAGGAAAAAATAATCAAATGAAAAAATAAAAAGCTTTTAACACATTGATTCCCTGTAAGAAAGTGAATCTTTAGAGCTTACCCAAGCGGCCACCATTCCAACAGGAATGATCTTTTGGATTGTGGAATCTAAGTGTGGGTGTGTTGGTGTAGTGATTTGTGTTGTACCTGAGACGGAATCAAATTTGTTGTAAATTCGCATCACATTTCTGGATTAGGTAAGTACAATATCCTAACTTTTAAAATGAATTATTGATATATTCGTACATAAGTTTGTTAGTATTTAAAACTATGAAATAGCCGTTATTTCTGAAATACCCTCCACAATATTATTTTAAATAATGGTTTGAAATTATGTACTAAACCACGAATAAACACAACGTTCGAAATAACACACAGGCCATAGCACGAGTACGCAATTTGGAAATTTCCCAGACCTTGCCAACGAACCCTAATCTCGGGCATTAACTCACGATAATCTCGAGTACTCTGTCCACACGTTAACCTCAACAACCTCAATATCCGTCAATCGGATCAAGATGGCGTGCGCCAATAAAACAGTTGACGGTGAGTGTGCCGCGCCTCCATTAAAATTTATTTGACGCGGTGCGCGTTTAACGGTGGGTGCGCGTATAACCCCGCTGATGTTGCCTCAACACGTCCGCTCCTGTTTGCTTAATTGCTTCGAACGGCGGCAACGACGGTACGGCAAATCCTTCTTTGGCAAACAAATGCTAATAATTCAGGGGCGCGCGTTCGCAGGGGTTTAACAACACCCCGCGTCCGCCATTAGCGTCCGATGCTTTACGTTTAATAGCTAACCTTTTGTTTTTGAGATTTGACGCGTGGGTCGGCGTGAATTTCACGACAACGGGGCGAGCTTTTTTGGCGCCATTGTGTATTTTGGTAATGGGGCTTCAATCAGAGGTGGATACGTTGACGTCATCCAGGTAACGTAATATCATGAAGACTTAAAAATAAATTGAAATAATAGTGTTTTTTTTATCACGGATCGACCGCCCAGATGACTAACATTTACTTTGTACCAAATAATTGATGATCATCATTTCGAGAATTCCCAAAATGAACGTTTTTAGTCTTGTCGAAATTAGAATCATTAAACCTCTACCAACCAAAAAAGCGCCAGGCCATGATCTCATACCTAACATAGGCCTTAAGCATCTCCCTTCTGTAACTATCGAGACATTATCATTAATATACAACGCCTGTCTCCAAATTGGATACTTCCCTAACTCATGGAAAAAAAAGCTAAAGTGCTGATGTTCTCGAAACCAGGAAAAAGAAAAAATGAACATCTAAATTTCCGACCTATAAGTCTTCTACCTACACACAGAAAAGTGATCTCTCGAACGAAGAGAGAATTACTTGGATGAAGTAGTTGGTAGGTTCGTATATACGCGAGAGATTATTGACTTCAGCCAAGACATGTTATTTCTTGGAATAGTTACTAGATTGAAGAAAGTTGTTACTCTGGTGAAGGAAGAAAACAGTCTTCAATTAAGTGTAGATTTTTATTCCCGGTAAATATTTTTAGCTACTTAATGTAGGAATTTTAAAGATTTGGCACAAATACGTTTTCTATTGCTAATTAACAAGATAGGTATGTTATATTTATACTTACTCGTTCTAACCTGTTGCGTGCCTTACATCAAATTATTCCGTGTTGAAACGTTTATTGTACACAATATACACTAATCACAACCACAAGGCACATCCCCAACGGGTACTTCGTTGTTGTTTTCGTACGAGGCTCCCCTCCTTTACGGCGCCAGCACTACGCGCGGGCGCGCGAGCCTTGACAAAATCACGATGCGCATATTTATTCCAGAGAAAGGGATTACTTGAAAGAAGTGAGAATCACTTCAGTTAAATAATTGGTGGCTTTTTATTCACTAAACAATACTTACTTATATTAAATGTCTTATATTTTCTTGGATCAAGTAACTACGCACTTGGATGGATTTATTACTTCGTGGAGAAATTGACATTTTTGGGACGAAAACTTCAATTACTTCTTTCAATACAACATTGGTTCTTATAAAGAAAGAATTTATTTGTCGACAGCATTTATCTGAGAAATGTATGTGGCATTTCTTGTATACCATACCTAACTTTCTACATCCAAGTAAATATGCATTTGAATCTAGTAAATAAATTCAAGAAATTCTCGTTCCAAATAATCAATTTTCTGTGTGTAAACTCGGAAAGATCTATGAAAAAAGTATATACCAACGCGTCCTGGAAAAGGTTGAAGAATTAAAAGTTATAACGAATATTCAATTTGGCTTCCGCCGAGGTCACTCCACTATCCACCAACTGATACGGGTATCAGAAGAGATCGAAAGAGGATTCGAAAATAAACAATTCACCACTGCCATATTCCTTGACGTTGCTCAGGCTTTCGACTAAAATATAAATTACACCAGATAGGCTTGCCAAACTATCTACTAAAGACTATCTTTCTGGATGAGCGCACGTTTACGGTCAGAATCAGTGGGTGTACTTCTGACACAAAATCCATTAAAGCTGGTGTTCCACAAAGAAGCATTTTATCGCCTTTGTTATAAACATATTTATGCACGATGTTCCCATAAATGCCGCTAACCAAATTGGAATGTTCGCGGTTGATATGATTCTAACCGCTCAACACACCGATCTAGAAGAAGCAATCGAACAACTGCAGCTAGCAACGAACCGTATCAGGTCCTGGCTATCAAAATGGTGCATACATTTAAATTCGAACAAGTGCGAAGCCAAAATTTTTACTTTAAAGGATATCACAGACTGAATCAACTCTATCCACTCATCAACAGAAAGACAACCCTTAAACACCAGTGCACACTGCTACTTTATAAAGCACTAATACGATCCTTGGTTACCTATGCATGTCCAGTATGGTGCAATACCTCGAAGACCAACCTAAAAAAAGGTTGAAACACTTCAAAATAAAGTGATACGCATGGCGATTGACGCACCATGGTTTGTTCGCAACGAACAAATTCGACAAGAAATGAATATTCTGCCAATCGCAACTTTTATCCAAAAAGCATCGCAAAAGCTTTTTCAAACCTCGAACATTGCCCAAGTGCTGCAGAACACAACATTGGCGCTAGAAATATCCACGTTCGCCTAAAACGAAGACTACCGCAAGATATTCTAATCATTGAAGAAGACAGTAAATGAATATATTCTCAAAGAGCGTTGAAGTTTTCAGCTTAGTATGAAATTATTTTAAATATTTAAGATCAAAACCATGTAAAACAATACATTAATTGTTGATCTGGTTATTCTACAAACAAAAAAAATCTTGTGCTGTGGTTTACAGGGCCCCCAGCACATTTAACTTTGACATTTGACCTTTCAAACATGGTTTGTGCAGGTAAATGCCCCTTTTCACCCTATTTAGTTTTCGTTTTTATCTGCATTTAAACTTTTTTCTTTTAAAAATGGATCTCATAATGGTCCTATTGCAAAAAAAGTTTGCCTCTTCATATACAAAGCATACTAATATAAATACAAATACAAAATCAATCATAAAGATTTTTGTAGCTGAAATATTTAGTAGTTTTTGTTGTCGATATTTTCCCAAAAACCTTAAATACAAAGTACGGTGAAAATAAAAAAAATCTATCTTACAACTGTTGTAAAGAGTTTACCTTTCACAAAACCTCCTGGGTTTACGTTTTATTTCAAACATTTACCACCGAAAGTTCCTAACCTCAAAAAGCAGTGATATTTATGAAGTTTTACATTATGGCCGGTTATCCGGTATACGGCCGGATATTTTGCCGGACAGTTCGGTATCTGTTTTGGGTTTTGGCCGGAGATCCGGTATCCGGTTATCCGGTGGTAGCCCGATCCGCTCCATCTTGAGTAATATTAACAAATGTCTGCAGATAGATGTCTATATTGCATTCGTTTAGTCATTTAGTGCAAAGAATCAACAAATAAACAAATAATCATACTCTTATATTTCTCTCCAAAATTTGCAAAAATTAAAACGCACTAAGATAGTGTATTCTAGATCTAGTACTTATCAATTTCGCCTTGTATTTTCAGAACAAGAAACATTAAAAAAAATTGACCTATGGAACTATGGCACGTTGAAGTTAAAGCTGAAAGGAGTGAAAGCAATCCGTATTGTCCTAGGCACAAGGCTTAGACACAAAAAAGCTCTCCATATGCATCTGGAGTTGCCAATTATGAATGTATGAACCAGTATGACCCCCAAACCACGAAAATAACCCACGTCATAATTATTGCGCTAATCGTGAAATGGTTGCTACCATTCGATTTCGAAGGTCCATGCAACTGCCATCGGAAAGGAATTTCAATATTTATGAAAATTATTTATGCAAATTTTGGTGTGGACAACAAATATAGAAATGCTTTCCGATGGCAGTTGCGTCTGTAATATATTATAAAATATAATTAAATGATAACTGTAAGAGCACATGTTATTTTCTTCTGAACTTTTCTGGACTTGCACTCCAGAGTATTGTAGTGCGTGTTTGTAGTGTTGGTATTGGTAAGCACGATTACGATAGCGACGATTGTGAAAGTACTGTATCATCAACTAGAAAACTCGAAGCTTTGGAGGGAGGTTCGCTACAGTTCGCTATTTGACTTGAGACGGGAGCCTTAAGGTAACAAAAAGTTGACCAAGAAACGCCAAATAGTGGAAAAGATATCATGAAAATCCGCGTACGTCAATGTGAGATGTGATCACATTCTACCATACGTTACTTAATAACAAAACACCTTCAAATTTCAGTAAGATAAATGCAGAACCGATATTCCCAATATATATATTAGAAGCAGAGGCTTTTTAATCCCACCTCAGCATTATACCACCTTATTTGGAAGATCATTTTTACACCTATTATATAGCTATTATATATACCTATTATATATTACACCTACCGCTTTATAATCGTCTACCTGTTTTTGAGATCTTTAAATTTGTCATTATTAGGACAGAACCTTCAAGAACGACTGATGACTCGACAGTCTGCCTTGCTTCATTAATTATTTATATATATTCAATTTTCTTTAATTTTAAGTGTTATTCTTTAACTTTAGTTAATTTTTCACTGGGTTTAGTGGAAGAGAGGAACACTGTGATTCCTAACTCCAGACATTATTATTATTATCAATTAATTATTATTAAAATCGCCAAATTTTGACCAATAACATCCCAATTCTTGTAAACGAACACGGCAATACAAATACCTGACACTGGCGTTTTCCAATCGTCAGACCAGCAGGAATACATACCTGAAACAAGGAAAAACACTCATTACTAACACATACATCTTTAACACTCAACAAACAATCAAAACACACAATACGCCCAACCAATTTAGAAATTTCGCCGTTCTCGCAAATTGCGTAAACGTAGCAGCAAACATCAGGGTAGATGGCGGTTTCCCCGAAACATAATTACTACCATCAATACGTAACATGCACCCTTCGCACAAAAGAATCAATTATGCGGGCTAGGGGTTGTCTACAGCGGTCGGAGACGGAGGGGACGCCGAAGAGACGAAACCGTTCCCTCTTTGATGTGCAAATTAGCGTCAGTTCATTACTGCTTGTTACGAAACGACTCGCAAATGCCTACCTGCTTCATTAGATATACGAAGATGCTGGAACAACTTTGAATTAGTTCGCTGCAACTGGAAATTTACCTCCTACGTTGGGATATGACGAAGGTCTGAATAGAATGTTTAAATAGGCTGGGAGAGGCTGTGAAGTGCGACTTATCGCAGACGCGGCCCCGCCTTTAAGGTTCCTTAGGAACTTTGTCAAGGATTAGAGTGATCTTCGTGTTAGTGAAGTGTTAGGGAAACAAGGAAATACCCTTAAAAAGGTCGTCGCAGTCGTGAATTTACGATGTTTTCGAAAGGGTGGTGTTTATAAGACAAGCTACGCATACAATTAATTTCAATATTGATTTTAGTTGCGGTCTAGAAGAGGCAACACGCAAAAGAGACGTGGAAAACAAAAATATTAGTGGGTGTCCAATTACAAATAGGAGATTTTGCGTCTAAGTTTGATTGATCAACAAACAGATCAATAAAACTGTCTTCAATTATATTAAAAGTACTAAGGTAAACATCCCAACTTCAGACACTGTCCTATATTCGTATTTAAATTCCGATTTTTGAACTGATTTTGATGTTTCCATTGTAGATGGATTCTTTATCAACATAACTGTGGTAGAAATTGTTCATCGAGTTTCACTTTTGAGCATATAAAGGGTGTAAGTAAAAGAGTATGTTTCCTTCAATGAAATTTAAAACACTCTATGGGGCGTGACAGCTACTACCACTGGTATTAATTTCAATCAAACAAAATGGTTATTCAAGTTTCAGGCATTTCCTCAGGCATAGAAGGTAAACATCGCAACTTCAGACACTGTCCTAAATTCCGACTTATCTGTTTAGTTGAATAAAATAAAAAATCTACAACATTGAACTTTATTTTAGGACGTCCGGCTTGTTGATTTGACGTTACACTTATCAACCCCTTTACTGGAGATCGCAATCCGCTGGAATTGAATTTTATTAGAAAAGACTTTAATTTGAAAGCGCTTTAACTGATATAACCTACCGGTCTGTACGCAACATGGTGACGTATATTATTTCAATTGCTTCTTGCAACGTCAACGTAACGGATTTCAATGCCATTCTGCATTGCATTGGCTGTGCAGTAGTTTTATATATCTGAGTACTATTGTCTTCCGATATATTTTCCCCTTGGAGAATTATATTATGTTTCAGTAGAACCTATCCGAGGAATGGCCAATTTAAAATTGATGACATGCTATCTTGTATTATGCATTGAATTTTCAGACGTGAACTGTATCTCATATATTATTGAAGCGGAAAAGCGGAACAATATTGAGGCCAGAAACGATATCCTGTCTGTTTAGTCCCATTTTAAAGCTTTGGTATCATACTTATGATGGAGACAATATGAGAATCTTGTCTTCCTATGGTTAAACTATTTCCACTTGCGAGGAAGAGCTTAATTCTATTCCTATCAGTCAAGAGAATACAGATGGGAAACTGTTGGTCGACCACGCCCCTGTTAGTCTTGTATTAGCTCCCTGAAGACCACATCCGAATTATAAGAACATTGTCTGGCGGTGTTTGCAGTCATTGTCTTTTGGAGAGCAACTCATAGGAATTGGACGCCATGCTGAGGATCTCAAAATAAATTAAGGTAAACGTCCCAAATTCAGATACTGTCCTAAATTCCTACATATTTCTGTTTAATTGGATAAAATAAGAAATCTACAACATTGAACTTTATTTTAGGACAACCGGTTTGTTGATTTGACATTACACTTATCAACCCACAATCGTTTCTGATTCTACCAATGTTCTAACAGTCAGAATATAACCTAGAAGTTTGACTGATCTTGATAATTGAGTGGTATGCTAAAAGTTGATTTTTTTCCTTATAAGGTAACAGCAATTCGACTTCTTTTTAAATTGCTACAGGATAACAGTAATTAAGAAAATTCTTATAATATCTACTTAGGCTGACTAAAAATGCTTTATATTTTCATAATAATACGGTGTAGTACTCTTTTAACCACTATTATTTACAAATTTAGTGGTGTCGGAATTAGGTAAATTAAATATAGCACGTCCGTAAATCAGACATGTGTGTCGGAATTGTGTACATGGTTAGATGGCATATGACTCTATTGCTGTCTTTACACAAGAAAATAACGTATTTTCCATCGTTTGCTATATTACAATTAATTGTACGCCTTTTGTTCAAATTCCGACACGAGTGTCGGAATTACGGATAATCCCTAATTATTACAGGGCGTCGAAATTACGATCGTCAATAGTCCCTAATTCTGTCATAAATTTCGAAAGGCATCATAGGAGATGGTAAAATAAGACAGAATGTGCATAGACTAGCATCAGAGAGTACCAATTTTGGCATTAATACACCACCTTTGGAGATAACAGTTGAACTCATACCATCTCCAGTAAAAAAATTGACATGGTCATTAGCACCACGTAAATATAAATTCTACAGTTATAAAGGTAACAAAAATTCTTTAACCTGTCTGAATTTGGGGCGTTTACCTTATCTGCGCAGTTCGTATATTCATCTACGCCCTTTATATGGATACTAAAGCTCGACAACAGCATAACAACATTATTTAATGACGAAGTTTGAGTAATTAAGGTGTAATTTAAACCAGCTGTTATTTTTAGATCATGAGTGAGAGTGATGCCGTGTATATTCAGCCTCCATCGCAAAGTACAGTTTTACCAATATTTCTGGTGTTTACATGAAACTGTGTAACTTCCATCATTTCAGTTCTCCTCGTATATCAGCTGCACCATTCTTCTTTTTTTAATTTGTAAAAGTATGCGATAATCTTGATAAATCTCTTTATCGTGTTCCAAAACAATAACGAAAATCTGTTGTCGATTGTGGAAAATGGAAAGTTGGTAAACATTAACATACATAAATGAGAATTCGACTTCACAATTTCACCCTGTCATAGTCCACCTAAGATTGCCAGATCTCATATATTTGATATGAGTCTCATATATTTTAACAAAATCTTATATCTCATCTTGAGTTACCAAAATCCCATATTTTTTAAGAACGCCGTTTGAAACTGCTAGAAAAGGACTCAACCTATGATGAATAATTATAAAACTAATTATTATCAAACAATAAATTAAATTCATAATTAATTCATTACACATGTATTAATATTATTATATTTTGCAATACATACTACATACAAAATTATTATTTTCTCGTCGACTGGAACGCGTTAACCCGAAAAGAATTTCTTGCAAGTAAAAAAGTATTTTTCTGCGGACCATTGACGGCACATGTTTTCCTCAAATATTCTAACAAAAGTCGGCGTAGATGTTATTTTACGGCCATACAATAACAAGTTTTTTGTGCAACAGCGTGTCGAGAACTTGAAACGTGTTTGCAATTCCACATGAGCGATGTCTCAAATGGCTATCAAACGTTTATATCTACCGTATTTTAAAGAATATTTCACTTATTTTCAAAATGTTAATCTAACATTACAATTTGCTAATATTAATAGAATAATATACTGGATGTAATACAACTTATTGAGTTGATTTCTTAAATAAAAAATCTGATGTGGCCAGGCACATGACTTTATCATACTATATATATATATAAAATTAATAGTTTAGCTGCATGAGATTCTATTTGATCGAGATCGGCTATGTCTGCATTAAAATAAAACTAGTAGAACTAGACAGATATCTCGATTAAAGTTGCGTTCGGATATTGTACTCCGTTGACACCGGGTACACCGTCCAAATGACGTGTTATTGGGTGTAAAAATCTGATGTGGCCAGGCACATGACTTTATCATACTATATATAAAATTAATTTTTTAGCTGCATGAGATTCTATTTGATCGAGATCGGCCATGTCTGCATTAAAATAAAACTAGTAGAACTAGACACATATGTCTAATAAAGCTGCGTTCGGATATTGTACTCCGTTGACATCGGGTACACCGTCAAAATGATACTTACGTGTTATTGGGTGTAAAAAGTGTAACGGTGTGCAATATCCGAACGCAGTCTATATTGACAGTAGTATTTTCAAAACATTAGCGTTTGACACTAGCTACTGTCATTAGAATCAAAAAATTTGACATATCCTGGCTACTAGTTTTAAAGCAGTACGACCGATCTCGATGAAATAGAATTTGCTCATGCAGCTAAACTATAAATTCTACCAAAAAATGTTATATACATAAATTATAGAAAATTTCCTCTCCTTTAATTTATTATTTAACTATTTTGACGACATTACACAAATAGCGGCTCATTTACAAAATCTTCGAAAAATGCTAAGAGTAAACCACCAGTTTCTTTGGACCCTTTTCAACAGAAAGCTTTTCAGCTCTAAGTTTGGTTATGAAACTTCTAAATATGAATTTTCGTCCCGATACCTTTAGTAGTTTCTCCGGAACCGTCGCCACAAAAAACGGGTACACACACACATACACACACACACACACACACACAGACATTTTTTTGTACCTTGGTCAAAAATGTTCAGGGGACCCAAAAAGACATATTTCCGCTAAAATCTCAAAAATTTTTTTTGGCATGATTACAATACTTTACATACTGCGTATGATAAAGTAAAAAATCATAATTTTAAACAATATTTTGTTTTGTGTTGAATAAGTTGTAAAAAAATTAAAATAAACTAAAAAAAATGCATATCGCAAGGAATTACCTACCGTATTATTTTAGATAATCACAAAGCAATGTACATATACAGGGTGAGTTATTAGTATCCCGGCGGTCGATAGTCATCAAATCGTTTGAGAAAGAAAAAATGTTTTATACAAGAATTGTTTGACTCATTAGTTTCTATAACGTAAAATTATTTTCATTTATACAGGGTGTTGCATTTAGGCGTGACTGAAAGTCAGTAAATTTTTTTTAATGGAACGGCCTGTATATCATGCCATATTGTGAATACTAAGGAAGTTGTCTTTCCAACTGTGCAAGATGTTCCTGTGTAAAGTAAGTAGTTTCTGAGATATTCAATTGTTTGTCAAAAAATTGGCAATTGCAGGCCTTTCTTAAAAACTACGTTAATACTACATTTTTGCACATATTGTCCTAAAAATTTTGTCACATAATAACTACTAAACCCATAGATAGATACTGATGTCATAAAACATTTGATGCGCTATACAGGGTGATCGTAACATGCACTAGTTTTTACACATTTTTAAATCGCTTTTTCTTGAGATTTTTAAATGGAACACCCTGTATATTATTTGCTAATTGAAATGTCCCTTAAGTTCTTTGTACTTTATATTCACTATATCGTATATCAATTTTTAATAGTTTTTGTGATATTTGGAATTTAAAGAGTAGTATGCTATTTAGTATCTTAATGTTGCTTTGTATACAGTGTGCTGGGTAGCATGATGTAAAATATTTAAAGCGTTATAGAAGCAGCCATTTAGAACCTATTTAACTAGTTTTATTCATAGGAAAAGTATTACGATTATCAAGGTATTAAACAATTTTATAAGTATGTTTTGCAATTTTTACAAACTTACAGCGAGCGAACCTGTAGACCTAGTACTTCAGTTGGGCTCCGAACTAAACCAAAAAGTGTACTTTTACGGGCACCTTCGTGAAGAAATGGACCTTTGTGAAAATTGTGCGGAGACGTTTCATTGTAAAAGTATGTGCGCTCATACAGAAAAACAAACAGAAATGCTAAAACCTGTCTTGATGAGCTACGTTTGAGAACGGATTTGTATTCATTACAAAAAACAACCAACAATATCTACTTAATATTGTTAATTGGTTTAAAATAGGTTATTTTTCTGGAGTGACAGTTCAAACTTTGGATAATGATAGTATGAGTAATATTGATAATGTGAATGGAAAGTGGGTTATTTGGAAGTGTTTTTAATAGATTTTTTTGGTATTAATGAAAAACTGAATCTAAAGATGCCTATCGGTTTGTTTTTGTTCCACATTTGGTTTTTGAGTGTGAGCGCATAAATCACATCAAAGAAAATCTGATTTTCAACACTCAGAAGTCAGCAAATTTTCACGATAGATAACCTAACAGTACAGGGGTTAGGGTTTACTTTAGTAGTAATTAGAAATTTAAAAATCGCGTGTTCGGGTGCCTTACGCTTGACGGCAAACTATAGGTACTTAGAAAATTTCATATAAAATTATTAATATGTTGATAACGGTAATACTTTGTAGTATCAAGCTGGCTAAATCGTTTCTAAATTATCTCGTCTATCGCCACTTGAAGACTTTACATCAAACTACCAAATGCCTTATTCACAGCAATATGAAAATTTACAATTGCATTACATTTTCGTTAAATTGTAAATATCACAAAAAATAGTAACATTTGGTGTATGACATACTAGATCTAAAGTGGAGCGAAATAAAGGGTTATTACAGCCAACACATATTATACAGGGTGTTCCATTTAAAAAACTCGAGAAAAGGCCATTTGAAAAACATCAAAATTTACTAAGTTCAATGAGCATCCTGTATAGTGTATCTAATATTTTTGGATACTATCATCTACCTACTGGCTTTGACTAATGTCTCACTTAGTTTAAAGGCAAAATTGGCAAAAATGTCGTTTTTACATAGTTTTTAAAAGATCCTGCAACGGGCATATTTTGGAAAAACAGTTGAATATCTCTGGAACTATTAACGCTGTGACTTAGCAACATACACGGTTGGATAAGCAAATTTAGTAGTGTTTATAATGTAATAAAATATACAAGACGTTCTATTTAAAAAAATTTACATACTTTCCGTCACACCTAAATGCAACACCCTGTGTGAATGAAAATAACTTTACGTTATAGAAAATGGCGGGTCAGACAACTTTTGTATAAAATATTTTTTCTTTCACAAACGATTTATTAACTATCGACCGCCGGGATACTAATAACTCACCCTGTATAATAAAAATAGTTATAGTTTCAAGAAAAATTTAATAATTATCTGATGGCCAAATTACTCGTCGATTAGACGCAAAATTACAACAATAATTTATGGTATAAATCTTTGCATTCCAGATAAATGAAGCAGCTTGTCTCCATCTGGTTCTACACAAATCTATATATACCCGTATTTTTCCCTTCAATAAATTCTCTTATTTTGGTGTTAAGCCTTGTGCGTATTAGACCGACGCTGGTCAAAATTTAAGTGGCAGTTGCTTTTTTTAGTATTTTTTAATTATATAATTTTAATAGAGCTCATAACTGAGTAATAGTTTACAGTTTCTAAAAAAAATTAAAACATAAATGTGTACTAGGAAGTCAAATTAAGCTCAGTATGGACACTTCTAACTACTAGTGATTCTTCTAATGATAAAGAAATATCTGGACTTGTCTGGGTGTTAAATTGAAAACATCGTTTGAAAAGTTAAAAATCAGTAAGCCTAATAACAAAATATAGCTGGACGAATTTGGTTCTCGTTATCTATAAGCTTGTTTCTGTTTCTATTTCTGTTTTTAGACTTCAAACAGTAGTTTTGTGAATTCTTTTTCTGTTACATTGTAGTTTTGTCCGTTATATCGTTATATTTCGTCTACATTTTCTGTGGTTTAGATAAATGCATATAAGGTAAACGCCCTAAATTCAGACAAGTTAAGGAATTTTTGTTACATTTGTAATTGTAGAATTTATATTTATATGGTGCTAATGACTATGTCAATTTTTTTTAAACAAATATTTCCTTCTAAAGATATCTGGATATTAATTTTAAAAAAAATTGATAATAGTTATGTAATTTATATTATATTTTATAAGTTTAACACTTGCTCCTAATTCCGACACGTGTATATTTTAATCCGAAATCCGACACCTCAGAGAACCTAATTCAGACAGTGATCCTAAATCAGACACATGTGGTTCATTATTCCGACAAATATAAACATTTAAGTAAATGTTAAGTGTTTTAAATATTGTTAACTAAGATTTATTATTAAGAAATATTAAACATTTACGGTTTACCATTTTTAATTTTTTTTTTACGTGTTGCCATGTGCCTAAGCCATTGGCTTGTCAGTGCGGCAGTCTGGGAGACGGAGTATTTCAAAAATCCCCTGCCTAACCTGGGCTTGAACTCTGGACTTCCAAGTGGAAAGCATTCCTAGTGGAAGACACTCGTATCAGAATTTGAACAAAATGCGTACAATTAATTGTAATAGAGCAAACGATGTAAAATAGGTTATTTTCTTGTGTAAAGAAAGCAATAGAGCCATATGTATTACTTCTAACCGTGAACACAATTGCGACACATGTCTGAAAATACAAAGCATTTTTAGTCAGTCTAAATAGTTATTATTATAATTTTCTTAATTACTGTTATTCTGTAGCGATTTAAAAAGAAGTCGAATTGCAGTTACCTTATAAGGAAAAAATCATCTTTTCGCATAACACTCAATTATCAAGATCAGTCAAACTTCTAGGTTACATTCTGACCGTTCGAACATTGGTTGAATAAGAAACTATTGTGGGTTGATAAGTGCAATGTCAAATCAACAAACCGGATGTTCTAAAATAAAGTTCAATGTTGTAGATTTCTTATTTTATCCAACTAAACAGAAATATGTCGAAATTTAGGACAGTGTCTGAATTTGGGACGTTTACCTTAATTTATTTTGAGATTCTCAGCATTGTTGAGCATGAGTTGCTATCCAAAAGACAACGTCTGCAAACACCGCCAGACAATGTTCTTATAATTCGGAAATGTCTGTTGTGATCAAACATATCCAAAGGCCCTCAATCATTGTCTACAGGGAGCTAATAAAAGACCAACAAGGCTGTGATCGACCAACAGTTTTCTATCTTTATTGTGTTGACTGATAGGAATAAAATAAAGCTCTTTCTCGCACAGTGGGAATAGTTTAACCACAGGAAGACAAGATTCTCATATTTACTCCATCATAAATATGATACCAAAGCCTTAAAACGGAACTAAACAGACAGGATATCGTTTCTGGCCTCAATATTGTTCCGCTTTTCCGCTTCAATAATATATGAGATACAGTTCACGTCTGAAAATTCAATGCATAATACAAGATAGCATGACATCAATTTTAAATTGGCCATTCCTCGGATAGGTTCTACTGCAACATAATATAATTCTCCAGGGAGAAAATATATCGGAAGACAATACCACTCAGATATATAAAACTACTGCACAGCCAATGAAATGCAGAATGGCATTGAAATCCGTTACGTTGACGTTGCAAGAAGCAATTGAAATAATATACGTCAGCATGTTGCGCACAGACCGGTAGGTAATATCAGTTGAAGCGCTTTCAAATTAAAGTCTTTTCAAATAAAATTCAGTTCCAGCGGATTGCGATCTCCAGTAAAGGGAAATTACGGTTTTCATGTGAATGGCAATATTGCATAAACCTATGTGCCACAGCTAATTGTTAAAATAAATAGTAAAACATTCATTGGTTAAAAATGATGGAAAATTCATTATTTGTAAATGAAAAATAAATCCATATACATAAATCAAAACATATGAGCCACTGAATTAATTTCTAACGTAGATTTTGCGAATGTATTTAAAGCGTAGTTTTAGTTGGTTAGAATTTGCATAATGTGGTTATGATGAAATGTGGTGGCACGAGTTGGGTTTTCCTCCGGTAAAAGCTATCCACCAGTCCTACCAACTTCACCAAACTATAAATTATTACTACGGGAATGCTTCATAAATTTAATCTATTTGTGAGATTTTGAGGTAATGCCTTAGTATAACTACGCTAATGTAAAAGTGGTTACTGATAATATTTATTTATTTGCCAGCTATTATGACATTTTGCAGTATATTTCCGCGGACAATCCTCGCAAAACGAGAACAGGTGACAACCCTAATTCCAATAGGCCATCCTAAAAAAGTGAGTGGAGGGTAAAAGTTTGACAAGCCCAAAAATATCTTTGAATTCGATAATGTGGGTATCATTTGAAAGGCTTCTTCCTTGGGGTCAAAAAATATTATTTTAATAATTTCACGCTGTTTTTCCGATTTTCCGAAAAACTCATTTCAAAACCTTTCCGCCTTATATTTCCGAAACTAATAACAATTTATTTATTGTTCAAAACGTTTTATTGAGTGCACTTGGTGCACATGTATTTTCAATTATATCGACCATATTAGTTCAAATGGCTCACCGGTATATTTCCTTTCATTTATTTTTAAAAGGCCCTCTTTCGTTTGTCAATATTAGCATATTAGTCCAGTCATTCATTCATTTTCTGTCATTCTATATGTTTCTTGGGGTGCTGAATCCGAATTTCAACTTTGCTACTTCCCACGGATATGGCTTCACAGCAAAAATCGCAAAAAACTTAAAAATATTCGACTTTTATTCATTTTTTGCGAAAAAATCATAAAACTATGCACTTTTCGACGTAAATCACTATATATGAAAATAAAGTACACTAAATTTCCTATCAAAAGCATCCTCAAGTGTATTTTTTGGTTGAATGGTTTGAACGCTAGAGTGCGCTGAAACAATGCCAAATTTTCCTACTTTATGTAATGTACGTGTAATTACAAAACAGCTTAGATTCTGATAAAACTATTAAATTCCCTACAAATCTGATAACTTAAATCTTAAATTAATGTATTTTTTTGTAAAAAAAACAAAGAAATAAGCATTCGGGCTCTTGACTTAGCGGCTTCGCTTAGCTTAATATGACATAAAATGTCAACCAGTTCTCGCGGCTACACGGTTTGGCAAAACTAAGTCATTAAGATGTGCAATGTGTAGGGAAATTAATGTTGTTTTATCAAAATCCTAGCCTTTTTAACTAACTCGAAAACTGAGTTTCCACTAAGTAGGATAATTTGGCCTTTTTTCAGCACGTTCTAGCGGCCAAACAGTTCAACCAAAAATGCATTTCAGAGGTACTCTTATAAAAAATTTAATGTACTTTATTACTTTATCATACGCAGTATGTCAAGTATTGTAATCGTGCCAAAAAAAATTTTTGAGATTTTAGCGGAAATATGTCTTTTTGGGTCCCCTGAACATTTTTGACCAAGGTACAAAAAAATGTCTGTGTGTGTGTATGTGTGTGTGTGTGTGTGTGTGTGTGTGTGTGTGTGTGTGTGTGTGTGTAAAAAAAAGCTGAAGAAAGCTGAAAAGCTTTCTGTTGAAGAGGGTCCAAAGGAACTGGAGGTTTAGTCTTAGCATTTTTGAAAGATTTTGCAAATAAGCCGCCATTTCTGGAATTTCGTCGAAATAGTTAAATAATAAATTAAAGGTGAGGAAATTCTGAATCATTTATCACTATGACATTTTTTGGTACAATCAATAGTTTAGCTGCATGAGCAAATTCTCATTCTACGAGATCGGTCGTACTGCATGAAAACTAGTAGCCAGGATTTGTGAGATTTTTTGATTCTAATGA
Source organism: Aphodius sticticus (assembly GCA_963966075.1). NCBI lineage: Eukaryota > Metazoa > Arthropoda > Insecta > Coleoptera > Scarabaeidae > Aphodius > Aphodius sticticus. Next base: position 64,621,087 of record OZ014509.1, read on the forward strand.
CAGTAGGTAGTCTTGGTGTCAAACGCTAATGTTTTGGCAATAGCTCAATATAAGCTGCGTTCGCATATTGCATTACACTTTTTACACCCAATAACACGTAAGTGTCATTTGGACGGTGTACCCGGTGTCAACGGAGTACGATATCCGAACGCAGCTTTAATCGACATATCTGTCTAGTGCTAGTAGTTTTATTTTAATGCAGACAAGGCCAATCACGATCAAATAGAGTCTCATGTAGCTAAACTATTAATTTTATATGTAGTATGATAAAGTCATGTGCCTGGCCACATCAGATTTTTTTGTATACGATTTTCGCAAAAGACTGAAAAATGGTCGAAAATTTTTAGATTTTTTGCTATTTTGGTTGTGAAGCCACATCCGTGAGAAGTAGCAAAGTTGAAATTCGGATTCAACACCACCAAAAAGCATATAGAATGAGAGAAAAAAATCTATATTTTTTTCCTGGAACAGGCACCCTCGGAAACGATTTGACTATATCTAAACTAAAACAAGCAATTAACTATAGTTAAATGTTCACAAGATTGTATTTTTCCTTGCCTTAATTATGGCAAGAAGTCTTTAAAAACAAAAATGAAAAATATTTAATAAAGAAGCAAGTTCCTCAAAGGCATAAGCAAAATTAAAAGCACAAAGTTTCATAATTGGACAAAAGGTTGCCCATATTACTAAGCCAAAAAATGTGGAGTAGATAATTAATTTATCCTGCGTAATTATTTTTTTCAGGTAATGTTAATCTTAAAAAGCTTTCTCTCTGTTTTTTATAATTGCATTTTCTTTCAAAGGAACAAAGGAACTCTACGTAAACGACAACTGTCAGCAAATTGGGTCAACATGGGGAAAATATGATGACGTGGCAAATTGTTTTCCCAATCTAAACAAAATGGAAATAGTTAAATGAGCTTCAGCCTCTACGCTTTACTTTCTGTGAGTACTAATTACATAAGTGTTATCATAAAAATTGCTTTGACCTTCTATAATTTAATATTTTTTTTGTCAAATCTACAGAGAAGATCTTATACTGCCAACTGAGATGAAACTGCAAGCATCATGGGGGAAAACTGATGACGTGGCAACAGTTACAAGTCGAATTCGCTATCTAAATCCATTGGATGTAAAATTTCACATTTCCCCCACTGTTGGGGAGCACAGTGCGTATCTCACAGAAGCCATGTGGTAGCAATGTCACTGCTGGGGTTCTGTTGGGGTAAAGGGGGGTAAACGGAGGAAAGAGCCCCGAGGCCGATCGATATAACTACGCGATCTCGGGTAGCTAGGAAACGCCAGACGACGCCCGATATCCATCACTGTGAAGCCTATCCTCACGCTCTATATGTAATATGTGTTTTTTTATATATAAAGACTATAAAATAAAAAAGTGCTACTATATTTGATATAGCTATTTAGGCCAACGATCAGTTATTTCTTGAGAGAAAACTACCGTCACAACAATGCTTTAATACAAGAGACGTTCGACTGATGATTCTATGATGAATCTGTGAATGAAACCTTATTGAATCGCATATAAGGTTCAGTAAACTTTCAGTAAAGAAATAATGTCAGTTTTCGAGATATTGGTAAAGAATTGAGACACACTATTTATGAAGGCGCACAGCAATTAAAAGTCGCAGGAAGTGCAAGACGAATTAAATGATCTTTTTCAATAATATGTCGCACTTACATTCGCTTGGTGACAGACAATTTGAACATTTTTAAAATTTTAATCATCAGACGTTAGCTAAAAAGAAAAAAAAATAACTGATGTATCTGGCAAGAATTTTTTTTGCTAAGGTACAGATTTATTTTGGATTGTGATCATGAGCATTGAGCAGGGCTGTTTAGGGTTGCGCACCTTAACTTAGAAACATACAATATGAAATTTTGTACCTGTGGCACTCGAAAAACTGATCTAAGGTGACGACTGACCAAATTCATGTGCCAATATCTCGAAAATCAACGTTTTTTTTTACTAAAGTCATATTTCGAGATTCTGGGATAATGAGATCATGAGCTGGCCTATTAGCCCTCCAAGGCATGACGTTGAGCTTTGGTACACCGCTGTGCATGCAACTGTAGAATTTATATTTCTTGGCGCAGCTTTTTATTCCGTTCCTTTTTCGATTTCTTTCTTATTTCTCTAGAATGATTTTATTTTGTGCTTCCTTCTTTTTTATTAACAAATATTCTCTCCAGGCATTAGATACAGTGTTACAGAAGAACAGTTTCTTTTTACTTTATTTGGGTGTTTCAGTCCAGAATAATGATTTTTTGAATGGAGATGGCATCAGTTCAACTGTTATCTCCAAAGGTGGTGTATCAATGCCAAAATCGCTACTCTCTGCTGCTAGTGTTACATCATTCTGCCTTATTTCATCTTCTCCTATGATGCCTGTCGATATTTATGACGGGACCATTGACGATTGTAATTCCGACAACCTGTAATAATTAGGGATTATTGATGTCCGTAATTCCGACACTGGACAAAATGCATACAATTAATTGTAATATAGCAAACGATGTAAAATATGTTATTTTCTTGTGTAAAAACAGCAATAGAGCCATATGTATTACTTTCAGCCATGTACACAATTCCGACACACATGTCTGATTTACGGACGTGCTATATTTATATGTACCTAATTCCGACGCCCCTAAATTTGTAAATAATAGTGGTTAAAAGAGTAGTACACCGTATTATTATTAATTCCTAGGCAAATGTATTTGTATTGTGGTATATTTGCCTGCACAAAAACTGATCACACACTGACAACTGAAACTTGAATAACCATTTTGTTTGATTCAAACTAATACCAGTGGTAGTAGCTGTCACGCCCCATAGAGTGTTTTAAATTTCATTGAAGGAAACATACTCTTTTACTTACACCCTTTATATGCTCAAAACTGAAACCCGATGAAAGATTTCTACCACAGTTATGTTAATAAAGAATCCATCTACAATGGAAACATCAAAATCAGTTGAAAAATCGGTTTGGGACAAAACTAACTGCGAATATCAGATTCTTTTCAGAGATTATTTCGAATTTCAAAGTAGGCTAACATCTAGAAAACTATAAGATTATTATTAAAATCAAGCTTAGTTATTCTGTGTGCTCATAAGCAAACTAATCATCAGTCCCAGTATTGATATTGGTTTACTACATTGCAGGAATATAATATACATAATTATTAAATAAAAGGAACAGATTTCAAATTTAACACTTTGAACATTGTTCTATCCAATGATGTTTTTTGGTATATATGCTATATGCTGGTATATATGTTAATTTGGTATATATGCTGTTGTTTAGTGCCAAAGACACACCCAGATACTCTGAAAAGATTGTTTTTTTGTTGATTAACTGTTGATACTAGGTAGTAGAAGTACCTTTATTTTTAGAGTAGTGTAATTTTCGCATTTAGTTTGAGGTTAACGTGGAATCGTACCCAATAAAATCTAAATGAAAAGTTGGCGAATAAAATCAAAGTTTACAGGCGGCTGGAATAGTGCCAAGGGAACTTAGTGGAATGCAATAGCTGGGATTACAAGCTTGACAGATTTGAAATTTAGTTACTAGTGCTGGAAATCCAGAGCCATGTTTAGATTAGATAGGATTGTACTACATTGTATATTAGAGGACTTTAGTTCAGAGGCTTCTGCAAATCTCCAAATCAGCGTTTTTTAAATTTAGACTTTACGATTTAAAGTCGTTAAAGTTGAAATACGCTCCGCGCAAGTTCAATTCAAAGATGCTCGTAAAATTTAGAACGTTTTCTCATAAAACTCAACACATTCCACTAACCTCAAAAGCCATAGAACTATAAAGCTTCTTTTATATTCATCAAATTGAAAATGAACATATTCATAATTGAAAATCTAGATCAAATTTGTTTCCTTAATAGAGTTAGTTTAAAAATACATTAACCCATAAAGAACTGCGCACTTTTAGAGTAGAGTTTAAATCTAGTAGATACAAACATAACCCCAAAACAAAATGCCCCCATTCTTACGCAATATAACCCAAATTCCAAAGGGTGCGTACCCCCTATTGTTGTCAATTCCACGAGTGATTAGGGGATGATTAATCGCAATGGCATTGTTTTGAATGAATGCCACTTACTTCAACCGGTTTGGCGGTTCACTGTTGATTATCTAACTATTAAGTTCTTCTCGGTTTTGTATCCCCAACGGTTGTTATGTCATTTTATTGTTTGGACACAATGGCAAGCCAGACTGAATGGACGAGCTATAAGCAGACAATAGACCGCGCCATCCATTTGGATTAATTGTATTTTAAATCTAGCTGTGCGTATATAAGTCACAATGGGGATAATGTTGCACAACAGCACTTTCATTTCTTTAAAATTGTCGTAATTATTGAAATGTAACTTTATTTTCTGGCATCTGGTCAAACAATGGTTATTTAGCTGTCTGAAATTTTAGACAATGCAATTTTATACAGGTAAAAATTATACAGAAATTGTAATTATTTGTTCTGAATACTGTTTATTAAATTAAAAGCACAACAGTGTTAATGTGAGTAAACTTAAGTACTGTATTATTGGAATTCAATAAAAATACATTAATGTGACCAAAAGCTCATCAAAGATAATGTCTAATGTAATGATGCCCACACAGGTTCAGTTTTTTGTAAATTATTATACAGGATGTTTCTTAATAACATGCTAACATTTAAGGACGTTATTCTTGGGTCTATTTTGAGAAAAAAAATCATATGAATATATGTCCTAAAGGTCTTAAATTTTGAACCACAGGGTGCTAAAGTTTTAAGAAAAAAAATCTCTTTTTATGATAGCTTTTGGTATATTTTCAAAGAATTATTATAATTCTTTGAAGTTATTACTTAGTGGTCATAGACAAACAAAGAAATATATCTTTGCGTATCTATTGATATCAGACATACAATTTGTTTTCTGTAACGGGGAAACCACCCTACCAACAAAACAAAATCTACTTTCCTATTTTGACGGAATCTGGTAGCCAGTAATAAGAACTAACAGTTAAAAAATTGTGAAAATCCCAAACAAAGTCAAATTTGTTGGAAAAAACTGCGAAATCTAATATCCTCAACCATATAACAATTTTCGGGTTCCTCAAGGCTCTATCCTTGGTCCAATAATTTTTATAATTAGAATTAGCCAATCAACTGAGTAATGTATTTCTGAATATCCCTTTGATTGTTGTTTATACATTTTTCTTCAGCATCTGTACTACACTCGAATATAGTTATAACATTTTGTATGCCACCATTATGACAATTAAAAGACCTATCAAAATCAATAAGAAAAATAGAGGGTTGACATAAAAGATATGTTAATGGCGTCATACGTCGCTCAAAATTGAAGATCGGAAATTCAATCTGTTATAAAAATATATATGTAATTCCATAAAATAAAGTAGATGTATCCAAAGATTTTTTAAAATAGAAATAGCTTCAATTTTAATGAATTAATTAGTAAAAACCAAACAATTTTCTTTGAAGTTATTACTTAGTGGTCATAGACAAACAAAGAAATATATCTTTGCGTATCTATTGATATCAGACATACAATTTGTTTTCTGTAACGGAGAAACCACCCTACCAGCAAAACAAAATCTACTTTCCTATTTTGACGGAATCTGGTAGCCAGTAATAAGAGCTAACAGTTAAAAAATGATGAAAATCCCAAACAAACTAAAATTTGTTGGAAAAAAAACTGCGAAATCTAATATCCTCAAACATATAACAATTTTCGGGTTCCTCAAGGCTCTATCATTGGTCCAATAATTTTTATAATTAGAATTAGCCAATCAACTGAGTAATGTATTTCTGAATATCCCTTTGATTGTTGTTTATACATTTTTCTTCAGCATCTGTACTACACTCGAATATAGTTATAACATTTTGTATGCTACCATTATGACAATTAAAAGACCTATCAAAATCAATAAGAAAAATAGAGGGTTGACATAAAAGATATGTTAATGACGTCATACGTCGCTCAAAATTGAAGATCGGAAATTCAATCTGTTATAAAAATATATAATTCCATAAAATAAAGTAGATGTATCCAAAGATTTTTTAAAATAGAAATAGCTTCAATTTTAATGAATTAATTAGTAAAAACCAAACAATTTTCTTTGAAGTTATTACTTAGTGGTCATAGACAAACAAAGAAATATATCTTTGCGTATCTATTGATATCAGACATTCAATTTGTTTTCTGTAACGGAGAAACCACCCTACCAGCAAAACAAAATCTACTTTCCTATTTTGACGGAATCTGGTAGCCAGTAATAAGAGCTAACAGTTAAAAAATGATGAAAATCCCAAACAAACTAAAATTTGTTGGAAAAAAAACTGCGAAATCTAATATCCTCAAACATATAACAATTTTCGGGTTCCTCAAGGCTCTATCATTGGTCCAATAATTTTTATAATTAGAATTAGCCAATCAACTGAGTAATGTATTTCTGAATATCCCTTTGATTGTTGTTTATACATTTTTCTTCAGCATCTGTACTACACTCGAATATAGTTATAACATTTTGTATGCTACCATTATGACAATTAAAAGACCTATCAAAATCAATAAGAAAAATAGAGGGTTGACATAAAAGATATGTTAATGACGTCATACGTCGCTCAAAATTGAAGATCGGAAATTCAATCTGTTATAAAAATATATAATTCCATAAAATAAAGTAGATGTATCCAAAGATTTTTTAAAATAGAAATAGCTTCAATTTTAATGAATTAATTAGTAAAAACCAAACAATTTTCTTTGAAGTTATTACTTAGTGGTCATAGACAAACAAAGAAATATATCTTTGCGTATCTATTGATATCAGACATACAATTTGTTTTCTGTAACGGAGAAACCACCCTACCAGCAAAACAAAATCTACTTTCCTATTTTGACGGAATCTGGTAGCCAGTAATAAGAGCTAACAGTTAAAAAATGATGAAAATCCCAAACAAACTAAAATTTGTTGGAAAAAAAACTGCGAAATCTAATATCCTCAAACATATAACAATTTTCGGGTTCCTCAAGGCTCTATCATTGGTCCAATAATTTTTATAATTAGAATTAGCCAATCAACTGAGTAATGTATTTCTGAATATCCCTTTGATTGTTGTTTATACATTTTTCTTCAGCATCTGTACTACACTCGAATATAGTTATAACATTTTGTATGCTACCATTATGACAATTAAAAGACCTATCAAAATCAATAAGAAAAATAGAGGGTTGACATAAAAGATATGTTAATGACGTCATACGTCGCTCAAAATTGAAGATCGGAAATTCAATCTGTTATAAAAATATATAATTCCATAAAATAAAGTAGATGTATCCAAAGATTTTTTAAAATAGAAATAGCTTCAATTTTAATGAATTAATTAGTAAAAACCAAACAATTTTCTTTGAAGTTATTACTTAGTGGTCATAGACAAACAAAGAAATATATCTTTGCGTATCTATTGATATCAGACATACAATTTGTTTTCTGTAACGGAGAAACCACCCTACCAGCAAAACAAAATCTACTTTCCTATTTTGACGGAATCTGGTAGCCAGTAATAAGAGCTAACAGTTAAAAAATGATGAAAATCCCAAACAAACTAAAATTTGTTGGAAAAAAAACTGCGAAATCTAATATCCTCAAACATATAACAATTTTCGGGTTCCTCAAGGCTCTATCATTGGTCCAATAATTTTTATAATTAGAATTAGCCAATCAACTGAGTAATGTATTTCTGAATATCCCTTTGATTGTTGTTTATACATTTTTCTTCAGCATCTGTACTACACTCGAATATAGTTATAACATTTTGTATGCTACCATTATGACAATTAAAAGACCTATCAAAATCAATAAGAAAAATAGAGGGTTGACATAAAAGATATGTTAATGACGTCATACGTCGCTCAAAATTGAAGATCGGAAATTCAATCTGTTATAAAAATATATAATTCCATAAAATAAAGTAGATGTATCCAAAGATTTTTTAAAATAGAAATAGCTTCAATTTTAATGAATTAATTAGTAAAAACCAAACAATTTTCTTTGAAGTTATTACTTAGTGGTCATAGACAAACAAAGAAATATATCTTTGCGTATCTATTGATATCAGACATACAATTTGTTTTCTGTAACGGAGAAACCACCCTACCAGCAAAACAAAATCTACTTTCCTATTTTGACGGAATCTGGTAGCCAGTAATAAGAGCTAACAGTTAAAAAATGATGAGAATCCCAAACAAACTAAAATTTGTTGGAAAAAAAACTGCGAAATCTAATATCCTCAAACATATAACAATTTTCGGGTTCCTCAAGGCTCTATCATTGGTCCAATAATTTTTATAATTAGAATTAGCCAATCAACTGAGTAATGTATTTCTGAATATCCCTTTGATTGTTGTTTATACATTTTTCTTCAGCATCTGTACTACACTCGAATATAGTTATAACATTTTGTATGCTACCATTATGACAATTAAAAGACCTATCAAAATCAATAAGAAAAATAGAGGGTTGACATAAAAGATATGTTAATGACGTCATACGTCGCTCAAAATTGAAGATCGGAAATTCAATCTGTTATAAAAATATATAATTCCATAAAATAAAGTAGATGTATCCAAAGATTTTTTAAAATAGAAATAGCTTCAATTTTAATGAATTAATTAGTAAAAACCAAACAATTTTCTTTGAAGTTATTACTTAGTGGTCATAGACAAACAAAGAAATATATCTTTGCGTATCTATTGATATCAGACATACAATTTGTTTTCTGTAACGGAGAAACCACCCTACCAATAAAACAAAATCTACTTTCCTATTTTGACGGAAGCTGGTAGCCAGTAATAAGAGCTAACAGTTAAAAAATGGTGAAAATCCCAAACAAACTAAAATTTGTTGGAAAAAAACTGCGAAATCTAATATCCTCAAACATATAACAATTTTCGGGTTCCTCAAGGCTCTATCCTTGGTCCAATATTTTTTATAATTAGAATTAGCCAATAAACAGAGTAATGTATTTCTGAATATCCCTTCGATTCTCGTCTATACATTTTTCTTCAGCATCTGTACTACACTGGAATATAGTAAACGTATACTAAAATCAGATATGAAGATATTGGAACCAATTCATGCATATTTGTACGACGCGCACAAGTCCATACATAGATATACTCTCGTATATGCAGATATCGAGGGCACAATTTTCCGTAGTCGTAAATTTCCACCCCAGACGGCATTTTCCGTTGAATACGTTATCTGCATAAATTTACCGATCTACCCAATCGACAGACGAAAAGTTCGTCCCAACAAATATCACCAACAATACCGATAAAATATCATCGTAAAGTTTTTCATGTCGCTTTTCACTGGCCCTCCTATTCCCATTTGTCATTTATAAAAAACCTACCTAAAAACATTTCTTCCTTAAAAACACGAACAAGAACAATTAGAAAAAAAAAGCATATTCTTTTAAATACTTCTTATGAACACAAAAATTTCCAACGAACGCCACAGTGAATCGCCTATAATAATCTAGGTGGACAAAAGTCATTTCTAAGAATCGGTTAATTAATGGTCACATGTTATAAACAAACCCCCCGAGGTGACAATTTTATGTAATAAGTGTGAAAAGCATTCCACATTGAGGAGTTATAGACGCAGGGAGACCACGTGATAAGGTAGCGCATTCATAACCGATTTAGTTGCATTTTTGCAGTGTTTTCGATAGTACACCCTAACACTTGTGGTTGATAATTTAATCTGTACTATGATGAATTTTACTTTAGAGGGTAAGTACTTTCTTATTTCACTCCAAATTAGATTCTATTAACAGACTATGTGGTGTAATAATTATGTTGAAAAGATGATCGAAAATACATGCTAATTTTATATTTATAAACTTTCGTCGAATACAACTTTTTTTATCCACGTTTATTCAATATATATTTTTTATATAATATAGTTTAAACACTTATCTTTTAAATGACATAAATTTGAATACCACATTTTGCCACACTTTTGCTGCATTGATTTTTTTTCAGAACGTGTCTACTCGATTTTAAAATTGAAGTCTTTTGAAGAACAGCGAAAACATAGGAAAGAAGAACGAAATGCTCGTCTAATGGATTATATCAGTCACACAGTTATAAGTATTTTCATTGTGTTTGTTCCAAAGTTAATTTATAATTGCATTTTTATATACAGTGTGTCCCACTTAAGAGTGTAACACCTTCATATCTTTTTTATTTATAGTCCAATTTTAGAAAATTTTTCTCTCAAATATAGAATACATATTGCTCTATTTACTGCCAAAAAGCCAATTGTCTTCTTTAAATGCAAAGCACCTTGTGATGGCAAAATGAATGGCAAAAATCAAGAAATCACTTTAGGGATTTTTTTATCGAAAAGTTTTACAAGTAATAATTGTTCAGAATTGCCCAAAAACCCTATATCCAAAATTTCACTTTAACAGTTCAGGTTTTATTTCAAACAAAATTTTCATAGCACACTTTTTTTAAGCGCAGCTGCCTATGCAAATAATAATTACGGACAATATTTTTTAATTTTCATGAAACTTTGGATTTGGGGTATTTGGGAAACTCTGAAGAATTATTACTAGTAAGATTTTTCAATAAAAAAATCCCTAAAGTGATTTCTTGATTTTTGCCATTTATTTTGCCATCACAAGGTGCTTTGCATTTGAAGAAGGCGATTGGTTTTTTGGCAGTAAATAGAGCAATAAGTGTTCTATATTTGAAAAAAAATACTAAAATTGGACTAAAAATAAAAGAGATATGGAGGTGTTACACTCTTAAGTGGGGCACACTGTAGTACTGTTGAGTTCTTTTTGAATAAGATATTTTTCATATATAAATTCTGTAATATTAAAGCTAATACAGTTTTCTTTTCGAATAATGTTTTATTTAATTATTATTATTGTTTTATTATTATTGATTATAAATTATGTATATTCCTCAGGTTTTTAATTTTTATATTTTATATTTAAAGTCAAGGTCATTTTGTTGTTTTTGTCATAATTGAGCAAGTATTTACTATAATCAATAAATAATCAAAGCGCAAAATAAAATATTTTTGTCTAGCTACCTTGTTCTAGGCGATTCGCTGTTGCTAATTGATTTACAAAAATATTTCTCTTCTTTTTGCAGATATATATATATATATATATATATATATATATATATATATATATATATATATATATATATATATATATATATATATTTATATATATTTTGCGGTATAATATTATCATATTTACAACAAAAAAAAAACAACCCACTGCTTATTGTGTTTTAATATCAATTTTAGTACCGGGTTATCTGGAATAATATAGGCTTATAAAATTTCATAATGATTGTTGGAGATCAAATGTTATAATGTTCAGTGTTAATATCTAGTTATCTATATATAAAATACATGTTGATATAGAAACATAATAACAATAATATCGGTGTCACTTCATATATTTATATAAAACGCTCATTATATTTCTTATAAATAATTATAAATTACTTCTTTCGACTTTCTTTACTACACTATCTCTGATCCACCGCAATATACAAGAAACATACTTTATTAATCAACCCCCTCCAAAACCACCCGATTATCAAATGATTTTAAAAACATATTTTTAACGACTTTTCAGGTGTAATAACACATTTGCAAAGTTTCAGCATTTTTTATTATACCTACTTTATTTTTCAACCCCCTCAAACACTACCCAATTGATACTTAAAATTTTATCTGCTATTTAGATGTCTTTGTGGGTATAATACTATCACATTTAGATGAATTCAAATTATTAAACGAACATTTAGCGTTTCAACCCTCTAAAACAACCCCTTAAGGTTTAGATTTTTTTCATTATTTTTCTAGTTACCAAATTATTATTTTAAGTGTTCATCTAAAACAAAAAAATAATTTCTTCCACCTAAAAGTTGCAAATGAATCACTGCGTGCAACGTATGCATAATATTTTTAACAATTTAAAAACAACTCAAAATAGCAGAAAAGCCCTGAAGTCAGCTTGTATAAGAGCACAATAGTACAGTACAGATTTCCCTCTACATTTTTATAACAGCTAGAATTACAAGATAAGCAAATGTTTTTCTACCTCTGTATTATAGTCTCGCTTAAAACGGTTGTTATTTACAACATTTTTAGATGTTTTCCCGGTACTAGACGTAAGTAATTAAATTTCATAAAACTACACGGAGCTTCTTGCACTAACCAGAGCTTTTGTTTTTAATTAAATTTATGTCGGACTTCCTCCGTTCTTGTTATCTTTCTCCTTGCGGCGGCTAGTAGAGGAAATGGTAGAATTTAGTCTCAAACTTCAACCGCTTTTGCTTCGTTATTATTATCGACACGCCATACGGTAATTATGACCATGATTAATCCTCAATCATGCGGAATAACATGAACAGAAATTGTAGACTTGTATAGCTAGAGTAATCAGATCCCCATACAAGGTTTGCTCGGATATGTAAGTTTCTCCATGGTGAGCCAATAAAGCAAGTTTCATGCGAATACATTTGGTATTGTTATTCACATTTCTATACCTCGTTATGCGGTAATTGTCGAGAATCGACATATGTTGTCATAAACATTGAATAAAGCATCTTGTAAGCAAATTCTAAACACCGAATGAAAAAAAAGAGCTTAAAGAAATAAAGTAAATATACACTGTTATTGGAATAACAACAAAAGGGGACAATCGCGTTATGGGTTTTATTCGCAGGACATTTTTAAATGACCGTGTTGGCAGGGAGCCAATATTTGCGTTCCAACGGACACGGGGCTTATCCAGCAAAGTCCTTTTAATATCGCGTGTGTAAACACAAGCTGCTAAAATCGGATATTTAAAGTTTATATTAAACCCGACGCATATTGCTTCCAGTTTTAAGTGACTGTCCCAAAATGATGTGGAACCCATGTGGACGAAAGAAAAAAGCAACCAATATTGTCCGAACAGACTTTCCGAAATGAACTACTAAGCAGCATTTATAATATTTTTGATATTGAAAACTAAATCCACAAAATTGCAAAACTTGTATATTTTTGTGGACCTAATGGAAGCTTTGAGGATTTACATTAGTAAATGTCTGCTTTTGGTAATGTCTGGTGCCAGGAGCCTGGTGTCAAAAATTCTTGAATGATGAGTTGCACCATTCATTATTATTAATGAACCAGCCAAGTTGGTGAATAAATAATTAGTGTACAAACCAGTGCATAAAACTGGCATTTTTCATTTACCCTCCATTCTCGTTTCTGGTGGGTAGAATAACGTATACCTACCTAGAAGAAAATGAGTTTTTTACGGCCAAATTTGATCTTTATACGGCCTTAAAAGTAAAAACAATAATACAGAATCGCTGATAATCCTAGATCAGTTTTCAGGATGTGCTGAAAATAAAGTGCTGGATTTATTTAAGCAGCTTTTAAACGGGGCACGTACTGTGAAGAATTCGAGGAAGATTTCGAGGAACCAGTTGTTTTGTAAGAGTTAAGGATTTATTGGAATCGTTTCAAATATTTCTCTGGTCAGAAGGTACTACTACAAAAACCAATGGAAAAAGCACCAACGAATAAAGCAAGGCACTAGAACTAGCTGTGTACGATAACAGAATACATTTTAGCTTCTTTGTTCTTATTAATGTTTTTGTTGGTCTGTTATGTTCATAAATACCTACTTCCGTTTTACTACTTTTTATCCCAGTTTTATTTTCTAAAACCTGAATCTGTAATTTAAAATTTGAATAAAAACTTACTTCAAACGGAGTTGCAATATTTCTATACTATATTCAATAACGGAGACGGAGGAATACACAACTGCCACAAAAAAAAATGCAAAAACCAACACACAAAGCAAACCTACATAGGATTATTTTTAATCCTAAAACATTATAGATTTGGGTTTTATCAGAATAAACATATGCTCATCAAAAATACCGATACTTTGACATGTGGATAATTTCCTTATTTTGCGTCTTATTACAATTTCGGAACATTTAATGTGATTTAATTGAAAAAAAGAAATAGGTATTTATGTACCAAGGGCATTAAACGGATGTTTATGCCCCGAGGGTGACAGTTTAAAAAGCTCTTTAAGTCGCGCTAGGGAATAAAAGTCAAGTAATGCCTGTGGTACATACAAAATTTTATGTCCTACAATGGGTTTGTTAAGTAAGGACATTAAATTTATTGACCGAAAAATCGAGATGAAAATGTGAACAATTATGGATTGGCAAATCTATTAATGTGTGTATAAAATTATGAATTTTAGAATAAAATTGAAACAGTAGACATTTCACAGACATTTCACAGACATTTCACAGACATTTTTCTACAGACATTTCACATATAACAACACGAATAGAAAGTTACAAAAAACATTAAACAAGTATAATATAACACCAGCATATAGTAACCCTAACCAAATAATTAAGCAATTATCTGGACATAAATATGAAAATAAAACAGATATGGAAAAAAGTGGCATTTACTCTGTTAATTGCACTAATTGCAACTCAGTTTACGTAGGACAGACAGGAAGATCTCTAGCTAAGAGAATAACAGAGCATGCTAATCAAGTAACATCAAGCGTATACAAACATGTTATTCAAACTGGACACAAAATAGATTATAAGAACGTAAAATTAATCCATAAATGCAATAAAGGGTTTAAGATGGACATATTAGAGCAGCTAGAAATAGAAAGACGGAATAGAAACACACAAACAGAATTGATTAACGACCAAGTACAATTTTACAAAAGGCCCTTGTTTACTTACCTAAATACGATTTAAAATTCAATGAAATCGACTGATATACCACCACATACACGGCACACATACAACATCGGTTGCATACATCGTACAACACACATTTATGGAATAAGGTTAACATTCCGCATGGCATACATACGTCCACATACTCATTCGCTAAGATCTCTAGAACTGAAACAATGTTAAATTATGACCACATAGACTCTGCAAACTGACTGTAAGTAGTTTCTATCACTAAAATACAAACTATGGTACCTGTTGTACAATATTATGTAACCCGGTGTGGATTAAGTGTTATAATTAAGTGCAGTTGATTGGCTTTTTCAATTTTTTGTAGATTCCCGACTGATGATGATCTGTTAAGATCGAAACATGTCTCGAGTACAATAAATAATAGCAAAGAAGGAGAGGTTTTTATTTTTATTTAAGTTGAACTTATAATATATTTAAAATATTATCGACTGCCAAATAAAAAATAGTTATGTTTGGTTTATGTTACGCAATCTTTACTTTTATTTTAGGAATCGACGTGTTTGTTGAGTGGTATTTAATAAAATAAAAGTACTTAAATTTTCCCGCGGTACCCACTCGTACACAATTCGCAGTGATAATGTAATTTACCTACTCATTATAGTATACAAACTCATAACAAAACTATTTCCGCGAACAGAGCTAATAAAACATTTGTGGTAACTTTTGGTTTGCTAAATTATTAAAACTAGCTTATACCAATACCAAGTGGTAAATCCTAGGATTGACCAATGTAGGTTGGTAAAAGCCCAAAACTAAACGCATACTAGAATTTTTCGGACATTTACCACATTTGTCGAACCTAGCACTAACGAATCCTAGGTTTGGCCGAATTTCGGGCTTTTACAGTAACATATATAATTCAATACCGAAAAAAGTCATAAATTTTAACCCACATAGAGTCAACACTAACCATTCGAAATAACCGATTGTCAATTTTTGCACTATTGAATACACGAATTCATTAGTGAAAATGCCGTTGGCCAATTTCAGCCCCAATACAATGCGCGAATTCGTTCAACGCTGGTCCTGGGTAAAACCTGAATAATGGATATATCGTACAAGCTATAAATTTACCCCCGCTTTATTTCCTCGAATTTCGGGTTGCCGTTTTTCATTTACTCCTCACTAGAGGACAGGTACTAAGCGGATTAAGGGTTGCTGCTGATGCCGTAGCTTTAATTTATCATCTTCCTAGAGCCCGATCGGGAATTATTCTAGGAACACGTTATGCGCCCGCTAGCAGAATATGTAATGAATTCTTGGTAGCGAGATGCGGAAAGTTGTTTTAGGGCGGATTCTGGTACTCCGAAGCAACATTACGACTTTGGAGAAACGGTAATTGATGGCACCAGACGTTCAGCGATGTTGTTTTAAGGGGGAGAGCTTGATTTCGAAGTTAACTGCTGAGTAAGTTTTGCATAAATCGTTACGTTGATAGGTTTGCCAATTGTGTGGTTTACTTACAGAGGAATAACAAACGTTTTGAATTGCTTGGATATACTCTTTCAAGTGCGTTATAACCTATAAGTAATTGTGTGCTAATTTAGTAGAGACTTTTTCCTAGAGTCCGAAAATACGGTTGATACAGACTGAAGGAACCGTTTGATTTGTGTTGCTATCCTGCAAAAAAGGTACATACAAAGAAAAGTACTACAGTCCTCAGAGGTGGGATTAAGTGGGATAAAGGGATATCGATTTACGTGTGCCGGCGTTTGTTGGCACCTTTCGTGTTTCGGACCATACAAGCGCAATCAACAAGCTGAAATCACGTAGGAAGCTCAAAGAATCCACGCCGATATTTCCCGAAAGCACACCACGTTATGTGTACTACCAAGCTTCGACCTAGTGACAGAGATCATCACGATAAAGGAATAGATATAAAAAATCGAGAAATACGCAGAATTGTACGAAAAATAGGATACCGGCTACAAACTTTGTAGTTCAATAACTTTAGAACTACTTAAGCAATATTTATAACAATATTTTCTGCAAACTATAAAGCAAATCATTTAGATTAACGTATTTAACAGTTTTGAACAAAATACTGTTTACTAAACTATATTTCAAAAGTCCCAACTTTACCACTGCTGCAAAATAATCATTGGGTTGAAAGAGAGGAATAGCTTTTTGCGATTATCTTGAAAACTAAGTAACTAAACTTTTGGAGTGATGGTCACTTCTTTGAAAGGGCTAGTTACAGTTTTGAAAAAATATTTTTTTCCGAGAAATTTATCATGTTAAATGAAAATCCAATATGAATATCAATCAACTAACGTCCCACACATTTACGGAAATCAGAAAATTGACATTTTTTTTAGTTTTTTGCAAAGTCTGCTTAGGAACTGAAACAAACGCATTTTGTTTGAAAAAAGCAAAAATATGACAGTTTGCTTTCAATAACACTACTTTTGTTGTTATGACAAGAGATTTCTTCCATTGATATTATTGATATTACTTAATAAACACGAATCAGACCACGTTTACATAACTAGTTTACTAACACGTTTACTACTCAATATACAAGCGATAGATTTCGGTCATTAGACCATCATCGGGCTAATCTAAAAGGCAAAACATAGACAATATAATTTATATACGTTTATGGTACAACCAAGTCACCTACAGTCGAACAGGTTAAAATGTCAAAATGGTGTGTGAAAACAACATGGAGCACCGACATGCTATAGTGTACTGAAGACTCGTGTCATTGATACGTTTTGTGTGTAGTGTGTACGCTTCATGCGCAGTAAGTATAGACTATTGGAAAATTTCGAATAAATAGCGTTCATTAAATTCAGTGAATTCAATGTGTCCATGTTTAATGTTGTTCTTTATTTCATATATTTCATAATAATCCATTTTCTTTGATTTCTTCATATTATGTAGTAATGTTATGTTGGCAATATTAGAACTGTGGTTATGTTCCATTAGATGCTTATTAAAAGTAGAGGTTTTTTGTTTTGTGTGTTCTTTATATGTTTTGATTTATTAAAAAAATATGAAATAATGCTAGAAAAACAGTAATTTAGGTAAATACTTAGCTGGTTTAATGGTTAATGTAGGTGAAGAAGCACTTATTGATAGAAAAATAATTTTTTTATGAAAAAGACTAGTTGTCTGTACAATTGTTTATTTTAGCACTAGTGTGTGCTAGTACTTGATTGTGCAGAACGATTAATATATAATTTGTAATAATTTATAATAAATTAATTTGATACATAGTGTTCCATTTCAAAAATTAACACTCTTAAGAAAAACTATTTGCTATATTTTGTTGCAGATTATTACCACCCTGTACACAGTTTGGATATGGTAGGTAATCACGCTAATAGAACGCTTCTTACTTAATCATAAACTAAGCGTGCACAATAAAATTAAAAATAGGTATTGAGATATACAATTTTTCTTAGACTGCTTTTCCATAAAAATGTAATAGTTGGTTGGTTGGGTATAATCTGGTTAAAAAGTAACCATACTTTTTAGTTTTAAGAACTTTATCTATACCACAACCTCAACCATTATAAAATTCATCATTCTAAACACGCTCAGCACGTAAGTTCTTGCAATAGGACCAATGCAGCATTTCATCAGACAAAGCTCATCACACTTACCATGATAATCTTAATCACTTTTTGAACTCAATAAAAGGCTAATCAAAATCTCTATCATTAAATTGTTGCTGGTTTGCTCACGCGATAAGAATTCTTGAATGTCTCTCACAGACCAACGCACAGTAACGTTGATCCCACAAACAAAGATAATGCCAATTATCATAAAAATGCCAATAAATGAAAAAGTATAAAGTTTCGGGTAGGTAATGTTATGTTTCATCCTCGTAAAATTTTGCGAGGAATTCAAAATTGTGCCGAAATATAGTCTGTTCCATTAAAAAAAAATCTGATGTGGCCAGGCACATGACTTTATCATACTATATATAAAATTAATAGTTTAGCTGCATGAGACTCTATTTGATCGAGATCGGCCATGTCTGCTTAAAATAAAACTACTAGAACTAGGCAGATATGTCGATTAAAGCTGCTTATATTGACAGAAGTCATTGTCAAAACATTAGCGTTTGACACTACCTACTGTCATTAGAATCAAAAAATCTGACAAATCCTGGCTACTTGTTTTCAGGCAGTACGACCGATCTCGTAGAAATAGAATTTGCTCATGCAGCTAAACTATTGATTGTACCAAAAAATGCTATAGTGATAAATGATTCAGAATTTCCTCATCTTTAATTTATTATTTAACTATTTCGACGAAATTCCAGAAATGGCGGCTCATTTGCAAAATCTTCGAAAAGTGCTATGAGTAAACCACCAGTTCCTTTGGACCCTTTTCAACAGAAAGCTTTTCAGCTCTAAGTTTGGTTATGAAACTTCTAAATATGAAGTTTCGTCCCGACACCTTTAGTAGTTTCTCCGGAATCCTCGCCACAAAAACGGGTACACACACACACACACATACACACACACATACACACACACACACACACAGAGACATTTTTTGTACCTTGGTCAAAAATGTTCAGGGGACCCAAAAAGACATATTTCCGCTAAAATCTCAAAAAATTTTTTTGGCATGATTACAATACTTTACATACTGCGTATGATAAAGTAAAAAACATTAGTTTGGGTATTACCTTATGTATATATGAGTGAAATCAGTTTTAAAATATCTTCATTAACAGAGGCACAATCTTCCGAGATCGCACTGTTCAGACTCCCCTGTATATGTATAATCAATTTACTGGTAATAAATCAAAGCTGTCACATTTTCGTTATTTAGATCTACTGATTTCGATCAAGGGAAAACAGTTCTAGTTTCCCACAGCACGCTTAAAAGAAACACAACACTGGAAACATTTCCTAGAGTTTGGCACAAGTTCGCCTCTTTGAATATGACACATACAATGCATCTTGGCGCAATTGGCGGTACTCACAAACAGATGGCGCCACCATTCTCGGGACAATATTAGTTTCCTTGAAATGTCGCTGTCTACTACAGTGCAAAATCAGGTCAAGATAAATATCTCGATGATGAGCACATTCCGGCATCCAAATGCAAAGGAAAACAACACTAAAATGCAAATTTTATCATACATTTCCGCGTAGTAATTCCAAGTAATAATAATTACTAATAAAAATCCACATAATAAATTAAATCTACACGAACAGTCTATATTTTGCATAGTCACGAAATAGCTTTATTTACTCCCGAAAATGCTCCACCTCGCGATACGTCATCCCCAAGTCAGTAACGATCAGTCCACGTCGTCACGAGGCAACAAGAATGAAGAAAAATGGGTCACCCGCATACTATGTGTATATATATGTATATATCGAACCAAAGCGGGTTGATGTATATTTTAGAACGGTAATTACATAGGTGGCGTTGGATATCTCGAACTTTCTCATCGACTAGTCACGCCAACGTGCGCCATCTCACATACTATTACTGTATTAACTTTATAGCCAGACGACTGGAGTCAAAATATAGCGAGAACGTTATCTCTTATTCGTGTGCCTTTTTTTATGGGGTGTAATTTTTGTGGCTTGCATAAAAAAGTACTATTATAGTTTATGGTTTGGGGTAGTTTGAATTTTATGGGGTGGTAATACTGGATTAAGTGAGTAACATTATTGTTGGTTAGTTTTAAGTTTGAGTATATTTTTAGGTCAACTAGAAAAGAGCTACACAGGGGTGCCACAAGGTAGCGTTTTGTAGCCGTTGCTTTATCAACTATACAATGGCATTTTGATTGAAACCACTATTTTAGTTGTATTCCTTAATATTTCTTAATAGTCTAGTAACAACAGATGCATGATATCTTGTTTTGTGTTCTAAAGCTGTAAATACAACTCATCAAAAATTATAATAGTCTAATGTATACGACGTACACACGTATTAGGGGTGTATTTGATACAACTGATAATTCTCAAGTCTTTATTTTTTAACAGTTTTGATATTTTATTTTAATACTAAGTATCTATAGACTTTTCAAGAGTGGTTCCTGTGTCGAAATTCTTCACATAATGTGATGCCATATTCCACAAAATAGCAGGTCTGATATTGTGTTAGGCAAAGTAAATAATTTTTGTGAATATATAGCCGCTGAAATCAATGCCTTAAATAAACTTTGAAGTTATAAGGTAAAAGTATAACGTTTCGAACAGTTTGAAGCTTATAGGACAATATTCCTCAACCTTTTTATCCTTTTGGAAGCCCAAAATTTAGGGTTGGAACCCGAGGAATCCCATAGAATAAAATATAAATAAGTAAAGGTCAATGTAAATCACTAACTAGTAAATGATTAGTTTCATACACAGAGACAAATTCTACTGTATCAAGTAACTGAATTTTAACAAAATACTTCTAATGTAAAATTAGCATACTTTTCCTGTGAAATTGCCAAAATATCCAGTCTATTAGTGTGTTAATGCTGTAATATTACAGGAATATGTCAATATCACGAAAACGTATTGTAAAAATAAGTATGTGCTGTAATTTATTACATACAATTTATTTTAATTTTACATTATTGCCGCTTCTTTCACAGCATGTTTGTTATAGCTCATTTTTTTCGTCCTTTCGGTCTCTACAATTCGACTGTTGAAAGCATCAAGATTGCTCCTTCGGTTCCGTTTTTACAAGCGAAAAACGAAAAAAAAACACGGTTTTTGAGGCTTTTTGTTTATAACAAATTAAGAAATGATAGTTGCGAGTAGGAAACATCACAATACATCTACGGACTATTCCACGTGAGCTGGGATCGTCGGCTTCCTGCTAGTATTTTTGTCACGCAAAAATCTCTATTGCCTGGACTATAATAAGATAAAAATCTGATGAATCCATATGAAACATTTGATTCAGTGATATTTACGTTCTGAGGAAAAAATCTGGAAGTGGTACATTCGTGTACATAATTATAAACATTTGTCGTCGTTACTTTTGCATAGTAATTTTATCAATGGCAGATGATTTCTGTATTTTTTATTAAAGTTTGTTAAATAAGAAAATCCTGCTCATACATATGTACAAACAGTTGAAAAATGCGTCAATATACTCTAATTTATAACTCAAGGCGAAAATTAAATGAACCTCCAAACTCAAACAAAGAATACAAAATAAGTTTTATTTATTTTGCGTTGTAAACCTTTTATAGACAATTTGCTGTAATAAAATAATAATATACTTGTGGGTTTTCTACAACTGGTTTTAGTTTCTAAATACTAACAATACGTCATATATTACACTGTGTTACAGTGATAATATACTTTTCACGAGACATAGTCTAAGTTGTTGAGCTGGTAGAACTGAACATAATGGCATATACGAAATTTTCCAAACAACTCCAAAGTCTCGATTTTTTTCAAATGCTTTTTGCATTTTTTGCTTTTACGTACTTGCATGTGTATAAAAATGCAGAACTCCGTCATTTTCCATTCGATTTCCAAAATAAAAAATGCAATTGAAAGAGAGAACACAGACCATTAGAAGGATGTACTGCTCGGTCAGTTCCAATAAAACGTCAAAAAGTTATGGACGTTCAAATTCAGAAGTTTCCCATTATTTTCAGATTTTCTGATCTTTAACGACAGTTTGATGACCTCTTTCAATCCATAATAATTTATTTCTTTATTCTGAAAACCCATTTAAATGTGCGTTTAACACGAGTTTGTTTATTAGAATCGGTTGAAATTTGACTGAGTTATCGATGTTTAATCACCGTCTTGACATTCACACTAATCAGGAATATACCTACGGCCCGACCGTATTACCCTGTTTTATTGTATTTTAGTCTATCTAATATGTTATTAAGTACTATTCGACTTGTACCCAAATATCGTAAAATCGTTAATCGACAATCTTAATCTATTACAATTGCGTATACTATTAATTTGATGTAGGTCTTTAGTATCACCAAATTTCATATAAAAAACAATCAAACTAATCCATAAGCAGTAAGAAATCAGCTCTAGTGCAAGCTTCAGTGCAAATATAAAAAATAGTAAAATGTGTGACAATCGCCATAAGTTTTGTTACGTCTGCGGATTGTTTGTGGACAAACAGCATCGGCTACAATTAATAAAAAATAAATTAGTGGTTGAGGCATACAACAAATTTTTTGACTGTGTTTACACCGCAAGTCGCTGGTATGAACCAGAATACGTGTGTAGTTTGTTCGTCAAAATCGAAGTTATGGAAATCAAAAACTGTTGATAACTCAAGAACTGGAATGGCCTTTTCTACTCCGATGATATGGCATCATCAAACTTATCATAAGGTGGAGGACTGCTATTTTCGTGAATCGGACGTTAAAGGCCATCATTTTAAAACTCCACAAATTCGGAAAATTATGCAGGACAACGATTTTGCAACTAAACTGAATGATGTGGAAAGACGGGCCTGGAATAGTTTTATTTCATTGTGCGATAACTTTCTTGGAAATGATAAAAGTACCGACTACGCAAATATTGTACAAGAGTTTTTGAGTGCCTACGGTGAAATGGGCTGCAACATGTCTATCAAAATTAACTTTATGCATTCTCATTTGAATTTCTTTCCGGACAGTCTTGGCCAACTCAGTGACGAACAAGGTGAACGATTTCATGGGGAAATGGAAGCTACTGAAAAACGTTTCCAAGGAAAAAACACCATCAACATGATCGCAAACTACTGCTGGTCACTTAAACGCGAAACAGATGATGCTTTGTATAAAGGACGGAGATCGAGTAAACATTTTCAATTTTGTTGTATTTCTTCTATTTTTCTATTTTTCATAAATCACGATAGTAGCTCAGTACTGTTTCAATAAACGAGTAAAAATTGTATTTTTGGTGCAATTTATTTTGAACCCAAATATACCTGGAAATGTAATGAACGTAAACTCTAATGGGTACTTAGTAACATATTGTGATAGTCTGGATAGTCTGACAGGTAACAACAAAAAGGAAAAGAAAAAAAAACAGGGTCATAATTTTAGAATAACATTGTAAATCTAAGTGCTAGTAATGTCTAATTAATGTGTATAAAGACTACGGATTTATTAGTCTGCCTAAAAAAAAAATGGAAATTATACCATCTAAAAAAAGAGAGGTTAATTTATTACAATATTTTGATGAATTTACGTATACAAAGCTTATTACTAGAATATATGCTTTTGTAATTAATGAATAAATTTCTGTGGACGACCGTGCAAAACCAATGGTTAATCAAATTCTCATACATATTATAATTAGAAATAAATAATGTCCAATAATTATAATATATCCAACTGCATCACCACAATTAAACCTATTCGTCTATGATAGTTCAAGCTATAACCATTCAACTACAATCCGCGCAAATCTCAGCGAAATATACCCCGATAAACTAATTAAAGGGTAATAATCCAGACCGCCATAAAAGCCCATATCGTGCGTTCGCCTCGTTTTAGAGTAACGACCAAAATGGCTTCAGGCCGATGACGGACAAAAAAAAAACTCTGCTTTGCTTATCATCTAGGTGGGTTGCGTGACGCGTTATCTGTGCTGAATTTAGGGTCACGCGTTGAGGCTTCGAAACAAAGGAAATACGGCGAACGAAGTCGTACTTCCGACCAGACCCAGCCTCGTCCAAGGGTGCTCGGACAATTGAACTGCTGTGCCGCCCGCAGGACACCACCAACCCGGAACTGGGTCACTCCCGGTTGATTTTACTTTGTCCTCATTTCGCAGGAAAATGGAAATGATTTTAAATTGAAATTACAATGGTGTCTGGATACAATCAGCAAAGGAATTATGATACGAAGTGTTGAACATTGCAGATAATTGTAATGGAATGAAGAAGACGACTGTCATTAAAATCAAATAAGGGTGGCATATACTTTAAAATGTATCAGTTCTTATGAGAGGATTTATAATAAATTAGAGTAGGTACGACGCACAGTGGTTGATTTGCCACTTTTAGCTGATCGAAATTATTTTTTTCTGTAAATGAACTTCAAATTGTTGTTAGATAGGTACGTGTAAAACATGTGAAAAAAATCTCAGTCATATAGGGGATGTTTTAAGGGGGTTGAAACATATGTTTGGCGTGAACATTCTGAAATCTTGTGAGTATGATAATTTTATATCTGCAAATATAGCAAAAATAGTAAAAAAAATCTAGTACTTATGGGGTGGGTTTTGGGGGTGGTTTAGATATAAATTTAGTTTTAAAGTTCTGAAACCTAGTGAGTATAATAATAATATAATAATCCTTGCACCTGTGAATATTAGAAAAATATTGTTGATTGAGTCCATAATTTTCAAAGGTGAGTAATATAGGTGTTGGAAATAGAAACCTCTTTGATCCTTTGATTATTTATTTATAGGGACCGGTTTTGATCAATTAATGATTAATAATTCAGCACATCCTTTTTCCCAACGTATGGCATCTTTCCGGTTTATGCTCAGCAGATGCCTTACATATCCTTTAGAACTCAATTCAAGAATTAAAGAACTCAATTTTATATACGAACTTGCCTTACAAAACTCATTCCCGACAAAGCACATCGACCGTCTTTTGTGCCAGACCATGGTTAAAACTGAACCACTTTACGTTAATGAGAAGCCATTAGACAAAATTTACAATCCATTCACTTATAACAAAACTACCGTCAAACTTAACAAAATTCTACCCAAATTTAATATTTTCCCCTCTTGTAAGAGTTCTATAGAAATAAGAGTTCTACTCAAATTTATAATTTATTATCCAACTTCAAAAAACCCAACCCTATCATGGATTGTTCTGGTGTTTGCTCGATCAGCTGCTCTAACTGTTCTTCGTCTTACATAGGCCAGACTGGAAGGAAAATTTCACAAAGAATCAGCGAACATAAAACGAGAAATTCTTCAAATTTAGTAAAAAACACAAATCAGAAACGGGTCACAATTTAAATTATGAAAACTCAAACTTTTGCATAGATGTAAAAAAAGGTTATAAACTCGATTTACTAGAGCAATACGAAACTGAGAAACTTAAATCTAATAAAAGTGTCAACCTACTTAACGATCAAATCAATTTTCCACACCAACCACTTTTCAAATACATCCTTCAGTTTGGCCCGTGTGAGACGAGATAGATACCTGTAATCGTGTGTGACGCTGGTTGCAAACTTATAGTACTCGTCGTTATTTTACCCCGTTCATTTCCGTTCACTCTCCAAACGAGACGCATATTACTTCGTCGCTGCTCTCCTCTTTTTATTGTTTTTTCACAAATGGACCGAGTTTTGTTATATTATTATAGTTCTATTTTACAATGATTACTGTTTTTTAAAATTGTACTTGACTTTAATTCTCGCAGGAAGCTTTATTTAATTATTGTTTATCCTACGTTTTAGATTTAGGCTGGTGATGATCATTAATTGATCGAAACCGGTACATATTAAAATAAATAATCAAAGGATCAAAGAGGTTTCTATTTCCATAAGAAAAATAGTTTAAAAAATCTAAGTAACAATGGGGTTGTTTTTGACAGGGTTCAAATTGAGAAATAAAGTTTGTGCTAAAATTCTGAAACCATGTGCATATGATAATATTACACCTGCAAATACATATAAAATGTTAAAAAAAAATCTAAACACCAATGGGATCGTATAATGTTATTATATCTGTAAATATAGCAAGTTTGATCCAAGGCTTATTTCCTGGTATATGACGTCACAGCGATTTGGGAAGAAACTAACATAAAATAAGCCATCCTGAAGACTTTAATTATAACAATTTTCTTTTCCGGAACGTACCGGAAGTAGTCGTAACTGCACTCTGTTTAAGAATTTCAAAATAAAACCTAGATCGTGTGCGGTACAATTGGATAGATATTTAAAAACTAAACGTCGTTCGTTGGAGAGAAATCTTACTCAATCATATGGTTTACGAAATAAACCATATGATGGATTTCCAGATTATGGAAAAAAATATTTTTTGACAGTTGACTATCCAAAACTGACTTAAAGGGCTTACAATCGCCATCATCAGATGCGCTAAATCATTGACTATCGATATAATATCACTTGCCTTCTCTACTAACTAGTAACTAAATACAAAACTATTACCTGTAATTATCGTCATGATTACAGTTAATGCAGTTATGCCATAATTGAATAATGGTTTCTGTCGTAAACCGTATTTATAAACAATGTTTTCAATCAAATGTTGTGTCTTATTAAAATATCTATCCAATGATACTACACACGACATAGGTTCTGGTTATAAATTCCACCCCCATGCAGTTATCACTACTTTCGATAATTTGTGGAAATCAAAACTGTTAGATCCATCAGGTATTTTATGTTACGTAAATTACTTTCCTGAGCCTCTATGCCGGCATATAACCAAGAAAAAAGCATATATGTTTATGTCGACGAACCTAGTAATCCCCAATACGCGATTCCCCCAGTCGACACTAAAAAAAATATTTAAAGCAAATATGACATATTATGACAATCATATCTACGTGGTCATGTAACTAAATGAGTAAGCAATCAGGAAAATTTTGCAAAATTTGCTTCTAGTTATTGCAAAACACTGTAAGCTGAATTAAATTTCCTAATTTTTATTAATGAATCGTTAATATAAAATCAAGGCTAATCCTCAGATAATCCGGCAATATTAAAGTTTACACCAACAACATCAACAATCACCTAGGAACAAATTGTTCAACACGACAGTCGAGAATTGATGCGGAAATTGAAAATCAGTCCAAAATTTACATCTGACTTTAGCCCCTTACTGTAGGTCATCTAAATTTTCCAGGGCGGCAAACTGATTAGTTTTAAGTCATTTGGTTATCTAAGAACATGTTCATGTCACTTTGGATTAAATTAGACCATAGAGCTGACATAATTTTGAACGGCTAGATTCGCATTTTCAACCACTGTGCGACGTAGATAATTGTAATGGAATGAAGACGACTGCCATTAAAATCAAATAATGGTGGCGTATACTTTCAAATGTATCAGTTCTTTTGCGAGGATTTGTAATAAATTAGAGTAGGTACGACGTAGTCGTGTGACGAATGGAACCTAAGTGGAGTTTCATCCAGTAACCTGTCATATTATGAAGGGATTAACTGACTGGAATTCTAAGTGCAGCCCGGAGCAAGCGAGGCGCTAGTGACAGTGGATCACGATCATCACCATGACTTGACGGTGACACTAATCTTATGAATTCTGGATGATTATGATTGATATACACATGATGCATTACTGACCCTGGAATGTCACACTAATTGTCCATCTGATGTCTGAGTAATATCAATTATACTTTGTCTGTTCTGGTATTCAAATTTGTGTTCATAATCACGTTTTGTATACATTTTTTAATGAGTTCAAATTGATACAGCTAATAGCAATACAATTTTAATAAAAAAACATTTTATCAAAAATAAATATATATAATAATTAAATTAAATAGAAGAATTCTAAGTTGTATTAACAAATATTTATATATTTTGCATGTTTCACGATTTTTTTTGATTTTTTTCGCATTTTTAAAACGTAAGTGTAATTCTGAGTGCATGTTTCATATGGACTTATTTATTTTTGCGATGCTTTAAGATTAAAGCCGCTTGAAATAGTAACAAAATCTTATTTTTAACGGTTCTAACTTCTTCAGGATTTTAGGTTCTAAAGGAAATCAAGGTCCATATGCTACATTTCTTTTACAATATTTACATATTGGGCATAAATATTCCTGTAAAATCACAGCATTATCATATTTACAAGATATTTTTGCAGTCACAGTTAAAATACTGTAATTTCACAGTATAAGGGATTTTTAACAATTGAACTGTGTTTCCTTAGAGACTTGTTGCTGGTTACTTGATACAACAAAATTGCTTTACACATTTTTCTTTGTGAATAAAAGTTTTTACTCGGAATTACATTGGGGTGGACACTGTATAATATATTTTGTTGGAGTTCCTCCAGGCTATAACCCAATTGAAAGGGTTAGGTGAGATGAAAAAAGTGGAGAAATGCTGGCATACAAGTTATTTACATTTACTGCGGTTTAGCGACTTTATGTACTGGTGATGCTCGGAGAACCAAGTAGGAGCAGGTTTTAGGATCATTGTGATTATAATGGTACAAAATACAGAAAATTACAAGTGCTTTTTCTAAATTTAAAACAAAAATGCAGAATCACGAGTTTATGTACTGGTTATGCTGGAGAACAAAGTTCAAAACCAAGTAGGAACATGTTTTAGGATCATTGTGATTATAATGGTACAAAATACAGAAAAATAAAAGTGTTTTTACTAAATTAAAAAAAAAATGCAGAAGCACGAGTGTAGAAAAAAAAGTTACAAAATTATTTGATGTGTTGGTGGGTAACATTAAACAAATCTGAACCATAATTGAATAACAAGAACAAAGTAGTTCAAAGTAGTTCTTGTGTCGATTTTCTGTTTTCTCTTGTCCCACAGATTTAAGTTGTTGAATATTCAGTGTAAAAATACTTACTTCAGTCGTAAAGGAATAAAGCAACAGTATGGAATAAATCGCTAAAATTGAACATCATGTCCATTATTTTAAAAATTAGTTAATTTTGAATAATTTTTTTCTCTTAATGGCAATCACATACTACTTTTCTTTATTTTGAATTTTTACTTAAGACAAACACTTAGGAATGGAAAGAATGGAATCACGTAGACTGTAGAGGATTCCATTTTTGGAATCTATATGTACCTATTTGTTCACATAAAAAAGCCCTAGATACAGTTTTAGAGATAATTTTTATTTTTTTTAGATTGAATGATACATTTTCTATAAATTGTCATAATTCTACTTAAAAACAAAAATACTTTTCTTCGAAACATTTTTCGCATAGATACTAGTGCTTAAATACAATTGACGTAAAATGCATTTTTTTCAAAATAGTCGATTTATGAACAATATTTCGCTAGTACTTCTTGTATGTGAAAAATATATCCATTTCAAAAATGTAAACAAATCTGACCCCGCACGAGAGAATCGCCCTAACTGCCATCTCTCGTTTCGATAGTATTGACTTCTGTGTTTGAAGGCCCATAATTCTAAAACTACTGAACAGAAAAAATTGAAATAAAGTATGTCATACTCCTGAATCCTTTCTACATAAGTTGTATGACTGTCACAATTGTTTTCCTCTCGGTCCTCCCGATTTTTGCAGTTTTAAATAACCCTCGTCTTTCCGATTTATTTTCTCTTACTGGTTCAGTTTGCTTTATGTAATAAAGGTTGGATTTTGATATCTCAGGAACGAATGTTAGCAGGACAACGCAGTTATCATGCAAATAATTCTTATTTACTGCGATACATATCCCTTGAATTTAATAGCATTCCGACTATCTGTTAATTTTTAAGACCGAAATAAACATGAACAATATTTTCCGCAGTTCGCGATCAGTGAATCCGTTTGAATCCGTGTTTGTAAAATATTTTTGGGTACAATTAATTGTACATCTAAATTCATTATTTATGTTTAACTCGCACGACCATTCAAAATTCCGAAATTAATTTGTTCTGATGGTATCGTACTAATAGTAAATAATCTTCCACTGTCCCAGCTGCGTTTTCATTTACCGTTACGATTGACGTAGTGCGCGCTGCACGAAATTCATATCATTCATATTAAATCGCTTTAAAAATTATAATGCAACTCCTTTCGCATTAAATAAAATATGACGATTGATTACGTGGATATCCCGATATCATGCTAATATTAGTTACTGAGATATCCGCTTCCATGAAAATCTTGTTCGCAACCTTTATACCACACAAAAACTGAAGAAAACGAAATCGCCAATCTATAGAAGAGACGAACGTTAGTTTAAAAGTGTCAAAATTGGGGACCTTTTTATTTCTCTCGCGCTCGTGTTTACACCGAGAAGCATTAAATGTTGATAGTCATACAACTTATGTAGAAGTGATTCAGGAGTATGATACACTTTATTTCAACTTTTTCCGGTCAGTAGTTTTAGAGTTATGCGCGTTCAAACACAAAAGTCAATATTGTCGAAACGAGAGATGGTAGTTAGGGCGATTCTCTCGTACGGGGTCACATATACAGTATGTTCCCATAAGAACATCGGAATTCTTCGAACGGAAATTGTTTAATAGATGTAGCCCAAGATTATCAACACGCTGTAGACAAACTTGTCCAGTGTCTAGTTCAAATGTCTACTTATTGATCCTAAATGACTAAAGACTAAAGTAATAATCTAACCGTCCATATAGTTTCTTATACAGGTAGGTACATTAGCGTAATACAACATTTACTAGCAAT
Organism: Aphodius sticticus; assembly: GCA_963966075.1. Classification (NCBI taxonomy): domain Eukaryota; kingdom Metazoa; phylum Arthropoda; class Insecta; order Coleoptera; family Scarabaeidae; genus Aphodius; species Aphodius sticticus. Next base: position 64,652,274 of record OZ014509.1, read on the forward strand.
AAGTAATTGTTATCCATTAGCGCAGTGTCTAATATTTATATTTATGATATATTGAATGAAAAACTAGCCGAACTAATGACAAATTTAAATACCCTAAAGCCCGGAAATACCTAAGCAGTATTCTTTACATACTTTATTCTTTATATACTAGGTATATATATATTAACGCACCAAGTATGCATAAAGATCTCCACAATAGAGTCACGTTGTTTAACTTCTTTTTTAACTTCATGATTTGCAATTGTGTGGGCTGTAGTCATAATAATCTTCAAACATATGAGAGATCTTGAGCTAACTTTTTTGTTATATTCTAGAGAAGACATAAGAACGTACCTTATCGAAGGCGCTCGGCCTTGGCAACCGATCCCCAACCGGATCCATTCGGTGGCCGGGTTCGGCTAGAGAGCAGAGGGGCCGGGCTGCCGGACACACGCTCCTAGCCGAGCTCCATGGGGCTCTGCCCCCGCCCCATCACTCTTGTAGTCACCCCCACATGCGAGCTGAAACCAAGAAACACCACATAAGACTAATGGAATCACGATTCGGAGCATACACCCCAAATATAATGCGATTTAATGATGAATAACTACGGTAATTAACGTGTGTGTGACCAAAAAAGATTAGTTCTACTTTTGGTGGAGGCGCCAGAAATTTTAAAAAGTTCTTTAATAAGTGGTGTTTTTCAAGGTGGTATTATTCATTTAGAGTAATTCTTTAGTGTTAGTCGAATGTTGAAATGAAATTTCAGGGAAAAATTAACGTTTAATACTTAAATATAATCTTATAGTCCAGTATTCAAAGTATATATTATAACCGAAGACGTAAAGGCATAAATCAAAAGTAATTTTTATAGAATTGATCAAAGCGTGACTAATATTTTTTTTGTGTCTATCTGGTATATCGTTAGAACCTTTGTGGGTTTATGCTATGATTATATTAATGGTAGTTTTGTATCACGATTTCCTAACATGCAATAAAAACTACTTCGTGGAATTTTGTGATACAAATAAATATACAACATTCCTTGGTAAGATAAGTGCATAGAACAGTGAATATACGTGTATTATTAACTATATCTTTGCAAAAATCACGTATGTAATTTCAAATGACCTATAGCGCATACGCACCATGAAATATCAAACTTTTCACGCTTGCCTATATATTTTTTAGTGATATTCGTATTAAGTATACTGATTTCGCGATTTTACTTGCTTATGGAGCATGTGGATGCGGCTGGTTATTTGTCCCCTCTTTGTATATTTCGAACCGAACAAGGTCGCATTTTGCATGCGCATCCATGGGAATTTCAGTAGGCATAGAAGAAGAAGATCCCGCGCGGAAACAAGAAAAATGGCGTCTTTGTACTTGTACCAAGTGGCGCGCGGGGCGGCTGAAAGTTTGCGGTTTCTCGCATTTTACCGCAATACGGTCACGATTTAGAAATTTTAGATTTTGTACTAAATTAATCTTTATAAAGTTTAGCACGAAGCCTCCGCACACGATGGGGAGCTATACGGTATAGAACTCTCACCCCTCCCCCGCGGGGTGTGAATCCGCACACGATTGGAAGTTGTACAGTATGAGAGTCGCGCGCTGCGGTCCCTCTTCGCTAAAGAAAGGTGGAAAGGGTGAGGAAAGCGGATAGAGGGGAGGGGAAAGCGTGGTATGCAACCACACACTATAGGGAGTCATGCGGTATAGGGGTCTCGGGATTGCGGTCAACTCTCTTCGCTAGGGAACTTGAACAGACAGACAGATCATGTTAGCGCTTTATTAAGAGTATGATAGTATGTATACCTAAGGTGACCAGACGTCCCGCTTTCTCACATTTTGTCCCGCGTCCCGCGGTGTTTTCAAAATGTCCAGGTTTTTAGGAATATTTAAAATTTTGAGGACACGCTAAACATTGTCTATTAGTATATGATTGTTGGTCTTATTTAGTCCAAACAAAATTATAAATTACTCATAGGTATTATTGTGGTACTTACATACCACAATAATGATAAGTTATAACAATAAGTTATAATAATACAATAATATTGATTAGTTTGTCAACATCAATACTCTCGGCTGAATAACTATAAAGTTCACGTTCAATTTGTATGTGAAGATGATTTGGTTGAAAAGTCCGGCGTAGCAATCTAATTTGAACAAAGTAAAATTAAAATAACTAAACAACTGTAATAATACACATACAGTATTCCAATAACATGGTTTACAATATTTAATTTAACGTCGTAATTAGTAGAACTTAGCAGGCTACTAGAACTCAAGTCAATAAATAAAAAAAAATGATAGTGTTTCTTTTTGCAATTGTTTTCCCAATGTTTTCTTCATAACTCACAAAAAAAAACACATCCGACTCCGTTGTCATCTCACTGCTTTGCTTTGATAGTGTTTATGACATAGGTAGCTTTCAGAGGTAAATAAATTTCTCAGTCTTGTTACCATACTTTTCTGCCAATCTTGTTGACAGTAAGTTGAAGAAAATCTATGCTTGTAATAATGTACCTATGAACAAACAATTTATTGATTTATTTTTATTGTTATCCTGTCATAGATTAAAATCCAATTAAATTGCAGCTATAATTTGTCGATTTTTTACTTTATCATACGCAGTATGTAAAGTATTGTAATCGTGCCAAAAAAAGTTTTTGAGATTTTAGCGGAAATATGTCTTTTTGGGTCCCCTGAACATTTTTGACCAAGGTACAAAAAAATGTCTGTGTGTGTGTGTGTGTGTGTATGTGTGTGTGTGTACCCGTTTTTGTGGAGACGATTCCGGAGAAACTACTAATGGTATCGGGACGAAACTTCATATTTAGAAGTTTTATAACCAAACTTAGAGCTGAAAAGCTTTCTGTTGAAAAGGGTCGAAAGGAACTGGTGGTTTACTCATAGCATTTTTCGAAGATTTTGCAAATGAGCCGCTATTTGTGTAATGTCGTCAAAATAGTTAAATAATAAATTAAAGGAGAGGAAATTTTCCATAATTTATGTATATGACATTTTTTGGTAGAATTTATAGTTTAGCCGCATGAGCAAATTCTATTTCATCGAGATCGGGCGTACTGCTTTAAAACTAGTAGCCAGGATATGTCAGATTATTTTGATTCTAATGACAGTAGCGAGTGTCAAACGCTAATGTCTTGAAAATGCTACTGTCAATATAGGCTGCGTTCGGATATTGAACACCGTTACACTTTTTACACCCAATAATACGTAAGTGTCATTTGGACGGTGTACCCGCTGTCAACGGAGTACAATATCCGAACGCAGCTTTAATCGAGATATTTGTCTAGTTCTACTAGTTTTATTTTAATGCAGACATAGCCGATCTCGATCAAATAGAATCTCATGCAGCTAAACTATTAATTTTATATATAGTATGATAAAGTCATGTGCCTGGCCACATCAGATTTTTTTTTACTTTTAATAGTAATTTTTGATATTTTCCTTTTTAATCTTTAATGGATTCTGACAAAATCATTTGAATTCCTTTTTTAGACCGTACCTCTCAACTTGAGATATTTTGTTGTATTATTCTGGCCAATGAATTAGAACCTTTGTTTACCATCTTCTTGGAACTCAAATTATTTATTAGTCGTTCTTATATACCTTAACCACAAATTTAGCAATTAGGTGATCTCTTAATAGTCAATCTTATACCGGGAGACATTGTATATACTTCATATAAATAAGTTACGTCATTAGAGGCAATAATATATTTATTTCTGGATAAAAATGAATTTACGTATTTACTTAATCTATTTTGGACAAATAACTTATATTGCAGAAATGATGGTAAGGAAAAGAGTTAAAATTTATAAAGTGAATTATTTAAAAGATTGAAAAGAAGCTAAATAAAGATATACTACGGTGTCTAGACAATTTTTTTTAATACAAGTTCAAAAAGTTGACAATGTGTTATCAAATTGAGTTTTTTTACAATTCAAATGAGTTATCAAAAGTCGATATAAAGTTGATTTTATGGACCTAATATATCTCAAATTAACCAATTAAAAAAAATATGTCTACTGCATGACGCTTATGTCCCGCTTTGCCTTAATCAAAATCTGGTCACCTTATGTATACCCCTATATTGAGGCGCATGCTGTGTGAGAAGTGCTGTATTATAAAAAAAATTAAATATACCTAATAATATAAGGATAATTTTACACAGGAGCTGAAATTTCTAAATCGTGACCGTTTTATGGCAAAATGCTATAAACCGCGAATGTTCACGTTAGGAGTGGCTTTTAGAGGATTTATTGACCGAGTGAACCCTGCTAGGTGGTTGGCCTGTAGTTTCCATAAAAACAAGGTGTATTTCTAAAAAATTTGAAGCGGTATAAAATCGGGTGAATAAATCGTTCACTAGCTTTTGTAGGTCTATAAAGAACAAAGGGTGGCCATTAGGAATGCCAGAATGGAAACAAATCAAAGTTACGAGGAAGCTGAAGAGTTAAATATAGAGCAGACATTGCTGAATGAAGATAAGAAGCTATTTTTTCAAACAAAAACTTTACTTGAAACATCATATTGTCGGAAAAAAGTAAATCGCGTTTTTCTCAAAACTACGTTCTTCGACCTGGCTCACATTCTAAAAAAGAAGCTGTTGCACCTATGTAGTTATCGTCCCTACCAGATTATTCATCATAACAGATTATTCATTATTATTTAATCAAATTTTTTAAACTTTATACGTACAAAAACGAGGCTGAAAATTTCAAAAGTCCGCCATTTAAGTTTTGTAAAACGTATGTGGATAATTGAGGTAGGGACGATAGCGACAAGTTTACTTTTCAATAGTGACTTTTAATTTTTTCTCTCAGATGCTCCAAAGTTGAGTTATCGTGTCAGCCAGATTCCAGTAAGGGAAACTTCAGGCAGCCACACTAGCGAGATTTTCCATTAAAAAAATTATATTATTTTATTTTGTAACACTTCAAGATCCCCTCTTTCATGTAGTAAAAGTTTGAAATAATAATATACATTCTTCCTCAAGAAAAAAAAATTCTTGAAACAAGTCTTGGAGATTGGGAACTGACCCCTTAATGGTAGAACAAAATGTATTTCACAGATGCTCAGACATTTCTGGAAATGGGTTAATTATCTTATATAAAATGTAAGACGAGATCGAAACAGTCAGTTCTGCTTTTCCCCAAGAGTCAAGGTCCCAGGATGAGCAGTAGATTCAAATTGTACGTTTGTGTTGACTGAGGGTCATATTTAAAAAATAATATTAGATTTTAACCAACAATTCTGCTGGTTGCTTTTTTCCTAAAAATTATGACCTATTAAGTAACAGCTAATTTGAAGTAATTTGTCACTTTAAGTCAACTCAATAGGGTATTTGACTGTATTAAAAATATGGCTTGTATTATAGTCATCCTAATAGATTACAGTTTAAGAAAACTATTTGTTATTACTTTTCAAAAAAAAATTATGCTTTATTTCTATTAAAAGCCAAAATTAAAATTGAATTTTGTTCACGTCTTTTCACGTGATTGAAAACGCTCTGTAATTGGCTCAGTCTTTCACGTGATTGAAAACGATCTGTAATTGGCTTAGTCTCCAGTGACGTAATTCGTTAGTACGCTTAGAGCGCGTTCGGTTTGTCAGGGTAGGGTATGGGGAGAGCAATGCTCAGATAACCTGGGTCGGCTGTCTCTCTCTCTTATATGCAGATAAACGCCGTACGACGTTAGTCCGCCTATTATGCAACGCGTCACTCTCACCGTACAATACCGAGTTATCCGAACGCGCTCTTATGCTTCTCCCGTTTGAATTTAATAGCACTAAAGTGCCATGTAAGCATAACTTTGTAGGTTAGGATAGCCCTAACCTTAACCTGTCAGATCAGATAATACCTGGTTCGAAAATACGATAGATAACTTATTCTAGTCAGTTTTAGTTATGTCGAAGTAATCTTCACAACAAAAAACACTTGTAATTGGACGCTATTTATTTCATTTGGATTCTACGAGCCAACAACTTTCTTCGCAGTTTCAAATCTTGCGGAACAGCTACAAATAGTTTATCCGGAGTTTTTATTGACGTGTTTCTGCATTGTGGATTTATACACCATTTATAACCCATTTTTATGTAGAAATTGTGAAAACAACACATCATACAACACAATTGCCAAACGGCGACGATGCCGATGCTGACAGACCATATGGACCGATTTGACATCTACTATCGGGTGACGTCACACAACAGAAAGTATCGATTTGGCGGGACATTTTGTGATTCAATTTTTAACGCTGATTTTTATGAAATATTAAGGAAATAATTACGAAAAATAATGCATTTACAATGTAGAGTGAAGGAATAAACACACTAAGATGGTTTTCCAATAATAGTCAAATACGCTATTTTCCGCGGAACCCCTGTTGAGAAACGCTGATCTAAACGCAAATCTCTCCAAAATTCATGACTTTTGGCAACCCTTACCAGCTCTAATAAAGTTTACTATCATCAATAGAAAGTTCGCAACACTTCTGGCAGAAATAAAATAACAACAGCGTCTCAAGCCAAAGTAAACATATCGCACAGCTTGCTTTATTTCTCTGCAGGTACGATAGTTTCCACATCCTATGAAAATCGACAAAGGGAGACAAGAATAGTGTGAGAATTGGCAAAAAGTACTTGGGAGGTTTTAATGTTCGGAAAAGAAAACTCAGCAAGATTCTACTTAAATGTAGTATTAAGTTTTGATTGAATTATGATAATTTTAATGAAATTTACCTATCTTATCTTCCCAACCCTGGTCTTCTACATACTTACGACGTTAACCTAATTGATTTTAAACAAGAAGAAACAACCCCTCCGAAAATATAATCACACATAAATTACCAGACCAGTTCTGTCTTGATCTCTCATCTCACACCAACCAGCAAAAGTATAAGCCCCATAAAGAAGCCGACTTAGTGGCTGAAGCCTGACCGAATCGCCTATTTTCCAACCGAAAAGGAGACCGCTGAAAGGACAAGAAATCGTGCGGAAGTAACGACTCTTGCCCATTACGCTGAAATCCATTACAGCTGAAAATCTAGGTCAGATACTAGGAGCCCTTTGTACAGTTGCGTAACAAGTTTTCGCCATCGCCACAAACCTGAGACCTCAAAAATAGAATACGGAGTGCAAAATCTACATTTACTGGTCGTCGTTGGCGACAGACCCCGGGGTGATAGTTATCGAAGTCATTATTCGGGTGACAAAAAGTGCTCGATGAACGCGTGAGTATTACCTGAACACCCCCGAACGCTAATGACACTTCGTTAATCTCGTTACCATGCGATGGATTATATATAATACCAAGGCAAACCTTTGTCAACCTTCGTATCGTCATGTAATTAAGGAGGTGTGCGTTATATAATCGAGTTGCGATATGTACTTTAAAGGTATTATTAGAACTTTACAAAGGTAACATTATGAGTACGTTCTTCATAGGGGTTCTGAATAGGGGTTGAAAGAGGCGAAGTGAGAATGTCTAATGAGGAATTCGTTTTAGTAGACATTATTATTCATGGTCTTTACTTCGTACACAGCCACAAAAACCAAGCTCTTAGAGGATTTTGACACTACTGCACACACTGCTGTAGCAAATTTGAAATTTAATGCTTTTCTATAAAATTATTTTAATTTTTTCTTATTTTTATTTCTCAGTACTTCAAAATTTTTGATTTGGCCCTATCACGTATTAATTCTTCAACATTTTCAAATTGCTTTTTCTTGAGTTTTCCGATTATGCCATGCACCGAATGTTACTAGTGTGTAGTTTAGTTACTAGTTTGCAATTTGTGATATTTGCAATTTAACGAAAATATAATGTAAGTGTAAATGCAATCGTAGGCAAACTCAACCTGTGTCCTTCAAACTACTACTAACTAAACTAAAGTAGTAAACCCTGTACTCTTAGTTTAACTATCGTTATAATTTGTTGGCTTCTGAAAGTGTTGAACAGACGGCGTTGCTTTGATGTGATTTATGCGCTCATACACAAAAACCAAATATGCAAACAAGCAAGTTGGTTTAAAGGCAAATTTAGATTCGGACTTTTATTCAGCGTAGAAAAATCTATCGAATACACCTCCAAATAATCAATCCCACCTTCTGATGAATCAATATTCAGTCATCAGTCATCAATATTGCTCATATTATCCCAATTTTTAATTGTCTCTCCAGAAAAATAACCCATTTTGAATCATTTTACAATGACAATAACTAGATATTGTTGGTTATTTTTTGTACTGAATACAAATCGTTCTCAAACGTCTCATCAAGTTAGGCTTTAGTGTTTCTGTCTGCTTCCGTGTAAGCGAACATACCACTACAATGAACCATCTCACATAAGGGTATTCGATATCAAAAGCTGGCCAAAAGCCGAAATCAAAAATTTTAACTGAGAATAGATTTTATATTTTATTCTTGAAGTTGAATAGTTTCCCCGTCGTGCCGAAACTTTGTTTTCGTAATGTCGATATTTTGGCCGTAGCAACAATCTGAATTCAGTCAATTTATTTGGTGCATATGTAGTATACCTTACTGCGAATATTTATCGTTTATTTTGTTCTGTTTTCGATGTGTTGTATACGTTCTTTAACATTTATTCAAAACGGACATAGAAGTTCAAGGTATGTACTATGTTTTCAATTTAAAGTTAGTTAATCCAAGCTTATATTTACATCTCTTCTGTACGTTTGAAGAAAAATGTGTTAAACAAGCTATATTTCCTTATGTCTGTTCCAAACATTATTAATTATGTTACATAGCGTGTTAAAGTCAACTATTTTTTTTTACTGGATGTTATTCTCCAGTTTGTAACCTACCTTTTAATGAAAAAAATTTTACCCCGATACACACCATTTTTTTAAATGATTTTTTAATATGACCATGTCCTTTCAGTCGAATTAGAATTCAGCTTCTAAAAAATTAGGAACAAGGTAAATCTTTGTTAGAAAAATTTATGTTGCCATTTTAAACATCATCTCTGACGTTTCCACCAATACCACCCCTGTAAAAAATATAGGGGATGAAAAAGGTTTTTTGCGATTATCTCGAAAAGTGTTAGATTTTTCGGAAAAGTGATTAGTATTACAATTTTTGTTCACAAATTTGTCCATACAAGAATGTTTTTTTAGTACTACGATTATCTTTAACTTTACTTGTTTGTTTGTTACGTTCAAATCATGTAATCGATATTGTACATACTTCCGAATGTCCAATCGAGTTGCAATTTAGCAGGTGGACATATTTCCGGTGACAAATGGTGAATAAATAAATATATAAAATTTTTAGATTTTTTCTTAAATTTGGAAAATGTGTCGATTTGATATCGAGTTGAAATTTAGCATCTGGATTTCGAGATTATAAGAAAACTTAATTGTTTTCCGTTCAACCTCTATATTTTTTTCTGGTGTGGGATTGATATGGGCTATAGAGATATTGTTTAAAACAAGAACATAAATAAACAGAAGTTTTGATATATTTAATTTAGTAATTAAATTACGTTTTACGCATTTTCTTTACAGAACCAGAAACATAAAAACTTGTTGCAAGGTTTTAATTAACTTACATTCAAATAACTTTAATTATTTAATTAAATAATTATGTAGTTTATTTAAGTTGTTTCTTACTGTATGCGTGGATGAGCCATTATCGCGTAAGAAGTTGGAATTTTTATTCGCACCCAGCCTCCTTATGTTCCAATAAATGTTTAAATTTGCATTTTATGTAGTACCCCTTTCCGATATGCTATATGGGTTAATATATTGATAATATTTAATAATAATCAATAAAAAAACTAAAAATAATAATGATATAATGTGTAGCACGTTCTATTTGATGCTTTATAATAAATATTTTATTAAAAGAAAATTATCAAATAAATTTTAAAAGTTAACACTTGAACTTGATTAATGGTTCTAGAGTCTAGACTATAGCGCCACAAGAATTTTACGTTTAATATTCATTGTTCCCGTTTGTTACAATATATGTTTAAATGTGTATTTTTATGTTGTATTCCTTTCCGATATGCTATATCGGTTACTGTATTTTTTTTTGTTAATATAGCATAAGATGCTTAACATATTGAAACTAATCTAAAAGATTAACCATCAATTTAAATCTGAATTCTTAAAACTAGGTACTTGTCTCTAATAGGCTATCCACGGATGTCCCTATATTTACTTTGTCCCAAACAAGAAGCACTAACACTGAAGTGTTAGTGCTCTATAATTGACGCCACGAATATACTAAAACGAAGCGATAAAACTCCACTACCGATGTTTATGCTTACGTTTAGTAACAAGGAAGATATTAAGAAAATCTATAATATTAAATCCATCTTAGGAATGAAGGTTACTGTATTGATAATAATTTATAATAATCAATAAAAAAGCTGATAATAAGAATGGTATATTGAAATAAGACAAATTATTAAATAAACTATATTATACACTATACCTAACTGAGCATCAAAAATGCAAAACAAAAAGTATTATCAACATTTAACATGTAATTATATACAATAGAACGTTTAACTATACTTACCAACTCAGATTAGGTCAATTCGAAAGAAATATAATTTTGGCCAGCCTTTTACTCGAAATACTCCTATGAGGCGTGTCTACGCAAAATTTTCACGAGAGTTCACCTAAAAGTACACTGTTTAACTGTTTACAACGTAAAAATAAACAAAAATCTCAAGAAAGAGCCATTTGAAAATGTCAAAAAATTACTGCATGCTACGATCAGCCTATATAGCGGATCTAATTCTTTACGACTTTCTTCTTCATCACTTCATGACAACATTTTTAGGACAATAGTTGCCAAAATGTATTATTTACGTACCTAATCTTTAAAAAATCTGATGTGGCCAGACACACTTTATCATACTATACAGCAGTGTCAAACTGTGTCAAACTCTGATGTTTTGACAACTGCCAATAGAATCAATATCTGTCAAATCCTGGCTAACTAGTTTTAATGCAGTACGAGCAATCTCTATGATAATTTTACCAAAAAATGTCATAGACATAAATTATTAAGACTTTCGTAGCTTTCATTTATTATTTAACTATTTTGACGAAAATCCAGAAATGGCCGCTCATTTGCAAAATCGTTGAAAATGCGTATAGTAGTGAATAGTAAATATCCAGTTCCTTTTGACCCTTTTGAACAAAAAGCTATTCAGCTCTAAGTTTGGTCATGAAACTTCTAAATATGAAGTTTCGTCCCGATACCTTTAGTAGTTTCTACGGAATCGACATATGCAACTCTAGTGATTCACGCTGTATAATAGATACTCTGAAGCTATTTCTGGTGCCAGATAATTTGTAATATGTATAAAAATCTAAACTATAACCTCTGAAATTTTTCTTTTTTATGTTCGCCAAAAAACGTAATTTCGATTCAAAGCTAAGAAAATAAAATGACAAAAGAAATTTTCCAAATTTTTCCAAATTTAACACCTATCCCGCAATACCAGAGAACAACTGATGCTTTTTACCTATGGCCAAACACTCATACCCGACTTATTGAATGGATGTCGTTTTTCAATTTATCACATTATTCAATTTATCACAGGACTTGCAGAATTCGAACCTGTGCTTATGTTGGCTTCAGGTTAGATATAATTTCATAGGCTATTTGCTTCAAATTTACTACCACGGCTTGAGATAAAAAGAAGACGTCTTTCAACCAACCAATATCGAGTATCATGGGCCAGTCACAGAGGACATTATCTAAGCTATTAAGGGAAGAAAGTGTCGGAAGATATCAAGATTCTAACACCAATATTTGGATAACGTCAAGCAGCATCATTAAACATATAAATTTCCCAGTACATTACAGAAACGCGATTGCTCTGTTTTCGAATTAGTTAAGAAATCGATATGGCACTCTAAAGATAGCTGTGGTTATGATTTATTAGCCGCCCAAACAAGGATCAATCAAACCGCAGGGGTGATTCAGACAGGAATCAAAACCGAACCAAAAATTTCCTCATATGTATCTAAAGACAAATAAAACACCTGTTGCTTATGTCTATCATCTAAATACCCTTTTAAATTTATATCCCAATGTGTTAATTCTACATCATTTCTGTCTTTAAACCAAAAATTCTTCGCCAATTTCATCCAGTATGAGGTCATCTCGTCCACAAAAATAACCTCTACGTAGTGGAAGTTATAGGTGGATAGTTGGCGGAGTTGTTTTCATGTGAGTTGTGGCAGTAGGCCATGCACGATCGCATCAGGGCCTGATTTATTGGATCGTAAATAACTGATCTGATCGAAGGCCTCGGTGTGAAGTGGATTGAGAAAAGGCGAGCGGCGCACAAAAAAGTACCGTTTTATATGTATCCAATTACGAGTCTCCCTGATTGAATAATATATTTATCCTTTATCCGTTTCGCTTCGGATGAACGAAAAAAAAATCGTAAGAGAAAACAAAATAGACCACGAGTGTGCTGCTTTTGGCAGCAGGCATGGGTATAAACTTCAAGTGGGTTGGGTAAATTTTTTTTTGTTGTTTATTGAATGTTGACGTTTTTAGGTTATGTAAAGTTTGGTAAAAATATGTTTATTCATTCAACTGTTGTGATATTGGGTATTGCAATAGATGTAAAGGGCAAAATTGAACAAATTAGTGACTAGGTTTTACCTGTCATAATGTGTATACAGTGTGGGCCAAAAAGTTGGAATCATATGGGAAACTTTTTTATTTCTCAGAAAATGTTATTCTTCATAAAAGTTTCTGCTTGGCCCAAAACCAAAAATGCAGTTATCAAACTTTAAGTTATATTAGCCATATACAGGATGGCTCAGAAAAATGAATTAATGATAAGAGTAAAGTGCCTTCACTTTCTGTATTACCGTCAAATGTTATCAGGATAGGTTGGTTAGAAGTAAAAATTATATTCAAATTTGAAATCACAGCCATCTATCATGAATTTTTTTTTAAATTTTTACTCCTGTAATAATATTTATTATGGCTGATATTGATTCTATTGAATTTTTATTGTTGTATTTTTTGAGAATAAAGTTATTTTTTAACTGTTGATTTTGATACGATTCCTAACAAGCTTTGAGAATTAAAAGTTATTAAATGTGCTACTAAAACAACTGACGACAAATTAGATTCCAATAATAATATCATTTATTCTAAAACTAATATTTTTTTCATAATTTTAAGGAATAATATCAAGATAACAATAACAGTATAACAAAGGACAATAATAACATCAAATAATAATATCAAAATAAAAATTTAAGTTTCCACGTGCCCCACTTCCCTTTCAATACAAAGAATAGTTCGTTTAAACAATTGCCTTGACACTTTTCTTAATATTGCCGGCCTCACCTGAGCAGCACATTCTCTAATTGTATTTTCCAGGTGGTCAATGTTTCTAAAAAGACTTCATTCTTCAGATGTCCCCATAAGAAGAAGTCGCATGGTGTTAGATCCGGAGATCGTGGCGCCCAGGGATTTTCAGAAAATCTGCCGATCCATTTTTGCGAAAATAGATAATTAATATAATTTCTAACTTCCATTGTACTGTGCGGTGGAGAAAAAGGAAAGAAAGAACGAATGTACTTTCAGCACGATGGTGTGCTGAAACACTCAACAATAGTTTGCATTACCTGAAGTTGACGTTCTGATCATTTACCCAAGGAGTATGCGAACTTTTGAAGCCACTTTCAACACTTTTTAAATTTTTTTAAAATCTTACTGACTGTTGACTGCTGAATATGTTTGTTGGGATGACGCTCGTTAAAAATTGTTGCCGCTTATCTACGTGTCTTATAATTTTCACCAACAATCAAAACAATTTCTATTTTCTCCTCTTTGGTTAAATAATTCATTTTATTTAATAATTAAAGAAGAGCTGACTATAACAACTGAAAGCAAACTGTCAAAATAATGGGGTTAGATTACACAGTAGAACAATCCATAGCCATCTCACATGTCTACGCGATTCTGCTGAACAAGTGAACTGTTCATAAATTAATTGTTAGAGTCTAATTTGTTGTCAGTTGTTTTCGAATCATATTGCAGATAATTATTTATAACTTATAATAACTAATCAGTTGTAATTTACATATTATGTACATAATGGAAATTATGTACATAATACGTAAATATCTAAACCACAATGTTACGGTAAAATCACAACATTGCATCAAGAAAGTAATTTGTGATAATTCTCAAAATTCATTAGAAATCGTACCAAAATCACCAGTTAATGAAAAAAATAACTTTGTTCTCAAAAACTACATCAGTAAAAGTCCAATAGAATCAATATAAGCCATAATAAATTTTATTAGAGAGATGTAAATTTACAGAAAGGTGTCGTTCTTTTCATGACAAATGGCTGTGATTTCAAATTTGAATATAATTTTTACTCACAACTAACTTTTTCAATAACATTTGCCGGTAATAATGAAAATAAAGGCACTTTACTCTTATCATTAATCCAAATTTTCTGAACAAGCCTGTATATGGCTAACGAAACTTATAGTTTGATAACTGAATTTTTGGTTTTAGACCAAGCAGAAACTTTTATGAAGAATAAAATTTTCTGAGAAATGAATAATAAAAAAGTTTCCCATATGGTTCCAACTTTTTGCCGCACACTGCAGAGTTTTAAAAATATACAGGTTGCTACAAAATAAATAGATACTTTTGAATTCATTTTCACATTCAATATGTGTTCCGCCTCCCAAACGACGTCTGACTTTGAGAAGATCAAAGTCTATGTTTTCAAATGTACAGTAGTGAGTTTCAGGAAAAAAATTCGGAAGAAACAAGGTGCACGGTTACAGTATGAAAAATAAAATACATTTTACAAAAAAAATTATAGTGGTAAATTTGCTTGTTTTTTAAATATTTGGTAATTTTCGATAAAACTACCTATCTAAAAAAACATCAACAACTTATAGAATCTATATATAGTGTAGCAAAATTACGTATATTCAATTTTGTTAGTATTTACACCATCAAGAACTGCAAATTTACATTATTCACGTCTAAAATTACATTTTAATTGTCTGACTGGTAGTTTCCAATAATAATAGATATGAAAAAACAGGAATATTTCGCCAATCTTTTTAAGTGGTAAGCCAATATTTTTTAATGTAATTGATAGTTCTGTTAATTGTCCTAATGGTAATTTACAAAATGTATGGCGTTACGTCAGAAAATTTTCGGGAAATATGTAGAAATAGTTCTAACCAAAACGGCAATTTCATATTCACAAAATCCATGTTCCCCAAAGGTAAGAATATTTAGGGTTGCCACTTAAAAATGTCGGTGACGTCATAACTCCATAACTATTGACAAGCTGAAATTGAATTTTTCACAAAAATGTGTATTTAAATAATTAAAAATCGACGAGTGCGAGGAATTTTTAAAATAGCAAACCGCCTCAGAGTTTTTTCACTGTATGCAATAAATTAGGTCTTAAATAACCTCGTATTTTACCGAATGTTCGCGAAATTTCCTGCATTTACTGAGCTGTTGTTCAAATTTTGTTTTCATGTTGTTCACAAATCTATGTATAATGTGTATTTAGATTCCAAGTCATCTTGTAGTTATAGTGGAAGCGTCCCGAATTCCACAATTTGGTACAAAAATTTGCAGGACCTGATAATTTGGTTAGGTGCTTAAGTATTCAAATATAGAAATTAACAACTTTATTCCTGTAATTATATGATTTAAAATAAAGAAGGAACCATGTGTAGGTATGATAAAACTTCCATTAATTCCAACATTATTAGTAAGTCAAATAGAAGAAAGAACTTTGCAGCGTAAAGAAGTAAAGTAGAATACTATTAAAAAAGCCCTCTAGACAACATAGACCAAATGACATAATCACATAATCTCTATCATAAATTAAGTCCAATCTATTTTTACTTTTGATTTTATGAAATTGTATACAAATTCTTCTTCTCTTTCTACGTCTGGACAGCTTCCGCCCAGTTAGCAATATTGTCCAACTAACTGACGTAAAAAGAAGTCATTTCTCATTAAACCAACTTCAAAAGCGGAGCATTTCATTATTTTCTTGTTTCTCGTTTCCGTTCCGCTGGAGCCCGGCAATACTTTTAATAAACTGTCGTTTCCTGGGAATCTTAGCTAATTTAAATTTTCCCTCGTTCCAGGGACGCTTGCCATGTGACAAATTGAATAATTTATATGAGAAGAAACTTTGAACTCTAAAAACTTTGCTACATTGCCTCTCCGGAGACTAAAACTTATATCCACAATGTACCGCATCAAAGAAACGCGAAAGTATGTCAACTACGTCTAAAACTTTTTAAATTTCACCCTGCACAGCAATTTTTAAGGCAGAGGGACCGGCTTTATATAGACATTTTGCGTAAGACTTGGTAAGATCCGCATAACTAAAACTTCCTAACTTAAATGGGAAATCGTTCAGATAAATTATTTAAATATGCTCGGTTGATGAATACTGAATACTAACAAAGAAAAAATAAACTGTAGATAACTCTTATTTAATGTAATAATGAGTAATAACAGCATTATGGAAATTTATGATCAACAGTTGAGAATGAATTAAAGACATCACGTCTTTCGGTCGTTAAGTTTAACTACTTTGGTAACTCAAAAGTCAAGACGAAACAAAATGTAGTTGTAACATCATTAAATGTTCCGTTACAAAATTCTCAAATGACAAACAAATTCCGTTTCTTTTCACCTTTCATTCTTACTAATAGGGAAGTTATCTGTAAAACTAAAACAAATATAAAAAATCTGATGTGGCCAGGCACATGACTTTATCATACTATATATAAAGTTAATAGTTTAGCTGCATGAGATTCTATTTGATCGAGATCGGCTATGTCTGCATTAAAATAAAACTAGTAGAACTAGACAGATATCTTGATTAAAGCTGCGTTCGGATATTGTACTCCGTTGACACCGGGTACACCGTCCAAATGACACTTACGTGTTAGTGGGTGTAAAAAGTGTAACGGTGTTCAATATCCGAACGCAGCCTATATTGACAGTAGTATTTTCAAAACATTAGCGTTTGACACGAGCTACTTTTTACATCGCTACAGGATAACAGTAATTAAGAAAATTCTAATAACATCTAAAAATGTTACCACTATTATTTTAAAATTTAAAGGTGCCGGAATTAGGTACATGTAAATATAGCACGTCCGTAAATCAGATATGTGTGTCGGAATTGTGTACATGGTTAGAAGTAATACATATGGCGCTATTTCTGTCTTTACACAAGAAAATAACATATTTTACATCGTTTGCTATATTACAATTAATTGTACGAATTTTGTCCAAATACCGACACGATTGTCGGAATTACGGACATCAATAATCCCTAATTATTACAGGGTGTCGGAATTACGATCATCAATAGTCCCTAATTCCATCATAAATATCGACATGCATCGTAGGAGATGATGAAATAGGACAGAATGATGCAACAGAAACATGCAGCAGAGAGTAGCGATTTTGGAATTAATACACCATCTTTAGAGATAACACTTGAACTAGGGATGTTCGATACGATACGATATTTCTAAGTACCGGTACTTTACATTCCGATACCCGATATTTTGTACCGGTACTATAGCATCCAATACGGTACGATACGATACGTTTTTGGACGATATTGTATCGCGATATTTGTTGTTGCCAACAACTAGCGTACCCTAGCGGCAAACCAATATAAGTTTATTTTACAAGTGACACTGATTACAATGAAGGAATTTGTATTTGTGTTCTTTTACAGTGTCAGTAAACGATCAGGGAAATTCCGACTAAAATTTAACTTAACTTTGGTGTGCAAATCTTTGAGTGCGAAAGTCATTAAATCCGTTAGCCATAGTGCTTTTTACAAGCGAAGTACATACAAACATGCCACGTTCGTCGAGTAGGATATGGAAAGTGTTTATTAAAACAAGTTGGGTGGAAAATGCGAGCTTTGTAACACTGACGTTAAAATTGCGGAATTTACGACAAACATGAAAAAAAAAACACATTCAGCGGGGGCATCCAACATACAGATTAGAAACAAAGAAAACACTGATGGTTCTGTGGGTGGTACCATGGTGAAACAAATAGTTCCGTATGTGATAATATAGCAGCGTTTAATATTTTCTTCGGAAAAATACATTCATAATGCATTTATATATTTTGTACAAAATCATAATTAAAAAGCCCATTAATTTCTGGAAAACACTGGTGGTGCCATGGTGAATCAAGTAGTTCCTATATCATGGGTGGTACGATACTTTACATATTCCTATACTTTTAAGGCGAGAGTTGTCCAGTGTTATTTTGACAATTGTTACATTTTTGCGGTTTTTTGACGTACTTGACATCTATCATTTGGCATGTATTATGAACGTTCTATTGATAATAAATGCACATGCCAACTCTGGCTGAAAATACAGTATAATGAATGATCTCATTTTTCAGCATTGTGAAACATTTGTAATCCTTTTCTATAATAACAAAAAAATAATAGAATTAGATGATAGATATCGGATAATCGGTGCTGCACTTGCATTGCGACCATATAAACTATTTTGTTACGTTTTATGTAGGAGGCAAAAAAAGCAGCCAATAGGACCAATGCAATAGTATATAATACATATGATAGCAAAAGATAATCTACCTTAAGCACTACAGAGAAAGAAAGTTTCAAATATTTAATAAAAACCGCATCATATTTATTCTACTGTACATTATTTTTTTCATATAATTACAATAAAAAAACTCTTTGGCCTTTGCAGATTGTTTATTTCTCTAAGTAACTTATACGGCTTTGGATTACTTGACGTAGGTTATAGTTTTTCTATTGTGTATGTAATGTTTTTAAATTTTATAATTTATGACCTTGAGTGATGTAATTATAATTGTAGATTTTAAGCTGATGATGATCTTTGATCGAAACCGGTATCGAAATAAACAATCTGCAAAGGCCAAAGAGGTTTTTTATTGTAATTATATGAAACTACACCTTTGAATATAGATTACTTCAAGTACATTATTTTATTTCAATGTGTGTAGGTATCTGCCGCTACGCAAAATATTTTTTTTTATTCGGAATTACGACTTAAAAAATGTACCGGTACCGATGTACCGGTACTTTGTGCTCCGGTATGGTACAGAACCGGTACATTTGATACGATACAATACGATACGCGATACCGGTTCAGCAAGGTGTATCGGAACATCCCTAACTTGAACTCATGCCATCTCCATTAAAAAATCATTATTCTGGCCTGAAACACCAAAATAAAGTAAAAAGAATTGTCTTCTGTAACATTATCTCTGATGCTTGGAGAAAATATTTGTTAAAACAAGAAGGGAGCACAAAAGAAAATCATTCCGGAGAAATAAGAAAGGAAGCGAAAAGGCACAGAATAATAAGCTGCGCCAAGAAAAAGAGAACACTAAAAATTCCAGATGCAAGAAACATTAAAATACAGATGAGGTAGACAGGGCAGACTGAAGAAGACTAAGGACTTATTTTATACTGTCTTTCATTAAAAATGGTAAAACGTAAATGTTTATATTTGTCGGCATAATGTACCACAAATGTCTGATTTAGGATCACTGAATTACGTTCACGAAGCTGTCAGATTTTGGATCAAAATACACGCAAAATATAGTGTCGGAATTAGAGACAATTGTTAAACATAAAATATAGTATAAATTACATAACTATTATCATTTTTCCTTAAAAATGAAGAACCAGATATCTTTATAAGGAAATATTTGTTTAAAAAAAGTTGACATAGTCATTAGCACCACGTAAATATAAATTCTACAGTTGCAAATGTAACAAAAATTCCTTAACCTGTCTGAATTTGGGGCGTTTACCTGGTATATTATTTAGCAGCAGATTCTGACCCGCCCGGTATAGCAATATCTCATTATCTAATCTCCGATAACAGCAGTGCGAATCCAAATACTAACGGTATGATAACCCTAATCAATTTATGTGAAAGATTTTCCACAAGCTCATAATATCAGCCACATGATTATGATATTATGATTATTATGATTCAACCCAGATTCCAACAAATTTTAATGAACCTTGCTGTCAAACAATGTCAACTGGTCAAAGTCGAACATTCGCTATAGAAGGCAACCAAAAAGCTCAATGTTTAGAGACGACTAAATCGCTACGCATACCTCAAAAATTAATTGAGACATTGATTTTTGGTAGGTAAATAAAATGTTCACGGCGAATACTTTTGCACACGAACCCTTGGAAACGAAAAAACTTCAAAAGGTCTCAACCTACACTTTCTGTTTTGTACTTTTACAACAACTCTTTATAGTTATGGTCAAATGTTTACGTACCAGTACTAAGATACGCTGTCAGTTATTCAAGGACGCTTTCATTATGTTCAGTACTTAAAAAGTCAGCATGTATTAAATGATACCTATTTTGCTAAACTTTGATGATTACAATAACTTTCGTAATCTTTTAAACATAACCGATTTTCATTATTTTATGAGGATATTATAAAGAAGTTCATCAAAATCATCAAATACCATTGTAATTTTATATTGTAACATTTTGCTTGTTGGTTCTTTCCATTATCTAATTGTTTGTAGAAGATACACAACTTTATGTAAACCTTTGTAATTTGAAATGCGGTTACAGCTTGCAGCAAATGTTACTTGATTGAGAGTATTAGATTATTGTTTTTAATATCAGCAATGATTTTATCTTAACGCTCCCGTCTCCGACCCCCAAAACGAGAAAATAACCCACGTCATAATTTTTGGGCCAATCGTGAAATTATCGCTACCATTTGATTCTGAAGGTTCTCACGCAACTGCCATCGAAAAGGAATTTCAATATTTATAAAGATTATTTATGCAAATTTTGGTGTGGACTACAAATATAGAAATGCTTTCCGATGGCAGTTGCGTTGATTGTCCGCTGTAATACATCATAACATATAGTTAAATGTTAACTATAAGAACACAAGTTATTTTCTTCTTAACTTCTCTAGACTTGCACTCTGGAGTACTGTAGTGAGTGTTTGTAGTAAGTTGGCAAACATGTTTACAATACCGACGGTTGTGAAAGTACTATATCATCGACTAGAAAAGTTAAACACAGTTCAGTTTGAATATTTGTACAAATAGAAAGCAGTACATTTATTTCTTTAGGTTATACCATACGTCAAATGTAATAAATACGAAATAGAAACAGACATGTTTATAGTAGCGCCATCTACAACTGGTGATTTTTGCCGCTACAGTTCGCTATTTCAATTGAGACGGGAGTCTTAAAGGTAATGGCCTGAAATCAACATATAAACCGAGAGATAAGAGTGTATGTCTTGTTGAAATTACAGCACGCTGTCGAAGTGGTATCGAATAGATACGTTTTAATGTTCGATCCTGAAGGATTGCGGAATATTCAGCCTGCATGGCAAAGCAGTGTTCATAGTAGTAAAACGAGGCACCATTATATTTGAAACTGTGTATCTTCTAAAAGAATGCTGATATTGTGATGAATCAAAAAAAATAATGTTGAGAATTGATATGTCTTTGTAACTGTGTATATTAAAATTTCCACAAGTTGGCTAATTACCTAACAGTTACCCCCTCAAACTTAGACAAAAATGTATGTGATAATAATAATGATCATTAGCAGGTGAGTACGCAGCATGAACAGGTGTAGTGTAGGTATAAGTTTAAATATAAAAGACGACGTTCTTCTCTGTTCTTTATTCAATCGTATCGTTTAATGACTAGTTTAAAATTACAGTTACTTTCAATCAATTCACCATATAGGAAAAATTTTTCAGACTGTAAGTCAATATGTTAATCTTTTTATAAGTTTTTGTACTAGCCTGTGCGTGACTTCAATGTATGTTTTTGTTGTAGCGTTTAATATGATTATGCCCAGGGATGGGCGAAACTAGACATTAAAGGATAAATAAATAACAGAGAAGAACGTCGTCTTTTATATTTAACCTTAATAATGATCATGATAAATTTCCTCAATAATGTCCTCAATAAATAATGAAAATTTGTGAAAGATTATAAAAGTTATTGAACATCAAAGTTTACCGAAATTGGTTTAAGCGTTCCTTTCAGTATGCCTGTCACTGTCTATCTATTTGAAGAGAATATAGGAAAGTGTCTGATTACCCAGTAGTGGCTCAGGCTCGGTAGTTCCAGACGACATCGTTCGGTTGTCCCCGCCGTCGTTACGTCCCTGCGAAAACAGTACTTCAGTAATTTTTGACGATTTTGAGTATTGGCAACTTTGTATTTCTTTAGCCGACCAGCATATTCAGCTCGTTTCCTTTTTTCAAATAATCATAAGTACAATTTGTCAAATATTCAAAAGTCAAAAATAAATGAAAATATTAACCCCGCACGAGAGAATCGGCCTATTATCTCTCGGTTAGATTGTATTGACTGCCGTGTTTGAAGGCTCATAACTCTAAAGCTACTGAACAGAAAGAAAAAATAAAGTGTGTCATATTCATTTCTACCTAAGTTCTATGACTATCAATATTTTTTGTCTCTCGGTGTAAACATGAGCGCGAGAGAAGTGAAAAAATGTACATTTGAAAAGTTGTGCATTTTTAAATTATTGCTCGCCTACCAATTATATTTCTCCTAAACCGCTTACCACAAAAATTTAAGATTTTATTCAGGTTGCATTTACAGTCTCTTCTATAGATTGGTTTTTGTTTTCTTAATTTTTTATGTAATAAAGGTTGTGACAAGAATTTGATGGAAGCGGATATCTCAGTTTGAAGTTGTGGTCCAATTCGCTTATTTTAGTGTTATTTAAAAAAACCTAATTTGAGCACAACTCCGTAACAAGTGAAGATAGAGACCTGTTCTATGTAAATTCGTAATCAGCGCACTCATTTTAGGTGTGCCACTTCAAATTTAAAATTATGAAAATACGATTTTTATCATAATTTTCTCCAATTGGCAAAAGCAAAACTATTTCCCATCCAATTAAGATTTTGATCCTTAGTACAGTTTTTGACGCTGACGCAGTTTTTGATACTTGCCAAAGTATCAAAAACTGCAAAAAACTGCCATTTTACTATATTTGGAAATGTCAAAGCGAACTGTGTTTGATCTAAACATCCGATTTTGACGATCCCAACGTTACTGGATAGCAAATTGGCTGAGGAAAACAGTTCTGAAGACCGCGTTGCTCTAAGATGCTCGACACGCAAGAAAAACGCGAAAGCCGCGAAACCGTAGTTTTACATTTTCTGGGCGAACCGTACGCTTTACGGGTAAACCGAGCTCACCATTGAATTCAGCACGTCCCAATGCATAAACATGACTACATTAGAATGCTCTATCTCTCAAAAAATTATAATTATTTTTTTAGTCTAAATTTAGCACATTCAGATAGAAAAAAAATTAACTTTGCAACCGTTGGCGATAGAGAGATTTACCCACCACCAAATGATAGCTGCTCTCGATGAGTACATCAAGAATATGTAGACTTTTATATGCCTAAGAAGTACCATTTTGAAGTTATGTGGTCCAATTCGCCTATTTTAGTGTTATTTTAAAAAAACGTAATTTGAGCACAACTCGGTAACCAGTAGAGATAGATACCTGTTCTATGCAGATTCGTAATCAGCGCACTCATTTTAGTAAGATAGGGAAGGTTTCATATCGACCCGGGGCCTAGATTTCGAATTAGGTGTGCCACTTCAAAATTAAAATTACAAAAATACGATTTTTATCACAATTTTGTCGAGTTGGCAAAACAAAACTTCTTCTTATTCAATTAAGATTTTGGTCCATGGTACAGTTTTGGACGCTAATTGCGCTGGAGTAATGGAACTTTTTGTATATCACACGGTACGGAAATTATGACTTGCCAAAGATCCAAAAATTGCAAAAAGCTGCCATTTCTATATATTTGGAAATGTCAAAGCGAACTGTGCTTGATCTAACGATCTGATTTTGATGATTCCAACGTTACTTGATAGGAAATTGGCCGAGGAAAACTTTTCTGAAGACCGCGTTGCTCTAAGATGCTCGGATCGCGAGAAAATCGCGAAAAACGGCGTAAACCATACCGCTTTACGGGAAAACCGAGCTCACCATTGAATTCAGCACGTCCCAGCGCATAAACATGACTACACTAAAATGCTCTAGCTCTCAAAAAATTTTAATTATTTTTTCAGTCTAAATTTAGCACATTCAGATAGAAAAATATGAACTTTGCAACCGCTGGCGATTGAGAGATTTACCCACAACCAAATGATTGCTCGCGACGAGAACATCAATAATATGTAGACTTTTATATGCCTAAGAAGTACTATTTTGCAGTACCAGTTGCTGTTTTAATTTAAATTAGTTCTATTACGAATTTTTGTTTTAATAATTTTTCGGGTTCATGGACAAGAATATCATAAAATATGGTAGGTTCAAAAACCAATTGATTGATAATAATCCACAAATTTGTATTGCAATAACAACTAATAATAACTATTATTTGAAAATCGCACAGTTAATATAGGAACCCACAAAAAGAAACTTCAAAGGCAGCTGAAGAAATAAACAACGAACTTGCGACTAAATCTCTCCTTTCAGACAACAATTTATTACATTCCCAATATATTACATTTGACTTCTGCTTTATTTATCAAAAAAAAGAATCGTTTGTTGCATCACCATATATCTACATGATAAAACAATAAAAACTTTAAATAGAACCATAAAATAAATTTAAATCTCAACTCGCAATTCCTGTAAAAGTCCTATCTATATCCACTAAAGACAATCCGATCTAATAAAAAATAATGTCGTATTTCCCGCTTGTAATTAGAGAAATGAGAACGGCAAGGTGAGAGATAGTGGCGCCATCTATTCGTTCCGAACTTGGTTTAATTAAAACGACCCTGTCCGCGGTGAGTGTTATGGAACGGTGTTCTCTCGTTCGTGAGGGCATTTTTCAATCAAGAGACGCGGGATCGACGACGACCTACACGACAACGGTTGATTACAGCGCCATCTGTGGCAGGTGCATTAACCGATTGTTTGCAGCTCGCTCACAGCGCATCGGAGTACTCAGCAAACGTTTCCGAAATTAATGGATCTGAGATACGACTGGCCGAGAAATGAGAACTGTGCTAGTTGCTACAAATCGCCATGGTAGTGATTTATACAGGTATTGATGTAAGTCGTCCGAGTAATTTAAAGATCTTGTCCTTACACTTTCAATACAGGATAGAGCCTAATACTCACAATTTTGATTTAACTTACAGGATAGTTGCAAAACAATAAATTGTTCATTAGCCCAAAGTAAAGTACAGTTGTTCCCAGTTGCCATAGAGAACACAGTTCACAAATAACATAGGGAAAATCAGTTTTAACTTTATTTAATGCTGAGAACAATTTGAATGTTGTATGTCAATTTTAATATTTTATCTTATCCTTTATTCCCAAATCAACGAAATTACTATTAACAACACATTTTGACACCTGAACATGAACTTTAGAACAATAATAATTGCATCTTTTTTTAATTTATATACGTATCTGTATTTTTTGGAGTGAGTCTGTACACAGAGAAAAACAATATGTTTCAATCAGACAAATCATTATTAGAAATATAAATTGACACTGAGAAAAAATAAATTCATTATACGAAAGATCATCAGCATTTCTGTTTTAAATAAATATTATCTTTTAAATTAAATATTAGGTAGGTATATTTCTTAATAGGAAATACATTTTTAGATACTTGATGATTACCATGTTTACATTCCATTATATCCGGAATTGTTTTAATATTGGCACCACTGCTTAGAATTGTTGCATTATGCGTTGGCACCAATATTAAGGGACAACATATCCCTACTCAGGAAAAATAGTCTAGTTTTGAATTGTTTTTTCGATAGTACTGTTTTAAGAAGGGTCCCTGAAAATCTTATTTAAATATTCGTAAAACTGCGGGAGGTATAAGTAAGTAAAATGCAGACATTTTCAGGGTTTATACTCCATTAGTTTTACATTAAGACGAGCATTCATACTTTTTCAATAAACAAAGATCTTTGGTAAAAACTATTATATTATTTTTTTAGAACTTCGGCTTAAAAAATGCCCCCCTAAGTGTATATTGTCCCTCAGACATTTTGCCGGGATAAATGAAAATAAATGGAAATGATAAAGTATCCCCCGATGAGCAAGTATCCCCCTTTCCACTATATATTAAATCCCAACACACCCTCAGTCAGTGTATGAATATAAAAAAAAATGATTAATAATAATATACCTTTCTTTTCTTCAAGATTAAAAACGGATGTAATTAACTAAATAACATCACTAAATCTATTCAAGCATAATAATAGTTTACATTAATAAAATGTATACAGGGTGTCTCACGGAACTGTTACATTAGATGTTCCTCATGTTCTACTATTTCTGGAAACTTGAAATTTTGGAATAAGAATTTACTCGATCTGAGCTCTTTAACTAAAATATTCTCAAGTTAACTGTCACCTCCGGTCACCGGAAGTCGGTATCAACTTTGTTATTTTAAATGGAATGATATAAGTTTTATTTTAATTTTGGTTTCTACGTATCAAAATATATCATTTTTGATAAGGTTACCCTATACCTAAATATCACAATTTTTGAGTTTTTTTGATTTTATTAATTTTTTGGTGATTTTCGCGGTTACGCTTAAAATTGAATACTTTGGTTATTATTGAAATTAGAAGTTTCATGATTGGTGTTCCAAAACTAGAAATATAACCAAATAAGACGATGTTTAGTTCATCACGATATCTTATACAGGTTGTTCAAAATTTACAACACAATAATTGAATTTTCAAACGTGTAAAACTCATTTTTGTCAAATGGAACACCCTGTATACCTATACGCCAATCGATAGGAAATCTTATTCCCTATCAATCAATATTAGGGTTCCCTATATCTATCTTTAATAGATTTTGAGATATTGTAACTTTTTCTTTAAATCCATTTTGAATACTGGGTTGTATAAGGAGTATTCAAAAGTATTCATATTTTGGCAGATAAAGTATTTCATTATCGATAACCTTTCACAACATCATTTTTATAAAGTGGCATTCCTAAGTGCAGTATTTAAATAATAAAATGTATTTGAATACAGATATTTTCATACTTTTCATATCATTTTTGGCACGTTTGCAGTTCTCGGGATTTATCGTGTACGCCAATTCATAGCCACCTAGATTATACACAAAAACGTTATTTTTGCGTTGCCTTGGTGATAAAAATTGACGATCGATATGTTTTTGTGTTCAGAATGTTATCCTGATTGAAAATATCACACATAGAATCTAGGGTGCCATTTAAAATTTTATCGATGATTTCCGGAAACACCGGAAGTCTAATTAACCTCAAGAGTATCCCCAAGAATGGCATTTTTTATCTATTAACAGTTTCCCAAATTTCATTCGTCCAGCTTTATAAACTAATAAATAAACGGGAGACCTATGGCGTGGGGCACCCGGTGCAGGTAGGTATAGGTGGTAGTCGATATTTCCGGTATTTTAAGAGATATATATATAAAAAATATATATTATACAAAAGTTGTTTGGCTCATCGTTTTCTCTAACATAAAATTATTTGGATTTATACAGGATGTTGCAATTAGGCGTGGTGAAAAAAATATAGTTTTTTTAATGGTATGCTCTTTATATCATATAAATATTAATATTGCTTTGTATTCAGAGTGTTAATATCACTCGTAATATACCTCGTACATATCAGATCGTGAAAATCTAATTCCTACAAATTAAACACTCTATTTTATCTACAATGCATCTTTTACTGTCCCCCATTTTATGTAAAACTAGCATCTAAAACAGCAGCTGAAGACATTATTAGTTCCTTCTACTAAAGGAGTGAAATACATTCCTAAGAGTTTTTACAAAATGTGTTTACGAATTTCTTAGAATTAGTTTTAAATTGCAAAGATTTGTTTGTAACTGTGTATATTCTAAGTACTCCCGGTATAATATGCGTTATGCATTTCTTTTTTCAAAATTCCAAAAGCATGGGACAATTTTGAAAAATTTACTTACAATATGCTGAAATAATCATCAAAATCGGTAAAAGGCTACAAAATTATGGAACATCAAAGTTCAGCAAAATGTTAGGTAGCCCAATTTTTCTTTGTCGGTGAGTGTACACTGTATAATCAGGAGATGGAAATAGCTCAAGGAAACGCCACAGCCCCTGTATAGATTATCTAATCAACCATCAGCCATCTACGATTGGATGCCAAGCATTTCGCACATAACTGACCACAAATTGCCACCTTCCCTCTAATTAGCAAGATCGCTCATGTGTTCTAGATCTAGATTATAGCGAACCAAACTCTAATTGGATGCAAGTTAATTCGATAATCAAAGCAATATTCCACACAAATGACTAAACTTGTCACATCTAAAAGCAGAATAACTGTCATATGACTGTCATCGTGTCGATGTATCACAAGTCGATGCACCGCACGGTGGTCGATTCTGCTTCGCTAGCTGGACAAAAATGAAAAATGAAGTTGCGCATTTGTACTTCAAACTGCACAAAATATTAAGAGAAATAGTCAAAGATCAGTCTCTTAGCAAGTTTGTCGTCAAAATTTCAAATGCGCGGGTGTGGCACCATCACAAACTGAACTTTAGGCTCACTGGCAAAAGTGCATAACCATTCGCAAATTCATCTATGTCAGTGTAAGCGCATGTTTACGTTAATTTTTGTCAATTATTTTGAATAACTACAATGGAGGAGACGTGTGGTGGTGCGTATTATTTTATGGAAGCTGTACTGATGTAATAATTTGAGTTTTTTTTTGCGCTTAATAAAATTAACTTTTACCATAAGGTTATAAAGAAAGTACGGCAGAGTACGACTGGATTAAGTGCTCTATTGCTGAGCTTCGATGTTATAGTTTTAGGATTTGTTGAAGTTAGGTGCCACTTTTTGCCGGTAACGTTTTTTTGTTGTTGAAGGGAGCCCCTTGTCATCTGGAGTGCTTCTACAAACACAGATACATGTGTTTTTCTTTGTTATATGGCGTCATAGAGGTTCAGAAAAAAATGGCATAACATAAACCTACTTGCATTTGGATTTGAAATCTCAAACGAGAACCTAGGTCGTGTGTGGTATCATTGCATAGATATTTTAAATAGAAACAACTTTTGTTTGAACAAAAACTTTCTAAACCATACGCTTCACAAAAGAACCCATAATATGTTATGTTGACTGTATAAGCTGTTATCAGAAGAACGATCTACGTATTCATGTTTTATTTTGTTAGTAGTGAAGAGACGTGAAAGTATATCGATAGCTAAAGATTTAGCGCATCTGATGACAAAACCTTAAAGCCAACAAGTCACCTTAGCCCAGTCACCTGTCCAACAAAGGATAGCCCGAGATCATATGGTTTATTTCGTAAACCGCATGATTTGGAAAGAAGTGTTTCCAGCAGAAGTTGTTTCGTTTGAAAATATCTCCAATGATACCACACATGACCAATGATTTAATTTAACGTTCTGAAAGTTAGTGCTGTTGCCAAAATTCGACAGACTGTAGTGTGTGTGGGTTCATTTAAGGTATAAATTTTCACGCCACATATTAGTCGGTTTGAGTTAAAGAAAGTTCAAAATCGACTACAATGCGGTGTTGCAGCCGCAAGCTAAAACAAATAGTTTTATTTATTTGTTTTAGAATAGTTATTGTTATGGTAAAGTCTTCCATATGCAAACCGCCACAATTCGGCCCGTAAAAAATAAAAAAAAACACCCCACAAATACTTAGATTCTTTTCCCTTTTTTCACGTATTTGTAGGAAAATTTATATCACATTCACAAAGTTTCACAATTTTCAAAACAAATTTATTAATCAACCCCCTTCCAAAACGACCCCACAAGTACTCAAGATTTTTTTTTTCTTTTTTTTCGCGTATTTGTAGGAATAATTATATCACATGCACAAAATTTCAAAATTTTCAAAGCAAATTTATTATTCAACCCCCTTTCAAAACCACCCCACAAGTACTTTTGATTTTTTTCCTTTTTTGCGCATTTGCAGGAATTACAGTAGCGCATTCACAAAGTTTCAGAATTAAAACAATTATTTTCAACCCCGTCAAAAACCACCCCATTGGTACTTAGATTTTTTTTTTTTCATTTTTATTGTGTACTCCTAAGGATAATAATATCATATTCACAAGGTTTCCAAATTTCAACACCCAAATTCATTTTGCAACCCCCGCAAAAACAACCCCCTTAGGCTTAGATTTTTTTTACTATTTTCCGGTTATCTATCGAAGATTTTAAGTGCATTAGCAAAAAAATAATTTTGTCCGGCTAAAAGTGCAAAATCGACGACTGTGCGCCGCCGAGCCCATGTTTGCATTATTTACCATAGCAACAGGCGTTTGTTGATTTTGTTCCACTAACAAATGCTTTTACTCGACCCGTTTGAAAAAAAAGATACTTTATGTTTAATGCATTACACAGCAAAGCTCCAAAGCCTAAACGTTCCGAAAAAGCTCGCAGTTGGCTCTTTATTTCACCCCCATCAATGTTGAACGAATAAAAAACTGGGTATTCCTCGGAGTCCTGAGTGAAAATTTTAATTCGTTCCCGCTTAATAATGCAAGATTAATGGTAATCATTTGTAATGGAAAGCGAAGTTAACGATCAGAAATCTAATTTTAATGACGGCGAGCTTTAGGCGGAAATTTTAACGGAGCGTCCCGCGCGCCGCGCCGCGCCGCATCGAGCATGAATTCATTAAAAATCTATGGCGATCAATACTCTGTCAATATGGCGTGCTAAATTATTTTAATGTTGTCGCTGTTGTGTTCGTGACCCGGTTACACACACAATAAAATGGAATGGGGTTGCTTCTATACGAAACTACCGCCATCGAACAATTTATTATTATATGTCCGATGGTACGTTCACCTTTACGAGCTAGCACGAGCGCGTCAATACATTTCTTGCGCTCGCTATCTGGTTCGAAATCGTGAATAATGCAACGAATTTTATGGCTTCTTTTTTAATTAAGTGCTAACTCCACCCCATGTACATTTTAGTCACGTGGTAGAGTTCGGAATTTGTTAAATTATTCAACCCGAAAAAAAGAACCTAACCACCAATGACGAAAAATGTCGCATGAGGACAGAATTATAGGACACAGATTGTTAAAACTAGTTATAGTATTCTATCTGTTAGAATCCAGTCTTACGAAATTATGTGTTACTAATATAGATGATGTTATGCGGAGATATTTTACAAAGAAACTTGGCTATACTTTTGATATTATCTTTGCGAATTAATTACATATTATCCTAAAAATATCCAGTTGCTTGACAACTTACTGTTGTTTTCTTCATAGGTTAGGTGTGCTATATTTTCACGATTGGATCGAGACGTTGTTATGTTAATCTATTTCCAGTACTGCCAACTTCATCGATTATTGTAAATTATAGATGAGACGGTCAGGGTTATGTAAAGTCATGAATTTTTCAGAATTATGCGTTTTAGTTTTTTCTTTACTTTGTTAGCTTTTTTTTATTTTGTTAGCTTTTGAGATAACAGGGCGCCGTTGATGAATATAAACAACACCCAGAATATCATAACATATACTTCAAAAGATCGATAAATAAGCTTTCCTAAATCGCCTAACTCGGTATGTCTATCGTCAAAAGCTAAAAAGTTATTAACCATCTAATTTGGCATTTATATGCACAATTATTCATAAATTAAATATCAAGATGTTACGACGAAACAACAATCTCAAAAATCCGCAATTTCGAATTACAGAAAAGTATAACTTGTGATACTTATTGATTTTCTTCAAAGTCAAAGAATTAGTAATTTATGTACCACTTCTCAACTGCTTCAATAGTATTTACCAAAAACGTTAAATTTTGTATGGTAATCCAACGCTTTGGCAAACTAGATCGCCGGATTTAACCCCGTTTGATTTACTACTGTGGAGAAATATTGAGAAAGAAGTTAATGGGGATATTACAACTACGATAGCGAACATGAAGAATAGAATAAGTGGACCATTTCAAAATATTTTTGTAGAAACCATATATAAATCTAATGAAAAAAAAACTAATATATTTAGCGAAAATGCGAAGTTAGACTTAAATACATTGACCTGAGAGGGCTAATACATGCAGTAAGGCTTCGAATCCCGGACAATTTACTGATCTCGGGATTAAAGATTTTGTAATCCCGGGATTCATGAAAAAAAGCAAAAATTGCCGGATAAATACGCCTGGGATGCCAAAAGTTAGACTTAAATACATTGACCTGAGAGGGCTAATATATGCCCAATCCCGGACAATATACTGATCCCGGGATTTCGGGATTAAAGATTTTGTAATCCCGGCATTCATGAAAAAAAAGCAAAAATTGCCGGATAAATACGCCTGGGATGCCAAAAGTTACGCAATCCAGTCAGTAAAAAACGCCTAAAATATATGAATAAGTGTCCATTGTGCAAGGAAATAAATCAATGTTGAAATTTAAATAAAAGCCTCCTTGATCCTTGCAAGTTTATTTAATTTACTGTAGATATGTTTCGGTGGACACCACCAATCCTACAATATTTTGCCTGCTCTTAAATGTAAAACCCAAATTTTCAATTTACTTTCAAGGCACCGTCAGCTTATTAGACCAATTTTGGATGAGAATGGTGTTTACTCTGTGCACTGTGATACATGTGAAGCCTGCTACGTTGGTCAGACGGGCAGGGCTCTGGCGAAACGGATTGGAGAGCATCGTAATCAAAGTACTTCTAATTTATATAAACATAGAGTGGGAATATTATTAATTACTGAGATGTTAAATTACTTCACAAATGTGATACAGGTTATAAGTTAGACCTTCTTGAACAATTTGAAATAGAACGACACAAAAAAAAACCCTAATATTTTTCTTTTTAATGATCAAACTAATTTTATTTACAAACCCTTGATTTCATACTTATAGTTTCTCCAGTCCATTTCGCCGGAGATATTAATTTAACTTAGTTATTGATTTTTGTGTTGCACCCCCCCCCCCCCGTTTTGTTGTTTTTTGAATTCGTTGTTCCTCGCTTTAATTTGTGGTAAAATTTATTCATTCTTACTGTATCTATGTTCGGTATGCTCGTTTTCGCGCGCAATTTTCTTCTGCCTCGAGCTGCCATGTGATACACACGTACCTGAAACACGTTCTGTATTGAAAATAATTTTAACTGTGTCTCCCTATTTTTAATTGTGATTATGTTTTACTTCAAACCATGTGACTGACACTGCGTTTTCATGTGCTCGTACAAGTTAGTTTGTTCCCGAATCTCTTCATGATCCGCTTAGATAATTTTTGACGTAAGTTTTTAAGAGATTTTTATTTTCATTAGTTATATCGCTATTTTTCCTTTGTAGTTTCTACGTACTGATGATGGTGGTGTCCACCGAAACATGTCTACAGTAAATTAAATAAACTTGCAAGGATCAAGGAGGCTTTTATTTAAATTTCAACATTGCCTAAATATACTTGATTGGACGATATATTTTACCCCGAAACGTGATCAACGTTTTCAAATTTCACCTTACAAGTAGGAAAACCAAAATAGTCGGTTTAAAAGGTGTCAAAGTGTGCGTATTGACACATCAATAATAAACAAATTTTAAGCTCTATTAGTTAATAACTTACAATCTTAAATTGCTCAACATTTTTACGCTTTTGTAAAATGTTTCAAGAATAGTCACGACAAAAGAAAATGGTTAATCGAGTCAAATTTTCAATTTTTCAGATTAATGCCAATAAACATTTTGATGATTTTTTATTTTTTTCTTTAAGATAAAATTGGATAACTTTAGAATTCATACGCCATGGATGTTTATTATGCAAAAAGACTAACTGCTTGCATTTTAAATAAAACGATTATTGTTTACAAAAAAAAAGATAGGTATAATGACTTTTAGAGCCAGTTCTAAACGCGTCTTCAAGTAGACCGTTATTATTCTTCAAAATTGGTGAAATATTCAGTGCAACTTCTTAGAATATTAAATATTCAATTTCTTGTAATGAACGAAATGAATACTACTTGTACGTCTTTCGGTTTTGTCAAATATAGTTCAAATATCCCAACCCATATTATAAAAATACATTTTTTTTATCCAAGTGCACTTTTTGACAAAACTTTTCCACCATAAAAGCGAAAAAAGAGAAAATTGTGCGATGAAGAAATGTCAAAAATGACCATATTACCGCTGTCATAGCTCATCACAAACTCGAGACGTTTTAACCGAGACGCAATCTACGGCGTAGACGCACCCCATGACAGAGAAACATAACACCTAAATATGTATTTCGTTTTTTTTTTAATTTAATGTAAAATCCTTAAACAGGAAGAAACTTTAAAATCGGAACAAGAAATGACATCGGTTGTTCGATTGGAGTGAACCATCGAAATATTAATAACAACGATTAGTAGCAAATCATTTTTGGTACAATTTTAGAGTTAAATATATCGGGATTAATTTCTTTCTTTATTTATACTCATTGTCAATATTTTTTCGCTGTATTTTATACCTATCCACTAATTTTATATTCTGTAGTACATCGTTAGGTAAAGAAATCACTTTTTTTTTACTTTTTACGTCTGTTCTTTTTGTTTTAAATACTGTACTTTTTGTTGAGGTAACTAAAAAGACTTAAGCAAGCTGAAAAAGTTCATGTTTGCCTCAATATTGAAATATATCTACTTCTTGCAAAATCTGTTCCTCCTATTTTATGCTTGATACTTAATTTAATCAGAAAGGTTGCTGTTATAGGTTGAAGTTCATACTTAAAAAGTAGCAGCTCAATTGATTTATTGTAGATCAGTGCCCACATTTCACTAATTAACAAAAAAATAAGAAAATAATTTAGATTTTAGTTTTTCGGGATCCCGGGCTTTAGATTTATAATCCCGGGATCACGAAAAAGTTCATTATTTGTCGGGATCCCGGGATTGGAAGTCCATGCACCCATGTAAATCGTACTGAAATAATTATTATTTATTCCGTTTACATTTAAAAAAAGAACATAAGTTTGTGTTGGTACGAACAACTTGTATGCATGGAAATATTATGTACCTACAACTTTTCTATAAGGAAATTACGTACATTTTGATTTCTTAAAGCTATTAATATACTTTGAAATTGAATCTAACGTGGGACACTCTGTATATCCCAAAAACTAACAAATAAACAAAAAACAAACAATTAGCGAAAAAATACTATAAACGACCTTTTATGCCACCGATAATGATCATTTACACCATGAACTACAAGCAAACTAATAATTGTAACATACAGTACTCTTTTCATGGAAGCTAAACAATTTCACAATAAATTATGTGCTCAAGCCGAATCATAATAAAATTCCTATTCTAAAAATATCTCTTCTGGATTAAAAGTTTGTCGTAAAATTTCCAAGTTTTATAGTATCGTTTCAACGACAGATTAATGCTTACTTTGTTGTGAACTAGTTTATGTTTACAACTATAATAAATATAACTCCGACCATTAACCACTACCCCAATTCTATATATAAAACTGCAGTTCCCAATTAAATTTATTATTCATTGTGTACCGTATGTTCATTATATACTACATTATATAACATAATTATATTAATTTAATTTGATTTTCGTTCCTGTGATATTTATTCACACTAATTACTTCTCGGGCCCACTTTCATTAATTTGCGATAAGTATCCTATTTTCCGGTCTAAATCATGTCGTCGTTATCACCCTTTCGAATCAATTATTCGTGTTTTCATTACCTTTGTCCGCTAACCGAGTTCCACCCACATTTACACTGTTTTACTTTGTAACTTGTATACCCTGCCGACTCATTCATGAACTTGCACTATAAAGGTTAAGTGAACAAAATACGAAAGGTTAATCAATGTAATGAGTTTATTGGCAATGCTGAGTTGAGCCCCGGTGACATTAACTCCTGTTAATTAAAGTGATTCCTTTCTGTTTCCCATTCATGATATCCATAGCCGTCAAAATGTCAACGGGTTTCCGCGCGACGGCGAATTCTAAACGTGTGTGGGCAGCGTTTGTAAATGCATCCAATTTACATTATGCCATTATCACTGTGGTACCGTAACTCAACATGTGACGTCAACGATACCGCAGTTATATAAAGTAACATATTAGATAGATAGTTACTACGTGAAACCAGCGAGGAACACCTTCGCTTCTGCCAATAACACTCGTAAATTATGAAATCGGATCACCTGAAATAATTGGAAATGAAAGTTTAGCCAGGTAGAAAAAAATAGCTGATTGAGTTTTAGTTTAAACATAGTATACAGTACAATCTCGTTAATCCGGACAATTACATGCAATGGGATAGTACGGATTAGCAATTGTAGGATTACCGGCCATTTCTTAAATACACTGTTACTCATTACTAAATTTTATTATGAATAAGTTCTTGCGTATTCATTTTCTTGATTTCTTAAGAAATATACAGTGATCGCACAAACTATGGAAATATGACAAAACCTGGGAAACGGTTGGTTATTTTAAAAAGTCTATTTTTAATTCCCATATTTATAACAAATTCAATAAAGCCTCCCTCCTTCAATTGTTTTTGACCTATGACTTCATCGACACTTTTTTAAATGGCAACCCCATATTTTTCATGTTAACTATGATGAATCTGTCAATTTTCTACATGGCAGCAGACAAATTTTATAACCTTACATAAGAAAGTTTTCGTTTTCATTTTTACATCAGAGACGGTTGAAAATTAGGGTATATTGAATAATGGAATATTGATAATGGAATATTGTGAACAAACTTTCGGGCTTTGAGGTAAAAGTACATAGTTAAGGTTTACTATGAGACCCTTTTGAGGACTAGGACATTGGGTTCAGCTTTTTGATATTTTCATCTCACTTGTTTTGAAAACCTTATGTGAGAGCCCATATTCGTATTCATCGCAACTAATTCTATCCAAAACGCATATTCATTTCCATTCAGAAATCCATGTTCCCCATAGTTGTTAATATTTTGCAATTTACAATTGTGTTTTTCTCCAATAATTTCTTATGTAAGGATATAAAATGTTTCCGATAACAATAAGACAATTAAAAGCTCTATCAAAATCACTAAAAATTGGGTTGCATTCAAAAGAAATGTTGATGATTTCATAAACCAGAAAAACACATGAAGGTCAAAAATTGAATTTTACATAAAAATGTTTATTTTGATAGATAAAAATCAACGTGT
Source organism: Aphodius sticticus (assembly GCA_963966075.1). Classification (NCBI taxonomy): domain Eukaryota; kingdom Metazoa; phylum Arthropoda; class Insecta; order Coleoptera; family Scarabaeidae; genus Aphodius; species Aphodius sticticus. Next base: position 64,689,602 of record OZ014509.1, read on the forward strand.
GAATTTTCTAAAATAATTGACCCTCTCAGAGATTTTCTCACCCCGGACAAAATACTGATCCCGGATCGGGATTAAAGATTTTCTAATTCCGGGATTCATAAATAAAGAGAAAATTACCAGATCAAAACGCCTGGGATGCCAAAAGTTACTAAATCCAGTCAGTAAGAAACGCCTAAAATATACTTGATTGGACAATATATTTTACCACGAAACATGATCATCGTTTTCAAATTTTACCTTAGAAGTAGAAAACAAAAATTGTGGGTTTAAAAGGTAAAAGGTATCAAAGTGTGCGTATTGACATCAATAATACACAAAATTTAAACTCTATTATGCAAATATACTAACTGTTTGCATTTTAAATAAAACGATTTATGTTTACAAAAAAAAAGATAGGTATAATGACACAGTTCTAAACACGTTTTCAACTAAAGACGTTATTTATTGTTCAAAATTGATGAAATATTCACTGCAACTTTTTAGAATATTAAATATCAATTTCTTCTCATGAAACAAATTAATATTACTTGTACGTCTTTCGGTTTTGTCCAATATAGTTCAAATAGCCCAACACACATTATACAAATAGATTTTTTTCTCAGTGCACTTTTTGGCAAAATTTTCCACTGAAAAATCGAAAAAAGCTTTTTACTTTTTTTTTTGTTTCGCAATATTTTTACCTTTTTACTAATTTTATATTCCGTAGTAAATCATACATTTACGTTTTTGTTTCTGTTTTAAATACAGCCTGTATTTTTTATTGTAGGTATAGTAACTAAAAAGACTCAAGCTAGCTGAAAAGGTTCATGTAATCATGTTTGCCTCTATATTGAAGTATATCTACTTCAAAATCTGCAAATCTGCCAAATCTGTTCTTCCTATTATAGCAACTTGTTGGTGTAAACGAACATTTTATTCTTGACACTTAACTTAATCAGAAAGGGTGCTCTTATAGGTTGAAGTTCATACTTAAGAAAATAGCAGCTCAATTGATTCATTGTAGATCAGTGCCAACATTTCACAAACTAACAAGAAAATAATTTAGATTTACCTTTTTCGGGATGCCGGGGTTTAGATTTATAATCCCGGGATCCTGAAACAGCTTATTATTTGTCGGGCTCCCGGGATTGGAAGCCCTAGTACAAATAAGATAAATATAAAAATTAACTGCCACTAAAATGTAAAACAACGTCGGCCTAATACGCAAATGGCTTAAATCCGAAATAATAAAATTTACAGTCGAGCAAAAAACTATTTAGATTTGTATAGAACCAGTTGGAGATCATTACAATTGTTATTATAATTATGCATCTTTTGATCGATGTGAAATTTATATTCGTCATAGGCTGACAATCCTTATATGAAGGAATGGTTTAAAAACTAGATAAATTATTGGAATTCCCAAACTACGATTTACGGTTTTCGAAGATTATTTTATATATTTATTGCAAATCTATTATTGTATCGTTATAAGAAGTTTGCATAATAGTACTTTGGATTAAAACGTTGTATTCTCAAAAGTAAGTAAGTTTTCATATTGATATCTTAAGACCTTGTCAGACTAATAAAGAAGAAATGACTCAGACAATCTTTTATAAAAAAACTGTTTTTGGGCAGAAACAAATTCATCCGCCATTTCATTTAACTATCTAAAATTGTCATTTTTGGTGTAATAATACAGATCTTTAGTACAATGTATAAGTTAATATTCTAAAACAGAAATATTGCCATTTGAACAAAACATTTGTTGCATTGCTTGATCTAGTGTTAATACTCGCTAGAATATATAGTGTTCATTCTCATAAACTGAATACCTACTGATGTTATGGATATAGGTACATACTATGCTTACGTTTACATAATCCACTATTGGCCCATTAATTAAAATTTTAAGGTAGATTCACACTAGGAAAATATCTCAAAAGTGAGGAGAACAACCTAAATATAGCACTGCCAACGCCACATAACCAGAATAATTACAGAAATAAAAAAAAACGCGTACACATAACCAAGTATTCAATAACACAAATAATGTAGCTCTACACTCCTTTCTGAACTTTAATGATAACAACAAAACTATTTTAGCTTATTCTCGTATTAAGAATGACGTTTTTCGTTAGTGAACTAACACAACAGATGTCATTGGAACTCTTATTACGGAATGACTCACCTAGAAAATATTTCAGTATACAAAAATAAACATTACGTCGATATTATTTCACTTTAGAACAAAAAGTACTGTGTTATTTCGAGTAAATCGTACGCTTTAAAAACGGTAGATAAACATGGTGTACGACTGGCGAACGCTTTATTTACACTAAAATAAATATTAATACAAACTGAAAATAGTAACAGTATGCACGGTAAGTTTTAGTTTTAGACTGATTGAAATTATACGGTATAACTTCGAAAGGGATTTGAAAAATTATCCAAAGCAATGATATGCAATGACGTGATAGTTTGAAGATATTTAGTACGACCACAACGTGAAAATCGTTTACGTTACAAGGTCTAAAAATAGCAGAGACAAATCCTAAATCAAAAATTACTCAACGCGAAATAGTCTCTTAAGTAACATACCAAGTAAACTGACAGTTCAAATCTACTTTGTACTATTGATATTTACATATTATGTATTGCACGAATGGTGCACGAATGGACCATATGGAAACGAAGTCGATAAAATAGGAAAAACATGAAAAATATCCCCATTTATTACAGTCAACGCACTCATTTATCTTTACGTCTGCCGCAGAAAGGCACTATCTATCAAAGGACTGAAAGCCAAGTTCGCATTATCGGATTTCTTTGTTACACAGCTTCATCCACATTTCCATCATATGCGCTTTTCTTTGTGATGGTAATTGATTCATAATCTTTAATAATTCAGACATATGTCTCTTATAATAGGATGATTGATTAATAATAATAACCATCTTACTATTCTTCCTATATTTCGGTTTTACTTCTTAAATTTCTTATCTCTTACTCGTAATATCTTGTTGCTCTCCTACAAGCTTTCTTTCCTTTATTCATAGTTCTCTTAATAGCTTTACACTTCAAGGTTCAATCTTTCATTCCTGCTTCAGACATGAGTCAGGAGATAAACAAATGTGGCCTCATTGCAGTCATTTAGAGTCTAGTTACACAATCACCTCACAGTTTTGAACAGAAATGGCACTCGGTGATGTCTTACAAAAAAATAACAAATCCTGAATTTTCTAAGTAGGCTGAAATGAAATCTTCTAACAACAATAGATATATTTGGGCATTTGGATGGTAATTCCTTAGAAATTACTTAGTCAGTTAACGTCAAAAGTCAGTAATGATTCATCATCAAACGCAAAGTTTATTTGTACACGTCCATAGTTTTGAAGACAAACTCTCCAATTATTAAAATATAAGACTATCATTTAACCATTCGGCAAAGCACCGTAAACAAAGCTTCAAATGCCATTTGACAGTCAAGACGGCTACGTTATGAGCAACCAACTTGCTTATAAATAACAGCTTTAGGTTAATTAGTTCCAAAATGTTTCTGGGATTGGTTTTGTATGTTAGATAACCTAAAGGCGTCTGGAAAAATAGCCAGCTTTAAATATTATCAATATGGTCTACCATTCCATATTTCGGCAAGATAAAAAGCTGCATTTCAGCCAAACGTCAAAAATTGATAACTCAGTTGACACAATATATTAGCTTATCATAGATTGCACAGACAGTTCATGGACTATGACTGGAGGTTTGTTATGGTAAGTGGTTTCGCAGCCAGAATATTCCAAACTACAACTTAAAGATAATTATGATGATACTGTTAATGTCTTTAGTCCAACCCGAGCATGGTGGTTGATGATGTCTACCACTGGTATTGCCCAACATTGCCCAAGAAGTAAATAAGAGAGTTAAACTGTGTGTACTCGAGGCCGGACCATGAATGAGAACGTTGAAAATCTATGCCAACGGGCAACACAATCATAAAATAGCCAAAAGCCACAAGACCATTTATCTAGATTCCTTAGAAGTTCCTGTCAGTTAATATCAAAAGTCAGCTAGCAATAATTGATCATCAAACGCAAAGATTTATTTGAACACGTCCATAGTTTCGAAGACAAGCTCTCTAATAATTTAAATATAGGTGTATCATTTGATTATTCTGCCTGTACCAAAGCGGTGTAAAGGAAGGTTTAATTGAAATTTGGCAGCCAAGATGGCAATGTTAGAAGCAACCAACTTGCTTAGAAATAAAAGCTTTCGGTTAACTGCTTCCAAAATGTTTCTGGGATTGGTATATAAGTTAGATAACCTAAAGGCATCTGGAAATACAACCGGTTTTAAATATTATCAATATGGTCTACCGTATTCCATATTTCGGAAAGGTACAGAAACTGCATTTTAGCCGCACGCTAAAAATTAATAACTCGGTTGACACAATCTATTAGCTCCTCATAGATTCCCCAGACAGTTCGTGGACTATGACTGGCAAGTTTGTTATGGTAAGTGGTTTCGATCTCAGAATATTCCAAACTACAACCAAAAGATGAATTATGATGATACTGTTTATATGTATTTAGTCTAACCCGAGCATGGTGGTTGATGATGTCTACCACCGGTATTGCCCAACATTGTCCAAGAAGTAAATAAGATAGTTAAACTGTGCGTACTCGTGGCTGGACCATGAATAAGAACGTTGAAAATGTCTGCCAAAGGGAAACACAACCATAAAATAGCCAAAAGCCAGAAGACCATTTATCTAGATTCCTTAGAAGTTCCTGTCAGTTAATATCAAAAGTCAGCTAGCAATAATTGATCATCAAACGCAAAGATTTATTTGAACACGTCCATAGTTTTGAAGACAAGCTCTCTAGTAATTTATATATAGGTCTATCATTTGATTATTCTGCCTGTACCAAAGCGGTGTAAAGGAAGCTTTAATTGACATTTGACAGCCAAGATGGCAATGTTATAAGCAACCAACTTGCTTATAAATAAAAGCTTTCAGTTTATTGCTTCCAAAAGGTTTCTGGGATTGGTTTATACGTTATATAAACGTCTGGAAATACAGACGGTTTTAAATATTATCAATAAGGTCTACCGTATTCCATATTTCGGCAAGGTACAGAAACTGCATTTTAGCCGCAAGCTAAAAATTGATAACTCGGTTGACACAATCTATTAGCTTCTCATAGATTGCCCAGACAGTTCATGGACTATGACTGGCAAGTTTGTTATGGTAAGTGGTTTCGATCTCAGAATATTCCAACTACAACCAAAGATGAATTATGATGATACTGTTTATATGTATTTAGTCTAACCCGAGCATGGTGGTTGATGATGTCTACCACCGGTATTGCCCAACATTGTCCAAGAAGTAAATAAGATAGTTAAACTGTGCGTACTCGTGGCTGGACCATGAATAAGAACGTTGAAAATGTCTGCCAAAGGGAAACACAACCATAAAATAGCCAAAAGCCAAAAGACCATTCATCTAGATTTCTTAGAAGTTCCCGTAAGTTAATATCAAAAGGCAGCTAGCAATAATTGATCATCAAACGCAAAGATTTATTTGAACACGTCCATAGTTTTGGAGACAAGCTCTCTAGTAATTTAAATATAGGTCTATCATTTGATTATTCTGCCTGTATCAAAGCGGTGTAAAGGAAGCTTTAATTGACATTTGGGAGCCAAGATGGCAATGTTAGAAACAACCAACTAGCTTATAAATAAAAGCTTTCGGTTAATTGCTTCCAATAGGTTTCTGGGACTGGTATACATGTTAGATAACCTAAAGGCATCTGGAAATACAGACGGTTTTGAATATGATTAATATGATTTACCGTATTCCATATTTCGGCAAGGTACAAAAACTGCATTTTAGCCGCACGCCAAAAATGATAACTCGCTTGACACAATGTATTAGCTTATCATAGATTGCACAGAGAGTTCATGGACTATGATTGGCAGGTTTAT